>OX621189.1:30000-1349363 GCA_951640565.1 Petrophora chlorosata | reverse complement strand
TTAAAATTTTCTGGCTGTTTCTAACTGGTATTTTGCATGGAGTGCATCCAGCGAGTTATCTCTCATTCTTTATCTGCGAATCTATGCGCTAGGTTTAGTATGCTATGTCTTTTTAATCTGGAGAAATAGAGACTAACTGCTCGTGATAATGAATACATAAATAAATAAAAATTAACGATGTTCATAGGTATGGGGGCAAATAATATTACACCCGCTCAGACTTTTGACGCTCCCGCACGACCGTGTAGAGAGTTTTAAAAGATTCGAATTTTGAAAGTGCCCGCTAAGCTTCAATGCTCACACAGAGGTACACAAGAGTAGAAGGTACCTCTTCCTGCCTGACGAGCAGCTTCCCCGGGCGCGCGGCCGGCGTCACCACGGCGGAGGCGCCGAGCGACGCCGCGTGCGCCAGCTCCGAGAACGGCGCCGGGTCCGCGCGCAGGTTGCTGTGGACGGCGGACGGGATTATACATTAACATAGGAGTGTGGCGCGGCACGGCGGCGTGCGGGACTCACCAGTAGTAGCGCGCGCGCGGGGAGCGCGTCCCGGCGCGCCAGCAGCGCCCAGGTGTGGCGCGGCACGCCGGCGTGCGGTACTCACCAGTAGTAGCGCGCGCGCGGGGAGCGCGTCCCGGCGCGCCAGCAGCGCCCAGGTGTGGCGCGGCACGGCGGCGTGCGGGACTCACCAGTAGTAGCGCGCGCGCGGGGAGCGCGTCCCGGCGCGCCAGCAGCGCCCAGGTGTGGCGCGGCACGCCGGCGTGCGGTACTCACCAGTAGTAGCGCGCGCGCGGGGAGCGCGTCCCGGCGCGCCAGCAGCGCCCAGGTGTGGCGCGGCACGGCGGCGTGCGGGACTCACCAGTAGTAGCGCGCGCGCGGGGAGCGCGTCCCGGCGCGCCAGCAGCGCCCAGGTGTGGCGCGGCACGCCGGCGTGCGGTACTCACCAGTAGTAGCGCGCGCGCGGGGAGCGCGTCCCGGCGCGCCAGCAGCGCCCAGGTGTGGCGCGGCACGGCGGCGTGCGGGACTCACCAGTAGTAGCGCGCGCGCGGGGAGCGCGTCCCGGCGCGCCAGCAGCGCCCAGGTGTGGCGCGGCACGCCGGCGTGCGGTACTCACCAGTAGTAGCGCGCGCGCGGGGAGCGCGTCCCGGCGCGCCAGCAGCGCCCAGGTGTGGCGCGGCACGGCGGCGTGCGGGACTCACCAGTAGTAGCGCGCGCGCGGGGAGCGCGTCCCGGCGCGCCAGCAGCGCCCAGGTGTGGCGCGGCACGCCGGCGTGCGGTACTCACCAGTAGTAGCGCGCGCGCGGGGAGCGCGTCCCGGCGCGCCAGCAGCGCCCAGGTGTGGCGCGGCACGGCGGCGTGCGGGACTCACCAGTAGTAGCGCGCGCGCGGGGAGCGCGTCCCGGCGCGCCAGCAGCGCCCAGGTGTGGCGCGGCACGGCGGCGTGCGGGACTCACCAGTAGTAGCGCGCGCGCGGGGAGCGCGTCCCGGCGCGCCAGCTGCGCCCAGGTGTGGCGCGGCACGCCCGCGTGCGGTACTCACCAGTAGTAGCGCGCGCGCGGGGAGCGCGTCCCGGCGCGCCAGCAGCGCCCAGGTGTGGCGCGGCACGCCCGCGTGCGGTACTCACCAGTAGTAGCGCGCGCGCGGGGAGCGCGTCCCGGCGCGCCAGCAGCGCCCAGGTGTGGCGCGGCACGCCCGCGTGCGGTACTCACCAGTAGTAGCGCGCGCGCGGGGAGCGCGTCCCGGCGCGCCAGCAGCGCCCAGGTGTGGCGCGGCACGCCGGCGTGCGGTACTCACCAGTAGTAGCGCGCGCGCGGGGAGCGCGTCCCGGCGCGCCAGCAGCGCCCAGGTGTGGCGCGGCACGCCGGCGTGCGGTACTCACCAGTAGTAGCGCGCGCGCGGGGAGCGCGTCCCGGCGCGCCAGCAGCGCCCAGGTGTGGCGCGGCACGCCGGCGTGCGGTACTCACCAGTAGTAGCGCGCGCGCGGGGAGCGCGTCCCGGCGCGCCAGCAGCGCCCAGGTGTGGCGCGGCACGCCGGCGTGCGGTACTCACCAGTAGTAGCGCGCGCGCGGGGAGCGCGTCCCGGCGCGCCAGCAGCGCCCAGGTGTGGCGCGGCACGCCGGCGTGCGGTACTCACCAGTAGTAGCGCGCGCGCGGGGAGCGCGTCCCGGCGCGCCAGCAGCGCCCAGGTGTGGCGCGGCACGCCGGCGTGCGGTACTCACCAGTAGTAGCGCGCGCGCGGGGAGCGCGTCCCGGCGCGCCAGCAGCGCCCAGGTGTGGCGCGGCACGGCGGCGTGCGGTACTCACCAGTAGTAGCGCGCGCGCGGGGAGCGCGTCTCGGCGCGCCAGCAGCGCCCAGGTGTGGCGCGGCACGGCGGCGTGCGGTACTCACCAGTAGTAGCGCGCGAGCGCGGTGAGCGCGTGGTGCGCGGAGAGCGCGTCCCGGCGCGCCAGCAGCGCCCAGGTGTGGCGCGGCACGGCGAGCGCGGCGAGCGCGCGCAGGTAGGCGGGCACGAGCGCGGCGCACACCAGCTCGCCCGACAGCCGCACGAACTTGTACAGCGTGGCCGCGCGCCCGCCCGACCTGCGGGAGGCAGCCGCCGGCACGTCAGTCGCCCGCTCGCTCGCACGCCGCGCCGACAGGACGCGACGTGATGCCGACCGCTAAGCACGTGTCGCTGAACGCGAGTTAACGACCATCGCCAAAGATGATAAAAGTATGAATATTTGTAATTTGGTTGGGCGGTAAAAGTGAAAATGGTCCAGGAAGTCATAAATCGAGATCGAAATATTGACATTCCCATTTCACTAAAGTCAAACATTTTATGAATCAAATCCATACATACATACATTTATAAATACTTTCATGGTAAAATAGACAAATTAGAAAATCAATGAAATAAATTACCAGTGAGAAATAAACCGAACGACATTCGTTTAACTAGCGTCGAAACGCATACACCAAGATATGTACACTTCATGCAGTGTGGTACCATGTGGTACCACCGACGCGCCGTGCTGACCTGTGCGAGTGTGCGTGCGTGCTGCACGCCTCCCAGTAGTCCGTGCGCAGGCGCAGCGGGTCGACGGCGTACAGGCGCTCCACGCAGCGCAGCAGCGCGTCCAGCCGCGTGCGCGAGGCGGCCGCGCCCGCCGGCGGCGCCAGCCCTTCCGACGCGTACATCTGGACCGCTCGGGCGGCTTCGTCCGCCCTACAAATAACACGTAAGTTAAGGTGGTACGTTACGGTACATCTTTCCTACAAAATTCAACCATTATTGACTTGTTCACTGAATAGTAGAAATGCCGAAATGTATGTGTAGTGAACTATTTATGAATACTAGATACTACTACTACTACTAGTGGCATAGCTAGGTATCCAAAGGCCCTGACGCAAAAAATAAACTCGGGTCCCAACTAAACTATTTAAAATCGTATGTTCTGTATTCGTCGTGTTCTGAATTCGACGTACGCCAGATTCGTCGTACTCCAGATTCTTCGTAATACAGTCACTCCTTAGTAAAAATAAAAACCAAATACAAATAGGGGATCGGACAGTAATCGAGAAAAAATCTAAAATGTAGTTAGAACGAATGTTCGTCGAACGAGAAAGATCATTCAATCAATATTTTGTGAAATAATAATGATTTATATTTTTAAATCAATAAATAATTCTGAAATTTTTAATCTGTTCTTCATCTCAAACGAAACAACAATCACAGCGCATGACGTCATTTGAAGGCAAATGCCGTGAGTCAAGCTTGTGTTTATTTTACGTTTTTGCTTTTCATAAAATGTATTTTTGCTAATTTTTTCGTTCCGTTACTACAATATAGTCCTTAAACTTCACAAAACGTATTAGAATCTCTTTGCAAGTTTTATTTCGAAGAGTTTGTCGTTTTCTACCTACATATGACATCACAAGTTTTCGGGTGACCTGTTGCGCGGTAATATTTGAAACATAATATTTAAACATAGTTTTAGGTACTTTTAGAGCGTTATTTAATTAAAATAGTATTTTTCATGGCTATATATATTCATTGTAGTTAATTTAAAACACTTTCTCAAAAGTTGTCCGATCCCCTATTGTAACTTATTTTAAGTTTTAAGTTGCCATTATTAAAGTCGCGTTCCTGGAATCTGGTTTATTTATATTCCGAACTAGCTGATGCCCGCGACTTCGTCCGCGTAGTGGAGTATTCATCCTGCATCCGAAAATTTTTCGTCCCATCATATTCACGTTCCAGTTCCCGTCCCGCTCCTATCTCGTTACCGTATCTTACCGCTTCTGTTCTGTTACCTTCCCACTCCCATCCTGTTATCTTCCCGCTCCTATAGCGTTCCGTCCCGCTCCTATATCATTATCGTCCTGCTCTGCTATCAATCATATTCCGATCCTAACCCTTTATCGTCCTCCCTAGCTAACCTCCTACCGTGTTATAGTTACCCCTCCTATACCCTTCTATACCCCTCCTACACCGTTATCATCCCCTTTTTGTCCCTTTGTCATCCCACTCCGGTCCCGATATAATTACCAAATTTTTTGGCCCTAACTTCATTTGTGAGTCATGTGTTTATAGTTTCTTTGACCAAGTATCAAACGTACAAAATGCTAGCGTAGTAGTTTGAAACATATTACAGACTATGGAAACCGGGTGGAAATGAAACGTCGTCGGGGGGAACCACCACGGACCCTTTACGATTCTTAATACCAGTAATACGTACAAACAGACGGACGGTGCGGCGCGCGTGGTCCTGGTCCGGGTTTGTAATCATCTACATGAGTTTGCGGTGCAGCGGCAGCGCCGGTCCGGCTCCATGTACATACATGAAGCCTGAGTTACAGAAATCTTTGAAACCTAAATCTCCTATTTACATATACAGCAAGCTGTTACCCGCGACTTTGTACGCTTAATAAAATAATTCATTTTGCTCCTGGCTATTTCCGGCTGCTCTCGCTTCTATGCCGATTTTGTCCTGCTTCTATCCCAATCCTATCCTGAATTCATCGCGTTTCTATTCCGATCTCTTTCAGCTCTTATCTCGTTTTAAGTAGACAGAATACTTACATTATAAACATATATTTTCTTTACAAATTTTACCATCCGTTAAAATCTATCAGGGGATGGTATTCAAAACAATCGTAATACCTAATACATGTGTCAATAGTTTTTTTGGCTAAGTATATGTAAGCATTTTGGCCAAAAGTCAATAGTCGTAGCTCCAGAAAAAATATTTTATGTCGCAGGGAAATGAGGATACCAGGGATTTCACGAAATCTCTAGGGATACGACGTACAGTTTTAATAAATAGGCTCTCGCCAGAACTCTCGCTTCGTCATCCCTTCGCTCCACTCGCGCACTCGACCATCACTCCACTCGGGAGGTCGCCGGCTCGCTACGCTCGCCACCTCTCCCCCTCGCTTCGTTCTGGCCTTGCGCACTCGTTCTGCTCAGGAACTCCTCGCGAGCTCCTGGCTCCGCGCTTTTTATATACACTCTAGGGGTAAATGCTAGTCGGACCGCGGAGAAGTGGTCCTTACCATACATGATTATACCATGATTTTGTCGTATCTCTTGGAATATCGCGAAATCCCAGATATCCTCATTTCCCTGCGACACGTACGGTCAATGACAAAAGTTTAGTATTCCTTATTTTTCTGAATGTTGCATTTTAAAAGTCTTTTAAAATCCTGTCCGAATAAGGAAATTGCAAAAAATTGCATAACGTTAGAAATCATTTATTTTGCCTAGTCTATAATACAAAGTTTCGCTTTCACCTTACAAACAAAGGTTTTCCACACAAATATTTGCCATCCCGTTTAGACCTTTGAAGATGTTTAATAATTAATTTTTAGAAAAAATCAAAAACTGACTTCAATGTATCTTCGAAGTCCAAGGTCACATATCGATGAAATTTATATGGGACCACTTCGTAGCTATATTTAACCCAACGCAAAAAGAATTTTTCAAATCGGTTCATAAATGACGGAGTTCTGAGGTAACAAACACAAAAAATAAAAAAATAAAAAAATACAATCGAACAGAGAACCTCCTCCTTTTTTGAAGTCGGTTAAAAATTAGTAAAACATGTGCGTATAGTATCTTCGATTAGTATATATGTACCGAATTTCATAGTCATAGGTTTAGAAATAAAATTATTATCTACCTTGTTTAACGTTTTTAGAGGTTAATTAATATAGCGAGTTTCGTTTTAATTTATTACTTTTGTTTGATCTGTATACGAAATTTCATTGCTACAACTTCATAAGCAAAAAATTCTCCACACAAACTTTACCACTCTGTTAGGGGATGATTTCAAGACATGGTGAAATAAGTGTTTATAATTTTATTGGCTGAGTACTTATAATAAATTTCAACATTGTAGCATTAACAAATTTTTGATACTTTCCACCCTGTTTAACCTTGTTAGAGGGTGAATTTCAAAAAATGGCGAATTACGTCTTTTGCTTACTCTGTGTACCAAATTTAATTGCCATAACTTCATGAACAAAGATTCTCCATATACACTTAACCACCCCGTTTGAACCGGTTTAGGGATGATTCCAGCAAAATGGTGAAACAGGTGCTTAAAGTTTACCTGTCTGAGTATATGAACCGAATTTCATCGTCGTAGCTTCAAAAAATGTAACTTCATTTCACCCTTATTAAACCTAGTTATGGGTAGATTTAAAAAAAATGTGAATGACGTTTTAACTATCTCCTTTTTCTTAGTTTGTGTACCAAGTTTCATCATAACCACAAACTTCATAAATAAACAGATTTTCTATACAAACTTTACCACCCCGCTTAGGCATATCGGGGGATGATTAAAAAAAATTTGAAATATATATCTATAATTTCATTGGCTAAGCACATATACCACATTTCATCGCTGTAGCTTAAAAATAATAATCTTCACTTTCCACCCTGTTTAACCCTGTTAAGGGATGATTTTCAAAAATTATAAACCACGTTTTAATTTTCTTCTTTTACCAAGTTTTATCATAGCCAAGAAACTTCATAAACAAAGATTTTCTATACAAATTTTACCACCCCACTTAGGCTTTTAGGGGATGATTTTCAAAATATGGTGAAGTACAAATCTATAATTTCATTAACTTACCACGTACACCAAATTTCATCGTTATAGCTTAAAAATAATAATCTTCACTTTCCACCCTGTTTAACCCTTTTAAGGGATGATTTTCAAAAATGGTAAATCACATTCTAATAATGTTTTCTCAGGTATGTGCCAAGTTTCATCGCTATAAACAAAGATTTTTTATGTAAACTTTACCACCTCGTTTAACCTAGTAAGGGGTTGATTTTTGAAAAATGCTGAAAACTTATTCTTAAACTTGATCAAACTTAATTTATTTACCCTGTTTCTTTACTGTAGCTACAGTGTCGCATTAATAAAAAATCCTACTCCATACAAACTTTGCGGCCCTATTTAATTACCTTAAGGGTTGATTTTTGAAAAGTTACTGAAATCATATTTTTATATGCTTATGTTTAGTCAATATACTAAGTTTCATAACTTTACTAAAAAAACCTACACCTTGAAAACTTTGCGACCCCAATAAATGACTTTAGGGGACGAATTTCGCAAAATGCCGAAAACAAGTTCCTATTATTTACATGCTTAATGCTCACACAAAATTTGATAACGGCTGGTCAAGAAATAATCACTGTAGCATACATTATAGTTTCCGCATTCCAATCTAAAAAACCACACTAAACCCCCCTTAAGGGTTGATTTTAAAAAAATTGTGATACACGTATTCTTTTATTTCTTTTGCATAGTATACTGCCAAAGTTTTGTGACCGTGTGACAAAATATATTTTTTTCCCCATACATCCTTTATGACCCCATTTGACCCACTTAAAGGTCAAATTTCGAAAAATCCGTTCTTAAATGATGCCTTCACTACTTGTAAAATACGTGGTCCAAATTTCAGGTTTCTATGTTAAGCGGTTTCGGCTGTGCGATGATTGTAGAAAAAAACCCTGTTCTTTTATTATATAGATGTAGGAGAAATTTTCAATATACATATACTAACACTTTTTTTTATAGTTCAATTTATAGTTTGTAAGTCAGAATCCGAATGACCTTGAGAGCCCCGGGGCACTGCCCCGTCTAGCTCTCCGGTAGGTACGCCACTGACTACTACTGCTTATATCATAAATTTATTAAATAATACTATTTAAAAATATAAAATGCAACACTCACTTGACTCTCATCTCCATGAGCTTGGAATGCATCAGCACTATGAAGTCTGTGATGAGGGTGTGTATCCTTCTTTGGTAGTATTCCTCCTTACTAACAAAATCAGTCGACAGGATGGATTCATCCAGATATTCAAACACCTGTAAGAATAAATAAAATAAAGAATAAAATAAACAGAACCCCAGACAGGATTCAATGTTTGAATTTAAGGTAATAAAATAGTAAAAGTGTTTTACCGCAAACCGCATTAGATCTTATACCTGTTCTATTCATCCAAAGGTTGTCTGGAAGAAATCGCTCTAAGCGATAAGACCGCCCATTGCACATCAACACTACGATGTATTTTGTGACTTATTTTATTTTTCATATATACAATTATGAATATACAATTATATTATTATGTTATTTGGTGTGCAATAAAGTGTAATTGTATTGCATTGTTTTACTTACCTTCCCATCTATAGCAGCATCTACTAACACTTCATCTTGATCCAACAGCTCCACTTTCAATTCCCCCGCCTCTCCTCCCCTCAGAAGAGACTGTGGCGCCCTCTTCAACGCAGCCAGAGCCAACCCTAGCGATAACTGGCAGAGGGCCCGGACTCCCGTGGTCTTCTCTTGTTGCTCTGGGCCTTGGCTCTGGTTCTGGTTCCCTGATGGCGACAGTTCATCGAGCAGCACAGATATGAGGTCAGGGTCTTGGATTAGAGGCAGCTTCTTGGCTAGTTCTTCACCATCTTCTCGCCTGTTTGGAGAAATGAGACAGTTTCACAGCGAGTTGGATTTAATATTTTTAAATAGTCAATGTACTCGCATTTTGCCAATCATTCTGATAGGATAGACATCAAAATAGGTTTAGTTTTTATTTAGAAGCATCAACAAAATATTCACTAAGCAAAGGTTACAATCATTGGTTACTTACCTGTGTAATACTGATAAATCCAAAGCGTAGAGAAGTGCCATCTGTAGCGCTAGAGAAATCTCATCCAATGCACCGGTGGCACCGTAGCTTGGTGCTGTGGTTTGCTGTTATCAATCAACCATTTATTTGCAAGAATACAATTATACATAAGGTTATAAGATTTTATGTATATGTACTAAGTAGATTACTATTTGAAAGTGGATAGTTATAATGACGTATTTTCACATATTTATTTGTTAATAGACAAGCAGCACGGTGCTGGATTGTCTATATCAAGACAGTGTTCAGTCTGTTCACTTTCTTATATCACACAAATTTTACACTGTACCAAACTAGTAACAAAACGTCAGAATGAGAAAAAAGTAGAGATTTAAAGCAATTAATTTTATACTCACTTCTGAGAGTAACCTGAGTATGATGTCTCTGTTAAGGCCCCGCTGTGCCGACGCTGCGAATACTACACCCGCCAAGAGTTTTCTGAAATAATTTTAAATTGTGAATGTGAAGAAAGTCATTTGTTTCAAGCTTTACAGAGAGCTTTGACAGACTTTGACAAAAAAAACAAAGAGAAAGTAACTGCCGTCTCTCCCTAGATCTATGTGCGCCATCTTAGGCCACATCATCGCTTCACATCAGGCGGGATAGTGGCCAAACATGGATCTATTAAGTGTAAAAAAAAACTTCAACTTTTTATATATGGCTTCTGAGGGGTTTCCACAATTTCGCCAATGTCACGTGGATGGAACGGTAATAAACGATGGAGATTGATCGGTGTTTGGTCGGTGAAAGAGAAAGTATTGTTAGAAGCTAAAAATGTATAATAATCTACCCGACGAAATAAAAGAAGAAGAAAATGATATAAAATTTAATAACAAATTAAAACAATTCCTGATAGAAAAATGTTATTATAATTTAAATGAATTTTTTAATGAAAATAAGAATGAAATGATAAGTAACTGACAAAGACGCTGTAGAATAAATCGGTCCGCTCCCATTATAATTTATGATTTGCTATACCCTAGCAGGGTCATATGTAATCTCACCACTATAGTAAGAAGAAGAACTTTTGTGTACATATGTTTGCAATAAAGTGTTGTTAGCAGCGGCTGACCGTGTGGTGTCCATGCAGGCGACGAGGCGCGTGTAGTAGCGGTGCGGCGGCAGCGCGCGGTTGTGCTGTAGCAGCTGCAGCTCGGCGTCGGGCGCGAACCGGCGCAGGGCATCCAGCGCGCCGCCCAGCAGCCCGTCGCCGATCAGCGTCTCCACGTACCGCGACACGTACGACACTATCTCCTCGCGACTAATTATTGACCTGTCAACGACATATCATTGAGTTGCAACGCCTAAGCACCGATGAGAGGTTGCATCATTGTGGTGAAAGGACTGGTCAGTGACAAAAATCCCCGACACAATAAAACATGTCTAAGAACATGTGACATCCACCAACCCGCACTGGGCCAGCGTGGTGAATTATGGCCCAAACATTCTCTATCTAAGACCTACGGGCCTTCTCTCATAGAGAGAGTTTCATAGAGATAGATGATGTCATAGAGAGTCCCAGCAGTGGGAATGTAATGGGCTGATGATGATGAAAAAAATCTAGTGGTGGCTAGAAAACTTGCAGTCAAATTAAAAAAATCGCATCCAAATTGGTTTACTTGTTTAAGAGCTGCGGTGCCACAGACAGACACACATAGTGGTCAAAGTTATAACACCCTTCCTTTTTGCGTGGGGGTTAAAAAAATGGAAGTACTCAATGACAAATGTTCAAAGGTATGAATTGAGAAAAGAAAATATTGAGCTGGGATAATAAATGTACATTAAACATAAATGTACACAAAACATAAATGTACAGGCTTAAAACTCAAAACATAAATAACAGCAATAGGGGATCGGACAGTAATCGAGAAAAAATAAAAAATGTAGCTAGAATGAATGTTCGTCGAAACGTCAATATTTTTGTGAAATAATAATGATTTATATTTTTAAATCAATAAATAATTCTGTAATTTTTAATCTGTTCTTCATCTCAAACGAAGCAACAATCACGGCGCATGACGTCATTTGTAGGCAAATGCCGTGAGTCAAGCTTGTGTTTATTTTACGTTTTTGCTTTTCATAAAATGTATTTTTGCAAATTTTTTTCGTTCCTTTACTACAATGTAGTCCCCAAACTTCACAAAACGTATTAGATTCTCTTTGCAAGTTTTATTTCGAAGAGTTTGTCTTTTTCTACCTACATATGACGTCACAAGTTTTGAGGTGACGTTTTGCGCGGCAATATTTGAAACATAATATTTAAACATAGTTTTAAGGGTTGAACCACATCTGGCAGCATGGAATCGCATTTGTTCTGCCTGTGCTACAGCGTGCTACAGCCTGTTGCCGCCCGCGGTCGTATTTGTATACTGCGGAATGCGGCCGCACGCGGCAGCATGCTGTAGCATGCTGTCGTCATTCGAGTCGACATTCGTTTTGCTCACAGTATAGTTTCAAGTTCGAAATGGATAGGACAGCTGAAGAGAGAGCATTTTGCAATACAAAATCAGAAAAACAGGACTAAAAATAGCCGCATGTATTTATTCTGTGTCAAGTCTATAAGAATCGGCTACAGCACGCGGCCGCGCACGCCAGCATGCGTCAGCGCACGGTCGCACGAGATCGGTAGCGAAAGGATGCGACAGCATGATGTTGCGCGCGCCATCGTTCCGCCGCCTCCCCGCATGCCATCGCATTTTGTCCCTGTGGCCGAGCGCCTCGTCGATTCCGTGGGGTGTGCTCGCACTCCCGCTCTCTTTCTCGCTCTAGTGAATGACGGTTCTAAGTGACAGAAAAGGATAGAAACATAGGAAAGTGCGATTCGGTGCGGCCAGATGCAGTTCAGCCCTAAGAGCGTTATTTAATTAAAATAGTATTTTACATGGCTATATATATTCATTGTAGTTAATTTAAAACACTTTCTGAACATTTGTCCGATCCCCTATTTTGACTAATAAACTAATTTATGAAATTACAATTTGAAAGTGGCGAGTTATAATGTAATTTCAAGTAATTTCACACAAATGCAAACAAACATACCAGCAAACTCCATCTCTTGCCATGACAATCTCCTTCAATGCATGTACAAGTGCTCTCTTTCCATCATAGTACAGTAATATGGCCACCAAGCCACGGGGCAGGCCTGGATGCCGTGGGGATTGCCGCTGTGCAGTGTGGAGCAGCTCTAACGCTAAGTATTCATTGACATTGTACATATCTGTAAGGAAGACAAACCTTGCTTTATACTATTTGCGAGTACATGTAATTGGCTTTCTATATATTCTTATTGTAAGAGCTGTTGGTTCTCTAATAAATAAATAAATATGAAGCATTGCTATTATTGTATTTTTTATTTATTTAAATGAGTGATGAGACGAGCAAGTCGTTCGCCTGATGGTAAGCGCCACGCCTGCCCATAACAATTAGAGTGCCACCCAGAACTTATAATTTGATTATTTACTTCTAATTGTTTAAATTCATGCACAATGATGCCTGATGAAAAGACAAACCGTAATAAAAAAAAAATAGTATCATAAATAAATAGGCTGGTGTTCTTACCAGATATAATGATAGCTTCATCCACCAGTTCTTTTGAGAGTAATGTTCTTCCAACACTTGGTAGTGTTACACCTTCCGTAATACCCCTTTTTATTTCTTCCCGACTTGCTGGGTTCTTAGCCTATACAATTGAACAAAAATAAAAATAAATTCCCTGCTTAATACATTGAAGATATTCTGTAGATAGATGCAATGAAGAGTCCTCAATTTAGATTTGACTTAAATTGTTCAAAAATTACACTTACTGGATTTTTAAACAAAGCCAGAAAGGTTTGCTTGTGCCGCCTCAACACTGACTCGAATGTGTGCACAGCGTAGGGGGCGCCGCCTCCCTCTGTGGCGAGGTACCCTTCCACCACTGACACCAGCTCCTTGTAGGGAGTCCATAAGTCGTCCGTTGTAGTACCTGACGAAATATTATAAACCCATACATTATTTAACAATAACAATAAAACACACAGCAAAGGGTAAAAAAATTTAATAAGCCCCTGATACAAAAAACCTGTAAAAAGTAAAAACGGCTAAACCTATATATTAAACCGCATCCAAATCGGTTCACTTGTTTAAAAGCTACTTACTGTGCCACAGACAGAGAAACATAGTGGTCAAACTTATACCCTCCTTTTTGTGTCGGAGGTTAAAAACAAGAATACAAGTAAATAGCTAATTAATTAAAATAGCATTGCCTTCTCAACTTTAACTCTTGAATAGTGTCCTTTGTGGAGGAGATCACAAAATTTCGCCATGTCCCATGGTATTTATAAACAAATAATTATAACCTCAATTTCCTTTCTCAGTAAAAAGAAGTCGTGATTTATATGAAGAAATGTTGGTACTTATTTCGTATTTAACTTCATAATGTAAACAACGACAATAATCGCAATAACTGCAGTATTTACAACGATTATTTAGTACCGCCCCATTAAACATGGTAGGTTATTTTCACGCTTACCTTCGGTGATATCCATGTTGGTCTTTGAAATGTGTCTATAACTTGATCATTAGCAACTATTTTCCGGTTTCACATTCGTTGTATAAACATTAAACATAATATTTAGAAAAACTTATGAGAATCGATAAATCACTATGTTTGAATTTCTCAGTTGACAAATTGACAGTTATAAAATGACATGACAAATGACATTTAGTGTTTTTTTTTTTAATTTGCCCGTTAGGGCAGGCTAAAGTCTCGAGGACCATACCGCCATGTCTTACGTAGTTTTTATTTGATAGTTTAATATTCCATTTTATTATAATTTTGTTGAGAATGAGGGTCAACAGCAACAAACCGGACCCTTTCCTAGTGCTTCAATAAAGTGGTGGAGCTTTATTCAAGCTTTCCATGGACTTTTTGTGAGAACATAAAAAGCAATGTTTTCCCTATTTTGTTTCATTTGCCTACACTCGTGCACGTTAACAAAGCCATAATGGGTAATATTCCACCGATATTACACATGATCACTCGAAATAACACTTGTTTGGAAAATAAAACAAAATCGAACTGTATCACTTTTCACTTCCCGCCAAAAAGCCATGACATTTTGATTTTAACCACAGCCACAGACTATCAATTCCTTTTAACTTCCAAGATAGAATCGATCGATTATAAACAAAGTAAAACTATTAAATGTACATTTACAATTTAGACCAAGGAGCTTTATGACATAGATTTCCATGGCCTATATATACCTATAGCCGCTCTATCTTTGGAATGCGCGGGACATGGGTCCAACCAAAGAGTTCACATGTGGGTCTAACACGTGCCTAGCTGCAGCCGTAGCGTAGAACCCCACCTCTAACCTAAGTAAGCCCTTTAGCTTACTCAGCATTTGGAGCATCTAATTCAAATATGTAATGGGCAGCACTTACCGGGTACTGTTGTTTCCTCTAACAACACACCTAACAACACTTTCAATATACGTAGTATCTCTTACTAGCTGTGATACATAATAATTCAAAATGTGCATCATTTGAAAAAAATCTTTGTATTACCAGTCCTATAGCACTCCGCACTGTAGGTACGAAACTACAAGTACATAGCTACAAGTACTTAGCTACAAGTACATAGCTACAAGTACATAGCTACAAGTACATAGCTACAAGTACATAGCTACAAGTACATACACCAGCAACGGGTCGTGCGGAGTTCAGTGGGTTGTCGCGCGCCACCCGTGACGCATGTACATTATGCGCCCGCCGCCGCCCGCGCCGCTTTACGACTAGTATTACGTGGTATTACTGTCTAACACAAATATGAAATCAAGCAAATACTGCATCGTATTTGGCTGCCTAAATACCAACAAGGACCGGAATCTCTCTTTTTTTGCACTTCCGAAGGAAATCGAAAGGCAAGTAAATGTACCTACACCATTTTAACCCTTAGGTTGTAAGGTGGAAAAAACTTACTTGAAGTGCAAGGTGGAGACCGAGGGACCGTCTTTTAAAGTAAAAAAAGTCAGATAGTAATGGATATATAAAAAGTTTTCATTACATGTAGACATCTTATATAACTAACAATCCTTATTTAACACAATTATTGTATTTGTCTAATGAGTTTCATTTTTATACATAAAAAGTAGGTCAGTCTAAGACAAAGAGGAAAAAAATGACATACAAACATTGAACTCTATCAATGAACGCTGTCTTTCTTCTCAGTTTTTTTGGACAGAGGAAACAATTTTTACGATGTGCCCTCAGTAATTTTTTCTCTTCTATGTTATCTAGATCCACCGGACGGTCTTCTTGAAGTATCTCGGATATAGTGAGACGGGTTGTCCTGGGCAGTCGAGAGTTGTACATCCGCGATTTCAAATTAGATTTATTCAAGCCCTTAGCAACGCGTTTCAAAATCTCTACTACTGGGAGCCATTTTAACAACTTACTATAAGATAACACATAGAAAACACTTAATTATAAAAAATAACGCACTCTTTTTGTAACATACAGTGCAAGGTGAGGTCCCAGGGACTCAACCTGCGTTGATAACGTACCTTTGTTAGAAGCGCCCGCGCTCGTCCACCCGCCACAGCGTTAACCGCGCAACTAAAGGAAGCTACTCGAACGCACACTGCCTAATTCGCAATTAAAGAACAGTAATGAAGAAAATACGTTTCGCGAGGAGTCCCTGGGACTCACCTTGAAAATTAAGGGTTAAGAAAGTTATATTAGGTATATCTATTTTTAAATTCTGTGTTCTATCTATCATATATGTATATGTATATATAACAAAGAATTGCCTACCTACTCAAAACTTTTATTCTGATATAAATGATGAATTTTATTAGTAGGTATTAGGTATTATTATATTATATAGTCTGTGCTATTTATTATCAATCAATCAATCAATCAAAAGTTCTTTATTCAATTTTGTCGTCACAGACGCACTTATGAACGTCAATTATTATAATGACCCTAGATAAAAATTGTATATACGGAAAATAATGACTCTACCACCGTATCGGAAAAAGAACCACTACTCAGAAGATACGGCAAGAAACTGAGGGGCATATTTTTTTAGAACTTTTGTTACAATATTTTATGTTTGTTTTTGACAATATTATTTTACTTATGTGCCAGTTGGCTACTTGGCAGAAGCGGAATGTTCCATGCATCTTTGTCTTCTATGTAATTACTAACTTTATAGTATGCTTTTTTTATTAGAATACTTTCACCCTAAATTTGAATCTACTTTCTGTGAGCTCCGTTATACATTTTGGAATTTTATTGTCAAAACGTACACAATTGCCCATGAAAGACTTATTCGTTTTACTCAGTCTAAACCTAGGTACTGCAATTCTATCCTTATTTCTAGTGTTTATGTTGTGGTGGTCACTATTCACCTGTAATACTGAATGGTGTGTATGTTCACATTACTGTACCAGTAATTATACGGTAATGGGGACAATAATTTTTCCCGAAATTCCTACTGGTCTTGCCTGTTTATTGCAGTGGGGATTTCGGGAAAAAATCCCGTAATCCCCACCAGTCGGGTTTGCTGTAATACAAATACACGGGTTCCCGTGTATATGTGCAAATCCTAAAGTACTTACATAGGTACCAAATATCATCAATATCGGTTCGGTAGTTTTTGCGTGAGAGAGTAACAAACATCCATACATACAAACTTTCCCGTTATAAATATAATATTAGTAAGAATCTGTGGGGTTGGCCAGTAAGAATTTCAGTTATGATCCTTCTGAAGATTATTATATAATATGGTATTATCACAGTTTAACCATCCAGTATTGTACTGGTATTATATTGACAGCTATCTTGGGGACCGCAACTAAATGAAGTCAGCCGAAAGGTGTTTGCGTCTGCGGCATCGCTTCGGAGACTACGCAACTTTCTTCCAACTGCCACCAAGATTGCGTTAGCACAATCCCTCCTTCTCCCAATAATTGACTACGCCGACGCCTGCTATCTGGATCTTACCGAAGAGCAGCTTAATAAGCTTGAGCGCATACAAAACTTTTGCATACGGTTCATATTTGGCTTGCGCAAGTATGACCACATATCAGAATTTCGCACCAAGCTCAAATGGTTACCTATCCGCCGTCGCCGGGATGCTCATGTTCTCTCTCTCCTGTATAGTGTCCTATTTATTCCATCTACCCCTCCTTATCTCAAAGAACGTTTTGAGTTTCTCCATCTTTCCAATCCTCGTTCCCTTCGTTCTTCAGATACCCTTCAGCTCAAAACTCCTGTCCATTCGTCAACTTTCTACGACAAATCTTTCACCATACAATCTGTCCGTCTGTGGAATGCATTGCCCATAGAAATTAGATATGCCAAGTCCATTGCTATTTTTAAGAATATGGTGAAGAAACATTACTTGTCCAATAACAGCTAAATGACATTGTAAGTATAATTATATTTATGTATTTATATATATATATATATATATATATTTATTTATTTATTTTATTTATGTATATTAATTTTTATGTTACTTATTTTTAGTATATATTTATATTTGTTTTATTTCATTTTTTTTAATAGTAGTATATCATATTTACGTATAATTGGAGTTTTTTTTTTTTTTTTTATAATGTACACCACACTGACCGCAATATTACTTTTAAAATTCCTGTCCATCCAAAGGTTGCCTGTAAGAAATTGCGCATAGCGATAAGGCCGCCCATTGTACCCACTGTTTATTAACTTTGTTAACTATTGTTTTTCCCGTGTTTGGTATTCAATAAAGCATTATTGTATTGTATTGTATTGTATATTTAAAATATAATTATATTATGTTATTTTTTTTTAGTTCCTTAGTAATATATAAAATAATAATAATATTTTATATACAAACATATTATTACTACGGACATATAATATAACATAGGACTGCTGATGTACTGAAAACACTTCGAGTGGCTGGATACTTTATCTGAGTGAAAACAGGATGAACTAGGTAATGCAATGGAATGCGTGACGTTGCGGAAATTCATCTCAAAACTGAAACGCAATTGCGTTTCAGTTATGAACTACGTACCTACTAAGGAAGTTGGAAAAGGAAAGGATAAATACTTGATTACAACAGTCAGAATGTTTTTAATGATACACTGCAAAATTAGCAAGGGAACAACAACACTACAAAATGATCTATAGTTACATTGTAATACTTATAACAATAAATAGTAAGAAAAATAGTCTTCAAGTTTTATAAAGCTCTTAATTAAAAAATATTTTCTACATAGGTATTTAAATAAACTTCTCAATTTTTGATAGATACTCTATGCATTTGTTCCTGTAGAAAGTATTGTTGTACAGCACAACATTATTGTAGAAATCTCCGATGTTCGTAGTTTGGACTGTCAGAGAATTCAACACATCCATCGGTCCCTCGCTCTTCACCCTATCACATTCTGCTCCTACAGCATCTAGAACCTTCAAGGCTGCCTTGTTTTTTAAATTATTTAGAATCAAGCCATAGTCTGATGTAAAACCTATCCTCTCAAAGCATGTCTTAGCTGTGATAAAGAACAGACTTGCATTGAAATGCGTCAGTATATGCAGGTTCTGAATGAGCACTGTTTGTCCCACCACCAAATCTCTTAACATTTCTAACAGCATTTTTAAGCACCTTTTCTCATACTCATTGTAATTCTCTGTGAAGTTAAATTCTTGTATTTCCAGAACTTTGGTTATTTCTGTATCATACCTACTCAGAATGTCAACATCCATTTTATCATGAGTTGCACGGCAGAACAAAATCTCTTTGAATTCCTCTTCTGCTAGTATCTGTTGGTACAGCTTAAATATTGGCACAAATATAAATTTTGAGCTGTTAATTTTCTTAAGAGGCCTCCCATACGTAAACACCAGTTTCAACTGAATGTGAGGATCATATGAGGTAAACCATTTCACTTTTTCATTGATCAGAATCAAGGGGTTGGTAACTGCTTCTGCTTGCAAGAATGAATTCAGATTGCTTAGCTTTTCTCTAAGAGACATCATTGTATAAAGTTGTCGCTCTGTGTAGGAGCCACGGTGGTACCTCGGATTCATATTGATTTTGTTCTCTTCATGTAATATACCCTTAAGGATTTCTTGTTCTTCATTTTCCAGAGGCTTCAAATCATATTGCCAAATGAATTCACTGGCTACTGTAGCTCTGATCCTTTTTATATCTCTGTGTAGAGCAATATTCTTCTGCATGAGATATGCTTGTAGGTTATTATTTATAACCTGGCATTGTATTGAGCAAAAGTAGTAGGCACACTCTTGTATCTGCTTCAGAAATTCTTCAGGAATTACTTCCAGAGGGAACATGGCCAGATTTCCATAAAGCTCTGTTCCATAGGCAGTTTTCAGGACTGGAAAGTATCTCTCAAGGCTGGTTTTGCCCTTGTAATTGAGACAAATAGCATACACTTCTGAATTGCCTTGTCGTGATGTCACTGGTTTGTAGATGTTAACTTCATTGAAAACATGGTTTACCAAGTACAGCAGATTGACAGTTGAATGCTCAAAAATTGTGAACAGCTTAAATATGAGAGTTCCACCTGAAAATAGAAAATTCTGTGTTATTACTGGGATCAATCCAGGATTGGTCTAGGGTTGAAAATAAATGTGTATCAAATCAAAATCAAATCAAAAGTTCTTTATTCAATTTTGTCGTCACAGACGCACTTATGAACGTCAATTATTACAATGACTCTACCACCATATCGGAAAAAGAACCACTACTCAGAAGATATGGCAAGAAACTGAGGGGCATAATTTTTTTGAACTTTTGTTACAATATTTTATGTTCGTTTTTGACAATATTATTTTTCTTATGTGCCAGTTGGCTACTTGGCAGAAGCGGAATGTTCCATGCACCTTTGTCTTCTACGTAATTACTAACTGCATAGTATGCTTTTTTCATTAGAATATTTTTCACACTCATTTTGATACTTTCTGTGAGCTCCGTTATACATTTTGGAATTTTATTGTAAAAACGTACACAATTGCCCATGAAGGACTTATTCGTTTTACTCAGTCTAAACCTAGGTACTGCAATTCTATCCTTATTTCTAGTGTTTATGTTGTGGTGGTCACTATTCACCTGTAATACTGAATGGTGTATATGTTCACATTAATCCAATGAATAATAGTGACCTAATATCTGCTGTTTTTACTATTTTATATTTCTAACATCTGAGTAGGATTTACTTCAAAAATTCATTTAGCAACATTACCGAATTGTAATGGTTCATAACCAGCCTTGAACCAGCCCTTTGTTTTTTAATTCAAGTTATATTTGTTGCACATTATATTTTGAAGTACAGTACAGAATTTTTGAGCTGTATGTTACCTGAGCTGAGCGCTTGCAGGGCTGTGACAATTTCACAGTAATGGAGTGGAGATGTCACCTCTTCCTGAGCATCTGGCTTTTGAAGGCAATCGATTGAGCCATCTGCAGTGACTAGCAAAACCTGAAATTATAATATAGTCATCATGTTGCTTGTTTCCAAAAAATGTATCATAACTGACAAATCTGGCTAATGAAAAATATAAACCTTTCCGTGAGATTTGGCTTTTGCAATAATAGCCTGTGAGTTTTCCCAGTCCATTAGGTTGCCAGTGCTATCCACACCAAAGTCCCAGTTGTTCAAGGTGTGAAACATGAAGCGATCATCGCTGATCATGTTCGAAGGTGAGTTGCCTTCATAGTATGGATTCAATGTGTTGGCCACCCATTTCCACTGAAATAGTATGAAAGGATAATTTAAAAAAAAAGAATTCCTTAGTAACATTAAATAAAAGCCAAATAAATTAAAATAAAATTGCATTTTTCTCAACCCTGAGTGAATAAAATAATTTTGTGAAAAATGGTTTTATTTTTTATGGTACTTACATTAAGACCCTGGTGGTTTTGCTGCAAGTAATGGTTCAGCGAGGTTATGAAAGCACCAGGTGCCTCGCACAGATGTAACGAGACCATTTTCTTTTCAGTAGTGGCCTCTCGTGGAATGATTTTATATGTTGAGGCACACTCATAGAACTTAGTCCATGCTTGCGTTAGGAACTCAGGGTTTACGAGGCACCTTATTTTCCACCCTACCTCACCGGCGGGGTTTCTGCGCCGCGTGTGACTGCTCCACTCTTCAATATTAAAGTCGTTTAACTGACTCTTGTGAAAATTAAGCCGGCTTTTCAGTGTTTCCAACTCCTTCACCTTCCATGGTGGCGCCGAAAACCATGACTCTAGCTCGGGCAGCTTCCAGCTGCTACTATAGCGAAATTCAAACTTTTTGTTGAATAAATCATTTAGTTCCTCATGGAAGTCCTCATTCCTGTATACTTTATGGCGTGGTTGGAAGTAAAAGTCGTCGGATTTGTGAAACATCACACAAAAAGACGAGGAAGAGGATCTTCTAAAATTGAGCGAGATTAAATTTTAGAACAATAATTTATTATTATATGTCTAGCGTCGCTTTGATTAAACAATATCGCTAAATATTTTCACATTGTTGTCTTATCTATTTTATTACACATGCAAAACGTGTAAGATGTATTTATTTTTATCGTAGGCAACTACACAAAATATACAACAATCAACAAGCAAAGCAAAATGCAAACCTTGCAGTGTTGCCTGCAGTCAAAGGTGAAAAAGTCCGAAACCAAATCCGAAATTACCCCACAAATTACGTTTTATAAGTACGACAACCGTTTTGTGTAAACCAAGCAAGGCGGACCACCGGCTAGCGGCAAATGAATCAGTGCGTGCCCCGCGCTCACCGTAATTACACCATAGAACAATTGGAATAAACAACGCTCACGCTAAGCACGTAACGCGCGGGTTCACTTTTGTATTGCGTTTTCTGTTATTTTGCTGCCAGGTATTATAATTATAGAAAATAACGAAAATGTAGTAAGTTTTTCCTAATTAGAGGCATACATAACTTTGACTATAGATCATCAGTAGCTCTTGTTCCGACAGCAACATCTGGAGCTGCGAGCGGATACCTACAACGAGTGCATTGTGCCAGCAACTAATTGGTCAAAACGGTGATAACTCGACGGATGAAGACACCACACCACCAAACATGGCTGCGCGGGGTAAACAAACTACCGCGGCGCCCGCACCCCCCGTGACTGCTCCGGTTTTAGCACCGCGCTCGCGTCGACAGGAACGAGCGGAGGCGCACAGTCTGCGCCGCGAATCGAAAGCGTAAACTCCCGGAAGAAGGACATTTTAACTGTCCGAAACCTAGTCGGAGATATTCCGACACAATCTTAACGTGTATGTAGCCGTTTATATTTATAATAGATATAAATAGTTTAGAAAAGTTACTAATGTATATAATATTTCTCTCTTTATGAAAATATATATATGTTTTATTAGCGATTACAATAGCTCTCTTACAAAACTCGCTTAGGACCTAAATCATTTACCCGAAATTGGGTAAAAATACCTGCACTAGCAGCACTGAAATCTTAAATTGGATGTTTGACAACTTGACACTTTAAAAACACTGACAGTGACACTCGTGACACTTGTATTGATTCTAAGATCTACGTCTTTGTCATTGAGGTCCATTCCTCAATGGTCTTTGTATTGATTTGTATCTCAAAGACAAATTTCTAATAGGTACCTACCAAAGACGAATTTGGTACCTACTTTATCTTTGTTGTAAACAAATCTCAGAGGAAGAGCACTAGTGTTCTTCCATTGAGGCACATTCGTCAATGTGTTCTTTCCTCAGAGTAATGACACTCATTACTCTGAGGTTCTTCCTGTTTTTTTTAAGTTCCCCCGTTAGGGCAGGCTAAAGTCTCCAGGACCATACCGCCATGTCTTAAGAAGTTTTTATTTGATAGTTTAATATATCATTTATTATACTTATGTTGAGAATGAGGGTCAACAGCAACAAGCCGGACCCTCTCCTAGTACTTCAATAAAGTGGTGGAACTTTATTCAAGCTTTCCATGGACTTTTTGGGAGAACATAAAAAGCAATGTTTTCTCTATTTTGTTTCATTTGCCTACACTTGCGCACGTTTAAGAATAGATAATGGTTAATATTCCACCGATATTACACAATCATGACCACTCTGATAGTACCAGCTACCTAGTACAGCACTATCTGGTAAAAGAGACACGCAGTGGATTATAAATAATATATATTTTAATAGTTAATATTAAAATACATCTTGACATAACATATAAAAAAAACACGACAAAGAATTATGCTAAGATTTATTATATACTACGTCTTTGGAATTATGTCACCAAGCTGACCGATTCGGAACCCCACGACAACATACCGAATCGATTCGATTGGATAACGATCTCGTGTCGTAGGTTTCTTTTCGAGCTATTCAGAACATCCGCCCCGAGGATTCGACACGGTTTCGGTTATAATATCAAAATCGATACGACAACGTGTTGCATTTACGGAGTTCGTTTTGTGTGCAATACTCGCAGAAAATTGTATTATTATCTAGACGATATAAAAATGTTTTCAAGTTATCAAAATTTATTATAACAACGTTTATCACGAATTAAAATATAATCAACAATTATAAGCGCCAGATATTGGTAGAAATATAAAAAAACAAGAGCTTCGTAAACACCCACTTGCTGATATCCACTTGACATTAATGTTTAATCTATGCTTTAGACATTGACAAACCGCCAAATTTAAATGTATATCGCAAATTGTTTTCTTTATCATGTTTTGAAATTATTAAAAGAAGATCGAGCGAGAAGACGAGCCTCATCAAGATTCGTTAGAAATGTTAAGTAAATACCAAAATTACAATTACATAGTATCACAGAGTACTTTATAATAATTATATAGGTACAGTGATTTTATTTCGGTAGATTTATGCATCTTATTAAGTAATCTTATAGTAGTAGGCAAATAGTTCTAAAACAGTCAAAGCGAACTTAACCTATAAATAAATACTAGACTTGGTAGGTACTTTATTACATAGATTTAGTTTATGTTGAATCTTACTGTGAGTTTTATTGTATTTGTAGTAGAAAATGTAGTTTATTTAACAACACACGGAATATACTCGGTATTGATGGTCAAATCTAATGCTTTCGAGTGATATGTTGCACTCGATAAGTTGTCGTGGAAATTAATCGGACGTTCGAAAATTTTGCTTCGATATCTGCATTGTGAATAACTTTCTCGGTCGATAAATACGCGTTTATCGTACGGTTACGATTGGTTATCGACTACGACAATTTGAACGTCGATTCGACTATTGTGAATTTAAAATAGTTTGAATCGTACGATATCAAACCGAATCGATCGACAAATGAGTTGTCGTGAGGTTCTGAAACGGCCAGCAGTATAGATCAAAATTTAATCTAGACATAACTCAAGAAGGTCGGTGGAACGTCAGTGGTGCGTCAAGTTGAAAAATTTTTCTCGGGTTTTATTTTATTTATTATACCCGTTTAGATTCTAGTTTTTCCTGACCAGTGTAGCCCTTCATTAGTAACATCCTTTTTAGTTCCATCGTAGCTAATTTTTGCCTTGCGCTTTTAGTTATTTGTTTAATTTTTCATTTCTCTTTTGTTTTTTCTTTTTTCTCTGATTATGATGGATGTTGAGCCCCCTGATCCAGGCGGCGGCGTTCGGGCCCCTGACCTCAGCCAGCCTCCCTCACCTGCAGCTTTTACCTCGGTGACTACTTCAGTGGAAGACACAAGGCCTTTTGTTAGTGCCGAAGGTTGCAAAAAATCTAAGCGTAGAGCGTTGTTTCGAGTTTCGAGGGCTCGTTCGCCTAATGATACATCGGGGGACGAGTTCAAGTTAGCGGATGACGTAATAATTTTGTCTGGTCGTTCCACGCCTCCCAGTTCATTTTCTATTGCTGGTAACTGCAATGTCCCCAATTCTTTTGTCCCTCCGTTTGCCTCAGCTCCTCACTCTACTTCGTCATCCATTCCCCTTGGTCAAAAGTCTGTGTCAGTTGCTACTACCCCTTCTCTCATTCCCCCTGGACAGAGAACTGGTCCCTCGCAGGTTGCTCGCCATAACTATGTCCCTTCAGATCGAGGCCCGTTCATAGTGCATGTCCAGAAAACCGAATCATCTCCTTCAGCTGGAACAACCCTTCACCCTGTGACATTCGGTCGCTTTCTTTTTGCTCGAATTAGAGAATTCCAGGGAATTGTGGATGGATCTATTAAAAGCGTGGGCCGTAACCGAATATCGTTGGCTTTTCATTCGGCTCCCACTGCTAACTCCTTTCTGGAGTCTTGTTCTCTTGCTAACCATGGTTTCCGAGCATTCGTCCCTTCATTTAATGTCACTCGCCTAGGACTTGTTAGGGGGATCCCGGTCGATATGTCCCCAGAGGACGTTATAAAGGAAGTTCGCGTTCCTAAAGAATGTGGCTCAAGGTCGTCAAGGCTCGTCGCCTTAATTATAAGCTAACTGTCGATGGCGTAGTTTCGTGGAAGCCAAAGTCAAACTGTTGTTTTATCCTTTGATGGCCAAATCCTCCCTAATAGGGTTTTCTTGTGCTACAATTGTTTCCAAGTGGAAAAATACACGCTACCCACAATACAATGCTTTAACTGCTGCAGATATGGGCACACTAAAGCGCTCTGCAGGTCCAAACCTACCTGCTTTAAATGTGCACTCTCGCATTCGGCTGAATCGTGCAACATCTCTTCCGAAGACGCCAAATGTGTGTGGTGCAAAGGTAACCACTTCGCCACAAACAAATCCTGCCCGGAAATGTCCCGGCAGAATTCGATTAAATTAGTGATGTCGCAAAATGCCATTTCGTACCCTGAGGCAGCCAAATTGCTCCCCCCTTCAAGATTATCGTATGCCCAAATCACGTCCTCGCCTGTGGCTCTAACTTCTCTTCCCCCCTCCCAGTCTTCAAGCTCTTCCAAAAATTCGTCTGATGAACCTGCCCGAGTCTACTTCAAAAAAAAGTCGTCAAAGGTCCCTACTCTCTCTCCTCCTCTTTCCGGCAGGTTTGACCTTCAGGCCCACTCGGAGATTGTTCGGGGTGACTTTTCGGGTGCTGCTCCTAACGGGTGTCCCTTAAACCCGGTCAATCCTTCCGACCCTCCTTCAGTGCAATTTATAATTTCTGAGCTCCTCAAAAATTTAAATTTACTGTCTTCTCTTCTTAACAACTCCCTTTCTCCCCCTCCACCGTCCAACGCTGCCTTCAATCTTAATTCTCTTATTTCTCTCCTCCACAATGGACCCCAATCTCAGGTTCCTTCAATGGAACTGTCACTCCATTAAAAATAAATTCTCTGACCTTATTTATTTAATCAATACTCACAACTTAAGTGCCTTGTCTGTCACAGAGTCGTGGCTTAAGCCTGGTTCCCCCTTTAGGATCCCGGGCTTTGTCGATGTTAGAGCTGATAGGCTAGATGGTTTCGCTGGTGTTACTTTTTTCCTAAAAAACAATATTCCTTTTTCACATATTCATATTCTTCTTCATAATGATTTCCAAGCCGTTGCTGTCCGGGTCAAAGCTTATACTATAGTTTCCCTATATATCCCGGCTCCCACTAAAACTATTCTCCAAAAAGTTGTCTCAATCCTGAGTTCACTTCCCCTCCCCCTCCTGGTCCTTGGTGATTTAAACTGCCATCACCCTGTTTGGGGTTGTGGTAAAGCGGACGTTTGTGGAGAGTTTGTACTGAACTCTCTTGATTCTATTAACCTCTGTATTTTAAATGATGGCTCTCCTACTAGAAGGACTCGTCCTAATGAATTTAGTAGTGCAGTCGATTTATCTTTATGTTCTCCTGAGCTTGCTTCTCTCCTTTCCTGGTATGTTCTGCCCTCTGTGGCAGTGACCACTATCCTATTCTTTTAAATTTTCCTCAGCGAGATCCCAGCCCTGTCTCTGGTAGCCCTCCTCCCCCTCTTCTAAAATTTATTCTCAGCAATAGCGATTGTTCTGGATGGGAAAATTTTCTTAAGCTTACTGCTTTTTTTTCTTCTGCTTTACCCTCAGTTTCTCCTTACAATATTTCCCTTTGCTCCGATCATTTAGTTAGTTTGCTTACTGACTGTGCAGAAAAATCGTTCCCTATTAAAAAGTCTCCATCTTGTAAATTACCTTCTCCTCCATGGTGGGATAAGGATTGTAGTCTTGCTATAAAAGCCCGTAAAAATGCTGAGACTAGGTTCTGTTGCTCTATGACTAATGAGAACTTTGCGGAGTTAAATAAAATCGTGGCCAAATCCAAACGTCTCTTTCATAATAAAAAGCGTGATTGTTGGAAAGCATTCTGCTTAAGCCTTAACCACAGTGCTCCTGCTTCCTTGGTTTGGATGAGAATCAGACGGTATAGGCGTTCTTGGTGTACTCCCTCCCGTAGCTGCTGTCCCACTCTGTCCTGGGCGGAGGCTTTTATGGACAAATTAGCCCCTCAATTTTGCCCTCTTCCTTCCGAGTTACCATCTTTGTCGGTCCCCTTACCCTCTGACTCATTAGACTATCCTTTTACAATCGTTGAGTTGAAAAATATTCTGAAATCAGTCAAAGATTCGTCCTGACGAAACTTGCTGAACACTTGGCCAAGAACCGCCTTGAGTGGTTTCTTGAAAGCCGGGGTCTTCTTGCCAAATCTCAATATGGTTTCAGAAAAGGCAGGAGTACAATGGATAGTCTAAGCATTTTTACCTCTGACATAAGATTGGCTTACTCTCGGAACGAGTCTGTTGTGGGGGCGTTCCTTGATATATCTGCTGCGTATGACAGCGTCCATCTTTCTATTCTTAAGAGCAAACTTTCTTCTCTCAGTGTCCCTGCTAAATTATGTAATTTTATCATGAACCTCCTATGTGAAAGGTATATTTATCTCCGTTGTAATGTTTCTTCCATTAGTCCTCGTAGAGTAATTTGGCGGGGGCTGCCTCAGGGGTCGGTCCTCAGCCCCCTCCTTTACAATGTTTATACTTCTGATTTAGAGCGGTCAGTTGGCCTCTGTCGCACTTTGCAATACGCAGACGACATTCTCCTTTACTCCTCACATAATAATATTGATCTGGCCTCCGACTGCATTTCTAGCTCTATCAACTGTCTTAACTCGTGGCTTTTCTCCAATGGATTGGATCTTTCTCCTTCAAAAAGTAATATAGTTATTTTCTCTCGTAAGCGTAACCCTCCTGTTATCAATATTTCGGTTAATGGGTCCAAGATTCCGGTTGTGGATTCTGTAAAATTCCTTGGGCTCTGTTTAGATAATAAGTTATCTGGAAAGTTGCATTGCGATTATATTGCTAATAAGTGTGAGAAAAATCTTAATATTCTAAGGTGTCTTTCGGGGGTTTGGTGGGGTGCTCACCCATTTGTCCTGAAACTACTATACAATGCGATTATTCGGAGCTCTCTGGACTATGGCTCTTTTCTCCTGGAGCCTGCTCGTAAGGCAGGCATGAAAAGGCTTGACCTTATTCAATCAAAAGCCCTTCGCATTATTGCTGGGGCTATAAAATCTTCCCCCATCGACGCTCTCCAAGTGGAGTGTGTTGATGCCCCCCTTCATCTTCGTCGTTTGTTTCTTGCTAATAGATTCTTCTTTCGCTGTGTTCAATTTTCCAATCATCCCCATGTCCCTAAGCTCCAGCTTCTTCATCGTTTCTCGCTTTCATCCCGTTTTTGGCGTGTTAAGGAGCCTCCCCTCCTCCTAAGGAGTTTTGCCATATTTAAATCCCTGAAAGACCCTGTTTTCAGATCTCCTTCCCTCCCTCTTTTCTCGTTTAGCTATAATGTCGTCATCTCGCGGCCCAGTGTGATTTTGGACTTGGACATCTGCGCTGGTGACCCTCATGCTGATGAGTATCTTCGGCTTCTTCTGCGGAGAGATTGGCTTTGTTGGCACTACATCTACACGGATGCCTCGAAACTATCGCCACTTGGTTGTGTTGGGTGTGGTGTATTCCATGTTCAATATAATATTGTTCAAAATATTAAGTTCCCCCCGGAAACTTCTGTTTTTTCGGGTGAGTTCTGGGCGCTGCTTGAAGCAGTCCGGTATGTTTTGATTTTCAACCTTCCTCGCTCTTTTTCTCCGACTCCCGAAGTGCTCTTCAGTCTCTTCTTTCAAATCCCTTTTCTTCAAATTCTAACAATGTTATCCTTTTTTTACTTAAAGAAGCCCTTTCTGTTTGCCTTGCTAGAAACCTTGAAGTAATTTTCGATTGGATCCCTGGCCATGCTGGCGTGTCTGGAAATGAACGTGTGGACAGTGTGGCAAAAGATGCAGTCGTCTGTGGGGACAAAGTCCCTTTTTGTATATTTCCTCATGACCTTGCCTCACTTCCGAAAACTTTTTTGTTCAAATCATGGTCATCTCTCTAGAAAGTGTCTAGTAAATCTAAGGGCTCTGCTTACGCATCCCTCTAACCTTCGATCCCGCGAAGACCTTGGTTTGCTAAATGGCCCTTCAAGAAACAATTAACAAACTGCCTGATCCGTATGAGGTTAGGTCACTGCTGCATTCCATCCCATCTTCATAAGCTTCGTATTAGGGACTCGTCTCTCTGCGAATGCGGCCTGGATGAGGGGAATCTGAATCATATGTTCTTCTCTTGTCCTCTTCTTGATCACTCAGCTTTTCTAGATTCTCTTAGTCCGGTAGTTCCTTTTCCTTCCTCCATGCCTGTCCTTCTTTCCTCTAATGACCTTATCATATTCCGAATCATATGTAGTTTTTTATCTCTAAATAATTTAAATCTTTGAGTTCATAATGTTTTTTTTTTTTCTTTAATGGTGATATTTATTTATTTTTTTATTTGTTAGTCCGTTCTTTCTTTTAATCTTGCGGCCTTTATGACCGCTGCTGACGTGAAGCTGGCAAAAATGCTCCAGTAGCAGAGCAATTGCCAATAATTAAAAAAAAAAAACAAAAAAAACTCAAGAAGTTTGGCAAATGCACAACGTGCGACGCCAAACTCCTCAGAAAGAGGAAAAAAAAAAAACTCAAGAAGTTCTCTCGGTGGCCAGTCATGATACGATATTACCTCTTTTCTAACACACTCGAAATAACACTTGTTTGGAAAATAAAACAAAATCAAACTGTATCACTTTTCATTTCGAGTCCGGCTTGTTGCTGATGACCCTCATTCTCAACAAAAGTATAATAAATGAAATATTAAACTATCAAATAAAAACTACGTAAGACGTGGCGGTATGGTCCTGGAGACTTAAATCTGCCGTAACTGGCGAATTAAAAAAAAAATTGACTCAGTGATAAATCGGGTCCGGTTAATGTACAGCCAATATTTGGAGGCTAAATAATGTACGGCCTGTATTGCACACCCAATAATTCATGTACATGGCTTCCAAATGTTGGGGCGTGCAATCCAGGCCGTACAATAGTGGATGCGAAATAACAGTCCGAGCCGATTTTGTACAGCCGATATTGCACAGGCAATAATCCGAAGCCGGAAGTAGTTTTTTTTCAATGTACACGAATTATCAGGCTGTGCAATACGGTGCGGCATTTATTGTCACGGACAGATTTTGTACGGCCAGTATTGTACAGCCAATATTCCGATTCCATTGTTATGTCAAAATCGAAGCCTCGTTTGGTTATGCCAGTGCTCTTTTGGCACAGACTATAGAGTCTGTCTAACGAAGGTAGACACTCGATTTTTTTCTAACTTTTTACATGGCCACACTAAAGTGTTTCCACCTCCGGGCATTATGCTCCATAACGGAGTAAATTCAGGATCCCAAGGTATGAAATATTTGTTAATAATAAATTGTTTCTCACGTTTTAGTGGACTGTTTTATTTTATTTTTATCGACTTGTTTCACTCCAATGTAATTTACTATTATACGATCTTTTTGTAAGTACATCATGTAAAAAAACAACTAAAACGACTTATAATCAAATAAATAATTTAAAATAAACCATTGTTATTGAATTTATTGATTTATTAATTCTTAATCGAAAAAAAAAGCATTTACATGAGTTAAGTCCCAATTTTTTTTTCCAAAGATTAGGGAAATCCGGAATCGGGGTATGGCATTTCCCTAATGTTTACAAGATGGCGGCATATATAGTATTGCTCAAATATTTTGATACTTTAATACATATTTTGTGGCTCTCAACTTTTATCCCCTTGTATTAATAATATTGTCTTCTTTTATGATATCAGAATAACATTAATAGTTTATTTTCGTTTCGTTTATTTTAGTTCGTGTAAGTTGTAGTAGCATTGGTTAATTAGGTATTGTTTTTAATTTTTTTAAGAAAATTGATTCGATGTTTTCAACTTTTATGTTGTCTGGAATTTTGTTGTAAATTTTTATTGTCATGACGTTTGGGCCTGAGCTATGGATTTTTAGTTTTGAGGTCGGTAGCACGAGGTTGTGTTTGCTCCTACTGGCAAATCTTCGTAATTGGTCTATTTTTTTTTTAAACTGGCGGTTTCTTCAACAATCATCGCATGTGCACTATAATTTAATATCGAATTGTTCTATTATAGCAAATCAAAAGGAAGTAGCAGAAGTTATCGAGAAAATGATAAATTTAATCATGAAAAAGTTGTTATGGCGCTTACTGCAGTACCCATGTCAGTTACATTACTGCTTGGCGGCAGAAAAAATACATACCTATGCCTAGATCTATATCTAGGTCTAGGAAATTTATATTCTATATTATTTATATATATTGTCTTATTATGGCTTTTGATGATGGTGATGAATATCAAAGTATCAAATTAGGTCATTTCAAGTCTCCTATTAACTACCGGGTTGCCATACTAATACTTTTTGAATTCTACTACTACTACTTCACTCCAACAGCCTATTCTGTACATTAATAATATTTAAGAAAAACCAAATGGGATCAATCATTTAGAGAGTAGGTACCTACTGAACACGAAGCCACGGTGTTTTGAAGTTTATCTCAATCTGATATTTTATCAGAAACTGCTGAACGAAATCTAATGCGGTTTTAAGGGTTTGGTAGCATTAGTTCCAACTTAGATTATAGGGTATGCTACATCAAAATCGGTTAGGTTACTACGAAGATGCAGCTTGACTTCTTCGTAGTACGCGCTCTCTTATACTGTGGAGGTCTTAGTAAAAATACGAATGTGGGCTTCCTTTGTCATTCACGAGGATAAAGTTGCGGGAGAAAGCTAGTATAAAAATAAAACACTTGTAACTTCTTATTTAAAATTTTAAGATAAAAATTGATGCAATAATAGTAAAAAGTGCTCTTCTATTTTCCTAAATATTTTTTAATGATATGTTTATCAAATTAGGCTGACCAGCCCCCGTACCCATATGTCCCTCAAGCGCCAATCGTATATCGTGTTGAGCTCGAATTAAGATATAGCGTCACTGCGACTAATGAGATACGGTCTAATTATGGTCGATTTAGGCAAGAAATCGAATTAATCTCATTAATTTATACCAAAATACGATGACTACGAGTTGAGATAAACTTAATGAGACAATATATGGCATCATAAGACATCGTCGCAGTGAATCTACACCTTAATTTGAGCTCAACACAATATTCGATTGGCGCTTGAGGGACATTTGGGTAGGGGGCTGGGCACAGAATAATTAATAGTATCGGTGCCCAGGTCGCCACGCCGGCGCCACGCCGCCGGCCGGCGCGGTGCGCCATTGCGTTTGCTGCAAGGCCACAATAACAACTTCACGTCTGAACGTTTAGGCACAATCTAGTAAAACATTAGCTTTATTTTCGCACCCAGCGATCGGCGACATGAAAGAGTAGGCTATTATAACAGTAGGCATGAAAGATCTCATAGGGACTGATTACTGATTGTGATTTATCGGTTACGTAGTAACTATATATTAATCTGTGTGTAGGTTACTCGCTCTATGAGATTTTTCTAATCAAATCAAATTATTTATTTGCGAGAATACATAGATTAAGTTCTTAACATTAGCCACAGGCACAGTATTCAGTGTGCAAGCAGACATGCTAATATTTGAATATTAAACTAAGTATAATAACATTTAAAATTATTGCAAAAATAGGTATTAGGTACATTATGTATATTAATTATTATAATTTATTACATTTATCATTAAAATTCTTTAATAAATAAAAAAGTCGTTTAAAGCTTAATAGGTATACCGAACTACTTGTAGGTTTAATACTGAGCGTGCATTAGTAGGTTCTCTAGGTTATGTATTGAGGGGTCTACTAAAAATTACGCTGGTTGGTGATGGCATAATTTCTGCGTGGAAAATACTGTGTTGGGAGCTCAGCAACGGAACACTAAGACTTATTAAATAATAAAAAAATAATTTATAAATACCGATTTAATATAAAAATATCAGTAACTAAGTATCTACTTACACTAAGACATAGCGTAGGGTAATAGGTAGTATTTTTTCTTTGGCGCAGGTATTAGAATATCTTACCTATCGATATTTCGTTACGAAGTGTAAAGAATGATAGGTTGTCAATTCTTATTCTTTTTTTGAATAAATAAATAATAAATAAATTCTGTCACTATTCAAACATCCAAATGTTATGTACAGTAGGTACTAGGATTTATTTTCTTACTCATTTTAAAGAGCAATGTTTAAGTTAATATAGGCACTTTTTGCTAGCGCCTGACATTTTCTCCAATATCAGCGTTGGCATAGTTTGTATTGGTAGGTTTGTATAGTTACTTTGCGGGGTGAGACAGGCAGGCTGAGTACATAGCATAGAATAATTACTAGTAAGTAATAAGTACATAATAATTATTGCTAGTAACAAGTATCTAGGTACATAGCTCCGTAACGAGTGAATGGATTTTGATGAAATTTGATATGTTCTTTGGTACTGTACTTAGGTCCCGGGTCATAGGCTACTTTTTATAAATAAACAAATACGCCCAACAATCACATACATATATCCTGGCTCCTAACTAGGATTCCCTGTATCTTGGGAACCAGGAGCAATGATTATCCATGGTCCCACAACACCCAGACACGAAACAAATGGTTGTGCCTCTTTTTCTTTGCAAAAACATTTGTCCCGTCGCGGGAATCGACCCCGCAACTTTGGTGGTGAATGAGATTTGAACCAACCTGCCCAACCAATACACCACAAAGGCTGTTTATGTCGGAAAAACGAACACTTCCTTATGAAACTAATATATTTAAACCGAAATCTACGCGAAAGGTATTGCGGGTACAAGCTAGTATGTAAGTATATAAAATAAGTTACTAAATTCGCAAGCAAAGTTAGGCTGCAATATATGTTGTCTTTCACACACCATTAAAAAAGTGAGGACTGAGTTTGGGAACAAAATAATTAACAGATAGGTATTGGGACTTAAGTGCCAATTCGTACGTTTTTTTTAAACGATATAAATTATAATACACTTTTTCATATAAAAGCAGGATTTTATAGTTGAGATTAAAAGTCCAAAGTATAAGGTATAAAACCGAGAAATAGTGAGTATGAAAGTTTGTTACATTTTCACCGTTGTGTGAAATTTGGAATGAAGATAGCTTTGACCTAAACCCTAGATTAACACATAGGATAGGTAGGCTTTTTATCCTTAGAAACGGCGGGGCGACGCAAGTTTACAATAAAATACAATTTTAATAAAAACGAAAAAACTCACATAGCGTACCTACTGGTAAGAACTGTTTCTAAACTACGTAGTACATTTAATTGTGTAAGTGTAATTTTCTGTGTTTGTTTTTGCCGTGTTTATGTATTTTATCAAAATTTGCTAAACTAACATTGCGTAGGTAGGTGTAGGTACCTATACTGTTTTTATCTAAGCTACGTAGTAAATATGTAAGCGTTTTTCGCGTTTTACCTCTCTATTCTTCGTATCTCTTATAATTTTGCGAAGTGATAAAAAATAGTAAATATTGTAGCTATGGAGTTCATATGGAGTGTCATTTTCCAGGCAGGAAGTTCGCTATTTTTTTTGTTCGGTTTCTCAGCTACATGTATAAAAACATTCCCGCGTTTTTTGATTTTTTTACACTTTTTCGTATCTCGTATCATTTTACAAAAAGAAAGTATTATGAAAGGTTGCTATGTGTATACATAGCGCTTCCTAATCGACATACGTGCAAAATTCTCGCGCTCCGCTCTCGTAACATTAAATCATTTATCCTATTTTTTTCAGAATTAAAATAGGCATTTTACATTTTAGACACTCCGCTCACTTATCGATGATTATCCTCCGCTTGTTAAAAAACATCACCTATCATAGTATATACTGTACGTACATAGTACTGATATGCCAAAACAGGTCTCATAGTTTGGGTACCAATGTTCTGAAACCAGTAATAAAAAAATTGTGTTCTTCACTTAAACCAGAGATAGTTACATTAAAATAGTTACAGAAACAGATTACAAAAGAGTTTGTTTGTACTTAGTAAGGATAATTATGATGGCATGCAGTTTTATGTATAGGTGGATAGATATATTACTTGTATGTGGCAGCGTCTGAGCTACGAGAGTGAAACATTTTTGCGCTCCCTCCGCTCGCGTTATTTTTCCTACGTAAATATGTAACCCCTATTATTTTGTAGAATGATAGTACGTACCTAAGAAGTTACTTAACGGTTTTGAATCCTCGCGCTCGCCCCGCTACTTGCGTACCTTAATAGATTATAATGAATAATAATTATAAAATTGTCTTACGCCTATGAAAGTTTCCAAGATCGCTACGCAATGATTTTCCTCTTTGAACGTGGCTCAAAAATCATGAAAATTGCTTTAGTGTGTTTTCAGAAAATCACGGTCAAACAAAAGAAAGTATCGATTTACATAAGGGTTGAATGCAGAACCTATTATTATAATTTATAAGGACATATACCTAGATTATGTAGGTGCCTATAGATACGTTTTATTTGTATTCCTTGTTAAAGAGTACCTAGTTATTTTTTGTGCAATTGCCATAATATTTATTTAATATTATTGTGCTGGCAAATTCAGGCTGGGCCGGCAGAAACCCACGCTACGCCACTGACGCGCCACAATGTTATAATTACCGATAACAGTTGTTATTGCAATCTGATACTCTCAGCCGGCACGCTGTTAAGTTCCTATTGTTTATAGTTTCGGTGACCAGCGACCTTTGTGTCGTAAATAGGTTTTCTAAGCTGCATAGCAATTGATGTTCTTTCAGATGTATGCACGTGTATATGTCTTCATAACTTAGAAGCATTATTAAATCTTTTTCAGGTTCATCATCATCATCTGTAAGTCCCAGATGTACCCGTGATAGCATATTCATTTCTCGAAAGCAGTGATGACTGTTCATACACTGTCGATATAATGTTTAGCTTTTCTTGTAGTTGATTAGGTTTCAGTTATATTTTAATAACAAAAAAATTATGTCTTGGATACTTTTTTTTTCAATAACGGGATCTCGGGATCCTGGTATTTGTGGAGACCAAAACGGTATTATTACCGGTATTATACATCTCTGGTATTTGAAAGTCCTAATTACATCATACAAATAAACAAGTAGGTATAGGCACATTTTATAAAAACTGACTTCAATGTATCTTCGAAGTTTAAGGTCAAATATCGATGAAATTTATATAGAATCACTTCGTAGCTATACTGAACCCAACGCAAAAATAATTTTCTAAATCGGTTCATAAATGACGGAGGTAACAAACATAAAATATATACAAAAATGAAATTGAATAGAAAACCTCCTCCTTTTTTTGAAGCTGTTTAATTACATTATACAGAACATCAAGCAAAATTGGTTTAAAAATCTGCCTTAGAAATCGTGCAGACGAGACGCACAGGGTCGGAACACTGTCGATTCGCAATCGCAACAGCATTAGCAGACAGCCGCCGCAGTTTGCATTCGTGTGGCGTGCCAAGCGATGGGGAGTAGTGTACTAAGCTCAGATAAAATATTCAGCAGTATAAATATTTGGCTGTCTACTCGAAGGTGCTAAGCGATGAATTATAGCATTCATCGAATTTTGCAACTAAAATTAATTTGATTAATGCTAATATACATTTAGCAGCATATTTATGCTGCGAATACTAATTAATCCAACATTAGTTTAAACATAAGTTTGAGAAAATGACATAGTTGTCTTTAAATTTTAAGATCTTTTCTGCAACTGGGTGTAAATCTTGCGTGTGGTTGTAGGGGGAAGTGGGGCACATGAATGAAAATGAATTTAAGTACTATAATATAATATACCAGCTATTCAAAATTAAAAAGAATACAAAAGTTTGAATTTAATAAAAAGGTTAATAAATTATATTGTCTTAGTGACAAATGGGAAAGCCCCATATCTATGAGAATATTAATTCAAGCCAAAAGCAATGGGGCAATTCAAATGCCCCATACCTAAGAACATTTTATGATTATAGTGAAACAATGAGATGCTTACATTTTTTTAAAATGTAACTGAATGACTTGACGAGCTGGTCGTTTGCCTGATGGTAAGCATTAAGCCAGCCCATGACAATAACAGCACCACCCAGAACTTTGTTTTGCAAAATCCTGCGCTCGTTACCCTGAGACAATTAGCTGTTGTGTCTCATAATTCCCAGTAATTTCGCTGGCTACAATGCCCTTCAAGCTGGAACACAGTAATGCTTGCGTATTACTGCTTGGCCGCTGATACTTAAGTAAAACGACACAGAAACATATACATTTTACGAATAATTTAATTTTCACTGGCAAACATATTTGCACCGTTGAAAGTGCAACGGCTAACTGTAGGGCGACGGTGATTATCACCAGACATATATTATATATTCACTCGCTAAAGTGATTAATATTACCACGTGGACGAACGTTTGCTTGCTCAGAACTGTTCAGAACACTAAGTGAGAACGCTGCATGACGCGAACGGCTACTACTGTAAAAAAAAAATTCATATTCTTACGATTATTCATCACTTCTGTGATGTGCAGGAATTCAGCTGACGACGACGTGACGACCCAAATGCACGAGAATTTAAAGTGTGAAAAAAATTGTTGATGATCACGCCACTTGAGCTTAGTGCGGAATCGGAGGCATGGTCGTACTTGCGTAGTCCAAACAATATGAACAACTTTTGATCGGGTACGGCGGTCTGGGCCAAACACGTGCGATTGGCTGCACTTGAATAAATAACGATAAATTAATAATCTGTCTTTTTTTTAATTCAACCGTTTGGGCAGATTGAAGTCTCTAAGACCATACCGCCTTGTTTTACGTAGTTTTATTTGATAGTTTGTAAAAATTACAATAATTTCTTTCGTTTATCGTTGTTATGAGGGTCATTAGTAACAAGCCGAACCCTCTCTTAGTGCTTCAATAAAGTGGTGGAACTTTATTCAAGCTTTCCATGGACTTTTTGGGAGAATATAAATAGCAATATTTTTCCCTATTTTGTTTCATTTGCTTACAATCGGCAATCGTGCAAGTGTACGAAACACATTATGGTAGATATTCAATATTACATATGATCACTCGAAATAACACTTGTTTGGAAAATAAAACAAAATCGATCTGTATCACTTTTCACTTCCCGCCAAAAAGCCTTAATAATCTGTGTTTCAAAGACTCGCTTGAAACAAACGAGGCATCGTGTTGACAGCTATAGAAATGCTAATTTTATCTATGGATGGCTTCGGATTATTGCCTGTACAATACTGGGTGTACCACAATCGTCACGGGCTGTATTACGCATCCAATAATGTACAGACTGGATTGCACACCCTGACATTTGGAAGCCATTACATGAATTATTGGCTGTGCAATAATGGCCGTGCAATATCGACACGGACCGAGTTTGTACGGGCAATATTTGCCGTCCAGGAAAAACCAGCCGAGTATTTGAAATCCGATGTACATGGAATATTGGCTGTACAATATCGGCTGTGCAATTTTGGCCGTACATTATTATGGTCGTACAATATAGTCTCCCGATAAATCCACTGAAAATTCAGATTTTAGGAAAATCATCGAGTTAGACTAAATGTGAATAGACGAGAAGACCCACGACGAATAGAACTGACAGTGTACTACCGACGAGAGTTGATTGTTGATTGACGATTACATATTTCGACTTGTTCTACTTTTACAGTTATACGCAAGACGTGATCATGATGCGTGACGAACGTAACGAAGACAAACCTCCCTACTCTAGGCTGTTCATCGTATGCAACAAGCAGCATCGAGAAGAAGATTTGAGGCCGCTTTTCGAGACGTACGGCCAAATCGAAGAGTTACATATGCCTAAAGACCGCAACACTGGTGAGTCCAAAGGCATAGCTTATATCAAGTACAGTAAAACATCGTCTGCTGCCGCTGCTATAGAGTCCCTGCACATGAAGTATTTACAGAATAGCAGTAAGCCCATCAAAGTTATGGTATCTTCGCATAAAAATGAAGAAAAAAACGAAAATGAAAACAAATACAAAAGACTCTTTATAAAAGTTCCAAAAGAAACCACTGAAAGCGATGTTAGAGATCACTTTTTAAAATTTGGCAATAGTGTGTTTGTGCGTCTACAAAGGGACAGAGATACTAACGAGTGCAGGGGCTTTGGATATGTCAACTTTAATACATTCAAGGAAGCTGCTACTGCTTATGAAGAATGTGACAAGAAGTATAAGCCTGTATTTGCCATTCCAAAAGATGAGCTGAAGAGAAGCAGAAACAACTTTGAACATGTTGAGAGGTATCCTTCTAGTGACGCTATGTATATGAGAGACTATAGACATGATATTGACCATAACTTTAGGGAACATAATCCCAGAGATGATATATCTAGAAAAGACAGTATTTTACCATTAATGAAGACAACACCTAAAGACTTTGATACAATCCATGTGTCATGCAGTCCATGCGTTTCCCAGAAACCAATTGAAAAACTTTTCAACATCATACCAGGAATGATCCAATTCAAGTTTACATCAGATACCTTCAGCGGAGCCTGCAACGCTGTTATTAAATATGACAATAAAGTAGCAGCAGCACATGCCTTGGAAACATTGAACAACTATGAATTCCCATCTGGGGAAATGATTTCTGTGAGACCAGAAGAAAACACCTTAAGCAAAGTTGCTAGCAACCTCTCAAATATAGTAAACAGTTTCAAACATTCTCTTGATTCAAACACAGACCTTATGCAACTGGCAGATGCAATAGCACAAGCATCTTCACTGATTAAGGCTGCCACTTCAGGTTCAGATACTAAAGTTGAAAGTTCTAATGATAGTTTTTGTAGCGTGAGACTCCCTCCGGTAAAGCCTTTGGCAAATATAGACAGTAAAGTAGCTCAAAGATGTTTCATAGTATTGAAACCACATGCACTGCCAACGGGTCTCCTGCTAGATGCTTTCTGTAGGTTCGGTGACCTCATTGATGTATCTGTAATCCCTAATAAAACATTTGGGTTTGTTAAATTTGCATCTGCGAGGGCAGCACAAGATGCTATGAAAACTTTGAACCGGGCTACCATACACGGTGTCCAATTGAAAGTATTGGAGGCAGAAGACAAGCCTGTCAAAGATGTAAGAATGCATGTTGATGATTATGACCATGAACATAATGATGAGAGAAAGCGAGCAAAACTAGATGAAATATAACAATTATTTTAAGTCAAAAAATGTTTGTATTGATAATTATGACTATGAAGTTAGTATGAACTGCTTTTATGATGAAGATTTGCAGCAAGAAACTTACCAGCATAATTACATTACTCACTACTTATAATAATTTTAGAAATAAGAATTTGACTTTGACTTCTAACTTTACTATAACAGATAAAGACAATATTCTTCAACATTTATTTTATTCAATGACGGACCTTATCAACTAGACATTGAATTTTAATACAAACTGGAATGAAGATTACTTTACAGATGGCATTATTTAAGCTCAGTAGTTTAACAACACTTTTAGACACTTACTTTAGAAATTAGAATGAATAAAGAATGAAAAAGATTTTGCTGACTTTGAGATTCGACTTAAAACCTACTTTACTATAAAACATTACAGTTAAAATATAGACTCGCAATATGGCCAAGAATGATTAGTTGATATATGAGACATTAACAAGTTTTGAATTACTGTAGTACTGGATTGCAAAAGGCCTAAACTACATACACTAATGAAAATCACACTGTGACAACCTCTTGTTTGTAAATATTCTCAGGCACAATATGAAAAATAAGAATCAATGAATACTACTGATGTCCCACACAAAATGACAGAAAGTCTGTCTGCGTACCTGTGTATGTTAGTCTATTTTTTTATTCAGTTTTGTCTGAATCGTAAATATTCTGACCTTTTGTTATAAGGTAGGGATTACAACATTTTGTCATTTTACTCACAAATACAGATGCAGAGTGATGACCATTTTGACTTACACTTGATTAGGTAAATAATAGAAATGTTACACCATACACTATAATATAAACAATTTATACAGACATTAAAAATAAAACCAATAAGAGTAAACAAAGAACGAAAACATTTGGGCAGCTAATCCAATAATATATGCACTATATTATAATAAATAGGCAGTAAATTTATAAAGTGGATAATGATTGAAACTACCATATTTGAGGCAGTTAGACAAACATGGCAGCAGCTGCGTTAATTCTTATTTTGAAGTAAGTAAGAAACTTCATTAATGCCTGAGAGCAGTTTGTTGATGAGATTATCATAATCAAGGGCATTGGTTTTCTGTTCAGCTGGGGACCAATTCTTATTAACTTTGCTCAGAGTTGTTTTGGCCTGGACCATCTGAAATATAAAAGATAAATCAGTTAAAAAAATATGTTTGACAAACCAACATGGCGAAAATTGCTTTTAGTTTAAAATTACCTTCGTGAACATATCAACATCATCACAGAGAAGTGAGAGCTTGGCTTCTAGCTCAGTATTGCGATTGTTGACTTGATCTCTCTTGTTGAGCTTCAGATTAGAGATCTGCTTGTTCAGCTGGTCTAAGCTAGCGGCATACTGCTCCAAATCTAAATGCCCAACCTCTTGTTTTGAGATTTTGAACTGTGTCTCAGAGTCTGGCATAGTGAAATACTTCTTGAGGTCTTCAGTGTAGCTTTTCATACTAGCTATGACATCATCAAGGTCTACATAGGCAGTATTTTCATCCATGTCAGGCACCAAAAGTTTTGGTGTGCCAGCTGATAGAAAATTCGATATGTCTTCATGTCGTAATCCATCATTGTTGGAATCTGACTTTACGTTTTCGATATTCACAGGCAACGTATCGATCATACCTTTGATTTCATTCATCACTACTTGAGAATCTTTAAGCTCGTCATCCAAATTCCTGGTAATTCTGTCCAGGGCATCCAAACTTACCATTGATTCGAGGAATTGTACGAAGTCGGCATCCATTTTACTATTCGCCATCGTACTTTATTATCAATTAATATCGTTTTATGATATATTGAGCTGGGTGTCGGCTTATCACAGTTTTTAACAAAAACCAATAATAAAATTGCTACAACAATACAAAGCGAAAAATTAATGAATGTTCAAAACGTTTACCAATACCACAGAACAATAGACCAATACCCAATACTAACATTACCAACTCGCATGAATTCGCACGTATGGCATTGACATTGACATATACTTCCGTCTGTGACAGCAGCAAAGATTTAAGGCCGCGTTCAGAAATGGGTAAATGTTCACGAGTGAATACTTGTCAGTTAATCTCAGTGATATGCCAAGTTAAAAATTAACGAACCCCTTTCTGAACGGGCATCGAGTAATACAATAAGCCAGCCAATCAAAACCAATCATTTTCAAGACCGAGATTTCCCGCACTTTTGTTTATCAGATTTAACTGCGTTACTTTGGCTAATATCGGAATTTTACCTTTTATTTTGCTTCAAATACACGAATCGCTTATTTTATTTGTATGTACAAAAAATCAATGCAAAAATATTGCAAAATGTAAAGGAAAATGACAACTGACAACTATTACCTGACAGGTGAGAATCGTAACTCGCTTTTATATCGGTGAATATTTTCACCTGTCAGGTGAACTTTTACTCTCCCCAATTGGTTTTCTGAACGGCTCAGGGTAAATGTCAAAGTTCACCTGAGTCATTTCTGAACGGCGTTAGGGTAATAATTACATTAACTGGGTGATTTCTGAACGCGGCCTAAGTATCAGAGCTCAGAGGATGAAGATTTTTTGGCGGGAAGTGAAAAATGATACAATTCGGTTTTGTTTTAATTTCCAAATAAGTGTTATTTCGAGTGATCATGTGTAATATCGGTGGAATATTAACGATTATGTGTTCGTAAATGTGCACGAGTGTAGGCAAATGAAACAAAATAGAGAAAATATTGCTTCTTATGTTCTCCCAAGAAGTCCATGGAAAGCTTGAATAAAGTTCCACCACTTTATTGAAGTACTAGGAGAGGGTCCGGCTTGTTGCTGTTGACCCTCATTCACAATATAACGTATAAAAAAACTATGTTAAATATTTGACAGAGAGATAATTATGTACGTAGTATACTTCCTAGCCTCAGATAAAGTATCCAGCCTGGATTGGTGACGCGCACTCATTCCCATTACAAAAAGTCTGTCATTTTCGGTGGGGGGACGAGGAAACGCACACAATTAAATTATCACCACTAACGCATTTTTCAATCACGTCGCTATGCACGCACACAACAAAAGAAGCAAACACTAGCTTAAATTTTACGCACACAATTACATTCACACACAGAGACGTTCTATCGGAACACGATATTTAAACGTCAATCACGTAAACTACTTCATGCTTGATACTATCGATATTGTGTTATCGATAAACTCTGCTAAAGCATGGAAGACACATAAAAATAAAATAAAACAGAATTCTTAAAGGACATATTCTGTTGCTCAAGAGAATAATAACTATCAAAGTTAGTTCGAAAGTTCTTTATTATTTTTTGGCATCACAAACACACTTAATTATTACATTGACTAAACAAACATAAAATATACTATATTTTATGTTTGTTTTTGACAATGTTATGTTTTTTTATGTGCCAGTTGGCTACTTGGCAGAAGCGGAATGTTTCATGCATCTTTGTCTTTTATGTAATCACTAACGATAATGATAGTCTATGTAATTACTATAGGCGATGACGTTGCAAGAACTATTGCTGTATATATTTATATGCTTCTTTAGAGAAGCATTCTAGCAAGGCACAATAGTTCATGCAATACTTTCTTCCATTATTCCTACCCTATAGGGAAGAACAGGCAAACTTTATCGCAGATGTCGCCACAAGCATATATATAGCATACAGTAAACAAACAAATGTCAAAATTGTATTTTGCAAAACAGTTATGAAAAACAATTGTTGACTGATATTTTTAAAAATGGCTTAATATATTCCTTTCAAAATCAGTGAATCAACTATAATACTGAAGTGCAAGCTTAAATAGCATGTCCAAAGCTCTCAGCTTTTTGTTCAGCACTCAGACTTCAATTTGAGTATAGGAAAGAAATGGGTAAACATACTTACCTTTTTTTCAAAGTCATGTTAACATAAGTTACAATTTTTAACATTTTTTATTTGTATCATCTGTTTATGACTTTTAAAAGTGCACTTTTGTGCCTATTTAATAAATGATATTTGACTTTGACTTTGACTTAATGTCATTAACATATTTTGAACTGTAATAGAAGTCAAAGTCAAATATCATTTAAACAGGCACGAAAATGCACTTTTAAACGTCATAAAAGTGTAATACAACAATTGTATTTTTATCGACATATTTTTAAACATATTGTTTTTATCGATATCTAAATTGGTTCTGTCCCAGCATTAATTTCACTCCGGTTTTCTGACTGTGTTGCTAACGTTCAAATAATATAAGTGCCTATTTTCGATTAGGTCATGCTCATTAGTTACTGATTATAGTAATTTTTTTCCGCGCCTTCGCCTGCCTAGGCGGCAGACAATATAGTCGTCTTTTTTCAAAGACCATTTTCGCAAGACCTCCCATATGAGAGCGCCAACCACCAACCCAAACGGTTTTGATGTATACAAGTGCAGCAAAATTTTTAAAATACCAAAAATGCTGTTTATATTTTCTCCACTCTAAGGACAAAACTTTCTCAATGCAAGAGAAAAGGTACCTACCCTGGAGGTCCCAAATTTTTGCCACACCTGTATACCCTATAATCAGAGCTGGAACTTATAATACTAAACGCTGAAAACCAAATTAAAATCCATTCTGCAGTTTTCGAGTCAACAATTATTCAAAATAATAACATGTAGGTATATAAAATTGTAATGTAAAACAATATTTATTAATAGTTTCAGTTTCATTTGACTTTCTTATAACGTGCAGGAAAACAGAGCTTTGGCCGCCTAGATACATGAAAATAAGCTAAAAATTTTATCCGAAATATAATTTTTTCGATTTAGTTGCAACACTAAGTGAGTTTATGTGACTGACAATAATTTTCAAATTTTCGCTATTTTAGTGCATTATTAAATATAAAAACACATACAGATGAAAAGTTACGTTATCCTTGGTGTAGTTTGATGTTCTTGAAATTTTTTTGCACCAATATATGCTGCAACTCGGCATTTTTTTAGGAGCTCTTTCGCCCGCTACGACAGTTAGTGAATGGCGCGTGATGCGCGTCAACTAGTTTTATATAACGTCGTGGATTTTTTTGTCCTTGACGTTTGGCAAAATTGGCGAGAGGGGTAGGCCTGTCGTGTCGACTCCGTTTGGCTGTCTACTCGAAGTTCCTAGCATTGAGGAATGATGCTTCCTAGTCTGTGTAATTATGCATAAAACAAAAGCTTGACACGTGTGGCAAAATAAGTCTCACACTAAATGAAGACAAATGCGTATACACATTATTACGCATATTTCCACTTATTCTTTTGTCTCGATGTTTAAGCTTGCATTTCGTTGTCCAAGTGTTGAATATGGTTCATTGCTTTTCAATTAATTTTCAATTGACTATATTAAGCCATTTTTTTCCAAAAGTTCCAGTTAACAATCACTTATAAGGTTTTTTGCAAAATTGCAATAATAACATTTGTTTTCTATTAGTATACAGTATTTAAAATAATCTGACAAATTGTCCAGAAGCGCGCCCTGCCCCGCGACATTCTCCCACCGCCGGAAGAAGACGCAGAGGGCAGAGGCGACGGCGACCACCTAAATAGACAGAGTTCCAATACAGAGCCGCTGAGAGGCGCACCGATAAGCGGAGCAGCCACCAGCGGCCTGCCAGTTCCCCGGGGGTAGAAGCCCCCGCGCAATTACGCCTGGGTCTCAGATAAACTGTCTACTCGAAGGCCTGGGTAGAGGGGACCACCCCGTGACCCACCCCTACCACCCTCTTGGGGGAGGTGGAAGATCAACTGACTGTCAAATTGCTGTCAATGTCAATATTGCAAAACGGACGAAAGTTGTCGGTAATGTCAGTCAGTGGAATTTATTATTAATCTTTGAGTCGGCACGTGCGTGTGATTTGTAAACAAAAGTAAAATGGTACGAAAGCTGAAATTTCATGAGCAAAAGTTGCTCAAAAAGGTTGATTTCATATCATGGAAAGTCGACAATAATCTACATGAGGTGAAAGTTATGAAAAAGTATCATATACAGAAGCGGGAAGACTACACAAAGTTAGTAAAATTTTCGTACCTACCCTTGTTTCATTTTAGTTTTGTTGATAAATCTATTGACCACACATTTCTTTAACTAGATACAACAAGCTATCCAGGGAGATTAGAGATTTAGCAAATAAGATTAAAGAGTTGGATCCATGCAAAGAGTTCAGAACTGAAAGTAGTGCTCATTTACTAGAAAAATTGTATCAAATGGGACTGATACCTACCCGATGGGACTTGGCGCTCGCTGCTAACGTGTCCGCTAGTGCTTTTTGTAGAAGAAGACTCTCTGTTGTCATGGTCAGAAGTGAGTAGTGTTTAAATTCTGTACATTAAGATTTAGAATAACAAATAATAAATACAATTTTTTATAATACTTAGCATTTAATTCTTGCCTGCTTTGTAATATTAATGCTTATGCTCCTACTAATTGTTAGAATGTTCAATGTTATAATGACTTCCCTAATTACAGATAAAATGTCAGAGAGCATCAGAGAAGCTACAAAATTCATTGAACAAGGGCATGTGAGGGTGGGCCCTGAGGTTGTAAAAGACCCAGCATTCCTTGTCACAAGAGCACTTGAGGACTTTGTGACTTGGGTGGATGGCTCTGCTATTAAGAAGCGTGTTATGGACTACAATGACATGGTAAATATCCTAGTCCTGTGTGTATTTTCTTATATGATATTGACATTGATATTCTTATGTGAAATATTAATTTCACAACAAATATACATTTTATAAAAAAAAACAGATTTCAATGTATCTTCGAGGTCCAAGGTCAAATATAGATGAAATTTATATGGGACCACTTCGTAGCTATACTGAACCCAACACAAAAACAATTTCTAAATCGGTCTACAAATGATGGAGTTCTGAGGTAACAAACATAAAAAAATAAAAATACAATCTAACAGAGAACCTTCTCCTTTTTTGAAGTTGGTTAAAAATATTTGTTTTGTCTTTACTATTTAACCTGTACTTGTCTGATGTACATTTAAAGTCTTTGTTTTTTTGTTTCAGCGGGATGATTTTGACCTGTTATAAGACACTGAGTAATATGTAATATTAATATCTAATAGTTTGTTGTAAAGTTAATTTAGTAAAAATATCATTTTTGTAACAACTACATTGTTTGACATTTTATTTAATTCATTTCCTCAGATACAAATTAAAAGTACCAGAGGCCCATAAAATATATACCGTACAGACTAGCATAAATAAATACATTTTAAACACTAAAGCTACGATTAGGGAATTACTTAGGCTTCGCCTCCCTTTAGCGCCGGAATACTATGCCTTCGGGCCAAACCTTAGGAGCCAGGAACGTCTCTTTATACTTCGCCGAAGCTGGAGCACAAAGGACTTGAAAGTCGTCGTCCATGTTGAATCCAACCTCGACAGCGACAACTGGTTCAGCTCCTGGATCTGTCCGCCGCACCTCTCCTTGTTATACCGAACGACATCGTCTCCCGACGTGCTCTGGTCAAATCGGGAGAGGTATATCGCCGTCCTGGGCTCTGCAGCACGAAGCGTTTTTGTTGTTGTGGCTGCAGGAGGAGCGGTACCACGTTGTTTTCGGGCCGGCCGGGGTCGACGTTTCCTTTCCACAAGGGTGAATCCATCCTTGTCGACCTTGCTCATTTCAGGAACGGGTGGTGGATTATGCAATGACCCGGTGTCCCGGTCCCGGGTCTGCGCGAACGTCTTCTGTGGCCGGGTTGGTGCTTGCGGCGCAGGAGAAGTAAGTTTGGGCTGAATCGGCGATTTATCGATGATAGAAATCGAACGACTAGCGCGATTAGCAACCTGCGGCAAAACGGTGTCGGGTGACGGTGACGCAAACTTGCTGACCGGTGCAGGATTCACGGGTCGTCGACGTACACAGTAATATTTTGTGCTGACGGCGGTAAAATTGACGACGCAGCGTTTTTGTTGCGCAATTCTTCCAATTCTGTCGTCAGAATCGTTATGGTTTGCTCCGTTTTTTCTAATTTGGAGCGCTTTTCACTGTAGCCGGTTTTTAGCAACGTGGTGTCTTTTAGCAGCGTCGTGACATCTCTAGTCAGCGATATGAGCGCGACTCTACCTCCACCTGATATGAACCTACTTTAGCTGTAGATGCACTTAAGACTATTCTTTGCTCCTTACAAGTTACAAATATTGCACCTAATTTTCCCTTCTGTTGCACTTATAATATATTATAATTAAGATTTATCTACAAAATTAGTCTGGAAGACCAAAAATAAATAAACTTGTATCCTTAAAACATATGACACATTTAACTTTTTTCTGGGTAGATCATAGATTTAGTATGTCTTCTGGAGACCGTCTATTTTCTAACACCAATGCTACCCTCAGGATAGCATCTGCTTGCCTGTCGGCTGCATCTGCAAGCTTCCTCAGGGCTTGAGATTGGATAAAAGCAGCTTCTGCATTCTTGACTGACACTTCGGCTCTCAGCTCTTCAGCTTTTGCTCTTCTCAGCTCTGCGTCAGCTCGTTTTTTCTCCACTTCTACAAGCCATTGGGGGTAGATATCTGTAGAGAGTACATAGTATTTTATTTTTACATGACTGACAAAAAAGCAATACTCAGATTTGCATAGAACTGTTAAAGCATGCAACCTCTTCAGTTGACTTGATGCATACTTTTGTAACAATATGTGTCCATTTAAAAAAGAAATAAGTTTGATTTATGTAGAGCTGTCTTGCCTGAGATGTCATTGTAAAATAATAAAAGGAATGTGTGTTTTCATTAAACAGAAATGTTATTTGTTCTCTAAATAGGGACTAATCTACCCGTAAGTGGTTATGGGACCTTCATTTTTGCTAGAATATTTGTTGGAAAGTGGAAACTAAGCATGGAGCTAAGTAAAATACAAATAAGTAAGCTTGACGGAAACAATTGGATACAATGGAAGTACCGCATGTCTGCTCTGTTGCGGGGCATGGACGGTCTTTTGGACATTATTCAAGGGAACACTCATAAACCGAAGAAGCCTGTAACTGAGGGCGGTGATGCTGATGCTGTGTCTGCAGTGGCTTTGACGGAATATAACAAGAAGTTATCAGAGTATGTTAGGCTGGAAAGTACTGCCTTACTGCTGGTTACGAATAACATTTCAGATGAAATACTAGACAAGGTGATAAGATTCTCACATCCTAAGGAGGTATGGGATGAACTACATAGACTTTATGACGGTGTCAATGACGACAAGTTATATGAAGTTTGCATGGAGTTCTTTAAATTTCAAAAAGACACTGTTCATGACATGACAACTCATGTTTCAAAATTGAAAAATTTATGGCATAAACTGAATCAGGAATTATTAAAGTCTGAAGAAAGTAAGCAATTACCAGAAGTACTATTAATATGCAAGATTTTAGATACACTGCCAGAGAACTATTTTTCATTTAAGTCAAGTTGGATGTTGATGTCTAAAAAGGAAAGAACTGTTGAGAATATTACCAGCCAACTTTGTGCGCATGAAAGAGCAGTGACAGGAAGCAAAGAAGGCACGTCTAGTGAAGCGCTTCTCACAAGAACATATAAGAAAAGTATCGAGAAAACGAAGGAACAGACATCAGGGAATAAAAAAGTCACCAAGTTTAGATGTCATATCTGTAAAGAGGTTGGTCACTTTAGGAAAGATTGTCCAAATAATAGTAAGCAAGATAGAGGGAACAGTCATGGAAGCACAAATATGATAGTACTAATAAATACGACTGAATGGAGCCAAGATCGTGAAGGATGGTTTGTAGATAACGGAGCTACACATCATGTTACGATGAGGAGAGATTTATTCGAAAGTTTCGAGCCTTTCAGTGAACCTCACACAGTTACTACGGCTGATGGAAATGTTATAGAGGCCTTAGGAAAAGGGACAATTAAAATAAACCCTAATGGTGGAAAAGAGTTTTTACTCAGCGATGTCTGGCTAGTTCCTTGCATTAGCAAGAATCTTTTTTCTGTGCTAGCGACACAGGACAAGAACACAAACAGTTTGTTTGAGTCAAGAGTAACTACGTGCTCTATGAAGGTGAATGGAATTGTCGCCGTGACTGGAACCAGGAAAAGATATGGTGGGCTATATAAGCTGAACTGTGTAGCAGTGGAACCAAAGGTAGCTGCATCAGTAAATGCAGTAGATACCTTGCAGCTTTACCATGAACGCATGGGCCACCAGGATAAAAGGCATGTGAAAGCTCTTATAGAGCGAGAGCTGAACATAAAGGCAAAGGATAATGGCATACTGTGCGAAGGATGTATTTTCGGAAAGGCACACAGACAGAAGTTTGGTACTAGAGAAAAAGCTAAAATGCCTGGAGAACGCATACATTCGGATGTTTGCGGTCCTTTCCCGTCTTCAGTCTCAAAGTTCCGGTATTTCGTATTGTTCAAAGATGAATACACCCGCTTTCGTTATGTCTACTTTATGAAAACAAAATCAGAAGTACCTGAAAAGCTGAAGCAAATGCTGGCTGAAGCTAGAGTAGCAGGACACACGATAAAGGAGTTCCTTAGCGATAACGGTGGAGAGTTCGATAATGAATCAGTTCGGACAGAGTTATCGAAATACGGAATACATCAAAGACTTGTTATGCCGTATACGCCCGAACAAAATGGGTGTAGCGAAAGAGAAAACCGTACAATCGTAGAATCAGCTAGAGCAATGATGCATGCACATGAAGAGTTGCCTCAACATTTGTGGGCGGAGTTGGTACAGACAGCTGTTTATGTATTGAACCGAACAGGACCAACTTGCGTGGAACACAAGACGCCGTTTGAGCTTTGGTTTGGGAAGAAACCACGGATTAAGCACCTGAGAATTATCGGCTCTGAGTGCTATGTGCATGTTCCTAAGCAGAATAGGAAGAAACTGCAAAAGAAAGCTAAGAGATGCGTACTGGTTGGATACGATAATGATGACGGTTATAGACTTTGGAACAAGGATTCAAACCACATAGTCAGGTCAAGAGACATCACTTTTGACGAAAAGCCATTGGAAACCAAATTCCAAGAGGCAGTCGATGGAGTCACAGAAGTGGAAATTCCTCTTCAGGTACGAAGGGAATATAACGAGGAAGTGACACCCCCCGCTTCGATCAACAATGAAGTCGTAACGATTGATAACGAAATGGACTGTCAAATGGATAGTCATACCCCTGTTATCGAAGAAGACAATTTTGATGATGCGGTGTCGACTCATGAAGAATCAATTGAACCAAGGGGAGAGAATGTTGATGGAAATGACGATGTTGTTGATGATGATTTTGAGCAGTTGATTGGAAATGACGATGTTGAAGAAGATGAAGATAATCTTGAGCAACTAATAAACGCGCAGAGTGATCGTATACTGAGAGATCGGTCTTTAATCAAACGTCCAGCCAGGTTCAATGATTATGTCATGGTCGCAAAGGGATTTGTCGAACCGACATGTTACAAAGACGCAGTATCCTGTGAAGAAAGGGAGCTTTGGACGAAAGCAATGGATAGCGAGATGAACTCTCTAAAGGAGAACGAAACATGGGTTCTTGAAAAATTGCCAAAAAATAGGAAAGCTATTCCATGCAAATGGGTTTTTCGTGTGAAGCTGAATGCTGATGGTTCAGTTGACAAATACAAGGCAAGGCTTGTAGCTAAGGGTTTTCGCCAGAAGAAAGGGGAGGATTTTGATCAAACTTTTAGCCCTGTTGCGAAAATGACCACAGTGCGAACTGTAATTAGCATCGCAGCTAGCGAAGGTATGAAAATATGTCAGTTTGATGTATCGACAGCATTTTTGTATGGAACACTCTCTGAAGAAGAAATTTTCTTAAAGCAACCCGAAGGCTACGACGATGGTTCTGGAAGGGTATGCTTATTGAAGAAAAGTCTGTATGGGTTAAAGCAAGCCCCTAGATGCTGGAATCAGAAAATTCTAAATTTCTTCAAGGAAGTTGGCTTTAAAATTAGTGAAGCTGATACTTGTCTATTTGTAAGAGAGAAAGACCACCGGAAACTGATTGTGGTTCTCTACGTAGATGATGGACTTGTAGCTGGAACAGATCAAGAACTCATTAATGAGTTCCTTGAAGAGCTGAAAGGAAGGTTTAAAATAACAACCAAGCCAGCTTCGTATTTCCTAGGAATTGAGATTTCAACCAGAGAAGGTCATGATGTGGTAATACATCAAACATCTTATGTCAAAAAAGTCTTGAACAGATTTGGAATGCAGGACTGTAAACCTGTGACTACGCCAATAACTAAGGAGGAGATAGTGCCACAAAATGATGATGATGACTTCATTCTGAAGAACTACCGGCAAGTAGTTGGGGCACTTGCCTATTTAATGGTTGGAACAAGACCTGACATTGCATACGCGGTCAGCGTGGTGTCAAGGAGTCTGGAGAAACCGACTCAAGCAGATTGTGTCAGAGTAAAACGTATCATGAGATACCTACAGTACACACCTGACCTCGGCATTATGTATAAAAAGAACTATAAAAAAGGAATTATAGAGTCATACTGTGATGCCGACCACGCAGGTGATATTGGAACTGGAAGATCAACTTCTGGAGTACTTTGCCTATATGCTGGTGGACCAGTCTCCTGGATGAGTCAGAGGCAGCAAAGTGTCGCAATTTCGACCACGGAAGCAGAAGTGGTTGCTGCCAGTGAAGCTGCGAGAGAATGTGTATGGTTAACTCGGCTTATAGGAAGTCTCGTGCAACTCAAAGGCCTTCCTACGTTACAAATTGATAACGAAGCAGCGATAAAGTTAGCTGAGAATCCCGAGTTTCACCGACGCACCAAACACATCCGCATACGTCACTTCTTTGTAAGAGAGTTAGTGACTAATGGAGAGCTGCTAGTGAAGAAGGTCACCAGCGAGCTACAGTTAGCGGATCTTCTCACAAAGCCGTTGCCCAGACCAAGGCTTCGCAAACTTATGGAATTTTCTGGACTATATATTGAGAGAAGGTGTTAAAGCATGCAACCTCTTCAGTTGACTTGATGCATACTTTTGTAACAATATGTGTCCATTTAAAAAAGAAATAAGTTTGATTTATGTAGAGCTGTCTTGCCTGAGATGTCATTGTAAAATAATAAAAGGAATGTGTGTTTTCATTAAACAGAAATGTTATTTGTTCTCTAAATAGGGACTAATCTACCCGTAAGTAGAACTATAATAGAAGTGTTGTGCAGAAAAGACCAATACATATATTCATAATAATACATATATAATAAGTAAAATCTGGAATGCCTGAGATCTTGAACTAGATTGTCTGATAAGGTTACTTGTTTAAATTTCAACAAAAACCATAATTAATCAAAAGTAATACACACAATATAATATAGGTATTTCTGGTTGGAAAATTCTGCCATTGACTCTGAAATAACCTTACTGCTCTGCAGGGCCATCACGTAAGTCTGTTGCGAACATCGCATGTTGCGGAGTAACGTGCAATAGAAATTTATTACAATCGGTAAAATGCGATCATGTAACTTTTTATGTCTCGATTTCAATGTGCTCCTATCGATTACCTGACAAATTTACAAAGCGAGATTGTGCTATGAATGGTTATGTCTACGCCCAATCTATTCAATTTTACTGTGTAATACGGCTCTTTCGCAAAACCATCATCGACACTGGTTTTTTTATTGAAATTGATGGAAATAAAAGATACATGATCGCCCAGCAGGTCTACTTACTGTTCAGCACGGGATCATCTGAGCTCTGTTCTTCTACCTCTTCATCTGACTGTTGGGGACTATTGTCACTCTCACTATCTGAAATGTTCACATTTGAATCAGGTGAGATAGTGGTCAAATGCAAGCCTTAGGTATTGTCTACAATCATAAGGAAAGGTTCCACCACATATACATTTTTTAAGTCATTCAGTGTTTTATGAAAATTTTACTTTACAACAATATCCTTAATTTTTTGCACCTAAAGAAACCTGTTTCTTTAGGTTAAAGGAAGGTAAGATAAGACTTAATTTATTATTACCTGATAACCTGTCACTTTCGCTTTGTGCTTTGTAGTATCCATTAGTTAATGTGACAGCCTCTTGTTTTATTTCTGGGGGCAGGGGATCCTGGAAAACCTTACTTTTAATAGAACTCATGTCTATATTGTATGTTGGTTAATTATGTACCAATATTCTAACATTCCCAATAACTAGATTAGTTCTAAACTAGTGTGAATAATTATAAGACTTACGCAGGAGGCATCTTCAAATCCATTCTCCCCAATATATTTTTTCTCAAAGCTAGGGCCCAGTATGTGTAGGGCTCTCTTTTCCAGTTTAGTCATCGGGCTTACTTCCTTTTTAATAACTCCCAGCTTTTTTCTCTTCAATTCTATTAACTTGTTTTTTAGTTTGATCTTGAAGTCACTCCAATACTAGAAGAAATAATAATTTTTATTTTATTTTACTGAATGGTGAGACGAGCAAGTCGTTCGCCTGATGGTAAGGGCCACGCCTGTCCATAACAATAGCAGTGCCACCCAGAACTTTTAATACCATAAAAAGCACTGCGTAGCACTGCATTGCGCTCATCACCCGAGACATTAGATATTAAGTCTCATATATACCCAGTAATTTCGCTGGCAAGTAATTTTAATAAAATTAAGTTTAGTACATGTAAGGTCTGTTGTATTGTAATAATAAGGCCTAGTAATTTTTAACAAGGTTTGTCAGTATCTAATAAATTAGGAACAAACAAACTTGAGGTCTGTAAAATTAAGATATGGGTTATTTACTTGAAGCGCGTTTGAACGTAAGTATTATTAACCTTACTCCATCCATTAGAGGGTCTTCTAATGCCTCCTTTGTATCCATTCAGTAGCTTAGCCACTTCAGCCCATAGGATCTTGGACTGATGGCGCGCCTCCAGCGTCCTGTAGGTGCCTGCGGCCAGCTCGCCGTGCTGCGACATGAAATCTATCAGCAGCTTCAACTGTTCCAGGCTAACCTTCTTTTTGTAACGAACACGAGTTTCTGACATGACCGTGTAGGTACCTAATCTTTTACTGATTCTCTATTACTGGAATTAGGTGGTCGTATCGCTTCTATGAAAATAATATTGTTTTTATCGTAAGTAAAGGTTAACAGCAGTTAGAAGCGTCTAAATAGAGTAAATAGACCTAAATTTAATGTAAAAGCAATATGTAACAGTATAATTTATATTTTGAATAGCTTGGAACTGAAAAGTTTACTTACATAAGTTTTCCGTGGATTAATGTATTAATTGATAAGTGATTTTTACTTATATTTAGGTTTTGTTTTGTTTAAAATTTACCTATGTAAAAATATTTTCTGATAATTTTATTTTTTATCTTTTTAGGATTTTATTTTTGTTTTGATATTTTTAATTTTTTTTTAATATTTACCTGGCCCGGATACTAATCTGTCAACAAATCCACACAATCACAAACTATAACGAATCAAAATCATTCATTCAATCGTGCTCGGATACACATGCTATTAATAATGAAAAGGAGCTTCAAAACGTTGACTTTTGAAGCTTATTTTTTCTTTTTCTCAAAAGCTAGAACTAGCTCAGCTCACAGTCATAGTCAGTATTTTATTTAATCAGTTGACTATAAAGTCAGTTTAGTTCTCAGCTCGAAGGTTTAGTTAGTAGCTGTATGGCTGTAGCCATTGAGGAATGACACTAGCTGTAGCTCAGAGAGTCAAGAGCTGAGAGCAGACTGCACAAAGAGTATTATAACTGTCCTTGAGACTGCAGTCTGCAGAGGGAGCCGGATCTCCGGGAGGGAAGATTATATTCGATGAAATCTTACTGGACCAGTGTATACTCTTTATGATTTTTGGGAAAATTAAATCAGATAATGGCAATAATTTGCATGTCTTGCGCGGAGAGTGTGCGCAGAAAAAATAAAAAAAAATTAGGGAAAGAAATGGCAGTTACTCGAGAGAAAGAAAATTGTTCAAGAAAAATTAATGGAAATATACCTGCCTTATCCCTCAATAGCGATAATATGTCGACGTCCACCGATAGCGACGACGTAGCAGACCCGACATACGAAATTAGGAATATACAAAGTATTATAAACGTAACCCGTGAAAACATTGACGCGCTGAACGCGAAATTCGCTGGTTTTCAGCATCCGCCGTCGCTTTATTTGTCTGAATATCATGAGCTCACGTCTAAGTTGCATAATTTGGAGCTTAGGGAACGGACTTTGCGTGAACTATTGCAGGATTCGCCGGACAGAAGTGAAGAGTGTTCAATACAAGATGAGTCTAAGAAGTTCGATACCCTTACGCGGCAGCCGAAGGTGTTCCTTAGGGCTCACCTGCCGAACCAGCAGCGTACCAGCGTGCAGGTGAAGGAGGACGTCACGCTGCGGGACGCGCTCTCGAAGGCGCTTAAGCTGCGGAATCTTACATGTGAGATGTGTGAGGTGGTGCGGACAGGGTTCAACCAGGTCATACCTTGGGACATCGACATCACACTCATCGATGCCGAGGAGGTCAGTCAAGTTCTTGTATCTCAGATGCAGTAAGTCCGGAAACAGCTAAGAAATGATTTGTGCTGCAATGTCATCAAGCATTGTTTACCATGAGTAAAAAGTAAAATTTAATATTAATATTTACATTAAACAAGACAATTTTATGCTTCTACAGAATAATTTCAGTTCTAAAAGCATTTTAGCCTTTCATCACCTCAAACAATTATGTTACGTATCATCTGATTTGTTACATTTTATCAATAAATGTAAAATATATTTTGTTTTATGGCAGTAGAACCCTTATAAAGCTTTTTGATGATTATAATCATTGTGTATCGCAAAATCGAATTTCCAATGACTTGTAACAGTGACCCAGATCTCAAGCCCAGACCAGCAAGCAAGATCTTAAATTAGCACATTCTAATATTTCTTAAATTTTATTAATTCCATGAATCTGTATGTAACCTTAAAGAAAATGGATTCTTGCTAAGAAATCTAATTAATGCAATTGCAACACTTCACATGGCACACACTTATTAACTTATTGTCCAAAACTATAGACTTTATATCTTGATTTTAATTTCCAAATTAATATGTAAATAAGTTATTGTGGTTTTCCCAGAGAAACACTGATCATGTCCTTAGTCTTCTCTCAATCTCCATATGGTTTGCAAACATTTACTTACTTTGTTAGATAGATTGTGAGTTTCAATGGGCAGTCTAGGTTTCTGAGGAAATCCTGGGGAAGACCACCTGGGTAATAAGTTCATGGTAAACATCCCATTGGTATATGCTCACACCACTCACACAGCTGTGAGAATGTGATGGGCTGATGATGATGTTGATATGCCCACATCTTGCATGATTAATAGATATCCATTTTTATTAGCTCCTTATTCAAATCAGCTAAATTATAATTGAATTAAGTAAATATAAATTAATAATATGTTTATGCTGGCACATTGTTAGTATTTTCCTTGAATGTATGTTGTATATATATACAATGTGTAACATAAATGTGTAGTAATAATTAAACCACGCATATAGAAGCTTATTAATAATTCAAGTCCAAGTGCAAATCACCAGAAAATTTTTAAAATCACAAGATATGATAATTTAAAAATTTCTGGTAATCAAGTTCATTTCAACCCTAACAATCAGCTGATAAAGAGCAATGAACTTGTGACAAAGAATATTAGTGCGCCGCGTGTACAGATCTGACAAACAAATTTTATCTTCAGTTAGCAAAGCCAGCTGTCCTACCAACCTTACTTTACAACTAACTTTCAAGCAAACTGCTTTTTACGCGACTCCCCAAAAAAGGAATATAATGTTTTCGGGGTTAATGTATGTGCGTTTTTTTATTACAAAATGCCTCAACAGATTTGGATGTATGGGGTATCCTCGGAATCCTTAAATCATCCCAAGTGATAATGTTTTTGGCAGGGTATTTTTTTATTTTTATTAATGCTTACTTATTAATTACAGCATTAAACATCATCGCTCCAATTAACATTCAGGAATAAGGATCTAATCAGTGTAAACGCCTAATAAGAGCGAGCATGGCTGATGTTCTTAAAAAATACGTGAGGTCACCAACCACCGTAGGAATAGGATGTAAAAAACATCATGCATGAATTTCAACAGTAGGAATGTAATAGGCTGATAATGATGGTTAAGACATTTCCAACATTTGATTTCATTGCATAGTAAAAGAGTGTTCGTAAGTCAGTAATCAATAAAGCGTCTTTACTTAGTCAGTTTTCAGAAATAAACCTGTTTAATCTTTGACAAAACGCGGCAAACACTAAAGCTATCAAACATTCGCCGCCGCTTCATGATTCGCTAGCCTTGTTTCGTATTGCACCAATCATAAAGATGTAATCCTAATAAATAATAGCCGCTGCTCCTCATTGGTCGAGCGGCACAAACAAAGTTACCTTCTAACGCCGCCCCATAAAACTCCACCGAAAAGGACCGTTTTCGTTTCGGAAATTCTTTTTAGGTTATTTCTGAATATGAATTCTAAGACGTCAAGTTGGATAAAAATTTGAAACTAATCAAGGCAAGGCTAAGTCGGGTACGTTCGCGGAGATTTTTTTGTATACCGGTTCCGGAACATGCAAAAAAACTATGGTAAAAAAAACTTAAACCTATATTTTTATTATGGTTTTAATGCATTCAAATCTGTCCAGGCAATAAGAAGTAATGGTGGAATAAATAAATACATACATACGTAAACCCTGAAATACTCCTTTTTGGGCAGTCGTGTAAAAATGTGGAAATACCCTTTTTTACGAGTGGGTTCCGGAACGGAAACGACCGAGTCCGAAGATCCGTTCAGTATGAAATTCCGGTATTTGAGACTCGAAATCAAGCCCTTGTAAAATGTTCGGCGTTTTCAAAGACAGAGCGCCTAGGCCACAAAACAGATAAATACAGAAGTTAATCTCATGTATGTACTTTTCATACATTTCATACCGGACGGCGCAGGAAGTTTTTGGGAGGAAAATTGATTGATTTAAAAATATAACTGTACACGATATCGACATAATTTTTTCGCAGTTACTATTATAACTGAATAAAGTTTTTTTGAAGACAAAACAAATGCGATTAGTTTACATTAACATCTTCCTCATTAGATTATTGAACACAAGGCTAACACAGCTTATACTACAATAAATATCTAATTTTAAATTGTAAAAATATGACAAGGCTACAAACTTATGTTCGCTTGTTCGGCGCAGGGCCGGGGGCTGGGGCGCTTACCTACCTACCTAACTATTTTGTGTTACGTGAAAACAAACCATCAAAATACAAGCAAATACCTACTTACCTCTCTGAAACAACTGGTAGCTTAAAAAACGACAATTCACCGTTTAATGTTGAATTTAAACAACCGTCCACCAAACAGTTATAATAACCTATTTTTCGTTGCTCCATTTTTGCACAAAAAAGTTCACAGACGCGTGTCTCAAGCGGATGGCACTCGCATCCCAACTGTGCCCAGATATCGTGTCTGTGAGCGGTGTCTATGTGTGCGTTGCTCGAGCGCACTTTGTATGTATGTAGATTTCTGTACTAATCTGTTTTGTGCCTAGGCACAAAGTAGCTCGGTCAATGACCCGTACTACCGCGACTAGGCCACAGCTTGTTAGGATTGTCCAAAATAATTCAAATAAATAATTTTTAAACTTTGTATGGAAAATATAATAGTGTTTTTTTGGTTGTATATTCTACCCGATGATTCATGACCAGATACCCATACACACCTTTCAGTATTACTACACATTAATGTTATTCCCTGTATATACAGGGTGCCCCACTCTGTATATGTGTCTATATTTTTATTTATATATATATATTTTATGTGATTTAGTCGTCCTCTTTTACTTTTTATTTACCCTGCCGACCTCTCTCACTACTTTAGTTCTTTCCATCCAAAGGTTGACTGGAAGAGATCGCTTTTAGCGATAAGTCCGCCTGTTGTACTATAGTGTGTAAGAATATTTCGTGTACCTTGTTAATTTCTTGTTTGGTGTACAATAAAGCATTAATTATTATTATTGTTTTCCAATTTACCTACTAAATAAAATTGTATGTGGTACATAAGTAAATTTAGGGAATTAGTCTTGAAGTGGTTTGTCTTTAAATGTTGAACCCCTGCCTCATTCCAGGTGACAGTCAGGACACTAGACAAGCTGCCCATAATGTCTCACATATCACATCAGTTCACCCGCAAGACATTCTTCACGCTCGCCTTCTGCGAGTGCTGCCGGCGGCTGCTGTTCAACGGCTTCTACTGCAGTCAGTGCAATTTCAAATTCCACCAGAGATGTGCCGACAAAGTGCCCAGTATTTGTCATCAGGTAGTTTTACTAACTAAAGAGGTGAAGTAATTTATGAAGGTGTAATAATACTGATAAAACCATGCATATTTTAAATATTACAATTTTAAATACATATTTTTGTAGGTATTTTACTAACAAAATGCATCATTATTAATAGTCAATTATTGAACCTTAACATTTTTCCATATCTAGCAACTGTGAGCAAAATCAACTGTTTGTTGTAGGTTCGGATGACGGACACATACTATGCAGCGCTGCTTGCTCAGAACCCGGAGACACAGGCCGGCATCCTGCACTTCCCTCCTCACTTTGGCTACCACCATATGACACAACACAAGTAAGGTTTTTGATCCTTTAACTACATCTTTCTTGTAACTTGGATCATATTGAAAGAAATCACTTTCTAAAGAATTTGTATCGACTCCGCCATAGAAAAAGACCCATTCATCATTTTAGTACATTTTTTATTTTCATCGAAGAAGCAGTTTCTACAAAGCTACAGTAGAAACAAAACATATATTATTAGGTATACAATACTTTGTATCACTCATCATAAAGTTCATTTCATAGATTTAGTTGATCTTCATTTTATCAAGTTTGTTTTGGTTTTATCTCTAATCTTAGTTATCAAGGTATATTGTTCATATATCTAAAGAAAGTCGACTTTTGCCTATAAGCTTATTAAGTTTATAAAGAAGCAGAACTAAATACCATAAAATACACAGGTCTTACTCACCTGCCAAGAAGATAAAGGACTTTGATGTGAACTGGTGAATATGATGTCTCCAAGTTAGCTTGCTTTGTATGATAGCAATCAGCAAGATGCAGTGTTTTTATTGTTGTTTATTTTATCATTTGCACATTATTTCTTAGTCTTAACATTTCATTTTGTTATTATCACTAATATTGTTTGTAAGTGTTTTGCTAGCAATTAGTTTTGTTGTTTTTCGTAATTGATATAAAACGGCTAAGACTCGCTGTAAACGTCGAAAATTACTCCGACCAGGATTCGGACATTTTAGAAGTCTTTCTTCTGGGAGTTATGAGATCAAGCCGCGGCGTAGGTCGCGAGCGCTCGCACGTAACTGGCGGCGCGTGCGCGGCTCTGCAGACGCGGCGAGCGGCGTCGGTGGAGTTCGCGCCCGCTCGGCGATGTTCGTAAGCTCGGTGGTGGGTGAATCATCACTGTCGCTACTAATGTCTGCTGCATTAGGGTCTAAGCACACTGCACTAATTGTGTCCATTTCGTACTCGAGTAAAGTCCTGGTGTTGATCTTGTTGAGAACCGGTTTCCATGATGGTGAAATGCTCCAGTCCTGATCCCTATTAAAAGTAGCAGGCCGTCCTATTTCGATGGCCTCACGTACTTTCCTAGGGACGAAGAACTTCTCCCTGGCAAGAACGGAAACCTTATCGAAACGGATGTAATGTCGGGAGTCCGAGATGTGAGCGTGCTGCGCTACCGCTGACCGATCGGTGTCCAGGTTCCTGATGCTGCGTATGTGCAGTAATTTTCGACGTTTACAGTGAGTCTTAGCCGTTTTATATCAATTAGGAGAATACTTGCTTGAAATGAATTCATGACTAAATGTCCATTCGCGTTATGCAGAACGTTTTCCGTTAAATCTAAACTCTGTCATTTTAAGACAACTAGCTCTTGATAAAACCAATAGGCGCATCGATATAGACCGATGGAAAATCATACTAAATTCAAAAAACAAATTGCAAATCTTTTTCGAATCACTTTTCTTTTTTAACCGACTGCAAAATGCAAGAGGTTCTCAATTCGACTGGTTCTTATTTCAACTTTATTGTGACAAGGATCTGTATGAACACGGCCGAAATAAAGTAGAAAGCGAAGATATTTTCCTTATATAATCCAACTTTTTTTTATGATTCAATGGGCTCACGTTTGACAACAACTCACCTGATGGTAAGCGTAGTTGCGGTCTAAGGTGGAGCACGTTTGCCCATGAGGTGCCTATTCACTCTTGTCTTAAAGAGAGCCAGGCATGTGACGGCATCGCCCCCGGTCCGTGTTAATGCAGTCCTTGTGTGAGGTTGGCAAGCGAGCGAGGTTGCTAACGCGCGCCGTGGTGCAGGCAGCAGCACCCGCGCTCGCTGAACCAGCAGGACCGCTCCAACTCGGCGCCCAACGTCTGCATCAACATGGTGCAGCGCCCCATGACCCTCGCGGAACACCACGAGCACCAGAGGAAGTATAACCAGGTACCCAATAGACTATCGGACATAAATTTATTATGATATCCATACTAATATTAAAAATGTGAATGTAAGTTTGTTTGTTACGCTTTCACGCGAAAACTACTTAACCGATCATCATGAAACTTTGTACACATATTCTTGGAGGTATTAGAAGTAACAGGTTACTTTGTATTAAAAAAAAAAATTACGGAAGATAAAAAAATTGTTTGTCAAAAAATCTCAAATCTAGATACTTCAACGACAAGATAGAGGGGCTTCCTCTATCATCCATGCGGACGAAGTCGCGGGAAAAGCTAGTATGACATAATTATGTATTATGGTATACTTAACAATAAGTATGAAATACAATGTGTTTGCTTTCTTCAAAATTGTCATTTGCTGCACCCTAACAGGGTCTGTGTGTAACATTAATTAAGCCCAATTAATGAACGACGTACTCATAAGGCTAATTAAAATGAATAATTAAATAATATCGATTGTCCGAAAAAGGCCCAACAAATCGTAAAAAATCGTAAAGTAACGAAGCACGTTACTTTTAGCACCGGCGATCGACGATTCAATTGCTTTTTTATATGATTGATCTCCGTTTGACCATCATCTTGCTTGATGTTGATCGACGAAATGGCCGAAGATGGAGCACGTAGATCTAGAAGATACCCCCTCGATGAAGATAGATTCATTCTGGCCTTAAGACACCTCAATTGTAGTTTTTCGGAACCTAGATGCAGCGGTTTTCCGTTTTACTGTTCCCAATCTCAGTGATTTTAATCGATCGAATAAATGCCCATCGAGGGTGCTAATAGTAGGAATCGCTAAAACGCGCGACAGACTCGATCGCAAAAACATCAATCGCGGATGCTAAAAGTAGCAACCGCTAAAACGCGCGACTTACTCGTTCGCAAAAATATTAATCGCGGATGCTAAAAATAGGAATCGGTAAAACGCGCGACTTACTCAATGGCAAAAACATTAATCGCGGATGCTAAAAGCAGAAATTGTTAAAACTCGCGACTGATTCGACCGCAATAACATCAATCGCGGATGCTAAAAGTAGGAATCGCTAAAACGCGCGACTTACTCGATCGCAAAAATATTAATCGCGGATGATAAAAGCAGGAATCGCTAAAACGCGCGACTAACTCGATCGCAAACACAATTGCGGATGCTAAAAGTAGCGTAACAAATACCAATATGGCGCATACTATCAGGCGAATGACATTCACGTCTCATCACTCAGTACCTTATGGTACTACTTTTTCTTTTGGTATTATTTAAAAAAAAAGACAGGTTGTTGCGCCAATAACCACGATAGTCATTGTTGAAGTTGAGTGTATGATTTCAGCAAGCCAGCAACTCCCCGCAGTCGTCGAACTACCTGACGTCGACGCGGCACAACAAGGACGATAAAGACAAGGGCGCCGACCCACAACACAGTCAAAGCACACAGGTAATGTACTATTATTTAAAAAAAGTCAAACACCCAAATTGCGTTCGTTTTTTCTTCACGTTATGTTTCTTCTAACATTCTTATATCGTCTTACGGGGACGATTCTATGTTCACATTGATCAACCGAACAAGTCTAATATTACAATAGGGGATCGGACAGCAATCGAGAAAATATCTAAAATGTAGTTAGAACGAATGTTCGTCGAACCAGAAAGATCATTCAAGCAATATTTTTGTGAAATAATAATGATTTATATTTATAAATCAATAAATAATTCTGACATTTTTAATCTGTTCTTCATCTCAAACGAGACAACAATCACAGCGCATGACGTCATTTGTAGGCAAATGCCGTGAGTCAAGCTTGTGTTTATTTTACGTTTTTGCTTTTCATAAAATGTATTTTTGCTAATTTTTTCGTTCCATTACTACAATATAGTCCCCAAACTTCACAAAACTTATTAGAATCTCTTTGTGAGTTTTATTTCGAAGAGTTTTCTACCTACATATGACGTCACATGTTTTGAGGTGACCTTTTACGCGGCAATATTTGAAACATAATATTTAAACATAGTTTTAGGTACTTTAGAGCGTTATTTAATTAAAATAGTATTTTTCATGGCTATATATATTAATTGTAGTTAATTTAAAACACTTTCTGAAAAGTTGTCCGATCCCCTATTGTCGTAAGAAATTTGGTTTCTCGAGCAGTCGGCTCGGTGGGCAAGTGCTTAAGGTGTCGGGACGGTATTCCGAAGACGCAGGTTCGATCCCTGTCCGAGCAATATCATTTTTTAACCGACTTCAAGAAGAAGAAGGTTCTCTATTCGATTGTATTTTTTTATGTTTGTTACCTCAGAACTCCGTCATTCATAAACCGATTTGGAAAATTCTTTTTGCGTTGGGTCAGGCCTAGCGCACTCCGCACTGTAGGTACGGAGCTACAAGTAAATAGCCGGACACCGACGGCGGGTCGCGCGTCGTTACACGTGCCGCGTCAGAATTCATAATTAATTGAAATCTTAGGATTTTCGCCTAGCATGCGCTAATGCATTCAATATCAAAAAGTTGTATGTGTTGGTTCAGGCGTCCCCGACGGGCACGCTCCGGCCGCGGCGCGCGCGCGCGCGCTCGGCGGACGAGTCGTGGAAGAACGCGCTGTCGCCGCGAGAGAGCTACGACGACTGGGTCATACACGCCGACGAGATCCTCATCGGCCAGAGGATAGGTACGTCTCCGGGACTGTCGGCTTTCTCTAGCTCCGGTGCTCCATCGTGCCTTAACATCAGGCGAGATATCAAACATACATTTAAGGTGGTTATTTTTATTAACTTGTTCACTGAATAGTATTAAATAAAATAATGCCAAAACTTTTGCGTGGTGAACTATTTAAGGGTGGTGACGAATATACGCAAAATTAATAAAATGGTACAATTTATATCTGGTTTCTTATATAAATTGTACTTGCTGCTGAAAAGAATGACGAACGGGCATTCTCCCTACTTGCTTAATAATTGGGCTTGAGTTGTATGGGTGAACAGGCTGAAAAGAATGACGAACGGGCATTCTCCCTACTTGCTTAATAATTGGGCTTGAGTTGTATGGGTGAACAGGCTGAAAAGAATGACGAACGGGCATTCTCCCTACTTGCTTAATAATTGGGCTTGAGTTGTATGGGTGAACAGGCTGAAGAGAATGACAAACGGGCATTCTCCCGATGTTGTCGATTTTTCCCCCCTGTAATAAAGCATGCTAAAAAAATTACCTTAAAAATAAGAAATCGTTATTGCAATAACAAACAACAGGTACATACTTCTTGGAGTGCCTACTTAGTATCTATCCGATCACTATACATTAGCAATGTACCTACAGTCAGAGTGCAAAAGGAGTAAATTCAGCATGTGTTGTACACAGAAAGAAAGAAAGAAAATAAGGTTATTATTAATCAGAATCAGTTCGGTTTCACGAAAAGCAGATCCACAAAAGATACATCACATCCACAAAGGGTACATCTAGTTACGCATGTGCTTGAAGCTTGGGAGAGTTCACAGAATGCCATTGGAGTTTTTTGTGACCTCTCCAAGGCTTTTGACTGCGTAGAGCACAGTACTCTGATTCGTAAACTCCACCACTATGGAATTCGTGGAACTGCTCTGGATCTTGTAGAGTCCTACCTAACTGACAGGCAGCAAAAAGTTGGTATAAATGGTGTCACTTCATATGGATCTTTAGTCAAAATGGGTGTACCACAGGGTTCAATTTTAGGGCCATTCTTGTTCGTAGTGTACGTAAATGACTTACCTTTATGGTGAAAGACCTTGCAGACATTGTACTTTGTGCGGATGATCCATCGATAATATAATCTTTAAGGTAGATAGGAAGGATAGTGAACTAGTACACATAAATAATGTATTAAAGAGTGTTTCAAATTGGTTCGCTTGTTACTAAACGAGAAAATGCTTAATAGTTATAAACTCGACACAGACAAGGCGACGGTATTCCTAGCTATACGCTATACATATGCTATAGACTCTAACTTGCAGTGGGGTCCTCATACGATGCTCTATCAGTAAAACTTAGTTCTGCTGCATACGCGGTTAGTAAAATTAGGCAATTAATTGATATAGCTACGGCTCGGTTAGTTTACTTTGCATACTTCCACAGCTTAATGTCATATGGCATTTTGTTGTGGGGGTCTGCCGCGGATATAGAAGCTATTTTTATTTTACAAAAGCGGGCGGTTCGCGCTATTTATGAGTTGGGTCCTCACGAATCATTAAGAGAAGTCTTTAAACAAATTAATGTAGTAAACCTTCTCTGTATATTTATGAAAATATAATGTATGTTCGTAAAAATCTGCACAAATTCAAGGTGCAAGGAATAGTGACCTGCACAACATAAACACTAGAAATAAGGATAGAATTGCAGTACCTAGGTTTAGACTGAGTAAAACGAATAAATCCTTCATGGGCAATTGTGTACGTTATTACAATAAAACTCCAAAATGTATAACGGAGCTCACAGAAAGTAGATTCAAATTGAGTGAGAAAAATATTCTAATAAAAAAAAACATACTATACAGTTAGTAATTACATAGAAGACAAAGATGCATGGAACATTTCGCTTCTGCCAAGTAGCCAACTGGCACATAAGAAAAATAATATTGTCAAAAACAAACATAAAATATTGTAACAAAAGTTCTAAAAAATATGTCCATCAGTTTCTTGCCGTATCTTCTGAGTAGTGGTTCTTTTTCCGATACGGTGGTAGAGTCATTGTAATAATTGACGTTCACAAGTGCGTCTGTGACGACAAAATTGAATAAAGAACTTTTGAAGTTTGAAAGTTTAAATCCATCTTATACTAAATAATTAATTTTTAGAAAAAAACAAAAACCGACTTCAATGTATCTTCGAAGTCCAAGGTCACATATCGATGAAATTTATATGGGACCACTTCATAGCTATACTGAACCCGACGCAAAAAGAATTTTTCAAATCGGTTCATAAATGACGGAGTTCTGAGGTAACAAACATAAAAAAAAAATACAATCGAACAGAGAACCTCCTCCTTTTTTGAAGTCGGTTAAAAACAGAGGTAATACAGTTAAATGAAATTAGATGGTCATAAAAGGACACAGGTCAGCATAAAGCACCATGACAGTGCGCTGATTTTCAGTTGTGCCCCTTTTTGTGATGAGTAGTTGCAAATTAATATTGTTACAGTCATTGGTACATATGTCAATGCAAGAGAGAAAAAAAAACGACAAAAGTTATCTCAGTTGAGTGTCCCTCAGAGAAACTTTCGAATAGTAAATTTAATTTAAATTTGCATTTAAACGCAACGCTGTTTTTCAATTTACCCTTATGCATTGGACAAATGACCGCTTAGTAAAAAGACGGATGCTTGTGTTCTTTTTAATCAACTTCCAGAAAAGAGAAGGGTCTCTATTCGATTGTATTTTTATTTTATCTTTTGTTTGTTACCTCAGTGCTACTGAACAACGGAGTCTCGGAGAATTCTTTTTGCGTTCTGTTCAGTATAGCTACGAAGTGGTCCCATATAAATTTCATCGATATCTGACCTTGGACTTCGAAGATACATTGAAGTCGGTATTTTAGTTTTTTTAAAACGTATACTTGTTAAGTATAAGCACGTTGATTGGCGCAGGCTCCGGCAGTTTCGGAACGGTGTACAAGGCGCACTGGCACGGTCCGGTGGCGGTCAAAACGCTCAACGTCAAAACGCCCACGCCGGCGCAGCTGCAGGCGTTTAAGAATGAGGTACAGTAACATGATCACCGCTCTACAAAGGTGAATAGGGCGATGGTGCTAGCGACGGTGCCGAAATAGCACTGAAATATAACTGAGAAAAAAATATATAACTGAATTATTACGTGCAATAAGTATCTCATGTGTGAACGAAGTTCAGGTTGCCAGCGTGTCGCCGGTTCACCGATCGTAGAGCGTGCTCGTAAACGGACTAGCTTTTATAGCCATTATTGCAGTCATTAGTGTGTTCAACGCTCGCCGTAATCTTTTCCTTATTTCTCTCAATAGTTTTCAACAACACTCAAGTTTGGTAGTCCATGTACGAGCTCTCTGCAATTTTTAGCAAAACTGCCGGCAATTTCATAACTCACCAATTCAGCAATTTCATAACCCGCCAATTCAGCAATTGCTCAAATTTCTTCAATTCAAAAACAAAAGTGAATCTAAGATTCTCTCGAAAATTTCTTCGAAACCTAGCACGATTATTTCAAAACGTATCCAAATTATTTGCATTTTCAAAATCTTTAAAGCTTTTTTCTAATATGTGGTGTGATCCTTACAGGTGGCAGTGCTCCGCAAGACGCGGCACTGCAACATCCTGCTGTTCATGGGTTGCGTGTCGAAGCCGTCGCTGGCGATCGTGACGCAGTGGTGCGAGGGCTCCTCGCTGTACCAGCACCTGCACGTGCTGGAGACGCCCTTCCCCATGCTCTACCTCATCGACGTCGCGCGGCAGACCGCGCAGGGCATGGACTACCTGCACGCCAAGAACATTATACACAGGTACTGCACGCCAACAACATTATACCCAGGCACTGCACGCCAAGAACATTATACACAGGTACTGCACGCCAACAACATTATACACAGGTACTGCACGCCAACAACATTATACACAGGTACTGCACGCCAAGAACATTATACACAGGTACTGCACGCCAACAACATTATACCCAGGCACTGCACGCCAAGAACATTATACACAGGTACTGCACGCCAACAACATTATACACAGGTACTGCACGCCAACAACATTATACACAGGTACTGCACGCCAACAACATTATACACAGGTACTGCACGCCAACAACATTATACACAGGCACTGCACGCCAACAACATTATACACAGGTACTGCACGCCAACAACATTATACATATTGTTGTGTCGGCGGGTAGCTGATTAAAACTTCAAGCTAGTTCAATGCACACTGGTTTATTCTAAACGTAGCAACTACTTATAAGGTGGCGCAGCCACTACAACACATGCATAGCTATACATACATATAGCTAGCATACATATACAACACATATAATAAAAATATGAATATATTCGTAATGTCACTTGTCTTTGCAATTATACAAAGACATACTTACAAACACTTATGTACAGAATTGGTGGGAAACAATGATACAATGATGATACAAGAGTTGTTTGAGCCCAACTTAATTTTCAAAAAAAATGTTTCTGTTCCAGAGACCTGAAATCAAATAACATATTCCTGCGAGACGACTGGTCGGTCAAGATTGGAGATTTCGGTCTAGCCACGGCCAAAGTGCGGTGGTCAGGTCAGTACTTACTTACACACTACAATATTATCATTAGTGGTATACTGTGTGCTTTCAGTATTTTTGCAAGCCTTTTTAATTTGCAATGTTTGTTTGTTTGGGTCAAATCTTATAAGTCGAATCCGCCCCCCGATTCAGAACCTCACGATAACTCGTTGTCGATCGATTCGGTTTCATAACTTATGATGTAAAATATTGCACGCAAAACAAAATTAGTAAATGTAACATGTAATCGATACCAATATTGTAACCGAAACCGTATTAAATTTTCGAGGCGGAATAGCTCGAAAATAAACATACAAAACGAGATCAATAATAGTCGAATCAATTCGGTATTAGTTATCGTGAGGTTCTGAATCGGGGGACCAGAACCACTTCCTCTTATCCTACGGAGCTGAAGTTTTGCATGCTTGTCAAAGTCCGATGACAATGCAAAAAAACAATCGAACAGAGAACCTTCTCCTTTTTTGAAGTCGGTTAAAAATAAAATGAAGCCATTATACGCGATCGCAATTCGGTTATGGTTATGTTACTACACATTTTGAAATAGGGGATCGGACAGTAATCGAAAAATACTAACATGTTGTTAGAACGAATGTTTATCGACTTCGAAATATCATTCGATCAATCTAATAACAATTTTTGTTAAATAATAATGATTTATTTTGTTTAATCAAGAAATGAAATCTAATAACTCTGACATTTTTATCTCTTCCTTATCTCAAACGAAACACCAACACAATGCATGACGTCATCTGAAAGTAAATACCGTGTGCGAAGCTTGTGTTTATTTTATATTTTTGCTTTTTATCTAAATCAAAACTATATGTTTTTTTATTCCATGACGATGATAAAGTCCTGATACTTCACAAAAACGTATAAATCACTTTGCACAGCTTGTCGTTTCATTTGCCTTCGTATGACGCCACACGTTCTGAGGTGACATTTTGCGCGGCAATATTTGAAACATGACATTTAAACATTTAATTACTTTTAGGCTTTTATTAAATCAAAATTTACTAAACAAACTACTTTTTATATTTTTCTTCGATTACTGTCCGATCCCGTATTCGGGAAGTGCCATACGTGTGTACGTGTGCAGAGAACGCGACGTCCGGCGGCGTGCAGTGGCAGCAGCCGACCGGCTCCATCCTGTGGATGGCGCCCGAGGTGATCCGCATGGACGAGCCGGCGCCCTACACCTTCCGCTCCGACGTGTACGCGTACGGGATCGTGCTGTACGAGCTGATGGCGACCGAGCTGCCCTACTCCAACCTCAACAACAAGGACCAGGTACATACACGAGCCGAGCCACACGTACGGGATCGTGCTGTACGAGCTGATGGCGACCGAGCTGCCCTACTCCAACCTCAACAACAAGGACCAGGTACATACACGAGCCGAGCCACACGTACGGGATCGTGCTGTACGAGCTGATGGCGACCGAGCTGCCCTACTCCAACCTCAACAACAAGGACCAGGTACATACACGAGCCGAGCCACACGTACGGGATCGTGCTGTACGAGCTGATGGCGACCGAGCTGCCCTACTCCAACCTCAACAACAAGGACCAGGTACATACACGAGCCGAGCCACACGTACGGGATCGTGCTGTACGAGCTGATGGCGACCGAGCTGCCCTACTCCAACCTCAACAACAAGGACCAGGTACATACACGAGCCGAGCCACACGTACGGGATCGTGCTGTACGAGCTGATGGCGACCGAGCTGCCCTACTCCAACCTCAACAACAAGGACCAGGTACATACACGAGCCGAGCCACACGTACGGGATCGTGCTGTACGAGCTGATGGCGACCGAGCTGCCCTACTCCAACCTCAACAACAAGGACCAGGTACATACACGAGCCGAGCCACACGTACGGGATCGTGCTGTACGAGCTGATGGCGACCGAGCTGCCCTACTCCAACCTCAACAACAAGGACCAGGTACATACACGAGCCGAGCCACACGTACGGGATCGTGCTGTACGAGCTGATGGCGACCGAGCTGCCCTACTCCAACCTCAACAACAAGGACCAGGTACATACACGAGCCGAGCCACACGTACGGGATCGTGCTGTACGAGCTGATGGCGACCGAGCTGCCCTACTCCAACCTCAACAACAAGGACCAGGTACATACACGAGCCGAGCCACACGTACGGGATCGTGCTGTACGAGCTGATGGCGACCGAGCTGCCCTACTCCAACCTCAACAACAAGGACCAGGTACACACACGAGCCGAGCCACACGTACGGGATCGTGCTGTACGAGCTGATGGCGACCGAGCTGCCCTACTCCAACCTCAACAACAAGGACCAGGTACATACACGAGCCGAGCCACACGTACGGGATCGTGCTGTACGAGCTGATGGCGACCGAGCTGCCCTACTCCAACCTCAACAACAAGGACCAGGTACATACACGAGCCGAGCCACACGTACGGGATCGTGCTGTACGAGCTGATGGCGACCGAGCTGCCCTACTCCAACCTCAACAACAAGGACCAGGTACATACACGAGCCGAGCCACACGTACGGGATCGTGCTGTACGAGCTGATGGCGACCGAGCTGCCCTACTCCAACCTCAACAACAAGGACCAGGTACATACACGAGCCGAGCCACACGTACGGGATCGTGCTGTACGAGCTGATGGCGACCGAGCTGCCCTACTCCAACCTCAACAACAAGGACCAGGTACATACACGAGCCGAGCCACACGTACGGGATCGTGCTGTACGAGCTGATGGCGACCGAGCTGCCCTACTCCAACCTCAACAACAAGGACCAGGTACATACACGAGCCGAGCCACACGTACGGGATCGTGCTGTACGAGCTGATGGCGACCGAGCTGCCCTACTCCAACCTCAACAACAAGGACCAGGTACATACACGAGCCGAGCCACACGTACGGGATCGTGCTGTACGAGCTGATGGCGACCGAGCTGCCCTACTCCAACCTCAACAACAAGGACCAGGTACATACACGAGCCGAGCCACACGTACGGGATCGTGCTGTAAGAGCTGATGGCGACCGAGCTGCCCTACTCCAACCTCAACAACAAGGACCAGGTACATACACGAACTCCACCCACCGAATAAAGCCATGCGTCAAGCGACCTAGTCGTGTTTCGGGATGTTCGGTGAACCATCGGGGAGACGGGTCTGAGCAGCCGCTCAACTGCCGCCTCTCTCTAGATCTATGTGCTCCATCTTAGGCCATATCATCGCTTCACATCAGGCGAGATAGTGGCCAAACATAGATCTATAGTGTAAAAAAAAAAACGTACGGGATTGTGCTGTACGAGCTGAAAAAAAAACGCAAACATTTGTTTCTCGTCTGGGAACTCGCTCCTCATAGTTCCTAATTCCCTAGGTACATGGAATCCTAGTTAATCCAAAATCTATGTTTGTGAAGATTTTAGGTGTATTTATTTATTTATTATGGCATGGCATTATGACACGTATGAGCTGGTACCATTTGGCTACTTTGCAGAAGTGGAATGTTCCATGTATGCTTTTCTCATCAGAACAGTCTTTACGCGTAATTTGAATGTAGTTTCTGTGAGGTCCGTCATACACGTTGTAACGTGTGTTGTGGTTGTGACGGCCAGATCCTGTGGATGGTGGGCCGCGGGCTGCTGCGGCCGGACGCGCGGCGGCTGCGCGGCGACGCGCCCTCGGCGCTCAAGCGGCTGTTCGAGGACTGCATCAAGTTCGACCGCGAGCAGCGGCCGCTGTTCCGCCAGATCCTGGCGTCGCTGGAGGCGATGCTGCGCGCGATGCCCAAGATCACGCGCAGCGCCAGCGAGCCCAGCCTCAACCGGCAGCTGCACGCCTCCGACGACTACCTGAGCTACAGCTGCGCCTCGCCCAAAACGCCCGTCAATTTCCAGTTCAACACGGACACCAGCTTCCCTGCGTTTTACGGGTGAGTGGACGAATATTTGAAAAGAGATTTTTATTGAAAAATATATTTTTCAAGACAAGCTTAACAAATTCGTAATCGGAACCGCGGCAGATTAAAATAAGCCCATACACTAGTGGCTTACGATTATTTCTCAAGAGGACACCATTATATTGCATTGTCATCGGACTTTGATAAGTATGCAAAATTTCAAATCCGTAGGATAAGAGATAAGAGGAAGTGGTTCTGATTCTACTTCCAAGATTTGACACAAACATTGCAAATTAAATAAAAGCTTCTATAAACACAAAAATTGTTTCTAACTATGTCCGTTATAGATTTAAAAACCATCCACCCTATGTGCCCCAAACCGGTTTCATTAGAAAAGCAATAGATGGGTTTAGACCACTAAAACAATGCATGTATTTAGTTAGTAGCACAGAATACTACGGGACAGAAGCATCACTCCGCAAAAAAATTTAAACAAATAGTGACTCTTGCTATGACGCAATACAATTCAATTCAGCTCGCGTAGCGCTGCATACCTGCCAGTCATATTAACCTACAGAGCGCCTCTTTCTATCGCGCCGCTCTTATATCTTCTGACGCGGCACGTGTAACGACGCGCGACCCGCCGTCGGTGTCCGGCTATGTACTTGTAGCTTCGTACCTACAGTGCGGAGTGCGCTAGGCCTGGTAGTAGTGCCTAGTAGCACACGCCGGGTATCCGCTACTACTTAATATAAAATGTAAAGTTACAGCGATTATAGTACTTTCTTAATTTTATACCTTATGCTACTAACGACCAGCCAGTGCGCAGCATAACAAAAAAAACCGACTTCAATTCTGATTGTATCTTCAAAGTCCAAGGTCGAATATCGATGAATTTATATGGGACCACCTTGTAGCTATACTGAACCCAATCCAAAAAGAATTTTCCAAATCGGTCTTTAAATGACGGAGTTCTGAGGTAACAGACATTTAAAAAGAGTTCTGACGATATAACCATCACTTTTCTACGACATGTGACGTAATAAATCCATAAATTATTTTTTCCTTTTCAGAATTCCGGTGCCGAACCAGCGACACCCGTAGCACCTGTGAGGCCCCCACACCGCCGCCGCCGCTTGAAACACGACCCTATTGCGCACGCAATAAGGCTCGTTTGTATATTTGACTGAGTGAGAATCGTACTAGGCTAATGTTTAACTACCCTCAAAATTATAACAATATTTTCGGCTGAGAAATGCAAGGTTATGAGACGAATGAAGACATAAGAGTAAATGCTATTTCTAAAATAAAAAGCGCTGCAACCTATGATCCAGTAGGATAGGTCACTAAAGAAATTTAAAAGAGAATGAACAGAAATAATGAAAAATGAAATGAAATGTTCTAATGAAAAGCATCATAGTTTTTACAATAGTTAGAATCTTTGTCACTTTGAAAATTACACAAATCCTTGACCTACAATCATTATCAATAATGTAACATAACTCATCAAAGTCGACTTATTAAATGTAACCAATTCAATAAAATTACTACACTCATTGTCTTGAGAATTCACATTCAGCACAATACCCGTACACCAAACAATACAATAACTTGCAACGCCTTACAAATCTCTATATCTCTATGTTACGCAGCGAGAATCCGTAACGCCATCGGTGCCTTCATAGGCGTACTGATACACTCAACAAAAGGAAGGAGGTCCTAAGGATGTGTACCTAATTAAAAATAAATTATGTTGAGTTTTTGTGCCAGTTCAGTTTCCGGCGTGTATTAATTTATTTTTAGAAACAAACTGCAAGTATTGTTTGGTGTCGGGTGGCTGGGTATCTAGTTATCATATTTAAGCCCTAAATAAAAATAATTTTGGTGGGACAAGACAACAAAATATAAAAAATAAATGATCTGTTTATTGTAAAACAATAATGGTATATATATAAAGAACAATCAGTTATATCGATAAATCTGAGCAGTATCCCAGACATACCTCTTCAAAATGTATTTTAAAATAATCTAAATCTTAAGTATTTAAGATGGGCCTACCCCAAAATGAGTCGAAGACATTTCTAACAAAGTGTAAAAAATGAGGGTAGGATGAAGTGTAAATGCATTTTAAACTAATTATTGCGTTGGACTAAGGCTGTTTGCGCTAACGCAGAATTGATTAGCAAATGCGCCTGTAATCGAGTGGATAAGTCCCTGTGTAAGTCGTAATACTATAGACTGCTAAAAATAGCACTCTATACATAAATCGATTATCGACTAAATTATTTGTGCGTGCGACGGTGGCGCCATCAGTACCAGCAGGCAACTAATATGATCGCGTCGGTCGTACGCACAAATAAACATGTCCGGCGTCATTCCCGCGCTTTTCAAAGCCGGAAGTACAGTCATTTTCCAATCGATTTATGACGTTGACTGTACGCTAACTTTCGCGATCTCCGATATATTTTTATTTATTTAAATTATCGTTTAACTTATTTATTTCGATACTCGACTTCGGTGATCCAGCTTGTTTCGTAGGCTCGGAAACTCGTGGCATATTCAATGGGAATTATGGGCTAATATTCTTCATCAATTAGGAAGATCGCTGGAATCGTTTTATAATGTACCGAGACATTATAAAACGATTCCAGCGATCTTTCTAATTGAGTAACATTATGCCGCTGGTTTTAAGGTCTATAGTCACGTGGCAGGCGCGTATACGTATGGTTAGTAGAATATTCATGACATGTTTTGTCAATTGGGGGCTGCGTTATTCACAGAAATAAGACGTCCTCTGATTTGGTAAAGCTAGACCTTACACGCGCCTGATTCAATCATCAGGTTACTGTCACCGATGCCTTGTATTCTGGATTTGTGTATTATAAAAATATTTTTACCTTTATGAAACTATAGCAATACTTTATAAACTTCGACTACTGAAGTTAAAAGTAAGTTAAATTATGGCAATATGTACCGTATATACACGTACAAAATGCTTCTTTCTGTGGACTAATATGTTAGTTAGCATGATGAACCTACCATATACTATATTTTCATTGATATTTTAATACAGTTGTGTATTTAGTTTTTCTTTACCGTCACTAGATAACTGGCAGAAAATGCTTTAGCATTAAGTTGTCCCTTGTACTATAATTTGTAATAGTGCGGTAAAGAATATAATAAGTTAATATTCATTGGATTTCTGTTTGAAAATAAACTTAGTAAAATACACCCGCCTTTTGGTGTATGTTTTTTATGTAACTGAATGACGAGACGAGCTGGTCGCTTGCGTGATGGTAAGTAACACGCCAGCCCATAACAATAACAGCACCACCCAGAACTTTGTTTTGCAAAATCCTGCGCGGTGCCGTACTGCGCTCGTCACCCTGAGACAATTAGCTGTTGAGTCTCATAATGCCCAGTAATTTCGCTGGCTACAATGCCCTTCAATATATACACAAGTTTATTTTTTTTCAAAGCTTTAAATAAATTTAATTTGTCAGTAAACAATATAATTCCACAGTAGAACCATTCTCAAACCCACCCAGTCAATTTAAATAACACTTAAATAAATAATAGAGAAGATAATCTCTTGCCTTACAGAATGAAATGAGTTATTTTTCTGATAAAATATTTTTGTATTATATCGATACAGAATATGTATTACATAGTGACGTATAAAAGTATTATTTTTGCCGGTCGGGTTGCATCGCGACAACAAGATTGTATTTATTTGGAGTTATTGTAAATAATTAATTGTAATAAATTTAGCTTTACGTTTAACGAACATTGTGTATACAGTATAATTTAACGCATAACTATTGAGTTAAGGACACAATAAATTATTGTTTCAAATTACTTTTAATTTTATTTTTGACTATCCCCATAACATCCTCATCTTTGAATCAATTCATTCATTCCCTTTATGGAAACAATATGAAAACAGTAAATATCTATTATATAGAACTTCTAGACACCACAAGTAACAAAATGATTGGAGCAAGTAATTTCATTCACTTATAATAAGTTTCCGTGGTGTAGCGGTTATCACATCTGCCTAACACGCAGAAGGCCCCCGGTTCGATCCCGGGCGGAAACATACTTTTTGTGCATATTTTGCATGCAAATAGTAATTTTATAAATATCCTAAATAATAGTAGGATACCTATATCGATCGACGGCAGATAAAGAATAATACCACATAAACCATTTAAAATCAATATATTATATATTTAGGCTTTAGAAGCGCACATTAGTTTTACAAAGTTCACAGAGTTATAACAAGACGTCTATTACATACATTATAGTCTTAGTTTTTACTTTGATATACTAATTTATATTATGAATATAGAAAATCAGGACTCAATTCCCTTGGTAACGCCCGCCGACTTGGTAACAATTTGAAGGTCTTCAACAAGAATTGTGTTTTTACTTGTACATATTTAAAAAAAAAAAAGTACTTGTACATACATTCTTATTCCTAAGCAAATATGTAAGTTTAATTCATGAACACATTGTCTAAGTTATATCTAGTTCGTTAATTAGTTAACCTTTGAGCGCCAAGCTATAGAATCGTGGTACGCAATTTTCATACGTTTTAGTCTGCTCAAGCTGACCTCGGCGTAGAGAGTACTTTTTGTATGTCGTGAATAGCCTACCTTGGCGGTCAAATGGTTAACATTGTGTATATTTTTCCAAAGTATAGGCACCTATATCGCACTAAATAAAAAGACATTTTATACGTATTTATTAATTAATAAGTATTTCTACCACAATATTGAATAACTGTTCTAAACTTTATTGCAGATTGTAACTTAACACCAACTGGAAACTGGAAATGGAAACCTTTGTACTCTTTATTTACTCTTTGTTTTGGTTTGTATTAAAATGTTCTATCATGCAAAAGACAAGAACTTTCAACTACTACTAAATAACTTATCCTAGTCCTGTGAACCCTCGCTCTGGTCGGCATCACTACCCTCATTGTCAGTGGCCTTCTCTTGTTTGGTCTTCTTGGTTCTAACTTCAAACTTGGATACGTAGATCTTCTTCCCTCCAATTTTGGCATTGGTGGCCATTTTCATAGCGCGTTCCACTGAATCGGGCCCGTCAAACTCTATGAAAAATGTAGCTGAAATGCAAAATAAATTTAGTAAATAGAAAATAAGTAATTTTACAAGAACAAAGTGTGCTTTTAGAGTTTGAGTATTAAATGTAATTACCCATAGTATGTTTTCCTTTAACCAAATTACGTATGTTCCTAATGTGTCCCGCTCCATTGAAGGCTGTAATGATATTTTGAGTTGTAAGTGCGGCGTATGAACGCAAAACCATTGTTGTCTCTGTGGGCGGCAGGGGTCGCTTCACCCGAATGCGGCTGCCTTCGAATTTCGCGTTATCTTCTAAGGCCTGGAAAAGTAGACAATTTTGAAAATGGCACTATTTATATGAATTTTGATCAATCAATGTGACGATAAAACTGTTATAGATATTCTAAAGGCTCAAAAAATAAAATGAAGAATTATGATTAGATTAATGAATAATTCATAGCAAACAAAAACCTACTTCAATTCTGATGTATCTATGAAGTCCAAGGTCGAATATCCATGAAATGTATATAAGACCACTTTGAATCTATACTGAACCCAATGCAAAAAGGATTCTCCAAATCAGTTTATAAATGTCGGAGTTATTGCGTAACAAACATACAAAAAAAACATACAGTCGAATTGAGAACGTTTGGTTAAAAAGTTTTTCTCATTTGGCTCCATCTAGTTCACAAGATGGATCTACCCCATTAACAGTATGAAGATACTAATCTTGATCATGACACTGATTCGTAATTGATATAAGACAGTGTTTTTGAACCCTGATCCTCAAAATGTTCTGAACTCTGGAAATGTCTCACCTGTGTAGCAGCCCCGTCACTATAAAAGTTGATTGTGGTGGTGAACACTGGTTTTGATACTTCAGTTGAATATACTTCAGCAATACTGAAAATACAGAGCATTTGAATATAGAAACATTTTCAGTGAGTCAATAAGTTTACATAACCAAATAAAATATTATTAGAGTAATTTTTAGTTCACTTACCCAACTGTCTTTATTAGGCCATATTTCACAAAATGCTCGGCTAAAAGTTTTTTATAACTAAACAACATTGACAATGGCACATTCTCGACAATGACTGTTGTGTCCAAGCTCGCCTCGTTTGCATTGGCCTTGGTATCTTTATTCCATTTCCGCCTCCTCCACTTGACTTTTTCTGGTGCATCTTCAGTCTTTTCAGATTCCTCTGTTTTCTCTGGACCTTTCAATTTTTTATTTTTATTTAATTTCTGTTTTAGCTTCTTCCGTTTCTCTTTGTCTACTACGGTCATTTCATCTAACAAGTTAGTTATTGTGTGTGTATTGTCACCAATACTAAGATTTTCAAGATCAGCTATGACATCAGGTTTACCTTCCTTTTTACGTGACTTAGAAGCTGGTTCTTCATTGTCAGGTTCAGTTTCTTGTTTTTCTTGACGCTTCTTTTTTTTAGATTTTTTAGTTTTCTCTACTACTTCATGACTAGTATGTTCAGTAGCGGTGCTGTCTTTCGAATCTATAGTTTCATCAGGTTTTTTTACTTTCTTCACCTTTTTTCTTTGTTTTTTACCCTCACTGGTATTTTCGGTTCGACTGCTTTGGATATCATCCGTAGTTTCAGCCGGTGATGTAGTATCTAATAACTTTGGTTTATTAGGTTTTAGCCTTAGTTTTTTCTTTTTGTTTTCTTCAACTGAATTATTAACAGATTGATTTATTTTGGCTTCATTTTCTTTCTCAGCCTGTCTGTCTTTTTTTACTTTCTGAAATTGTTTCTTAGCTTTAAGTTTGGGCGATGTTACATCACTTGTTGTTTCACTAGTAGAGTCATCTGATTTCGTCTTCTTTTTGACCACATCGTCATTGTCTTCAAGCATGAAGCTGACCGACTTGTTCCGTTTTTTAGATTTAAAGTTAGAGGTGTCTAGTTGGGAATCATCCATAGCATCATCTATAACAGCACAAGAATTCTTCATGATAGACTTTACTTTGCTGGATTTGCCTTGGTTCTTGCGGTTACCGAGCGGGGTGGACGTGACTTTAGGCTCGTTTGAAGGCGTGCCTGCGCCTGCACTACTGTTTAAAGCAGGAAAATCGATGTTTATTAGCGAGATATCAACAGACTTTCTTTTCCCCTTCTTCATTCTTTTGTAGGGCGATTGTTCGCACTTCGAAGATTCGGACGTAATTTTGTGTATCTGGTTGCCATTGTTATCGCTTGGTTTATGCCCTTCATTCAAAGAAGTGCTTGTTTCTCCAGCACTTTTGTATAGATTGACAAAATCAAAAGTTGGATTGTGCTTCAGCGCAGCAGAATCATGGCTAAAGTTCAGAGATTTAGACTTCATATTGATGACACGTAGGTTGTACAATATGCAAATTATAATTACTCTAACAAAATAAATACATCATTTTCCTTTTTCTTACACTTTGAGATAGCTTTTTAACTTTTTTAAAACTTTTTTTCGAGGTTATATTCAATGCTGGCAGCTAGAGAGTGACAGACAGACAGACACACTGATATACACTGACAGTGACAGTCAAGTCAGTCCGGGGTAAGGGGTGCGTTTAGTAACATCGCTTGACGAGGGACGCAGCGATCGCACCACAGACTAGTTAGACATATTAATTTTTATCTAGGGAGATATTCTACTACGGACTTCGAGTAGACAGCCAAACGGAGTCGACACGACAGGCCTACCCCTCTCGCCAATTTTGCCAAACGTCAAGGACAAAAAAATCCACGACGTTATATAAAACTAGTTGACGCGCATCACGCGCCATTCACCAACTGTCGTAGCGGGCGAAAGAGCTCCTAAAAAAATGCTGAGTTGCAGCATATATTGGTGCAAAAAAATTTCAAGAACATCAAACTACACCAAGGATAACGTATCTTTTCATCTGTATGTATTTTTGTATCTAATAATGCACTAAAATAGCGAAAATTTGAAAATTATTGTCAGTCACATAAACTCACATAGTGTTGCAAGTAAATCGAAAAAGTTATATTTCGGATAAAATTTTTAGCTTATTTTCATGTATCTAGGTGGCCAAAGCTCTGTTTTCCTGCACGTTATAAGAAAGTCAAATGAAACTGAAACTATTAATAAATATTGTTTTACATAACAATTTTATATACCTACATGTTATTATTTTGAATAATTATTGACTCGAAAACTGCAGATTTTAATTTGGTTTTCAGCGTTTAGTATTATAAGTTCCAGCTCTGATTATAGGGTATACAGGTGTGGCAAAAATTTGGGACCTCCAGGGTAGGTACCTTTTCTCTTGCATTGAGAAAGTTTTGTCCTTAGAGTAGAGAAAATATAAACAGCATTTTTGGTATTTTAAAAATTTTGCTGCACTTGTATACATCAAAACCTGTTGGGTTGGTGGTTGGCGCTCTCATATGGGAGGTCTTGCGGAAATGGTCTTTGAAAAAAGACGACTATATTGTCTGTCGTCTACGCAGGCGAAGTCGCGGAAAAAATTTACTGTAATGAGTAACTAATGAGAATGACCTAATCGAAAATAGGCACTTATATTATTTGAATAATAGCAACACAGTCAAAAAACCGGAGTGAAATTAGTGCTGGGACAGAACCAATTTAGATATCGATAAAAACAATATGTTTAAAAATATGTCGATAAAAATACAATTGTTGTATTACACTTTTATGACGTTCAAAAGTGCATCGTGCCTGTTTAAATGATATTTGACTTTGACTTCTATTACAGTTCAAAATATGTTAATGACATTAAGCTTTGGGCATGCTCAAAACATTCAAAATACCAACCTTTCTAGTTACTTTATGTCCTGATATTTAAGCTTGCACTTCAGTATTATAGTTAATTCACTGATTTTAAAATGACTATATTAAGCCATTTTTTACCAAAAATATCAGTCAAAAATTGTTTTTCATAACTGTTTTCCAAAATACAATTTTGACATTTGTTTGTTTACTGTATATGCTTGTGGCGACATCTGCGATAAAGTTTGCCTGTTCTTCCCTATAGGGTAGAAATAATGGAAGAAAGTATTGCAAGAACTATTGTGCCTCGCTAGAATGCTTCTCTAAAGAAGCATATAAATATACAGCAATAGTTCTTGCAACGTTATTTCACGTTATTGCAAGTTTAATTTTAAATCATCGCCTATAGTAATTACATAGACTATCATTATCGTTAGTAATTACATAAAAGACAAAGATGCATGGAACATTCCGCTTGGCAGACAAGTAGCCAACTGGCACATACAAAAACAAACATAAAATATAGTATATTTTATGTTTGTTTAGTTTGTTTAGTCATTGTAATAATTAACGTTCATAAGTGCGTTTGTGATGCCAAAAAATAATAAAGAACTTTCATAGTTATTATTCTCTTGAGCAACAGAATATGTCATTCAAATGAACAAAAAATCTGTTTTATTTTATTTTTATGTGTCTTCCATGCTTTAGCAGAGTTTATCGATAACACAATATCGATAGTATCAAGCATGAAGTAGTTTACGTGATTGACGTTTAAATATCGTGTACCGATAGAACGTCTCTGTGTGTGAATGTGATTGTGTGCGTAAAATTTAAGCTAGTGTTTGCTTCTTTTGTTGTGTGCGTGCATAGTGACGTGATTGAAAAATGCGTTAGTAGTGATCATTTAATTGTGTGCGTTTCCTCGTCCCCCACCGAAAATGACAGACTTTTTGTAATGGGAATGAGTGCGCGTCACCAATCCAGACTGGATACTTTATCTGAGACTACGGATCACACTGGCCGTTCATAAACATAGAGTAACTTTTGTTCATAAAGGGCAAAGGTTTAATTTTTTTTTTAAACTTTTTCTTTGATAAAGGCCATGACCTCAATGATAAAGGCAGTGCGATCGAACGTGCGATTCTCAGAGTAATGACACCAAAGAAAAAATACTATATTTTATCTTTGAATGACACCATTGTGGCATTGAGGAATAAGACCTCAATGCATTGTGGTCTCATTCCTCAATGAATGACACCAAATACAAAGTATTAAAAATTTATCTCTGAATGACACTATGCGATTACACGGCAGTGTGTCATCGCCAAAGCAAAGAGATAAAACGAAGTAAAGTGTGATACATAACATGCGTCTATACATTTTATGTGTTTCTCATTACTCTGAGGTTAATGTGATGCAATTCGACACTGAAGTAACAAAATACTGTCATCTCTGTTGCACATTGGTAAAACGTATATATTTTTAAAAGTAAAAGGTAGCAAGACTTACTTTGTTTAAGGGCTTTTTTTTTCTGATGTCGTCATATAGCTCCGACTTTCGGCTGGGTTGGCCATTTTGAGTCACGGTGATGGAACTGATTCTCAGTTCAACTTTCGGCTCGTAGTATTCTTCTCTGGCGATTATTATTTAAATAATTTGTGAATATTTCATGTTTGTATAATCTAAACTTAATATTATAAAGAGGAGAGATTTGATTGTTTGTTTGCATTGAATAGGCTCCGAAACTACTGAACCGATTTGAAAAATTCTTTCACTGTTGTGAAGCTACACTATCCCCGGGTGACATAGGCTATATTATATTTTCAAAAAATTAGGGACTCTTACTAAAACTCCAATAATGTAACCCAAAGTGTAAAAAAAATACCTAAAATATTCTTTACATCGCGTGCGCTGCGAAAACTATTGATGATAGAATAAAATAATGTACACTTTGCAGAACACATCATTATTTACAAAAAGTGTCGCGACAGCATATATCTAACTATTATAGTTATGCCACAATAAGTGTTCATTTATTTTAAAAATTTAAGATAGAAGTGGATAGATACTACCTACAAGTAGTACTTACTATATACATAGTATTTATCTGCTACCTATTAGACTAGGATGGCACCGACTTCAAATATATGAGTGGGTAGCGCTTATGATAATAATATTAATTTATTTTTCACTTTTCAGTGCCTATTTGTGGTTTTGAAGTCGGTTTAGTTTTTTTTTGAAAAATAATGTATACATTATCTTAAGTGATTATTTAACACGTTCTTTTTAAAATGTTAGAAGTTCTCTATAGTACTTATGGTCGATGAGAGGTATCTTACTCAAGGAACATATACTGATCTTACTATAGCCAACTTCTTACGAAATAGGGAAGTGATTTTGTCTGGTTCAAATTCACCTCCACCTTCAATATAAGTACATAGGTGTATTATTATGGTTAATACATTACTTCGGAGTACTGCAAGCTGAACTGTGCCTCTGTGCCTTATTACTGGGTGCGAGAGTAACTATTTATGTTGGGTTGGGTGTCCTGTTGACGTCGGCGTGCGAGCTAGATTATGCCATATTGCTGGATTGCGAGAGTAGCTTTTTATTGTGATGTCTTGACAGAGAGAACTTACTGTACGAAGAATGTACTATTATCTATTCTGTGATTTGACCTAGATTATATAAGCGTTGGATTATTTTATCTATGGGTAACCCTAATTGCTGACGTCATTCAATATTTTTGGAATGTAGTAACATTGCTAACCTCACTTTTTAATATGGCGGATGCGCTTGCGTGATGCCGGTTTCGTGTTATTATTGCTTTTAGTTGGCGTCATTTCGTGTTAAATTGTGAAACCATCGATTTTATCTATTAATACTTTAAAGGTAAGTTCCATCCACTTTATAACGTGTATGGGAGTGTCCACAAAAGAATTCAAATAGAATAGTCAAGCCTATCGTAATGACGCGGAGTTTGTGATTCGTGAATTTTCCACTTGCAAAACCATGCTTCATGGCGCGTAGGTACGGGTCGTTACAATGTATTTACCGTTATCTCAATTACAATGTATCATTAAATTTGGTGGTTATCGCTAACCGAGTGAGTAATTTTGGTCAAAACACGTAATAAGCCGTGTTGCGCGGTATAAAGCTTCGTCCTTGAGATCTGAGAATAGGCGCCAAGCGTTCATGTAAGTTTTCGGCGGAAAATAGACATGGCGGGAAATGTACTCGCGTCGCGTCTGACAGTATGAAAGTTTGTCACTCGTGTTTTTTTATTGCAGCGTAATCAGAATGGTTGCTCCGAAGAGAGGTCGCGGTGCCAGAAATCAAGCGGCTAAGGGCAAGGCGGCCGCGCCCGCCGAGGAGCCGCAGCAGTCGGCGCCAGAAGCCGAGCCCGCGGTGGCCGAGCCGGCGGCCGATGAGAACAACGGAGACGCCGAGCCGATGGAACAGGGCGATGACGCGGCCACTGCCGGCGGCGACTCCGCCGAGGCTGGGGACCAGGCCGCCGCCGGGGACCAGCCCCAAGCTAGCGCCGAGGGCGACAATGAGGCCGAGGAGAAGAAAGAGGAGAAAGTGGAATCTGGTAAACTCCTCGTTGAGAACTTGCCCTCGAGCTACCTCTTTGACTACCAAGAGAAACTCAAGGAGCTGTTCTCTAAACATGGAGAAGTCACCGGCGTCAAGTGAGCATATCTATAATATTTTTTCCATTATTGTATTTAAGAATTGTATTTGTCAACATTCAAATATCAGTCCCTGAATATCATGTTCTTTAGATAAATACTTTCCTTTTAATATAAAATGTGATTGAATATTTGTGTTCTTGAGATGCGAACTGCACTCAGAACACTTGACTGCCGTTGGCGCGGAGTATTAACGAGAGAAATTTTTCTTTCTTTTTAGACGTGGTCCAATCATTGTAACAGAACTGACCACAACTCCGACATTATCGGCTATAGTCGAATTCAAAAACAAAGAGTCTCTGGACAAGGTAAACAAAAGTTTGATTAACATTTTAATTTTAATTATGAGAATTAGTTTTAGTGCCAAGAAGGCTGTTATTTAAGGCTATGATTATATTTTTCCAAATTGCCACTTCCCCTGAGTCAGAATGAGTGACTATTTGAATGTTAGAACAGGCTGGTCTCCTACGATACTCTGCACCCATTAGGTTTGCATTCTTTTAAGTTAACTTTTCAAAATTGAGGATGATGCTGTGTGATGTAGCAGATCAGCTGAAGAGCATACCCTTTTGTCAACACTCATGTGTTTATCTGTGTGCTTTGCAGAGGTGGTAAGTACTCCTGAAGTGGACGTGTGACATGTGCCAACTTGAGATACCATCTTGTCTTTATGAAATGTTCATATTTCACAGCAGATACATTCTCAAAACCTGATCAGAGTACTTAAATCTATAAAATCTTTTCTCAACTGTTGTGACTGCTTTTTTTGCATTTACTGTACAAAAATAGTTTTATAAAGCATTTGGTATTTCAAGTCTTCTACATTTTATTCATAGTGACTATTCTATTACAAACATGCATAATTATTTTAAATAATTGCACTTTACTTGATAGTCCCTATGAGTAAACTTGAAGTGGTTAATAATATTTTTCCTTTAAATTCCCGTATATACCTAATTATATCTTGATATAGAATGTAATTTATTGCTAGAAAGATTTGTTATAAGCAAGACACAAACAGGAACGGACTATGCAGTCTGTTTTACATCAGTGTAGTAGCTGACCATTTTATGAATAATGTTGGTCGGAAAGCAGCTGTTTTATATTTAGAAGACTAACTTTAGTGATTTTACACCTTGGCGATAATCAATTTATGTGCTGATCAAGGCCATTTTTGTGGAAAAATATGCCTAGCCTGTTGATGTCTGTTGCTTAGTTTTCTGCTATTAATTGACTTTATTGATGTGAGTCGAGTTCTAAAGCGGTTCTGAATTAAAAGAATTATGTTTTTGAACCATTCAAATTGTGATATGATTCACTGGGAAAATGGTTATACAATTTGTAATTTTATCATTTAATTTATTGTGTAATAGAATTATTAAGTTAAGATAATTTTAAACTCATACACAATAATAATAAGTTTAACATTTTAAGGTTATATCTAAAAGAAAATTAAGACTTTAAGATCTTAGTCCTATCTAAGCTAAACTTACTCTTCTCTATTTTATTAAGCTTCACTCTTATTTCTTCCATTTCCCAACTTCAAATATAGTCAATGAAAGTGTTAATTCTCTTAAACCGCCGAAACATCCACATTGAATAAAAAATATAAACAAAAAGCAACAAGTGCCTAGCAAACACGCGAACATCTAGGTGTCTATTTGTTGAAGCTATGCGGAGCAGATACGAGCTAAAAATTTTGAATAAGTGGAAATGCTTCTCTTTTAATTAATGGATTTTTACCGCTATCGATTACAAAACCTCAGCTCGACAACACACTACACCTTCCACTTGATTGGACTTAATTGAATCCAACGCCGTGCAAAGCAACAACATATAATTCTACAGTAAAGATCTAACACTTCACTTCTAACTTCTACAAAGTCACGTGTCATAACATTGATTGAGGAAAGCAAGGTACCTTTAAGTCCCATCTATCGAGACAAAAAACACTTGTCAAGACGTCTCACTATTCCGTACGTGTCATGCACTCACGGAAAAAGACAAGGTTACTAAAAGTCCCCGCTAAAGATACAAAAAAATGACTTTTCGAGACAATTATCCATTACCAACGTGTAAGGCACTCACTAGGAAAGACAAAGCCTTAAAGTTCTATCTATTGAGACACGATAACTTAGTCCCATCTAAAGAGACACGATAGTTTAGTCCTACCTAGAGAGACACGATAACCTAGTCCCATCTAAAGATACACGATAACCCCACCTAAAGAGACACGATAACTTAGTCCCATCTAAAGAGACACGATATCTTGTCCCACCTAGAGAGACATGATAACTTAATCCCATCTAAATAGTCACGATAACTTAGCCCCACCTAAAGAGACATACAGTCAGACGTAAAGAGATCCTAAGAGTCCCTAGAGAAAGAGAGAGAAGATAGTTGTGACGGCATAGATCTGAGTGTTCGGTTCGCGCCAGGCGCTGACCGAGGAGGGCACGGTGCTGGACGGCAACGCGATCGCGGTGGCGGTGGAGTCGCGCGCCGAGACCGCCGTGCTGGTGGGGGTGCCCTACGAGGCTTCCACGGACTACGTGCGGCTTCTGTTCTCGCAGTGCGGCGAGGTCGCGCACATCCACGAGTTCAGCAAGACCAAGTACAAGATACGTGAGTATATTTGTTTATTATCTTACATTCACTGCGTTCAAAGCGTTTTGCTTCGACCTGTATAATGCGAACAGCTAAGGAATGGAACACCTTACCAGCGTCTTTGTTTCCCGATTCTTATAATCTAAGTATCTTCAGCATGATCCATCGTCGACCACGTCGTCTCGTTCCATCAGGTGAGGCTGCGGTCAAATGCTAGCCTATTCGTTATTTTTTTATTTTAATATGTGCTGATTGTTGAGACGAGCAAGTCGTTCGCCTAATGGTAAGCGCCACGCCTGCCCAAAAACAATTGCAGTGCCACCAACTTAGTCTTAGTGTTTAGTCACTAATGGCTAGTTACATTATGTAAATTAATAATTCACATAGTAGAAATAGGGGATCGGACAGATATCGAGAATAAATTATTTTTCAAAAAAAACTAAACCGACTTCAAAACCACAAATGGCACTCAAAAGTAAAAAATAAATTAATATAATTATCATAAGCGCTACCCACTCATATATTTGAAGTCGGTGCCAACCAAGTCTAATAGGTAGTAGATAAATACTATGTATATACACTCGAGAGCAATGAATCCGGGTCACTTAAAGAATGTTAAAAATCTCGGAAACTAAAAATGATAGGTTAATGCAATAAATTGTATTTAATAGACAATGTAATACTCCTTAAATGAAAGTAAAAAAAATATGAGTCACCATACATTTTATTAACACAAAATTACATAAAGAAAAAAACTGCTGATCTCTCCTTAAAACAAAAATAGGAAACATGAAATTTTTGAACTTTATTACGATTTTCTTGAATTTTAATACTTCGTATTGCCTCCTCGTGCTTCCATTACTGCGTTTACGCGGTTTGGCATGCTGTACACCAAGTTCCTTATACGATTTTGGGGAATATTCTCCCATTCCTCTGTGAGAGCAATTTTGAGCTCACGAAGCGTGATTGGGGGAGGGTTTCGTTGTTTTACGCATCTGCCTAGCTCGTCCCAAGCATGCTCGATCGGGTTGATATCCGGGCTGCGCGCTGGCCACTCCATACGAGTAATGTTCATCTCTTGAAGGTAGTCATTCACAATCCTACCTGTATGAGGTCGGGCATTGTCATGCATAAATATAGCATCCTCACCTAAATTGACCATAAATGGACCAACGTGATCATTGAGGATTTCTTCCACATATCTTACGCTAGTTAAAGAGCCGTTTTCTATGATCACCAGCTCTGTGCGACTTTCAGAAGAAATTCCGGCCCACACAAGTACAGACCCACCACCGTAGGCTACTTTTTCTTCGATGCATGCTTGCTTGAATCTTTCCCCTGGTCTTCGATACACTCTGTGTCTTCCATCGTGCTTGTAGAGCATACATTTTGATTCGTCGGAGAACATAACTTTTGACCAATCTTCAATACTCCAATTTACGTGGCTCTGGGCATATCTTAGTCTCGAAATACGATGCCCACGCTCCAGAAAACGGCTCTTTAACTAGCGTAAGATATGTGGAAGAAATCCTCAATGATCACGTTGGTCCATTTATGGTCAATTTAGGTGAGGATGCTATATTTATGCATGACAATGCCCGACCTCATACAGGTAGGATTGTGAATGACTACCTTCAAGAGATGAACATTACTCGTATGGAGTGGCCAGCGCGCAGCCCGGATATCAACCCGATCGAGCATGCTTGGGACGAGCTAGGCAGATGCGTAAAACAACGAAACCCTCCCCCAATCACGCTTCGTGAGCTCAAAATTGCTCTCACAGAGGAATGGGAGAATATTCCCCAAAATCGTATAAGGAACTTGGTGTACAGCATGCCAAACCGCGTAAACGCAGTAATGGAAGCACGAGGAGGCAATACGAAGTATTAAAATTCAAGAAAATCGTAATAAAGTTCAAAAATTTCATGTTTCCTATTTTTGTTTTAAGGAGAGATCAGCAGTTTTTTTCTTTATGTAATTTTGTGTTAATAAAATGTATGGTGACTCATATTTTTTTTACTTTCATTTAAGGAGTATTACATTGTCTATTAAATACAATTTATTGCATTAACCTAGCATTTTTAGTTTCCGAGATTTTTAGGATTCTTTAAGTGACCCGGATTCATTGCTCTCGAGTGTAGTAAGTACTACTTGTAGGTAGTATTTATCTACTACCTTTTAGACTTGGCTGGCACCGACTTCAAATATATGAGTGGGTAGCGCTTATGATAATTATATTAATTTATTTTTTACTTTTGAGTGCCATTTGTGGTTTTGAAGTCGGTTTAGTTTTTTTTGAAAAATAATTTATTTTAACCTTTTTAGTGAAAAACAAGTTTTAATTAAATTAATTCAAAAAGTTTTTAAAGACAAGCTTTTATGATCTAGAAGCCACATCATGACGAAGTTTAAAACGGGCTATCACAATTAAATGCATGTGCAAAAAAATTTCATGTCTGTCCTATTCTCTGTTGAGGAGTTCCCTCGCCGGAAGTCAATCCTGGGTGTATCTGCCATGTCATGATGGAATTTAGAACAGGCTAATATGGTTAAATCCATTTACGAAATGTTGTGTCTGTACTATTCACCGTTGAGGAGTTCCCTCACCGGAAGTCAACCCTGTGTGAAGCAGGTGAAGCAGTCGAATACAAACCTCCACCTTTAGAAAGTTGGTTACGAAAAAAACAAGAACCGACTTGAAGATTAAACTTATATTTTTTGTTTTTGCTATTTTTTTCAAAAACTACTGAATGAATTTCGATAAAATTTATATGGGACTACCTTTGAAGTATTACCTACCAATCAAAAAAAGAATCATCGAAATCAATGCATAATTGGCGGAGTACTCGCGTAACAAACACACAAAAAAAAAAAAAAAACATACCGTCGAATTGTAAACCTCCTCCTTTTTGAAGTCGGTTAAAAAATCTAAAATGTAGTTAGAACGAATGTTCGTCGAACCAGAAAGATCATTCAAGCAATATTTTTGTGAAATAATAATGATTTATAGTTTTAAATCAATAAATAAAATCTAATAATTCTGACATTTTTAATCTGTTCTTCATCTCAAACGAAACAACAGTCACAGCGCATGACGTCAAATCAATGTAGGCAAATGCCGTGAGTCAGTAATAAAGGCATTCGCCCGTTAAAAAAAAATTAAGTGTGCACATGGGTTTTTCTTGAATCGGAAAGTTCAACCAATATTGAACTATTTCAAAAACATACGATTGGATTTGATAGGTTACATTGGGGGAAACATTCCTGATGGAAAATAGAATCGATTAAGCCCATGTTGTTTTTAAAAATTACTTTTCTTAGCCTGACTGTACCTTTTAAAAAAGAACGAAAAATGAAGTGTAGTGCTCTTTAAAATTCACCCTGTTACCTAAAGACAAAACTTCCTCACTGCTGCGAAATTACTGGGCATTATGAGTCTATTGTGGCAATGGATAGAGATAAGTGGAGGGAGGGTAGGGAGGCCTTTTTTTATAGATATGTCGTTTATTAATGAAGGAATCGACGTGATTTCGAAGCAAAGAATCGCCAAGTTGTCATAGTGAATTGGGGCCCTGTAAAGTATTAAGCGAAAGTATGTCAAGATTGAAAACTAGTACGGCGCGCCCTATATAACTTGACCTTATTTACGGAGAAAAAATAAACTAGGAAGGTAAGCTTTCCCATTGTACACAATTTCACAAGTCGATCGTTCGGCGTTCCATTCCAGAAACTGCAAAGTTCACGAGCGCGCAAACTTGACCTGTTTATTTTATTAGTGTACGTAAACAGCTTCCCAGAAGGGGACGTCCGCTAAAGGTTAACAGTCCAGGCGGCATTTTTGGCACGAGTTTTGTTTTATTTGGAGCTTCATCAAACTCTCTGTTTAGCCAGTAAATGAAGAGATGCATTGAAGCTTATTTGTCGTAAATTGCATTGAGATATGCACAGACCTACAACTGATTATTTATTACAATTTTTTATGTACAGTCCATCAAATCTAAGAGGTACCGTTTGACGTTTCATATTTTTCAAACCGAAACAACTTTGTTCATACGTACATTATTCAGTTTCGATAACCTTTTTCATAAAACCATGAATTTAGAAAGATTTCATTATTGTATCTAAAAATGTACAATTCTTAATATCTAAATGTAATTGAAAACTTTCAAACAAAGCAAAATAACACATATTTACACAGTAAATAATTTCTAATAGTTATATTCTTGACCTCATTACAAAGTTACGTAGTTAGGTCACTGCACGTAGTGTTGCGACTCTTCGGATACACTTGTATGCAAAAAAATCGTTTACATATACGAAAAATCGAATGTATTATTTACAAATTACACTTGACAACCAAACAAATATTTTTTCATGTGAATGGGATTTATCTCACATATTACGATTACATAACTAAATAGTTATGTAATCGTAAAATATGAGATAAAACCCATTCACCAAAAATACGTATTTATAAATCAAATATATTTGCTTCTTTAAAAAGTTGTCGAAAGCGAAAAAATAAAATAATTTTTTTTTTTCTGGCAACACTGCCAACTACAAGCGCACGCGGTCCGCTCGGTCGGTTCGGCGTCAGCAGTCTCTCGCCATCTTGGAAGCTGACTGTGCGCGTACTTGCTTTCTCGTTTGTGTTTTACAATTTGTGACTTGGCTATTACTTTTCTGGACTGATCATTCTTTATCCGTTTACCTTGGCAATATTTATACTGGACTCCGAACTAAGCAAGTGTTTATTAATAATGTCGAAAAGAGGACGTACTTTGAACAGCCAGGCTCGTGAATTGGTGGTAATTACACGAGTATTTTGAGCGTGAATCTCAAAATGGTGGACTTCTACTGCCAGTTACACAAGTTCGGGATCGCGTCGGTGAAGCTCTCGGTATTGGTAGCCGCACCGTTGGCAAAATATTAAGTGAAAAATATGGGCCTTCGGGGAGTGACAGTAACGTACTTCACACACCGAAAAAACGAAAAAGAAATAAACCTGTGACAGGCATCGATGAATTCGATAGTCATGCTATTAGAAACCATATATACGGGTATTTTACAAGAGGCGAATTTCCAACATTGGCAAAGTTGTGCAACTTTAAAAGATGCCGGGCTGTATAAGGGAAGCATAGAGTCGTTGAGAACGGTAATAACAGGAATTGGCTTCAGATACAAAAAAGTTGACAAACGAAAAATTGTTATGGAGCGACATGACATAATTATGCAGCGACTAACATTCCTGCGCGAAGTTAAACAAATTATAAACTGGGATAATGTAATATTTTTGGACGAAACCTGGCTAAATTCCAACCATTCTGTGCCGAAAACATGGACTGATGATTCTGAAGCTTCGTGCTCGAAGGTGCCGATAGGAAAAGGTGGACGCCTCATAATATACCATGCTGGGTCAGCGTCTACAGGCTTCGTGGAAAACTCTTTATTAGCTTTCCAATCCAAAAGCACTAAAGAGTATCATGAAGAAATGGACGCAGTAAGGTTCCGAGAGTGGTTCTTAAATTTATTACAGAATATCCCTCCTAACAGCACAATTATAATGGATAATGCCCCATACCACTCTGTGCAAATTGATAAAGCACCTACGTCAGCCAATAAGAAAGCAGATTTGGTGGCATGGCTGCAAAGAAAAGGAGTGGATGCCGACATGTCACTATTAAAAGCTGAATTATTACAGTTAGTGAAATTGCATAAACCACCAAAACCGACATATGTAATTGACCAATTGGCCGAAGAGCACGGGCACAAAGTCATACGACTTCCTCCGTACCATTGCCAATATAATGCCATTGAACTGATTTGGGCCCAAGTTAAAGGTAATATTTTATAATATTATAATAATAACACGAGTACTTCTAACATTTATAATTTAAACAATGGTTTTCGTCTGCTATCAAATAGTTACATTATTGTTTTACAGGTTATGCAGCAAGACACAACACAAAACCACCCTTCAGTGTCAAGAAAATGGAAGGTTTATTAAAGGAAGCATGTGCCCAAGTTACACAGGAAGATTGGAGTAAAGTAGTACAAAAAACAAAGAAAATAATAATGGACGACTTCGAAAGAGACGTACACTTTGATAATGTAATGGACAATCAACTGGTCATTAATTTAAATGACGATGATGACGAAGACGACGATACTAGTACTAGTAGTGAATAAAAAAATATCCTAAACATTTCTTTTATTTAATTATAACAATTGATTTCTTAAAATTCGGATATTATAGTAATCGATCTCTTAAAGTTCGGATATTATAGTAATCGATTTTTTCATCCCATCCCTATCATTCAATTGTCAGAACTGTCAAACGGTACTTCTTAGATTTGACGGACTGTAATATTATGAAAATTTGTATGCCAGAAATGGTGAGACACGCAGAACTCTAAAACATTTGTAAACTTTATTATGACCGTGTTTCCTACAAATAAATATCATTTCATTTACAGTGGATCATACAGAGATTTCAGATAGTACCTAGTTGTGTTATAAAATACCTTGGGATATAAGGGAGCTACCAACTAACCAGTTTAAGACAGAACTGTTTAAGTGGCTGGTTGATAAATGTTTTTATTTTCAATTCATTCAATTCATTAGTATTTCCTATTGACGTATAGTTATTATCTTGACATTCGGTCTAAACTTTATAAGGAATAAAATTCATTACTTTAATTTTTTAAATATTGTACGTCCGCCATGGATACATTGTTGACACTATAGCATAATGCAATTCTTACACCAATTTTAAACACAATTTCTGCAATAAATATTCATTTCATTTATCAGATCAATACAAAGATTCCAAAACAAAGTACTCAAGGGTATCGTAAACGCTCCGTGGTATATTCGAAATGACGACCTCCATCGGGACCTGAAAGTGGACCTCGTTACTAGTGTTATTAAAAAGTTCGCCGAAGCTCACGAATGTAGACTTCACCATCACGTGAACGTCGAGGCTATCCAGCTCCTCGACACCACAGACCTAGTGAGAAGGCTCAAAAGGACAAAACCTTTTGAGTTAGTGTAGTGAAGTGACAGTGTACCGTAGTACCTATACATACTTTAGTGCTACCCGTAAAGAACACAACAACAAAGTGTCTTCGCCTAAATAGAGACAGTAAGAAAAGTGTTAGTGGACACATTCTTAGTTATACTATACTTAGCAATTTAAGTCAAAGTTAAATTACTTATTAGTCTTAGTAGGCTAGATTGTAATATTAATGGGATGTCTTTTTGAGACAGATCATTATAAAAAAAAAAAATATCAGATCACTTATCAGTGCAAAGAGGTCAGATGGCAACTAGGAGTCATTGACCAGCTTCAAGGGAGGAACAAAGTTGATTGATTTATTACTATTATGTAACGAGACTATTCACACACTAACATGTTCTTATACGGATTTGCGGCTTTAAATAGGTGGTGCCTAAAGTAGCGAAACCAATTATGGCATAATAGTGTGAGCACGTGTAGTGTCCATACCAAAAATAAACTAAATCTAAGTTTACGCTTAGGTTATTCATTACAGAAAATATATACAGTTTTTTCGACTATAAAACCACTCATTTGAGAAAAGTGCGATAATTTCAGCATTTAAGTTATAAAAACATAACTAGGTAGGTATAATTGTTTGAGTTAATTACCATCTTTCTACTTATATGAAATACGACAAGTATACATTTTATCAAAAAAATACCGACTTCAATGTACCTTCGAAGTCCAAGGTCAAATATCGATGAAATTTATATGGGAACATTTCGTACCTATTCTGAACTCAACGCATAAATAATTTTCCAAATCGGTTCATAAAATTTATGACCGTCATTTAATGACGCAGTTCTGAGGTAACAAGCATAAAAAACAGAATAGAGAACCTTCTCCTTAATTGAAGTAGGTTAAAAGTGGTGGTATCGGCGCGGCGACGCAAGCAATATGAACTGTTTTGCGTTGCAAGTGGGTTCGATCCGTGTCAGCGCGGGGATCGAGTCGATGCTGTTGGCTGTCCTTTCAATTGATCTACGAGCTACGCGCGTATTATCTAATCTGGTTCTAACCGGACAGAGGCCAAACGGTGCGAGTGAACCGCGGCCACCTGTTAATATGTGGATAATGAATTACATTGCTAAGTCTTTATATTCGTTTACACATCAACCTACATTGTCATAGTGTTTTTAATTGTGTGAGAAGATTCCGTGTAAATTTTGCGTAAATTAGTCACGCGTCATGCGTCACGGTTTCATATCTCATAATTACATACCAAACGAAATACTTATCTGACGAACTTTTAACACAGAATTACCGCGTCTTTGCTTCTCTAAGTTTTCGATAACAGTATGGCCGTGAATTATAATCACCGGTTTTCAGATGGAAAATGAAAGTGCGTTCATACAGGATGAATATTTTACAGGGTTGCACAAATGATTGGGGCATCAGGGGTGGCTATCCTCTCTGTTAAAGTTAGATAGTTCTTCCTGTCTTAGGAAACGTTAGGTCAATATTAAAAATAAATTATTCGATTTTTGATAAAAGGTACAGTCAGCAAAATATTAAGGTAAAAAGTTAAGTTTAAAAATGAGCTTGATCGACTCAGTTTCCTAACATGAGTGTTTTATGCTAACATTCCCATACTTGCTCCAATTGGTGTCCACGTGTCGTGTTGCAGTGCGGGTGACGTTCCACGAGAAGGAGTCGGTGGAGCGCGCGCTGAAGCTGGACCGCGAGCTGCGCATCAACGGGTTCCTCGTCACCGTCTCCAAGTACCGCGACGACGACGAGCAGAAGGCGCACAACGCCAACGCTAACAAGGTACACTAATTACGTGACGACAACGCTAACAAGGTACACGATGTAAATGAACGTCAACGCTAACAAGGTACACAATGTATATCAACACCAATGCTAACAAGGTACACCAACGCCAACACTAATAAGGTACACTATGTACATGAACGTCAACGCTAACAAGGTACAGCAACGCCAACACTAATAAGGTACACAATGTACATGAACGTGAACGCTAACAAGGAACACAATGTACATCAACTGCTTCCTCGTCACCGTTTCCATGTATCGCGACGACGACGAGCAGACGGCGCACAACGTCAACGCCAACAAGGTACACAATGTACATGAACGTCAACGCTAACCAGTTACACAATGCACATCAACGCCAACAAGGTTCATAATGTACGGACTCACCACTTACCTCTGTTTTATAATTGAGAGTAACACTGATAGCCAACTTCCCCGGGCAGGACTTCAGTGTACCGTTAACTCTTTACAAAACGTCTCGGGTCTGTTGACTTTGAGTCATAACCATAGTCGCAAGTGACAAACCTATCAAACTATTAGAGAATGTTCCAACCCATACATCTGTTATTTTCAGAAGCGCCAGCACTCGCAGCAGCAGAACCGCAACAACGCCAACAACGTGAACGCCAACGTCAACACCAGCCCCAACGCCAACCGCAACAACACGTTCCGCCCGCGCGGCGGCGGCGGCGGCGGCGCCTTCAGTGCCAGGGGGAACTTCAGAGGTACGTGCTACTCTAGCACTAGCGGACTTCTCTTCGGTATCTCCGAGAGATACACACCTTACACAGTTTATGCTGTGACATGTCTAAAACGGCGGTCTAGTATCTTCAATAATTTTAATGCTTGCTTTACACACATCTTCAGCAACCGAATTTGACGGAGATGTGCTTTAGAAAGAACAGTTGGTTTGGGTTCGGTCGAAATAAAATTGAGTGACGCTCTAAAGTTTACTGCTGCTATGTTTGTATATGCTTACAAAGTCGAAAAAGAAGAAGGAACTACGAAGACCATGATAGCACCCAGAGCGAAATAAACCAATTTTCAGCTCAGCGCAATTTTTACTTCTGCTATACTGTAGGCAAGTGTAACTCAGTTCTGAGCCGGTTCAAGTATTCGCTTGAGCCGCCGCGTGGAATATTCCTTACAAAGTTTTGTCAGCTCACAGCTCACAAAAGGAATCAGACTTACCACAGATTAAAAGCTCAACTCAAATTGACTACCACAGATAGACTCAACGCTGAGCTGAGCCGCTAGCCGTGAGCCGTCTATTTTGATTTTGAACCGCAGGTCAGCAGCTCAAGTCTCCGTGATCTGTATATTTGATCCGGCTCAGACCTGAGTTACACAAGCCTATTTCTGTGTTGTGAGTACTTAAAGTAATATCCCCACAGGAGCTCGCGGGCGCGGCGGGTTCGGCGGGCGCGGCGGCGCGTTCCCGCGCGGCGGGTTCGCCCCCGTCAACACTTACATGCCCCCGCAGGGATTCATGGGCCGCCCGGTAAATATTAACCCGTCTTCTAACATGTACAGTGTGTCCATGCTCTTTCAAAATGGCCAGAATTATTGAATTTATTGCAGTTTTCTTTACAAATGTACATAGTAAGAACGAGATTTTAATGATTGTAAATGATTGATTGATAATTATAAAAATTGCATTATTATCATTTTTTTTGGCCTCTGTAACAAGTTTGCGAAAGGTTTTTGTGATGATTGGATTTTCACTATTAGAGTCATGAGTCATTACTCATTACCGATGCACAAGTAAACAGAAACTTTCGCAAGATTGTTATCGTGCTAGTTTTATTTTATGACTTACGTTACGAATCGTTACATTCCTATTTATCATTTTATTTTAGGGAAAGGTATATTTTTATTTTTTGTTGGTTTCGTTTTGACTCACTTTAATCTTCATACACATTTAGACCATTATTTGCACGTATTACACACGTCGGCTTATTAAACTGTATTTTTTTGCAATGTAAAAGATTTGCTTATTTTGCATGAGAACGCCACCATTTCATTAGAAACGAGTGCATAGAAAGATGTGCAAAGAAATGCAGTACAAAAATTGTGAGGAATGGTTTAAGATCGGACATACACACACCGCCTGCAGATCTCTTTGCCATTAACAAATTCTGTGCATTCTTTTCAGAGCTACCTGTAGTAGAACACAAGAGAGTCCAGGTAACTTGCATTGTAAATATGACGTGTGTGTACGCTTTACGATCGAGACTACACGGGCTTGCGCTACGTAGGGCGCGGTAACATGGCGGCGAATGTTCCTAGTGAAGCCTACACACACTAGCAAGCCGACTGAGCGCGCGACATAAATAAAAGGATCGTTTGGTCAACAGGGCGGCTTCATGGACGGGCAGCGGCCCAACAAGCGGCTGCGACAGATGTAGACGCGTTGTAAAGTATTCATGTAAGGTCAGGTTTGTGCGTCGTCGTCCTATGTGTGTGTGTGTGAGCGCGTCCCTACAGAGACAACTACAGTGACATAAAATGCAGTATCAGAATAAACATAAATCTAGCTAATTGTATTTACTAAGTACATGGAGTAAAATAATTGTAAGCTATTTGTCTTATTGACAGGTAATAAATGTATAATTACTAACATTGTGCCGTTTTATTTACAGACCCTTTACAGACCCCCTACAGGCTTGTTGAATGACTATGTATCCGTTATATTTGTTAGGGATTGAAGATTAATGAACCCGAGGATGTCTATTGTGACTGGTCCAGTCTTAATGTATTTAGACTCTTCTTGTTGGAATTTCTAGCTCGCATGGCGGATAAATAGGAGCTATGTTAGCATCTAGGTACAGACAATCCAAATTCAAATTTCTTAAGTTCTTTATTCAGTTTTCGCATCACAGCGTACTTATGAACGTCAATAAGTACAATTACTACAGCTGTATCCGCAAAAGAAGCACTATTCAGAAATAAAGTTAGAAATTAAAATGTAGGTAATAGTTTTGGGTGCACATAATAAGACTCCCAAGCAGGTTTGAACCGGTGACCTGAGTGCTAACCACTAAACCAACGGAGACTATGTCACCGACACGGATCGTGTTTTGCGCACCCAATAATTCTAAGTTTCGAGATAAATACGGCTATGAGATAACTACTCAAGTTGTTCGTTAACTAATTAAGGGCTTAGCAATAAATAAAATTACTGGCAGTAAAGTTAAATATTAACGAGCTGTTTGGAATGGTATCACAATTTACGATCTACGATTTGTTTATGATATTTTGATCAATTTCCGTTCGTATAAATCATACGAAGGTGCTCGAAAAAGAAAGTAATTTAATTCTAATCAATAATAGCTGTATAAAAACATTGATTGGTTCTGATGCGCGTCTTGAACTGGTGATAGCGCATAGCGCTAACGTTATTCTCACGAATGAACCTGTTTGAATTGTGCACGCGCGGTTATCGCGCGGCCGACGGCGCCGTGCTCGCACGCATATCGCGCTTCAACAAATAACGGGACAAAATAATGCAAACACGATGTTACAAAAAGCTTGCGTATTGTTTCTGTTAGTTTTAACTGTAGAGTGTGTCAGAAACAACGGTCGCCAAGATGCGGGTACTTTGAGAAAGGAGTCCAGTTTGAAAGCTTGGAAGCGCGCGCCCCGCGGGGACGTGATAGAAAACTTGTTCAATGTGTATGATCCGTCGTTTCTGAGCGGAGTGTGGCCGAAGATCACGAATGGAGTGCATCTGATGCTGGAGATCTCCTGCTGGGATGATATGACGGTGTTCTTCAAGGATTTGTCGGAAGGGAGAGCGTGGGCTTATGATGGTAAGTTTATCTGCGACGACAAAATATAGCATATGATTCGTTTTGTTCACAATACAGAGTGCTTTCTTTGTTAAGGGATAGCGTTTACAATTTAACAATAGGTATAGGTTAGGTACACATCAAGTAGTGAATGGGTTTTTATTCGATGTTACTTACAATTTTATTTTTGCGATGATAGTGATAGGTACCAATAGTCTCAGTGATGCAGTAATGATATAATAAAATCATCGACAAGACTACACGTACTATTGATTTGAATCTGAAGAAGCTACGTATTTCATCGCTCAGCCCTTCCTTGCTTACCGCCTACGACGCCGGCGACGGCGCACGCAACCACACAATATTACCTATTTATTTGCCGCTAATAACAAGTGCTACAGTCAGACAGACATTTGCATAACTAAACGATGCACTTTCAATTGATTGCAATCAATTACGCGACGTTGTGCAACTTTCGCCCCTTTCATAGCGATGTGAATGCTCTTTCAAGTTCAGTGCGTTCGCGTGATCGCTTCAGCGCCTGGCGCGGCCTGTATAAGTAGCTCAATATCGATCAGGTTTTTTATCACTTGACGTAGATTTATTAGATAGTAGGTATATTTTGGAGCAATTCGACCAAGATCTGCGTAAATAGGAATAACAGCTATTAGACGTTAGGGCTATATTTGGTAGTGGAAACTGCCCCCCTAACCATATGTCCAACCTGCCTTTTTGTGTCTCAAGGATTTTAGGATGTGATACCTCTGATGTCCAGATGCACATCCCTCAAGCGCCAATCGTATATCGTATTGTGCTCAAATTAAAGTATAGCTTTACTGTGATTAATGAGATGCGGAGTTATTGTCGTTTCAGGCAAGAAATCGAATTAATCTCATTCATTTATACCAAAATACGATAACTACAAGATGATATAAATTCATAGCATCACAAGATATTGTCGCAATGAATCTACACCTCATAGCCTCATACTCTCAGCTCATAACGACTAAAATAAGATTGCGTTGGGAGAGAATCCATGCATCCGTGGATGGCAGAGTAGACTTGCAAAGGCCTTGATAGATAATATTATAATATTTTAAGAGGCAGTCGGCTTTAGAGAGGTTAAGGTTTGTTCAACAATAATTAAGTACCAACTATAATCTGAATTATACTTTTGCTCAAATTTATTTTTAGTAATTCGTACACCTACCCGCACTGGGCCAGCGTGGTGGATTATGGCCCATACTCTCTCTAGGCCCGTGTCCCAGCAGTGGGATCGTGATGGTTTGATGATGTACATTATTTTCTGCATTGTCTTCGAGAGCTCATGGTGTCAGTGTCATAAATCAGACAAAACCATTATGCATAGACATCTCTGCCATTATAAACGTATACCAGGCCTAGCGCACTCCGCACTGTAGGTATGAAGCTACAAGTACATAGCGGGACACCGACGGCGGGTCGCGCTTCGTTACACGTGCCGCGTCAGAAGAGATAGAGCTATGCGATAGAAAGTGAGGCGCTCTGTAGGTTAATATGACTGGTAGGTATGCAGCGCTACGCGAGCTGAATTGAATTATATTGCGTTATAGCAAGAGTCGCTATTTGTTTAAATTTCTTTGCGGAGTGATGCTACTGTTCTTTAGTATTCTGTGCGTATACTAGGAAGTAAGCCTGTGTATGAATAGGAATGTGGTTCTACTCGGAAGACTGTCAGACTGGGCACATAAAGAAACCACTAACTATACATCACTCTACTTCTTAGCACAAGATCTAGACAAGAACAGTGTGAATTATGAGCACGCTCTGTATAACGGACTGGTAGGTAACCGTTTCTTTCCTTGGAGCTGTTATTATTTTGCATCATCTGTATACCGCAAGTATCTACCTAGGTAGAGCGAGTGTGGCTTAGTGGGAGCATGTGCAACTTTCGATCCGACGCGCCCGAGTTCAAATCCCGCTGGCCCGCACCACTTTCTTAAGTTATGGTCGGATTTAACACTCGCTCTCAAAACGGTGAAGGAAAACATCGTGAGGAAACCGGCATGTCCAAGAATTGATCACAAAATTCAAGGACATGTGACATCCACCAACCCGCACTGGGCCAGCATGGTGGATTATGGCCCATTCTCTTTCTATGAGAGAAAGCCCGTGTTCTAGCAGTGGGAACGTGATCGGCTGATGATGGTGATGATCTACCTAGGTACCTTATACATTGTGTAAGTAGTGTTGTGTATTGAAGAAAACTAATTAGGTGTGTCTTAAACTACGAGTTTGGTGCGTTTAAACGTTAGGATTCTTTATATCTGTTATCCGACCAAATTCCCTGTACAGCTTAAGATGCTGCCTCGCATTCTCTGATGCTATTGTTATTTTGCGTAAGTGAGAGTAAGTATGTGCTAATCACTAATAAAAAGTAAGTCTGTTTCCCGTTGCTAATTATCGCGTTTCTTCACGGGCACTAGAGTCGGTGAAACTCGTTAAATAAGTTGTCGGATACATTTCAGTGATTCAGAGGTAATGAGATGAAATGCTGCTGCCCGCGACTTCGTAGAATTGCAATTTAATATTATTATTTGTTATTATTTTCTATTAATTAATGTACTCAAATTGTTATTTTTAATGTTAACATAATTTTTTGTATGCCTGCCCAACATTTATACACCGGCAACGGTAGGTACAATATTGGAAATTTATAAATTTTATTTAAGACCACATTCTTATAAGTACCACATTCTTATAAATAAATAAATCATTCATTCATTCATTCATTCGAGTGCATGGTATTTGGTTAGGTATACCGCGATTCAGGAACCACGTGTTAAATTGGGAGGGGATGGTAGGGATGTGGGCCCACGATCATCGCGATAGTTCCTGCCCCCGTACCCGTATGTCCCTCAAGCGCCCATCGTGTATCGTGTTGAACTCAGATTAAGGAATAGATTCATTGCGACAATGTCTTATGATGCCATATATTGTCCCATGAAAGTTTATCTCAACTTGTAGTTATCGTATTTTGGTGAAAATAAATAAGATTAATTTGATTTCTTGCCTGAATCGACAATAATTAGACCGCATCTCATTAGTCGCAGTGAAGCTATACCTTAATTTGAGCTCAACACGATATACGATTGGTGCTTGAGGGACATATGGATAGGAGGGCTGATTCCATAGGGACGTAGAAAAGAAAACTAGTGAGGTACTTAGGTATTTTGTTTTTGATAGTTTGGACATTCGTTACACAGCTGTACCATTTATTTACGCAATTTAAGTCCCTTAAAATAAATAAATAAAGGCTCAGTTATTAAGCACATTGTAAAGCAGGTAGCTTTAAACAGTTAAAATAATTTGTTTTTAGCGGTCGATGCTTCGGGTCGCTACCAGTCGGCTCTTTTTGCTGGCAGTCGTTACTGGCTTGGATCTAAAGAAGAGTGTCTTCGATTGGTAAGAACTAAGTATTCCTTAGTTTAGGTTTAGTGCAATTAGTACCTAGGTATTATCATAGAATAATTAATGTACTGCTTATTATCAGATAACGGATGAATAAAAAGTTGCGTGACAAATGCGCCTGTCAATAATATAGGAGCAGAATATTTAATCCCCCGATCTCGCAATAGGTACATGAGGTACCTACTCTATCTCTCTACTTAACATACTTCGCACCGTTACTCAACTGACAGCATCTGTGGTGTAGTGGTTGGACAGGTTGGCTCAAATCTCCTACATCACAGGTTGCGGGTTCGATTCCCGCGACGGGAGAAATGTTTGTGCACAGAAAAAAAGCACAAACATTTGGTTCGAGTCTGGGTGTTGTGGGACCATGGTCCGTGGTTAGGGGCCAGGATCTATATATATGATCTTTGCACGTATTAAATATTTATTGATTTATTTATTAACTATAGTATAGGTAGAGTTTTAAAATGCTCTCTTTTCTTCTCAGGATAACAATTTTCAAGAAAATGTAGACAACGAAACGTTGGCGTTGTTGCGAAACAATGATTATCTCAACACCGTGCTTCGAAGGCAGAAGTATTTTGATGCAGGTAAGTAACTACTTTGCCTGGCTAGAGTACGTGGCTGCTTAGGTACCTACCTATCTAGGTACTAATGTAAGGTAATTATTCCTCTTATTACTTTTTCAGAAATCAATGACTGGCGTTGGATGGTTCAGCAAGACGAACTAATAGACCGCCTGGTGGAGGTCGACCACCGGCCCCCGTACCGCATGGCATACACCACTCTGCAGGTCCAGCTCAACATCACTAAGATCACTATGGTCAAGGTATGTGCACAAAGAAGCCATACCTTGTTCAAGAAAGAGCTGAAGAAATACTCTAATTCAGTTGCATTCGTTTTCCAGTCTTACGACATCACCCTGGGAGTGTGCCTCCCCCAATCCTGCCCTCAAGACGACATAGAATCCATCATCAACTTCTCCATTATGCTCAACGACAACCTCAAAAGCAACAAAACCATACCTCGCGTAGTTAAAATTATGTCTTCGAGGAAAATTCACGGGGAATTCCACATAGAGAGTGACGCAGGCGCCATTTTGTTAATAACAATAACGGTATTGCTGGCACTTTTATCTGCGGTCGCTACACTGGTAGACTTCGATTTGATGAAATGCGTTCGATACAAGAAACAGTCGATGAGCTTCGACCTGCCGACGTACAACAACAGCGAGACCAAACTCGTGGACGAATTAAAACGTAAACACAATGAAATCAAGAGCGTCGACGATATATTATGCGAGAGTGCAAATCTGAATCTTGTGCCGTTGAGCAAGATGCCAAGATCGCTCGCAGCCCCTTCCCCTGTTACGCTGGACGTAATGAACATGGACCACTTGTCAGGGAGTTGCAACAGATGCGGCAAGTACAAGAGACAGTGTACTAACAGCAAGAATATCGACAACTTACCCGCTTGCCCCAGGGTCAAGTACAGTTCTTTCGCGAGCCTTAGTACAGAGGATAGGAGGAAAAAGCACTTCCTTTGCAGACTTCTATTATGCTTCTCGATTTGTTACTCTTGGAAGAGGATATTTAACAAGAATACGGCTAATAAAGATCTGTCGTTGATTCATCTGATGAGAATAATGGCGGCGCTTTGGATTATATTCGTGCATGTTGCTGTCATGGTTGGTTTTAGTTCTGGTAAGTTTTTATTTAACCTAACCGTACGTGTTCATGGAATTAGGAATGAATAACACTTTGTTTAACAAGTTATGTGTGGATTTAACACTCGCTCTAAAAACGGTGAAGAAAAACATCGTGAGAAAACCGGCATGTCCAAGAATTTATCACAAAAATTCAAGGACATGTGACATCCACCAACCCGCACTGGGCCAGCGTGGTGGATTATGGGCCATACTCTCTCTATGAGAGAAGGCCCGTGTCCCAGCAGTGGGAATGTGATGGGCTGATGATGATGATGATGAACACTTTATTGGTATTTATTGGCAATACAGAAAAAGTAACAGTTTTAAGACAAATTTAACAATATAAGTGTCATAAAGGGCGGTCTTATTGCCTAAAGCGACTCTTCCAGACAACCGTGGATGGAGAGGAATAACATATAAAGGCATGGACTGTGGTGTTCATGTGCTACAATAGTAACTATATATACTTGTTTTGTTTTCAGACAACGCCGGAGATATAAACGAACGTGACAACCTGTATTACATATTAGCAACTGGAACGATAGCTTTCGACACTTTGTTTTTCGTGAGGTAATCATCAAACAATCTCAAAAACTTCTTAAATTATACAAAATGCTTGAGGTCTAATTTAATTCGTGTTATTTATTGATTGATCACATTTCTGTAGCGACTTTAACAACGAAATACGACAAACGTGTTTCAAGCGGATGGCACTCGCGCTCGCACTGAAACCAACTGGTCCGAGATATTGTGTCCGTGAGCGGTGTCTATGTGTGCGTTGCGCGAGCGCACTTTAAATAGTAAATAAATAAATAATGTATGTAGATTGACTTCTGTACTTATCTGTTTTGTGAAAATAATGTCAAAGATCTATTTTGTTTTCATCAGCTACTTTCAGCCAAAATTAAATAGGTAACTAAGATTTCCTACTTGTACCTAAATATCCTGTCTCGTCCTTTCAGCGGGTTGTTCAGCTCGCATCACTTTTTCTACCTTAAGAGCCGCTACAGCGTGGAGGAGCTGGTGAGCTTCGGCGGCAGCTGCGGCCAGCTCATGCAGTTCGTCTGCTTCGTCACGAACAGGATTATCAGGTACTTGTCAACATCTGGTGTATCCACTAATGCCGTACTAGATAAGTCAGTCATCAGTGTTCAAACTTCCTTTTTCAGTCTTCAAACTTGTTAACTTTCTCTTCCCAATGAAATGAAATAAATTTATTTGTAACAATTTCGGTTACTACTGTAACCCGTTACAAGGGGGCATAGCTTTTACCAACAAAATTCGGCCTTTGTAGGCGTACAAATATTTAACAGTTTTATTATCAGACATTAAATAATTTTATTTATTTATTTTATATTAAATGTCAAAACATACATTGTGGTAAATTAATGAAATTAAGTCACGGAGAGAAAAAAAATGCTATAAAAAATTTAATAAAAAAATTGTCAGAGAGTATATTTAAATATTAGTATTGTCATTTAATTACAAATAAAATAATGATAAATAAATAACGCCCGATCACAAACATAGATCCTGACCCCTAACTAGGATTCCCTGTATCTAGGAACCCAGGAACTATGAGGACCATGGTCCCACAATACCCAGACACGAAACAAATGCTTGCGCTTTTTTTTCTGTGCACAAACATTTGTCCCGTTGCGGGAATCGAACCCGCAACCTCAGTGGTGTATGAGATTTGAGCCAACATGCCCAACCACTACACCACAGAGGCTGTAAAAGTAATTAAAATCAAGTAATTAAATTATTGTCATGGAGAATGTCTTTAGCTGAGTAATAACATTTATTCACTTGAACTAGTCTCTATAAGTGTTGCTTGTTTCGTAGACTGCTCCCATCCTACGCGTACGCCGTGCTCCTATCAGGCGTGGTGGCGCGCGCGTCTCGCAGCGGCTCCACCCTGGCGCTACCCGACGGGGACCACCGCAACTGTGACGCCTACTGGTGGCGCAATCTCCTCTACATCACTACCGTGTACCCGGCGGATGAGCAGGTCAGTGCTTTTAGTTACGACCTTAAGATTAAATTTCTTGTTTGTCTGTCTGTCGTTCCGGGTGGAATCTTGACACTCAAATTTCGAAAACGATTAGCTATCCGGCTGAAACTTTCAAGGTAGCTCCCAACTCGATGACAATGCATGCGAAATCCATTTATTAGCATGCCATGCCGACCTCACCTCAAAGGGCGCATAAAAACGTGATGTGTTTAGATTGTTTTTTTAACTCTCACTTTCTTATTTATAATTATTTACTCTTATTTAGGGACTTTGCGTCGTCCAACGGACTATCAGTCCCATAGTATTCCCAGTAAAAAATATGATAGAACTTTTTCTTAATAGTAGGTATATTTCAGTAAAATTTTAGGTAAAGCAGGCATGGCAAAATCGCGTGAGAAAATCTGCATAATCAAGAATCGTTGGTTAGCACTGGAGACGTAGGTAGCACGTGATAGTTCAGAACTATAACTGTTTATTTGAGTAGTAACGAGTTTTTTTTGCAGTGCATGCAAGTGTCCTGGTACCTGACCACCGAGACACAGCTGCACGCGCTCGGCGCGCTCGCGTGCGCGGTGAGCATGTCGGCCAGCATGCGCGCTCGGCTCGTCGTGGTCACGGCCGCTACGTTCGGGCTCGCGTCTACCGCTGCTGATGTGAGCGCGGCGTATCTCGAGAATGCTATACGGTGCGTATATTGTTTCCCTACAGTAAGCCATCAAATCAAATCGTAATTATGTTAATGAAAAATATCCCTTTTCTACACGTTTTTAACTGAAGCCAACAGACATTCGTTCTGCCAGTCAGACATTATGAGAAACTTTGAATTTTGTAAACAGTTTTAAATTTATGTTGACTTATAGTTTGAAAGTGAAACCTAAATACCTACGAGGTGCATCTTAATTTTCTCGTTCTTCGTAATTTTCTCAAAAAATTACCATTTGGTATGATGGGCTTTTTGGGGGAAACATTCTTGATAGGAAATAACGTCAACGCCCATTATTAGTTGTTGATGTGTTTTTAGGAAGTTAAATTCACTTACAGTATCTTTTTCAAAAAACCATAAAGATAGTTATTATTTCCTTTAAAATTCATTTGATGAAAGAACAAAACTACCTCACTGCTAAGAAATGGTATACCTACCCAAAATTTTGCCACACGTAGATATGTATACCTCTTTGTCCTTTTGCAGATATTCGGGCATATATTCTGTGTACTCGGTCCTGATAGCGCGTCCGTGGGCGCGCGTGGCGCCTTACTTCGCGGGCGTGTTCCTGGGCTGGCTCGTGCACGCCTTGCACGGCAGGCTCACGCTCACTAAGGTAACAAACAAACACAAAACAACAAATCTGTTTCTGATATTTCCAAAGGTTGACTGGAAGAGACCGCTTTTAGCGATAAGTCCGCCCATTGTACTGTAGTTTGTAAGTCAATTCCTGTAACTTGTTATTCTTTGTTATGGTGTACAATGAAGCAATTTTGTATTGTATTGTAATGTATTGAATGCATTAGCGCATGCTAGGATCGTCCCGATATAAGAAGGATAAAAGAAATTTGGTTGCTCGAGAAGCTGGCTCGGTGGCCCAGTGGTTAAGGCGTCGGGATGGTATTCCGAAGATCCAGGTAATGTAATTTTTTGCCCGAGCAATGTAATTTTTCTTCTTCCTAATTATTTAAATTCTTAAAATTTGTTTCTTTTACCGAAGTAAGCTGCGAAATTACAAGTGATAAGATTCGAAGACCCTACTATTCTTTTTATTATCTTACTCGCTCGTTCTGAAACCTACGTTCCCTTATAGTTTTTTGAGTCCTCTCCATCCAAAGTTGTCTGGAAGAGATCGCTATAAAGTCAAAGTCAAATATCATTTATTAAATAGGCACAAAAGAGCACTTTTAAAGGTCATAAACACATGATACAAATAAAAAATGTTAAAATTTGTAACTTATGTTAACATGACTTTGAAAAAAAAGGTAAGTATGTTTACCCATTTCTTTCCTATACTCAAATTGAAATCTGAGTGCTGAAAAGAAATGCGAAAACTGACTCTACCAGTGCTTCGGAAATACGCCCGCTAGAGAAGATAGCACCAAGAAACTCTGCGGGGATGTCTTTTTTCAGCACAATTACGTATAAATTAGAATTAACTGAATGTAAAACAAGAAATGCGAGTGAGATGTCCCATATTCATAGTATCAGTAACAGAAAAGTGTAAATAAAATATAAGTAGGTATGACAGTAGCAGTAGGAGTGACTAGAACAGACCAGTCCCCGCAAGCAGCACCCGTTCACGAGTATGACTTGTGGACCAGCCATCACCCCCCTCAACCATATTGAAGGGAAGGGAGTGACCCGACACACAGAGCCGCCGCAAGCAAAGACATTTGAGTGACCACGACGGTAAAACCTAGTCACTTCCAACTCAAATACAATTTTTATAGCTTTGTTTGAATGACTAACTAAATTAGACATCTCACATAGCATGGTACAATCCAAGAAGAAATGAAATATAAACATCATGCACACACTTATGTGTTAATCTTCATCATCATGGGGCTTAGGGCATACAGGCCATGCATTTTTGTCATTAACATATTCATTTATTGAGTAGTATGCTTTTTTCATAAGGTTTATTTTGATAAATGATTTAAATCTACGCATTGGTAATTTGTCAATGCCCTCAGGTAGTTTATAAAGCATATACAGTTCCCCATAAACGAACCATTAACTCTCTGCAACCTGAATCTAGGTACATACAATTTATTCTTATGTCTCGTGTTAAAATTATGCAAGTCGCTGTTTTTGTTAAAGGTGCTAAGGTGTTTGCGAGCGTGCATTAAATTTTCATAAATGTATTGGCAAGCCACTGTAAGATTGTTGATCTCTTTAAACCGTTCCATAAGAGAGTCACGAGCTTTCATGTTGTAAATGGAACGAACTGCTCTTTTTTGTAATACAAATATGGATTGAATTTCTGCGGCTTTACCCCATAGTAAAATTCCGTAAGACATGATACTATAGAAGTAACTGAAATATACTAATCTTGCAGTGGCTTCGTCAGTGAACTGTCTGATTTTACGTACTGCATAGGCTGCTGAGCTCAATCTCCCAGCCAGTGATGTTATATGTGGACCCCACTGTAATTTAGAATCTAAGCTAATGCCTAGGAATGTTGTTGAGTCAACAAGGTCTAGAGGGTTATCGTTTACTAAGATATTTGAAGGAGCAGAAACTCCCCTAACGTTGGGCAGAGAAAATTTTATACATTTCGTTTTTTTTGCATTTAACAGTAGATTATTTGTTGTGAACCAATGTAGAACTAGCGAGATGGCTTTGTTCACATCGTCAAGGTTATTATTGGTTCTGTCTATCTTAAATATTAGAGATGTGTCATCTGCGAACAAAACAATATCGCATAAGTCCTTCACAAAAAAGGGTAGGTCGTTAATATAGACTAGGAATAAAAATGGTCCTAGTATTGAGCCCTGGGGGACTCCCATTTTTGTGAGAGCTCCGGATGACCTAGACCCGTTATAAGCGATAAGACCGCCCATTGTAACACTTTAGCTTTTGCAATTTTTTTTGTTGTTGTGTAAAATAAAGCGTTATCTAATCCACGTTTGCCATATAAATCTTTTTTGCATTGCATGATGTCGCGTAGAATTATATCAGGCTAAAATGTAAAAAAATGTAATTAGTTTCCTATTAAATTCTATTAGGTAGTTAGTAAAAGTTTTGTATTTTCATGACATTTGTGTAATACCTACTAATTGAAGTAAATGTAAATGTAATTGGATGTAGAGCAAAGAATAAAAATTTGTTCTTACAGTTTTTTGTTTGAACAATTTGCCCATGCAATTTTTTGTTCTTTATAAACAGATTTTATTTTACGAATATATTTTCATTGATATATTGATATATATTGATTTTTACATATTAATTAAGCAGATTTGTATGAAATATAAAATATCGATTTTCATCAAGTTTATGTTTTTTGTCATTATTGTTTTTTTATTTTATTTTTGTATTGTGTGCTTATTTAGTGTGTAATAAAGTGTTATGTGTACTTTTCTATAGATGTCGGCCAATAATCCTAAAAAATTGCTCGTCAGGTGACGTCATCGGTGCTGTGGGTCGCGTCGGCGGCGCTGGCGTGCGCGTGCGCGGCGCTGCCGGCGGCGGGCGGCGCGGCGGGGCGCGCGTGGCTGGCGGCATGGCTGCACGTCGCGTGGCCGTGCGCGCTGCTGTGGCCCGTGCTCGTCGCCAGCGCGCACTACGCCGGTGGGTCACGCGAACACTCCTACCTTATAGCACAGAATACTAAGGGACAGAAGCATCACTCCGAAAAGAAATTTTAACAAATTGCGACTCTTGCTATGACGCAATCAAATTCAATTCAGCTCGCGTAGCGCTGCATACCTACCAGTCATATTAACCTACAGAGCGCCTCTCTTTTTATCACATAGCTCTATCTCTTCTGACGCAGCACGTGTAACGACGCGCGACCCGCCATCGGTGTCCGGCTATGTACTTGTAGCTTCGTACCTACAGTGCGTAGTGCTCTAGGCCTGCTTATACTTACAAAGCTGTTTTGTTGGCTTAACTGTTGGCCACATGTAAATATCATTATAGGACTTAGGACAGGAGTGCGACGGTTACGGGATACGAGTGGGACATTAACGGGATTGGAGTGGGTAGGTAACAGGATAGGAGGAGGATGGTTACGGGATAGGAGCGGGACGGTAACGGGGTAGCAGTGGAATGATAACGAGAGGGTGATGGTAACGGGATATGAAGGGGACGATTCCGGGTTAAGAGGGGTCGGTAACGGAATATAATGGGGATAGAAGCGGGACGATAATGGTATAGAAAAAGGACATGATCTGGACAGGAGCGGAACGAAAGCAGGAGCGGGACGGTGAAGGGATAGGATAGGGACGGGATCGGAATAGGAGCGGAGCGGGATTAGGGTAGGTTGGAAAATTGTCGGGAACAGGTTAGATTACTTCAATACGCGTACGAAGTCGCGGGCAACAGCTAGTAATTAATAAAACGGCTAGGACTCAAGTAGTTTTTTTGAATTTGTCGACCTTAGGTTTCGAGCATGTCCGATGCTCTTCATCGGGGTGAGATTCCGCCGCGATCTCGCAGCGCTGTTTTTAACATATTAATTTAATTGTTTTATGTAAGTAATAATAGGGGATCGGACAACTTTTCAGAAAGTGCACAGTATGTTTATATATTACGTTTAAATATTGCCCCGCAAAAGGTCACCTCACAAAGTATGACGTCACACGCTGGCAAACGAAACCAAGCTTTACGAAGCTTCGCACACGGTATTTACTTTCATTAGATTTTATTTATTGATTTAATAATATAAATTATTATTATTTTACACAAATATTTATTGAATGATCTTTCGGATTCCACAACACATTTCAAACTACATTTTAGTTTTTTTTTTCGATTACTGTCCGATCCCCTATTGTTGTCGACATCACCATTACTTGGCGCCGTGCACAGTATATGTATAATAAACAGATGAATTTAATTACTGTCCACTCAGTATTTTAATGTGATTGTTGTTGACAGCATTATTTCGCCGGCTGCTGGGCAGCGGCGGCGCGGCGCTGAGTCGGCTGAGCTACAGCATGTTTCTGCTGCACGGCGCTGTGGCGCGCGGCCTGCTCATGAGCACCGACGCCGCGCTGTGTTCCCATGCTGTGTGCATCGTGAGTAGTGCTCCACAGTAGTATAGTACTACTACATAATACTTCATAATACGTTTTACTGAATCGTATTTGTATTTGAGTATTTGAGTATCCTCTAGCTCACTTAGAGATCTGTTTGGCGACTATCTGGCCTAATGTTAAGCGACGATGTGGCCAAAGATGGAACACATTCTGTCGGAAAACGGCAGTTGAGCGACTGCTCAGGCCCAACTCCCTGATGGTTCACCGAGCATCATCTCGAAAAACTATTACGTTTTACGTGAAAAATGTATATAACGTGTCTGGGAGCCTAGTCGAAACCTAACGAAAGCATCTAGTGCTTTCGTTCGTTCGTTCGTGCGGACTAAAATAGACACTTTTATGCCTGTTGCATAGCGCTGTCCCTTTCATCCGACGGAACGAAGATCGTAATTACAAATCAGAGAAAGGCTCCTGTTCTCCCCTTCCAGTGGCTGTACTTCGCGGGCACGACGGCGGTGACCGCCGCGGCGGCGCTGCTCCTCTCCGCTCTTATAGAGATGCCGTGCTGCGGACTGTTCCGGAGACTCTCCGACTGCGCTGTCACTCGATAGGCGTAATTGAGAGAAGGTTTTCTCGGGCGTCCCGTTAAACTTCGACAGTTCTTTATTTCGACACGGCACTTACTTGACCATGCGCTGGTGGAGAAGAAGCTGACAAGTCTCGAACACAGACAGAAAGTTGGGTGTCTGTCGCTTTTTCGACTGCACTTCGTTGAATGTGCCCAGGAATTCCACGATCTGATTCCTTCTTCTCCCTTCCACCCTAGGACTTCTAGGCGGAGACAGTCGTTTCACCCGTACGTCGTTATTATCCCACCTATCCGTACTAAGCGTTTCGCAGATTCCTTTATCATGCGAACTGCTAAGGAGTGGAACGCTCTGCCAAGCGTGATGGGCAAGCGTGTTCCATCTTAGGCCGCATCTTCGCTTTCCATCAGGCGCGATGTCGTCAAACGTATGTCCATTTACCAAAAAAAAATAATTAAAAAATAGAGCTCGACAAGTCATTGTGTCGACAGAACATAATTCGACAAGTATTAGTTCGACAGAACTTCGACAACACAAACACTCAATTTACTTTCTAGCGCGACGTGTGGTCTAACATAACCTAAACTAGTATTTGAAGCCGTTTGTGTTGTCGAAGTATTTTCTGTCGAATTATGTTCACTCGAAACAATGGCTTGTCGAACTATATTATTTCGAAGTAAGTGTCGTGTCGGAATAAAGAACCGTCGAAGTTCAGAGGGACACCGGGTTTACTCATTCACAAATCTACTTCTTAGTGCCTCCGACGTCAGACTTGTAGGTCCAACCATGGTCTCATTTTTCACCGACTTTTGTAGAACGTGTGCGTTGCAATATAAAACTAATTTTCATTTTCACCGGGGACGGCAGACTTAGGTACTTTTAAATTTATTATAATTATACGTATTTAAACATTAGGATTTGATTTAGAAACGGGATATTTACATCGATGTATGTCTATGGATATTTACAATAACTCTGCTGATCACGAAGATACTGATGTATCGAAATATCGAGAACATAAAACAAATAGGTAAATGGTAAATATCCCGTTTCTAAATCAAATTCTAAAGGTAATTTGTTGCATTCTTCACGTCTCCCGAATTGCGCCTACGAACTTGAATGTGCATTCCTCTTGCCATAAAAATTCCATGGGAATATGGGATTTTTTGGGCAAGGGGGATGTCGCTGGCGTAAAACACTAGTTTCACTATAAGTAGTTTATAATGGTATCTATCTCAATAGGGAATTTGCATGTATTTTTTTTAATGTATGAATCGGTTCATTATTGAATACCAAAAATGAAAAAAAATGTTTAAAAATTTTACGGCATCATTTGTCAATAAAATAATTAAATGAAAATTTGAAACAATCAAAATCATCATAAACGCGCCATTTGCGTGTGACGTCAAAACGTGGGGACCTAGGATCTCCTCATTGGTCCATTTATGCTACATGTGTGTGTATGTCTATAATTTACCAATAGGGCGGGCTCTATGTCAAAAATTGACCAATAAGCAGCGAGGCGCGTGACGTCAGATAGTGGTTGCACGTACTCAAGCGTATTGCGATTACGTTCCGTTTCTCCAAAAATAAGAAAAATAATTTAAAAAAATAAGAAATTGAAATACAAAAAAAAACTACGCAATTAGTAATAACAATTGTCACTACTAAATGTTTACAGGAGTAATCTATCGTAAAAAGTAATTTCCAGATTTTTCGACAACACATGCATATTCCCTATTCAGCCTACTTCTAGTTCTGTGACCTCGTATGAAGGGAGTTTCGTTAGATCGTTAGATTGTACAGTGCAGTTTCTCTCGAGACTATTCTGCTATTAATTCTCAAACTACGTCCCGTAGGCCCTAGTCGTTTTTATTAGAAGTATGAATGTTATACTCTCTTATACCTTAATTAGTATCATCATTAATATAATACTTATTATTGTTTACTAACCGGCTACACTCACGAGAATAAGTCGAGACACTCACAATGACGGCGCGTCTGCTCTGTCACCCGAGCGACGTTCGCCGCCCGCGCCGGCGCCGCCTCTCTCGCGGCGGGCGACACGAGCACTGGCCCGCAGTTCGCGCCAAGCGCTCGCCGCGACCGCACGTACTCCGTGAAGATGAGTGTCTGTACCGCTCGAACACCGGTCGAGTGTCTCGACTTATTCTCGTGAGTGTAGCCGGTTAGTAAACAATAATATGAATAATACTCACGCTAGTTTTAATAATAATATAATACTTATTAAATTTGTATACTTTAGTTATTTATTTCATACTTTAGAATTCATTACGATTTAAGTACACAAATATAAGAGGATAATCTTATATGAACTACGATTGTATACTTACTTTTTTACCAATTAAATTACCAATAGTATTTAGATTGCATATCGCTAGAATGTATCAGTATAACTAATATAAAATAAATAGAAATAATAATTTATTAAAAATATTTATTTTAATCGGTAAAAACTTAAAACTAGATCAATAATATTTACAACTTATTTACAATACTATAAGTACAGAGTATGTACAGTTTAGCGAGATTGAGATTAAATAAATGATTTGCACCAAATAATAAATGACTTTTATTAATTTCTCCGAATAATATTGTCATGACATTGTTATAAAGGCATGTCTGCGCCTTTAATAACTACTTAATTAGCTCTATAGACGTATCACAAAGCATTATTAATTTTTTTTTTCTACAATAGGATTTTACAATCTTACAAGTCTACAATCCAAGTTTGAAATTTTATAACTTTGGCTAAAAAAATATGAAAGCAAATATAGTTGAAATACGCATCTAAACGACACATATCGATGGAATAACGCCTTAATATTACTTTCGATAACGAATTAACTGTAAATGACTCAATCATTTCCATTTGAAACATTGTTTTTCAGTCGAAATAAACATCTAATTTTGTATAATTAACTTACTATCAAATCTTTGTACATGTAATCTAAATTACTATTAACTATCCTGAAAATACTTTTAAATATTCAAAATTGTACATCGGTCTTTTGTACACTATTTGACAAATACTTTTGATGTGACAGATTATAATGGATACTAAAATGGGAAAAGCTCTCGACCCCGAACTGAATTCTTGGCTACGGCCTGGTCAGAGCCTCCCGAGATTTTCATATATCACATTTAATGACAATAAATAAATGAATGAGTGACTTACAACAAGCTACTCTGTCATATTGGTCGACTTCTGATTATTTAACGATCAACGCACGTTTCTTACACTTTACCTCACAGGTCCTTCTTAGAAGTGTCTGTCATTAAAACAAGACAACTCCTGTTGCTCATTCCCTTTCAAATTACTTAGGTTTTGTAAATGTAGGCCTTACTTCGTAGTGCTACAGTGTATAACGGCTCGTTCAGACTCGGTGCGGTTTCCGCTGCGGCGAGAGGATCTTGAGCATGGTGACGATGGGCGCTTCGAACGCCACCGAGATCACGAGCGCCAGGAAGAACGAGATCACCGTCAGCCCCAGGAACAGGACGAACTGATGGGAAAACCATACATTATGTCACACATCAACCCTTTATACATACTTGAATCCTTTACTAGAGAGCATTTAAAACAAAACTGTAATAATTAGAGAAATCTGTCATTGGCCTATATTATGATAACTTAATCTTGTAACTTATATTTGTGTCTAATTTGTAGATCATTTAATAAAATAAATAATTGAGCACTGATCGGGGTGCACGAGGTACGTGCAGTACGTGACGATAGGTAGGTACTCCCCACGAGCAGCTCGCCCAGGTGTATCGGATGCGTGAGGTGCATGGCGACGTAGCGCAGCACGACGGGGTGCACGAGGTACGTGCAGTACGTGACGATAGGTAGGTACTCCCCACGAGCAGCTCGCCCAGGTGTATCGGATGCGTGAGGTGCATGGCGACGTAGCGCAGCACGACGGGGTGCACGAGGTACGTGCAGTACGTGACGATAGGTAGGTACTCCCCACGAGCAGCTCGCCCAGGTGTATCGGATGCGTGAGGTGCATGGCGACGTAGCGCAGCACGACGGGGTGCACGAGGTACGTGCAGTACGTGACGATAGGTAGGTACTCCCCACGAGCAGCTCGCCCAGGTGTATCGGATGCGTGAGGTGCATGGCGACGTAGCACAGCACGACGGGGTGCACGAGGTACGTGCAGTACGTGACGATAGGTAGGTACTCCCCACGAGCAGCTCGCCCAGGTGTATCGGATGCGTGAGGTGCATGGCGACGTAGCGCAGCACGACGGGGTGCACGAGGTACGTGCAGTACGTGACGATAGGTAGGTACTCACCACGAGCAGCTCGCCCAGGTGTATCGGATGCGTGAGGTGCATGGCGACGTAGCGCAGCACGACGGGGTGCACGAGGTACGTGCAGTACGTGACGATAGGTAGGTACTCACCACGAGCAGCTCGCCCAGGTGTATCGGATGCGTGAGGTGCATGGCGACGTAGCGCAGCACAACGGGGTGCACGAGGTACGTGCAGTACGTGACGATAGGTAGGTACTCCCCACGAGCAGCTCGCCCAGGTGTATCGGATGCGTGAGGTGCATGGCGACGTAGCGCAGCACGACGGGGTGCACGAGGTACGTGCAGTACGTGACGATAGGTAGGTACTCCCCACGAGCAGCTCGCCCAGGTGTATCGGATGCGTGAGGTGCATGGCGACGTAGCGCAGCACGACGGGGTGCACGAGGTACGTGCAGTACGTGACGATAGGTAGGTACTCCCCACGAGCAGCTCGCCCAGGTGTATCGGATGCGTGAGGTGCATGGCGACGTAGCGCAGCACGACGGGGTGCACGAGGTACGTGCAGTACGTGACGATAGGTAGGTACTCACCACGAGCAGCTCGCCCAGGTGTATCGGATGCGTGAGGTGCATGGCGACGTAGCGCAGCACGACGGGGTGCACGAGGTACGTGCAGTACGTGACGATAGGTAGGTACTCACCACGAGCAGCTCGCCCAGGTGTATCGGATGCGTGAGGTGCATGGCGACGTAGCGCAGCACGACGGGGTGCACGAGGTACGTGCAGTACGTGACGATAGGTAGGTACTCACCACGAGCAGCTCGCCCAGGTGTATCGGATGCGTGAGGTGCATGGCGACGTAGCGCAGCACGACGGGGTGCACGAGGTACGTGCAGTACGTGACGATAGGTAGGTACTCACCACGAGCAGCTCGCCCAGGTGTATCGGATGCGTGAGGTGCATGGCGACGTAGCGCAGCACGACGGGGTGCACGAGGTACGTGCAGTACGTGACGATAGGTAGGTACTCACCACGAGCAGCTCGCCCAGGTGTATCGGATGCGTGAGGTGCATGGCGACGTAGCGCAGCACGACGGGGTGCACGAGGTACGTGCAGTACGTGACGATAGGTAGGTACTCACCACGAGCAGCTCGCCCAGGTGTATCGGATGCGTGAGGTGCATGGCGACGTAGCGCAGCACGACGGGGTGCACGAGGTACGTGCAGTACGTGACGATAGGTAGGTACTCACCACGAGCAGCTCGCCCAGGTGTATCGGATGCGTGAGGTGCATGGCGACGTAGCGCAGCACGACGGGGTGCACGAGGTACGTGCAGTACGTGACGATAGGTAGGTACTCACCACGAGCAGCTCGCCCAGGTGTATCGGATGCGTGAGGTGCATGGCGACGTAGCGCAGCACGACGGGGTGCACGAGGTACGTGCAGTACGTGACGCGCGACAGCGGGTATAGCACTGGCGCCGCCAGCAGCGGCCGCACCCAGCCTGCCGACAGAATCAAATCATTTATTGCGAAAATATAGTACATGCACGTAATAAAATTCTAAAAATAAGTTCTTACATTCTGCCATGACAATAGGGTGCAATAACATTTCTTATTTATCATTTGAATTACATTCGAATATATAAAACAAATTATTATTATTATTAAATTAATGTCAAAGAACCTCAAATGTCATACAAATTAATAAATTAAAAAATAAAAATGTCGAAATATCATTAGTCTAATAAAATTAAATGTAGTGATATTTTTTTTGAAATTAACTTAATTTTATAAAATTCAGCACTAACGTTAATTTATAATTAGGATTTTTGTAAAGTCATATACCTATGCATTTAAGTCATAAAACCAGTATTTCGTGTTTTCGATTGATTCGGTTTCATATCTTACGAAGCAAAATATTGTATACAAAAAAAATACAGTACCTAAATGCAACATGTACCTAATCGATCTATATTGTAAGCGCTTACCGCCATGTCCAGTAGAGCAAGCAATAATGATCCACCCGATGCAAGCTGCCCACAGCGAGTGCGAGACCGCGCTGTACACCGCGGCGGAGGCCACGCCCAGTTCCGTCTGGTACAGGCCGAAGATCAGGAACAGCAGCGTGGCCGTGCAGACCGCCCAGCCTACCCACGCCCATATCTGGGAACCAGGCAATCGAGAATATAAAAAAAAATATCCTCAATGTCTTGGTGGACTGGCACGGTAGCTATTTAAGAACCATCTCTGATAAATTACAAAGCTACTCCCGAAAACTGCATTGATTTGCTATTTCGAAGATTAGATGGGAAAAGAAAAAGGCACAAATCTTAGTTCCATTTACTAGACCGTGGTTCCATCAGAGGTATCAAGACCAAAAAGTAAAAAAAAATGCAAGAGAGAAGATAAGACTGCCTTTAGGAGAACAGCAACAGTAAGTTATTTTTTGTCAAAGCGCTCTGATTTGGGAGATGGAGGAAACCCTAACTGTGAACTAGACCCTCTTACAGAAATATTAAGGTTGGTTCTATTTTTAACGTTAAAAAAACAAGAGATCTCTTTCCACAACATAATCAAGATCTTAAAAAGTAAGCGTATCTCACCCTGCTCATCCTAATCTTCAAGTTGGTCTTGAAAAGTATCCAGCCAGTCAGCATGCCCACGAGGTAGGGCCCGAGCCTGGTCCAGGGCTTGTCGTAGATCTTGTCGAACTGCGTGAAGGGGTCCTCGCTGTTGGGGATGTGCTCGTTGCTCCACGACACGTAGCCCGTCGTGATGAGCGAGGATACGAAGAAGATGCCGGATAGCGCGGCTGATAGCTTGAAGTGGCTGGAAGAGACGGTACACTGTTGGTGCTGAATTGTTGTAACGGTTGAAAGTCCGTAAGTCATTATTCAAGGTTATATTATGGTATTAAAGAACTGTTTAATTTCATTTTCGATAAATATTTTGTCAAGATGAGATGAATAAGGAATTAGGCTACAAAGGAAAGTACAGAAACTATAATTATGTTTGTTACCTTGTTGACAATATGAGAAGAATGGCGCTGACTGCGTAGAATTGAGTGTCGTCTGAGAGGTACCAACTCCACAGCATGCACTGTAATAAAAATATACAATTCTATGAAAACCAATTCTTTAACTGTATTTTCCAGACAATAATGTTGAAGCTCATCTCATTCTTAGTCAGAACTTCCTCGAGCATTTCCTCAGACTATGCCGCGACACCATCTGAGCCAGCTGTGGTCTAGATTTCAAATGGGAAGTCATTTTTTTTTATTATATTTTACTTTGTTTGGGGCTAACAGCTATTGTTACAAAAACAATTGACAATTCAATATAAAAAAGCCAATTATAAGCCTCCACAAATAGCAGTAAACTAGAAAGTTAGGGATTTTTACAACTAAATGAACAAAGAAAAAAGATGGCACCATGCGATGCCATTTAGTAAGAAAGACAAAACATTTACACACGTAAGATAAAATACAAAAACAGAGAAAGAATACTTATAACAAAACAAGGCAATACGTATTACGTGAAGAGAGAAAGTTTGTGGTGCCAAAAGGGACTATAGCTTAGCACAAATGTCCAATGTCAATGACACCAGACGCTGGTTTTCAGCATAACCCTATATGGTTGGCTAGAGGATTTACAAATTGCAATGATTAGATAGTGATGGCGCTAGGGGTTCTTCTTCTATGAAAGGTGCATTGTTATTACCATCTGCTCGACGGGGAAGAGCGTGTTGATGTAGAGCAGGTTGCGCCACCAGTAGTCCGGGCAGGTCTCGTGGTCCATGGCGGGCGGCTCGAACACCGCGTTGTGCGCGAACCACTTCATCGTCACCTCCACCACGCCCAGCATGAACAGGTACGGGGCCGTCAATCTAGAGCATTACACGAGGGTTGACATGGGAAGGTTTGAAGTTAATACAAGTGTTGGATTCAGAAGTCAGTCTCGTGGTAAGTCTCTCGTATGAAGGGGCCGTCTGGGTAGGTACCACGGCTTTGCCAGTTATTCTACCGCCAAGCAGTGCGCCAGCATTTCTGTGTTCCGGTTTGAAGGGCATTGTAACCAGTGAAATTACTGGGCACATGAGACTTAATATCTGATGTCTCGGGGTGATGAGCGCAATGCAGTGCTACGCAGTGCTTTTATTGTATTAAAAGTTCTCCGTGGCACTGAAATTGTTATGGGCAGGCATGGCGCTTACTATCAGGCAAACGACTTGCTCGACTCTGAGTTCGAAAAAGGAACTGATTTGACAATGCTAAAGTAATCGGGTTCATAGATGATGTGACGCATTGTCTGGGGTATCATCAAATTCGCGCAAAATCTCAATCATCGAAATATCCAAGAAGAACAAAATAGGAGCACGAAAGGCGCCACTAGGTTGTAGCTATAGTGACTTGTATCCACTATTCTATACCTTGCGAATCTATATCCGATGAGTCCGAAGAATTGCAGCAGTCCAGCTGTGAACCGGCTCCTTCCCTTCGTCAGCAAGTCTAGCTTGCCCTTCGCGTTCGTTCGGAAGTACAGGAACGAAACCAGCAGACCTCTGTGAACCAACATTAATGCGATTAAGAGGAGTAGGGACATGGAGAAAAGCAACCGCTACAAGTAGTTTCACAGGTCTGTATGTACGAAAAACTTTAAAAATGGTCCCGGACTTATAAACACTCACAAACCATTTCTTCCACATTGTCTTTAACAGCGATGACAAAATAATTAAGGTTCTTCCTAAAACAAAATCTGGCTATCGACCTTTTTTATGTAATGACGAAACAAATAAAGTCCCGCCATTAAAATTGCAATCTAGCCTACTAAGACTAACAAGTTATTTGAATTTGAGTTAACTGCTAAGGAGAGTAAAACTAAGAACATGTCCGTCAATACTTTTCTTATTATCTCTATCAAGGTGAAGACACTATGTTGTTGTGTTTTTTACGAGTAGCACTAACTGTTTCGTACTACGGTCCAATGACACTTCACTGAACTAACTCAAAAGGTTTTGCTATCGACCTGAAAGAAAAACAAGTTGCAAAGTCAAGGGTAGGTAATTTGTCAAGAAGATCTCACCCAAGACAGAAGAACGTATCGACACTGTAGACCGCGCTGAGGATCAGTTGGAACAAGAAGCTTTTCTCTAGGATCGCTCGCAGAGCAGTGTTGTCCGCGTACTGCAAAACAAAATTTGTGGGTTGACCAATCGGAGCTCTTCCTTTGTCACTCAACTCTTAGCAAATCGAACATAGTGCAAGGTGCAAGGTAGTTGAGCTATTAGCTGTGCTGTTGGAGTACATGAAATCACCTAACAAGATAATTTAAGTTTAAATAATTGTATTAAATGGAATTCTCTAAAATCTAATCTAACCTAATAAATACATTCTTTTGCGTACAGCCTGGTTGTGTTATGGATCACCAAGCTACCAGAGAAACTTACGAATTCAGCGATCCCTTTTTAACTCCCTTAAACTAGGGTAACTAGGGTATAGTTTGTTATTTTTCTTTTTGTTTTTATGTTTTCTGGTGGTGAAACAATAAAGAGTTATCTAATCAAATCTAGGGTGGAGGAAACGACCTAAAATTCAAATGCTTTAATAATTATATTACGTATCTACTGCTACATTTGTATTTTTGTCTATTGATAATAAGAACCCCAATTGATTAGTTTCGCTTAGCATGCAGTACCCATTGAATCGCTTATCATGAGGAAAACTAAGGAAATTGAGCTCACCTTGAAGACGACGATGCACGTGTGTCCGAAGATGACCCACACCATGGACAGCGAGCGCAGGCCGTGCACGACGGGCACGGTGTCGGCGCCGACCGACTGGTCGAAGATCTGCAGGATGTTCGCCTTCATCGAGAACGAGAGCAGAAGCTCCGACCACACGCCTGCAGCGGACGACACAACAATTTAACTTGGAAAAGCGGAAAATGTAAAACCTGATGTTTTTGAGCATTTCATTAAAACATGGAATTTATCAGAGCCTGATGAGTTCGCCTGATGATAAGCGCCATGCCCATAACAATTGCAGTGCCACCCAGGACTTCAAATACCATAAAATGTACTGCACGCGCAGCACTGCATTGCGCTCATCACCCCGAGACATTAGATATTAAGTCTCTTAAGCGCAGTAATAAATTAGTTATGCCAAGCAGTAATATGCGTTACTGTGTTCCCGTTTAAAGAGGATTGTAGCTAACGAAATTACTGGGCATTATGTGACATGGAATTATAGAAAGTCAAGCGTACTATTGTTTCTTTCTAGTTTTCGGGTTTGATTCTGTTACTTATCCTACTCTTTTCACTTGGCTACTCTACATTTTGAAGTGTACTTTCTGGTCATTCAGTCATTCTGCTTTTTGTTATTTTAAAGAGCGCTCACTGAGTTTGAGTTCTTCCTCGGTGTTGGTGGAGGCGGTGTCGGGGTTGAGCCGCTCCTCCGAGTTGTTGCTGTTCAGCGCGATGTTGTTGTTCACGCTGTATATCGACTTGCCTGGAACCACACGTGGGAACGTCAAGGACAGTGCGTTATCATTAATGGAATTCAACGAATTATTGTTTGTTTGTTCAACATGAGATTCTAACTGGTGCTACACGATGCTTGTTTGGTGCTAGTCTGCCGTCACTTATTGAACCTAATAATTCATTTTATAACTAAAAAACCGTCTTCAGTTCTGATGTATCTTCGAGGTCGATTATCGTTGAAATGTGTATGGGACCACATTGTAGCAATACTGACCACATCGCAAAAAACCGAGTCGGTTCATAAATGACCTGAGGTAACAAATATAAAAAAATAATACAATCGAATTGAGAACCTCCTCCTTTTTAAATCAGTTAAAATCACAGAGGCTCACTTACCTAAGATCGCTGTACTAGATCTGAGCTATGAACTAAAAAAGGTCTTCACAGTAACAACGAATTTTTTGTCTTTGTCGCTATGAAGTCAATGCGACTCAGTGTCTTCTAGGAGTATGGAGGTCATACTCCTAGAGTGCTTACAAGTTACCATTGTTAACGGCGATGTCATCCAGCGAGTTGATCTGCAGCTTGAGGTCCCGCGGGCGCGCGGCGATGTTGGCGGCGCGGCGGCGGCGCCGGCGCACGGCGCGCGCCAGTCGCATGTCGTACACTGTGGCAGCGATCAGCAGCGATCCCACTACGATACATATTCCCCTGGAACATAGGGAAATAAATATTATATATTGGTTACTCTGGTATTTTTATTTTAGCATACTCATGATATTTTAATGAAAATTAAGAACATTTTATCTTGAAGACAACATTTTTATTATTATTACAAGCCATATATTATGTCCCACTGCAGGGCAAATGCCTCTCTTCCTTTTACAAAACATTACTTAATAATACTCACGCTAGTTTTAATAATAATAAAACATTACTTATTACAAAATTATAATACACTCACCACACGTATACTTTTTGGCGAGCGTCAGATGTGGTAATAGCATACGTTCCTATACATATGGTAATAGTGTAAGAAAACATATCAATTAGATACGCATTGACGCAGACTTTCCTCGAAAGTGTTTGCCGATGTCGTACAAGTTAGCAAGACGTATCATTGTTTCCACTGCACGCGACATTTAGCCACATTCACTCGCAACATTTCGTAAGGCACCTCAATTCAAACAACCAGTTAAATTGTTAAGTAATTTCATATAATAAACCCGCCGGTGCGCCGCGCCGGTGTGCCACCATAGCTTAATATCGCTGACCTGGATATCGCGTTTCACAATGAGAATGTAATGCATGTTTTACCTAATTATGTTTACTGGTGATTCACCATCAGCTCGCCCCAAGGACACAACTATTGCCTATGTCTGTTTTCTTTCCAAATACTTGTTTGCTAAGTTTCGCTGTGCATGATTTAATATACATAATTATATCTTACTATGCAGCTAAGGATTTGTAAGAGTGAAGCAACAGACTCAGCTTATTTAATTTTTTAACATCTGACTAGGCAATCGCTTGACCACGATTTCATCTGATTGGAAGTGACGATGCTGTCGAAGATGAAGCACGCTTACCTAGTAAGTATCTATTCACTCTTGAGTTGAACTCATCCAGGTTGTATTTAACAGGAAACACCGACGTACGTATTAAAAAGGATGACAAAACGCTTCGTACGAATACGCTTATTTTCCATAAACGCGAGAAACTGAGATAAGGCGAGAAGAGGAGGGAGACATATAGGTTACCCATACCTCTTGATGATACTGGAGTCGCTATATACTTACAGTAAGACATGGAAGGTGGAGTCCTTCATGTACTCGTACCCGCCGTGCTGCGGCGAGCGCACCGCCACCACGGAGTGCCGCAGCAGCGGCGCGTGCGCACCCTCCACGAGCGCGCCCACGGCAGGGCGGGAGCACGAGTAGGGCAGGCACAGCCCGAGGTATATGGTGCGGCGCTGGAACACAACAGAAGATTTAATATTAGTATCGCTGGAGCGCCAGCCATGCCATTATTTTACTTAAAGCCATATGGGCTTTATAAGTCTTGTACGATACGAGGCATTATAAAGGCTTCTTCATTTGCCGCAACAAAAATAAAAACGATTCAAAAGTGCAAACGATTCAAATCTTCCTTTTAACTACAGGCTGAGCCTAGGGTTAACTAAGTTAAAGCAGCACATTTATCATCATTAAATCAAAAAACATATATCAAAGTCATAGACAAATCAAAAGAGTACAAGGTATTAAAAGTGGTATGGTAAAGTTTGCATTTAAGAACATTAAATAAATAAAATAAAATAAAAAAATATTTATTTCGGATAAATCCATAGTCGTGTTAGTAAAAATTTTTCTTAAAACCTTAGTTAGTAGATTGGAAAAATACATGAAAGTATTTAGTCCTGCCCGTGATAATACCTATGCAGTATCTCTGGATTCACATTGTATTCTGGATTTAAGTTTGCACTCGTAGCCGGTAGGCTATAATTAATTTTTAGAAAAAAACAAAACCCGACTTCAATGTATCTTCGAAGTCCAAGGTCACATATCGATGAAATTTCTATGGGACCACTTCGTAGCTATACTGAACCCGACACAAAAAGAATTTTTCAAATCGGTTCATAAATGACGGAGTTCTAAGGTGACAAACATAAAAAAAAAACTATCGAACAGAAAACCTCCTCCTTTTTTGAAGTCGGTTAAAAATAGAATCAAGAGTAGAAGTATATCGCTGCCGGTTACATGGGAAGTGGGTTCTTGTGAGATAGAAGTGTACTCACAGTCTTCACAATTTCCTGCAGATCTGTGGAGATAGACACGCGCACGGTGTAGAAGGCGGTGTCGAAGGGAGGCCCGTAGCCCGACATAGACACGTCCTGCCGCCACTCGGAGAAGATCTGCGATCCGCTACTCTCTGAGAACAAGTTTATTTCTTTTAATTTATTAAAGAATATGTCAGACGAATTTTGGGCAAAAAGTACCACCGACTGAGTCCCCCAAAATCGCAAAAGAGGTCGCGGCAGGCCCAGAACGACGGGACGAACTTGATTCCGACTGGAATGATTGTTAGTGCCCTAAACCGCGAAGAGTGGAAGGAGGGACGAGAGGCCTTTGCCCTGCAGTGGGACATAAATGGCTAATAATAATAATAATAAAGGCCAGGGGCGACTTTGTGGCGAGTCGACGGTGCGTGGCGACACTGAGCCTTACCCCGAGATTCTCCTTGGGGCTAAATGAGACCCCTGACCCCCGGCTTGCCTTAACTGGCCGTCTGGGGGTGGAGATGCAAAAGCTAAGAACTAAGCTCCAAAGGTGGAAGTGTTAAAGGGCATAACGCCGGAAGTAGCGTTTAAGTGAGACTGCAGCACACCTTTCGACTCATTATTTGTGCCTTGACCTAACCTCTGATTTGACAGAATGTCCGCTAATTATTCTTTGACAAGCGGGTCATAAAGATCACGACCAAAATACTCAATATCATTCGTAATAAAATAAAATTTCACTTTTATTTTTATAGCGATACAGTAGTTGACGATTGTTAGTTTTAATATTTTAATTGGCAGTAAAATTATACGAATGCATGCATTCGGTCGGTCACGCTACGCGGTTGCGTAGCGCCAGCGCTATCGTAGAGCCAGTGATCGGTTGCATAGAAAAGACATCAACGCGCACGCTCTACGTGTATTTATGCACAACACTGTGTCCCGCTGTTTCACCCGTGCTTTGCCAGGATAAAAAAATAGCCTATGTCCTTTCCCAGGTCCTAAAGAACCTACACACTAAATTTCTTCAAAATCTATTCAGATCTTTTTGCGTGATGGAAACATCTATCCATACATTCATCCTTACAAACTTTCGCATTTATAATATAGCAGGAAAGTAGAAGATTTTAGTAGAATTTTTTAGATGTCGATATTTAGTTAAATTAGACCATTTAGGCCCTTAATCGTCAATAGGTTGCCCAATTACTTTTCCTTGTTAGTAGTTAAATATAGTTTAACGAACTGTTTATGGATTTTATTTTAAATTTTTGATTATCAGTGTTGCGTGTTTTATTAATTATAAAAAACCAATGACATTTCTACAACAAATGTAAAAAAAGCAAGGCAAGAGACACTTCTTTTGTGCAGTATTTCGGGAAGTTTTTGCCAATTACCTCCGGGTGATTTTTCCTAGTAGTTTATTAGAAACACAAAAATGACAAGCGTGCTATTTGGAAAAAGCTACAATGTAAAAATTAATTATAATTAAAACTCGAGTGGTTTCTAGAGTGACCCCAAAACGCTGAGGCCAAGGTCGTGCTGAGGCCGATCGTCTTTGTGGAAAGTTATAGTATGAGTAATAAGGAATGATTTAAACCCTTGACCTGATCATTCACGGATATTTTAAGAACCGTGACCTACGTTAGGACAGCCTTTTTACACTTGTAACATAACTGCAACAAAAGCTGCAAGAAAATCATACTAATAACCTAATATATTTTTTGTGCGTTGAAAATACGTAAAGTCTGTCGCAAGCGAGTAGATAAAAACAAGGGCGCAATTTGTTGTATATATGGCAATACCAATAGCTACTAGGAAAACTATGGTGCGACTTTCTGGCGGGAAGTGAAAAGTGATACAGTTTGATTTTGTTTTATTTTCCAAACAAGTGTTATTTCGAGTGATCATGTGTAATATCGGAATATTAATCATTATGTGTTCGTAAACGTGCACGAGTGTAGGCAAATGAAACAAAATAGAGAAAACATTGCTTTTTATGTTCTCCCAAAAAGTCCATGAACGCTTGAATAAAGTTCCACCACTTTATTGAAGCACTAGGTGAGGGTCCGGCTTGTTGCTGATGACTCTCATTCTCAACAAAAGTATAAAAAATGGAATATTAAACTATCAAATAAAACTACATAAAACATGGCGGTATGGTCCTAGAGACTTTAGCCTGCCCTAACTGGCGAACTTAAAAAAAAAACTATCAAGTAATTGCTCAGAAAAAGTGTCCTCGAAGAGTAATTGTAATTTTAATCGTTTTTTTTAATTCCTTGTAATACCACATTTTATTTTGCCTCTCAAACTCATCATTTACACCTATGAACTAATGAAACAATAAAGAAATTAAGATTCAACATAAAAGTACATAACTCTGGCACAAGAAGTGCGAAGCCAAACTTTCGAACAAGGAGAAAAAAAACATTCCTCACTTTGTTATTTCTAACATTTAGTTAGTTATCTTGACACAAAATCAAATTGAAATTAAGATGCCAAAAGTTTTTTGTGGTTGTAATTTAATTAATTTTTTTTGATGGGCTAACTGCAGTTGTGGTTTTAATTTCTTTTTAACCGACTTCAAAAAAGGAGAAGGTTCTCTATTCGATTGTTTTTTTTAATGTTTATTAACTCAGAACTCCGTCATTTATGAACCGAGTTGGAAAATTATTTTTGCGTTGAGTTCAGTATAGCTACGAAGTGGTCCCATATAAAATTTATCAACATTTCATCTTGGACTTCAAAGATACATATATTGAAGTCATTTTTGTATTTTTTCTAAGAATTAATTTATTATTATCATTATTATTTTTAACCTCACATCAGTTAAGAGTGTGGGGTCTATGGTGCCAGCTCAACTTTATTTAATTAATTAATTTATTGTCATAAAAATTATTAACATTTATCCAGATTTATCACACAAAAAGTTAACACTGGCAGTATTCATTCACCTACCGCGTGTGGCATATTTGCTAGCTATAATAATAGACTGCAGGATATCAATAACTGTAATCGATAACCAAACAAATCGATGAATGGCGTGCGGTCACGCTGTCGAGCTATTAAATATTGCGTAAGAACTATCTTAGAAACAGTGCGGGAATTTCAAACGAGAAAGTATTGAATGTTGGCCAATATTGAATAGCAAGCCATTGCGTTGGGTTTCTGCGTGCTGCAGCATAAGATAATATTCGAACCTATTGGCAAGATAAGTGAACTAACTTGCTCGAAACATGCACGCAAATAAATATACATAGAGTGAAAAATTATGTTTTGTTATTATTTTGCGTACTATGAAGTTGTATAAAGTTGTTTCGTCATTTATGTACCTACATCATTGTGACCCTGAACTTCTTTTGCTTCCAAAATTCATCCGTTTTTTTATTATCTGGATTTTAAATTTTAAGTAATCGTAACCCATTAAAGTAGACAACACTATTATTGAACGCGTTGACAAATACGTTTACCTGGGCAAAGAAATTAAGATAGGTAAAGACAACCTGGGAAATGAGATAGACGGATCAGACTAAGATGGGCAGCCTTGTCAAAACATGATTTTGCTTTTAAGGTGAACCTGAGCAACAAACACAAAGCACAATTATTTGACCAGTGTATCCTTCCAGTCCTGACATATGGAGCTGAAACTTGGGTTACCACCAAAGCTATAACCCACAAGTTACAAGTAACCCAAAGGACGATGGAAAGGAAATTGGTAGGCATAACACTCAGGGACAGAAAAACTAATGAGTGGCTCAGACGTAAAAGCAAGGTCACAGATATTGGCAAAAGAATAGCCAAACTGAAGTGGGAGTGGGCAGGACACATTGCCCGGAAACAAGATTCGTGGTGTAAAACACTATTAGAGTGGAGACCGTATGGGCATAAAAGGCCAGTAGGGAGACCACAGATGAGATGGAAAGACGACATCAAAAAAGTGGCAGGCAGCAACTGGACTCTCACTGCCCAAAACAGGGAAAAATTGAGAAGTTTAAAGGAGGCCTACATCAATCAATTGGTCGAAAATGGATAAAGAAGAAGAAGAATATACGTGAGCGAGTGTGGCTCAGCGGGAACTCATGCGCCTTTCGATCAGACGCACCTGGGTTCGAATCCCGACTCGGCCCTGCAGCAATGACTTATAGTTAAGTGCAGATTTTGCACGCTCGCTCTAAAACGGTGAAGGAAAACATCGTGATGAAACCCGCTTACGCGCTCTGGAGTGGTAGGCTCTGGCCGTGGTTGTAATACCACCCACCGAACAAAGCCATGCCGTCAAGCGACCTAGTCGTGTTTCGGGATGATGTTCGGTGAACCATCGGGGACACGGGTCTGAGCAGCCGCTCAACTGCCGTCTCTCTGTAGATCTATGTGCTCCATCTTAGGCCACATCATCGCTTCACATCATGGATTTATTAAGCGTAAAGAAAAAAACGTAAATAATAAGCGTATCAAAAATGATACAATTCGAAAACTAAATCACAGTAAATACTTTCCTAACATTCGTACAGTCTCGAGGGCATTATTGCTTAATCAGCAACCTCTAACAGCCAACCATAGGTAAGATACGAATTGAAAAACTATATGGGATTATGACACTTGAATTTTAAATTGTAAGTCATAGTTACAACCAAATCAAATTGTAACGAGCACAAAACAAGCGAGATTACTATAATATTGTTACGGTTTGGTTCAAAAAACCTTGAAAAGTGAATGCAATTAGAGCAAACATAATAGCGGCTCATATTTACAAATAATATGCATACGGCTATTGCATGATCATTTCTAACAAAAATGAAATGGATATGCAATACAATATTACGATTTTAATAGTATCACAACAAAAACATTTTTTTTTTATACTTATATACAAAAACATACTACGATCGTGTAACAAAACATCACTACAATAATAATAACTTTAAGAAAAAAAAACAAAAACTGACTTCAAGACTAAACTTATGTATTTTTGTTTTTGTAATGTTAAGTGCTAAATCAATTTCCATAAAATTTATATGAGACCACCTCTGAAGTATGACCTACCAAACAAAAAAGAATCATCAAAATCAATTCATAATTGTCGGAGTAATCGCTCCTTTTTTAACGTCAGTTAAAAAATACACGTAAATCTACTTAGCAGGTAACTACTGAGACGTATTTTAATTTGCGTAACGTCATGTCTGATGAAAGTATCCATCCAAAGGTATATTTGTATAATATAATTATGTACGTTGCAACGTACGTGGGTGACGCATCACGACCCACTCACTGCACTCGATCATCACCGCTCCGATTAGCGCAAATAATATTACGTTTAACGACATAATACGGTTACAAAGTACAAGTACATATCTCTTTGGGTGGTCTTTTATGACATGAGAGACTTTTTTATGGTACTGAGTATGAGACGAGCAAGTCATTTGCCTGATGGTAAGCGCCACGCCTGCCCATAACAAATGCAGTGCCACCCAGAACTCAATTCAATTCATTTATTGACCAAATTATAACAATTTACGTTATATTAAGCATGTCATTATTAACAAAATTAGATTATTAATTATATTCTCCTCAAAAATTTTAAATATTGGTATGAGATTTGAAAATGAACATTTCTGCCTTCCAGCATTTTGTCAGAAATTGTAATAACATAAAAAGTATTGCGTAGATCTGCATTGCGCTCATCACCCCGAGACATCAGATATTAAGTCTCATATGCCCAGTAATTTCGCTGGCTACTATGCCCTTCAAACCGGAACACAGTAATGTGCACTACTGCTTGGCCGCAGAATAACTGAAAAAGCTGTGCTACCTACACAGACGGCCTCAGGCATATGATATAATGGATTTAAAATAACATACATCAAATAATAACTATTAAATTGCTATTGGACGCTTAAGTAAGGGTGATTTTGACTTACTATTGTTAGTCTTGGATGGTGTATGTTGTTTGTTCAGGATCTGGCAGAGCTCGGCCGAACCGGTCCAGTAGTTGTTCCCCCAGTAGAACATCGACGTGTAGCGTCCGCTGGCGTCTTCCACTGGAAACAGAGAAAACCTTATTAGGTATATCTACGCCGCTTATGTCATTAATAACATAATACGAATAAAAATTGTTTTTATGTAATTGAATGACGAGACGAGCTGGTCTTTTGCTGATGGTAAGCAAAACGCCTGCCCTCAACAGTAGTAGCACCACCCAGAACTTCGACATACAAAATTCTGCACGGCACTGCACTGCGCTTGTCACCCTGAGACAATCCTAAAATTTAATCCTGAAATATGCACGTACATAAATTAAAAAAACATTGCCAGATACTTAAAAAGCGTAAACAATGAGTAATAAACAAGTATTTTCGTGAAGGCATAATAAAAGGTAAAAAAAAATACGCCCAACGATCACATACACAGATCCTGGCCCCTAACTAGTATTCCCTGTATCCAGGGAACCAGGACCATGGTCCCACATCACCCAGACACGAAAACAAATTCAAAACACAAGCGCTTATTATTTTTCTGTGCATAAAAATTTGTCCCGTCGCGTCGCGGGAATCGAACCCGCAACCTCAATGGTGTATGTGATTTGAGCCAACCTGCCCAACCATTACACCAAAGAGGCTGTCATTATAAGGTTAAGTGTTCAATAAGGTTTATTTATTTATTTATTTAAATTGGTTGAGATAATTGGTTGAGATCGTAATTCACTTTTAATGGTTTACCTCTACAATGAAGTATTAACGATGACAAATATGAGGTCGGTATTGATTGTCTCTCTCTATGAGAGAAGACCCGTATCTCAGCAGTTCAACGTTCAAAAGTTCTTTATTCAATTTTGTCGTCGCAGACGCACTTATGAACATCAATTATTACACTGACTCTACCACCGTATCGGAAAAAGAACCACTACTCGAAGATACGGCAAGAAACTGAGGGTATTTTTATTTAGAACTTTTGTTACAAAATTTTATGTTTGTTTTTGACAATATTATTTTTCATATGTGCCAGTTGGCTACTTGGCAGAAGCAGAATGTTCTATGCATCTTTGTCTTCTATGTAATTACTAACTGTATAGTATGCTTTTTTCATTAGAATATTTTTCACACACAATTTGAATGTACTTTCTGTGAGCTCTGTTATACATTTTGGAAGTTTATTGTAAAACCGTGCACAATTGCCCATGAAGGACTAACCATGAAACCTAGGTACCTACTGCAATTCTATACTTATTTCTAGTGTTTATGTTGTGATGGTCTCTTTTCACTTTGAATTTGTGCAGATTTTTACGAACATACATTATATTTTCATAAATATGTTCAGTGGGAGCGTAACGTAGTTGGTTGATGATGAAGACGATTAATTTAAAGTCGTAACAAAGCGAATCTTTCAATAATATCAGTAAAATACAGTTCCAAAGGATGCGACCTTAAGCAGGGCATCGTACATTCTGCAAAGGATGCAGCATCTTTCAGTGTCATCGTTTTACCTTCCCCTTGACCCATCACTGTGAACATGGTTACTTTACGCCTTATGACTGTGCTTATGGTCGGTTCACGGCAGTATATCAACATTGGCAATAAATAAACGAAGCGCTTCCTCTCTCTTGGAGGATATCCACTGTATACATAATTTGTTGTCTTTCCGCATATTTCAGTCAATTTCTTCCCACATACAAGTTATTTATGAGCGCACGTACGAGATTATATATCGCAGTTTTTAAGATTTTTATGTAGGTACATTATACATTAATTCTTTCTTATTATATAGGAGTCAGCCTTGGTTTAACAGATCATGTTCTGATGCAGTTAGTTCGAGTCCCGTTGCTAAAATCAAACGTCTTGTGTTACTTTAATACATCCGTTTCAAAACCATTTCCGGTACCTTCACTACGTTGCTACAATGTTTATGAAAAGTTGTTAACCTCACAAAAATCTAAATGCAGTTTCATACGTCACTGTTTCACTGTTTTGAAAGGACATAAGCTTTCATATTAAGAGAACCTTGGTTTGTATTCTGAACATGTCTGATATTAGCAACATTTATTCACATGTGAGTGGATATGTATACGAGTATAAACTGTTTGTAAGAAACATACTCGTATACCTCTATCGGTATACCGTTTCGAATTATATGTTAGTTATAAGTTCAAGGTACAATTACCAAACGATATAAATAATAATTACTTTCAACTGAGACACCGGTGCCTGGGCTGGCCATGCGTGATCCTTGCAGGGTTCTTTGAGCATCAATCAAAAAGAAAATAAAATGCGATGATGGGAGTCTTAGTTTACGGTTAGCAATTACTTTACTAAGTTTTATTTATTTATTTATTTAAATCAGAAGCCTTATGTAACATAGGTAATTAAGGTAACATCTAAAATTATTCTAAAGCTACTTAAGCTAGTTCACTACAAGGGTACATTGTTATGTTTTTTAGAAAACAAGATAAGGAGTTCTTTAGGGTTTTTAAGCCAGGCTTAATATTTGGACCCCTGTCTTCTAAACTAGGTGTGTAATACACCTGTATCTTAGAACCTTCCGTAGTGAACTGCAGAATAATTCTTTTGTCAAGTTATTATAGTTATAGTTACAAGAATGATATTGAACCCAACTGCTAACATAACCTATTATAACAATGGTTTTTTCTTTTTTTTTAAGTAAAGTATCAACTTAGTAGAGCAGCATCAAAAAAAGTAAAAGCTCTAGAACTTGTGTTCTAGCATACAATCTCAATGCAAACCTCATTGGTTATTTGACAAAGGGCTACCGACCGGTGAAACTACGGAGTCCATTGAGGTCGTGTCATTCCTCAATGACGGAGTCAATAAATTTGAAGTTTGTGTGTCAAGGTCTCGAGCGATTAGATCATTGAACTCGACACAAAAGCTCGGGCCAGTTCAATCGCTGCACTTGCTCAATGAAAACTTTGTTCATTGTTTGAAACGAAATAACTTAAAAATCGCTTAGAGCCGGGACTACCTGATGACCTTTCTTAAAACTATGCGTTTCTAATTTCTCGTTTTCGAGTTCAATAAAATTTATTGGTTCTTTTAGTGTACATACTAACTATACATACTGTGAAAATGCTATTAAAATTCATTTATTTCAGGCAATAAAAAAACCCATTAAAATCAATTACAATACACAGTCAGTCAAATTACAAATTCCATATCTCAACAAGCGCACATGAAATAAAATCAAACAAATAAACAATAAATTAAATAATTCAAATTCAATATGCCACAACGATATACAAATTCAATATGTCAAATAAAATCAATAAGTGAAACATTTTTTTTAATGATAACACTAACGCTACGACCAAACTATTTTATTCGTAGCGTTAACGGTTAGGTGTGAATACTTACTTGGGGAGGTCAATGCATTATAAAGTTACGTTATGCCGTCTCATTACAGGATATAAAGCTAATTTACATTAATAATCTAAGGTCAATAAATATGTAAGTGGGTGCAGTAAAGCTCCATTCTCTAAGGCTTCTACACTGAAGGTCTAGTAACTAGACTCTAGTTGAAAGGAACGTGAGAGACTCTAGAGTTACGTCTAACTGTAGCATTCTGCCACTGGCCTTCGTTTAAATTGCTGATGTGATTTACTGATTAGTATAATAGAAAAGCTGTTTATCAAAAATTAAAGCTGCAATAAATTGATCATTTGGACTTATTAAAATGCTTTATAAGTTGGTCAAGTATAGTCAGGTCAGGTGCTAAATTAGAACAGAATCTGCCCATGAGAGAAATAATCTTCTATTATTTTAAAAGATCTATGAATCTTTTTTTGTGATCTCTGTATAGTAAGTGTAGAGTGGTTGAAAGCGTAACCATCCTTAATCGACAGCTGGCGTGCAAATTGAAGACTTCACTCGCATATTTAGACACAACAATGACCATCTGGTGTTAGGTACACTTCTGTGTAATTTCGCAAGTGATGCACCCGTCACCCGCGCTCGGTATGCGTCGCGCGGTGGATTGCTGCGCCCGCGCACGGACGCGGTTGAGAAACGGTCATCATTTGTTTCTCAACTCCCCTTGCGTTTGCTAACAGATTCTAAGATTCGACCATTAGTCCTCTTAGGCATATGATTCATTCGGTTACTAAGATTTTGTATTGCTAAACTAGAGAAGGTGGGGAAATTGTAAGCCTTCGACATCGCTGCTGCCTGGCGCTGCGTCGATTGCACAGCATCAATTTCCTTCTATTGGAGAAAACTGCGCTGCCGCCAGAGCATTATTTCTTATTGAATCTTGCTATCATACAGAAGTAGCTTGAGAAAAGTATAAGAATTTAAAATATGTATATATGTAAATATGTAAACACAGTATCCACATCACCTCCTAGGGTCCCGTCGTCCAAATACCAAACGTTGAATTTAGAATTTAAATTTTTGATTATCGGATTTATAGCCAAACTAAAAATTGCAGGCCCAAGGGGATCACCCTGTTGACAACCTACTTCCGAGGACAGTTCATTAGAACGATATAACAATTTTGTTGGGTCAGCGTAACTGAGAAGAAGATAATTGTATATTTCCGGTATATGTTGTTATATGTAATATATATTAAATACGTAAATATGTATGTCGTAAAAGCTTTTCCTGTATTGAACTAGTACCTGTACCACAGAATACCTAATGGTACCCTGTACTACAACCAAGGCACCATCACATGAATTGATGAGCGAGATATTTGACGACAGTATAGAAACCATCAATCACAATTGATCCATTGAAACATTTTGCACTGTTGTTGAGTGTATGTCAATTGGCAACACGCAAGCAACATGCTGACGTATTAAATGTCACGCGGCGCCAACTTGCATCACATAGAGAAATTAAATAACCAGCACGCGGTACACTTGACCATCGACACATACTCAATCCTAGATAATTATCGTGTTGACCTATAATTTGACATAGAAATAACGATTTCTCCAAAAAATATATATATCAAGAGAAAAGTTGCCTTAGTCGTAGGTAATATTTCTTTTAAAAATAAATTTTTAACTGATATAAAATGGTAAACAATTTACAAACCTACAATCGATATAGGTACTGCCGTATGCCAAATAACAGCTGCCACTACAGAAATAGCTGTGATATTGCCTGAGCTTAGTCAAGCATTGCACGTTTCAGAGCTTAGCATAACTACATATCTAATGCACTTGACTTTAGCAAATGTGATTCCTCAAGTAATAGTTATTGAAGCAACTATGATGACATAATATTAAATTAATATTTTATGATTATCCAGTCTATGGCACATACAAAGGTTGGCCATAGAACCGTCAGTTAATACCCTATCTTTTGTTTAATATGTTACTAGGTACTTACGTAGTATGTAGGTATGTGGTATCGAATAAAATGGTTTTGTAATGTAGGTATTGATACAAATTGAAGTTATACAACTTGTATTCAGTAACAATGGAAGATTCATAAACAGTTTTAAAGGTACGGGTTAATACGCTTGACTCGAGCTTTTCTATTGTCTATTGAGTCAGCTCTCATTTGCGAGTAAAGAGATCATATTTATACTACTGTAGAGAAATGGATACGTAATTCAAACGAAACGTTTATATGAGCTTAGATACCTACCATTCTAATTTTTAATATCAACATAAAAATATATATATATTTCAATTTGGTACTTCCGTACACTTTTGAACGTCAGGTAGGAACAATAAAAATTGTATTTCATCAAAATACTATAAATCATCACGTAAATTTGTTTGGTTTACTAACATTAAAATAACAATTATAATCATAAATATAAGTTATTTCAAAATTAAAATATGTTAATAATTCAAGATCAATGCTCATTAACCGACTTCAAAAAAGGAGAAGGTTCCCTATTCGATTGGATTTTTTTAAATGTTTTTTACCTCAGAACTCCGCCATTCATGAACCGATTTGGAAAGTTCTTTTAACGTTAGGTTCAGTATAACTACGAAGTGGTCCTATATAAATTTCATCGATATTTGACCTTGGACTTCGAAGATACATTGAAGTCGGTTCTTTTGTTTGATAAATCGTATACTTGTTTTGGTATAATCAATATTAAATGAATTGTCCAGGTTGCTCTATTATTATTATCGTTACCAAATCAAACATACACTAGTACATACATTGAATTACACGATTATCACAGACACTTAAATAAATTATGTATCTCTATATATTGCCATGCCTTCTTGTCATTAACAAAGTCTTATAAACCCTACAAATATTTATATAAAACATATTAAAGGAGATTGCGGCTTGTGTAGTCCAGACGTGACTAAAATGCTGGCGTGTATTTTGGCCAAAGAATCAGCCTCGCTGTTCAGCGAGGCACCGCCGCCAGCATAGCATCTGTAGACCATTCAGTTGGCTCAACCGGTACCCGGCATGTACATAGTATTTAATATCTTTTAGTTTAGTTTTATTTAGTTTTGAAATTATTATGCAAATCAATTAAAATACTTAAAGGAGAAATATGTACTTATGCACTTTATTTCTAGACACCGCCGTGGCTTGGCCGGAACATGAGATGATTGATGACCAAAAGCAGGAACTTAGGAAATGGAGGAAATGTGTTATGTCATTACCGAGTACGCTCTCTCAAAAAGGACTTGCGACGTTATGACGGCCCGGAACCGGAAAGTTCAAAGCTTACAGAATGGGTAAATAAACATCTTTATTTCCCTACTTAGAGATAAATACCTACTATCAAACTTATTTGCTTTTATGATGAAAGTAATAAACAGCTTTTGATTACTGATTTTGCTATTACGAGTATGTTAAAGTCGCAAACCTATCATAGAGACATATATTTATGGCGTACTAATTTTAACGCTTTCGGTACTTTTACGAAGTAAATACCTGGTTCAGTCAGGTTGTTGATGTACTCTACAAACCTCGATTTGTATTATATTTTTATTTAATTTCCTTATGAGACGGGACGGGACATACCACGACCGACGACTGCTCATATGGAGATTGTTCAGTTTGGTTACGAACATTTTAAGTAGTTTAAAATGTAACGCCTCGGTATACAGTAATGTTGCTGTTTATAAATAAGCTGAATTTCAATGTTTTTTGGTAATTCTTCTATAAACTTACTGCATTATCATTATTACACCAACGTCCCTTACAGTTTTTGATTTTATTTAATTTGAGTCCTCTCCATCCAAAGGTTGTCTGGAAGACATCGCTATAAGCGATAAGACCGCCCATTGAAGCACTTTAGCTTTAAGAATTGTTTTGTAATTTATTTCTTGTTGTTGTGTAACAATAAAGCGTTATCTAATCTATCTAATCTAATCTATGTGGTGACCTGGCAGAAGCGATTAACATGCAAAATCTAATCCACACAAAGACCAGTGATCTACGACTATGTGATCACGTAGTATTACGGGCATTACGCCGGCACTTACGGCACATGGCAGGTGTGACCACCGCTGCTGATCATGCTATTAATTTCACTCCACGCCATAACGCGCGATAATGCGCGGTCGAGCTTGAGAGACGTATGTTAGTTCAGAGGCGCGGCGCAAGGTATGAGCGAGCGATGTTTGATCTATTTATCTATGTATATACTATTATATGATACGAGTATGTGATTAATTGGAATTAAAAAATAATGTAAAATTATAAAATTATGTATGTAAGTAAATTTTAATATCGTTATGTGAATCGTATTGCACACACAGGGTAGATTACATGGCACATTATATAATTGAAACACCTAGATTACCTACCTATATACCTACTAAGTTAATGATTTATGATTTATAACTGGGTGTTGTGGACCTAAGAAACCATTGAAACAGCTAATTACGTGGTTCTGCATTGCTTTACTTCGAGGGCAAGAACTTTTGGCATTTAATATTGAAACAAGTCTTTGCTGCAACTTGCATGTAATCCAAAAGCTCCAAGGAACTACCAATTGGCAGAGTACAATATGCTAGCGACATTGTTCAGTTAATTTGAATATTAGTAAATTACTGCAAATTCTTTCTGGCGATTATATGGCGTAGCCGTTTGAGGCTAGACCTATAATAATTACTACTTCTATGTTCAAAATCCGGTTCATGTAAAATTATTTCGTTATAAATGTTTATAAATAAAACAGTTTAGATCGAGGAACAAAAACGTCAAACAAATTATCAAGGCGCTCACCTACTGACTCTGATTAGCCTAACCCCAAGTGATGGTTAAAAGCCTACTTAGGAACTTACGTAAAGGTGCATACACAAACAGCACTAGCCTATGAACTTGACCCACTGTCGCCCGTGGCTTGCGCCGCTGACCGCTGTCATAACAAGTGTTGCGCAAGCGCCTATGGGACGCTTTCTCTCCGGCCACCGGCGCGGCGTGCTCGGCCCCTAAGCGGACGGGCGGCGGCGCGGCGTGATGCTAGTGCTTACAATTAATTAGGGCTAATCAATAGTCTACAATATATGTATATAAAAAGCCAGCGGAAAATTTAATTACTCAACAAATGCTCGTGATAGATCTCTCGTATGCAATAGGCCGTCTGGGTAGGTAACACAGCTTTGCCAATTAATCTGCCGCCAAGCAGTAGTGCGCAAGCATTACTGTGTTCTGGTTTAAAGGGTAGTAACCAGCGAAATTACTGGGTATATGCGAATTCATATCTGATGTCTCGGGGTGACAGCGCAATGCAATGCTACGCAGTGCTTTTTATGGTATTAACAGTTCTGGGTGGCACTGCAATTGTTATGGGCAGGCGTGGCGCTTACCACCAGGCGAACGTCTTGCTCGTTTGATCATTCAGTTCCATAAAAAAATGCTTAGTTTTTTACCGGGTGCTTTTAGTCTACTGATCTTTAAAGTTCACACCACATACGTCCACCCTTTTGACTCTTTAACTCTATAAGAATATTTTATTAATTAGTAACTCTGCAAGGTCTACCTGTATATACGTGAAGAGTACCAAAAAGAAGATGGCTGGACCCTTGACACCTTTGAAAAAACTAATAAACAGCAGCACTAGATCAAGAACAGTGGGAAGATCAGAGGGCGGCTTTTGCCCATTAGTGGGATACCGAAGGCTAAAAATAACAACAACAAAACCTATCAGCCTATCATCTTTACTAGTAATCTCTAATACAGTAAATTATGTTATTTATCAGTCCTCTATAGTATATATGAGCATATTGTAATATGTTTTTAGTCTAATGAATTATTATTATTATTCTACCTGTATCATGTTACTATGTTAATGTTATTTTGTCTCTGATAGTCTCCGGAAGCTAATGAGGTCACCTACCTGATGAATCACCGGCATCTGACGTACCCGTTTTTAATCACTTTTTCAAACAAAATGGGTTAATAAATGTTGGTCAGTGAGGCGTAATAAATATTTGTTATAGGGAGCAGTGACCGCCCGAGCCGGGACAGAGCAGAGGGGGCACAAAAACTGGATGAGGTGCATGTTGATCATTAACCTGCATGATAATGATAGATGGGCTACCTGAGACCTTTCAAATTCTGTTTATATTCGTCACACTAGGATTATTCAACTTAGTAAGTATATATTATTTATATGTTATATTTTTTAATCGACCTCAAATCGATCAAAAAAGGAAGAGTTTCTGAATTTGATTGTTTTTTTTATATGATAGATAGATAAATTAATTATTGCAAACATTAAATTGCAGACATTACATAAAAGCAATTAAAAAAAATGTGTTACAATGGGCAGCCTAAAAGCGGTCTCTTCCACGCAACCTTTGGATGGAGAGGAATTATCAATATGTTAAAGACGGGGATGTAAGGTCTACAATAATAATATAAACATAAACAATGTCAATAAAATAAACTTAAATAATATATACAAAACAACAGCAACATACTGAATGCCTACATAAACATACATATAATAGTATGTTGCGTGATTACTCCGTCATTTATAAACTGATATAGAACATTATTTTTGCGTTGGGTTCAGTATAGTTTTAAGGTGGTCCCATACATTTCATCGACATTCGACCTTGGACTTCGAAGATAATCAGAATTGAAGTCGGTTTTTTAAAATTAGAAATGAATTATTATTAAATTAGGTTACGGCTACTTTTTCAGACTTTATAGTTGATTTTTATAAGGTAAAGTTAATATTCCCAGCTTATAACGAAAGTTTCAAGTAGCGTCGCTTGGAATTTTTTTTATGTTCATTTGGCTATTTTAAAAATATATATAAGTAGACACAGTCACAATAGGTATTTCAATTTATACATATACATATTAATGTAGGAAATGGAATGAAAGAAAGCGATACTAGTACAAATAGTATAGCGACGCTAAATAATGGCTAATAGGTTGAACATACGTCTGAGCACGTCTCTGGGATTGTAGCCTTTATGGCTTTTACAATAAGAGTCATATTAAAGGAAGTATATCGTGGTGTGAGGCCGAAGACCCCATCCTTGACTGTCACTTTCACTCAATGGTGTATATAATCCAATTTCGTTTGTGATCAAGGAAAAGACGCGGCAACGACAATTACGGTAATGATGCATTGGTTTTCCGTTCCCGTACTTCATTGTTACTTTGTGTCATAGTTTGTTATTCAAATAACAAAACCTCTAAATAAATGCCCCTCAGTTTCTTGCCGTATCTTCTGAGTAGTGGTTCATTTTCCGATACGGTGGTAGAGTCTTGTGATAATTTGACGTTCACAAGTGCGCCTGTGATGACAAAAATGAATAAAGAGATTTTGACATGACTTGATTCCCGGTATCTATCGGTTATCTACACCGGTTTGGTATTTGTTGGCTACAGGCACAGAATACTAAGGGATAGAAGCATCACTCCGCAAAGAAATTTAAATAAATAGCGACTCTTGCTATGACGCAATAAAATTCAATTCAGCTCGCATAGCGCTGCATACCTACCAGTCATATTAACCTACGGAGCGCCTCTCTTTCTATCGCATAGCTCTTATCTCTTCTGACGCGACGCGTGTAACGACGCACGACCCGCCGTCGCACAGTATGAAAAATGACCTCAAAAACGGTCTTCCACTTTTTATATCTCTATTTGATAGAGTAAATGGTTTCAAATGCACGAGTAGAACTCCCGAACATCAAAAGTACTTACATCCTGAGATATGATTTTTTTAATTCTTTTTGAGGTTTTATTAAATATTCGAAATTTATGGTTTAGATATACATTTTTATAATTTTACTAGTGTATGTCATCATAATTATGAGGGTTCTGCGTAGGCATATAATGTATGATATAATCAGATTCTAACTTCAATAGAAAAAAAGATATTAAAAAAAGTATATTTTTATTTTTATTTTTTTATTGCCTTATTTTGCAGTATTTGCATCCAAGTTCTTGATCAATATATTGTCAAACATTTTGTTAATGAGATAAAAAAATATGAAATCCAAATCTTGTAGGATCTTGAGAAGCTTCTAAATGTAAATAAAAAGAAACTAGCTTCTCGGAATTTTGTTTTTATCGAGATTTATCAAGTATTTATAAGTCTATATATAATAGGTTAATCTATATGTTTATCTATATGATCGAGTCAAGACTACACAGTCTTGAACATCGACGCAGAATTGCCAGTCTATCAGCTTTTTATCGGATACATTTCGGAGAGGGATTGCACCAACTAATTCCCCCAACCCCATTTTATCATCAGACTGCAAGACGTACGGCAATACGCCACCATTTCATGGTGGACATTTCTCCCGCGCGTAGGTACTAAGCGCTTCGCTTCCACTTTATTATGCGTACTGCTACCGAGTGGAACTCCCTGCCAGAGTCAGTCTTTCCCGATAGCTATAATCTGGGAATCTTCAAGTCTCGAGTGAACGGGTACTATCTTGGTAAGCGTGCTAGATCGTCGACCGCATCGTCGCTTACCATAAGGTCACATAGTGGTCAAACGCAAGCCAATTAAAAAGTAAAAAAAAAATGATCTATATGTTGATGGTAAATAAACAATAATAATAATTATCCGGCTATGTACTTGTAGCTTCGTACCTACAGTGCGGAGTGCGCTAGGCCTGATATTATGTACCTGTAGCCTGTCTCGTTGTTGGTCAAATACCTACAACATTCAATGTTAATTACTAGACATATAAAATTACATATTAGTTAACGATTGTTTACATAGTCGCGTATTGTTCATGAACTGTGAGGCAAAAAGACGACGCAAAAAGAGGGGTGTTGTAATTTTGACCACTATGTGTCTGTCTGTGGCACCGTAGCTCTTAAACGGGTGAACCGATTTGGATGTGGTTCTTTTTATTTGAAAGCAGGATTTCTAGAGGTGGTGGATGTTTTATCGAAATCTGTTCACCCGTTTTGAAGTTTTTATGGGTTTTTTGTGACGGGGGTTTTATAAATTTTAGTTTACTGAATTCGCTTGTGTTTAAAAATATAAGACTAGTTTTATAGTTTAAAAAAATTATATATCGCACCTTCGGTGCTACAAAGTCACAACAGCTCAATTTTGAATTTTACAGGAGAGGACTTTAAAAAATTTTTTCGCATTTATTGCCTTATTACTGGATGTCTAATTGTCGTAGGTTTAAAATATTTATAAAATTTATGCTTTATTGTGTTTTCTATAGTTTCATGTCAAAAGTTTAATTCAAATTACTAAAATTATTCTAATAAACCGCAAAACAAAAAAAGTGTCCTGAATTGTGACTTTGTTGCACCAGGAATTATTTAGTTAAATGAGTTATGCCTTATTATTTAGGCATTTCAGTCAGGCTTTTTGCACTCGTCTACTTCATTTGTGTCGCTTTAGCTTCAACGCATGTCATAATCTCGCAGGCGCGGGGGCACAACTGTCTAATCAAACTTTGTTGGCCCAAAACGAATGGAAAAATGCACCAATAACCACAAAGGCACTCGCGCCATTTAGTAGATTTTTGCGATACTTTCGCGGGTGTTTTTGTTGCCCCGATATAGATAGGCATGGCTCTAAGACAATTTGGCATACTTAACTCAATTTTGCAGTTTTGGCTATTTGTGACTTTGTTGCACCGAAGTTGCGATATGTATTTAGGTAGTTACATAGTTGGTCTCAATACCTACACTTATGACGTGCTTGCTACAGAAAACTGTCGTGTAAAAAATCATAAAATTTTTAAATTCTACTCTTTCTGGTCTTAACAAAATGAATAATAACTTATGTGATTCATTTGTCGCCATCGTCCGCGTAAGACGATATAAGAAGCAGCGAGCAGTCAGCTCGGTGGCCCAGTAGTTAAGGCGTCGGGACGGTATTCCGACGACACAGGTCCGATCACTGCCCAAGCAATATCAACTATAACAAAATGAGGAGGTACTCAATTAGATTGGTTTTTTATGTTCCTTATCTAAGAACTCCGTCATTTATAACTGATTTGAAAAATTGTAGAGAAAATTTAGCGTTGGGTTCAGTATAGCTTCAAAGTGGTCCTATATGCACAGCTAATTTTTGTTTTATTAGTTATAGGCTTGCGTTGTCTCTAGTTCAGTTCTCTCTTGTTAATTGTCTCAGGGTGACGAGCGCAGTGCAGGTGTTATTTTTATAGGCTGTGCTTACCATCAGGCAAACGACCCGCACGTCTCGTCGTTCAGTATCATAAAAAAACTTAAATATTCGACCTTGGACTTCAAAGATACATCAGAATTGAAGTTAGTCCTTTTTTGTTATAAAATGAATTATTTTTCTTTTTAATTACGCAAAATTTTAAGATTCATTTGACATTTAGAAACAATAAAAATCGAAACAAAATGTTGCGCAAATAACATTGTTTCAACAATTCACTTTTGCTTTCAGTAACATGATCAGCACACCGCGCCGGCGCCGGCGCCGGCAGCGAGCGGTTGCTGTTAAAAAGCAACTGAGAACGAAACGATTACCTCTGTATACATAGTGTCCGATACATAGATAAGATAAACACTAAATTAAACACCTTAAAGTTATAATGATACAAGGCTTAATTAATTTTGACAATGAGGAACATGTAATTGGTGGTTTTATAGGCTCTATCTAACCAATCTCTTAAAAAATCAACGTTGAATGTAGAGGAATAATGCAACAGGTTGGTTTTAGATGTAATTCGAACAGTACATATACTTATTTGATAATTTTTAACCGTTCACCAAAAATACTGATTGTGCACCAAATTTGGTCTGTTTTAGCACTCAAACGCATAAAGGGCAGCCCTCGGTAGGTTAGGGTGCGGCGGGAACATGTAAAAAAACGTCGCGAACATGTAATATTCATAAAATAGGTGCTCATTATGAAATATTTTAATGAACATATTTTGATGCACAATCAGTAAATTTGGCGGAAAAACGGGGATAAATTGAGGTACAGTTAAATACAATACAAATATATTTCGTTTTTAAACTATTATGGTCATTGACACTAGTATTTTATATATATATTATTAACTGGATATTTAACATGATTATTATTTGTTTGAGTTTTCGATATTCCGTTACCGTTACGAGCACCATGATTACGAATGAACTTAAGTATTGATGGGTAGGTATTTTTTTAAGGTCTACCCTCTTTCGGACTCCTTTATAACGCGCGACACCAGTACCACAGTTTTACGTAATAGTTAGTGTTCTTTGGTTTTACATTGTAATACTGTGCCATTACCATTGTTTTCGTTGTCACTCTGAAAACTCGATCTCGACACGCGAAACTAACTGTATCAGCTCGGACGCTTGGAATAGAACTCTTTGGTTTTTGTATAGTCGTACCACTGGATTCCAGATTTTTGACAGTTTAAACCATTCCTCAAGACAAATAATTAATAAACATGGTAAAAATCTCGTTAATAATATACATAAAAGTAAATCTATTTAGGTCTTTCAATGGCCTAATCATCGTAAGAAAAAACTACATTGTCATATTTACCCAGAGTCGCGACAAATAAATTGTAGCAACTGCGCGAAGAGACAGAATTGCCTCATTTCGTCATGTGTCAAGCAACAGTTAGGTAGTTTGAGTAATCTTTCAGTATCCCAATAACGGTCATTAAATATTTCTAAATCTAATTTATGTCCTAAAATTGTTTTAAGTAGTTAATGTGCAATAACATGAGATAATTAGTTTAAAATAAGACGGTAGGAAATCACTTTTCGCACGCTATTGACCGAAAATAATACCTGCTTAGTTTGCCGCAAGGCAAATGATTAGCACTAACTGTGCTCTGAAGTAATGTGTACAAAATGTAAACTGACTGTAGCTGAATTGTGTCGGTTTGTTTTGCCGCCAAGACACAGGATTAGCTTAGTTTGGGGCTTTTGAACCCCCTTAGCATGGACCAGAGACAAAATTGTTATTCCCTGTTTTTATCCATCTTTTGTTTGTCGTTAGTGGATGAAACAGGGGATAAATTGTTTTTTCTCCGTTCCGTGCTAAGGGGCAGCTAATACAGTTTAACCCGTGTTTATGTAACTTATAGAATTTATCACACTTAGAATATATCTGACTAGCTGCGCACCGCGGTTTCACTCGCGGTTTCCTGGGGTAAAAAGCCTATGTTTTTTTTTCCAGGACCTAATGTAAAAACATATCATATTTCATCAAAATCCGTTCAGTAGTTTTTGCGTGATTGAGTAAGAAGCATCCATCCATCCATTCTCATAAACTTTAGTAGGATGAGTGTGAAATAGTGTTGTATAGTAGTAATAGTGTGAGTGTTTGTAGGTACTTATTTCGTTGTACCCTCATTTTGTGACGCAACGGAATATTTTGATTTAACGTTATGTCTTCTCCTTACAGACTCATAGTTCTCAGTTTCATAACTTAACTAAACATTAAGCTATGCATATTATCCTCGTAAAACTTATGCGATTCAAATTTGCGAGAATCAAACTTTTACGTAACGGATACTTATTTTATATCTCTTTCTATCTCCTAGTTGTGATATACCTGTCCTTTTTTATTTTATGACCTATTGATATGCAGATCGGCTTTCTTATTCAATGATTGACATAGTCGCGGATACAATCCGTTTGTTAACTAATTGCTCGTGAAATTGCGTAATACAAATAATGACATTGTTTTAACTGTTTTAATTGTTGCATTGTGCAAACGTCTTGTTTGGTTATTCAGAAATGAAATGATGTTAGATTAACATTGTTAATGATTTTGGCCTATATTTTGGCCAGCATTTTGGGAACGTTGCCCACTGGTAGTGGTTTATTAGATTAGATTAGTTATTAGTATTTTTAATTTGTTTTGTTTGTGTTTTTTAATTATCTGTGTGTTTCAATAAAGCAAAAAGCTAATGATTCTGACAATTTTAAAGTTAGAATTATTCATTAGTAGTCAGTCAGACTGTGGTGTAGTGGTTGGGCAGCTTGGCTTAAGTCTCATACACCACTGAAGTTGCGGGTTAGATTCTCGCGAAACAAATGTTTGTGTATAGAAAAAAGTGATTAAAAAAATTAAATTGAAAAAAATAAATAAAAAAATAAAAGAAAAATTTAATTGTGAAATTTGTTTCGTGTCTGGGAGTTGTGGGACCATGGGGTCCTCATAGTGCTTGGTCCTTAGATACAGGGAATCCTAGTTAGGGGCCAGGATCTATTTATGTGATAGTTATGCGTATTATTTATTAGGTATACTCTCTAGAGCTACAAGATCTCTGCATTTTATGCATCCAAAAGTAGAACAGTTATTCTGCTCTGTTACAATATATGAATAGAGCCACACAATGCGTGTTAGGTACGTAACTATACGTTTTGTCAAACAAAAAAACCGACTTCAATGTATCTTCGAAGAAGGTCAAATCTCGATGAAATTTATATATATATTTTTTTATGTGACTGAATGACGAGACGAGCTGGTCGTTTGCCTGATGGTAAGCAATACGCCAGCCCATAACAATAACAGCACCACCCAGAACTTTGTTTTGCAAAATCCTGCGCGGCGCTGCACTGCGCTCGTTACCCTGAGACAATTAGCTGTTGAGCCTCATAATACCCAGTAATTTTGCTGGCTACAATATGGGACCACTTTGTAGCTATACTGAACCTAACGCAAATAATTTTCCGAATCGGTTCATAAATGACGGAGTTCTGAGGTAACAAACATAAAAAAAAGACGTGTGGCACTCGGAGACTGCCGCGGTAAAGCTATTGCATAGCATTCGGAGTGGGGGGTGATAGGTTTGTTTCGTTACGGAATTTCCGGATTCGGTCTCCACGCTCAAGGCCCGCGATAGAAGCTATGCAATAGCTTAAAAAATATAATCGAACGGAGAACCTTCTCCTTTTTTGAAGTCGTTTAAAAATGAAGTCATCCACACCGTCTATTGTTCCGCAGACGCTTAAAGCCTGTCATTAGGCCGCGCGCACATGCCTGACCTACGTTCTCCACAATCAGCTGTTACATTATCCGATTATGTAATCGCTAAGCGGTCGCAGTCGCAGTTTTGTTGGTGATCCGCTCGCATGTGTGCACTGCGTCTTATGCAATAGAGTCGCGGCGGACATCGGTTTGTATTTCGACGTGCGGAGAATGTTTATATGGGGAAGTACAGAACGAACTTAGCCAAGTTGGACGGTACTGCGCAGTAAAATACTGTCTAGGCATGTCGTAGTCTATTTAGTGGTCAGTTCTAAATCACAACTGGTTAACGATAATGCAGCGTCTGTAGACTGGAACTTTATGGTATGAGTGTACGAAATTCAGGCTAAAAAGAAAGAAAAACCATTTATTCGGCACACGACGAACAAATAATACCAAAAATAAAAACTTAAATAATAAACATATGCGCCGAATGGGCTCAGCTCAGCATAAAATGCCAAGAGTTTTACACTACTCGGCGCTGATTTTCAGCTGATACCCGTTTTGCTATAGGAACAGTGAAAAATTGACTGTACATACCCACAAAAAAAAATCTATACTTATACATTTAAAATAATAATATCCTACAAATAATAATAATACACTACATATAATAAACATATTGTATTGTTTTAATAATGATTTTAATTAGAAATGATTATATTTGAACAATGCAATACAATTTTATTTAATTACAATTTTAATTGTAAGTAGTGATACAATTTTAGATTAATAAGTAGAAGTAAAATTTTAGATACATACATGTACCTACTAAAAAATACAATGGACCTTGTTGTCTCAAATAACTGAACATTATTTTATTTTATTATAGTACGGAATACTTAATAGTACAGGTATAGTTTAAGAAGGATTCGACGTGAAGTTTAATTATAGCGTGGCGATAACGCATAACGTAAGACTGAATACAAAAAACATGTGACAGATTCATAATCTCCCAGATTCTTTTTTGGATTTTTATTTTGTTCTTTTACGCGTCAAAGAACGTCTTTGAGCATCTGTCTAAATTTATTTTATAAGATCACGATGTCTTCTAGAGACACCCGAACATAAGCTCCCATGAAATTCCTCAAATCGCCTCCATCCAGCACATACTCTTATTAGAATGCTTTTTTATGGAACTGAGTACTAATGAGATGAGCCAGTCGTTCGCCTGATGGTAAGCGCCACACCTGCATATAACAATTGCAGTATCCTTCACCGCTAAACCTTTGTCGTAGCTCGACGATGATTAGCATAGCATCATACTACATGTGCTTCCGAGCGTGGGCAGCCTTAACCGTACGGAGCCAACTGCGGGTAATGCACGTGGGAACCCTATTGTGCAAACGCATGTACCCTGCAACACCTACATGAAGTCATGAAAATACACATTTTAATACGTACCACATCACACTGACGTTTCTTAGGACAAGGTAATTGAAAGAAACTGTTTTTTTGATGTAACTGAATGACGAGACAAGCTGGTTGTTTGCCTGATGGTAAGCAATACGCCAGCCCATAACCATAACAGCACCACCTAGAAGTTTGTTTTGCAAAATCATACGCGGCACTGCACTGCGCTCGTCACCCTGAGACAATTAGCTGTTGAGTCTCATAACGCCCAGTAATTTCGCTGGCTACAATGCCCTCCAAACCGGACACAGTAATGCTGGCGCACTATTGCTTGTTTATAATTGTCAAAGTTATGAGTATGACATGGTTCTAAGACGTACTTATTCTTATTGTACTCAGTTATTTAGCAATCATCATCGTCGATTTGGTGTGGAGAGTATAAACACTCTTTACAGGTCAATGAGGCTGTGGGCCCATGGCACTGGACCTTCACAGTGAGCGACGAAAGTACACGCCCCGTTGGCGTCGTGCCTTGTTTACTGTTTTACAATTTACATATTTCTAGTTATGTACAATTCAATTCAATTCAAAAGTTCTTTATTTCAATTTTGTCGTCACAGACGCACTTATGAACGCCTATTATTACAATGACTCTACCACCGTATCGGAAAAAGAACCACTACTCAGAAGATACGGCAAGACATTGAGGGGCATATTTTTTAGAACTTTTGTCACAATATTTTATGTTTGTTTTTGACAATATTATTTTTCTTATGTGCCAGTTGGCTACTTGGCAGAAGCGGAATGTTCCATGCATCTTTGTCTTCTATGTAATTACTAACTGTATAGTATGCTTTTTTCATTAAAATATTTTTCACACTCAATTTGAAACTACTTTCTGTGAGCTCCGTTATACATTTTGGAATTTTATTGTAATAACGTACACAATTGCCCATGAAGGACTTATTCGTTTTACTCAGTCTAAACCTAGGTACTGCAATTCTATTCTTATTTCTAGTGTTTATGTTGTGGTGGTCACTATTCACCTTGAATTTGTGCAGATTTTTACGAATTTACATTATATTTTCATAAATATACAGAGAAGGTAAAGTTAATTAGATATATCTTGCATGTGATAATAGAAGACATATTGTAAATATATCCTAACAAACTGGGAGAAGCCACTGGCTCCTGAAACACAGTTTCGACTAGTTCGGGAGCCTATGGATGACGTCTTAGAGTCTATGCCTATACCTAGGAATACCGTCGCCTTGTCTGTGTTGAGTTTATGACTATTAAGCATTACGTTTGGCTCTACATGTCTAATATTGGGCAAAGAGAACCTTAAACATTTCGTCTTCTTCGCGTTTAATAACAAGTTGTTGGCAGCGAACCAATTTGACACAATATCTAATACATTATTAACGTGTACTAGTTCACTATCCTTCCTATCTACCTTAAAGATTATCGATGTATCATCCGCAAAAAGTACAATGTCTGCAAGGTCTTTCACCATAAAAGGTAAGTCATTTACGTACACTAAGAACAAGAACGGCCCTAAAATTGAACCCTGTGGTACACCCATTTTGACTAAAGATCCAGATGAAGTGACGCCACAACTTTTTGCTGCCTATCAGTTAGGTAGGACTCTACAAGATCCAAACAGAAACATACAGAGAGTGCAAACACCTTTTGAAGTACTTTCCTCAAAACTGAAACGCAATGAAAATATATAGTGTAATCTCTCGTTCCAGCGTTCGGCGAGTCGACACCTGATGATGCCTCGTGCAGCCGGCGAAACACGTGTCGTACAAAGAGTGTTGTTGTTAGGAACTAACAACAGCCTACATAATATTCAGCGGGATTACACTATATATTTTCATTGCGTTTCAGTTTTGAGATGAATTTCCGCAACGTCACGCCTGATTCCATTGCATGTACTTTCCTCACAAATTGCAATATTCATCATCATCAGCCCATCACGTTCCCACTGCTGGGATACAGGCCTTCTCTCATAGAGAGAGTATGGGCCATAATCCACCACGCTGGCCCAGTGCGGGTTGGTGGATGTCTAATGTCCTTGAATTTTTGTAAATAATTTTTGAACATGCCGGTTTCCTATGTTTTCCTTCACCGTTTTTAGAGCGAGTGCTACATCCGCACATAACTTAAGAAAGTCAGTGGTGCGGACAAGAGGGATTCAAACTCGGGTGCGTCGGATCGAAAGCCACACGTGCTTCCACTGAGCCACACTCGCTCTATTGCAATATTAAAGTTATAGAATCTAGAAAATTCTTATTATGTAAATATACATGCTATAGAAAACGTTTCGTTTCATCACATTTCGTAACAAAATTTGAAGCCAAATTCATATTTTGTTTGGTTGAGTCAAGATATTTGCTCTTTTATTTAGTGTGTAAGTAACCTACAAGGTCCATTCATTGTTCAAATTATTTCTAAACTAATTGTGAGTCAGCTCACACACGCAGACCCCTTACACCACGGCACTGCCAGCACAGACCCACCGGCCGGTTGCTAAATAAATAATGTGCGTTGCATACCGAGCGTGGTCCTAGGTCATCAAACAATCATTAGCACCTGGGGGATACTTACACGTAAGTACATACATTACGGTATTCAAGAGACTGAACGCATGTGCGCAATGATGCGCACGTTTGCAATCGATTGTCAAAATTGCTCTCTTAGCGTAGCTTGCCTAGTCGTTTGTAGTAACAGATCAGCTATGTTAAGCAATGAGCGAGTGTGGCTCAGTGGGAGCATGTGTGACTTTCGATCTGACGCACCCGAGTTCGAATCCCGCTGGCCCCGCACCACGGACATTCAAAAGTTATGTGCGGATTTAACACTCGCTCTAAAATCGGTGAAGGGAAACATCGTGAGGAAACCGGCATGTCCAAGAATTAATCACAAATTTTAAAGAGCATGTGACACCCGAACTGGGCCAGCGTGGTGGATTATGGCCCATACTCTCTCTATGAGAGAAGGCCCGTGTCCCAGCAGTGGGAACGTGTTAGGCTGATGATGAGTAAGCAATGTTCGCAGCAGACACCACTTGGATGCGAAACTGTTTTTGTGGTATTTACATCTGAGCGCTACAGTGCTTCGGAGAGCACGTTAAGCCATCGGTCCCGGTTGTTTTCTTAGGACAACAGTCAACAGGCCATGTCGGAGGCCTTCGGGCGGTCTAAAAACTCCGACACCAGGGTTGGCCACACACCCTCACGAGAGAAGAAGAAGCGTGCAACTTTTAACTCCCTGACTTGAAGGTGAAACATTTTTACACTACAATGACACTGTAGTTAGTAAACACCCGACCTACTTTAGGTCCACCGACATAGCATTAAGTATACCTAAGCATAAGTAGTCATCATGTAGCCGTTAGAGAATACACACGTATATCAGACCACCAGCCTTTCACTGGTTCACCACCATCACCATCATCACCACCTACTCCACATGGCGACCCTACCACAACTACATCCCTACATAGCGACTCCTACATCCCTACAGTTCCACAGAGACAAGTCGACTTTTTTAAGTCGATATTGTTGGGCTGACACTTGAATGTACGATGCAATACTAAGGTATTACGTACTAGTACTAGCACATCGAGTCAGTATTGAGTAGAGATGTGACACAGCTTAAAGAAAAAGGTGGAGGATGTCATCACGGCGGCTGGGTTTGAAAATTAGGCAAGAAAGGTAGGCGCCTTATTTTTGCGACATTGCTTTAATGCAATATTTGAGGCACTTAGTTCAATATTTAAAATCCTCAAATATATTTCTTAAATAAAAACTATAAGAAAATCAAATACCTTGAGAACAAGTCAAACCGACCAAGACATAAGTAAAGATCATTGTTTAAATCATGTTTTTTGCCCAACATCCTGCCAAAATCTACATAAGTAAATAAAATAATACGGTTTGTTTAAATGAAATGTAAGCAACACCAACAAATCTTAGTGAATTTGCGAAATGCCTAAAGTAATCAATCAGAGGAACCTAAGGTCTAGTTGCGTCATCGAGAATATCTTTGTAAGAAAGAAAAGAAAGAAAGAAAGAAAAACATTTATTCGACAACTACAAAGAAATGAATGAAAAAGTCACACGTAAGATAAAAATACAAAGACAGAGAAAGAATAGGTATAACAAAACAGGACAATACGAAATACATGCACAGAGGCAGTTTGGTGGTGCCAAAAGGGACTAGCTCAGCACAAAATGTCCAATGTCCATGACATCAGACGCCGGTTTTCAGCATAACCCCTTTAGGTGAATGGATATTATTGGCTTCAAAGAACATCAATAGCATTGTATGAAAATTGACACTTGACCCGACTTTAACCCGCCATCTGAAATTGAAGCAAGTGGGCTTACTCTATACTCTGTACCATGCATGTGCCAGTTGTAACTATACCTACATGTATATATAAACTTTTAATATATTAAACCCACACGAGAGAAGACGACTAGTTTGGATTCAGGTATGACAATATTTAGGTGGAGTATTCTTTAAGATCCATGGATAGATATAGATATAGTTTATTATATAATAAGAAAATTCTATGCAGGTATATTTCATCTTTTCAAGATCTGAAGCAACATGAAATATAGAGAGCGAGGTTGCAAAAAAGTCAAAGCATTTATTAATTTGCAGCACTCACAGATGTATCATACAACAATGGCATGACCACGACACCGGAAAACGACCCGCGACCTCACTAACTCGGGCCGACTAACTGCTCGCCAAGCCGGCCCATTGTTTCCAACCCGCGACCAAGTTCCGCAGATGAAAGTCGCTGATAACATCTTGGCAAGTACTCGTAGTTACTACAAAATGTACCATGACTTTGAAGTACTTTGTCGCTATAAGTATCTTAAAACTTTTATTTAAAACTAGCTTATAGCCGCGACTCCGCTCGCGTAGATTTCGGTTTATAGTTGTTCTTAAGATACTGTTCCTTTTCCCACAATTTAAATTATGTCCTGTTCTAGGATCTAAAGTATCTACATACTAAATTGCATCAAAAGCCGTTTAGCCGTTATGGAGATAAGTAGTAACAAACACACATACGCACATGCACACACACAGATTTTCGCATTTATAATATTTGATGGGATTCAAAGAAAAGTCAACTTAAGGCATATCGATAGGGTACTGTAGGTATTTTACTCTTAATTGTACTCTCTAGTACTATAATAATTTTATTTTTTCTTCACTATAAAATCCATGTACCAGACCTATTCTAACACTTCTTTTTCCGATACGGTGGGTGGTAAAGTCATTGTAATAATGGACATTTTTTTTTATTATGTCTGATGCTATTCTTGTTCTTGAACTTTAGTGTAACTCGCGCCAAACTTGATGGCAGCTGACTGGCGCATCACGTGATCTGCGCAGATACAATTTTGTATGCGATTTTGTTACTGCGCAGGTCACATGGTGCGTCTGTCAGCCGCCATTAAGTTTGACGCGATGTATACTATATCTATTATATTATCTGAAGCTACTCTGACACTTCTTTAACAGGTCAGTCAAAACTCCAAGCAAGCTTACAGCGACAAAGTTCTTCAGTTGTACGTGGCTACACTTTGTACGTTTACGTAATTGGTAAATTTTAATTGCACTAATTAAAAGGAAGCTATTCGAGTAATTCAGTTAAGACAAATAAATAATTGCTACTTAAGAAAGTTGCTGGGCTGGCTGCAGTTGTGAATACTTATATGACTTATATAGTTGTGTAAACAAGCATGGGCTTTTCCTAGCTCTCCTCAAGGATAGAATAAGGACCAAAATCCACCACGCGGGCTCAGTGAAGCTTAGAGGGTGTCGCATGTCGAATGTCAAGGTATTTTTTACATTCCTCATGATGTCTTGTCCCACAGTTTCTTTTATGGAACTGAGCAATTGAATGAGCACGTCATTCGCTTGATGGTAAGCGCCACGCCTGCCTATAAAAGTTGCAGGACCACCCAGAACTTTTAAAACTGTAAAAAGTACTACGAAGCTTTGCATTGCGCTCACCACTCCGAGACATCAAGTCTCATATGGCTACAATGCCCTGAAAAACATACACAAAAACAAACTTGTAGGTATTTACCAAAAATAATTACAGCTGGAAACATCATTCGCCTTCTTAGCCAAAAAAGGTAATCATAAACTTTTATTTCCCCAAAAGTGTGAAAAGTCACGGTCGTTACATCCATGTAAATTACTGTACTTATGTAAATAAATTTTCATGTAATAAAAGGAAATAAACAAATTCTCGTAAGTTCACGCTTTATGTGCAGAAACAATGTTTAAAATGAGGAAAAATAATAACCTGTCCTGTTAATGTTAACACCTAAATTAAATATTCTTTAGCCTTATAAAAGACCTGAACAGTTGGTACAGAACACCCTCTACCAACCGGGGTAAAAATATGGCGTAAAATACTGGTTTCAGACTGGTTCTGTGAATGTGTAGGCATGAAACCAAACAGAAGTTTTACCTAAATGTAATTTACGTTGCCACATAATGAGTTCGTAGGGGAACTGAATTTACGTTTTTTTTATTAATTATAGGCTTGCGTTCAACCGCTACCTCAACTGTTGTTAAGTGACGATGTGAAGATGTAGCACGCTCGCCTAGAAGGAACCTGTTCACTTTTGTCTTAACGACATGCGACACCCAGATTATAGCTATCCGGAAACAAAGACGCCGGCAGAGAGTTCCACTCCTTGGCCGTTCGCATTATGAAGGTCGAAGCGAAGCGCTTGGTGCGAGCAGGGTTGTCAACCATAAATTGATGACGGCTTTATTGCCGAACGTTCGGTCTTATAAAGGTGATATCAGAGTTTAAGCTTGAGTAGAGCTTTTCTGTGACTGCCACCAAACAATCGCAATTGGATAAAAAAAGCTGTAGACCGTAGACTCTAAAAGGGTGTGACAAGTCAGGTTCATTTAACCCGATTGTCCATTTCACAAATAAATAAATGATTATCTTGTTTGGTTATATAATAAACGTTTCAGAATCTTTAACAGATGAGGAGTAGCATTAATTAATGTAATTAAATAAATAAAGACATAGGAATATAGTTAATAGAGTATGCGTAAGAATAATGAGAATTAAATTTCATAAAATAAAATAATATCATTAAATTAATCTACATAGTACAGAATTATAACCTTTAGCTTAGTATTATTCGAACAATAATTTGAGATACTTATATCAACAGAGAAAGGTTTTCAGCAGGACAAATATAAAGTTATTTTAGTATAGCTAATTGGAAAAAGTGAGCAAGTTTGCACACTACTGTTGAACAATATTCAGAATAAACATTTAAACAAATTAAAGTGGGCGGGGCGATGAAGCGCAGTTGATGGTTACTACGCATGCGCAGTAGTTAGTACGCATGCGCGGAAATTAATAAATTCTAAAAGGGCCTAAAACGCTAACGTAAGGATGGAGGAATAATGACTTAAATACATGAGAGATGATAGTTAATCTTGATTGGTAAAAATGAAAATGTCGCTCAATGTACCAGTTATTAATGTAGAAAGCAGGATTATCGATTTAAACACGTAGGAGTTAGCGTGGTTTTAGTGTATAAGAAAGGATGTGGCAGGATGTACCAGGATTTCGCTGATGTGGCGACTCATAAAGCTATATAAAGGGATGCAAGGGAAATTTCGGGGTTCACTTGTTCTTTTACTTTTACATTTTGGCGCTCTCTGTGTTTGAGTGGCTGGGCTCCCGATATTAGTTGGTGGATTTACTAGGGAAGATTTCTGTGTTTGCCATAGTTAATTAATTTAATTTCAGTGAGTTTAATTTACAATTTTTAGTGTTGTTTAACGGATTTATTGTTTGAGTTTTGGAGTCTATAGGGGATTGTGATACAGTCCTTTGTGGATTCTGAGGTTCCGATAATAGATTCTTAGTGTTATAGCGATGGCAGTGTACAGAAGTTTTCTTTAGTGGCTTTTTTTTTATTATTAGTGAATACGCGGCTTGTGGTTTAAGAGCTTAGTTGTTTGATCACAGAACACACATGACGAAGTGTCATGGCCAAAGGGGTACCGCCTTGCGGTGTTAAATGGTTTCTCCTTGGTTCAACTTCCTAACGGAAGGGGCTTGCCTGAGACGAGCAAGCAGTCGATTGATGCTTTTCGACTAACCAGTCTCTCATTTCTAATGCATTCTGTTTATCTGAGGGCAAGGGGCTCGTCGAAGTGAATCCATGTGGTAACACACTTGCCTTACTATGAACAGAGTCATTGGATTTGATCTTTATTTATATACTTATTTATTTCCTTTTATGTCTCTGTCCTGTTGCCAAGCCCATCCGACTTCGGTCTTGGGTAAGGTAACTAAACACACAGGTGATAGGATTAGTCGAGATACCTTCTCAATCCCGTCGTTAGAATAGTCAGGCGACAATTTCTGTGGCTACGGAAAGCGTCTTCTATAGGGGTTTTCATTACACCGTGAAAACTTACACGTTTAAATGTAAATGTGGGATTTATCCCTAGATTTGTTATTAGCTAGGACTTTTAGATAGATTAGGAATATATTTAGGGTAGAAAGTAGGGTTTTAGGGAAGTTAGGTGGATAGGAAACGTTTTAGGGAAAGTAAACAAATAGGGACTTTTCAGGAATGGTAAGTAACTACATTTTAGGAGACTTTTAGATGGATAGGGAACATTTAGGAAACATAGGTTATTAGGACTTTTCAGGATTGCCGAGGGAAATAGGAAATATGGATAAAACTATTGCTAATTAACAATAATCCTTTTCCAATTTGGGTGAATATTCACTTTAAAATGAAACTATTAACAGATGACAGATAAAGTGATTCTTTTATTGACTCAGATCAATGTTTTAAAGGTTGAAAGCTGAAAAGATAAAAATATAAATAATTCAGATTTTGACTCTTCAAAGAAAAGTGCAAGTGGTACATTTTGGTTATACTAGGTGAGCAAAAAGCAGCCTATAGTGTGAACTCTATACCAGACGGATTAGAGACACTATTATTGTAGTCACTGACCAGGTCTACTATAAGCATCGAATTTCTTAAACAAGAGAATAACTAAGCACTTATGGTACTTTTAGACATACTTGCCAAGTTGGTTATATGGTTCTGTTTCACTTATTAAAGTGGCAGATACTATTTTATTAGTCACTGTCTAAATCTACTATTACATTTAACTTGAATGTCTAATTCAGATTCTTCCTGAGAAACAGGACTGATAAGTGAATGAATCATTATTTTTGATAACTAAATCCTACACCATTGAATTGAAATAATAATTTACTTATTATCATGGTTGGTACAAATTAGGTACTGTTAATATCTATGTTTGTAGAGTTGGATTATTCTGACTAAATGGAATACTTATCTCAGCAGTGTAATATTACTTTGGTAATTACCTATGGTGACTTGATTAAAAGTACGAACTTACCTTTTACTCTGATAAATTACTATCAGGAGTAGATTTTATATGAACAGGAAGTTTACCTAGTTTAGGAATATTAATAGTTATTATAATTCTTAGGCATTAGTTGAATTCTAACAAAGTTGATGGGCATTTGTATAGCCCTAAATAGAGACTCTCTTAAACTAAATCTAGTTTGAGGAAGTCTCGAAATGAACTAGATGATGGATGAACATGAAGGATGGTACTTGGAGCGGAGTACCATGTCTGCACTCTGTCTCTGAGTAACGAAAGTTTTATTTGTTAAATACCTAGTAAAGTAACTTGTATGGATGTGTGGTTAGGAACGAACTGACTGACATACTTTTGCTAAAAGAAAATGTCCTCTTGTCCTTTTGAAGAACTATTTTAACTGACAGACTAGACAGTACATTAATAACATTTATGAATTCCCAATAATTGAGGTACATGGACCTCCGAGAACAGTCTCGAAGGAGAATTATCCAGTCAGGGACGAGATTCACTGTTAACAGCGGATGGATGGTGCTGTAACCTTTGTCGAGACTATTCTATATTAAATTAAATTCATTTATTTGTCAAATGTAGAATGTAAATTTCTAAATAATCTCTTAAACTTTTCATTACAAAAATATATCCATGTTTAATAGATTTTCCTTTTGCTTAACTAATGTTGTTTATTCAAAAATTATCCCTTTAAATACAAATTAGAATGACTGAGAGTGTAACAATACCTAGGAGAGATACTCATATTTATAATAGTACAGGTTTTATATTTAGTTATTAGGGCTAGTTATGAATTGTTTTAATTACCTTAAAAGATCATGGATTATTTCGGTATCACAACGTATAAAGGATTCTAATTACTATATGATCACATTGGCCAAACATAAATCAAATCATAATAATTCTGGAGTAGAATAATGAGGGTATAAATGTTAGAGTTTATATTATTAGTGAAATTTTATTAAGTAGGTATGAGGCAGAGGTAGTATTAAGTGGTTGTTATCTATTGGCTAGGATTAGGTTAGGCTAGTTAGGAATGTTACAATTTGGTTCAGTAGTAACTCAGGATAGCTATAGGATAGAAGAAAGTAGGTAGGGTGGTTACAATTTGGTGGCCGTGACCAGGTTGTTACAATTTGCTGGCCGTGACCAGGATAGGAGTAGTTAGAGTAATATATATAAAATGCAGGTGGGTACAATTGGGTGCCTATGACCAGGATGTTACAATTTGCTGGCCGAGACCAGGATAGGAGTAGTTATAATAAATATATATTAAAGAGGGAGGGTACAAGTTCGATGCCTAGGACTAGGATGATCAGGATGGTACAAGGGGTACCTATTCCAAATTTGTAAACAATTAATCAATCAAAGCTCTCTATTCAGATTAGCATCACAGACGCACTTATGAACGACTATTTATCACAATGACTCTACCACCGCATCGGCAAATAATACTACTCAGAACAGTGCTTAAGATGGTGATAACTGGGAAGAAATTTGTCCCGATTGCCACCGCTGGTGGCGACTCGAATTTTTTTCGTTGACTGCCACCACTGGTGACGTATATGGTGGTGGCAACTGGGAATAGACGGCGTCAGATGTCTTCAGCCTTGCTTTCAGAAAAAAAGCTGCCTTTTTTTTATACATTATTGGCTTAAGTTTGACCACTATCTCACCTGATGGTAAGCGACGATGCGGTCGACGATGTAGCACGCTTGCCAAGATAGTACCTGTTCACTCGAGATTTGAAGATTCCTAGATTATAAGTATCGGGAAAGATTGACTCCGGTAGGGAGTTCCACTCGTTTGCAGTGCGCATAATGAAAGTCGAAGCAAAGCGCTTAGTGCGCGCAGGAGGTATGTCCACCATATAACGGTGGCGCGTTGCCGTTCGTCTCGTAGTCCGATGATGAAACGGGGACGGGGAAATTAATTGGTTCAATTCCGACGCACACTCGCCGAAATGTATCCGATAAAAGACCGATAGACTGGCTATTTTGCGTCTGCCACACCTTAAATACGATCAAATCAATAAAAACACCCAAAAACGTTCAAATTTTGTTATCTCATTTTAATCTATAATCTTTTTTTTTTTACACTTAATAGATCTATAATCTGAACAATTAAGCGTCGAGCGGTCAGTCTGTCCGTTACATAAGTAGTTAGGCAAGCGAGATGGTAGCTTGTGAAATGCAGTGTTAGTAGAAATTCAGCCGAAGGTCGCTCAGTGGTGTAACGGCGCGGCGGCAAGTAGGTAACCTACTGTGTTACGGCATCTTGGACGGCGCCGACAGACGCCGGTCTAAAGCCGTCGTTTTGGATGTGTCATAGACAAAAGTGTGCAAAATAACATATTGGGAGTAATTGTATATGGAAGATAGGTAAGCCTTTGCCATGCAGTGGACTACATGAGCTGAATATAAATAAATAAATTAATACACCCAACGATCACATACATAGATCTTGGCCCCTAACTAGGATTCCCTAGCTGTATCTATATAGGGAACCAGGAACTACGAGGAACATGGTCCCACAACACCCAAACACGAAACATGCTTGCTCTTCTTTTTTCTGTGGCACAGGCTGAATTTAATGAAAAATATTTATATGCTGTAGGTATCATCAATATTGCAGTATCAAGTGGCTATCATCCACCACCTTCGAGTAGATAGCCAAAAGACTGATTTATTTATGTGAGCTCACCACACCGAGCAGATGGCTATGTTAACCGGTCAGCAACATTGGCCAGCACAATGCCGCGCCCTTGGCTTCTCTGTACAGTTTTCGGATGAAATCACAATTATATAGCACTGGCAGGCCGAGAGACTACCAAGGCGATCATCTCGAATAATTAAATCTTGATTGGAATGCATATCAAAAGTCAAGCACGACAGATTGCGAGATCGTCGACTTCAATCAAGTAGGTGCCTAATATAAGATCTTCAACTAAAAATTAAATTTATTTAATTGTAGTATCGAAGATTTTTTTTTAAATATTATATAGAGAAACAAGCAGAAGGCCCGCCTGGATGGTAAGCGATTACCGTCGCCTATGGACACCAGCAACACTCGGGGCATTAATCTTTAAATATTTGTATATGTTATAATTATATTTGAATACATATTCATTTGGTTTTTAGGTTCAAGATATTCAATTATACTTGTACATACGTTAAACCACACATTCAATTTGTATGTTTGTTAATGCATCATGGAGTACCGAGCAAATTAATTTCGTTGACAGATATTCAATTCTGGAAAGAACAACTACTACTTCGGTACTTTTGGCTACTGGAGAACTACTTTTCATCTCGAAAATAAATACCTAGCTAAATAAAGCCACCGAAATTACTGGGCATTATGAGACTCAACATCATCATTGTCATCATTGTCAACATCATTGTCTCAGTGTGACGAGCGCAGTGCAGCGCCGCGCAAGATTTTGCAAAACGAAGTTCTGGGTGGTGCTGTCATTGTTATGGGCTGGCGTATTGCTTACCATCAGGCAAACGACCAGCTCGTCTCACACGATGAAAAAACACGTGTATCAGCTATACATTTAGAAAAGCCATGACCTAAGCAGAATTTTGACCAAATCTCTCTAAAGCGTTTCTCTTGTACTTAACCGGATTTGGCCTAAACAGCTTCGATCCACTTTACTGACGATAAACATTAGAATTCATCCTTGGCTCTACAAAAGTAAAGAAATACTCTTTTATCTTTAAAACCGAGACAGGAATGCATAATGCAATGTTTCTTATCTGGCATGGTTAAAGTGAACACTTCTATCACCGTCGAAAGGTAGGCATGACAAGAATCAGAACCGTGCGGTCGTTCAAAGTCAAAGTCAAAATCTCTTTATTCATGGTTGGCATCACAGACGCACTTATGAACGTCAAATTATCACAAGACTCTACCACCGTATCGGAAAAAGAACCACTACTCAGAATATACGGCAAGAAACTGATGAACTGAGAACGTTTCGAACTCTCCAATCTTTATGCACCTGAGAAACGTTTTGAGACGTCTCTCACATTCATCCATCACACACAGTACCTCCTACTACATGGTTATAAACCTCTGGTCAGCCTCTGTGGTATAGTGGTTGGACAGCTTGGCTCAAATATCACACATCATTGAGGTTCTGGGTTGGATTCCGGCGACGGGACGAATGTGGTGGAAAAAAGCGCAAGAATTTGTTTCGTGTCTGGGTGTTGTAGGACAATGGTCCTCTTAGATCCTGGTTCCCTAGATACAGGGACTCTTAGTTAGGGGTCAGGATTTATGTATGAGATCGTTGGGTGTAATTATTTATTTATGGCTATTAGTTGTTTATAGAATGCAATATGAGTTGGCGTTTGCTGTAAGGCAAGTTATGAAAAAAGTTGTGAATTTTACTCCTTTAATGTGTCTTCCCCAGATATTGAAAGAACGATGATAAAAATGGTTTACGATGATGTTGTTTTAGACAGCTATATATGTTACATAAGTACCTAAATGCTTTTGAAATTCCACAAAACTAATCTATTTTACCTGTTTATTATATAATATAAAAATATATTTATTCAATAAATATAATAATATTTGAATTGGTTTGAGGATGAGGAAAATTAAAGGTACCTACAACGATGAAAGAACATTTTAATAACACCATTATGTACACCCTTTTTTAATATAATTGAATTAGATAATGACAATGCTATTTGCTTTTGACACACTGAAAAGACATAAAATTCAAAAGATTTTCCATAGCAATGGTCAGTAGGGACATGGCACGGTAAAGACGTTTACCTGGTGAGGCTGGTGACAATAAAATGCCCTGGTGGTAGGTTTCTCGTATGCGAGAGGCCTTCTGGGTGGGTACCACCGCTTTGCCAGTTATTAAGTCGCCAAGCAGTAGTGCGCGAGCATTACTGTGTTCCGGTTTGGAGGGCATTGTAGTCAGCGAAATTACTGGGCATTATGAGACTCAAGAGCTAATTGTCTCAGGGTGACGAGCGCAGTGCAGCGCCGCGCAGGATTTTGGCAAAACAAAGTTCTGGGTAGTGCTGTTACTGTTATGGGCTGTATTGCTTACCATCAGGCAAACGACCAGCTCGTCTCGTCATTCAGTTACATAAAAAAAAATGCCCGGATACATTCTTTTCATATCACCATGAAGCATAAACAAAAACTTGATATATACCTACTTCTTCTACCAAATTAACCTTGAACCTGTCTATGTAGGTTATGTATATGTACCATACATAGTGCTTCAGGTCACGTTTTGATTTAAATTGCAAAATACGACAACCCTATTTGTGTACCTAAGTAAAAATCATGCAAAATTCATATTTCTTATAGAAATATTTGCAAAGGTCGTAGAATAATTATCTATTACCTTTGCAAATATTTCTATAAGATCCGGTAGGTAGGTACCTAATGTAATAAGGTATAGGGTTTTTTTATGTAATCCATACATAAAAAATCCTTTAATAAAAAAAGACGTGTGGCACTCAGAGACTGCCGCGGTAAAGCTATTGCATAGCATTCGTAGTGGGGGGTGTTAGGTTATTTTCGTTACGGAATTTCTGGATTCGGTCTCCACGCACAAGGCCCGCGATAGAAGCTATGCAATAGCTTAAAAAGCACTGTCAGAATAATTATAATATTTTAGATTCCTCTAAGCATGCACTAATGCATTAAAAATATCAAAATTTGATAAGGACTGCGTTATTATTAAACGTGTTGTTAATTGAAATAATGGAAAGAAAGAAAGAAACAATTTATTTTAAAGAAACTGCACACCACAAACAACGCACATACACAAGTACAGGAGGACAAAATAAACAAATATGGACTTGTTCGGTTAATCATTGTGTACCATTGACAATAAATGACGTGGAATCGTCCCCGTAAAACGAGATAATAAAAAAAATAGAACATATTTGGTTGTTCGAGCAGAAGAGTCGCCCAGTGGTTAAGGCGACACTGAACCGTAATTATTCTGTGTCTGGCCCAAAAATATAGCTTGCTGCACTATTCTTGTTCCGTATAAGTAACTTAAAATAGGTAAGTGCTAGTTGTAAGAGCTAACATCCCGCAGGTGGCGGAAGATGCACAGCTAACACGGTTGAGGTGTACCTTGTGTACAAATGGTTGCGCATGGCGCGTGTAATGCAAATTCTGCGACAAACATCGCTAAGTGATCATGTGGCATCGTATTAGTATTGTTGGGCAAACACGCGTGGCGGAATGTCGAATAATCATAGAAGAAATAACAATCGAATTATTCGATGACATAATAGATTCCAGTAATTATTTGGTACATTTGGCTTCCACGTTCATCTTACGAATGGCCAAGGAGTGGAACACACTGTCAACGTCTGTGTTTCCTGACAACTACAACCTGGGGGTCTTCAAATCGAGAGTGAACATGTAACTTCTAGGCGAGCGTGTTACATCTTAGACCACATCATCGCTTACCATCAGGTGAGATAGTGGTCAAACGCAAGCCTATAACTAGAAAAAAGGTACCTAAGCAAACACTTACCTGTCTATATAACAATGAATGCAATGCTAAAAAATCTTTAACTAAAAATCTTTAATTATCAAAATTGGAAACTATAATCAAAGCTTAAAAAATAGTCATAATCATCAATGTTTTATTATAATTGAGACAGTTAAAAATTTACCAAGTCAGATAATTTGAGATTAATACGACAAAAAATATTTAATAACGCTAAATGAAAATATTTATATACAATGGATCTATTAAAACAAATAAACCCATTAGGTACCTCCCTACTTACAATAAGTTAAAAAATGGCAAATTTATCTAACAAAAAGTTGCATATTAATTAAACAATAATTCATATCCAATTTTTATTTCTTACATGTGATAAAAAAAGGAAATAATTACCTACTATCGCAGTAACTATTACAAAGGCAAATTAATTTGGAGAAGTTAATTAAATAAAATAATCATGATGTTATAAAGTTAATGGATATTTTCCCTAAACAATTTTCTAAGCGATATGACGACAAAAAAGACTTACAAAGTTTAAATAATTTTGTCAGCTAAAATTGATAACTTCGAGTAAAAATTGTTCTAAAAATTTTAATCGCGAATTAATAAACTAAAAATAGCCACTTAATGTTTATAAGTCTTGAATATTTTCCGCTGGATCGTTGCGTAGGTTACGTAATTTTCTGCCTATTACCACTAAGATTGCGCTTGCACAGTCTCTTCTACTCTCCATTCTCGATTACGCTGACGCCTGCTATCTTGACCTTACCGAGGACCAGATAAACAAACTTGAGTGTCTCCAAAACTTCTGCATTAGGTTCATATTTAGCCTACGTAAATACGAACACGTTTCCGAATTTCGCACTGAGCTCAAGTGGCTTCCTATTCGTCTTCGCCGGAATGCTCATATCTTGTCCCTCCTTTACAATATTTTGTTCAATCCCTCTTCCCCGCGCTACCTTCAGGAATGTTTCGAGTTTCTTCACGCCTCCAACTCTAGTTCACTAAGGTCATCAGAGAACTTACTGCTAAAGACTCCACCTCACCGTACAACTTTTTATGAATGCTCCTTTACTGTGGAAGCTGTTCGTTTGTGGAACGCGTTACCAACTAAGATTAAACGGGCACCCTCGCTGGATACTTTTAAACACCAAGTAAAAGTCTTTTACCATTTGCTATAGCTACAATCATCTTTATCCTGTTATTGTAATGTATTTAATTTATATTTATTTTAATGTTTGTGTATGTTTATTATATTTTAATTGTATTGTATGTATTAAGATTACTTACTATTTTATTAGTATTTTATGTAATTGGTTTTCAATATCTCAATACACTTAGATACTATTGAGATATTGAAAACCACCGTCCTATATTTTTGCGTAATTCCTCTCCCTGCACGGTTGTCTGGAAGAGATCGCTTTAAGCGATAAGACCGCCAATTGTTACACTTTTGTTACGTTGTTTTTATTATTTATAATTTTATGTGTGTATTTGAATAAAGTTATTTCATTTCATTTTCTCTCATTCCTAAACTGCAGCTACATGTTCTACAGCTGTCTAAAATACCTAGGTACATAATTACAAATACCTAGCAACTCATACGAAATAAGTGAGAATTGTAAAATACAGCGAAAGGCATCGTAATAAATAATTAGCCAATGTTCGGATTCGTTATATTGGGGTTTCAAACTCTGTAGCCGTACTCCGTAGTTTTTCTACATCCATATCTAATTGTAACCAGATTTCGTCAAAAGAAGTGTTATTTAATGTAAAAAAGACGTCTCTTGTGCAAGTAAATAGCTTGTTTTGGTTTTTTTAACCGCACGCCTCGGACACTGGCCTAGTTTAGATTTCGAGCTTGGATTGCGCAACCGCCAGTATAGAACCAAATCAAAAGAAGTGGCCTACATCCGGATGAAACAAAAGAAAATTACATCTGTTGCGCTCCGAGATTTTTCCAAATTGACCCAGATCGATTGTGTTTTTCGTTTTCGTTTGTGTGAAGCGTTGAGTTGATTATCTTTCATAGTGACCGGCTCTTGTCACGACATCTTCGGACTACGATTTGAGCTTGAATTTTGGCTCATTTTTGACTTCTACTCTTTATTACTCGTTAAGAAAAAAGTCTTTTTCCATGAGAAAATTCTAGGCCCAGACGCTGCCGCGGGAATATAATACGGAGTACGGCTACATATGTACCTACGTAACTTGTTACTTGTTTTTATTAAATATGTTGGCAAATAAGCAGACGGCCCGCCTGATGGTAAGCGGTTACCGACGCCTATGGACATCTGCAGCACCAGAGGCATGCTGATGACCCTTAAGGACTCTATTAATTCCCCTTTTAAAGGACTACATGTTGTAGCTAAAAGGAAAAACTCTCTTCTCGATGCACATTCAACTTACAACGAATTGCGTATTTTATAAAAGATGTGCTTATGCTCATAATGTAGGAGCCATTAGTTATTTATTTTTATTACGTATCGGTGATGTAAAAACGTAAAATTATTTTGTGCAGCACCGTTTGACATAAATTAAATAGAGAGATATATATTTTGTTTCACCTAGTTAATTTACAAATAGGTAACCTAAAATAATTCATAACTCATTTTGTTTGTAAGGCTGTCTCAGAATCATAATTAAGTTACCTTTCCTAAAGGACTACTATCCTAGACCTTTAAAAAAGAGCTTAGGCAGTATGAGAATGAGGCCGATTCATCACGGTCAATGATGCTCTTTGATCACGGTAAAAGAAATGTATGTGCAGTGCAACAAGGATATTATGTGTGAACATGACTATAATAAATATAATCTGAAAGTAAGGAGGTATTCCTTAATAATAACCCAAATGTCACAGCAAACGTAACAACTCCCTCAATCCATATTCATGCAGATTCTTGTCACAAATGAAGCCCCCTGTCTTGTATCGGGGTCACCGGGCGATAAAAATGAATAAAATGTATGGAAAGACATAAGAGAAACGATACTGGGCCCTAATTCACAATGACAACTTGGCGATTCCTTGCTTCGGAATCACGTCGATTCCTTCATTAGTAAACGACATCTCTATGACGCATTCATAAATTCATATTATATATGATTCTCTATGACGCGTCATAGAGAATACAAATTTCGAAGATGTCGTTTATTAAAAAAGGAATCGACGTGACCTCGAAGCAAGGAATCGCCAAGTTGTCATAATGAATGAGGGCCCTGAAGTATGCCTTCTGTATAGTCTATCTTTATGAAGGAAACAAATTATGCATACTAATGTCGTTATTACTTAAAGAAATTAAACATCGCTTTTGTCAAGGAAAGGAACCGAACGCGAGCAATGTCGAAATGCAAACTAGAATCTTGATTTCTAATTTTACATAACGTAAGCTTGTGAAATTATTTTATGCAGCACCGTTTGACATACATTAAATAGAAAGATAATGTATATCTTGTTTCACCTAGTTACTTTACAAATAGGTAACCTAAAATAATTCATAACTTTATTTTTTGTAAGGCTATGCCTCAAAATCATAATTAAGTTATGTACTTTAATGCGACTTACTTTTGAGCGCCCATAGTTGTCTCTCCAGCAATCCTTCCACGTACTCCTGCATGTCTTCCCTGCACTCTCCACTAACTTTCTTCTGCAAGTCCCCCCACTGATTCACTAATATATCGGCGTCGAAGATCCGTAGTATATTCTCGATTCCCAAAAAATCGGTCGCGTTAATGAGGTCCTTCTTCAGGACATGTCGAGATTCGTTTACTGTGCTTCGTATAGAATCATTCAGCTGCCCCAGCACGCCTTTGATAGGCTTCGACGTGGTCTTTTCGAGGGGCTTAGTGGTCTTCACAATGTGCTGTACGTTGTGAGACTTTTCCGTGCTAGAGTGCTTCCGTTCACCCTCTAGCTCACTGAAGTCAGCGAAAGAGAGGCCATCGTCGTCGGCGAACAGTTCGAAGTTGTCCTCCGTGGTGGACTTGTCGGTCTGGCTTGGCACTTGTAGCGAGTCGCGCTGGATCGAGCCTATCAGATCCAAGTTGAGTGGCCCTTCTTCGTCGAAGCCGCCCTTAGCGGAAGCTTTCTTGATGCTCTGGAAGGCGTCGATAAGCGCGCTCCGGAGCTTCTCCTCTCGCGCGCTACCATTGCTCTCACTGGAAGGAAGTTCCGCACAACTCACCAGAACGGATGCACTTAACAATAGGATCACAAAAGGAGACATTTTCAAAAATAGAAAATATTTTTCGATTGTTCACTCGCACATACTGGCGGCACCGGTTTGGAATTCGAATATGGTCGATCGTAATTTGAATTATACTTTGAAATTCAAAGGTGCGCGCGCGGCGTCATAGTCGTGGTGCGACTGGCTGCGGCGCTGGCCGGAGGAGGCTGTGACATAACGCCGTTACGAAGTTATCGCGGCACTTTCACTGCGGCATGCGCGTGAGCACGGCACGGCGGCGCGGCGGCAGGCAGCGCTCGGCGCACAGGTTAGCGCGCATCCTTGTAGGGCGGCCACAGCACAGCTGATGGTCCACTTCTGTCGTTAGCCAACACGTGTATTAAAATCAGAATTCGTAATACATAATTTGTTTAAACTACTTTGAAGTCGAGAGCTTAAAGAAGTAGGTCGTGCTTAAACTCGAACATTTTTATCGGTCAAGCGTTTAGCCGATGGATATTTTCGAAAGTATGTTTTTGATCGCACGACCCCGGCTGATTATGGTAATAACAGGATAAAATGCAAGTCTATATTTGGGTAGTGCTATTTATTTCCGACTGCCGCGCCGGCTGTAGAGTGATTTTGATGAACCTGATGACCAGCAATACGTCCATAATAATATATTTAATATAAATATATAAATAATGCCTACTTGGTACAAAGTATCTGTAAACACAGAATACTTAGAGACAGACGCATCACTTCGCAAAGAAATTTAAACAAATAGCTACTCTTGCTATGACGCATTAAAATTCAATTCAGCTCGCGTAGCGCTGCATACCTACTAGTCACATTAACCTACAGAGCGTCTCTTTTTCTAACGCATAGCTCTTATCTCTTCTGACGCGGCACGTGTAACGACGCGCGACCCGCCGTCGGTGTCCGGCTATGTACCTGTAGCTTCGTACCTACAGTGCGGAGTGCGCTAGGCCTGCTGTAAATTCAATCAATTTCAATCACCTAACATGTAATCAGTTTAGGGTGAATTTATAAAGAAATTATTACTGTGTATTCTAAGTACAAACAACATCTAAACAACAAAGTATAAATACACAAACCGGCATGATTGTGCGTTTTTTGGTCACCTACTGACCATCATTTATCAACATAGGCACAAATAACCATGATGACATAATAAGATTTATGAAACGATTAATCATATTATTATGTGTTGAGCGTAGTGTTGTGATGGATGCTTAAACGGTTGCTTAGCGAGAAAAAGTTTGCTGTAAATGTATGACGGGCAGAAGCAGTAGCATAGTGTTGTCAGTTGTCCCGTTTTGCGCGGGACGTCCCGATTTTTAGGAGTCTGGTGACACGTCCCGATTCTCTTTTGATCGGGACGCCAAATGTACCGATTTTTCACTAACCTTTAGTCTGTACTTTATTCGATAATTTTGATAAAAGAAGACAAACTTAATGATTACCATTAGTCAAAATGGTTAGGTACGTTTTTTTATCTTAATAAATAAATACGCCCAACGATCACAAACATAGATCCTGGCCCCTAACTAGGATTCCCTGTATCTAGAAAACCAGGAACTATGAGAACCATGGTCCCACAACACCCAGATACGCAAGAAATGTTTGCGCTTATATTCTTTTCTGCGCACAAACCTTTGTCCCGTCGCGGGAATCGAACCCGCAACCCCAATGATGTTAAAAAATCTAACTATTCGATAAAAATATGCACGCTGATTCACAAAAACCAGTTTTCTTAGGTAGCCATGAAAACCAAAATCCCGATTATTTTAACCTTTGTGACTTTTGGGATATTATTGTAAATAAGTAAAACCCAAAAATAGTCAACACATTTTTTTTTATTCTACTCCAAAATTTTACACATTGGTCCTGGCGACACTAAGTAGCACGTGCTTACAGTAACACTATCCGGGGCGAGGAGATGCGGATATGTACCACTGTCGTATCACAGTCGCAGATGTGTCACTTGTCATAACGTTAATGACATAATGCAGTCACGTCATGTCAGTCGCTGCAGTTGTAACGAACTTTAACCTGCAGTGTGCCGGGGTGGGACAGGGGCGGAACGGTTCCGGAACCGTACCGGCGCTTTAATGGGGCGTGCGGAAGGGAAAGGCGAAGCAGGAAATACGTGTTCATCGGCCTCCAGGCAAAATATCAGACTTGGAAAATGTGCGCCATTCGTTTTTTCGTAAAGTCAAGGAGCGGATGCAATAGACACAGTGAAGTGGGGCCGCCTGACAAGACCACATAATTTTGTCATCCAGATTCATCATCGTTATCAAAAGCGCGGAGGAAAAATCACCTACGAATACGAAAAACGTTTTAAGTTACCCTCAGAACCTCTTTCCAGTTATGTTTGCCTGGTACTTTACCATCTATAAGTTACAGAAATAAAATATTTTTTATAATCAATAATGGTGCAGCTGATTTTATCGCTACCTATATTTTATTACAAATAAATCATCCTTAGCAGCTACTTTACGCTTGGTGCTCTGATAAGGGAATATCACATATTTTTTTGATTTCCCGTTCAGCACCTAGCTAAAATTATGGTTGGTGCTGAATCGGGAATAGTTTTGGTGCTGAACGCGTTGGTGCCGAAAATATTGGTACTGAATCGGGAATGCTTTGACATTTGGTACGTTATAAGTACTTTTGCGTGCAGCAAATTCCATCGCTTCGGCTTCGGTAGCTTAAACTAAGCTATATAGAAATAACTTCCATTCATTGCTTTACTTCTACCTACATATAAAAAGTAAGTATAAATAAAAATAAGCTATAAATAAAAATTTTATAAGACTACATAACGTAAGAGCTGCACTGCCCTCAAGTGACTAGCCCTACCTATCTATAATTAAGTATGATAGGCATGCCGTAACGCACGCTCCGTCGTCGCTCCGGTAGTACATTCGTAAGCTTCTACTAAAGATAGGCTGCTATAACTGAATTTACATAATCAACGCATTCGGTTCTGTCTAATCCTTCGATTTATTAAAGCCCTTACGAATATTTACTACGGTTTGAAGGGCATTGTAGCCAGCGAAATAACTGGGCGTAAGAGACTTAACATATTATTATGTCTCGGGGTGATGAGCGTAATGCAGTGCTAGGGAGTGCTTTTTATGATATTAAAAGTTCTGGGCACTGCACTTACCATCCGGCGAACGACTTGCTCCTCTCATTTACATAATGATCTCAATTTCATAACAAGTATACGTTTTAACATAAAAAACCGACTTCAATGTATCTTCGAAGTCCAAGGCAAAATATCGATGAAATGTATATGGGACCACTTCGTAGCTATACTGAATCCAACGCAAAAAAAATCTAAATCTGTTCATGAATGACGGAGTTCTGAGGTAAAAAAAACAAAAAAATACCATCGAATAGAGAACCTTCTCCTTTTTTAAGTCAGTTAAAAAATACTAAAAATACTCTTCAGTCCACGTTTTTGAGAAGATTATGATGAACATTTTTGTATTACTCTAGATTTAATCATGCATTATGTTTGTTGCATAAACATAATATTTATATGTTCACGGTTAGGAAGGAAGGCTGTACGTTTTGATTTGATTTAGGAATGTGCACTTTCGTAATGTAGCACAGCGAGAGCCGCCCCGACACTTGGTAGAAGGGCGTTGATTTCAATATAAATAAGACAAATTAACATATTTAATTTTCGAGTCAGACCGAGTGATAGGTAATCTTCTTAATTAACTCAACGATAATATCGTTAATTATAGATTAAAAATCGCTTGAAAACGTAAATATAGGTGGTCTTTTTTACTTAAAGGAGGTAAATATGGTATACAATTACATTTTTCTTAATGTTAAAATAATTCATTTTATAACAAATAAAACCGACTTCAATTATGATGTATCTTCGAACTCCAATGAAATGAAACGAAATGAAATTGGTTTTATTTGCTTGAAACAAATATAAGGTCGAATATCGATGAAACTTATATGAACACCTTGTAGTTACATTGAACCCAACACAAAAATAATTTTCCAAATCGGTTTATAAATGACGCACTTCTGAGGTAACAAACATATAAAAAAATACAATAGAATTGAGAACCTCCTCCTTTTTTTGAAATTGGTTAAAAAGATTTTTTTTACAACAGACTGGGTCTGCGTTTGACCATAATCTCACCTGATGGGAAGTGACGATGCTATGATGGAGGTGCAAGGGGGCAATCCTCTTCGGCTAAGTTTTATAATTATAACTTTACTGAAACGCAATGAAAATATATAGTGTAATCCCGCTGAATATTATGTAGGTTGTTGTTAGTTCCTAACAACAACACTTTGTGAGAGTCTCTCTCACGTTCCAGCGTTCGGCGAGTCGACACCTGATGATGCCTCGTGCAGACGGCGAAACACGTGTCGTACAAACTTTATATTTTCATTGCGTTTCAGTTTTGAGATGAATTTCCGCAACGTCACGCCTGATTCCATTGAATTATAACTATACTAAGCCTATATTATTTAATCATCCTTACTCACAGAGAGGTGTCCGGTTTGAGAAATAAAGAAACAGTAGGTACGAAAATGTTTTATTAGATTGACGAAGAAATTACATATCACTAAGGTATTTTCAGTAAGAAGTCTCGCACGGACTTAATTCTGAAATAAAAACCGGCCAAGTGCGAGTCAGACTCGCGCACGAAGGGTTCCGTACCATTATCTATAAACACGGCAAAAAGAAAGTTTGTTGTAAGGGAGCCCCCTTAAATATTTATTTTATTCTGTTTTTTAGTATTTGATGTTTTAGCGGCAACAGAAATACATCATCTGTGAAAATTTCAACTGTCTAACTATCACGGTTCACGAGATACAGCCTAGAGACAGACGGACAGGCGGACAGCGGAGTCTTAGTAATAGCAGACCCCCGACACTCCATACATTTTGTCGCTTCTTTTCTATATTTAGTTTTCTTTGGTAATAGGGCGGGACCCTATGGGGTTTTACCCTTTGGGTACGGAACCATAACAAACATCTTATTAGTTTTCCAATTCTTCAAATTACCTACCTATTATACAACAATGGGTGCGCGTTTTTCATTACTTTCCCATATCGTAACGCAGTGGTGGTGGTGACGGTGCACTCATGATGATAATAGGCAATGATGGCCTGATTTACGGGTTCTTATAGCGTATTATTATGGTTTCACATGAGCTAGAGACGATGTAGAGACGCAGGCATATTCACACGGCGCGCGCGGCGGTCACACCAGACTCTTATTTTTAACACAAGCTAGAGAGTGGTAGGATTACACACAATTGTGGAAACTTAAATTAAATTACTGGATTCCATTTAAGATTTCAACTTAGAATCATAATGAAAATTTAATTAAGTAGGTCAAAAATAAGACGTTTTGTCCAAAACAATGGTAAAATATTTTGCGAAACATAAGCCAATGATTGGAGTAAGTAACCGACATCATGTAGGTATATCGTCTCTGATTCACTTATAACGTTTTCAACTGAGAAATTTGTTTCATTACTTGCACAGTTCCAATATACTATATCTATACAATCTTAATTACACAGGATGTTCAGGCGAATTAGGTTAAATCAGACTAGCAAGTGGTACTTATGTCATTTCAGTAATCAAATTTCACAATATTCTTTCAAATTTTTAAGAAATGCATGAGATTGGCTGTATAACATTGATACCATTCAACAAATCTTGGCCCTTTATACCTTTACCTGAATACGCCCCTGCACAGATGGGAGATTGTAAATCAAGAGATTTGTATCTTATAAACTTGCGCAATGCACCTACCATGAGCACGACATCTTGAATTCACAATAAATAGGAAGATACGCTTGTTAATGTTAAGAAACATGTGGGAATCAGACTAAGACATGCTCGTACACTCGAACATAACGCGTGTACGTATGTAACTATAAGTATAGAAGTATCAAAAATGGATACCTTATAAAATTCCGAATAGGATAAAAGCTCAAGATAAAGACAAAATATTTGAAATTAAACTTAAAACGCTTTAAACTTTTTTGTTTTTACGCTTAATAGATCCATGTTTGGCCACTATCTCGCCTGATGTGAAGCGTTGATGTGGCCTAAGATGAAGCACATAGATCTAGAGAGAGACGGCAGTTGAGCGGCTGTTCAGACCCTTCTCCCCGATGGTTCACCGAACATCATCCCGAAACACGACTAGGTCGTTTGACGGCATGTCTTTGTTCGGTGGGTGGGTGGTACTTAAAACTAAGTAAAAGTTATTATAGTTTAGACGAATTTTTAAGGATAAATTTTGACGAAAGATGTAATAATATAACGGTATCCGCTTCTACTCCCTAAATTGGGTAGATATACCCCACAGATGGTGTATGCCACTCCGCTCCAAAAAGTCTTACCATTTAGGCTAAAAGAGATTAAAATAAACTGATATGTTTATCAGGTTTCAAAAACATAAACTACTCAAGATATACCTTACCTTAATAATACTATTTTTATTTTAATACTTACTATATTTATCTCTACTCACTGAATGTTATATGTATCTAAGTATATACACTACCTATATAAGGTACATACCATACCTACATTATAGTTTTCGCGCTCAAAAGCGTTTCTTTAGATTAACTGGGCTATTTCTGATAAGTACTCAGCAAGTTACATGAAATGGACTTGCTCGCAGAACAAACACTGGATATATTTCACCACTGACAAGCGGTAACACGACGGCAACACGCAATTTTATCAATGGACGTCCGCCTCTTCCAAGTTATATTGTGTGAAATCAATGTACCTATGAGAGTGAGAGTGATTTGAGTAGAGCTTGTTGCTAGTGAGTTCAGAGTGAGATAATAACAGCATTGTATCTGGAAAGCTATTAGCAATAAAGGTCTGTTGATGAAATCCATGTCGCGCGTATCGATTGCGATTCACATATACTCAAAAGCTCTTTACTACTTTCTTTTCTTTAGGCATCAGACGAACGTCAATTTATCACAATGACTCTACCACCGCACCGTATCAAGTTCAAAAGTTCTTTATTTCAGTTTTGTCGTCACAGACGCACTTATGAACGTCAATTATTACAATGACTCTACCACCGTATCGGAAAAAGTACCACTTCTCAGAAGATACGGCAAGAAACGTTGAGGCATTTTTTAGAGCTTCTATAACAATTTATAATGTTGATTGATTGATTGATTGTTAACACTTTATTGTATACCAAAAACATAACAAGAACAAATAAACATAGAACTTAAAAAAAATATTAGTACAATGGGCGGTCTTATCGCTAATAAGCGATCTCTTCCAGACAACCTTTGGATGGAGAGGATTTGTGAAACGACAAAAGACGGTGGTGTACTTATATAATAATAACTACTTAGTAAAATTATATAATATCATATGAGTATAATACATACATAGTATTTTAATATATATATATAAATACATAAATAATTATATTAATGTTATGTTTTATGTATACCTACCGTTACCTACTTTGCAGAAGTGGAATGTTCCAAGCACCTTTATCTTCTAAGTATATAGGTATAATTAAGAACAGTATAGTATGTCGAATGAGTTAGACCCGCTGGACAAGACAAATCTAAAAGTGGAGACCGTGGGCGAACACCGAAGCGATGGGTAGACATCCGAGGACACGCAGGTTATAACTGGATGGCCGAGGCAGAAGATAGAAAGTCATGGAAACAATTGGGAGAGGCCTATGAAATCGTTACTATAGTTATTTTAGTGTTGACGACCGCTGGCGACGCGACGACTGAATCATCGTTACGGTAGATTTGTTGAACAAATTATAGGAAGCGAAGGAAACCTATGGTTCAGGTCTACTCTCCCTCTTTATGGACAGTGTTGCGACCCAGTGTAGGCAACATCGTCGGAGAATTTCGCTACATAGGCATTCTGACAAAATGTCATGTTTAGGTAATGTTTTACATAGAGAAGGAAAAGGTAACTCAGTTTTCTGCAGAAGTATTTAGCAGGTCAGAATAAATTTTACAGTAAATTAAGCAATTTAAAAAAAAGAAGGACGTTCTCAATTCGATTGTATTTTCATTTATGTTTTTTTCCTCAAAACTCAGACCTGGTATTCAATGACAAAACCCAGAGACTTGTCTTCCAAACATAACCTACTGCTATACTTCACTTGGGTGGTAGAGAAAGACATAAAGCTAGATGTCCATACATTTACGAGGGTTGCGCAACCGCAGCGTTCACTCCGATTCGCGTACAGTACACTTACTGTCCGTCAAACCTCACAATACAAATGTACGCAAAAACTGACACAATGGGCACACAGCAAGGCATGGCGCTGAATAAGATGTGTGTAACACCAGGATAGAGCTCATACATCATACATAACTCAAAATATTTGTTTCGTCATGGAAAGGTAATGTTGCAGCAACTTCGAATCACTTGCCTGCTGAATTTTGCCAAAGAACTGAAATCTAACCCTGACGATCCTTTTTTCGAACGTTTGAAAAAATTCCCACCGTAACTTTGAACCAAATAGCGTATAGCATCTTGAGCTATCTATATTATCAGATGTCGTCATATTTCAGGTTTCATCAGAAATCAGAACGTCATACACTAAGTTTTCCTTATATTGCGAAGGAGGCAGGATCAGCAACAAGTGCCCGCAAGTATCACCTTAAAATTCCACCTTAAAATTGATATGTTAAAGTTAACTTTTGTATGTATGAGACCTAGGCTAGCGCATGCTATGAAAGTACTCAGTGACGTAACACCTTGTTCCCAATTTCGTGATTAAGAAAGGCAGCCGCAATGGTTGTTGTCTGAAGGTGGGCTGGCCTAATTTGTAATTGCATATGCAGCGCAATTCTCGTTTCTTTACAAGATTTCAATGAACAAAAATCATGCAAGAAACTGAAACTATTACCTCATTTATTGGTCCAGGGGAAATGGTTTCTTCACTCTATCCTTGGACTACAAAGCATAGCTGATTAAGATCAGATCTTTTGGAGTGCAATCTGATTTCAGATTTCTGCCAGTCATGATAATGACTCATACCTGTGATAAGGTTGCAAAAAATATTTTAAGAAGGTATAGGTGCGTAGTGAAGTAATATACCACCTTTTTATTTCGGGGAAAACCATGTTACTCAAGACCTCGGCGTGACCTAGCACGGCACACTTATGAAAATGCACAATATTTCCTGATGATATTAGAACTGTTGAATAACGTCCGAAGTCCAAGGTTGCTTGCTAAAAGTTGGTCAAGCATTTGGACTTTGGACCAAACTCATCAAAACCACAGAAGATTTAATAGTACCAACCCAAACTTAAGCTTTCGAAATCGATTGAACAAAGGTCAATCTCAGAATGGTGGGCTTGGGTAAAAGTAATCTAAGCACTCATTGAAATGTTTAAAGGGCGCGTTAAATTGCTATTTGTATGCATATACTCGTAGGAGGTCTCTCGTATGCGGGAGGCCGTCTGGGTAGATACCACGGCTTTGCCAGTTATTCTGCCGCCAAGCAGTAGTGAGCAAGCATTACTGTGTTCCAGTTTGAAGGGCATTGTAGCCAGCGAAATTACTGGGCATTATGAGACTTATTTGATGTCTCGGGATGATGAGCGTAATGCAGCGCTTCGCAGTAGTTTTTATGATATCAAAAGTTCTGGGTGGCACTGCAATTGTTATGGTCAGGCGTGGCGCTTACCATCAGGTGAACGACCTGCACGTCTCATCACTCAGACCCATAAAAAAAAATTACGCTCAGTCTTCCTGCAAAATAACCATAACTATTCAAATATAGCTAATGGTAAAATTAAATTATTATTACATCATCATATATCAGTGCCTAGTGGTCTACTGTTGGGTGTTGGCATTCCATGGTCAGTGTCTATTTAGTCCTACCCTTACATATTAAAACATAACACGTGTCTCCTTGGACGGAACCATTAGGGATACGTTTTGGCACACCTTAGCCACCATGGTCGGTGCATATTTGCGCAAGCGCACGCAACGGTCCGAAACAGTTGAATCATTTCGTTATACAATATCGGGCTCACGTCGATGGTCCTTGAATATATGCAAAGATGTAGAAAGTCACCTTTGTATTTAGGATATTTGTCGTCGTCCCGTCGTTTAGAACATTAGGTATTCGATCTATTGTTTATTATAATATATGTATATAAATCGCAATGATATAGATTGTAATGAAATGACCTTCTGTCAAAGATTAAACAAAAATCTACTCATTGATCTACTCTCGCTCTGTGTGTCGGGTCACTACCTTCCCTCCGGAATGGTTGATGGCTGGTCCACAAGTCATATTTGTGAACGGTTGCTGCTTGCGGGGACTGGTCTGTTCTGGTTCTGGTCACCCCTAACTGCTACTGTCATACCTATTTACATGTTTCTGTTGGTGATACTATGACTATGGGACATTCTGTTAATTTGAATTTGTACCTAATTGGTCATTGTAATATTACGGGATATTTTAAAAGAGTTGAAAAAAGAGACATCCCGCAGAGTTTTTGGTGCTATTTTTAGTGGACGTATTTCCAAAGCACTGGTAGTGTCAGTTTTCGCATTTCTTATGTGCACCTGGATTTTAATTTGAGTAGGTATAGGAAAGAAATGGGTAAACATGCTTACCTTCTTTTTTAAAACCATGTTAACCTAAGTTGAAATTTTTAACACATTTACAATTTGATTTGTTTAACCTATCTGTTTATGACGTTTAAAAGTGCATTGTTTGTGCTTATTTAATAAATAATATTTGACTTTGACTACTTTTACTATCAACTAACGAAATTACCAGGTACCTAATTAATTGCTTAACTTCACGTGGTCGATCGATGTACGACTAATTAAAGGCAAAATTCATATTTCATACTTCATTAGAGTATGTATGATTACTCCGATAATGGCCTTTTTTTACTGCGAAACACAATTTCCTCAAATAAAATGCATCTACAATGTGTTTTGGGAAATATAGTTAGGTGTAAATACCTACCAATTTACTTACCTACAGCTCTTTTTAATTAGCGTATTATTATTAGTTATGTACTATTTTATTATTATTATTATTATTTACTTTTTTATGGAACTGAGTAATGAGACGAGCAGATTGTTCGCCTGATTGTAAGCGCCAAGCCTGCGCATAACAATTGCAGTGCCACCCAGAACTTTTAATACCATAAAAAGCACTGCGTAGCACTGCATTACGCTCATCATCCCTAAGACATCAGATATTAAGTCTCATATGCCCAGTAATTTCGCTGGACATAATGCCCTTCAAACCGGAACACAGTAATGCTTGCGCACTACTGCTTGGCGGCAGAATAACTGGCAAAGCTTTAGTACTTACCTAGACGACCTTCGGCATACAAGAGACCTACCGCAAGTATTTTATTATATATAACTATGTTACATAGTCAGTAGGTACCTCCAGGCCTAGCGCACTCCGCACTGTATATACGAAGCTACAAGTACATAGCCGGACACCGACGGCCGGCGGGTTGCGCGTCGTTACACGTGCCGCGTCAGAAGAGATAAGAGCTATGCGATAGAAAGAGAGGCGCTCTATAGGTTAATATGACTGGTAGGTATGCAGCACTACGCGAGCTGAATTGAATTTTATTGCGTTATAGCAAGAGTCGCTATTTGTTTAAATTTCTTTGCGAAGTGATGCTTCTGTCCCTTAGCATTCTGTGGTATCTCTAACAGTAGTTTCAGAGATTACCTCCGACAAACAAACATACATACATACAATTTACCTCTTTTAAGGTTAGTAGATAGGTAAATATAATTTAAGCGTTTGTTTTCCAAGAAAGAATAAATAAATAAATATAATGTTGCAAATGTTTTGAATAATAGTTAAGAGAATGTATTAATGCAAAATTACCTACTTATACCTAATCTACTACATTTTATGGTTCTGAAATGTGCCGTGTGATGACAGGCTGAGCCATCATGGCCCATACGCTCAGAGGAAGAACACCCTCTGCACAGACTAGTAAGAGATACTACGTATTCAAATTCAAAATGGTCGATCCATCGAAAGGGGGTGAAGAAAGGGGGCGAGAAGGAGGGTTCCATTCTTGCACCACAGATAAAATATCGTTTCTTAAGGTCAGTGATTTTATAAGGCAGATTACCAGGCGTGACCCTCTGAGCCCATACGCCTTGTATGTAGGGCTATTGAGGTAGAGCACAGATTAAACATAACATGTAGTTCCAGATAGGGGCATAGGAATAGACAATAGCACATGCCATTGTCTATAGTGTATTCATAGGAATACACTATAGACAATGGCATGTGCTATTGTAACTATAAAATATAATATAACTTTTAAATACCTTTAAAGGTACCTCTACCCTATGGTAGAGGTACCTTTAAAGGTATTTAAGAGTTATCCCATGGATACACAGGCTTAAAAGGCTATTATGAACAACAAAGCGGCAATTTTGTTAGCATTCATATGCAAATTGGTAAATCATTAGTAGGACATTTACCGTAGAAAGTTCGCGGTGCTTATTATTCAAAATGTGTAGTAAAAGTAGTTTACCTACATCCTACATGAAATTCGGTTACAGTGTAATACCACAGAATACGTTACTTATATGTCTTGGGCTACTTAATTATGTTGTTATGTGAAAACTCTCCTATAATAGGAATTTGTAGTGTTTTGCTCCTGACTTACAAAAGTAGGTGTAATAGGTCGACGTAGTACCGTAGCACTATCATATTATGTCTATGTTATACAAAAGTACCAAAATACTGTCTGTTTCTTTTGCACATTAGTAAAAGGTATATATTCATGAAAGGGTAGCAAAAGTTATTTCGTTTATTGTCTACTATTTTGTGATGACGTCACGTAGCTACGCCTTTCAGCTGGGTCGGCCATTTTGTGTCACGATGACGGAACCGACTTCCAGTTAAACTTTCGGCTCTTAGTGTTCTTCTCTGGTGATTATTTAAATAATTTGTGATTATTTGATATTTTAGCGTTGCGGTTAAAAGTCAACAATGACTAAGTGCGTAAGATTTCATCAGTTGATATTGCAACTACTAGGGCCGCGTTCAGAAATGGGTAAATGTTCACGAGTGAATACTTGTCAGTTAATCTCAGTGACATGCCAAGTTAAAAATTAACTAGCGTCTTTCTGAACGGGCATCGAGTAATACAATAAGCCAGCCAATCAAAACCAATCATTTTCAAGACCGAGATTTCCCGCGCTTTTGTTTATCAGATTTAACTGCGTTATTTTGGCTAATATCGGAATTTTACCGTATATTTTGCTTCAAATACACGAATCGCTTATTTTATTTGTATGTACAAAAAATCAATGCAAAAATATTGCAAAATGTAAAGGAAAATGACAACTGACAACTATTACCTGACAGGTGAGAATCGTAACCCGATTTTATATCGGTGAATATTTTCACCTGTCAGGTGAACTTTTACTCTCCCCAATTGGTTTTCTGAACGGCTCAGGGTAAATGTCAAAGTTCACCTGAGTCATTTCTGAACGGCGTTAGGGTAATAATTACATTAACTGGGTGATTTCTGAACGCGGCCTAGAAAGTGGCCGGATGTTACTCCATTTTGTGTGATTATTCAACAATTTTAAAAGTCCTCTATAGTTCTGGGCAATGGTTGAACTGAACTTAGCTGTGAGCCTGTGACTTTTTGGTGGGAAGTGAAAAGTGATACAGTTCGATTTTGTTTTATTTTCCAAACAAGAAGTGTTATTTCGAGTGATCATGTGTAATATGGGTGGAATATTAACCATTATGTGTTCGTAAACATGCACAAGTGTTGGCAAATGAAACAAAATAGGGAAAAACAATAAAACAAAATGTCCGTGGAAAGCTTGTATAAAGTTCCACCACTTTATTGAAGCATTAGGAAAGGGTCCGGCTTGTTGCTGATGACCCTCATACGACGATATACGAAAGAAATCATTGTAATTTTTACAAACTATCAAATAAAAACTACGTAATACAAGGCGGTATGGTCCTAAAGACTTTACCTTATTCAAACGGGCGAATTTAAAAAAAAATGAGCTCAGCTGTTTTTGACAGCTGGAATTTCCGATTTCACAATATTTTCAATTTCGCGCGCGGACTTCTGTTATGGCGATTTTCTAATTTGATTCGATTGAAAATTAAATTATTTTTACGTAAATTTATGGCGAATTAGTGTGAAAACTAACTTATTTACCCATTTTGGAAACAGTATAACGCCCACGGCGGCGTTAAATTGCGCGTTTCATTCAACTGTCATCAAGTTATTGATTTCTTGGGTTTGTACCTTGTTTACTTTTCTCAGTGCCCACTGACCACACAAATCCTCCATGGCGGCGATTTAAGGCGCTCAAAGATTTCAGAAACTTTTCCTCTGTTGTGATTACATTTGGTTTTCTTTAAGAGAGATGTTTCAGTGTTAAAGTAGATCCGGTAGAACCATAGAATACTAAGGTAGAACGTAGATTTTGTTTTCAGTGTGTACTGTATATTGTTAAAATGGCTAAGAAACAAGTGGCAGAAGTTATGATCCACGCTTCAGAGTCGCGGGAAACTCTAGAAGATGACAGTCTAGATGTCAGCGTTGATTATATCGACGATGGACTCTACTTGGGTATGTATATACATAATTATTCTATAGAATATATTTTCTGAATCTAACATCGTAAGTTAAAGAAAGCGAAATAACTTGTTGCTGGCTTAAAAACTGTTTTTTAAATTATAGTCTTGCGTTACACCACTATCTCACCTGTTGTTAAGTGACGATGCGGTCGAGGATGTAGCACGCTCGGCTAGAAGAAACCTGTTCACTCTTGTCTTAAAGACACTCAGATTATGGCTATCAGGAAACACTGCCAGAGGTGCAGCAATGCTGGCAGAGAGTTCCACTCCTTGGCCGCTGGCAAACCTATGGCAAAACTGGTCACTTCTTGACTCCTTTTATTGTACTAATTGTTCCATTATTGTCATAAAGGTATATACCTTTGTGACGTAAAACATTCCTTGGTATTCTTGCAGGTAACCTAGCCTGTGCCAGAGACCACAAGACACTGCAGCGCTACCAGATCACCCACATCCTCACTATAGACCTCGTGCCACTGCCGCGGACCATTCTGGACCACACCGAGTACATATTCAAGTTTATTAAGTGTAAGATCACATCACCTAACAATTTTGTTATATCATAAGAGCTGAATGAAAACTCACCCATTTGGGATTATATCTACAGCCTGTACAAAAAATTGTTTTGCTACAATTTAGTTACATTTTGAAGAAAATATATTTATTAAATTTTTGCTATTACTATTTTGAAAGTAAATTAAATCAATGGCTATAAAACTTCCAAGACAAGTAAAAAGCATTTTGTTTACATTGTAGTGGCTGATGTACCAAAGGAAGATCTGATAAGCCATTTACCAGAGACCAACCAGTTCATCAAGCAGGCAATTGATGCTGAAGGAACGGTTCTTGTACATTGGTAAGCATTTTCAATGTAGGTGTTTGTAAAGTACCTTTGAATGGATGGTTAAATGTAATTAATATTGTGCTGTTCTAGTTATTTCGGAGTATCTCGCTCCGCAGCAGTAGTGATAGCCTACATAATGGAGAAGTACAGCCTGTGCTACGAAGATGCTTTTACAGTTGTAAAAACCAAGCGTAGGTTCATAGGCCCTAACATTGGCTTCATCGCCCAGCTCAAACTATTTGGACATATGGGCTACAAGATAAACAGAGACGATCCAAGATTCAAGCAGTTTCGTTTAAAAATGGCCGGCCAGAAACTTAAACAAGGTAAAACATTAATATACATAAATGGATCCATACAATATATCTCATAGATAGTTGAGAACTTTAGTAGTAACAACATACAAATAATTCCTATTGAAATAATTAAATATGCATATTTGAAGTTTGCTATAAAACTGTAACATGTTTATTGATTCTCCATCAATAAAACTTTTTTGAAAATGTTTTGCATGTCAACTTGAGGCATGAAGTTTTAGGTACTTACTTAGTTATATTTTTAGAATGACTAATGCACATCATTTACTTCCTTATGCTGCCTGCACAACCAGGTTAGTTTCGTTTCTACTTGTATATATTAGAATATCCATTTATTAAAGCCATTTTACTCCTAGTAATGTCACAGAATAATTTGGTAATGTACACCTTACCTTAACAACATAGCAATATTCAAGTTGCATTTACGCTTACCATCAGGTGAGTTGTTGTCAAACATGAGCCTATTTAATCATTAAAAAAATTATGTACCAAAATGTAAATATTTTTACCCAGTAATATAAAATTTAATAACCCAAGCCTATGACTGCATTTCGAGTCTTGATTGTAAATATTTGTGTTATAGGTAATTATATTTAAATTTTGTCATGCTGTGTAAGCATATTTACAGAAACATCTTGTTCAAAACGTTTACCTTTAATCTATTTTTGTATTTGAAGAGTTTATTCAAATAGACTGTCTGTGTCAGCCTGTGGTGCAGTGATTCGGCAGGTTGGCTCAAATCTCATATACCACTGAGGTTGCGGGTTGGATTCCCGCGACGGTACAAATGTTTGTGCATAGAAAAAAAACGCAAGCATTTGTTTAGTCTGGGTGTTATGGGACAATGGTCCTCCTCGTAGTTTATGGATACAGGGAATCCTAGTTAGGGGTCAGGGGCCATACTCTGAAAAGTAATTACGATCTTCGTTCTGTCGGATGAAAGGGACAGCGCTATGCAACAGGCATAAGAGTGTCTCTTTGAGTCCGCACGAACGAACGAACGAAAGCAACTCAGAGTAGGCCCCCAGGATCTATGCATGTGAACGTTGGACGTATTTATTTTATTTACTATCCTGTTTTAAGTGCTAAATTAATAAATATCCACCTATGTGATTATTAGTTTCGGTTATGTTTATCGGGGCTGACCACACGATACGAGAAAGAAGAAGTTATATTAAATCGTTTTCCAGTGAAGATCCTCCCGCAATTATTCGCGGACCTGATAAAGCCGGACCCCGGGCTGGTGCGCGAGCGGCCCGACCCCATCGTGTACCGCTGCAAGAAGTGCCGCCGCGTGCTCGCCGGCCAGGCCAACATCATCCCGCACCTGCCCAGGGAGCTGCGGATACAGCTGGCCAAGAAAGGTACGAACCGATAGGGAGTCAACGTCACTTCACTTCCCTTCTTGTTTGGATGGCATTTGTGGAGTTGCCATACCACAATAGGGGATCGGACAGTAATCGAGAATCTAAAATGTAGTTAGAACGAATGTTCGTCGAACCAGAAAGATAATTCAATCAACATTTTTGTGAAATAATAATGGTTAATATTTTAAAATCAATAAATAAAATCTAATAATTCTGTCATTTTTTATCTGTTCTTCATCTCAAACGGAACAATAATCACAGCGCCTGACGTCATTTGTAGGCAAACGCCGTGAGCTTGTGTTTATTTTACCTTTATCATAAAATGTATTTTCGCTATTTTTTTTTTCGTTCCGTTACTACAATATAATCCCCAAACTTCACGAAACGTATTTAAATCTCTTTGCAAGTTTTATTTCGAAGAGTTTGTATTTTTTTCATATGACATCACAAGTTTTCCGGTGACCTGTAGCGCGGCAATATTTGAAACATAATATTTAATCATAGCTTTATTTAATTAAAATAGTATTTTTATGGCTTTATATATATTCATTGTAGTTAATTTAAAACACTTTCTGAAAAGTTGTCCGATCCTCTATTATACTGCGCTGCGCAAGCGGATGATTTGCAATCGCTGTCCTACCGGACACAGCAACTATAGTTTCCTGTGAGGTGTGTCGTTCGGTAACAAAAAGTGTCCACGTTTGCGCAGCGCCTTAGGCGAGTACTTCAAATTAGTGATATATCTAAGCGTTGTAAGTATATCAATGACTGGCAATGATTTCAGTAAGTAACTATCAGCAGGCCTAGCGCACTCCGCACTGTAGGTACGCAGCTACAAGTACATAGCCGGACAGCGACGGCGGGTCGCGCGTCGTTACACGTGCCGCGTCAGAAGAGATAAGAGCGGCGCGATAGAAAGAGAGGCGCTCTGTAGGTTAATATGACTGGTAGGTATGCAGCGTTACGCGAGCTGAATTGAATTTTATTGCGTCATAGCAAGAGTCGCTATTTGTTTAAATTTCTTTGCGGAGTGATGCTTCTGTCCCTTAGTATTCTGTGGTATGAGCCAGGGAGCAGAACTATAAACGCGTAGCATAGTCATATACCTTATTATAGAATAGAACAGAAAACACTTTATTGCACTAAAGAAGGAATTACATTTTGAACATACTTTCGTATGATAAGTACAATAGGCGGTCTTACCGCTAAACAGCGATCTCTTCCAGACAACTATTGCTATAGAGAGACAATATTCATAGACGATAGTGTGCAGACATAAGAACGTAGGTATGTATTCTAACAACATACTTAAACTATTATATTATATTGTGTTCAGGTATCCGCCCGCCGCCCAGCAAGCTGACGGGTTTGAACTGCGCGGAAAACGGAGAGATCCTCATCGAGAAGCTGAAGAGCCTCGCGTGCCAGATCCTCGAGTCTCACACTGAAGAAAGCCCGGGACAGAGCCACAGCGACAGCTGCGAGAGCGAAGAAGGGTCTAGTCAGGTAAAATATTTTTGTAGTGGTAGACTTCGGCCACGGTTGCCTACCGAACAAAGCCGAGCAACTTGTATGAAAGTATTTTTGATCTTTCTCAAAAACTCACGATTTCATTTGATGGGTTACTTTGGGAGACATTGAAGGGAAATAGGATCAATTAAGCCCGTGTTTTTTTAATGAAAATTTAGTCGTCAGGCTGACGAAACCTTTAAAAAAAAATCTAAAACGCAGTTTTTATTTTCTCCAAAAGTCACGTGATATTGCCTAAAAATAAAACTTCTTACTGCGAAGGAAAATGTACTACCCTAAAGATCCCAAATATTTGCATCACCTTTTAGAAACATGCGAGCGCAATATAAGCGATAGCTACTTGTATGTATATGTCGCAGCCAATTAGCTTAATTCGCCGTTCGTTCAATCAACAGCCTAGCCTCTTTAATAAACAGCGCCGTTCAACTAGCGGCCTGAATGATATTCAGCCATAGTGTCTGTTACAACATTTAATTAACTGGCTGGCTAATGCTTAGGCCATTCGTAACATGCGGTTAAATTTAGATGTATCCTACGCGAGATTGTAAACTGTCGAAAGATTGTGAACCGTTGCATTATTTTTCCGCAATATATTATATCTAATATACATGTTGGCGGCGTTGGGGTGGCCCAAGGGCCAACCCCGCCGCACCCTAAGCTACCGAGGGCTGCCGCTAAATTCACATTATTATTGTCACTAAACTCTTCCATTGCACTATTTTCATTAAATTTTGGAAAACAGGCTTTATAAATGAACAGGCTAGGCAAGTAATTAAATGCCATCGATCCAAGTCATCTGCCTAGCTGTTTGATCGAATGGCTGAACATCATTCAGGCCGCTAGTTAAACGGCGTTGTTTAGTAAAGAGGCTAGGCTGTTGATTAAACGGCGAATGAAGCTAGTTGGCTGCGACATATACCTACATAACCAATTTTCAAATAAAAGCATCTGCAATGTCTCGCTGATTCTTATAATATTTCCTTCGTCAGACGCTGGATGGGTACAATGAGACGAACCTAGTAGACGCTCACATAGCCCCGCGCGACGCGGCGGCGGCGTGTCGCCTCATGTGGTTCGTGGAGCCCCTCGCGTGGATGGAGCGCGTGGCGCACGACGCCGCCGGCAAGCTGCACTGCCCCAAGTGTCGCAACAAGGTCGGCAGCTTCAACTGGCTCATGGGTGAGTGGCTCGCGAGCCGCCGGCGTGGCTGGAGCGCGGCGCACGACGCCGCCGGCAAGCTGCACTGCCCCAAGTGTCGCAACAAGGTCGGCAGCTTCAACTGGCTCATGGGTGAGTGGCTCGCGAGCCGCCGGCGTGGCTGGAGCGCGGCGCACGACGCCGCCGGCAAGCTGCACTGCCCCAAGTGTCGCAACAAGGTCGGCAGCTTCAACTGGCTCATGGGTGAGTGGCTCGCGAGCCGCCGGCGTGGCTGGAGCGCGGCGCACGACGCCGCCGGCAAGCTGCACTGCCCCAAGTGTCGCAACAAGGTCGGCAGCTTCAACTGGCTCATGGGTGAGTGGCTCGCGAGCCGCCGGCGTGGCTGGAGCGCGGCGCACGACGCCGCCGGCAAGCTGCACTGCCCCAAGTGTCGCAACAAGGTCGGCAGCTTCAACTGGCTCATGGGTGAGTGGCTCGCGAGCCGCCGGCGTGGCTGGAGCGCGGCGCACGACGCCGCCGGCAAGCTGCACTGCCCCAAGTGTCGCAACAAGGTCGGCAGCTTCAACTGGCTCATGGGTGAGTGGCTCGCGAGCCGCCGGCGTGGCTGGAGCGCGGCGCACGACGCCGCCGGCAAGCTGCACTGCCCCAAGTGTCGCAACAAGGTCGGCAGCTTCAACTGGCTCATGGGTGAGTGGCTCGCGAGCCGCCGGCGTGGCTGGAGCGCGGCGCACGACGCCGCCGGCAAGCTGCACTGCCCCAAGTGTCGCAACAAGGTCGGCAGCTTCAACTGGCTCATGGGTGAGTGGCTCGCGAGCCGCCGGCGTGGCTGGAGCGCGGCGCACGACGCCGCCGGCAAGCTGCACTGCCCCAAGTGTCGCAACAAGGTCGGCAGCTTCAACTGGCTCATGGGTGAGTGGCTCGCGAGCCGCCGGCGTGGCTGGAGCGCGGCGCACGACGCCGCCGGCAAGCTGCACTGCCCCAAGTGTCGCAACAAGGTCGGCAGCTTCAACTGGCTCATGGGTGAGTGGCTCGCGAGCCGCCGGCGTGGCTGGAGCGCGGCGCACGACGCCGCCGGCAAGCTGCACTGCCCCAAGTGTCGCAACAAGGTCGGCAGCTTCAACTGGCTCATGGGTGAGTGGCTCGCGAGCCGCCGGCGTGGCTGGAGCGCGGCGCACGACAGTCTATGAGAACTAACCGTCAAATAGTTATCTTAACCTTTGGAGCGCCACGCTGTAGAAGCACAGAATACTAAGGGACAGAAGCATCATTCCGCAAAGAAATTTAAACAAATAGCGACTATTGCTATGACACAATAAAATTCAATTCAGCTCGCGTAGCGCTGCATACCTACTAGTCATATTAACCTACAGAGCGCGTCTCTTTCTATCGCGCCGCTCTTATCTCTTCTGACGCGGCACGTGTAACGACGCGCGACCCGCCGTCGGTGTCCGGCTATGTACTTGTAGCTTCGTACCTACAGTGCGGAGTGCGCTAGGCCTGGTAGAAGCAAACCCGTGCGCTCTAAGCCTAGCTACGAACGAACTTATTCATTTATACAGCACATGCAACGTACAGACTATGTCCAACATATTACAAGGCAAAACTAAGGTAAGCAAGAATACGAAATTCCCCGCTGCTTCGGCGCAGAGAGCACTGTTTCGTCGAGTATAGCCGACCTTGGCCTCTTTGGATTTCATTTCTGCCCTCTATGAAAATCTTAGTGGAGATAAGACCTACTTTGATTGCATTTACTGAACAACCAATCATCATTATTTGAATAGAATCAGGGTTCAATTTAGTAGCCGTATCATAAAACCTGAAAAAATATAAAAACACGTGTTTCCTACTTTTTCATCTACTACCAAATAAAAATCAACAATCGAGGGTTAAAATATGTATCATTCTTCATGCACTTTCAATTATGTTATGTTGATTAGTACTAGAATCGTGTCCTTTTGCCCCTAAAACATGTTATATTATTTGTTTTGCCCCTAAAACATGTTCTGTTATAATTTGCAGGTTGCAAATGCCCGTGCGGGCAGAAAGTGGCGCCCGCGTTTTACCTGGTGCCGTCCAAAGTAGAGTGGTCCAATATAGTGCAGAACGTGCAAATCACCGTCTGAAATTTCTTATATATAATGCATTAGCGCATGCTACGCGAAAATCTTAAGATTTCAAATAATTAGGACGAAGAAAAATGAAATGGGAAGACTGTCATCGTCCTCGTAAGACGATATAAGAAAGATAGAAGAAATTTGGTTGCTCGAGCAGTTGGCTCGGTGGCCCAGTGGTTAAGGCGTCGGGACGGTATTCCGAAGACGCAGGTTCGATCCCTGCCCGAGCAATATCATTTTTCTTCTTCCTAATTATTTTAAACCGTCTGAAACGTCTATAGTCTAGATTAGACATACAACAAACCACTTAGCGGATTGAAATCTTATACGATAATAGACCAATGCAGGATTTTCTGTTCAAAATTCTGGGTGGTGCTGTCTGCTAAGCGAACGACATGTTCGTTGCGTATTGTTTTCAAAGAGCCATCGCCATTGCACTGTTACTAGTTGCTGTTTATAGATGTCGCTACATTTAAATGTTATATTGACAACTGCCTAGTGTAAGTTATTTAAACGCTAAAAGCAGTACTTAATAGAACATTTTTAAAGAAGCAACAGCAGTTTAAGCTACATAAATAAATAGATCAAGTAGTTTGAAGTAGTTACTTTAAAAGTTGGGTTTTCAGCCAGATGCATACTTACATCAGAACAATTATATTTATTTTATGAATCTAACGGAATCAGCCGTGACGTTGCGGAAATTCATCTCAAATCTGAAACGCAATGAATATATGTAATGTAATTCCGCTGAATATATTACGGAATTTTTAGAGTTATATTTTATTTTATAGCTAATGTAAAATGAATTTAAATTAAAAAAAATAAATGATAATTTAGTTTAATATTGTATATAAAAATTAAGGTACATATGATGATTTAATAAAAAATAATTTAGTAAATCATGTTAAATAAATAAAGAAAGACAACAACAACCCTTCTTGTACGACACGTGTTTCGCGTCTGCGCGAGGCATCAGGTGTCGACTCTCCGAACGCTGGAACTAGAGTATTATTTATTCATTATTCTAATAACCTACATAATATTCAGCACAATTACATTACATATCTTCATTGCTATTTATATTTATTTATTAAAACGTGGACTTCCAATATGTATATAAATATGTATGACCGTTAAATGTGTCCAGTAAAAATATTTGTAACTTAGTACATTCTGTGACTTCCATTTCGAAAACGCTCAGACATACCGGCACGATAAATAAGGCAAAACTAAGTTGCGAAGACCAAATAATGATTTAAAGATGTTTTAAAAATGTGTTAAAATTGTGAATATGTCGCAGCCAACTAGCTTAATTCGCCGTTCAATTAACAGCCTACCCTCTTAACTAAACGCCGCCATTCAATTAGGGGCCTGAATTATATTCAGCCATTTGATCAAACAGCTAGACAAATGACTTGGATCGATGACATTTAATTACTTGCCTAGCCTGTTCATTTATAAAGCCTGTTTTCCAAAGTTTCAAAATAATCGTCAGTCGTAATAGTTTCAGAATATCATTCAGGCCACTAGTTGAATGGCGGCGTTTAGTTAAGAGGCTAGGCTGTTAATTGAACGGCGAATTAAGCTAGTTGGCTGCGACAGATACATAATTATATAATAGATGTTGATATGCTCAAAGGGCTTTAAATCTTTATTGTAATGTGTTAATGTACCCCGTAATGAACATTTGGTGTTTGCCATAGATACTGAAAACATTTTTCCTGTACATTAATATTATTTAGAATAATGCGACGATAGATTTTAGTTCTAGAAAAAACTACCAAAACAGGAACCTTGGTGGCTGATATATTTGCATACCCTTTACTTAAAGGGTGACGAACGTGACATCTATTGAAAATGTATTTAGGCCACCAAGGTGTTCTAATGGCTAAGTTGGTCAAAGCGCCTCCTGTGCTGAAGTAAGAAGTCCCGAGTTTAAACCTCGGCTGGATCAAAATTAAACCAAAAAGTTTAGTAAATGTAAATATTGTCTCGCTTACTGTGGGAATAGATAATGATGGGTAATTCGTTTTATTTCCTGTACATTGTAGATGGTATTTATTTGTTGACTGTTGGCCTGTATTATAAAAATAAATCATGTTTCAACTGATATAATCTGTTTATTTCAATAAAACAAACATGACTAGATTGTTGTTGACCACAAAATACTAACTTAACAGATTAATATCCAATTTTATACAATACTCAAATCGCTCAACTGCTATCTTTATCAATATCTGTGTCCTCTATCTTTGGCCACATTATTGCTTAACATCAAACGAAGAACTTGACAAACATCACCAGTCCATCACATTCCCACAGCTGGGACATGGGCCTTCTCTCATCATCAGAGAGTTGTAGGTATATATATATTTTATGGAACTGAGTGATGAGACGAACAAGCCGTTCGTCTGATGGTAAGCGCCACGCCTGCCAATAATAATTGCAGTGCCACCCAGAACTTTAAAACCGTAAAAAGCACTGCGTAGCACTGCATTGCGCTCATCACCAGACATCAGATATTAAGTCTCATATGCCCAGTAATTTCGCTGGCTACAATGCCTTCAAACCGGAACACAGTAATGCTGTCGCACTGCTTGGCGCCAGAATAACTAGCAAAGCATTTGTTGCAACACTGGCAAATTATTGAATTCATCTTAGCCAATCTAGTACCAACTTTTCTTCCGTCGATAGCTGTACTAATAGACGGCGTATGTACATCAAGGCACGAGCCGTCCGTCGGTGCGCATCTTGGGTATGTCTTGTAGGGCCATCTTGTGTGTGCGCATGAGGTGCGTCTTGCGCTTCCAGCTGTCGGAGAAGCAGCTCGGGCAGGAGGGACACTTGTACGGGAGCTCGCCGGTGTGCGTGCGCACGTGCCGGGACTGGAATAGATTAGATAACGCTTTAATGTCACACAACATCACCCCTACATGGTGGACGTTCCGCCTATCCGTACTAAACGTTTCGAATCACCTTTTTGGTGCGAACGTCGAAGGAGTGGAACGGCTTGCCGTCGTCTGTTACCACATAATATAATCGAGGTGTGTTGAAATCCTGAGTGAACAGATGGGGATCGGACAGTAATCGAGAAAAAATCTAAAATATAGTTAGAACGAATGCTCGTCGAACCAGAAAGATCATTCAATGAATATTTTTGTGAAATAATAATGATTTATATTTTTAAATCATTAAATAAAATCTAATAATTCTGATATTTTTAATCTGTTGTTCATCTCAAACGAAACAACAATCACAGCGCATGACGTCATTTGTAGGCAAATGCCGTAAGTCAAGCTTGTGTTTATTTAACGTTTTTGCTTTTCATAAATGTATTTTTGCTAATTTTTTCGTTCCATTACTACGATATCGTCCCCAAACTTCACAAAACGTATTTAAATCTCTTTGCAAGTTTTATTTCGACGAGTTTGTCGTTTTCTACCTACATATGACGTCACAAATTTTGAGGTGACCTTTTGCACGGCAATATTTGAAACATAATATTTAAACATAGTTTTAGGTACTTTTAGAGCGTTATTTAATTAAAATAGTATTTTTCATGGCTATATATATTAATTGTATTTAATATAAAACACTTTCTGAAAAGTTATCCGATCCCCTATTACTCACTGGGTAAGCGTGCTACACCTTCGTCACATCGTCGCTTCCCATCAGGTGAGATCGTGGTCAAACGTTGACCCAGTCAGATATAAAAAGCGTGGCTTGGCAAAATGGTTTTTTCTGCGACAAGCCATTCTGAATAGGCTCGCTAACCCGTCTCAGTGGCTCATTGATCGCATACCTGGTGTATACGGGTTTTAGATGTATGAATAATGGGACTTAGCATTACATTTTAGAATTATTTCAACAAACGTTACATGTTTTGCGATCCGCCATCCTAGAAAAATAAAAGATAAACTCCTAGGAAAATTACCTAGAAAATAAAATAAAAATTGTACCTCCTTTAGTTTTCTGATCGCTTAGAAATTAATTTTTGAAATCGGAGCACCAATTTGAACAGACTAACAATGTTTTTTTCTGGACTGTTACACATTCATATGATCGGATTTTTTAGAATCAGAATAATCTTTATTGTATAACTGTGTGTACATTTAGAGCTAGATCAATAGAACAGCGCGTTTTATTCTGAAGATCGATGAAACTAGCAGCCTAACAAAACAGAGTTGGCGGTTGTCAACATGGTTTCAAAAACGTACCAAGTTACTAGCATCATAGAAGGCCTTCCCGCAGCGCGCGCAGACGTGCGCGGGGGCGGGCGGCGCGGCGGGGGCGGGGGCGGCGTGGCGGCGCTGGTGGCGGCGCAGGCTGGACGCGACGGCGGCGCGGAAGCCGCACGCGCCGCACGAGAACGGCTTCTCGCCCGTGTGTTGCCGCATGTGCACCTTGAGGTTGCCCGCTGGAAATATAGATTTATACTACATTAACCGTTACCACCCGTTACTTAGCTAAGTAACGGTTAACATTACGCAAGCATTACTGTGTTTCGGTTTAAAGGGAATAGGGGATCGGACAGTAATCGATAAAAAATCTGAAATGTAGTTAGAACGAATGTTCGTCGAACCAGAAAGATCATTCAATCAACATTTTTGTGAAATAATAATGATTTATACTTTTAATTCAATAAATAAAATCTAATAATTCTGACATTTTTAATCTGTTCTTCATTTCAAACGAAACAACAATCACAGCGCATGACGTCATTTGTAGGCAAATGCCGTGAATCAAGCTTGTGTTTATTTTACGTTTTTGCTTTTCATAAAATGTATCTTTGCTAATTTTTTCGTTCCATTACTACAATATAGTCCCCAAACTTCACACAACATATTTAAATCTCTTTGCAAGTTTTATTTCGAAGAGTTTGTCATTTTCTACCTTCACATGACGTCACAATTTTTGAGGTGACCTTTTGCGCGGCAATATTTGAAACATACTATTTAAACATAGTTTTAGGTACTTTTAGAGCGTTATTTAATTAAAATAGTATTTTACGTGGCTATATATATTAATTGTGGTTAATATAAAACACTTTCTGAAAAGTTGTCCGATCCCCTATTGTAGCCAGCGAAATTACTGGACATATCACATTTAAATATAAATCGTAAATGACCTGTGATACTTATTCACTAAATCTATTTTTAACTGTAGGTATTTTATTTTGTACTTTTTGCATATGAATATTTATTTTTAATTTCGTATGGGTATTTTACGCCTGAAATAAAAACATTTATTATTATTTTATTATTTAATTTCTGTTGTATCTAGGTGAAGAATGCTATGCAGTGCTTTTATGGTATTAATCGCACTGTATTTGTATGGGCAGGCGTGAAGCTTATGATCAGGCGAACGACAAGCTCGTGTCTGATCACTCAGTTCCATAAATAAAAACTTGTGTAATTACAAGCTTGGTAATGATCATTATCATAAAGACAAGTCTTTTATGTAAAAGAGTGGTAAGCATATGGCTTGCTCAATGGAAAGTAATGATGGTTGCCGATATACATGCAGATGCATATAGGCATCCATCACTGCCTGTAATCAGCGAGACGAGGAGTCAGTTACCTTGCTGTGAAGTTGATGCCTAGAATTACCTAGTAAATTGTAGTTCATACATTTTTGTTTGGTGTTTTTAATGAATGTTACCTTGGCTAAAACTCCATCCACAAAAGCAGCACAGGAAAGGCTTGTCTTTCTCATGCACCGACATGTGACTTTTCAATATGCTCTTTGTTTTAAACCTGTAAACAAATAACATTAGGTACATTATAGATATATAGAAAATTCTTTATTGCACAAACAAATTTGTAGGTACATAGGCGAACTTAATGCTAATGACATTATAATAATAATAAAACTCAAAAAAATTATAAGGCTTTAAATTAAACTAAAAAAAATGTACACTGATAAATATACAAACAAGCCATGGGCCCATAACCTAAAAAACTACACAGTGTGAATATCAAAAGTTAAAACTTGAACACCTATGTAATCTTACAAACATACCTGGCACTGCATTTATCACAAGTGAAAGGTCTTGATTCTCCATGAGCTCGAGTGTGGACTGCGAGTTGCTTGCGTCGCTTGAACCTCTTTCCGCAAGTCGTGCAGGGGAACTTGCGCTCGTCCGAGTGCGAAACGGAGTGGGTGGCTAACTGTGAGGGGCGAGAGAAACCTGTAAACAAAATGCTGTTTTAGTATGTAATGAAGTGCAATTATTACAAGCTTTTATTTAACTTGCAATGTATGTATGTATGTAACTATGTTTGTTCAGGTTGAATCTTGCAAGTTGAATTATGAGACTCAACAGCTAATTGTCTCAGGGTGACGAGCGCAGTACAGCGCCGCGCAGGATTTTTGTTCAACAAAGTTCTGGGTGGTGCTGTTATTGCTATGGGCTAGCGTATCGCTTACCATCAGGCAAACGACTAGTTCGTCTGCTCATTCAGTTAAATTAAAAAATATATATATTAGAACCACTTCCTCTTATCCTACGGAGTTGAAATTTTGCATAGTTGTCAAAGTCCAATGATTATGACAATACAATATTATGGTGACAGTCAGCTGATCTAATTATGGAGATGGAAGGTGGGCAATAGAACTCCTTGATGAGTAATCGTAAACTACTAGTGTTTGGACTCATTTTCGTCTGCTTGCGGTCCCGATTACGAATTTGTTAAAATCTTGTCATGAAAAAATATTTTCAACAAAAATCTTATTTTATTCTTTCATAGCCTGACATTAGTTGTCTTACTGTAAATGTAATAAGACTGAGATGATAAAATGTAATTAGTTAGTTCAAGTAATTTACACTTACTTTTAGGGCAGTGGGCACATACATATTTCTTCCCCGAATGTTCTTTCTGGACATGCTTTTCATACCAAGTCTTAGACATGAAGCTCTTCCGACACACCAAGCATACATTACTCTTTACTTCTGCATGTTTTGTCTCTTTCTTCGGCTCAGTTTTTTTCTCTTCTGATATTTGATTCCCTGTAAGTTCTATATTTTCATCGACATGATGGCCCATTTCGACTTCAACTGGCATGTTATATATTGGGTCTAAAAACTGCCTCATATCATTTTCTATTACACTACATATCTTATAGTCAGGTAATGTTAACTTTATATTATTATCTATATGAGTGTTACCATTTTTTATACACTTGTCTGGCTCAACTATTACGGTATTGGTTCGGGATATTATATTTTTCAGAGTGACATTGACTTTCTGAGCTTCAGTGATGAAGGTGTATGAGGATTCCATTTTAATGACACAATCATAGCAGAATTGTTTCGGTAGATGATCTTCCTCTGTTATCTAAAACAGAGAAAGTAAGTGCAGTAGGTACCGTTAAACTTATACACGCAGTTCCGTGACTGACTGACATTCATGAAATTTGAAATATATGGTAAAGAGCAGAGGTACAATAAGAAAGGATTTCACGAAATTCCTAGTCGCAGCGCGGTAGATTTAACTTCAAGAGGCGACAAACAATCGGGATATGGAGCTTGAAATATAAAACGATGTAAGATAACTTAGCGGGCCTCACTAGTTTTGCTGATTAAAGTGTTATTTACAATGAATCAACTCAAAAGCAAAATTATGAATTGCGCACCCGAATGTTTGTGCAAAAACAAAACATTTCTACAGCTCTTGTGTCGAAATTCTCCCTTTCCCACGAAGCAACTTCTCTCATACAGCCGCGGCATAGCTTTGATATGTCCATTAATTGAGCGTATTCAATAAAATAAATTATTTTCGGGAATCAAATTCAGAGTGAGAAATGAAAACAAAATTATATATTAAATTTCTGTTCCAGGGCCATTCAAAATGTTTTGTAAACTTCAGCATGTACAAAATAGAAAGTGTTACTGGAGAACGCGAGATAGCAGATAGCTTTCTCTTTCAGTTATGGCACGCTAGACAAAAAAATTGTTAAAGTAAAGGGACTGATATGGAACATTAATATTCCGTTACGTTGTACGCAGAAAACATTTTGCATAAAATAAATACACTAAAAAGCTTGCTTTTTAAATTGTATAATTTTTTAAGTTCAAACAACAGGTTTCCAAACTCCTCCTGGCCTAGACTCTGCTAAGAAGATTTTCAACGCTTCTATTCCTTCTCCTGTTAGTGGTGAAGCTTCCAGCAACTTCGGCGCGTTCGGCAGTTCTATACTGAGCCTGGCGAATTGCAGCATAAGGAGGGCTTCATTACGCATCTGTCTATAAGCCGCGTCCATCTTGCTGAGCACGAGTATGAACTAAAACATATTGGTTTTGTAAATAGCTAGTTTATAAAAAATGGTCGCCTGTAGAAATTAATACAGCAAATTAATAAGTCATAAAGACAGCAGGCGCTGATTTTCTAATGATCTCCGCCGAAACAATTTGTCCTAAAAACTAACCTTGGCTTTTTTTAGCCGTGGTTCAGCCAGCAAAGTGTAAAGAAGAACTGCAGCTGCTGATATCTGGCAGAGATTTGAAGTATCCACTACATAAACCACCTAAAAATTAAAAATAATACGTATTATATAGGTACCTACATAACTTTTAGTGTTTCAGCGCTTATGCTGTAATATATATTATAATGATGTCTCCAAGAATTAGGTACCTACTTTATCCACTCCATCCAAGTAATTCCGCCACAGCGTCGCCATCTCTCCGCCCACCTCTCTCACGGTCATAACTTGCTTCTTCCCATGCTTGTTTAGATAGTAGATATCGTAAATATTAGTCCCAACTGTAGGCACAGGGCTGTATGTGTTGTCTATTCCCTCGGACTCTTGCAGCTTTTTCAGTAAAGTGGTCTTCCCAGAGCCTTTTGGTCCGAGGCACAACACATTTATTTTGTTTTCAGGGTCATCCATCATAAAAAATAAACCTATAAATTTAGATGTATTAAAGGTAGCAAACTACATTTTGCGGGCTGAGTTTAAGGGATACCTAATTACCTTTAAAGTTATGTCAATAAATAAAGTAACCAAAGAAACCTCCAAAAATAAGGTGGAACATTTGTAGTGTTGCTACTCCCCACTAGGTGGCGCTATTCAAAATGTTCCACGTTAATAAAATAAAAACAACTACGAGCGTTTTCGGTATCGAAATGAAATGGAACTGCGCAGTTATAAAATAAACTTCATTTGGAATCGAGGCATTGAAATTGACTCATAAGTGCTTATAAATTAAGAACTTGTAAATCAATGCCAGTCTGTACGTGCGTAGAGACCGTAGAGTGAAGTCATCATTAAAGGCTCTTTTAAGGCATTTTTTACTGATATTATAGCCTTTCAAGGGTGAAAAAGTTCATTTTTAATGCAGGTGATAAAGTTAAATATCAGTGTTGGCGAGTGCTCTACATGGGCACGCATGTGACATTTCGCGTGGACGTAGGTAGCGTAAGGTACCTGCTGGTAGAGCCTCGGGCTGTACACGTTTTGTCTCCTACAGTTACATTCCAGTACCTAATTATAGTCGAAATCATGCACGAAAGCACAATGTGCTCGGCTGCACCCATGGTTTAAGGTTGTATGTTAATGACTTGAAGAATGATGTTTAATTCAATGCCTACTAGAAAAAGATATTTCAACGATAGATTCAAGCATCTACACATCTTAAGATTAAGAAGATTGCCTAATCTCAAAAGACTTACATATTAGATAGATAGCCAAGCAGTAACCAAGCAGTTTAGAGATTTAAAAAAGTTTCAGAGTTTTTCAGTACCTAGGTATATATTTGACCTACTGCTAAAATGCTTGGTTACGACAACTGCAATAAGTTTCACAGTAGTCGTAAAACTCCGTGCAAGAACTTAGCTGAATAAGAACTAAGAACAGGGCACAAGACCCCAAGTCAGCCACTTGTGGCTGTCGTGGGTGTTGTCCGTAGTGTTGTAGCACGCACGTTCGCTTGCACTTGTCATACGCGCTCGAATCTAGGCGGCCTTAAACTTGGTTTTACGTAACGCGCTCAATGCCGCGCTAGTGATGGGCACGCCGGCGCCGCGCTGCACGGTGACCCAATTCTGCGATTAGTGTGTCACGAAATTAGGACAGTCACATTTTGTCATTTTAAAACAGTGTGGTCGTAAAAAAACAATAAAAATTAATTATTATTTTTAGGTAAATTCTTAATAATCATGTTGTAGGTCAGTATGATTACGTTTTGTGAGATAAAATCCAAAGACGACACTGTTATGGCCTATTTCATTGGTTCATTTGAAGGATACATGGCAGGTGACCTACATTCTGATTGATTTATACAATCTAATAATAATACACTGCTTTAAAATTAACTTATTGAATATTTATAGGCGTGCATCCTTTCCGGTGGTCAGTAAATGTGGGCCTAGGTTGAAATAATTAGAAATAATTAACAGTGTCTCCATCCATCGCCAGAACAAAGGACTATTGATTAGACGATAGAGTTCATAAATCATCTCTTATTGTCATTTAACATGCCTATCTTAAGACTAAAGATATGTATGCAAATAAAATGTTTGCAAATTGCAACCGCATTAGGCTAGTCCCCTCCCTAGCGGTGAGGCTAGCAACTGGTAAGCCCGCGAATTTCGGCGCAAGGCGGCCGTAAGTAGGCCAGCGCACCCTTGACCCACTGACTCACTGCCAGCGAGCGCCCGCCATTGTTTTCCAACAATCAATAAATAATACACCGAGCAAAACTTACGCTCGCATATTTGCGCAACAGCGCTGGCTCATCGCTCCGCCATTTTGGACGTTTGTTAACATTTTCGCGCGCTGTCAAATTTTGACGTATGAAACTTTTTTAGGTCGCGCGAAATCGGCGCAATGGGCGTGTAACGTGCGGCCGCTTAGTTACTTAATAAATAAATATTGATGTGGGTTGACCTTCGTTGTTAATGCTAAATTACACTTTGATCTTAGTTAAAAGGCCGAGAAGCGATAAAATAATGCTGAATTACTGTGAAGTTTTAATATATGTAAAATTGTAAATTGAGAAGATAAAATTGCAATTATAATCACTATATAACACCTATATGAATAAAATACGCCTGTTCATATTCAACTGCCAGCCAGCATACATTCCTCCAAGCAATAGGTAGACAATTCTTTCTTATTAAAAGTTGGTGTGTTTAATTTAGTTATGTTAAGTTTATCTATATAATAAATAATATTATCTAGAGCGCTAAGTAGGTAGGTTCCGATTGTGTGTAAGGTTGTTAAATAGTTCGTTAAAGCAAACTAAAGGCCTAATTCAACAGAACGATCATCACTGGCCTTAACCACCTGCCGGTATCGTGAGTTAGGTTAATTACGGCCTTGTGAGGCTCTTTTTCACACAACCATAACCAACCAATGTTATTCACGTGTCTAATACCTACTGTTCTATGTAGTCTTAGCCTGGAACAATGAATCTATGACCTTCTTATTGTATATTTAACTATTTTTAATTAACAATTAAAACACACACACTTTTACATATTAAATGTTTTCTGAGTAAATAGTGATTGAGGTTCAGAAACTTATTGAAATATAAATGTTTTATTTGTTAAATAGCTTAATTATATTGATTAGCATGGATAGCAGTAGCACACACGGCGGTGGCGTGTACATACATTAAATAAATACATAGATATATAGAAGTATTACGTCGCGGCCGCCAACTGAGGTCGACACGTAGAGAATCGAACTCTACAGCTCTACCGAAGGCTTGATACGTTTCTGAATGAAGGATCCAACGCCCAATTTAAAAAAATAATCAACTACTTTTATTATTTTTTAATTAATTTTTTGTAAAATACCAGCTACACGGCGGGCACATGAATACATTAAATAAATTAGTTTGATACCGTGTTTCAAGTTACTTCTAACGTTCTACCTCAAGTGCGACACGTTTCTGTGCCTCTCAAAATTCAGTTTTAAGGTTTACTTATTACTAGCGACACTCGTCGGCTTTGCGGCTCACATTCAATATATAAATCATCATCATCATCATCGTCATCATCAGCCCATCACGTTCCCACAGCTGGGACACGGGCCTTTTCTCATAGAGAGAGTATGGCCATAGTCTACTACGCTGGCCCAGTGCTGGTTGGTGGAAGTCACATGTTCTTGAATTTTTCTGATTAATCATTGGACATGCCGATTTCCTCACGATGTTTTCTTTTACCGTTTTTAGAGTGAGTGCTTAATCCGCACTTAAGAAAGTCAGTGGTGCAGGGCCAGCGGGATTCGGACTCGGGTGCGCCAGATCGAAAGTCGCACATGCTACCACTGAGCCACACTCGCTCCTCTAACTAGAATTTCCTATATCTAGGTAATAAGGATGTACGCGGACCATGGTCCTATAATACCCTGGCATGAAACAAATGCTTGCTAGTTTTTCAATCTATAAACATTTGTATCGAAGCGAGAATCAAACCCACAACCTCCTTGGCATATGAAATATGAGCTAACCTACCCAGCCACTACACCACAGAGGCTTTCTTGTAAATCTTCCTCAAAAATTGTTATTTTATGATGCGCATTCAAATCCATCGTAGTGAATAAACAAACAAAGATGTAAGATTTATTTTTATAGCTTTGTTTCATACTATATGCCAGAGATTACAAATACGTACTAAACTAAGTACTTAAAGTTCACCACAAAAGGCATTTTAAGTACCTTTACAGAGCTTACAAAGTGATTAGTCATATTCTTCATGTCATTACAACATACAAGCGGAGCCGCCGTCAGAGGCTAGTTCGTAAAACAAACTACCTTTAATTTAAACAGTAGGTAGTCGTACAAAAATAATGAACACTTACAATTGCCCAATGCGATTTGAATCGTTTGTGAAACGACGAAGGCTGGACGTGGATATAATCACAGGTAATTGTTGAAAATTAATCTTGTCTTTGATAATTATAAAGCAGGAGTCCTCGAAGGTAGCTGGCTTGATTCTATCGAGCGTATTTTTGACACTACTGCACACTTTAAAAAGAAAAGATAGGTTGGCGGCAGATACATCGTTTTAGCACGTTTAAGGCTACTTTCTAGCCACTAGCATAAACCTGTAACAAGAATCCGTAATGGATTAAAAAATAATCTAAAAGCCACGTTTTATGGATTTAGAATAATTCATTGTCATTGAGTTGTGAGCTACCCTGAAAGTTTCAGCTGGATAACTAATTGGAAAGTGCTTAAAAGGCGTCGTGTGCTTGTAAGAATTGGAAATATCCAATAATTAATTTTGAGTTGCAAGTTTTCACCCGGAACGACAGACAGACAGACAGGCAAACAAGAAAGTGAATTAATGAAAACGTGCTAAAATGGCGAAACTATTTCAAAAAGTCATTATCATAAAATTGGGAGATAAGCGCAGATGTTTAATTGTAGAGATAAATAAGTGCACCATCGTTATCCGCCCGAACACGACGTGTCCCATGGCGGGTAGATCTCACCGAATCACCAGGTGGCACTAGAGTGGTGTGACCTAGAATGGCTCACGCAACTCAAATGATACTTTCATTCGCAGTAACCTTGAAAAAGCTTAGTTTCATCTCGCTCTTCCTAAGCCGTCTTGAATTGTTCGCTGTAGGTTTCACTCTCTCGTGGAACTTAGTAAACAATTAAATCTTTGGGTTAAAATTTTTGGACTTTGGAAAATATATATACCTACGAATATTTAAAATCCTGACTTGGGCTTGCACTAAGTCTTCCGACATTTCTTTTGCACTAAAACCACAGAATATATGTGAACTAAATACCTACTAAACCTGTAAAGAAAGTCAAGGACATGTAACATTTACCAAACTAAGCTCGCGTGGTGGTCTATTACCTCATCCCAGCAGAGGCAATTTAACAAGCTCAGATACAAACGTGTAAGTACTGGCTTAGCTTTATTCATGTAATGCGTAAGAAATTCAGTTCTTCAGAAACAGAAATTCACAGGTCAAATAGAACTTACTCTTAGTTCTCCAAACACATTGCAAAATGGTCGGGGTATACGCCACAGATTGCTTCTCTATTGTTTCAAAATATCATGTCAAATATACTTTTTTGCCAGTGAAAACTGCTTTTTTCCCATCACGAAAACCTAAATTAATTCAGCTGACCTGAATCGCGTGAAAAATCCTACGAAAAAATCTGTAAATCTCTTTATTATGCACGCTTTTTTGAGATTTCTTTTTTTACAACGCTTCTCAATGCCACAATGAATCTTTTGTTAGGTTTTCATGGTCTCAGGAGATCTGTTTTCAAGATGTAAAAAAATGTGGCTAGGCATTTCTATGATTTCAATTGTCAAGTAGAGCTTATTACGCGTTATAGCTAACTGGTTACTGTACCTACTGCTTTACCTGATTTTCGTCGCTATTCAACTCATTTTCTCTCATAAAATCTTCTGATTATAATAATTGCAGTTCATGTAGCATCAACAGTTTATTTTGTGCCATTTACATCCATAGGTCGGGGGAAACCAGTATAATTTTAAATTTTACGTGCTTATCCTTCCCCAGCAGTTCCCACACAAGCGTGCGGGATCCTGTAAGTAGTGTAAGTACGCAGTGCCTACTCCCCGCGTCACCCTCATACGGCAGGCGTACAAAGGTTGCAGGATTTAATAGATGTAGATTTGAGTAGGTAGTTAATTCCCAAATCACTGGCGAGCTGCAGCGGTCGGACCGTGCCGCAGTCGTGTCGTCACCGTGTCGTCACGTCACTGTCGCTTTCGACGCCAGTGAAAGGCACTCATTGTACAGCCAAATGAATATTTTACGTCCACCTTCGTTTGCATTCGAGTGCACTTGCAAGAGATTAACAGATTAAAACATTCCAGACTTGACTAACAAGAGAACTAGACGGCCTGGGACACTAATTAATGTACAAGCTTTCAAGAAAATATCACTCGATTGATTTTTAAACGCCTATTCGCCTTACGCTTTCGTGGCATAGGCAGTATTCAACGAAAGGTTTTCAAAAGTATTAAACCAAGTGCGCTGTAAACTGAAAATGTTTGGGTACCCCTGCCGTAGTAGTTTAATAGGGCGGCTGTAATACTACGGCATGCAAGCAACGCAATCCTGCCGATCAATATTTCCAAAGACAATAAAAGCGCAATTATGTGTGTTAAGAGACTATAAATATACTTGATCCTGCTATGGGGGAGATGGCCTCATTCCATAAATATTCCTAGATCGACCTACAATAAGTGTAGCGGCTTACTGTCCTATGAATAAGAAGCATCGGAGGAGTAGAGAGAAACATATCTTCGTGAGATGTTTTCTGCAAATTACTATTAGAAATGTCTTTTTATTTCCTCCTCTCTTCTAATTTTGCTGCGCCTGACGGGGTCCATATAAGATTTTGTACGTTTATCAAATTATACCTTGCACTTTATCTGGAAGCAATAAAGAATTTGAATCGAAATCTGCATCTTTATGATAAATGATAATTTATTTGTAGGTTTATTTATAGGTTACTATAAACATTATTTAAACACTCTAATTAACGTCATAATAAATAACTAGTCCTACTTATAAAATGATAAATAATAGGTAGGTAGGCTCCAAAAACATGAAAAATAATAGGTATTCAATTCCAAATTCATTAATATTTTTTTTACGTTTTATAGATCTATGTTTGGCCACTATCTCGCTTGATGTGAAGCGATGATGTGGCCTAAGATGGAGCACATAGATCTAGAGAGACGGTAGTTGAGCAGCTGCTCAGACCCGTCTTCCCGATCGAATTAATTGAAATTCATTTGTCAATAGTTGGGATTTCATTAAAATAATATAGGTACATTAAAATAATATCTAATATCAAAATTCAATGTTTTTTCATATAGTCTAATCACATTTTCATTACATTTATCATCGTAAACAAATACATTTTCTACACTCTGGTATAAAATTAAATAAATATTATAATTTGGCATCAAAATAATCAATTTATACAATGAAATAACTGAAAGCGAAAGTTTCGGGTACGTAACAATGAAATAGGGGTTGAAGTTGGGGTAAATATAAGTACTAAGAACTTAAACCATGAACTGACCTTTTAGCGATAGGATAGGATAGAAGACTTCAAGCGGCCAAACACAACGTCACCGCATCAAGAAAGTGAAAGAAGTCTTGCGCTGTCAATTTTTGTAACTAGCTAGGTACGCCTCGCGGTTTCTCTCGGATTTTTGCAAGACCACTTTCCCGGATAAACAATACCTTATGCCCTATTTAAGGATCTAAAAACTTACTTATAAAGTTTCATCAAACCCGGTCCGTAGTTTTTTGCGTGAGTATAAACTTCTATATATATACTCATAAATTACATAAAAAAATAACTTAATTCTAATAATAATATCTATAGACATAAAATAATTGATTCTCCTATGATAATAATTAACTAATTAATAGTGTAATGAAATGACTGTAATGCGAAATGTTTATTTGTAATTAGCTCGCAATAAGCTGCAACGCCCTTACAGGGCTTATGTACCTACCGACTTACTACAGTCTTAACACCTATGACTTTAGTATACTAATAATATGAATGAATGTACATTATTGCAATAAAAAAATAAATGAACTTTCGCATTTATAATCATAGTGGGATAGTTGCTAACTAGAGAATTTAAAACAGCCATTGGAATGTCAATTAAGTTCGCCTATAGAATATACTTTTATTTTTATTTTATTTATTTATTATAGTATGAAGGGTTGTGGGGCGAAAGACGTCCTAACTTTCCATCAGGTGAGACAGCGGTGAAATGTTTGCGTATCAGGTAAAAAAAGTCCATTTTACGAATTTTACAAACGAAAGGAGCCAGTCTCCGTCACAAAATTAATAAAAATATATCAACAGGGTTACCCTTAGGCCAGTTTGCAGTTGCATTGCTGCACCGAGAAAATCAATTGCTGATTAACAAAGGATCGACTAAAAGCATTTTCTCCATAAATGTATAATTGGGACATGTTTATATGTATACAGTCTCAGATGCTCAATATTCCTAGAAGTCTTATCTTAGTCTTGTATACCTTAGGAACCCGCCGCAGTATCACCGCCATAGCATTATTATGAGAACGTGAAAAAGTTATTTTTACGACAAAGTTTAACATATATTTCAGTAGATTCATCCAATTTAAAAGAAAGTGCGACATCTCTTTCATCTCGACTTCCGATCGTGAATTTGGAAGTGTAGAGTCTCCTCATTTTGGCACAGATGTAAAGGCTGAGCCGCTGCATTCCTCCCGCCACGCCATGTGTACCCCGCCAGCCCTCGGTTCACACTGCACGTTATCGCATCGGGAAAGTCTCGGGTCGCGTGCGCGGTGAAAGAGTCGATGACCGGCGCGCGGGAGCAACGAACGTCTTTGCGCATTGTGCCGAACGCAGCGCGCCCCGCGCCGCCGCCGGCGCACCCCCGCACACACGCATGCATATCATTCAGAGCGGAGGAGCCCACATGAAAATTCGGGAAGGTTTTAAATACTATTTTCAGATTATTTCTTCTACTAGATCCAGCTGGCCAACGATCTCCACCATTTTCAGGCCATCCATCACCTGTAGCTGAAAAATTAAATTGCAACTCAATGTGATATCTATTGTTTGATATACTCCAACAAAAAGCATTTACAAATAAAACATTTACAGAATATAGGACACAAACTAACATGTAATATTTTTCTGATTGGCTCGCTGCCGCTACCAAGCGTATCTAGTTTCAATATTTTAATATTTTCGAGGAATCTGAAGTGCATTAGAAATATGCAGCTCTATATGATATAATGGTCGCGATGCATTAGACGCACACACGCACAGTGCAATCTTGCGCACGCACACCGATGCACGTTTCTAATAGATGTGTAAGCGCGCGCTCGCATCGGAGGAGCGGAGGAGAGTCTAGGACGCCTTTCTTTTGAGTTTGAGAGCTTGCTTTTTCTTAATGTGGGAAAATTCTTGTATTGATAACAAATAGTGCTGCTAATGCTTTTTATAAACGTTATAGGTACCTTATCAATGCAAAAATGCTGGCTTTTTTTTAGACTTTTAATTTAGATGCAATCTGTTAATATATATTCAATGCAAACTAATGTTGAAAAATAGAAGTCTATTCTATATCCCGCAATGTTTTTTTATCGTATATAGATCTATGTTTGGCCGTTATCTTGTCTGATGTTAAGTGATGTTGTCGAAAATAAACCACATAAGATTTAGAGGAAGACGGCAGTTGAACAACTGCTCAGATCCGTCTCCCTGATGGTTGACCCAACATCACCCCGAAACACGACTAGGTCGCTTGTCGGCGTAGCGCCAGCTACGGTTGATGATGATGATGATGATGAATATAATTTTCATGAAGACCGCTACACATTATGTAGACTTTACGGATGAATCATCAAAGTGCATTAGAAGTGCAATGTGGACTCCGCGTTGGAATAGTTCGCCAAGTGAAAGTGAGCGTGTGTTGGTTGTGTGTTTAGAGTCTGTGTGTGGATACGGACGCACACATAGACACGTTGCGGCTGCGCTTTCAGTGTATACAGGTTGATGTGATGATGATGCAGAATTTGTGCAATTTTTTTTGAATGATAATATCGCAATGAAAGATTATAATAAGGAAGTCTCTGACGAGTTAATATTTAAAGAAATTCGATTTTTTATTAGGGAAATGGTTAATGAATAAATAATTAGAGAGTGAAAAAGTTTATCTGAGCCGCCAAAGGCTGCTTTAAAGGTCTTTCATTATAATTCAAAGTGGTTCAACTTCTGTTTAGTTTATTTGAAAGCTTATAAAAAGTTTGTAATGATTCAATTTTACAAAATGCCGAGCCTAAGTGAGTAAAAATCAGCCATTCAAAAAAGTTGTGTGTTTTAATGACCTGTGACTAATTTTCAAAATTGTGTAGGTAATATAGTTTTTGGAAACAAAGCCGACATTTCTATAATGCATTTAGATAATTATGCATTTTTTTTTAGAAACTCACGAGGTATAGGAATAACGAATTTTTTGATGCTAATTACAATTTCTTCAATGTATTATTACTCGAAATGTCGTTATATAAAGTTCCGATAAATGTCACCAAAAATGTTATTAATATGGTATTTTAAAATTATTTTTTGATAATACTCTAATAAGGTTCAATAAAGAGAGCACGCTGTAGATCGCGGAAGCGGCGGCGCTCGCGGTGGCCGGCCCGGCGCGGCTTTCTTATGGAAAACTGCGCTAGGGTTGCCCCGATGGTACGGAAAACTAATATTTTGTAAAATAATATGATCAAACCGAATTAAGTCTTAATCGTGTTTTGGTATGTTATTCTGTGAATCCTGACGAGGAAATACTGTAATTTTTTACTGTAAATGTTTCAGAAGTACAGTTATCACGGTCTATAAGAAATCCGTGACGAATCTTGACAGTTTTTCACAAGAAGTGACGTCATAAACAACAACTTTACTGCATTTTGATATGATGAAATGCTGTTACGTAAGTAAAAAAATATCTAGTTAGGTTATTTAAAACTTTCAGACCTGTAAGTCATGGGTTTTCTAATATGTACTAACAGAAGTGATTCATTGATAGACAATTTTATTTAACACCAATAACTCACTACAACCCCAATAACTCACTCAGAAAGCTGCTAGGTTGAAATGGGATTTGGCTGGGCGCGTCAGCCGCATGTCTGTCGAACTTTGAGCCAAAAGAGCAACCAAATGGGTTCCTAACAATGGACGCAGACCAAGACGGAGATGGCGAGACGAGCAGGATCCATGCCCATAGATGGGCCCATTCTATCTCAAGACCGCGAGAAATGGAAGGAAAGTAGGGAGGCCTGTGCCCTGCAGTGGGACAACTTAGGCTGAATATAATAAATAATAACATACCAATAACAATGGAACGTTAACATTTAAATTGTGTAATGAGCGGTCTTATCGATAATATATTTTCTCTCCTTAATCAAATGACTTTTGGATGAAGAGGACTTGTAATAACTGCACACATGATGGTTTATTTTTAAATAATAGGATATATAATTCTGATAGTTCAGCATGTGAATGAAGATTACTATCAATGCATATTTAATAGTTGTTATAAATTGATTTTACACGCTTGTAGTTAATCCCCGCGTGGCAACCCTACCTCTAGGTGCCTAGTGCATTGTAGATACGCGTCTACGATCGCTAGCCCTCTGTAGAGGTACCTAGCTCTAAGCTCTAAGCTCTTGTGCTTAGACCAACAATAACGACTGGCCGAGCATTTTACTTAAAAATAAGGCCCCGAAGCCAAACCAAAGTGTTTTAGATGGAAGTTACGAAGAGTTATGGCTTTCGAAAATGGCAAGTGGTTTTTATAAGCTGCTATAAAGATTATATCAACAGTCACAAAGTGGGCGATGAAGTTTAATAGAATATTCCTCGAAGTATCGAGCTTCGGGTTCTGTGGCTTGAATAGGAGAGGCATATAACTAGATGTACCTACACTTTGTTTTGTCGTTTAGAAATACCGAAAATTAATATACGTAAAAGTAAATTTCATTTAGTAGCGCTTAGTTTGCAGATGTTCTCCGTAACACTCACATTAAAACAACAATTAAATATGCAAATAAGCTCATTCCAAAATCGCGTACAACAAACCGTATCGGCGCAATCTCATTAATCTCGAATTACAAATCTCTACATAGGTAATTAAAGTCTTAATCTGTCACACACGTACTATGCACGTGTGCGTGTCCATCGATGCATTTCTCCACCCCCCTTTCTCCCCCTCCCCCGCGCAGAGTGAATGCACTCTCGCTGAGTGTTACATAAGCGCAGGCGCAGCACACAGACGCAAGCGGCGCGTATGTGTGTGTGTTTGTGGAAAAGTGCATGTAGATTAGTATCAAAATAATGGACTGTTGTAATAGAGCTTTTTATGATTGTGATGTTAGATAATGCAACATTTAACTTGATCAGGTGCTTTTATGAATGGAAAGAGATTAGGTGAAGAATATGAAGATCGCGAACGATCATAGCTTAATATTAATTTTTTACTGGTTTTTCGTAAAAAGGACGACACTCAATCAAGCTCGCTATCTAAGTGTAAATACTGGTAGAGAAAATTACTTTGATGAGATGTGGATTACAGAAAATTACTTTGAAGAAAGTTTCCTCAAAACAATACGGGCTAAGATGAAATAACTTACAGCTTTTAATTATGTAAATGGATGGATTCTAACTTGACGGAATGAATCAATTATTGGGCAATAAAACTTTTCTAATATAAATCAGGAGACTATTACGTCCCCACAGCTAAGCCCACAGACAGTCTCTACGAGTGTCTTCTGATCACTGGTGCCAGTTCACGGAAGCTATAGGTCTCTACCTCTTCTGTGCCGAAGTTTTACGGAGCAAATTGGTCTAAATCTTTTATCTTAAAAACAAAAGCGATCTACTATATCCGTACGTTTCAGATCAAATTACTATTATACAATCTATGGCGCCATTCTAAATATATCGTTTTTCTCAAGACGAAAACACACAAGTAGAGAAGAAAAAATATCGATATGTTAGGGAATAACAAGAGGAAGACTGCTAAAACTCTATCTCTCCTCAGCGAAAAATGTATCGCGCTGGGAGAGTTCAGCTAATGTCACTGCTAGAATTATTGCTAGAATTAGGTGTAAAAACACATATGGCATTCCTTTCAGTATGTAGCCAATTATATATTTTTGACATAATTATTAATTGTCATTATTATTAATTGTCATTATTATTATTTTTATGATTATTTATATTCCAACATGTAATTGGCCCGCTTCACGCTTTGGTTGTAGTGCTGTAAGTGTAACGGGCACCTGAATTGAAATAAATAAATAAATATAAAAACATAGGCCAATAACATTTTAGCCTTCTGTAAATCCAAGACAAAAACAGTTAATCGAATAATGTTCAATCGACTTATCTTCTGAATCACGCCTGACTGGGATTCCCTAACTTTCGACTATAAATGGACGATGTATTCTTATATTTCTTTAAGTGGAAAATTAACATGCGATATGATCACAAGAGGTAATAATCTTGTCACTTTGATGTGATAACCTAACAGTTATATACGCGCCTCTCGGTGTTGTATCAAAAATCTTCACGCTTCATACCGTTTCAGAAATGCAGACTTTGTTAAAGACTGCGATAGATTATTACGATTTTAATGGATATTTTTTACAAGCTTTTATTTAACTTGCAATGTTTGTATATTTGTTTCGGTCAAATCTTGCAAGCTGAATCAGAACCACTTCCTCTTATTCTAAGGAGTTGTGAAATTTTGCACACTTATAGTCCGATGACAATGCAATATTTTGTTGACAGCCAACTGATCTGATGATGCAGACGGAAGGTGGCAATGGAACTCCTTGACGGATAATAATAAACTACTAGTGTTTGGGCTCATTTTAATCTGCTTGCGGTTCCAATTACGAATTGGTAAAAGCTTGTCTTGATAAATATATTTTTCAATATAAAATATATTTATAGAACTCATGAAGCAGATACTGTGTCCGTATCTGCATACCACTCGCTCCTATAACTTCTATTGCCATACCCTTCCATGGTCATATATGCAATGGAATCAGGCGTGACGTTGCGGAAATTCATCTCAAAACTGAAACGCAATGAAAATATATAGTGTAATCCCGCTGAATATTATGTAGGTTGTTGTTAGTTCCTAACAACAACACTCTTTGTACGACACGTGTTTCGCCGTCTGCACGAGGCATCATCAGGTGTCGACTCGCCGAACGCTGGAACGAGAGTAACCAGCTCTCGTTCCAGCGTTCGGCGAGTCGTTGCCACGTGTCGTACAAAGAGTGTTGTTGTTAGGAACTAACAACAACCTACATAATATTCAGCGGGATTACACTATATATTTTCATTGCGTTTCAGTTATGGTCATATATGTTAAGCACTAAGTACTAAGCATTTTACGGTATTTATCTTAAAATAAAAAACAAAAGAAACAGCCTATCCTACCTATGGTTTGTAGGTAAGCCTATTTCATGTTCTCTAAAAACAGAGACCTACAAATTCGCAACTGCAATTGCATCTATTGCGTAACTTAACTACAGGACAGATCGCGGTGAGAGGGGGAGTGAAAGTCTAGCATGCCTACATCTACCCATACCTAGGTATACTTAGGTATTCGAGGCAGACATTACATGTTAATGTAAGCCGATACTCGGACACCGGAGAGGATGAAAGGGCTTTGAAATCATGTTGCTAGTTCAGTTATTAATAAAAGAATTTTTAGTGTTATATTTAATTTATAAAAGAGAGTGAGAAATACGAGCAGATTAATTGTAATACTATAGTATAGTTACTGTAAGAATTTAATTTAAAAGCTAGACTTAACCATAGTATAATACATAAATTTCACCATAGTATAAATTCATATATCAGGCTGACTTGATGCTATCTATATTATTATATATAGGCCATCTCCTTTTACAAGTTGCTATAATGCTTGGAAGTTTTATGAGAATAGAGAAGGAATGTAAACTTTAAAGTCTATTAAGTGTATTAATGAATAAACGACATCTTCATATTCATATCGTATCTCTCTAGATCTATGTGCTCCATCTTAGGCCACATCATTGCTTCACATCAGGCGAGATAGTGGCCAAACACAGACCTATCAAGCGTAATTTTTTTTTAATTAAATTATCAGAGTCAACATGTATTTTATAATTATAAAAATATATAAATTAAATATGTCATTGTAAGTAATTGTTTTATCTCTGGATAATTTTTTATGTAAAGATCGATTTCTTTATTTCGTATACAGTAAATAGGGGGGTTTTCTAACATGTAAATGATAAAACATAGGATAGCTTTTAGGAAAGTTTGTAATAAATTGTCTATGACAAATAAACCAGTAACATAAGAGTCATATGACAATAGAGTCATCAGGATGGCTGCCTGGTTCTAGCATTGGTCCTCTTCCCACGAAGTTACAAACATGAAAATTAGTGAATAGATATAGGTAGATAGATACTGAAACTGGTAATATATAACTAGTTATATCATAGAATTTATGAATTTGTTATTGCATACTTTAGTATCTCATATTTACATATACCTAATTGGAGATTTATAATGTGCCGCAACATTGCTGCACTGACCGCAATATTTCTATTAAAATTCCTGTCCATCCAAAGGTTGCATGTAAGAAATTGCGCATAGCGATAAGGCCGCCCATTGTACCCACTGTCTATTAACTTTGTTAACTCTCGTTTTTTCTGTGTGTTTGGTATTAAAAATGGAACAACCTGTACCTATACCTCTGTATTCTGTGCCTATACTTAATGTCATTCCGTCCTTGTCACTCCTGAGAGTGACAAGGACGGAAATAAAGTCATAAAGATTACATTGGAGCGGTCCCGAGCGCAGCTATTGTTATGATTTTTATACATATTATAGTCAATACTACCTACTATTATATAATGTTACTATTTTAGAAGTAAGAAATAAAAGAGGAATGCGACACCCAAGACAAACCTGTTTAAGGTTTATAAGGTGTTAGATATTTATGAAAAGTTGTAAAATTTATAAAAACAAATAAAAAAAAATAAAAAAAATTAAGGTCTGGCAATTCTCTGTTGAGTTATGTTCATCTGAACTTCTACTTTCAAGCTAATATTGTTAAGAACTGTATGGATTTTGAGATGTCTAGGTTAGGTAAAGCGAGTGTGGCTCAGTGGGGGCATGTGCGACTTTCGATCCAACGCACCCGAGTTCGAATCCCGCTGGCCCCGCACCACTGACTTTCTTAAGTTATGTGCGGATTTAACACTTGCTCTAAAAATGGTGAAGGGAAACATCGTGAAGAAACCGCGTGTCCAAAAATTAATCATAAAATTCAAGGACATGTGAAATCCACCAACCCGCACTGGTCTGGACTAGAGCGTGGCGAATTATGGCCCATACTCTCTCTGTTTTTTTTTTACGCTTAATAGATCTATGTTTGTACACTATCTCGCCTGATGTGAAGCGATGATTTGGCCTATAATGGAGCACATAAATCTAGAGAGAGACAGCAGTTGAGTGGCTGCTCAGACCCGTCTCCCCGATGGTTCACCGAACATTATCCCGAAACACGACTAGATCGCTTGACGGCATGGCTTTGTTCGGTGGGTGGTATTACAACCACGGCCAGAGCCTACCACTCCAAAGCGCGTAAGCGGGTTTCATCACGTTGTTTTCCTTCACCGTTTTTAGAGCGAGCGTGCAAAATCTGCACTTAACTATAAGTCATTGGTGCAGGGCTAAGTCGGGATTCGAACCCAGGTGCGTCGGACTGAAAAGCGCACGAGTTCCCGCTGAGCCACACTTGCTCTCTATGAGAGAAGGTCCGTGTCCCAGCAGTGGGAACGTGATGGGCTGATGATGAGGTTAGGTAATGTCTAGGATGAATGGTAACAGCGGTTTAACATCCGATACCTCAGTTCTGCAACTAAACAACTGTATCATGTCAGGTGACGCGGCTCGAGTGTCGCCGCACCGCGGCCGGTTGCAAAACGCGCGGCCGCCGCAGCCACACCGCAGCTGGAACGCATTTCTCCTTCTCACGATCTTACGTAAGGGAAAGAGTACCTAAGGAATATGTACAATAGTATTTCAGTTGTCGTAATTTTTTTTTTAAACGGGCGAATGCCATTATTACTGAAAACACCTCTATACTCTATACTCACAGAATACTAACTGTACTTACCTACTACAACTAAACTAACTACTTACAAGGAGAAGCAATTGGACAACCCATAGACCATTAAAGAGCTATAGATAGCTCAAATGCTCCAACCCACTACCAGTTGGCAGCGTACCCAAGATGCTAGCAATATTGCCCCGTTGGATTGCAATAGTTATTATTGCAATATTTATATATTTTTATATTTTGTTATTATTATTATTATTGCAATAGTTGTCTTACTTAACAGTAGTTTTATTCTTGAAATATTAATGAATATTTGAAATGTCGTAGCAAAACTTTGCGTCCCCCAAATATGTATATATAATTTTCCATAAGAATTCTATTTTATATAGAAAACGTTTTTAGGGTTCCGAAATTCAAAAGCAAAAACAAATGTAAACCATTGGGATACAATAATTATTTAACAAAAATGTCCGATTCGTCATGGGACTAATTAAAGTAGGACCCTGAATAACCTTTATTTATTTTTGGATGTGAGAAAATATGATAATATGATGATTTAATCATAATATAAACGATGCTTTACAAAAATGCTTCTTACCTCTAGGATTTGTGTCTTTTTTATGCGTCTATCTGTCTATCAAGACGCTTTTTCAAAGACGGCTAATGTTACAAGATTACTGATTACGGATTACTGTCAAATAATAAGGTGGATCGTTGTTTTTTACACAAACCGGGGCGCCGGCGCCGCCGTGGTGACACTTGGATAAATCTCTTAACTTTCCCTGCCAACTCCTTAAATTATATTATCATCCAGTTGCTAAATTGAATTCTTCAAATAGGGGGTGACATTGTACTCAGGTTATACTAGGACTACATACTGGATTAGCACATAAAGTCAAAGTCAAAAGTCTAAATCTCTTAATATTTTGGCATCACAGACGCACTTATGAACGTCAAAAGGGTATATAGGTCATATATAGGTGTCCGTGTCCAGTGTAGGTATATAGGGTGTCCGGTATATAATGGAAAACGAGGCAGGTACTAGAAGAAGGCTTTTTTTTTAATTTTTGGAAATAAATTGGCAACACCTCTTCTACACCTCTAATGCGCGTTAGTAAGCCTTAACATTTATGGATATTTTTAGAAAAAATCAATTGGTTATCCATCAATATGTTGTCGTAATACTCATTAATGCGATCAAGGGTACAAAATTCAGCTACTATTTTTAAAGTATTCCTACTAGTAAGTAATAAGTAGTAGTAAGTCTACTTTCTTAGATATAGCAAAGTTTCTTGGTGCTATCTTCTCCAGCGGGCGTATTTCCAAAGCACTGGCAGAGTCAGTTTTCGCATTTCTTTTCTGGGCCCGGACTTACGTTTGAGTTCAATTTGGGTATGGGTAAGAAATGGGTAGACATGCTTACCTTTTTTTTTCAAAGTCTATATATTTTACGTTACAGTTTTAACGTATTTTAATTGATTTATATTATGTGTATGACGTTTAAAAATGCATTTTTTGTGCCTATTTAATAAATATCTTTTTTCTTTTGACTTTTATACTCTTTTTGTATTTTTTTCTGGGAGGCCTCGACGCCACTGTATGTACCTGCCGGGTTATTATTTACCGGACACCTGTATGTAATCGCTGTAAACCTTATTAATATTTTTTTTTTACACTTAATAGATCTATGTTTGGCCACTATCTCGCCTGATGTGAAGCGATGATGTGGCCTAAGATGGAGCACATAGATCTAGAGAGTGACGGCAGTTGAGCGGCTGTACAGACCCGTCTCCATTATACTCTTAACTGGACGAAGTCGCGGGTATCAGCTACTTCTAAGCAAGTTGAGTATCCTAGATAGTCAAAGCCGTGTCGTCTAGAGTCTAGAACTCGCTACAACCTTAGAACACTGTTATCTAACGTCATGTAAGCTCTACTCGACACAGTGCGAATGTAGTACAAAGTATTACATATTCTGTGGCTGTACGACGGGAAATTGTACAACTTTTACAACGTACACAAACTTTGAATTATGGGCCGTTATTATCGTTTGCAAGATGAATCTGGGTAAGTAATTCATGATCGCGTTACAAAAATAATAAATCACTTGAACGAAATAACAAACGACACGAAATTATTCTAATTATAGTTTAAATGATTTTACATATATTATACAATTAAGTGTATTTTTAAACGACCTCAAAAAAGGAGAAGTTTCTCTGATCGATTGTTTTATTATTTGTTTTTTTTAGGTTTGTTACATAAGAACTCCTTCATTTATTTATGAACCGATTTGGAAAATTATTTTTGCGTTGGGTTCAGTATAGCTACGAAGTGGTCCCATATAAATTTCATTGATATTTGACCTTGGACTTCGAAGATACATTGAAGTCGGTTTTATTAATAAAATGTATACTTGTTTTATATATTTTCATAATTAGAATAATATTCACTGCTATAATTCCATGTATCATTCCACTGTGCAAATAGTATAAAAGAATAACATAATATGTACATATCACAAAAAACCTATTCCTTCAAACAACATATTAAGATATAAACTGTGGATTCTCTGAAACAACCTAAACCTAGCCTAACTGATATTCAATCTAAAACTCTGTAGCCTTAACAACAAGGCCAATACCGAATGTCATACTTCATATTATATAATAATAAAACACACACATATATAATAAAACACACAGATAACATACACCTACATCATTAAAATATAAACAATTTAAAAAACGAAATACCCCAGAAGCAATTAAAGGCGCTTTAAAATTTGTGGCCTCGCGTGAGGCCAAGCTAAGTCCTAGCGCACTGTCGTGTCCTCACTCAAAATCGCAACCTTCCTGGTGACCTTTGCCAAGGCGCGCGGTGCGATACACTTTCGTAACTTAATTGTACGCACTCGACATTTGGCCAACACTTGTCGAACGTTGGTTGGTGCTTTTCTTCTCCTCGACGACGATTCAATCAAGTTTATCAAGTAAGGACTTTTGCTAATAGAACAACTGCCCTTTTATTATCGCTGGGTTTTTATGGGCAGGAACTAAGGCATGTAGCAAAACAAACATTATTATTAATGATATTTTTAAGTGTTATTTCGGTAGCAAATATAGTGTAGGACATAGAAAAGAAGCGCTTGTATCAGAGGCAACTATTTTCTAGAACATTTATATCGTCGAGGTTTTTTCCGCATCAAGTTTTTTGCTTTTAACTTTAGAACTTGCCGCATGTTGACGTCATTTACAGAATTCAGGCAGCGGCAGGTGTCGCAGATTTCCCTCAAAGATTTCTCTATAAATAACTGCAAGCAGATAATAAATACAGATTCTTCCAAGCTCTTGCTTTTTCTAAGAATCATAAATGTTAGCAGTAAAGCAAGTTGTAGAGCTTTTCCCATTACAAGTATTATTATGTCAGTCGAGCGCAGAAAATTGTCGGCAGGTGCTACAGGTTCCTGAAACTTAATAAATGATTACGAAAACAATTTCAAAATGTCTTTTAATTCGAACGCAGCGAAACTAGGAAACATAAAAATTGTATTAAGAGTCCTTTGGAACTGACAGCTAAAAATACTCACCTTGGTGGGTAGTTTTAACTTTATCGCTGGAAAAATACCAGCGGCATCGCTGCATTTCCGTTTTTCAATAGCTAACAATACAATTGGTATGTTGTTATTGCTATTTAGTATTTTAATTAAAATTACAATCTACAATACAAAGTCACGGTGACGTAGCGAGGCGGGAAAAGATCTCACCTTGGGTGACGCGCTTCCCGCGCCGCGGCCTCGCTCGCGGCCGCCAACGCTCAACGCCGAACTTCGGATGTGTTCGTTCGCGATCGGCACGCTTCGGTGGCGCTCGGGTGAGGTCGGATGTCCTCGCTTGCAGTCGGCTGTTTATAGTTTATATACAGAAAAAAAATGATATGATAATCGATTTATTTGTGGATGTACTACAAGTGTGTGTAAGTTAAGGTAGATTACACTACGTTATACGAGTAGAAATATTCAATAATAATCTAATTTAGAAAACTTAATCTCTTATTCCTTGTTTGACTACGATACGTTTATTTTTCTGTGTGCAATACAAAACACTCCCTACCCTGAAATGTGATTGAGAGGGGTGATGGCTGGTCCACAACTCATACTCGTGAAAGGCTGCTGCTTGCGGGAACTAGTCTGGTCTGGTCACTCTAACTGTTATTGTATCTATACATATACCTATTTATATATTACTCATACTTTTCTGTTGCTGATACTAGGACTATGGGGCAACTCACTCGCACTTCTAGTTTAACATTGCGTTATGTTCATTAATTATAATTTATACTTAATTGTTCATTGTTAAAAAAGAGACATTCCCGTATAGTTTCTTGGTGCTATCTTCTCTAACGGGCGTATTTCCGAAGCACTGGTAGAGTCACTTTTCGCAATTCTTTTCTGGGCTCGGACAAGCCCGGTGTGAGAAAGAAATGAGTAGACATTGTAACGTATCGGAGGTCCCTCGGCTAGCTCTACCTATGACCTCCGCACGTACGGTACCTTTCCTGGAAGACAGAGAGAGGAACTGGAAGCTGTAATAAAAGTAAATTGATTTAATGATACATTTAATATATATAAAAAAGGAAGATCTTCTGCCTGTCGAAGAGGGTAAATGAGAACGTATAGTACTTTGTCGATTGAGGGACATGAGAACGTGTAGTACTTTGTCCTGGGTTTGTCCTTACTACTTCCAATCCAGGGGACGCTTGCAACCTTTCCTTAGGCCTTCGACGGCGGTGAGTGGGCCTTTATTTGGGCCACCAACTTGTGAGACATCGACAACAGCGTCTCAAAAATAATATAGGTTTTCCACCTTGATATAATATGATTTTCCACCTTGACCACCTTCAACAATCCTCAGAACCTCTCACTCTCGAAGCTCAAGTTCAAGTCCCCAATTTTCATATAACTTTTCGTTCTCTGTCAGTTAATTTCGAATTCTCTTTTTTTTTACTTCTTTTCTCTTCAGGCAATAAACGTAGGTCCATTAAAAATAATAACAAATAGGTTCGATGAGTCATGAATAATGAATGAAGATGATATGTAACCCTTGCAGCAAACTTTTTTTTGAAAGTCATGATTTCTTAAGTTATAATTTTCAACGTATTTTAATTGGTTTGTATGATGTGTATATGACATTTAAAAGTGAATTTTCTGTGAATATTTAATGAATATCCTTAGATTTTTCGACAAAACCTTAAACGGTGTCGCGCACCGAGAGTTCCGAAAAAGGGTATTTTTTTCAAAATTCCTTGTTTTTAATGGAATCATTGTGACTAATGATTATAAAACCTGATTAGCTAGTACCTCAATTTTCAAGAAACAAAGAAAATACCTCTACATTTTTATCTTTAACGCGGGCAAGCTAGCTCTGTACAACCGCAGAAACAATAGTGAAAATCAATATCTGTAGTAATTCTTATTATATTTATACGAAGCATTAACCAATGCCAAGCGAAAAACGACTTAGTCCATTTTGGTACCGCACTTCCGGCCCACATTCTATAATTTTCTGGTACGTGTCTTGACACGTACCAGAATTACGTACGCATTTTGTTACTGACTGTACTTGTACAGTCAGTAACAAAATGCGTTTTCGTTTACAAGATTAGGAATATGTAAACTGTCGCTGATATTCAATGCAATATCTGTCATCTTTTTAGCGATAAAGCAAAGTGACGCGATTGGTCGGTTCTAAGTAGGCCATAAAGGATTGTCTTTTGTTTTCGGGCAGGATCCTTTTTTTACCTGGGGTCTGTTACCAAACAAAACTAATATTATTAAAGGAAATTACCAAAGGAGAATTACCTTGATAAATAATATTGTGCGTAGGAAAATAATACTAAGGAAAACTGTTAGAATTGTAGAGTAAAAATGATGATATGCTTTTGAGACTTAATTTACTAAAATAAGCATTTTAATTACACAAAATAAAACGTGGGCCGTACAGAGTCTAAAAATCGCGATGAGTCTGGATTAATAAATAATTAAACGAATAAATAATAATTTTGGGCCGAAAATGGATATTAAAATACCTATGTACTTGTTTTTCATGTAGGTACCTATTTCTAAGGTTTTTAACAATAAAGTGTTTATCTATCTATCTATCTAAAGTAGTACAAAAGTGGATTTTTTATGTCGGACGAACCTGGACTAAATCAATGAAACATTTTCAAAAGTCAAAATTTAAAAAGATATTTATTAAATAGGCACAAACATGCACTTTTAAACGTCATATAGACATAATACAAAATCAATTCAATGCGTTAAAAATTGTATGATTTTGAAAAAAAGGTAGGCATGTCTACCCAATTCTTTCCCATACTCAAATTAAAGTCCGGGAAATACGAAAACTGACTGTACCAGTACTTCGGAAATACGCCCGCTAGAGAATTTAGCAACAAGAATCTATGCGGGGATGTCTCTTCTTTAAAAATGTCTTAAAATTAAACAATGAACAATGAATTATAATTAATATAACACAATGTCAAACTAGAAGTGCGAGTGAGATGTCCCATAGTATCAGTAACATGAAAATATGAGTAATATATGTTCGAGCTCAAACCTATGTGCACTAACGCCATCTAATTAATTGTTACACCGAAATAAACTAGATGGCGTTAGTAGCCAAGTTAGCACGCGCAAGCGATTTGTTCTACGCGATCGTTATATTAATGGAGGGAATTTTGAAATACAACCAGCTCAGGATACGTATACAAGGCGTTTGATTTACCCTTTTACGTAATACCTCATACCCCTTAGGACATAGTTCCTTAGGAACCGGATGTGCTTGTATCTAGCGTTAGGCACAGGCTAAGTTCAATTTAGGTCAAATTAGGTCAACGGCCGAAATCCCCCGTACTCGCAGTGGATTGCTGCAGAAGGAGTACGTGGCACTTGCATCGGAAGCTACTCATCCGCTACGCGGAGATAGCGGTCGAGCAGTGGTGGAAGGCAGTCAGCTCGAGCCAGCTCATCAGAGCCAGCTGGCGAGCTCAGCAATCAGCATCAACTTCAAGATCATCACAGCGCGCGCGCCAACCACCGTGAAGTCAGGCCAGGCGTGACGTCATAACCGGAGTGGAGGAAGTTTGGCGTATGTCAGCTGTCAGTCCGACAGTGACAGCAAGCAAAACGTCAAAGGTGACAGTGACAAAATATTAAATCAATCAAGTGACTGGACAAACTGTGAGTACATTTATAATTATTATCAAGCAATATTGAACTTTGTGTGTTAGAAGAAATTAACTTGGAGAATTTAGTGAAGAAACTGGACTTGTAAAATTTTCAACTTGTTATTACTGATTAGGGACTTAGAATAATTTGCATGCATTAGTTAAGGACTTAGAATAGTTTGCGAAAAAAGTAAAATACGGGGAACCTATGCCCGATTTTAGTCCGAGGTTCAAACACTTGTAAAATTTTTGTGTTTTAATCATTGTTAAATATTCTAAGTCGTTGTTTGTCATTAAAAGAAACTTAGAATAAAGATGGATAAACTTATTAATTTGCAAAAAGAACTTCAAAATGTAATAGAGAAAGCCTTCAGCAATTATAAAAAGAGTCCTAAAGATCGAATAACAGTAGAATATTTAGAAACAAGATTAGAATTATTGGAGAAGAATTGGCAATCTTTTCTTGATAATCATAAAAAATTGTATGAATCTAGCAAACCGAACGAAATAGATGCATCAACTTATGTATCTTCAGAGACTTATGACCAGACTGAGGATACATACATAAGTTATAAATCTCAATTGAAGACGGTAAAAAATAAGTTGATTTCTAAGTCTGACGAGCCACACTTCAACCCTTCCGCGTCAACCGCCGACAAGCAGTCCACAGTAAAATTGCCCAGAATTTCGATACCTACCTTTTCCGGTAAATATTCGGAATGGACGTCGTTTCGGGATTTATTCATTTCACTTGTTCATAAAAACAAATCTCTAGACAACGTTCAGAGATTACATTATTTGAAGGGTCATCTCAGTGGTGAGGCTGCTCAGCTTGTTAGACACACGCCGGTAACTGATGCTAATTATAATGAGTGTTGGTCGTTATTAGAGAAGAGATATGATAATAAAAAATATTTGTCAAACTGTATTTTAAAGCGATTGTTCGGCCTACGACGCATGAATTCTGAATCAGCATCTGGTCTGAAAGAATTGTTAGACACTACAGTAGATTGTTTAAATGCATTAAAAAATTTGGGCATCGATGTGAGTACCTGGGACATAATTGTGATTCATGTTGTAACTTACAAATTGGATTCGGAAACTCGTAAACAGTGGGAGTTGTTTATTTCTGGTGATGATTCTCTACCAACTATTGACCAATTTAAAATATTCATCGAAAAACGATTCAGAGCTTTGGAGTTCATCGAACCTCGCAAACATACCCATCCAGACCATACTCCGGTCCAAAATCCTAAGGTTTTGTTAGCTACCAAATCTTCGAAAGTCACGTGCGAATTTTGTTCACAAACTCATAAAATGTGTTTTTGCAAAAAGTTTGCTGAGCAATCTGTCAACCACAGACGAGAATTCGTAGCGAACAACAATATATGTTTTAATTGCCTCGGTGGCAATCACCTCTCTTACGATTGCAAAAAGTCGTCAACCTGTAGAATATGTCACAAAAGGCATCATACTCTGCTTCATCTAAATAACGAGCAGCAGGAACAACCTACTAGCTCTCAACCACAGGCTAGTGGTACTTCAAGTTCGGAATCTGAACTGCCGATAGTAGCTTGTCTCTCTACCGGTCAGACTCCAAAACCTAAACAAGTTTTGTTGGCCACAGCGCTAATTAATGCCGAAGCTCAAAACGGTGTGCCTTTGCTTATACGTGCACTGATAGATCAAGGCTCGCAGGCGTGTTTCATTACAGAAGCCATAGTTCAGCATCTACGGCTAAAGAAGATAGCAGCCAACGGAGTGATCTCTGGTCTGTCTAATGATAAAACTATGCGAGCTCAATACAAGGTTCGAGTTCAAGTTCAGTCACGTATTGATCCGAATTTTAAAATGGAAATAGAAGCTTACGTTTTAAGCAAGATCACAGCTTATCTTCCGGAACAGAAGATAGAAGTAATAGACTGGGTGGATTTAGATCATCTGCAGTTAGCAGACCCACAGTTCAACGTGCCGAACAAAATAGATATATTGTTAGGTGCGGATGTTTACGGCACCATAATGAAAGAAGGAATAAAGAAGTGTCCTAATAGATCACTGATTGCTCAGAGCACTACATTAGGGTGGATTCTTTCAGGTGCGATACACAAGAGAAACGGAAACGATTATGAATCAGCAATGAAAGTGCGTGTCATGCATGCACAGGTCAATGAAAATGACCTTTTGAAAAGGTTTTGGGAAGTAGAAGAAAGTACCTTCTATAGTGCGAAAAAAATGTTAAGCGAAGAAGAACAAAAGTGTGAAAAGATTTATGAGAATACTACTAAAAGAGCAGAAGATGGAAGATATATAGTAAACTTACCATTTCGCGATGAAAATCCGCTCTGCAAGAATGGTGATTCCAGAGACATATCTGTAAAAAGACTAAAGGCATTAGAAAGAAGATTAGGCAAGGATGCAGATCTAAAAGAAAGATATAATGATGTTCTTAAAGAATACTTACTATTAGGGCACATGCGACCAGTTAGTGAAAGTGATAGTAAGAAATCGGAAGCTGTTTACTTACCGCATCATGCCGTAGTGAGAGAGGATAAGTCCACCACGCGAGTTAGAGTTGTGTTCAACGCTTCGGAACCTAACAAGCAGGGAGTATCCTTGAACGACACGCTGATGGTTGGACCAACACTACAAGCTGATCTTCGACATATTGTGTTGCATTGGAGAACTTATCCGATCGCCTTGGTTGCCGACATAGTAAAAATGTACCGCCAAGTGCTGGTTACGGAATCTGATGCCAACATGTATCAACGAATTGTGTGGAGAGAAGATCCTACAGATGACATCAAAGATTATGAACTACTTACCGTCACCTTTGGAACTGCCGCCGCACCGTATCTGGCGGTTAGAACGCTACATCAGGTTGCTTACGATGTCGGAGCTCAATATCCCCTCGCAAGGGAACGGGTCTTGAATTGCTTCTATATGGACGACCTGATGACTGGCTGCGCCACAGTACAGGAAGGCTTTAAAATATTTAAAGAAATGCAAGAATTATTAGATCAAGGAGGATTTAAATTACAGAAATGGAACAGCAACGACAAGAATCTTCTAAAGCAAATCACATTATATACAGAAAAGGACATAGAACTAAAAGAAAAGAATGAGGTCGAAAAGAATATAGAAGAAAAAGAAATAGAAATAAAATTGGATGGTACTATTAAAGTTTTAGGACTTACCTGGAGTAGAAGCGAAGACATGTTCAAGTACGCAGTGCAGCTCTCCCCGACGACAGGACCTGAAACAAAAAGAAAAATATTATCAGAAATAGCAAGACGTTTTGATCCACTTGGATGGGGTGCCCCTAGTGTGATTCTAGCCAAGATTTAAAGCAAGGAAAACCGGTGTCAAAGAAAGGAAGTAAACTAAGAATATTATGCCCTTATTTAGACGATAAAGGTATAATAAGAATAGCAGGCCGTTTGAAGAACTCTAATTTGGAAGATCAAACCAAGACACCCATCGTCTTGCCTCATGACTCGTAACTAACTAAATTATTAGTGGCTGAAGCTCATGATAAGACACTGCATGGAGGACAACAGCTAATGCTAAATTATTTAAGGGCAGTGTATTGGGTGATTGGAGCCAAAAGTCTGGTGAAGCAGCACATCCGCAAATGTGTTTCTTGCGTAAGAAACAGTGCATCCACGCACAATCAATTCATGGGTTCATTGCCATCGGTAAGATGCACCCCAGCTCGGCCATTTGTTAATAGCGGCGTAGATTATGCTGGTCCGATAAATGTACGGACCACTAAAGGACGTGGGCATCGCTCATATAAGGGGTACATCTGCCTATTTATATGCATGTCCACAAAAGCTATACACTTGGAGGTCGTGAGCGACATGACCAGCCAAGCGTTCTTAGCAGCTTTTAGGCGATTTGTTGCGCGACGTGGTAAATGCACCAAGCTATGGTCAGATAATGGAACCACTTTCGTCGGAGCGGCCAAGGAATTGAGGGAATTGAGTTCTATTCAACCAGAGATCGCTGAACACCTTGAGAAAAACGGTACAGAATGGCACTTCATCCCTCCTCGAGCGCCAAACTTTGGAGGTCTTTGGGAAGCCGCAGTAAAGGCAACTAAGTTCCACCTTAAAAGAGCAATCGGAGATCTGACGCTCACGAATGAAGAGATGAGCACTCTTCTTGCGCAGGTTGAAGCCTGCCTTAATTCTAGGCCAATGACTGTTGTTAACGGTGAGGATCCTAATGAGCCCCTTCCGTTAACCCCAGCTCACTTTTTAGTGGGCGAACCGTTAGTGAACGCACCGGACATAAGCTATGATTCCAGCCACGTGAATTTATTGTCTAGGTGGCAGCTTGTGCAGAAAACACTGCAATCTTTTTGGAAACGTTGGTCGGAAGAATATTTGGTAACGCTAATGCAACGATATAAATGGTCGCGACAAACTCCAGAGCCTAAAATAGGAGACATTGTTTTAATTAAGGAAGATGATCTTCCTCCAGGTCAATGGTTACTTGGTCGTGTTATAGAGAAACATCACGGTTCAGATCAAATAACTCGGGTAGTCACATTGCGCACCAAATCATCGACATTGAAACGACCAACCTCTAAATTGTGTATTCTTCCAGTTGATAATAATTAATTAGATTTAAAATCAAATTGTAACTTCATCCAGATTATTTGTTTAGTTCATTTTAAGTTTGTTAAAGTCTCATTTCATGTGTATGTTCGATATGTTGTTTGAATACTGCCTATCACTGTTTAGATATTTTTCATTTTTATAGCAATATTGTATATTAATGTGCGCTCAGCTATGGTACTTAAATGCAACCCACCATTGACATCATGCAAGTATGTATATTCAGTTCAGCCATGGTGGGCGGCACATTAAATTATGTTATCCTTTAAAGGACATTCTTCACATAATGTCCTTGGTGGGCGGTATGTTCGAGCTCAAACCTATGTGCACTAACGCCATCTAATTAATTGTTACACCGAAATAAACTAGATGGCGTTAGTAGCCAAGTTAGCACGCGCAAGCGATTTGTTCTACGCGATCGTTATATTAATGGAGGGAATTTTGAAATACAACCAGCTCAGGATACGTATACAAGGCGTTTGATTTACCCTTTTACGTAATACCTCATACCCCTTTGGACAATATATAAAGGGTATATATGTAGATACAGTAGCAGTTAGAGTGAACAAACCAGACCAGTCCCCACAAAAAGTTCACGAGTATGAATTGTGGACCAGCCATCACCCCCCTCAACCAGATTCGAGGGAAGGGAGCTATTTGTATTGTATTGTATTGTTGCTCTTGATGTGTTTTGTTGTTGTTTTTACCCTTCGTTCAGAGAATTCCTTGAGAAAAGGTCAGGTATATAACACATTGATATTTAATGCAAGTCGCACCCGGGTGAAGAATATATTTTTTTTATATGATTTATAGACAAATAAGCAGACGGCCCGCCTGGATGGTAAGCGGTTACCGTAGCCTATGGACACCTGCAACATACGGGGCATTACTGATGCGTTGCCTACCTTTAAGGACCCTTTTCACCCTTCTTTTAAAGTGCCCCATGTTATAGCTCCGCACTAAAACCTTGGGCGGTAGCCCATTGCATATCTTGCAGGTGTGCGGCAAGAAAGATCTGGAGAATCGGACAGTATGCGATTTCCATAGATCTATGATATGTGGATGGGCTTAAATAAAAATTATTTAATTCAGATAAATCTATAGTGGTGTTAGTAACAATTTTTCTTAAGACCTATATTAGTAGAGTGGAAAATTACATGAAATGATTTGGTCCTGCCCGTGGCAATACCTATCCAGTATCTCTGGATAGGACAGTCAAAGCGGGATGCAATCATTTTCAGAACACTTTTGGAGCTACGTCGTAGACGGTGGAACATTGAGGCCACTTTTTTTTTCGCATATTAGCATGGAAGCCGTCCACGCGCGCTTCGGCGAACATTCCAGACGCGCTACAACGCCATGGCAGTCCCAGCAGTGCTCTGAAAGCATTGTTGTATTGCACCCTAAGAGCGTTTTAAACTGTAATGTAGAGCTATTTTATAAGCTCTACATTACAACAAATGTAAAATTGTAATGTAGAGGCATTTGAGCAAAGCACGGGAAAATTTCAATTTTTTTAAAATTGAGTGACGAAACGAGCAGGCTGTTCACCTGATGGTAAGCAACACGCCTATAATGTTGTAGCACCATTCAGAACTTTGTTCTGTCTGTGCTCATCACCCTGAAACAAGAAGTCTAATCCCCAGTAACTTCACTGGCTACAATGCCCTTCAAACTGGAACACAGCTCAGTAATGCTTGCGCACTACTGCTTGGCGGTAGAATAACTGTCAAAGCGTTGGCACCAAGTAGTACCAACCCAGATCAGATGGCCTCTCCCGTACGAGAAACCTGCCACCTAGTAAAATTCTTTAGACAATAAAAACATTTTTTGATTATATTAATTATACATATACAATGAAAATTGTTTTTTCAATAAATCTTTTGAGAACCTACCCGTTTTTCTTTTCAAAGTCAAAGTCAAATATCATTTATTAAATAGGCACAAAAGTGCACTTTTAAAGGTCATAAACACATGATACAAATAAAAAATGTCAAAAATTGTAACTTATGTTAACATGACTTTGAAAAATGGTAAGTATGTTTACCCATTTCTTTCCTATACTCAAATTGAAGTCTGAGTGCTGAAAAGAAATGCGAAAACTGACTCTACCAGTGCTTCGGAAATACGCCCGCTAGAGAAGATAGCACCAAGAAACTCTGCGGGGATGTCTTTTTTCAGCACAATTACGTATAAATTAGAATTAACAGAATGTAAAACAAGAAATGCGAGTGAGATGTCCCATGGTCATAGTATCAGTAACAGAAAAGTGTAAATAAAATATAAGTAGGTATGACAGTAGCAGTAGGAGTGACTAGAACAGACCAGTCCCCGCAAGCAGCACCCGTTCACGAGTATGACTTGTGGACCAGCCATCACCCCCCTCAACCATATTGGAGGGAAGGGAGTGACCCGACACACAGAGCCGCCGCAAGCAAAGACATTTGAGTGAGCATGACTGTAAAACCTAGTCACTTCCAACTCAAATACAATTTTTATAGCTTTATTTGAATGACTAACTACATTAGACATCTCACATAGCATTGTACAATCCAAGAAGAAATGAAATATAAACATCATGCACACACTGATGTGTTAATCTTCATCATCATGGGGCTTAGGGCATACAGGCCATGCATTTTTGTCATTAACATATTCATTTATTGAGTAGTATGCTTTTTTCATAAGGTTTATTTTGATAAATGATTTAAATCTACGCATTGGTAATTTGTCAATGCCCTCAGGTAGTTTATTATAAAAGCGTATACAGTTCCCCATAAACGAACCATTAACTCTCTGCAACCTGAATCTAGGTACATACAATTTATTCTTATGTCTCGTGTTAAAATTATGCAAGTCGCTGTTTTTGTTAAAGGTGCTAAGGTGTTTGCGAGCGTGCATTAAATTTTCATAAATGTATTGGCAAGCCACTGTAAGAATGTTGATCTCTTTAAACCGTTCCCTAAGCGAGTCACGAGCTTTCATGTTGTAAATGGAACGAATTGCTCTTTTTTGTAATACAAATATGGATTGAATTTCTGCGGCTTTACCCCATAGTAAAATTCCGTAAGACATGATACTATGGAAGTAACTGAAATATACTAATCTTGCAGTGGCTTCGTCAGTGAACTGTCTGATTTAAATTTCTTTTGTTTTCTAGAGTCCTGTAATAACAACAAGTAAAAAGCAAAGTTGCGTCCATTACGTTCCTGCCCAACCTTTTCACAAAATCTAGTATTAGTCTTGGCATTTATCCATAAAAGCCTTGTAGGATCCCCTAATAAAGTAGAGAGGAATGCCCAATTCGCGAGGAAGAGCACCGCTCAAGCGTCGCAGCCGCGCGCGCCGGCCGCTAACCGCTTGACCCAATTTCTTAAATCCACAACCATTTCAGGGTTTGACAACGATAACACTAGTTTGGACCAATAAAAATATACGCTCGCATCCACCGGGCGTCGGGCGCCGGGCGGGCGTCGCGCGGGGGCGCGGTGCGGAGCCGCCGGTTCAGTGACTCGCGAGCCGCGGCCGAAAACGGACGCACGCTCGCCGGACGCCGCCCGCGACATACGCACGAACAACGCTGGCTTTGCCGTATTCGCCGATGGAACAGTGTTCTTGATCTGAAATGTTGTTCTCGAATTGAAAATTCGCTGACAGTGACAGGAGTGTTTGTTGACAGTGCGCTTTTGGATTTTTGTGTGGATGTTTTGTGATTGAACGGATTTATTTTGTATTTTTGTTGTGCTTGTGGACGGATCAGTGACCATTTGGATTGCGTTTTGGACTTGGTGAGTATTCAAAAATGTAAACAATAACATTTGAAATAACGTTATTAATATTACAAGGTTACATAATATTTAAAATTATTGTAATTAAAATGTTTTTGTTTATGTTTGTTATTTTTTGTTTTGCATAGTTAACACGTGCATTTTCATGAGTACTACGTATATAAGGAAAAGTTCAGCTGAATTTATATAAAACTGACTCATTTGGAATTCAACTACAAGTTTTATGTTACACACCTTCAGAATTTTCTTCAATTTTGTAATTTAGCTGCATGCGTTTGGTAGAGCACCAATTAACATCACACAATATATGTGCTCTACCAAATATTTGTGTTTATTATTATTATTATTAAACTCTTTATTTCAGGCAATATTAAAGTACAACAAAGTAAAATTAACAGAGGCCCATTGAATATATACCTTACAGACTAACATACATACAAAAATATAAAATTACATTAAATAAACCACACACTACTTCACAGGGTTCAAAAATAGCAACAGTGCATTATAGCATTATTATAGCAACAGTGTGTCATTACCAAAATAAGTAAAATGATCGGCAAACAATAAAATATTATGATATAAATAGATAAATACACGAAGTAATCAGATCTGTTTTACGTTGAATTAGGTAGGAAAATGCCGCGCAATTTAGAGATAATAACAGATTATATTTGTTGTTGAATTGCTCCGAGCTAAACTTGCAAAATCTAAATAAAAAATAATGTAGAGCTAGTCTATTAATATTTTAATTACCTAAATTATACCTTTTTGACAAATATTTTTATTTGAACGGCTTATTTTATCTAAATGTCTTCCTTATAGCATTTTTTTAAATTGTATCTCAAACACAAAGCAGTCAACAAATTAAAAAATAATAATATATAAGTAATTGTTTAAATAGATTCCGTTTAAATTTGAGGTCATCGTTAACAAAACAGACCTTGCCCTTCAGGGGCATTAATAACAAGGTTTTACATACAAACAAAATAATTTATTATTATTACATGAATATCATGAATATACCATCAATATCATGATGATGATCACGGCCGTTGGTGGGAAGTAAATGAATTCTACATTTTAACTTTGAAGGTTTTTTTGGAAATTTGAAATTGATTATACTTAGAAACATACGTTTGATCTTAAGTGACGATAATTAAAGCGGTCCAATTTAAAGTATCATACCTTCAGGTAAGTGACATTTTCAGTTTCTCTATCATATTTTGACTTTTCTGGCTTTAATTTCATGATGAACAGAAATTCAGGAATGTATTAATTTTTTATACTTACAGTGAATAAAATATTAATACAAAAGAAACAAAAATAGCTAGCCTTGGTCGCTGCAAGTAAAAGTAGGAAGTGACCTTTAAAATTAAATTAAATTGTCATTGCTAAGGTATTTAATTTACGTTCACAAATGTTCCACCAATTGAAAATTACACTTTAAAGTTGTTTTTAAGGATATCCTGATCTTCAAGGTGACATAAAAGTGCATTGGCATATTTTATTAATATTATGTTGAAGCTGTTTGAAATTGTACTACAAATTATATTGTATAGTGACCTTGGCACCTAATGGCATACCCGTTTTAAGAACCGATTTCAAAATAAAAAAGTCTGTTTTAGCTGTTTTTGTCACTATAGCATTAACAAATATTGTCCCAACAACCAGTAGTGTGCAAGCATTGCTGTGTTCCGGTTTAAAGAGCATCGTAGCCAGCGAAATTACTGGGCATTATAAAACTTAGCTAATTAACTCAGGGTGACGAGCGTAGTGCGGCGCCGCGCAAAATTTTGCTAAACAAAGTTTTGGGTGGTGCTGTTATTGTTATGGACAAGCGTATTGCTTACCATCAGGCGAACGACCTGCTCGTCTCGTCATTCAGTTATATAAAAAAGACTTTTCACTTTAATGTATAAAATTGTTTATTTGATATTTTTGTTTGTCTATTCCATATCTTTTCTAGAAAGTATGCTACTAATAATAATTTTTTAGAAAAAAAGAACAAGAACCGACTTTAAGATTAAACTTATATTTTTTATTTTGTTAGTTTTCAAAGAGTGCTAAGTCAAATTCGGTAAAATTTATTTGAGACCACCTCTGAAGTATGACCTATTAAACTAAAAAATAATCATCAAAATCAATTCATAATTGGCGGAGTAATCGCGGAACAAACATACAAAAAAAAACATACCATCGAATTGAGAACCTCCTCCTTTTTTGAAATCAACACAAACTGACCTCTACCAGTGCACAGTACCTACCGCAAAGGCCACCCCGAAATAATCATAAACTATGACTAAGTACCTTTTTTTGGCAATGGCCTTCGCACCTATCTACTGCGCAGTAGGTTGGAAAGGAATTCAGCTGAATAAGCTATTTTCAGCCAGTGAAGGCTGGGAAATCTCCTTGATTTGATTACTAATTACCGAGTTAGTATAATGGGTTGTAATCCATTGAGTAAAAACGCAGTAACTTTTATTCAAAGAAGAACAAAATATGCCTAAAATGCGTAGTCATTTCAAAATATTAATTTATAAAACGAATCTTTTGGATTTGTCGTCTAGCATTGCATTCGTAAAAGCTTTTATATAAAGCAATTTCATATTCTCCACATAACATCCTATGTGGTAATCTAGAAGGAAAAAAAACCGACTTCAAGACTATACACATGTACAAACTTCATCTCATATTTGGTTTTGTTGATTTTTTCAAAAAGCGCTAAGTCAATTTCGCTAAAATTAAAATTGTTTGTTTGATTTTTGATTTGTTATCACTTAATTTTATAACGACTGAACGGACGACGGAACGAAATTTGTTACGTTTCATCTCAAAAAATCTAACACTTTCCGAAGGAGAAACTATAAACCGAATTCTTAGCGGGTGAAACCGCGCAGCGCAACTAGTAACAACTTAGTTTATGATAATAAAACGGGACTTAACCGCGCTAAAAACATTTGTAACCGACTTCACGTTCTTTTTGACTTTTTTATGTTTGTTACCTCTGAACTCCGTCATTTATCCGATTTGGAAAATTCTTTTTGCGTTGTGCTAAGTGTAGCTACGAAGTGGTCCCATATAATTTTCATCGATATTTGACCTTGGACTTCGAAGATACATTGAAGTCGGTTTTTGTTTTTTTTTCAATGACAGTTTCAACGTCTGTTTGAAACTGTTATTGGTTTTATTTTCGTCAGTCTTCTCGTGACCGCGGTCAATGCAACTTGGTCGAAACGTCGAGGTAAATAAACAAATGTTTTAGCGCGATTTAGTCCCGTTTTATTATCAAAATGAAAATAAAAAAATTAAAATCTCTTTAATTATTTTCGCATTACAGACGCACTTATGAACAAAATTATCACAATGACTCTACCATAAACATACCTATCATATCTATAATATATATATATATATATATATATATATATATATATATATATATATATATATATATTTATTTAACACATAACAACAGTATCACGTTACGTATGAACAGTTCACTCGTCGTAAACATCAACAGCCTATTTATCGTGCTGTCCTTCGCTGGATAAACAACGCTTCCGCAATGGCCCTTAGCTACGCGCTCTCTACGTAGGGCTGCCAGCGAACAGTTGTAGAGCAAGGAATATTACCTACATCGATAGTACTACACATAGACATATATTTTATCATAATTATTCATGACAAGTCAGTAAACAAGACTAAACACGATAACAATTGTATTAAATAAATAATAATTCAAAATATTCATCAATATAAAATTATATTAAATACATTATACTTAACTTGGATGTTATGTTGTCAAAACCGACTAAATAATCTAAATTATACCGGAAATTTTAATTTTTATATGTACTAAAATTTTAAAACATTAAATTCGTCACTTAATGAAAGAGTAATTGTAGTATGGGTTCGTCGCGCAAGTTTTTTAATGTAATAGCTTAATAATTATAACAAAACCAGTGATGTAACCGATAACTTGTAATTGTCAATCATGTAAATGTAGAGTAATGTAATTATACAGTACTTATTGATAATTTTGAATTGAAAGAACGTAATGAATTATTTCTACAATTACTTGCCTTGAATTATTTCGAAGGATTATTTTAGTTTAATAAAATTATTTGTAATACAATAATTTATCATAGTCTCCAATTAATTTTACGTAGTTTTCCTTAGCTCTATCTTACAGTACATTACATACAATTTCATAGTCTATACAGGAGGAAACTAGCTTTACTGTAAATGTACTTTGTAACGAGTACATGACAAGTAAATAACTATTTATACTACTTTCAAGCAAGTGCACTACTATCAGCCCTATCTATACGCAATCTATCAACAATCATTCCATGTGGAGTCGATGCAATGATAAGTTAATTGATGCACTGATACGCACCTATATTTACATGGATTAGGAACCTTTTTATTTAGCCCGGTTCAAAATATAAATATTATAATATATTCAATTTATATAAAATTTATATTTTGTAAAATGGTTTTCATTCTTGTCACGTAACCATTTTCAACCATGTTATCCTCCTGCTTTATAAATACAAATTCTATATGTGAAAACAGTTTTAGACAAACTTGTTCACAATTTTTTTAGCTATGATATTGTATATGTATATAAGCTGTTTGTTTTCCTACAATAAATATATAAATAAATATAAATATTATATATATTCTATAAATATTATACACATAAATATTATAAGACTTAAAAAGCTGTAAAGTTGGGCATTGTTGAATTAATTTTTAGAAAAAAACAAAAACCGACTTCAATGAATCTTCGAAGCCCAAGGTAACATATCGATGAAATTTATATGGGCCCACTTCGTAGCTATACTGAACCCAACGCAAAAAGAATTATCCAAATCGGTTCATAAATGACGGAGTTCTGAGGTAACAAACATAAAAGAGAGAGTCTCCTCCTTTTTTGAAGTAGGTTAAAAACTAGCTAAACCCCGCGATTTACCCGCAGTTTCCCGGGATAAATGTAGCCTAAGTATTAATCCAGGGTATAAGCTATCTCCATTCCGAATTTCACTTAAATCTTTTAGTTTCTTTACTGGTGGTAGGTTTCTCGTATGCGAGAGGCCGTCTGAGTAGTGCGCAACCATTACTGTGTTGCGGTATGAAGGGCATTGTAGCCAGCGAAATTACTGAGCATTATGAGACTCAACAGCTAATTGTCTCAGGGTGAAGAGCGCAGTGCAGCGCCGCGCAGGATTTTCCAAAACAAAGTTCTGGGTGGGGCTGTTGTTGTTATGAGCTGGCGTATTGCTTTCCATCAGGCAAACGACCTGCTCGTCATGTCATGCAGTTACATAAAATACTTGTAAATTACATACTCTACATAACCTCTGCATTGTCACAAATAATGCAACTCTAAAAATATCAGTGGCTTTTGTACGAGGATCTATTCAATACATGACTAGGTGCACGTCTGTGCACTGCAGAGTGCAAGGCCACGTGCACAATCAACATTACGATAGCAACACTAGTGAACTGTTAGATATATTATATCGGATATTGTCCGGATTGCGCCGGTTCTACTGCACTTCAGGACCAATGGAGACGGGAAAGTACGATTTTTTTAATAATTTTACTGAGTGGTGAGATGAGCCAGTCGCTCGCCTGATGGTAAGCGCCACGCCTGCCAATAACAATTACAGTGCCATCCATAACTTTGAATGCCATAAAAAGCACTGCGAATCACTGCATTGTGCTCATCACCCCGAGACATTAAGATATAAAGTCTCAAATGCCCAGTAATTTCGCTGGCTTCAATGCCCTGAACAAAGTAATCCTTGCGCAATACTGGTTAGCAGCAGAATAACTGGCAAAGCGGTACTGGAAATTTGGTATATAGATACCTCAGGTCTTGGAAAAGGATATAGGATAATTTTTATCCCGGAAAACAAAAACCGCAGGGAGCATCTAGTTTAGTATAAAATATACGAAGCAACACCTTTTCCCCTTGTGTCAAAATCCCAGCTTCAAGCTTCATTTTCGCACAAAAGAGAAACCTCATATAATTTGAATTTATTGCGATCATAATCCAATTTGTATATTTGTAATTTGATTATTCTAACGAACTGAACTGAATATAATTTATGCGGCCAATTCATGCCGCATAATATTACCGTTTTGTTATGTCATGTCATCTGTGCGGTAAAATCAAACCGCTTAACTAGTGAAAGTAATTTCTCTATTAGATATGACTAACGTGTTATTCGATCATTTATTGGAATAATCACCAGCCGAAACGAAAGTCATTCAAATGCAATGTTGGAAATCCTGTAATGTTGAGATTCCATTATGAATTGTAATGTTTTTCGGTAAGGTAGAGATTTGAATGACATCAAATTGTCGAAATTGTTGCAATGGTAGTCAACAAAAACACGCGATACTGAGTTCGTTAGCTATAAAATTTTCTTATCGGATATGCTCAAATTGTCAAAAATGAATGAATTAGAAAAGTCTGAGAGCAAACATTCTTATATTTGTGAAAATTGTTACAGCGAAATTACTGGGCATTATGAGACTTCACTCCTAATTGTCTCAGGGTGACGAGCGCAGGGCAGCTCCGCGCAGGATTTTGCAAAACAAAGTTCTGGGTGAAGCTGTTACTGTTAAGGCTTATCATCAGGCAAGCGACCAGCTCGTCTCGTCAAGCAAATACATTAAAAAAATCCTTTGACAGTACATTATAAATAAACAGTCCAAAATAGTATTTTCTTTTGGTACTTGCCAACTCACACGCTTCCTGTGATATTCACCTCAATCGATTTCTACATTTCTATTACCTATATATTTATATCACATCAAAACAAATAAGTTACAACCTTACTTCCGCATTAGATCGATCAGTGGCGTGTAACCACGCACCGCGGGCCATGCGAGCCATGCGCAGGCGCCGCGTTCGCTGTGCCTCGTCGCGGACGAAAGTGAAAGTTAATTTCAAACTTCGAACGTCACTATAGCCGTCCAGTGTCTAGTGTTTACTTTTTCGAGATGATTTTTAGTTTTAGAACTTGTTTCGATGTTACTGCAAAGATTTGTTACTTTTTCGAAAGCGGAACATTGCATTTGTAAGGTAGAGTCGGAAGGATTGCATTTCGAAGAGTCATTGATAAAATTCGTGATTTGAGTACTGTTTAATGTAGGTATCTATATTCAAACTGTTCTTATTTTAACCATATGAACGCATTTAAGTACATGGCTCATTCAGAGCAGAGTTTCTCTATGTTGGGTTCAACGAACAGATGATGGTTAATAAAATTTTATTTAGCGAAACCTATGGGCTAAACGTAGTAAGATGGACACTTGAATGCAGTCTGCCGATTGACTTAGATATAGCTGGCCACTTAGCTTCTAAAGCTAGAAATAAATTCCAAAATTGGGAAGTCTTTTTTTGAAAAGTCGTTTATTAGAATTTTTAGTGATATGCATAAAAGCAATCTAATTTTAAAAATAGATTAACGACAATTTTTTTCTAACTAATAATGAATTAAGTCATAAAAACTATAAGCATAAATAATTTTAAACGTAATTAACATAAACATAAAATTTTGACAAATCTCGACGAGACTCTAGAACAAATTAAAAAATAATACCTATTATTCAGAGAGTTATGATGTGTTAAACAAACATGTGACTTGTAAAAGAAAGTGTTGCGGTCGTCAGCTATAGAACCGAGGTGGTTGACCTGAAGTGAACCAAATTGATTATTTTTACGTCTCTACTATCACAAAGGCCCCTTGACCTCACAGACTGCGGACGGATCTAGCCAATTATCTAATTTAGATGTTTGCTTTGAAGAAATTATTTAATTACCACTCGAATCAACAATAGTTAAGAATAACCCGGTTTTATACGAAATTGAAACAAAACAATGCTGACTCTATAATAACTCAAATATAAAAAAACATCAAATGTTATGCTGACGGTATTTTAGAATTCTAATAATTTGTATTTACTCATAGGTATACTTATATTCTTTATTTTACACTGTCAGAACATTTACATCGTGGATTATAAACTACACGTACAAAGGCGAGCTTAACCAAAGAGTTTTCTTCCAGCAAACCCTTGAGGTAAGAGAACTGTCACTTGAGCAAATAGGTTTCAGTGTACGGTTACGGTTTGAATAAAAAATCAGTAAGTATAATCATAAATATATACTCTAAAATAAATATATTCAGGTTATAAAGGTATTCAGTAATTTGTTTAGCTTGCCAACTTTCAATAGATATGGATTATAGGTTACTTTAAATGTTGATGATATTTTAGTGCTACTTTCGAGTACCTACCTTATAAACGTATCATGTACAGCTCTACTCGTTTACAAACACCTAAGAAATATAGTAATTATACATCACAGTGTTTATATTTGAAATAATTAAAATAATACGAGATAGTTCCATACTACATAAAGTAATCACACACAGAAAGAACGTTTCGACAATGACACCAATTTTCAGGCACACACACATAGAAAGCTTAGGTATATTACGCTCACGTGTAGCCCAGACCGAGCGCACCAGAGCGAACCTCACCCCATTCCGACCTTCCTCACTCTATAAACTCCAATCCGCACTATTTTTACACAAGACACGCAACAAAATAAATAAACCGTCAGATACTGGTCCTAGTTCTAATCTTCGCGCCAAGGTCCGCCAATTTTTCTCCAATAAGCGTCCGTCTCCTTGACATACATCGCGATGCGCCCGCGCACGCCGGCGAAAAAATACTAGCAGATAAAACTCGTCCGAATCGCGCGTTGATAATAAATTACGCGATTTAGCACAAATGGCGACTAATTGCTATTCTGTGGATCGAGTCTGGTCTAGGAATACAGTGAATAGTAAAGTGTCCATTAATTGCGGTCGTTAACACTAAATTTGGTGCTTAAGACACGTATCGCTCAAAGTTGACTCTGGAACTACTGAAGTTATGTATTAAGGAAAAGGTTTTGGCTTCTGTTATTTGAGCATAGAATCTTCCGATACTGCGGTAGAGTCATTGCGATAATTTTACGTTCATAAGTATGTCTGTGATGCCAAAAATGAATAAAGAGATTTTGACTTGAAATGTTTCTTAAATAAACCATACAATTTAACACTATCTAAACGTGGTTCAATTTAATTCGGTAACCAACGTCTCCATTAAAACAAATGAGTAAGCCTTATTCATAAGCAACCTCCTTAATTTGTTGTTTACCCTCGCGCCGCACCGCACTCGTGACGTAAAGAAGGATTACCTCAAACGCTCGCTCAATTAAATCTATTTATAGATTACGCCCTTCGGTATTATCCTGTAGGAAAAATGCTATTAGCAACAAGCGGGACGTAAGGTCCAAGGCCGAACATATAATTTGTGATGATGCATGTATTGGTTATCGTTATCTTTGATACTATTTTAAACATCAAGCAAGACTTTAATAACTTTAAATACAAAACCCTTTATTGTATACCAATTTACAAAATAAAAATATGATAATATTACAAAATTCTTTACTATAGTAGTACAAAGGGCGGTCTTATCGCTTAAAGCGATCTCAATGTTAAGGCGATAAGCAATGATGTAGGATCAATTGATGCTTAGTTATTATTCTCTAAGACCATAATGTTGAATTCTCAAAAGTTAAATTCCTAAAATGTTGATTTTCTTTAGATCCCAGTATTAAATTCTTAATAAAAGAAAAATCGAAATTTTAATAATTATTACTACGAAGTGCTACCAAAAATAGACTGGATTTGGACCCTGAAAAATGGAAAGAGTTGCAAATGGCGAAGTTAACTCTAATGTTAGAGTTGACTTCGTTTATAATAATCGTCGAATGCCAAATGAAAATAAAAATTCGTTGTAAATTTTCAATCCTTTTTTATTTTGCGTGACGTTTCGGTCTTTCCTGATTGAACTAAAACTATTTAGGTACTTCCTACCTATATAATTTATTTTTGCTCTGCCAGTTTCACAGTATAACTACGTAAGTAATAGTTAACATTTTTTGGTATAACAGTATATTTACGACGTGTGTGTTAAAAAAGTGTATATCTTTTTGTCTTTTTAAATCGGTTTAGAACATCCTTTGTTTTATTGCATACTTAGATAGCAATCACGATCAACCTTGTCGCAATCAAATTCAATTAACTGAAAATTAAAAATAGCGATAATGCTGAGTAGTGCTTGCTAATAGGTTTATAATGATTTAAACGTACAAATATTTTTTATGAATTCTTAAAAATAAATTGGTTCTGAGTGATGAGACAAGCAAGTCGTTTGCCTGATGGTAAGCGCCACGACTGCCTATAACAATTGCAGTGCCACCCACACATTTAATACCATAAATAATATTATATGCCCAGTAATTTCGCTGGCTACAAATACCAGAGTTATCAGTAACAACGCCATTCGCCTTAATAGAGACAATAAGAAAAGTGTTAATGGACACACTCTTAATATTAAGCTATGTATCAGTTTAAGTTCAATTTAAATTACTTATTAGCCTAATTATTTAGCTAGATTGTAATAAAAATAAGGGCCGCGTTATGTATGATGATTCCTAGAATAATGAAAATAAAGATCAGTATTCTGTTCTTCCGTCACCATGGCCAATGAATTTTGATCGGATATTTGTAATTCAACATTATTTGGTTTTAAAATAATCAGTCCGCGAATAGATACAATTTTTCATACAACGCAAACGTAATAACAAAAATAATTTTCAAAAACAATATAAATCTCACGAGGACAGAATCGTATGTGTGTCACAGTTTTTGTAATTGGGCCAAACGGGTATCAAGGCTGATGCCGCGTTGCCATGGTTACATTCGATCTGATTCCGCAGAACTCCCTGGTTTTGCCATGCTGCCAAAAACTGGGATGGTTACCTAATGAATTCAAAATGATGATAAATATTAGGCGCCTGTTCTTATCGCTGTAGTCTTGATATGTTTTATTTAAAACGCTGTTCTATGTAATCACTACGGTCTTGTGTTCAAGGACTTGGTTATTTCAATAGAATAATAGATTGGTTAGTACAATAGAATGATACTTTATTACATTATTATAAAGAGGTTATTTTTTAATATAGTTTTTCAAAGACATAGGTAGTAGGAGTAAGTATTCGTTCTAAATTGTGATTGAAAAATATCATTCATGACAAGATTTAAAGAAAAATAAAATTATAACCGTTTCAACAGGGGGTCTGGACGTCGTATGGAATGTATGGGTGTCTATTTATCGATGAATTTCGATACATGTCCTTAAGATATCGCTAGTCCGTAGTTGGACACACTGTTGTACCACAAGAATATTTGTGAACACGCCCAAAGTTGCAACTAATCGTTTTTAAAGCAATACCATTGGTCAAGATAAAATCGACGTCAACGCGTCATGAAAGTGGTGGATGACAACGTTCTGGGTGGCGCTGCAACTGTTATGAGCATGGGTGTTGGTCCCAACGAATTACATAAAAAATGGTTGATATGTTCATGTAGATGAATGTGGCACAATATTCGTTATAATGGATTGATTTCGTGTGGGTGTGTGGCCAACCCTGGTGTCGGAGTTTATAGACTACCCGATGGCCCCCGACACGGCCTAACGACTGTTGTCAACAGCCTACAACAAATACCACACAAACGGTCACCCATCCAAGTGGTGGCCGCTGCGAATGTTGCTTATCCTAACATATCTTTTACGACCGGGCGAGCTTCGCTACGAGTGCTGCTACTATAATCGGCTATTGGGTTACAATTACTAGTTCATAGTCCACCGTGAATGCAGTTTCTATTCCTTGATTCACTTAGTTTGTTTTACCGTAGAGCTATCAGTGTTCAGTGTTTTAAACAGCTATGATAAGAGATAATAGCGAAGATAACACATATCTGTACTATTTAGTCTATCAGACACAGAGGATACCGCCATTAAATTGCTTGTAGTAAGATAGTAAGTTTTTAATTATTGTTATTTCTGTACAAGTAATATCCAGTGTTATATCTAAGGCAGGGATCCTAATTTCTTAAAATTGTTTACACCGAGGGAGGGCCCTGGTGACATGTAATACAGGTTTTACAAAAACCTACATCATGCACCCGCTCTCACAAAGTAGCATGTTTTTTAGAAATTATGTATAACCCATGACTGTACCTGAATCTTTGTGAAGAGAAATAAACAAGTTTTATTATTATTATTATTATTAAATTGCTTGTAGTAAGATAGTAAGTTTTTTTTTACTCATGTGATTAATAGGAATATAAACTGTAATTAACATTTACGTTTTTAAACTATTATGGTCACTGACATTAGAATTTGATTAAGAAAAGGGCACAATATTTCGGCACTTACAAGGACCATGATCACGAAGATACTAAAGCTTTTGCGGGTGGGCAGTAATATCTCTCTACCCGCTCCTTCTCGCGTTTTTTGCGCGCGACTCAATAGGGAATATGCATGTGTTGTCGAAAAATCTGAAATAATAAAATATATATTAGAAAGGTTTATAGTGTCAAAAATGTTTTTTTCATTAATAGTATTCCACAATGAATCTATTTATGCATTAAAAATACATGCATATTCCCTATTACTACTTTTACCTTTGTCACTCCCAATATCGAGAACTTAAAACATAACAAATACATGGTAAATATCCCGTCTCTAAATCAAATTCCAATGTAGTTAGCATTTTGTTATATATTGACTAGAAGTGTAGATGTGCGCAATGCAGTGCTACGTAGTACTTTTCATGGTATTAAAAGTTTTGGGTGGGACAGCAATTGTTATGGGCAAGCTTGGAGCTTACCATCTGGTAAAAGACAGTCTCGTATCGGTGCTCAGTTCCATAAAAAGACATCGTACAATGTACAGTCAGCTGCGCTAATATGTATACACTCCCAAGTTTTCAAATTTATATATACTCATAACTTTCAAAGACATGTGCACGCAAACATTTTTTAAATATATTTAGTCATCTTAGTTGTCGCAATGCGGTATAAAATTTATCAAAATGATGTATGAAGTTCCGACCTCGACCCCATCAAAACTTGGGAGTGTATAAATATCAGCGCAGCTGACTGTACTTTGCATGTACCTTTTTCTTGCACGTAAATGCTTATACAAGTAGGTTATATTTTCCATTACACGGTGGTCATATTTTTACTTTTTATCACTCAGTCTCGCGTTGACCGCTATCTACCTCGATTACAGTCAGTGACGCTGCGGTTTCTGTTCTGATGATATCATAGACTTAAAACTCTACAAAAGTTAAAAGTTTATGATGATAAAACGGGACTTAAACGCGCTAAATACGATTGTTTTATTTACCTCGACGCTTAGACCAAGTTGCATTGACCGTTTCTCGACCGTTTCGCTCATTCCGGCATTCTCCAGTCTTCTCGTGACCACGGTCAATGCAACTTGGTCGAAACGTCGAGATAAATAAAATTAATGTTTTTAGCAATTAATCAATCAATCAAAGCGCGATTAAGTCCCGTTTCATTATCATAAACTATGTGTTCGAATCGCGAAAGTTTAAAATGACCGACGTTAAAATAACATTGTGTATTTACTTATGTTGTCCTAAAAGCACGTAAAATAACCAAACCTTTCACCCGGAGAAAGTACCAGATCCCTTTTTATATAATACTTAAAGAACCAACCCCGTAAAGGGTTGACAATGAACAACTACTGCGATATTAGTCATATTTATGGTATTTTTACTGCACCGTAAAGTTGTGCCATAAATATTCCGTTAAGATGCCTTCGGGACAATGTTAAAAAACCAATTGTTCTTTACAAAAAGGGCTTTTTATGACTTGTGGACAAATAACTGCACTTTTATGGCCTATATGTTATTAGGAGTATAGTTTAGAAAGGGTTTGCTGAGCAAGCAAAGGTATCGTTTTTAGCGGTTCGTTGCTCTCTATCATTTACTGGTAAGTAATGCTCAATAGCATTTGTTTATGAAATTGAGTAATGAGATGAGCATGTCTTTCGCCTGATGGTAAGCGCCATGCCACCAATAACAATCGCAGTGCCACCCAGAACTTTTAATACCGTAAAAAGTACTAGGTACGTAGCACTGCATTGCACTTATCACCAGACATCAGATATTATATCTCATGCCCAGTAATTTCGCTGGCTACAATGCCCTTCAAACTGGAACTCGGTAGGCTTGCTTGCAGTAAGCATTAAGTCTTTCTTTGTACCATATTTGTGCTAAACTATTAAATAAATACAATCAATAAATATCAATGTCCAGTTTTTAATAAATGAATAAATACCCCCAACGATCAAAAACATAGACCCTGGCCCCTAACTAAGGGCTCCCTGTATCTGTATAATAATTAATATATCGACTATTACCTACAACTTTTAATATTTTTAAGAAGCTCATTTGCAGTTTTCTTATCTAACAGATTAAAAAAAATATTAGAAGAAAGGTCCAGTCAGTGAAAAAAAAACGCTGAACAGTTTACCACTCAATTATCAACACTTTGCAATACTTATTCTTGATCTTCTTATGTTTCTGCAAAAGAACTGACATTGGCATAATTATCAAAACAACTCTAAAAACTACTTCTTTATTTTTATGCTACTTTTTGGGGGTACTACGTAATCGCGAAAAGCATCTGAAATCGTCGGTTTGTTCGTCAGCGGCCGAATTGTCGCGGCAGTCATTACCAGCTAACCTAGATCTCCCCCGCCCCCCTCTCTCTTACATCACTGATGGTGCAGAGGAGATCGATAGCGTATCTCGGGGGTCTAGCTAGGCTGGTCGTCGCGACCTTGGCCTAGTTTGATAGTAGCCCGCAGCTGTTCGGCGATACTGCGATAATTCACTTCCTAAATTGTACTCGTCCGTTATGGATTAAACAACTGGTTAACTAATTAACCAATCGTTCAATCCATAAACATACCTGAAACTAGCAAGCCTAGCAAGCCTAGCAATATCAGACAAGTAAAAATATGTTTAGTGCAAGGCTTCTAGGAAAGGGACGAAATAGTACTTTAAATCAATTCCCTAAATAAAAGACTTCAACGCGCGCGCCGCATCGCTCCTACTTGTCAACTACGATTATACATATTTCTGTGTAATAATTACTAGCATATTGAAAAACATAAATCTGCAAATCGTGTAAAAACCGCAAAGATTTGTATAATTATAAAATGCGGAAATTTTAAATCGAAAATAAAACTTGGATGCATAATAAATCTTTATTGCATTTTGAACATTCGTGTCTACGAATCATTAATTCGTAGAGTACCTACACGGCCTCTGAGCGATGTGAGAAGGTAACACACGGCCTCTGTACAACACGGCTCTACATAGAGCAACCTTGATCTCTACCTATTACTGAAAATGTTGCATTAATACGACCTAACTATTGTCTTGCACTGCCCGCAACTATCAAGAAATAACTCTATCTTCATAGATATAGAGATAAAAATCGAACGCGTCGAGTTTCATAGACCTTGAAGACTGGCCTTGCTGGTATTTGGGCGGCTCTTTCCGCCTTACTCGAATCAATTCGAACAATATAATTTTTATGTAGGTTTTTTCTTCGTGTAATTAAGATTTTATATTGGAATCGTGTGAATAGACCCATTTTGGTTGTAGTTGTGTTTAGTTGACGTCACCGTACAATTGAATCAGCAAATTGATTTGTTTAAATAAACAACTCCACAAGGCATTTGTAAAATTATTCAGCATTTTAAAAGTAACAATAACATTCCTGTTTCAGTAGTTTTTTACGATTCAATCATTTCTGCAGTGAGGTCGACACTATTTACGCAACCTAAAAATCCTGACCTATTTCTCGCTAATCTCATAACTTCAGCGCGCCCAAAAAATATACACGAAAAATGCGCGCGCGCCGCACGCACACTAGCACACGCCCGCCGACACACACACGTCCGTGCGTAATCGCTAAAAGTGTGTCATGATCAGTAGGTGAAGTTTAAATAAATTGATTCGAGGGCCACCGCGTGTTGGCTCTGAAGGTCTCCGCGGTACCATTGTCGATACGGTCATAAAGGGTGCGAATTTGCGGTGTGCCATAACCTTGTCTCGCGAGGAAGGCCGCCCGTTGCAAAATTAGCGGATGAGTGTGAATTCTGTTTATGCTATATTCGTAATTTGTTATTGAGAAACTGTTATACCAATACGAGTGGCGCCCGTGTCGGCAGTAATATCAATTTGTAACGTCATTGTGGGCTTTAATGAAGAAATTGTTGACGTGTGCCGCGAAACGATTATGTATCAGTTTTGCCATGCGCATCATGACCGCGCATCAATAGTTGTTTTCCGCATGCGTAAAGATAATGGATTATAAAACGAGGATGCGTCCCTTATAAAATCCTTGAATGTATACCAAAAAAACGTGAACTTTGCTCGAAATCAATAACATATTTGTACCCAGTTCCTTGTGAAATAGCGCACTCTCTTCATGCGAGCAGATGAACCTTGAGCCTCGGTTTAATGCAAGTGTTTTGAACGTTGCGTTACTCTCGATACCGAAATCGTATACAGTAATTATACAGATTATTTCTAAGGTCGGTTCCAACTCGAGTATCGTTTGTACACATAACTGCATACGTATTAGTAATTTGGGACTCTGTCGTTATAAATTTAGCGAGGTTTCCTATTTTTAAATTATTACAGGTTATTCTACGATAGCTCGTCTCGATGTGACCAGCGGCAGATATGCTGCCAGCCTCCCATATGAGAACAAGAAATGTTTTAAGTAAGATTTATGAAAGTAGTAGAACTTCGCCATACAAACTTCAAGTGCAATTGACATGCCCAGTGAGGTGTTTCCTAAAATATTTTGGGGACTTTCTTATTGCGACAAAGTTCTAAGATGATACCTAATTTATATATAAGTCGTGCTGTGGCAATGCACGTGTTATTTGACTGCATTTATGTCAAGCCCTTGATCTGCGTTATTAATCAATTTTAAATTGACTCGGACAATTAGGTTGCAGCGGGCGATATCAAATAACTGCGGCTATTTTATTTGGTGGTTCATTTTATGTGACACGTGTAAATTTAAACAATTGTTAATAATCATACCTAATATAAGAAATAGCAAAATGTATTGCTTATAGTTGAGTTATATTGTAAATTGCTTCAATGTGTATGTATACTGATTAATATTTATATACGCAGCACCATCTTTCCATTTCCTGACAGGACTCTAATGAGGTACTGAAAAAAAAGATATGTCAGTGTAATTTATCAAAAAAATTTCAGCTCTGGCAAAGCAGCCAGTTGCGCTTAAATTTCTTTCGGACTTTTTGGCGGGAAGTGAAAAGTGATACAGTTCGATTTTGTTTTATTTTCCAAATAAGTGTTATTTCGAGTGATCATGTGTAATATCGGTGGAATATTAACCATTATGTATTCGTAAACGTGCACGAGTGAAACAAATGAAACAAAATAAAGAAAACATTGTTTTTAGGTTCCCCCAAAAAGTCCATGGAAAGCTTGAATAAAGTTCCACCACTTTATTGAAGCACTAGGAGAGGGTCCGGCTTGTTGCTGATGACCCTCATTCTCAACAAAAGTATAATAAATGGAATATCAAATAAAAGCTACGTGTGACATGGCGGTATGGTCCTAGAGACTTTAGCCTGCCCTAACGGGCGAACTTTAAAAAATTATTTCTTTCGTAATAGAAATAAATGATAACTTCTAGATCACTTTACACATTGCAAATAATAATATGTTGGCAAAAGAACATTTTCCGGACCATTGCCATTGTCACAGAAATTGAAATAAACTGCTCACACTTGACGTCAGCGGGATCATGATATGTTACATCTTACAATAAAAATATCATTTTGTAACATTTTCTACTATATGATAATTAAATCATATAAATATAATATCAATGTACTGTCTCACTGACTCATTTAATCGTTGACGCACTTATTATGAAATCTTTAGAACTACGAATATTAGGCCTATATTTAAATTATGGTTTGGATTATAACCTCTTGGCTTCTTTATCTTTATGCTCAATGATAATGTTGTATTTGAAATTCATTTAGGAAAATTGGAATTCGAATTAGAAATCTATACTATTAACTAATACTAATCTATATTATAAGAGCGTGTGTGGCTCAGTGGTGACGTGTTACTTACGATCTAACGCACCCGAGTTCGAATCCCGCTGACTCCGCACCACTTACTTTCTTAACTTATGTGCGGATTTAACACTCGCTCTAAAAAGGGTGAAGGAAAACATCCTGAGGAAACCGGCATGCCTCTATAAGAGAAGTACGTGTCCCAGCAGTCGGAACTTAATGGGTTGATAATGAATCTATATTATTAATATTATGAAGAGGTAAAATTGTATGTATGTTTGTAGGAGGTAATCTCGCGAACTACTAATCCGATTCTAAAAATTCTTTCACTGATAGAAAACTCTTAACATAGGCTATATTTTATTGAGTCCACGTGGACGAAGTCGCGGTTGCTTGTATAGTTATAAAATACTGGTCGATCATGATCCGCAACTCCGTCCGCGTGGAATTTGGATAATCAATAATCTTTATCACAATTATGTCATTGCTCAATCAGAATTATATCATTGCTAAATATATAACCTAACATTATTGATCCCAATTATTTTAAATAGATATGTCAAAATACCACTTGATTGGTAGTTTACCATCTGTCAGCACCAACAGTGGCGACATTGACAGTTATCTATCAAGCTTAAGTAATAAATAAAAATATTAACTGAACTATAGAAGAGAGAGTTGTTAGAAAACAACTTAACGCATCAAGTCATATAAAGTACTGGATTTATTTTATAGTTTATTAAGTAAACAGTATCTTAGCACATTAAATAGAAAGTGTACATTTGTACAAATCTAGTTGTCATACAATTTTGCATTAATTTTCTAATGAATAACTTCACCTACATATTGACTTTTTAGACTGGAGGTAGAAAGGCGTAAGTTCTATACAAAGTTATGGATGTTACGTCTTTTTCGCGTGAGCGTTATGTTACACCACATGTAGCGAATTGCTTCGACAGCATTTTCACGGATTCAGGGCGTCTATTGCACAACGCAAACCCCTACGTTCGCAGTTATGAGTTTTTAAAACAATAGCGACTCAATGCGTTTCACAACTCGACCCAGTTTCGGTTTCGTGTGCAATTAAATTGTAATCGCGAGGGCTTATTGTAAATCAATATGAGATCGGTTATGATTGGATGAATTTAATGCGAAGTGGCTTATAATTTGTAGTACAATCGCTCTACATTTTATTTCTTCTTGGTAGAAAAACATACATAGAGTTAATTTATTTACATGTCAAGAAAAACACGGCGATAGTACCAGAATGAAAATGCTGTAACATTTCACTCCCCTAACTAACATGTCATACTTTTGCATACAGATAATGTTTTGCTTATAATTATTAGGTTTAATATTTTTAATACATTACATAAATTCAAAACCTCAGTAACCAAGATTTCCTCTTACTATTTTCCTAGTAAATTCCTACAATCGAATCACGCACTTGGAATCCGGTAGTGTCGCAGCATTGAGAGCGAGACAACACGATTAGTCTACTGCGAGTGTGAACGAGACGGCAGCAACATTACCCTCATGGCCAAATGGAGGTGTGAGCCTGGTATCTGACAGACGCTATATTTGTATGATATAATGGCTTGTGTGGAAGTTAGGTGGTGTTGTGCTATTATATGCCTTGTAAGAGATTCTCCTTGGCAGGGTGTATCCCTTAGCTACTAAGACTTTGACAGACATTCTTAACTCTGACTTATAAGTGTTATTACGGTTTTTATTGCTAACTTACAAAAATAAAAGTTCCTCTTCATTCGGGAAAAATGGACATTAATAATATAATAAATAGCCCTGTTTTTCCTTTGCGGCTGAAATTTAAGTAATGGCTTTTTCATTCCCATCCTAGATCTCTTTTTAGAATTTTTGCTCTTAATTTAGTTGAAATTCATCAGCAGATCTCATTAAATACTAAAGGAATCAAACTAAACGATGTTGAAAGAATTTTAAGAATGGAGGCAGACCTCTGGCCTGTAGCTAACCTGTATAGTGCCGGCTAGGTCGCAGACCTTAGTCATAGGTTACCTAGTAGGGTCAAGCTAGACATGACTTCGTTATACGTACTTGATGTATTTATAGATTAGCAAAAAGGTATTGATGTAATGTAGTATAACTGCGGAAGTGTTTATGGTAAAGTGTATTTTATCTTGAACGTTACGCACTTCATCTTTACATTGTAACTGTTCTGTGTTTTGTTCATAATAAGTGTCATCAGTAACGCTCATAGCGTAGCTCGCCTAGCCGTTCGACTTCGATTGTTAAGCAACGTTCGCAGTGGTCACAACTTGGATGGGTGACCGTTTGTGTGGAATTCACGTCTGAGCGCTACAGTGCTTCGGAGGGCAAGTTAAGCCGTCGGTCCCGGTTGTTGTTTTAGAACGATAGTCGTTAGACCATGTCGGAGGCCTTCGGGCGATTGCAAAACTCCGACACCAGAGTTGGCCACATACCACACGAGAGAAGAACAAGAATAAGTCTCATTAGAAGCAGATTGTTACATAATATTGGACAATTCCAGAGCAGTTCGTCCTGCAGAAACCAATACTCAGCAGTGCGGAGCACATGTCAAAGGCCCTCTGTGCAAATCCCCATTTATTTATCTTAGAACGCCACTTAAGTGACCTTAACAGTATTGCATTGTGCTCTTCATATTGAGACTGTAAGATGGCAACTACACTCGAATTGCACCATTCAAACACGTTGCGTACTCTTAGACTTCTTTGAGTAGCATTAGCAGAGACTGGCTGAAGCCAGCCGAATATATAGCCGAATGTAGCAAGAGATCACTGTTCATAATTATTTAACAATTTTCGACACCTTGTACAAAAGGAAAGGTTTTCAAGATAATTTATGTACCTTTCCTCCAGGTTTCGCGATTTAACTTAGTAATGCATAATATTTTTTTATTTGTCTCGTGAGAAACATAAATCAAGAATAAAAAAGTAAAGAGAACACGAAATGATAATACTATAAAATATGACTAATTAACAGTTGTATTTGTTATTGTAAAAATATTCGAAGTATGAAATATGTATAACATTAATTTTAAGGTCTAAAGATCACACACTCATATATTTGGACTACCACAATACAGACAGTTATTGAGAGGAACGGTAGGGAGGAAAAAGGCACAAAATTCTTACCCAAGTATTCACAGTTAGTATATTTGTGGTCTTGACCTTCAACCAGGGTTCTCTGTAGTCAGAGAATCAGGTCACTACGAGGACCAATAATATAATATAATATCTTATCATAATCACTAATAATCTCTAATCTACGAAATATACATTCGCATTAGTGATTATATCAAAAATCACGAGCTCTAGGTCTAGTAAACATCGAATACCAATAGGATTCATTAACGTGTAGTGTCGTAACACGTGATTCAGGTTATCGGATCATCTGACGTGCCCCACGGCCAATGATCGCCAACGTTTGTGATATGGCCAACTTCATAATTTGCAACAATCATATGTTACTATACAAACCTGTTGTACGCGATGTTATTCTCATTGAGTATTTAAAACTTGTCAGAAGATCTAGATTGGTCCTCGATTTAAGAATGGCCGTCATTAAATGCCGGACTAATCAGAGAGGGTTCACTGGCAGTAAAAGCCGCGACTGACGCAATAATCAAACCGAATCGCTTAAAAATGCAGGCGGAAAAGAAAATATAAATAATGGTTTTTACTTCAACTTGGAAACCTTAAATCAGCCGTAAATGTATATAGCATATTTTTGCGAATTTAAATACCAAGAAGCCTTCGCTAGCGCTTTTTGTTATGAAAACATGAGGGCAAGATTCGTTCGCTGGAAGTAAACCTTCAAAATTTCGCATCATATTAACTGTTGAAACAATTTGACATGACTTAAAATTTGCGAGGCGAAAGCGCGCGCCCAAAGTGCCAAATAAGGCTTGCAAATGCGGTGTTCTCCGCACTAGCCGCTCCGCGCTCCGCGCGCGGCGTCGGCAAAGGCCACGCGCTCTGACATAGACCTAGTTACGCCGGCATTGGCACTACATTCATAAACTGAGGTCATTCGTTACGACGACAGTTAAAAATAAAACCAGACACTAGACAATTGTCGCATTTTTTGAGTTACGATTTTGGTTTAAGTTTGAGGACTTGCCACGTGATGAAGAATCGATCACCTACTTATTTACTTGTCAAATTATGTCAATGATTTTCGATTACCTATGCCCCTAGCTGCATATTAAGCTTATTGAGAAACAGGAAAGCTTTGAAGTGTAAAGTTAAAGTTTCACTCGATTTGAAAGTAATAAAAGTCAAGGTGAATCATTTCATCGATAAAAAGTGAGTTTGAAAGTGAAACTCGCGCATGACTTGAAACATTTACGATGTTTGACAGTGTTTTGTGAAAGGCATACCGTGGAAGATAACGATACGGTCAGGTCCATGAGTCCATGAGTCCATGGACCCGGCGCGCGGCGCGCGTCTGTGGCCTCATTGATGTACTAAACGAGCAGAACAGACCGAGGATCTGAATTACATCAGTCTTGTCTTGTCTGATAAGAAGAGAATCATCACGAAGGTCAGCACAAAATGTTTCTACAGTTGAGGTAGTGGCGGTAAGATCGCCCACTGATACATTTTAGTTTGTGTTGTGATGTACAACTAAGTGCAAAAAAATGTGGTAATATACAATGTGTATGGATGGCTTATTCTCGACGTGATGGCTGAAAACGTTTGTTCAACGATATTAGAAATTTCGAAGATTTTCATTTATGAAAAGTTTTCTTATATGGGCCAAAATTTGCCACGTGGCGGCAATATCCTCTCGACAACGCGTCGCTGGGTTTAGAATAGCGAGCTTATAGACAATGTTTTCCTTCATCGTTTTTAGACTAATTGTGAAAAACCCGCAAATATCTCACTGAAGCCATTGGCATTTTGTAGCGCTTGTAGCTTAACTCGCCTAGCCGTTCGTATCACTGCTATGTTAAGCATCGTTCGTTGTGGTCACCACTTGGATGGGTGATCATGATATTTACGAGTACGACTAAACGCTGCTGTGCTTCAGAACGCACGAAAAACTTGGTTCTAGTTGTCGTCTTAGGGCAGCAGTCGTTAGACTATGTCGGAGGCCTTCGGGCGGTCTAATAACTCCAACACCAGGGTCGGCCACCCCCACGAGTAATAAAGAAAGCATTTTGTAAATACAAATAATTCATGATTATTATTTTACGTGATGTACAAAAGTTGCATTGACGTAGGAAAGTAGCATTGATCTAATGAATGGTTCGGAATATCTTTGTGATGCAACTTCACTTTCGATGGCAACGCAGACACTCAACAGTGATCGATGACTGTGAACGTCGTCGCGTATCTTTCTAATCTGTGATATATTGATCACGGCATATAAATCGCGGTTTTAAATAAGAAATCACTTTGGTCACGGCATAATTATTTGTCTATGACACTTTAAAACAAATTTATTTAGACGAACCGAAGAAAATACACGCAACAGACATTGGTTAAAGATATAGGTACGCTTTAATCATTTGGGGTTCAAAAGAATTCGCCTTAAAAAGAATAAATGAATTTAGAATGCATTGCCATCGAGTTGTGAGCTACCCTGAAAGTTTCAACCGGATAGCTAATCGGTAAGTGCTCGAAATTTGAGTTGCAAGATTCCACCCGGAACGACAGACAGGTGAACAAGAAAGTGACTTCATAAAAACGTGATAAAAAAAACTATGATGATGAACAGTTATGATTATGAATTTTCCATTTTTTTCAATAAGAGTAGTTGCCGCGCACGGTTTCACCTGTGGTTTTCCAGGATAAAAAGTATCCTACGTTCTTTTCCAGGGCCTCAGGACCACATCTAAATCCATTCAGTAGTGTTTGCGTGATTGAGCACTAAAAATCTATCCCCATTAACTTTCGCTTTATGTTATAGAATGACAAGACGAGCTGGTCGTTTGCCTGATGGTAAGCAATACGCCAGCCCATAACGATAACAGCACCACCCAGAACTTTGTTTTGGAAAATCCTGCGCGGCGCTGCACTGCGCTTGTCACCCTGAGACAATTAGCTATTGAGTCTTACAATGCCCAGTAATTTCGCTGGCTATAATGCCCTTTAAACCGGAACACAGTAATGCTTGCGCACTACTGCTTGGCGGCTGAATAACTGGCAAAGCGGTGGTACCCACCCGCTCGCATTAATAATATTATTTATTTATATTTATAATACTAAATTATAGTGTGATAGAATTTTTCTACAAAACGTAATTATAATCTACTGGGTCTAGGTTATAATAATAATGAGATAATATTTTATTGTAATTAATTTATTCGTAAACAATAGTAATAAATTAAATTAACAATTTTTTACTTTAATATAATTGTTTATAACTTAGGAACACAGTGAAAATATCTAGTGTTATTCTGCAGAATATTTAAAATTTGGAAGATTTTCATGTTAAATATTGTGTAGATTGTAAAAAGAAATAGCGGAGGGAATTTTATTTATGTATAACATTTTTTTTTTTATTTGATAATATTGTATTTTTATTTATTTATTATATGTTTTATGGTGGTGCGTGGGTCGACGCGTACGGCCACCATGGTTTGAGTTGCATCAAGTGCGCGGGACGGAGGCCCCGACATCATGCTCTGAACGAAATTCTTAGGCGAGCCCTGGTTGATGCAGAAGTTCCCTGCATATTAGAGCCTCCTGGTCTGTCTCGTTCCGACGGCAAACGCCCTGAAGGCCTTACGCTGATTCCCTGGCAGAGAGGACGCTGCTTGGTGTGGGATGCTACTTGCGTGAGCACCTTCGCCACGTGCCATCTGTCCGCTTTTCAGCAAGTAGCCGGTGCGGGAGCTGAGGCGGCAGCAAAGGCAAAACGCCGCAAATACGCAGGTCTGAAATCGGCGTACGAGTTCGTCCCGTTTGCCGTCGAAACTGCGGGCTCGTGGGGGTCTGATGTCAAGAAGTTCGTGGCCGAGTTAGGGCGTCGGCTAAAGGAGAGAGGTCGGGACCCGCGGTCGGGACATTTTTTAGCCCAACGCATCTCGCTAGCGATCCAGCGGGGAAATGCCGCCAGTTTGATGGGCACTTTTAGAAGCGGGGTCGATCGCGATGGACTCCTTATTTAGTTTTTAAGTTTTTGACTCGCACGTGCCTATGTTATATGTTTTTATATTTAATATCTACGTAGGTTTTAGGACATACATATTACAATATTCTAACAACAACCTACATAATATTCAGCGGAATTACCATAGATATATTCATTGCGTTTCAGATTGAGATGAATTTCTGCAATGTCACGCTTGATTTCATTAGATTTGTGACATCGCTTTTGTGTCGATTAACACTTTTCTCTTTAAATATCGACTTTTTAAAATCATTAGCTTCAAATTTCCAGTTTTAATAATGATCTAGAATCATATAATCGAAAGTGAATCATTATCTATAAATATATTCCGTAGAAAGATATATATCAAGATATTTAAATATCACCCACCTTTCTCCGTTAGGTTAGTAATGATGTTTTACATAATATTATTTATGTATAATTGTGTCTTATATGTATAATATATTTATGCAGATTTGAAGTAATTAAGTGTTGATTTTACACGTGTGGTTGATATTACTAATATTTTAGAAGTAAAATTTTATGTATGTAGATATGTATGTTTGTAGGAGGATCTCTGGAATCTCTAATCTCTGGAAGTAACTACCGTCTGTCTCTAGATCTATGTGCTCCATCTTAGGCCACATCAACGCTTCACATCAGGCGAGATAGTAGCCAAACATAGATCTATTAAGCGTAAAAAAAGAGTAATGATCCGTTTTTGAAAACACCCAAATTAAAATACGTTGTCTTTTTATGTAGACGCGAACGAAGTCGCGAACAGTTGCTAGTATTAAATATAGATAAATATCTTAGATTAATAACTTATTAGTTTGTTATTAGTTTCCTACTACACTAAGAATATCTTAATGATTTGTTTGTGAACATAAACTTACTCGTATGCCTGCTTACAAACCAGTTTATCTACTTAGTAGCCAAAGTCATATGAACTAGCTTAGTGAGTCCATAAAATACGGTCTTTTCTATATTTTTTATTATAATATATTTAGCTAGCTGCGCCTCGCGGTTTCACCAGCGGTTTCCCGGGATAAAAAGTAGCCTATGTCCTTTCCCAGGACCTAAAGAACCTACATACCGAATTTCATCAAAATCCGTTCAGGAGGTTTTTTTTTTTATGGAACTGAGTGATGACTCGAACAAGACTTTCACTTAATGGTAAGCGCCACGCCTGCCCATAATAATTGCAGTGCCACCTAGAAGTTTTTGCGTATTTGAGTAACAAACGAAATACCAACTCGTAGCTTTGGAGACCATTGAAATACTAGTTGATTGAACGGCGAATTAAGCTCGTTGGCTGCATCATATACATTTTATTAGTAATGTTATGTCATGTCCCACGTATGTTATTTTGTTATCAAACCGCGTCTTACTCTCACTACCAAAATTAATAGTAGTTCAAATACGAATTGCTCTATAAACATAATAGTGTTGTATAGCACTAATCGATAGTTATTGCACATGGTCAAAATTTCAACAGAAACGTTATTTAAAAAATTAGGTTGGTATAAGTGTAGTGACAATAATAATGTGAATTTAGCTGCAGCCCTCGGTAGGTTAAGGTGCGGCGGGGGGAGACGTATTTTTCAAATTATCGATCTCGTAATATGATATTGTAGGTCATTATATATTTATTGGTCATAATATCCGACATGTTATACTTTTCTATATAGATGTGTGTTAGAGCGTTCGTTAGGCGCCGCTTCGATGTCAAAATAAAATTAGGAACCCAACTTTATACGTGGAATAGATACAGCTGTCAAGAGAAATGTTGTAGCCTCTTTCGTAGCAACCGCGTAGCACTGCTACGAGCTACGTAGAACCATACGCTAGCCATGATTGCACCATCCGCCTTTCCGCTCTCAATCAATAGAAAATACCAGTAATGTAAGTATTTATTATGCATTTTTTATTGTTATGCTATGTATTTTATGTAATGACGTAAGTTTATGTACATCATTTTTATTATAATGTTAATTAGATAAGAGTGGATAGATAAGTTTATTATATATCTCCCTACCTACAAAATTATCTTAGTAACATTGTCCAAATTCATATTTTTCTTCACATTTCTCCATTTCTGGGTTGTCTGGAAGAAATCGCTTTGAGCGATAAGACCGCCCACTGTGACACTAATATGAAGGTAATTGTTATTTTATTTTTTTATTGTTTCTGTGTTGTGCTGTTAAAATAAAGAGGTGGTCTATTCTATCAATAATACGCTATTTTAGTTGTGATCAAAGTTACAATAAAATGTTTTCAATAAATAAATAAATAATTTATTTATTTTCTCTCACAATAAGTGTAACGTTAATGAGGGTAGACTGAAGTATCTAAAATTTACATATTTTGGTGGAGGACGAAATAAGCCTTCTATTATTTTAGATTTAGGGGTGAGAGGTAGTTTTGTGCGATTGCCAGGCAACGTTACACGTGCCGCGGGAGAGTAGCAGCCATCGGGTGTGATATGATTCCTCCCTATAACAGCCTGGAGTAACGATTTACGGAGAATTTTGAAAATAAATGAAACAAAGAACAAAGAACAAGAAAATTAATGTTGATTCAAAGATTAATCTGAAAACCACGTTTTTATGTGCCTTAATGGATTTAGAATGCTTTATCATCGAGTTGTGAGCTACCCTGAAAGTTTCAGTCGCCTAGATATTGCTTAAAATTTGAGTTGCAAGAATCCACCCGGAACGACAAACAGGCAGACACGTAGATCCTGCCCGCTAACTACGATTCCCTGTTTCTAGGGAACCAGGAACTACGAGGACAATGGTCTCACAACACCCAGATACAAAACATATGCTTGCGCTTTTTTTCTGTACTCAAACATTTGTCCCGTCACGGAAATCGAACCCGCTACGGTGGTGTTTGAGATTTTGCACACCACAGAGGCAAGTGTTAAAATGTATAAGTGATAAAATGTCATTGACAGATCAAAGCCGCGTTGTTCCATTTAAGAGTAAACTCTAAAACTTCTGAAAGTTACTAAGGAATTGAAAGTTCTGCGCTCGCCCAAGAGTTACTGAAACCAGGTGTAACGCGAAACACGCGGATTAAGTTACGCAGTGTTTGTTGTGCCGAACTTAAGCGTGGGTTAATAACCCGTTCGCATTTGTCCGTTTCTAGAAAATCACAGAAGTAGAGTATTTCTAAACGACTTCAAAAAAAGGAGGAGATTCTCAATTCGATTAATGTTTGTTACCTCAGAAATTCGTCATTTATAAACTAATTTGAAAAATTATTTGCGTTGGGTTCAGTATAGCTTCAATATGGTCCCATATAAATTCATCGATATTCAACACGGGACTTTGAAGATGCATCAGAATCAACCATAAAGTACGCAGTGCTTTTTTCATTGAAAGTTCTGGTTGGCACTGCAATTTTATGGGCAGGCGTGGCGCTTACCGCCAGGCGAACGACTTGCTCATCTCATCGCTCAGTAAAAAAAACTATTAAGCTCGCAATTTTTGTCAAGTGTGTAAATTTAACGAATTAGTGCGAAAAAGTAGTAGTAGTCATTTAAGCATAATTATATCTTTATACTGTTTATATATTTATTTATTCTTTTTGTAATTCTGTTTTCTTTTCTTTCTTTATTTTGTTAGTGTATGACTGTGGTCGTCAAATAAATGTTTTTTATTTATTTCCTTTCTAAAGAATATGAAAAAAAATCTTTCAACTTTTTGAATGTTTGGAATCTCATTTGTAGTTGGAAAGCCCTAACCCTTTAAGGTGGTACGTTACGTCAAAGAATACTAACTTAATAGTTAGTATTCTTTGCCGTAACGTACCTGTTACGGTATGTTTGTCACACAAAATTCAACCATTATTACATTTAACTTGTACTTAATTTCTATGTTTAAGGTGAATAATAAAGTTTTTAACTATCTATTAACTTGTTCACTAAATAGTAGGAATGCCTAAATTTATGCGTGGTGAACTACGTACGGGTGGTTATTTACGCAAAATTAATAAAATGGTACAATTTATATCAGCAGTTTCGGACATAAATTGTATCATTTTATTAATTGTACCATTTATGGTAATTAAGATTAAATTTTGTATTAAAAACGTACCGTAACGTACCAACATCGTCACCAGACAGAATAGATTGTATATTTGTATATCATAACACAGGACGCGAAGGTTTAGGAGGAAGTCAGAATAGTTAAAATCTCAGAACGTAATGGAACTAAATTCAGGAATTACATTGTACTTATTTCAGTAACCCAGAGTGAACCTCGTTTTACCCTGCCCGCAGTTGTCATGGCGCCGCGCATTACGCCTACGACTCGGGGCGGAAGCGGGGGTGGGAGCAAGGGCGGGAGGGGAGGCACGCGTGTTCAATGGAACCCGCTGCCAGGTAAGAGTACAGTGATAAGAGGCAGCGGGTTAATACTGAACCTAGAAAGCGAATAGGTTTAACTCTCACTTTTATATTAGCACAAGCTTTTTAATGTCTGAAAATATCAGTGTCACTGAAAGATCATTAAGTTACTACGTGGAACATTAAATAAACGGCCTGCACACAACATACATGGTCCAACATGAATCATGGTTTTCTAGGTACAGGGAATTCTAGTTAGGGCTCAGGATCTATGTGATCGTTTGGCGTTATTTATTTATTTATATAACGAAGGTACATAAGGGGGCGCTCGTTATCAGGTGGGTCAGACATGTGGAAACGCGGAGAGTTTAGTACGGAACTGACTTCCTCTTCACAACCAGTTCTTCCGTGGAACATAATACTCAAACGAGGGTTACTCCAGAAAACTGGACATCCATCAGGAACCGAATTATAAACAATGCCGTGACAACCGCTGACACTCTGTTTGTCAACATTACTATTCGAATCTCTATATGGCCAGTTCCGCACTAACCACTCCCAAGCATATAGACTTGAGAAAGATCTCAACCTACTACCACTTGGCGTTTCCTCGATAAAATACAACAGATAGCACTATGGGCTAAGCTTTCGGTCCGACATATTTATTCATGTTATTATTGTATTACTGATCTGCAACTTTTATATCATGAACCTTCATCAGAAACATGGATCAAAAAGTGGTAATCCCCATCAATATTCTCGGTTAAGTCTCTTATCATTTAGTTGAAATGAATAGAGATTGTATCGTTGTGTCAATAAAGGGCAAAATCGTTAGAATCATTTCAGAACCCGCGCATGACTCTTTCATGTTAGTACAAATAATTTTACCGTGAACAAGGACTTCATTAATTCTTGCAAAGCCTCTCATCTCAATCATCTCATCGTTTAATTTCATTACATCGCTCAACAAACTGACGAGAAGAAACACTTGACTAAGAATTTAAAATTTTGCCTTTATAAATTTAGACTTATTGAATTTCATTGTGTTACTTTAATATTTGAATACTTACAGTGAAAGCTTTCATAATAAATTACCTTTTTTATTATTTATAGGCTTGCGTTTGACCGCTATCTCAAGTGTTGTTAAGTGACGATGCGGTCGAAGATGTAGCTCGATCGCCTAGAAGAAACCTGTTCACTCTTGTCTTAAAGACACCCAGATTATGGCTATCTGATAACACAGATGCCGGCAGAGAGTTCCACTCCTTGGCCGTTCGCATTATGAAGGTCGAAGCAAAGCGCTTGGTGCGAGCAGGAGGGATGTCAACCATATATTGATGACGGCTTGCCGTACGCCTGGTCGTCCGGTGATAGAATGGAGATGGCGGAATAAGTTCATGTAATTCCGTCGCACACTCTCCGAAATGTATCCGGTAAAAGACCGATAAACTGGCAACTTTGCGCCGATGTTCAAGACTGACAGTGGGACACTGTCTCGAACATAGAAAACAAGTAATCTGTGTTCTAGACTTAAACAAAAACAATAATTTGTTAGTTTTTTCTTATCAATTAACTTCTTTGTCTCGAGTGTGTGGCGTGTGGCCAACCCTGGTGTCGGAGTTTTTAGACCGCCTCCGACATGACCTAACGATTGTTGTCCTGAGACAACAACCGGGACCGATGGATTAACGTGCCCTCTCGAAGCGCGGTAGCGCTCAGATGTAAATACCACACAAACGGTCATCCATCCAAGTTGTGACCTCTGCGAACGTTGCTTAACGTAGCAGATTTGTTACGATCACCTAGGCAAACTACGCTACTAGCTCTACGTACCAAAGGTAATAGTGATCTCAGTAAATTGTACAGCAAATGTGAAAAAAACTTTCTTTACGTTTAGGTGTTCAAAAATAGGTCGAAGCGTCAGGCTTCAAACCTTTCTCGTTCTTCCGATTTTCTCTCGCATTAGTAAAGTAATATCGAATTTTATTAAAAGCAAAAAGCGCAACTCAAACAGACAGACCGTCGCCGAAACTACAAATCATAGAGTAACGGAAAGTCAAATAGAATAGAATAGAATTGGCAATCTTCATGAATATTACATAAGCAAGCGATGCCACTATTTTGTGTATTTAACTATGGTAGGTATACAATAGTTCAGTGTTGTAGGCTACATTTAGATAGGCATAGTATACACAATTTATACCCACATGAATGTGTGTACTAGGTATACATTTATATTATACGTAGAGCCTTTGAAACGGTCACGTCGAGGTTAATGCTCTCAGTGTGTATGAATTGCCTAATGGTGCCTTAGTTTATGAACTAACTTGAACTTAGCAGCTATTGTTTGTATGGCATGCGTGAATTATAATTATAATCGGGAAAGCTATTGTGGCTTTGTAACTTTTGCCACTTTCGATACGACGTACCGAAGTACGACTCTCAGGTCAGCGCTATACTAATGCATGTTTCCCACACTCATAAACGGCAAAGGAAAACGCCAGCCGATCTAAGAACCAACAAATTATCTTATTGGAACCGCGTTATGAATTATGGCTCGTCCTACATCTGCCTGAGAAAGCCGTTGCTTGTCCCAACAGTGGGAAAATAACATTGGTTGACGAGTGAAAACTGTCCAGACAATCCCTTCTGAGATTTTTCAAGACACGGACGATAGATATTTTGTCATGATACTTCTATAACCTATAGGAAGCGTACAAAATTACGTCCTTATAATAAGTATTAAAGAGTTTAAAATTCTATCCAAACTCGTTTGGAAAGTTAGAGAAGAGACAATTGAACTTAGGAATACATGTAGGTATATATATGTATCTTACATCGGTTTTCCAAATGCAGCCAAAGAGCGCGTTACGCAATTCATACATTACCAAGCACCGAAGTCAGGAGACCACTTCCTACCATGAGGGCAATTTGCTGTCGCTCCCTTCTCCTTCCACTTTGATGGTGCTTGATGATGTGTTTATACAACGTAATTATGTACTATATTATATTTTCACATTGAATTCAGTCGTTTCCTCAATTTAAAGGTCAGTGAAAGTAATTTCTATCTTTTTCTGATACTAAAAGCCTTGATTGGACTGAAGACACGAAAAACTTGAAGGCATTCAGTTTTCCATCTTTTAAGTCAGATAACCTTTAGCAAGTCCACGATTAAAGGTTAGGAAAACCTACAACCGACGATGAAGGCTTGCACACATTTTCATTATAGCAAAGTATCTAAGTTGTACGTGTGTACCTCTATATTTATATAGCTTGCGGCTATGTATGAAAATAACAAACTCTTGTGTTGCTTACACAATTTAAAGTTGGGCATTCCGTGTACGCATCGGGACGTCAACGGTCCCGTGACAAAGGTTATGCCTACGCTAGTACTACGGATCGATAAGAGGGGGTGCGTGCGGGGCGGCGGGGGTGGGGGGAGGTTTCAAGGCTAGTAGTACGAGTACCATTGCGTATCAGCCCTGGGAAGTGGTGAGCGCTTGGTGTGAAGCGGCGGCGGGTAGTTTAGGGGTTGTAAGGCTTTATTATTTACAGATACTTACTGTGTTTTGGTTTGAAAGGCACTGTTTTATTATGGCATTTTCAGACTTAAAAGCTCAGAGTGACGAATACTGCAATATCGCACAAGATTTTGCAAAACAATATTCGGGGTGGTGATGTAACTTTTATGGGTAGTCTCGTCTCGTTACTCTGTTACACAAATTAATAACTGTGTTACATAATACTTATCCTCTTTGGATAGCGAATTCCTGGATAAGTTAATTAATGTATTCCCTTAAAGGAATTAATTGATTAAGTTATATTTCGTAGCACAAATTCGCAAGAAACGGTCAAAGGGCTTTTGCCTTGCAGTGGGAGACCGTAGGCGCTATATTAATAAGCGTAGCTGCGTAGGTCTGAAACCATACTATTATAAAAAAAGCCTTTTATATCCTGCTTATTAGTTTTAACATAATTATTATTCTAACTTTTAACGTTTTAATATATACATATTTAACATTTTTACATTATATTTGTACTAAACATTGTATTTTTATAAATTCTGTTTACTTAATATTATATTAGTATTTCTTCTTATTATATTATATTACAGTTTAGGTATTTTTTACATTATTTACTTATATCATTATTTATTTTATTACTTGCATGCTATTATATCGAATTACAAACATTTCTTCATAGTAAGAGGACGTGTCAGGATAACACTTTTTTGCCTTAGAACTGAGGCTAATATAATACGTAAGAGCGCCGATTTGAGTTATGAATTCTTATAATACTTTCTGTCTCTCTCTTGACGTCTGTATGCAACTTAAATTATCACCTATACAAAACCGGAGCCACTGACAGCCCCCTATGCAGAGGTGCATGCTGGAAAATGAAACAGTTGAACACGTGTTGCTGCACTGTGCGGCCACGGATGACATTCGAACAAAAGCAACAAAGCCAATAGACGGTATGGCAGACACCGGACACACATCATCACCTTCATTACCACCATCATCTTCCCTACAAACAACCTTAACACTGGAGCAGCTATGCCAGCGCCCCAAAGCCTCACTCCGTTACTTCAAGGAGTTGGGATGGCTTGGGTAGATGCTGGCGGGGGGAATGCACAATACACCCCATGCGGGACGTCAGTGCAGGACTCATCGCCCCCTCATCGAATAAGAATAAGAATACTTTCTGTCATTGACATCACACTAATGCTCGTGGCACACAGCGCGGAAGACATTAAGCCGGTGGCACACGCGCGGCAACAAAACCAACGCAGATTATAATACTTTCACTCTCGACAATTAGCGGCAGGTTGCCGCTTCTAATGACAGGTGCCAAGGTGGGAGATGCAAGCGATTTGTCTCTATATAATGCGTCACAAAAACGTTACAGGAATTTCAGAGTACTGCGTAGCTACCGCTACATTGCCCGTGTCAAATGTGAAATTAAATAATTCTTTACTGAAATACACACCGTTAATTAAAAAGAACTAACAATTAAAGCTTATTATTAGTGTAACAATTGGCGGTCTTATCGCCGAAAGCGATCTCTTATGTGTTATTACATTATGCTGAGCACAGACCTTTTTTGACTGCACTGTACACGGCAGCGGTCTCCATACACATGCTGCAATTGTATGACTTGGTATTGACTGTTGTGTGCAGTTTTGTCAAAAATAAATTGTTTCTTTCTTTCTTTTCTTTCTTTCTTATCTTTTTCTTTTGTAGACAGTTGAAAATCAAAAGATCGATTATTATTCGATGTAGGTTATCTTTATTATTTAAAGTTTCGATAAACTGCGAAGAAATATTTGTAATAAAAACGTGAGCGTGTTTTGGAAATTGCGGAAGTGCAAATATAGAGTGCGATAAACTTATAGCTTTGAATAAGACAACAGCCATTGTGTTCTCTTGATTTAGACCAACCATAAGCATTTTGCCAGATAAAAATCTGATTTCTTTGCGGAATTAAAGAACTTACTTGACGATAGACAATTCACTGAAAATGTTCTCCGACTCTGAGGCGAGTCGAACGGTGTATAACGAGAACAATCGGAAACGACATATCCTTTTCCTAATAACTTATTAAGTGCCTTTGATTCGGGTATCAGCGCACTAATTTATTCATCTATTTTGAATTAGGATCATAATTAATAATATTACGGTGCACTGCATTATGTTAGCTGTGTTTTTTTTATGTAATTGAATGACGAGACGAGCTGGTTGTTTGCCTGATGGTAAGCAATACGCCAGCACATAACAATAACAGCACCACCCAGAACTTTGATTTGCAAAATCCTGCGCGGCGCTGCACCGCGCTCGTCACCCTGAGACAATTAGTTATTGAGTCTCACAATGCCCAGTAATTTCGCTGGATACAATGACCTTCAAACCAGAACACAGCTAATGCTTGCGCACTACTGCTTGGCGGCTGAATAACTGGCAAAGCGGTGGTACCCACCCAGACGGCCTCTCGCATACGAGAAACCTACCACCAGTAAGAAATCAACCACCAGTGTGGGTTTTGAAACTAATTTTTCCACGTGCAAAAATTGTTTGCGGTAAATACTCGTAATGTACAGAGTCGGTTTGAATGAATTTACATGGATTACGCAATATGATAATAATTGTATTATAAGATGACGCACAGATATAAAATTCTACATAATGTGTGATGCTAATGGAAAAATAAACAAGCTATTTAAGGAACAAAATTTGGTCTTACAACTTTCAAACGGAATTATAAGTCATCGTGCTCTTTACTCAGAACAGGCACGTGTTCCGTCAACGCCAACCCGAATTCCTGAGAAAATGTCGAAAATCAACGTCCAGCGCCGGACCGCGGAAAAATAATAGTGCACACAATAAACCATTTATAGTCATCGTAAACGTGAACGCATAAAAATCGTTTTACACCAGTTTACGAGCGCGGCGCTTCCTGGTGCAGTCACTTTCGCGCACCCGGCACCGGCCCGCCGCGCCGCCTGCCGCCCGCGCCGCGCCGCGATGCCTGCTTCGCCGGCCGCTGCCGTCGCATCGTCGGATCCGATGCTTTTCACGGGTTTCCTCAGAAACGCATACCCGTCCTGCTCTGAGCGGCTATTCTAACTCGCTCGCGCAAGGTTCGACGACCGGGGCAACGAGCGCGCGAAAGTACTTTCACTGCGCCGGCGCATGCGAGTCTCTAACGCTCGTTTATTGTAACGCGCGCGTTTGCGTCTTTATTGCTCGGAGTTCGCTTGAGAGATGGAAGATAACGCGGGTGTCGCAGTGAAATGGCCTCTGCGGCCTGGCGAATCGCAACAGTTTAGATGTTAAGTATTTGTAATTCATCTAGGAATGCGAGTTGTCTGTAGACCGCGTACCTCGAGCCTAGCCGCGGATTCAAAATGAGCTTTTGCTGTAGAACAATGGTAGACTTATCACTTTGGGAATTGCGTATATATCAGAAATTGCAGCCTTTTTAGTACACTGACTCTAGTTTTATCAAAAGCCTTTTACAATATACTCCTAAAGAAAGCTAGCCTTAAGAAACCGAAATTAGTTTGCAAAAGCGTCCTCTCACTTCACTTCTAAGACTAAAGCTGCATGTGTCAGCCTCGGGCTTTATTATATGTTAAAGAATGGCGAGAATGCACCTGCGCAGGTAGAAATGCAAGTTTTCTCGAAAGAGATGGCGAGGTAGCGCTTATGTAATCTTGAATGACAGACACAATCTGTCGCATAACAAAATAGCAAGTTACAGCATACGGCCTTAGTTAAAAGGAAAGGAAAAGCGCCAGCAACTGACTATATAAATTGTGATGTCTCTAGTTTTTATACTTGAAAAACAAACTATATACATCGTTCTAATTATGTTACTTATTACAATAAAAAAATAAACGATCTCAATTTAGAGTAAATTTCGAATAACTAATGAATTGTCATGATACGGCACCAGCTTTTTGCAGGAATTTTAAGAAATAACAATATGTGAAAAATAGAGATTTGGTGTTATAAAATTAAGATAAATAAAATACACGTCGAATGGAGAACCTCTTGCAGTTTGGTTAAAAAGGATCAATAGTAAATAGTACAGGAGACCTGCTAATAGAAAAACCGCCAACTGTGGCGCCAAAACACCTCTTACGCGGTACCTATTTAAAAGCTTAGTAATCCAAAATCGTTAAGTATTCGACTTTGTTAAATATATAATATTTATCATGACTTTCGTTCCGGAGTAAATATTTAAAGTGCAAAACTGGCAAGCCGAAGCCTTTCCTAAAAGCTTTTCAACCAAGCTCCGAACTTAGCAAGCCTCAAATCACTTTCTCCGCTTTAGCCAAACCTTTTTCTTTAACATTACTTAGTTTAGCGTGTCGACCTTAGCGTTTTGCGACAATAAACATAAAAAGTGGCTAAACAGTGCATAATCGGCGTCGTGTTGTGCATCAGTCGTAGGAAGCGCGGGAGAAAGCGCCATCACGAGCGCACGCGCAGCCTGTAACCAAACGCTTGGTGCACAGTGCAGTTTGGGAAACCTTTGTACTTATTAGGTGCACTAGATTAAGACTGAAGATGAAATCTCTAGCGGAAAATGTATATAAGTAAACTTCTTTAAGTATTTTATCAGATGGTATACATATTTCCTCTATCCTTATTTGACATAAATAATGTTTTATATGAAACGCAATGCAAATATGTAGTGCAAATCCGCTGAATAGATATATTCCGCTGATATTTCAAATTTGAGATGAATTTCCGCAATGTCACGTTTGATTTCATTATGTTCATAAAGTTTTATGTTTAAGTTTGGAATTTTGTGTCTCAAAGTACTTCTGGTGAATTGCGAATGGGGTAATTGTGAATCTGGTAAACTGCTTACGGGCTTCTAGCATCATGCGGCCAGCTCAATCCTCTGTTGCATTTAATTTATGAAATCGTTATAATTATTATTTACATCGTTTTATGAAACGCAATGCAATGGCATGACACCACGACGTTTCCGTAATCCATCGACGTAAAAGTGGCAATTATACGTATAATCAACTTGTGTAATGCGCGGCCATTTTCTTTTCTCTAGTTTATGGTGTTGTGTAATAGTATTTTCTAATTTTAACTGAGTTTTCTGGGATTTAAACAATTGATTTTACTGAAATTTGAAGGAATATTGGATTAAACATACTTACAACTGACACATTCAGCCAGACAGAGCAAACGCGGATAAGTTGAAAGAGAAATTTAACAAAATTTAAACTAGGCATAAAATTGAGCGTTATAGTAAACTAGCTGCGCCCCGCGGCTTCACCGTGGTTTCCTGGGACAAGAATTAAAGCCTAAATGCTACCCCAGGATATAAGCTATCTCCATTCAAAATTTCATCCAAATCTGTTCAGTTGTTGCGGCGTGAAGAGGGAAGAAATACACTTACACACTTACATACAAACGTTTGCATTTCAATATTATTGTGAAAAACGTTTGTATTAGAAAATATAGCTAGGTATATCTTGTCATCCTGGGTGGTGTACAAAGTGCCACTAAAGCCAATAAAATGAGGCGGTTAACCACCTCAAGCATTAAATAATAAATAAAAATAAAATAAAATAAAATAAAAATAAAAAGCCTTTATTGCTGTTCTTAGTTTTACAAACTATATCAAATTACTTAAACATGCCAAAAAATAAATACTAAGTTCCTTATGGAATTAAATTAAATATCGGCAAACGGTGGTTGTGGTATCGCAGCTTGTCCTTCGACAAAGGCCTCCTCTAAAGATTTCCACTGTGTCCTGTCCTTTGCTGTACGCGTCCATGTAGTACCAGCTATTTTTATGATGTCGTCCTCCCATCTTTTAGTCTGTCTACCTCTATTCCTTTTACCATCTCAAGCATTAAATATAAACATTTAAATGCTTTAATCAAGCGGTTGCGCAAAATTACGTCATACTAAACGATCATTTTACCTACACCTAGTTGTTTTAAATTCGACACCGGCCCTTTAAATCACTAACATCATTATCATTACTCGCCTACACACGCATGATGCTCTACAATTTGCGCGTTTAACGAATATTTAACGATATCGATACGATTACGTGTAAGTATATCGATTTTTTTATCGGAGTTTTTAATGATGAATCGACTTCTAATTGATGTTGGGCAGAGAGCTACGAAAATAATAATAATTAAAAGGTTAAAGTAAAAATACTTCATTATTCGATAAGACGGACGATAATTAGGTAATGAATTGTTTATTTGTTATTAAAAGTTCTGGGTGGCACTGCAATTTGTTATGGGCAGGCGTGGCGCTTACCATCAGGCGAACGACTTGCTCGTCTCATCACTCAGTTCCATAAAAAAAATCTGCCATTCCAACAAAACGAGCAAAACATTCATGAAATCAAAAGTCGTGTAAAACCTCTTTCACTTTCCTCCGGGCCCTTTCTCTCACAGCGTAACCCTTTCAACTGCAAAGGAAACATACCATCGCTATAAATAAAGAACTAAAAGCGTTCTCTGATGCATCTATTGCGTAAGTCTTGAGTAGTGTAACCAACCACAGTAGTAAGACATAGTTTAACTGAGGCTCGATATCCACCACAGTGAAGAGATGAAATAGATATGGTAAAAGACCAAGCGACGCGACGCTACCAAAGATGCTGTGAAACAAATTCCTAACAAAACCAGATTATTGTCAAGAGATCTATATAACAAATATATCTAATAAATTTTTAGAATAATACAAAAACGTACTTCAAGACTATACCGGCATGTACAAACTTAAACTAAAAAGTAGAAATTGCTTATGTTGATTTTTTCAAAAAATACTGGCTCAATTTCGATAAAATTTATATTGGACTTCTGTAGGTCATACTACCAAACAAAAAAATAATCATGAAAATGTTTTTTTTTGTATATATGAATATAAATACAAAAAAAAACATACAGTCGAATTCACAACCTCCTTCTTTTTTAAACTCGAATAAAAATTAAATGCTCTTCATAGGTAAGCGCATCTATTAAAGAACGACTGGACTGATTCGGCATTTTAATGTTCGTAATAGTCCAAATTAGGTTTTCATGGAAAGAAAAATAGTTTTCCGGAAAATAGTGAAATTCAGGAAAAACTGAAAGTACTTTATCGCGCGGAAGAAACCGCGAGACGCAGCTAGTTTGTGATAGCTTCTTATTCCGCTTTGGTGTATGCCGGCCCTAAACTATTATAAAGATTAGTTAAAAGCCACAGCACTAAGCTGTTAATAAACCAAGCTGTATTTTCTTGAGTAGAGGATTAGGTATAATGTACTATAACCTAAACTATAGATTAAACGACTCTTACTATCACTACTCGCCTTAATTCATAGTTTAATCCATACCCACTACTACTACGATCCCGACTATAGATTAATCGGCAGTTACTACTACGCTAATCCCTTAGTAATCGCTGTGGAATCGTGCAATGCGCGCCGGCACGTGGCTACCGCGGGTTTGAGTCCCGGCTGCGGTTATTTGCGGAAAATAGGTCAAACCGAGCTCAAGTTAGCTGCAAGAACGAATACAAAAAGAGTATAGCGCGCGGCGGCCGGCGCACGCGCGCCCGGTTAGCTTGCACCGCCTCGCCCGGTTAACTGCTGGTTAACTTTGGGTTAACGTCTCTTACTAGTCTATAGTAATCTAGTTCAGTTGATGAGTTCTGACAGATTGTTAATTAGTATATTATAAGCAACCGTACGGCAGTTTGATACATGTCATAGTGTAAAATAAAGACGTATATTTATAGATATTACACAATTACCCATTCATCAATATACCTAAGTTAGGGTAATTTAAAATATAAGATTCTTGTTGAAGAATTTATTTTTCAAGACAAGCTTTTTACAAATTAGTAATCAGATCAATGAGCAGATTAAAATGAGCCCAAACACTAGTAATTTACGATTAACCGTAAAGGAGTTTCATTGCCTATCTTCCGTCTCCATCATCAGACCAGCTGACTGTCACCATAATATTGCATTGTGGAAGTGGTTTTAATTCAGCTTGAAAGATTTGACCCAAACAAACATTGCAAGTTAAATAAAAGCTTGTAAAAAAGATGACATAATGTGTCACTAACACTGCATGTATTAAACAAATCAATGTTAAATTAATACTCAATGTAAAATAAGAACTTATAAATCAACACAGAACAATTAAACTCCTAGTAGAGATTCAATATCTCCAAAGTTAATAACGCCACCAACATATCACAAACACAATATTTTTTATAATTTGTGCAATTAATGTTTGTACGCAGCGGGTTCAGACGATCAAGGTTGATAAAAGAATAGTGGTCGGCATTGGGCATACATATACATAATGTATACATATTGTTTATATATATATGGTACACGCGGAAGTGTTGCCTTGCGCGACCAGTTAGCCTTATATGTTAAGTTGATACATTTATTATGCCTTTACATGTACATTTTATAAGCTGCGGACAGGTTTTTGATCTTGAAATTGTGAACCGTTATTTTTTTCATTCTTTCTAGTATATTTTCTGCCTAGTCCAGATGGAATTCGAGAGGTTTAAATGCTCTTTCTTATCTACATCAATTAGTTATTTAAATAGGCTTTAATTATTTTTGTACATATCGTAAAATAACTCTTAACATCCTATCCTACTAATATTATAAATACGAAAGTGTGTTTGTTACCACATAATTCCATTACGACTAAACAGATTTTGATAAAATTTTGTATGTAGGTACTTTAGATCATGGTATAGGACATGAGGATACGGACGGAGTCGCAGGCATCGGCTAGTTTTACATAAAAGTGACGGATTCGAATGCAATTTTTTATTCTCATTAATTATTATGCAGTTGAATTATGTAAACTAAAGAGCATTCTTGTCTTTTCACTGACTACCTACTAAACTAAATTATAAAATCTTTTTTAATACATACAATTTTTCTATCTTAAAACCTGTACAATGTTTGCGTTTAATTTTACATTTTTTTACGCTTCATAGATCTATGTTTGGCCACTATCTCGCCTAATGTGAAGCGCCAATGTAGCCTAAGATGGAGCACATAGATCTAGAGAGAGACGGCAGTTGAGCGGCTGCTCAGACCCGTCTTCCCGATGGAACTTCTTACAACACCTACGATCATTATTTTTAAGACAATTCAGATTCTTACTTGGTTCCGACATAGAATGATTACCTGCAGCTGGATCTTATAAAATGGCTTTTATCGTTTAACTGACGATAACTAGTGTTAGGTTCCCGTATAATTACTAGGTTCGTTATGGAGCGGTTAAGTCGGTGCAACCGGGCCCGGCGATGCATCCCGGTTGCGCAACGCGCTATTTTTACCGCGCCTAGCGGCGGCAGCGGTTCCGGCGCGGTTCGCTGCTAGATGCATTTTGGACCTGAATATTTCTAATACAACTAAGAGTTCCTTCTGGAGCGCAGTACCCTCGGAGTAAAACTTAGGGACCGCATTAAAAACACCACACTGCGCTCCCAAACTCAAATTATATTATAGACGTCACCCAAAAAGCTGCCGGCTTGAAGTGGGACTGGGCTGGACACATTTGCCGCATGCCGAACGAACTTTGGGCCAAAATAACAACAGAGTGGTCCCCTAACAACGGCCGACGGCCTCGCTGCAGGCCTCGACGGAGATGGCGGAATGACCTGGACTCCTTCATGAGAGACTGGGCGTCCATGGCAAAGAGCCGTGAAACGTGGAAGAATGAAAGGGAGGCCTTTGCCCTGCAGTGGGACACTTTAGGCTCTAAATAATAATAATAATAATAACTAAGAGTTCGCCCCGAACTGAACCTCTACACCCCTATACATTTTCTACCCTTTAATCGATTTTCCTTATATTCTAACAAATTGTGTTTTATGTCTATTAATACTATGCCTAAAAATAAAGATCGAATCAGCCGCGCAAGTTATGTCTAACAAACACAAACTCCGATTTGTTACAGTACACTCGATCAACTAATTTTGTCAATGAATGTTGGTTTTTTGTAGGTAATCTCGTCAAAATGCGTGATACAATTTGAATGAACTTTACAATCTTCTGTTATGTTACACAAACGACGTAAAATATTTTTGTAATAGGTATTAGCTATAATATTAACAGTAATAAGTGTGATTTTTGCCCACTGCTGTATGGCTGCCTCTTTATCTCAGGTTTCTATTTTAACACAATACAATACCTAAATACCTGAATCTGTATCTACTAATAGCGTCGATCTATTGTTCATAGGTTCATAATTACCAGCTTTTTGTCTACAATCGCATCACAAGGTCAAATGCCATAGTAATACCCAACACGTTATCGTTACATAACATTAGCCTTGGGGACAAACAAACTGTAAACAAATATTGTTTTTCATAAGTTCAAGAACGCCTTCCGCGATCTATATTGGACGAGCTATAGGAGGCGGTGACATAACGCAGAAAAAATAGTTATTTTGAATATGCAAGGCTAACTGTCATATACATACCCACTCACTACTCATGCTATGACAGCCGTATAGCATTTTATAAATACTCTTATGAAATTAGACAAAACAGCGATCGACGCCCGACGATCACATACCTACATAAACCCTAAGTGGGTTCCCTGTAATCGATGACCGTCCCGCAACAAGAATACTTGCATGGGGTACTTTAAAAGAAGGGTGAAAAGGGTCCTTAAAGGTAGGCAACGCACCAGTAATGCCCCGAGTGTTGCAGGTGTCCATAGGCGACGGTAACCGCTTACCATCCAGGCGGGCCGTCTGCTTGTTTGCCTATAAGCCATATAAAAAAAATTGAACCGGCAACTTCTGTGTTATCAAAGATTAAAGTTCAAAAGTTCTTTATTCAGTTTTCGCATCACAGACGCACTTATGAACTTCAATTATTATGAGCTTCTTCTTGCGTTTGTGTGTGTGGCCGGCCAACCCTGGTGTCGAAGTTTATAGACCGCCCAAAAGGCCTCCTAAATGATATAACGACTGTCATCCTAAGAGTAAGACAATGGCGAGACCGACGGCTTAATGTGCCCCCGAAGCACGTTAGCGTTCAGATGTAAACACCACACAAACGGTCACCCATCCAAGTGGCGGGCGCTGCGAACGTTGCCGTTGCTTAACCTACCAAATCTGTTACGAACGGCTAGGCGAGCTACGTTATGAGCTGACCCACCCATCCACTGCACCACATATGGTTAATTAGGTAGGTATATTCTCGTGAACTATTAATCTCTAAAGGCAATAAATAATAAAGTTAATAACTTATTCCAACCCTCCTTTGAACTTTAAAGCTTTTATTGGAATTCAATAAAGTCAACCAGCCAAAACAATATCGTGAACCGTATAATATAACCCAACCTTTGACCTCTGAACCTGAGTAAGTTACACGCTTTGCCTCAAACATCAACAAGTATGTTTTTACTTGTATAATTACATAATTAGTTTATATAACGCCAATTATGACTTAGGTAATTAACTTTATTTTTACATATAATTATCAACATAATTTTAATGTACCTTGGTAGTTGATACTTACCTATATTTTTCAAAGTTCAACAGTTCTATATTCAATTTTGGCATCACAGACGCACTTATGAACGTCAATTATTACAATGACTCTACCGTATCGGAAAAAGAACCACTACTCAGAAAATACGGCAAGAAACTGAGGGGCATTGTTTTTGGGTTCGGTTTTGGTAGGTCTATTATGTAGGTAGTACATATATGTACATATTTGAATAAAATTCGCAATAGTAAAAATATTAAAGGAAAATATTTGTGTAGTTATTTGTAGCAAATTCCTACAAATATTTTTAAACTTTTAAAAAAGCCCAATAATAAACAGACAAAACATTGTTAAACAAGTAGTAATTAATGTGTATCATTAAGCCATTATCGTTCCACCAATAAGGAATGGTTCTCTTACCCGCCTGGGGCCAGTTCCCACCCCCACGCGTGGGCACCTGGCGCGCGGCCAGGGATCCAGGGTGCGTCGCCCTGCGGGACATTGTCTCATCGATCACACAAATAGATCTCTGATGCATCGGATCATTTGACTTTTGGAGCCCAAATGCCAATGATCAGTCACCGTTAGAGAGACGTCACCTTCTCATCACGCAGCTAAAAACAATATAATAATAATTATATAATATAATAATAATATAAAACAATATAATAATAATGATATAATAATAATTAATTTTTGTACACCAAACAAGAAATAAACAAGGTACACGAAATATAATAATGAATAATATGTGCTTCTGGCTTTTCGTTGCTTCTTGCTAGATTGATATACATAGAATTCATCATAGATGAGTAGGTAAACTAATAATAATTTTTAGAAAAAATCAAGAACCTTCAAGACTAAACTTATATTTTCTTGTTTTTGTAATTTTTTTTCATTAAGTGCTGAATCAATTTCGATAATATTTATATGGGACCTCTGAAGTATGACCTACCAAACAAAAAATCATTAAAATCAATTCATGATTGTCGGAATAATCGCATAACAAACATACAAAAAAACATACCGTCGAATTGAGAACCTCCTCTTTTTTTGAAGGCGGTTAAAATAGACGACGAAGCAAAAAATCGTTAAAAAAGTATCAAGGTTGATCACCGGAGTTAAAATAAGAAAAATGAATGAAGGTAAGGACCTTCATTCATTTTTCTTATTTCAGTTTCAAAATGATTATACATTACCCATAGATATAAAAAAAAACCATAATTACCTTTTAATCCTGTAGCCAGAATCAGCCTTGACCCTGGCTAGACACGAAAAATATATTTTAAACAGTAGGTATCTAATCTAGAGTCATTGTAATGCAGTAGACTGTTGCGAAGGAGAGTTCAAAACTCTGAAGTTCGTCCACAGCGGACTGTTGCATTGCCCTTTTAAGCCTTAAACTTTCGTTGAGTTCAGTTCAGTTCAAATCTGTTATTCGTCTGAAATTAATAGTTGTTTCAGTAACTTTTCGTAGTTATCTGTAGATTCGACTCGCTACCTTCTAAATAATGCAATATCAATGGCCGGCACATAACTTGATTTCAATCGGACAGATATATATTATTCCTTTAACGTCAATCGTTATAAAAAGCACCAGCGGTTTTTAGGTCATTACAGTACCATGAGCTTCCTTCCAGTCTTCTGATCACAGTCGTACGTTCTGAGCTGCATCTCTGGTCCACATTCGACCTAACATAACCTCTAATTTTCCTGTAACCCTGAGCTGTCACCCCGCATCCCGCGTGTTGTGGCGTGTCGTGAAAACGCGCGGAAAGCCCGTCAGAGCGCGGGGTCGACGCTCGCCGCGCGGTCACGGCGGCCGACGCCCGCGGGAGCGAAAATGGGAAACAATCCGCACAATGAGCCCCCGCCCCAGTGCTTCCGGGTACACCTGCGATTGTTTTTGTAATCGATGTGCAAATGCGAGCATTATATGCTGAGTGTGAAGTCGTTAAGCTTGTACACCTTTTTATCAAAGGGGCCGATGAGAAAGACTAGACCTGTCTGTAGATCGGTATTAAATGATACGGCATGCGTTCAAGAATTTTCGCATTTAACTTTTAACGCATACCCTCCTATTCTAACATCATGTTAAATACACCACACATGTTACTTCCAAATAGGGCTCATCAAAACATTTTATTTCATTTCAAACTCAATGAATTAATGGGCGGCCTAATTACTAAATGAGATCTGTTCCAAGCAACCTTTAACCTCGATGAGTTTTCCAAAAGGCGCAAAAACCATGGAAGGGTTCTTTACATATCTCCCGGCTACACCGTCAGATCAGCTAAATGGAAGCATATAACTGTCTTTAAAATTGCACACAATTTGAATAGTTTTAAGACATATGAGAGGAGTGGAATTCTCTTTCAGAATCCTTATTTCCTTCCAATTACAACCTGGGTCTCTTTAAGACAAGAGTGAATAGGCACCTCATGGGCAAACGTGCTCCACCTTAGACCGCACCTACGCTTACCATCAGGTGAGTTGTTGTCAAACTTATTAGCTCATATTAGCTTATCTTAGCTCATTTATTAATAAAAAAAGGTTAGGTTAGAGGTAAAACTAAATTTCCTACTTATATATTCCTACAAGGTTTGTTAAATTACATGTGTTTTGTTTTTCGTTTCATTTCAAAGGTTACATCAAAGGTCAACGTCGTTCTTTTGCCTCCCTCATTTGACCCAAAGAACCAGCAGAAGAAAAGTTATTCTTTATATTCCTATCGATAGATCTTACATCTACATCAAAGAGAATATGAAGTCTTTCTATTCTTTGTTTATTTTAACTATGTATTCAGATTTGGCATTTTTATGTATCCAAATTGTGAAAGGAGCTAGTCCTAGAAACACAGCGTCAAGCTACGTCGAGGGCTAGAGACTTCAATATGAAATTGTAACACTTACTATGTCAATAAATATTTTTTTATGTTTATGTATAGGAAAATAAAACCAGCAACCAAACCAACATGAAACCATGAAACCAGCATGTCCAAGAATTTTTCACAAAAAGTCAAGGACATGTGACATCCACCAACCCGCACTGGGCCTGACTTGAGCATGGTGGATTATGGCCCATTCTCTCTCTATGAGAGAAGGCCCGTGTCCCAGCAGTGGGAACGTGATGGGCTGATGATGATAGGAAAATAAAACAATATTAACAAAGTAACGCTGTATAACCCAATGAAAGTTGCAAAACTCAAGTAATACCTAAATACAATACAAAAGTAACCGAAACAATTAAAATTATTAAGCAAAGTATTGAAAACTTTCCCATGAAATTTTTTTAAGAAACTTTGGAGTAAATGATTATTTAAAACATCCATTGTGAACAATTTTGTTTTTATTTTTTCGGCTGACAATACTGGGAACCGCGAGCATCGTACGAATGAGACATTCAAAACATATTCACTTTCTTACACAAAAGGGGATCAGTCAGTAATCGAAAAGAAAACTAAAACGTAGTGGCAACTACGAATATACTTTATTCAGCCAATTTACATAAGGGAAATAATACTATATGCAATAGTTTAATTCCGAAATTGCCTTACGGTAGGTTACACTTTTATTTCGCATAACTTAGAAATCCCAGCAGTGGGATCAAATAGGTTGAAAAAAAAAACAAAACTTAGAAAACTTGTTAGAATGAGTTCGTCAATTGATTGATTGATTGATGGATAACACTTTATTGTACACCAAAAACATAACAAGAACAAATAAAAATCGAACTTAAAAATTTGATTAGTACAATGGGCGGTCTTATCACTAATAAGCGATCAATCAATATTTTTGTAAAATAAGAATGATTTATATTTTTCAACCAATAAATAAAATCTAATTTGATCTGACATTTTTTTATCTGTTCTTTATCTCAAACGAAACACCAACACAGTGCATGACGTCATTTGAAAGTAAATACCGCGTGCGAAGCTTGTGTTTATTTTATATTATTGCTTCTAAATCAAAACAATATGTTTTTCATTCCATGATTTGATCACTTTGAAGTTTGCGTTCAGAGAGCTTGTCGTTTCGTTTGTTTCCTTCATATGACGTCACACGTTCTGAGGTGACTTTTGCGCGGTAATATTTGAAACATAACATTTAAACATACTTACTTTAAGAGCTTTATTTAATTAAAATATCATTTTTCATGGCTATATATATACATTATAGTTAATAACTAACACTTTCTGAAAAGTTGTCCGATCCCGTATTAAAGTACCTACCTATTGACGAATACTACTAAGTTCAGAAGTTATCTGATTACTTCATTTAAAATCTAATAATCTTACGTAACAAGCGCCAAGCCTGCCCGATCTAAAAGATCGGCTTGGCGCTTGCCATCAGACGAACGACGTGTTCGCTCACTCAGATCTATACAAAAAAAACAATAACATACCTAATATACAATATACATTACTGAATAAAAAACTTAGTGTAAAAAGCATAACTATAAGCTTAATAACTAAGTAGGTATCTACAATATTGTATACCTACCTATAACATTAAGAAGCCTTATAGTAACTACTTAAGTTCCTATCTTAGTATCTTTACTGCGACTTTTAGATACGTTTTATATAGGTTATGCCACTCCGCTCCACGGCTATTGTTTTCAAATGAGTAAATGTCCATACTGTAATTCCACTTCGCTCCACCGAACAAAAGTTTAAATTCTATTTTTGGTCGATATTGCTCCATGGAAATTTGAGTACAGTTAGCAACGGAATGCTCAAATAAATCTAATATAAAAACATGTTTTCTTATCTAACATACAATATTCAATGAGTACCTGTCTATATTAAATTCTTTGGAAGTACCAGATGAACAGAAACTAGTAAGAGGTCGTATTTAGTATGAAAATAGGTATTTAACATTTAAAGTATTACCTATATTCAATTCTTTGGAAGTACCAGGCGAGTACAAACTCATTACCGGTTAGTTATTTTTACTTTTTTACACACAAAGGGCACAAGTGTATGCGCTATGTTCAAAATAACTTAAAAGGTTAGGAAAGTTATCATCATCATCATCAGCCCATTACGTTCCCACTGCTGGGACTCGGGCCTTCCCTCGTAGAGAGAGTATGGGCCATAATCCACCACGCTGGCCCAGTGCGGGTTGGTGGATGTCACATGTCCTTGAATTTTTGTGATTAATTCTTGAACATGCCGGTTTCCTCACGATGTTTTTCTTCACCGTTTTAAGAGCGAGTGCTAATTCCGCACATAACTTAAGTCAGTGGTGCGGGGCCAGCGGGGTTCGAACTCAGGTGCGTCTGATCGAAAGTCGCACGTGCCCCCACTGAGCCACATTCGCTCCAAAAGGAGTAGTTAGGAAAGTAGTTTGATCGAATTTAAAAATAAAAATAGATACTTACTGTTTTATTCTTGAATATCTTAATGTACGCTTTTTTTACAGTTTTATAATAGTATAGATTTTTCTGAAACTTTATTATCTTGTGGAGAAGCGGAACAAGTGTACTGGCATTTTTTTTTTAAATATTAATCAAATTAAATACTCGTGGAGCGATTTCCACGGTTTCGTAGAGTGGAGTGGCATAACCCTCTTATATTACTTTTATACATACAGTTACTAACTCACTAACATCTTACCAACCTAATAAAAAAAATATTTATAACAATATTTTAAAGATTTAATCCTTATTATCAATGAACAACTTAAGTACATATTATTTACTTATGAGTTCTTTTATATTACTAAATAGCCAAGTCCGACTCTCGGGTAAAACAAAACTAAAAAAAACGAGAAAGAAAAATATAGTTTGACCACTATTATCTCCGTAACACAATAATTATCTTTAGTTTTTTTTTTTAATTTTCTGACGTCATCGACCAACAACCTGCACTAATACTACATGTTCGCCTCTTACCATCATTTGCGGCAGGTGTCGAGTACACTCCCACACACCCTTGCCCAGGGGTGTTTCCTCCACCTTGGGCACGGGGGAAATCTTCGCCGCCGAACCTTTTGGGACGGGTGTACCTGATGAGCAAGATTTTTGTTGAAAATAGATTTTTTATGACAAGCTTTTAACAAAATCGTTATCGGAACCGCTAGCAGATTAAAGCCCAAACACAAGTAGATTACGATTATCCGTCAAGGAGTTCCATTCCCCACCTTCCGTCTCCATCATCAGATCAGCTGGCTGTCATCACAATATTGCATTGTCATCGGTCTTTGATAAGTATGCAAAATTTCAACTCCGTAGGATAAGAGGAAGTGGTTGTGATTCAACTTGCAACATTTCTTTTTTATTTGACTGGATGACGAGACGAGCTGGTCGTTTGCCTTATGGTAAGCAATACGCCAGCCCATAACAATAACAGCACCATCCAGAACTTTGTTTTTCAAAATCCTGCGCGGCGGTGCACTGCGCTCGTCACCCTGAGACAATTAGCTAACATTTGACCCAAACAAATAAATAAATAAACATTACAAATTAAATAAAAGCCTGTAAAAACAATCGTGGTTATGAACGGACATATTTTAATGTTCGAAACAGAAAAATATATTAATTTTAAATGAGAACCTATTAGTTGACATTCTCGTACTTCACATTGATATTTTGGTAATTAGTTTATTGTGGTCAACCCAAATGTCGAAGGTTACAAGCCGCACGAAGGCCTCTGACATGACTTAAGAGTTCTCCTAAGACATTAAGACAACAACCGGGACCGACAGCTTAACGTGCCCTCCGAAGCACGGTAGCACTCAGATGTAAATATACCACACAAACGGCCACCCATCCAAGTGCTGTCCGCAGCGAACGTTGCGTACTGTTACACATCGCAATATTGCTGACCTAGGGGCGAACCCCCAACACTAATTAAATCGCTGTCAGCAATATGCCTCCCTATATAAACTGGTAAATTTTAGTATTCAAGGCTTTTTTCCTTAATCGCTCTCAAGCGACCTGACTACGGACCTGGTCCTAGGCCTGCCGGTCAGCCTGGAAGAAGCAGTCAGGCAGAATAGCTGCAAAACTATTTTTATTGAATTGTGAAGTGCGGGAAGTAGTCAGTGTGTGCTAAAAATTGCGAAAACAAAATAAATGTCTGTGTGTACCTTAAAAGTTGTTTTTTTATAACAATCAAGAGGTGCCACACAACATTTTGGTGTCAGAAATAAAGGGGATCTAGTCCCTTGGCCGCCCTTCCTGACGAGGTCGTCCTGCTCCGCAAGGTCGGTTGAGGCCATTCACGTTGGCTTCATCGCACTGGCCACTTGCTGCTCATCGCCGCCCTGCCCTTCACGAGGACACGGGTGCTGTCCAGCCGCCTGCTGCCACCGACCCACACACGACGAGGATTGAGCGCCTGTGCTGAGGGTTCTCTGCCCGGCATCACGCCTCATCCTCCACTCGCTGCTGCTGCCGCTGCCGCCGCCGCTGCCGCCTGAGCTCCACTGTACTCGAGGCTTTCTGCCCGGGTGCCGAGCCAGCCCAGCGCCGCCGCCGCCAGGCTCCCCTGTGTCTGGTTCTCGATCAGACACCGAGCCTACCCGCTGCTGTCCGAGCCCCCTGTTCTTGGTTCACGACCAGGCGCCACCGAGCCGACATCAGCCCAGCCTAGAGGGATCCAGAGGAAAAAGTCAGGCAAACCCGGTGAATAACCGAGTTTGCCACACGCCAGCCGCACGCGCCGCAAAACGCTGACTAGCAACGGCGTGTCGGATGTCGACCTTCATCGCGGTCATCGTATCATTCCTGTGAGTCGTATTGTACATTTTTAATAACTTTATAATTATCGAATTTTTAACCTTGATTTTGTTTTTGCTATTTCTACTGTCGACTTATCATTGCAAAGATGGGCCACGATACACTTAAATCAGAAAGGATGTCCATTTCTAACCCCGTGTCGTCTGAAAATATTCAATTCAATGTCCTTATGAAATTTATAAAATCTTTTGACGGAGATAAACATAAGCTATCCTCGTTTATTAAAAATTGCGAAAATGCGATCAGCCTAGCTTCAGATTCTCAGAAGGATTTATTGTTTAAATTCATTTTATCTCAGTTAGAGGGAAAAGCGGAGTTGGCATGTTCCCTTAAAGTATTTGACAACTGGCACGACCTGAAATTGTTTTTGAAGGCCACATTTGGTGAAACCAAACATAGGGATCATCTATTATTAGACCTTCAAAATTGCAAATATAAGGCATCAGAAACGGTTTCACAGTACAGCCTGCGCTTAGAAACATGTCTAACACGCTTACAAACTGATATCGCTCATTCCACTCGAGATCCTACTGAAATGAAAGGTCGCATTGCCAGCACTGAAGACTTAGCTTTGCATACATTCTTGTTAGGTCTTCCAAGCCATATTTCCACCATTGTAAGATGCAGAAATCCTACTAACCTACACGACGCGGTCAGTTTAGCAATTCAGGAGGAGAAATTGCATAATTATATTCAGTCTACAAAAACTACTGAACCGAGGTCTAATAGGTGCAAGATCTGTGGCAAGTCAGGACACTCCGAAAGGAGCTGTTTTCAAAATCGGCGTCCTATTCACTCTCTGTCTCAAACGTCGAATCCTAAGCCCTCTAACTCTAGCTCACCACAGGGTCCACAGTCGAATAACTCGACTATCGTAACTTGCCGATACTGCAAGAACATAGGCCACGATATATCAGAATGTCGTAAGCGCCAGTACAATAATAATGCACGTCAACGACAACAACCGAACTCTTCTCATTATAGTAATAGAGTCCATAATTTCGAAGTTTGTGATGAAGTTGATAATGACTTAAATTCGAATTTAAACTAGAAAAGATTTCGGTTGCACGTCGTACGGAATCATCTACACAAACCGACGTGACATTTAATGTTTCACTTGGTAAATTTACTTCTATGTCCTCTGTATCTGCTAATAAACATCCTCTTTTCAGATATTCTAACTCGTCCCATTCTTATTCTAACTCGACTCAACCCTTTAACAAATCAACTCAACCTTGTCATAAACCGACTCAATCCACTCAAACCTATGCTAAAGTGACTCAATCTAATTCCAGACCGACTCGATCGACTCAATCTCATCCTAAATGCAATTCTAACTCGACTCAATCTTATACCAACTCGACTCAATCTTATACCAACTCGACTCAATCTTATACCAACTCGACTCAACAGCCTCTAACTTATACTAAATCGTCTCAATCTTATCTGAACTCGACTCAATCGTCTCTATCGTCTCGTTCTTCTATGTCCAGGTCATCTCAAATGATGAACCTTACTAAATCGTCTCCATCTACTATATCCAAGTCATCCCCATTGATGAACTTGACCAAATCGACTCAATCGTCTCTATCTCCTATATCGAATTCATCTCATAAGATGAATCCTACTAAATCGTCTCAATCATGCAATTCTAGTTCTTCTAAATCAAGAAGTGTTTCTAAGTCAAAGAAACCAAACTTGGCTAAACAAGCAAACCTTTCTAAGTCCACTGATTCTCATAAATCTTCTAAGTTCAATATCAAGCATTCACATTCAGAGCAGACAATTCAATCTCAACACCATGACTCTCCTATTACAACTCCTGATTCCAATTCCAAATCCTATCAAGCCATCTATGAAATCAGCTATAATAATAAAATCCACTTACCTCATGTTTATGTCAAGTCTCAATACTCTGATAAGCCACTAGTACTCCTTGTTGATTCTGGTGCGGCTATATCACTTTTAAAGAAGTCCTCCTTGCAAGCCTTGCCTGAATTGACACCAACTGTGATCAAATTCAAAGGCATTGACAAAAAGGCTGATTATACTGAGAGTTTTGGTCAATTTAAATTCGATATTAGTCTCTCAGATTACACTATTCTTGGTGATTTCAATTTGATCCCAGACTCTGTCGACATAAACTTTGATGGCATCATTGGCAATGATTTCCTAAAAACTAAAAATGCCAAAATTGATTATGAATCTAATACCCTTAAGATAGGTAACCATTCCTTACCTCTCCATTTTACCAATCCTGAATATACTATTCCTGCTCGCTCCGAAACTATAATTGAATGCAATGTCTCAAATCCTAAAGTCTCCACTGGTTTCATTGAAAAACTTGAGATCCAAGAAGGTGTATTCATCTCAAGCTGTCTCGTCTCAGTCAAATCTAACAATCACGTTAATGTCTCTATCCTGAATACCACTGATTCTGACGTCACTATCAAGTCTCTTTCTGTTGAACTAAATCCTTGTGACCTCCTTGACGAATTCCAAGTAACTCATATCGATCCCGTGTCTCAGACTCCTGATAGAATTAACAGAGTCAAAGAACAAATTAGATCTTCCCATCTCAATGCAGAAGAATCTCGAGCATTAAACGACTTATGTGTCGAGTACTCCGATCTCTTCCACCTCGATGGTGATTCCTTAACCTGCACCGAGACTCTTGAGCACGAAATCAAAACTTCTAGCTCTCAACCAATTCACACTAAGACTTATCGCTATCCTGAGGTTCACAAAGAAGAAGTCAATAAACAAATTTCCAAAATGCTAGATCAGAAAATCATCAAACCTTCTAGTTCTCCATGGTCTTCTCCCATCTGGGTAGTTCCCAAAAAGCAAGATGCTTCCGGCCAAAAGAAGTGGCGCATCGTAATAGATTATAGGAAGCTTAATGACATAACTATAGGAGATGCATATCCTATTCCTAATATCACTGAAATCCTTGACCAATTAGGACACAGCAAATACTTTACTACCCTCGACTTAGCTTCAGGATTCCACCAGATCAAAATGAATGAAGCTGATGCTGCTAAAACAGCCTTCTCTGTTCCCAATGGTCATTATGAATATACCCGAATGCCATTTGGTCTTAAAAATGCTCCTGCCACTTTCCAAAGACTGATGAATACAGTCCTCACCGGTCTTCAAGGCTTGCACTGCTTTATTTACCTCGATGACGTCATCATATACAGTCATGATCTACCTTCCCATATCCAAAAACTTGAACTTGTGTTCAAAGCTCTGAGAGAACATAACTTAAAATTACAACCAGATAAATGCGAGTTTCTCCGACGTGAAGTCGCTTATCTTGGTCACATAATCACTGATAAAGGTGTCTCTCCTAACCCAGATAAAGTCAAAGCTGTTGTCTCTTATCCTGTTCCCAAAAATCCTAAACATGTAAAAGCTTTCCTTGGCCTTGTAGGCTATTACCGAAAGTTCATCAAGGACTTTTCCAAAGTTACCAAACCTCTTACCTCTCTTCTCAAAAAAGACGTTGAATTCGTCTGGTCTCAAGCTCAGACCCAAGCCTTTGAGACTCTCAAATCCTTATTAACTAATGCTCCGATCCTTCAATATCCTGATTTCTCCAAAGAATTCATCCTCACCACCGATGCATCAAATTATGCCTTAGGTGCTGTCCTTTCGCAAGGCGAAGTAGGTAAAGATCTTCCCGTCGCTTATGCCTCTCGTACTCTAAATAGTGCTGAAGGAAATTACAGTACTACTGAGAAAGAACTTCTAGGCATCATCTTCGGTGTCAAAACCTTCAGACCCTATCTCTATGGTCGAAAATTCAAAATTGTAACCGATCATCGTCCTCTTGTATGGCTCTTTAACTGCAAGGATCCCAGTAGCAAACTTGTTCGCTGGAGATTAAAACTTGAAGAGTTCGATTACGAAATTGTATACAAACCTGGTCGAATAAATTCCAATGCTGATGCTCTTTCACGTCCCCCTATCAATGCTATCAATGACATTGACATTGACTTAAACGACAACTTGACCTATGAACAATTCCTTAAAACCCGTTCCAGTCCTATCAATTTCGATACTCAAATCCTTGAACACAACCAAAGTCTCTTGAAAACTCCATGCTCTGCTATCGCCTATCCTACCTCAATAGATCTTGACGAATCAAACCCTTATTGCGAAGACATTATTGATCTTCTAGAAAACAAAGAAGAATTCAAAATGTCTGAGAAAGAATTACATCTTGTAAAAGTCTCTACAGTCAATAACAAGACTTTCTTCCATCTCTTTACTAAAGTCCATCATTATGATTCCGCATCTTATAAAGATATCTTCGCTGTCCTTAAAGAATTACGCAACCGAATCATTATTTTCCATCCTGAAATCAAAGAAATTTCCATTTCCGACTTTTCCAATCCCTTTGACAAACTGAGATTTACACTGATCTATGAAATTATAGCTTATCTCTTTAACAGAACTCAGATCAAAATCAATATCTATCATAACAAAATTCTATATCCTACTCCAACTGAAGTTCCTACTATCCTCAAAGATAATCATGATTCTCCTATAGGTGGTCATGTAGGTACAGCCCGTATGTACAACAAATTAAAAGATTTGTACTACTGGAAAAATATGAGATCTGAAATCGAATCTTATGTCAAACACTGTTCCCACTGTCAACGAAACAAAGCTTTAAGAGCTACTAACAAAGCTCCAATGGAAATTACTTCCACATCTCATGAACCCCTTCAACGTATCGCTACTGATATCGTCGGTCCCTTACCTGAATCTGGTCCTGAAAACTACAGATATATTGTAACTTTCCAAGATGATCTTACTAAATATTCAATGGCTTATCCTATTACGCATTCTACTGCCGAACAAACATCTGATTGTCTCATAAAATTCATTTCCCATTTCGGTATTCCTAAAACCCTCCTTTCTGACCAAGGTGTCCATTTCATTGCAGAAGTCTATAAACAAATCGTGTCTCTTTTTAAGATAAAACATCTGTTCTCTTCTCCCTATCATCCTCAAACAAATGGTGCTCTTGAAAGAAGCCATGCCACGCTCAAAGAGTATCTTAAATCCTATGTCAATGAAAACCAAAATGATTGGCACAAATACCTTCCAACAGCCCTTATATCCTACAATTCCAGTGTCCATTCCTCGACTAACTTCACCCCTCACGAACTACTATTCGGTTGTAAACCGCACATTCCTAGCTCCGTTTACGACATTTCCCCTGACGTCACTTACCCTGACTATGTTAAAAATCTTAAACATAAACTTACTATGTCCCGTAACTTAGCTCGTGAAAACATTCTCCGTAGTAAAGAAAGGTCCAAAACTTATTACGACAAACACTCGCGTGACGTGTCATATAATGTTGGAGAAATGGTCTATATAAAGTGTCACCACAGACTGCGTAAAGCTTTGTCACCAGTCTGGAAAGGCCCTTACAGAATACTTAAAGTTCATAATAATCACAATGTCACAGTCCTTATAAATCGTAAACATGTACGCTACCATTTTGACGAAATCAAACTTGCTCACGATTCTCTTCCAGGGCCTTCGCGCCAGGAATAACATCATCTTCATCTCCGCAGAATCCAACGTCTCCAATCGTCAATGGTCCCGGTCTCTACTTTGATCCTATCGGCACTATTAGATACTCTAATGATTTTTATAACGTTATAACATTTTCAGACATTTCGTATTTCAAACCTCATATTGATGTCCTTAGATCCATTTTAGATACATCTAAAACAATTTGCTCTAATTACCCATCTTATCAAATGCGAACAGATTGCATTAATATTCTAAGTCCATTAGAAACTATGTTTAACAATGTTAATAACAATTTCTATTCACTGTCTCATCTTACATCTACTAACTCTACTAGATTCAAAAGATCTGCTTGGTTCGGTTTCGGAGGTCCCATCCTAAAACAATTATTTGGATCTCTCGATGAAGACGATGCCAAAGCATTTACAGATGCCATTAACAGTGTCCAAGATGACCAAAGACATTTAGCTGGTCTCATGAAAGACAACATTCACGTAATTGCTTCTACTATATCTACATTTAATCAAACCATTAACAAACTTAATGATAATGAAATGACTTTAAATGAGAACATGGAAAAGCTCAATAAAATCTTAGAAACTATTTCAGAAAAAACAAACAAATTAGAAATTAATACTCACCTAGCAATGACTTTTAGTGCCCTTGAAAGCTCACTAATGATTTTAAATTCTAACCTCAGAGATTTAATTATTGCTATTTTATTTGGAAAAATTAACATCGTTCATCCATCAATTCTTAGTCCCATCCAACTCTTTCATGAATTATCATCAAATTCTAACAACATTAATCGTAATTTTCCCGTCTCTATTTCAATTAACAACATTCATTCCCTGCTTGATATTGCCGACGTCGCATCCTTCGCCACTGATAATAAACTTGTTTTCGTCATTAAAATCCCTCTGATTCTTTTAACCGAATATAATTTACTTCATGTTTATGCGCTTCCAACTCCTCATGATATCAATAATTCCAACTCTTTTGCAATGATCAGTCCGAACAATAAGTATTTAGCGATAACAGATGACAAGTTAACTTATTCGATGTTCGACAATCTAAGTGAGTGCAAAGTGTTAACAAATAACTATTTCGTGTGCAAATTAAATAATATTCAATCAAGTGTTTCTAATCCCACGTGTGAAGTGTCTATTCTAACAGAACACATTCGTGACATTCCAAGTTCTTGTAATTATAAATTAATTATTGGCTCTATCGATATCTGGCAGAAAATAACCAATAATAGGTGGTTATATGTACAATCGGATATTACAAAATTAACTATGAAGTGTAAAGATTACATTAAAGATTATGATATCGTTGGTTCCGGTATCCTTACTGTTCAAAAGAACTGTAAAGCTTACCATAAATTAATACAATTTGTCCCTTCTATTGAATACGAATCTCAAATTCATCTTCCAACTCCTAATTTCAATATCATCGAAGATGACTGCTGCTCAAAACTAAAATTTAATAAGAGCATTCCATATCTTACTCCAGTGAAGTTGTCACACATTAATCTCGATTCTTTGCAATACGCTTCGCATAAACTCGACCAGAGTATCGATGAACTGGACAAGATCCAGAACCAACCATATCACATAACATATGGATATTATTTTAGCATTCTTACTACTCTTCTTTCAATTTCAGTATTTTCATTTTTATTTTACAAACTCTATCGCTGTTTTTGTAGTAAGCCTAAAACTAGTTGTTGTGTACAGATTTTCAACAATTGTAATACTAGATCCAATACTCGTGTGAAGAGTAAATCCAGTATAGAAATGACAGACCTAGAAGTCACTTCAGATGACTCAGTGTCTACTCCGAGATCTGTGAGAAGAAATCTCGATCTCTAACTAAATCGTTTATTTTCTAATTATTCTAATTCTATATCTTACCAAATCATGATCTTAATGCTAATTCTATTTCTAATTCTAGATCTTAATACTATTTCTAATTCTAAATCCTAATCTTAATTCTAAATCTTAGTTCTAAATCTTAATTCTAATCCTAGCTCAACATGTTAGATAATTATTAAATGGTAAATACTGGATCTACTTAATTTTGCTATATTCTACTATGTCTTAGATTTAAGTTTATGCTCATTTAAATTGTGTTTTATTGATTTACATTCTATTTCATATGTCCTAGATTTAAATTTATATTTATAAAATTGTGTTTTATTGTTTTACATTCTATTTCATTGTTTTCTATGTCTTATGTTCAAATTATTATTGTTACTATTTCATTTCTAAATCCTAACTCTCGCACTTCACACCCCCACTATTTCATAATATCTACTATTTCAATTTAATTACTATTTCAATTCAATTTCTATTCCAATTTTATTTCAATTTTATGATTTTTCTATTACTACTCACATCCTATAGTATATTTTAGGATGTTCCGTCTTAAAGGAGGAAGGTGTTACACATCGCAATATTGCTGACCTAGGGGCGAACCCCCAACACTAATTAAATCGCTGTCAGCAATATGCCTCCCTATATAAACTGGTAAATTTTAGTATTCAAGGCTTTTTTCCTTAATCGCTCTCAAGCGACCTGACTACGGACCTGGTCCTAGGCCTGCCGGTCAGCCTGGAAGAAGCAGTCAGGCAGAATAGCTGCAAAACTATTTTTATTGAATTGTGAAGTGCGGGAAGTAGTCAGTGTGTGCTAAAAATTGCGAAAACAAAATAAATGTCTGTGTGTACCTTAAAAGTTGTTTTTTTATAACAATCAAGAGGTGCCACACAACAGTACGAAGCTACAAGTACATAGCCGGACACCGTCAGCGGGTCGCGCGTCGTTACACGTGCCGCGTCAGAAGAAATAAGAGCTATGCGATAGAAAAGGCGCTCTGTAGGTTAATATGACTAGTAGGTACGCAGCGCTACGCGAGCTGAATTAAATTTTATTGCGTCATATCAAGAGTCGCTATTTGTTTAAATTTCTTTGCGGAGTGATCCTGTCCCTTAGTATTCTGTGCCTATAGCAGATCTGCTACGAACGGCTGGGCGAGCTACGCTACGAGCGCTACCTTTTAAATTAAACATTTAAATGTAAATACACAATTCTTGGACTCCGATCTACTGCTGCAAGTCCTTTTTCTTCGTCCCCTACATCCATTCGTCGCACCCGACCTACACAACCGTTACAGTGCTCTCCACAGTTATCACAAAACTTCCTAACTGATTTCTATGAACAAACTAACTCTTAGAAAGGATGATGGCTAACATTGTTAACATTGTTTTATTCTGATAAATACTGATGTCGTTTAGATTCAATCTCTGGCGAACGCGCCCTCAACATGGAGTCAATAAAGATTTTAGTATTTGCGATGGAGTAGAAACGTCTCTTGTTCTTATATTTAGGAGCTGTTTTGGAAAAATCTAATTAAAATAAAAGTTATTTTTAATGCTGACCAAACGGTTACAGATGGCTTTTTCTTTTTCATAGATGTTTTTTACCAGTTGATAAGTTGATATAATATAAAAAACAGATCAAATATCAGTCCTCTTTTAAACTGATTTAATGTTTGAACGACTTTTAATTTGTAACTGTAGTACATAATAGATCACGACTGTCACTTGCCCTCTAGCTATATAGATCTATCCACACTAATAATAAATGCGAGTGTAACTCTGTCTGTTCACCTTTTCACGAGTAAACGGAACCGATCTTAATAAAATTTGACACAGAGAAAACCTCTAGCTCGGTGAAGGACGTAGAATAATTTACAATCTATTTTATTTTTAAATTTATGATAAATCTTCGTTTGAGCACCATCTCGCCTGATGTTAGCGAGGATGTGGCCGAAGATGGAGCACGTAGATTTAGAAGATACCTATTCACTCTAGCCTTGAAGATACCAAAATTATAGTTATCAGGAAACAGAGAAGACGGCAAAGAGTTCCACGCCTTAGCAGCACACACTATAAACGTGGAACCAAAACGCAACAATTAGTTCCCGAGGGATCTCGATATAACCAAATCGCACGAAGTCGCGAGTAGCAGCTAGTATCTTTTATTTTACACGATTTTTTACTTGTACCAATAAGTAATAAATAATTGCCATCCTACACTCAATTAATTTGCCTCAATTAAATAAAATTTTAAACAGAATATTCTCTGCCAAATGACGATTTTGAATAATTAACAGGTCCTTTTAAGACGTTAATAAATAACGTGACATTTCCTAATGTCATGATTAATTAAAAGCAAGAATGTTAGCGAACTAAATCATTTTAATGTTAAATTGCTCCAACAACCATAGCTTTTCAGATACCCACGCAATCTACAGAGAAAAGCTTTTAGAGCCTTTCGCACTAAATCAAAGAAATTTAGTGCCCGATTTCCTTAACAATATCTAAAATTTAAGGGTCACTTAATCTTATTTACGAGTAAGTACGGGGCGCTGCGATCTGCGGCTTAATCGATAAAGTTTCTAAACGTGCGGGCGACACTACAGTTTAAACTTTGCACAGATCAAAGCAGTACTTATATGTCTTGAAAATTATTAAAATTAGATCTATTTTGACATTTCACTGAAATGTCCAAATATATCCATCAAATACTGAAACCAGTAATACTGGATAACTGTTTATTTATATAATGCATTCCTTAATGTACGTAGGTACAACAGTTGGTCAATTTGTAGTCAGTTTAGAAGAGCAATTTAGAAGAGAGAAGGACTGCTTCTAAGTATAAAAAATTATATAGCAAAAATTATCAAATTAATAAGAATAATAATAATAACTGCGATTATTCAAAGTCTCCGCAGACCTGGATTTACTCTGTGGTTGTATTCATTGAAATCCGCACCATACGCGTTCTTGGGTTCTATAAGGAAGTCGCACTCGCGACGCCGATGTGTTAAGCCAAGCTTTTCTTCCTAAGCTCCATCCATAACTATACCGCGATTTAAGCATTTTTACTAAAATTACTCAGGTATAGGTTAGAGATATACTTTTTTTTTTGTAGAACTGAATGACGAGACGAGCTGTTCGTTTGCCTGATGGTAAGCAATACGCCAGCCCATAACAATAACAGCACCACCCAGAATTTTGTTTTGCAAAATCCTGCGCGGCACTGCACTGCGCTCGTCACCATGAGACAATTAGCTGTTGAGTCTCATAATGCCCAGTAATTTCGCTGGCTACAATACCCTTCAAACCGGAACACAGTAATGCTTGCGCACTACTGCTTGGCGGCTGAATAACTGTGTAATAATATATCAATATTAGTAGGAAGTAGGACAGGAAGTAGTATCCTACTTCCTACTAATATTATAAATGCGTAAGTTTGTGAGGATGGATGGATGGATGTTTGTTATTCAATCACGCAAAAACCACAAAACATATTTTGATGAAATTTGATATGTTTTCTTTAGATCCTGGAAAAGGACATGCACTTTTTATCCCGGGGAACCGAGGGCGGGGGGGCAGCTAGTTAGAAAATAATATTACCCATTCCCGGCGGTATCTTCCTCTTCTTTACGCCTTTCCTCTTCCACACCTCCAAGACGTCGCTGAGGGCCAGGTTCCACTGCTTGTCAAACGCCACCACGGTGGCGTGCAGCTTGCCTCTTATGCCGCGATCGTTTCGCGTCATCACCTGCAACAATATTTGCGACTACCCTTATTGCGAAGATTTATTGTAAGTTCGAAAAAGGACAAATAGTTTTCTAGAAGTGGTTAAAATAAATAAATAATAAATAACGCCCAACGATCACATACATAGACCCTGACCCCTAACTAGGATTCCCTGTATCTAGGGAACCAGGAACTATAGGGCCATGGTCCCACAAAACCCAGACACGAAAGAAATGCTCGCGCTTTTTTTTCTATGCACAAATTTGTCCCGTCGCCTATAATTTCCAGTTCTCTAAATATATAAACATTGAGAATTTCATGATAAAAATTAAGTCAGATATTTTAACGGGCCATGTCACTAATGTAGCCTACTCCTTTGTTTCAGGAACTGTGCAGTGACGGTTGTGAATGACAAGGATACGCAGCTATTCACCAAATGTGTTCAATCGAAATTGTTTCTTCCATCGTAGTCATAAAGTTTTATTTTTCCTGATGGTAAGTGACAGTACTAGTTGTTTAACATAATTCGATAAGTAGACCCTAAAACATGTGGGTAAGGTAATAAGGTTTAATAGGCTGCAGGTACTCAAGGCCGACGTGTCGGATGAAGCGGTTTGATAGCCCGAAAGTATATCAGGTTTCATGTTTGGTGTCACATGTACCAGGTATGCCTAGTCGATTGGCCGCATGTTTCGAATTCATGTTTAAAACTTCGCTCTCTATGGATGATTTTGATTGATTCTTAAATGGTAGTTGACAGAAGCATTGTTTTTTAAATTAATACCTACGAAGACAGGTCCAACATATATTCTCTTTAAAGACATTCCTATATTTTAACAAACAGGTGCTGATTACACATAGCTATATGTATATAACTTGAGACAGTTACCTATTCATATTCATCAGCATCCGGGGAGACCTTCGAATCGGTTTTCCACGAGTCCTACGTTTCCATCAAGGGCAAGTCAAGTCTCGTTTAAAAATTGAACCATAATTCAATCTGTGGCGACCCAAACAACACTCACACAGGCACAAGTACTACGTACGTACAGGCTTGTATGTGTGCGTAATGACGGAAGGCGCCTCGACCTCGCACGGGGCCGATTCAATTCGTAAGTGCCTTGCCAAGGTCCCCGGTTGCTTTTAAACACGCTCTGTCTGTATGGAAACTTTTTGAGTTTTCCTTCATTGTAGTTTCGGTGGTCGGGCGTCTGTTGTTTCTAGAATCCTTTTGGCGGTCGCGACTCGCTTTGTTCTTAAGATTGGGCGTCCACTGTCCTCCTTAACCAACCTCTGTGAACGAAAGTTTGTAACATTGTATTTATAAAAATACATAGGGCTTATATCGTTGTATCGTTATATCGTAGTGACTTGATGACATTCATAAGTGCGTCTGTGATGCCTAGTTTGTGTTTTTTTATAGGCGACTTGGTCGTTCACCTTATAGTAAGCAACACGCCTGCACATAACAGTTGCAGCACCATCCATAACATTGTTATGCAAAATTCTTCGAGGCATTTTACTGCGCTCGTCACCATGAGACAATAACTCTAAAGCCTTATAATGCCCAGTAATTTCGCTAGTAACAATGCCTTTCAAACCGGAATTAATGCTTGCGCACTACTGCTTGGCAACAGATTAACTGGCAAAGCTGTGGTACCAACCCAGACGGCCTCTCGCATACAAGATATCTACCGCCGAGTAACGTAAAAAATATAAAATCTACAAAAAATTTCGTTGTAAGTCGTGGGAATTTAGAACCTCAATAATAATCAATGTTACGCGGAAATTCTAAGCCTGCTCTACTTAAAAGCTTTTCCAAGACTAAAATCTCCTTCTCCATCAAACTAAATAAAATCTCAAAGGTGGTTTGATCCAAAACTATCAGGAAAAGCCACTTAAATGTCATTTGCGTGAATGGCAGAGGTTTTAACTTAAATCACCTGAGCCTAAGTGACCTGGCCCATCAAGGTCTTGACACCTCGTTATCTCACTAAGGCTACGAGTGAGATTTAAAATGCCATTAAAGTATTATTAATTTCATTCACGACCCATTTATTAAGAAGCACCAAATAAGGGCAAAGTAAATAAAATTCAGGTGTTGTTCGCGTCGCCGGTGTCAGCGTAAATGGCGCTGCAGCGCTTCCGGGTTGAAAGTAGCTTTGTGCCCAAGGTCGGTTTCTGCAGACTCGAGAGGGCAAAGCTCCGCTAACAGCGCTTAAAAGTCGCCTTACGTCACGGCCTGCTCCTATTTATGGATCGGCTACATATGTCTACACAGCATGTCTGCACGGACAGCCTTGCAGGGTCCAGTCACTCGGTAGATATTTAAACAGCCTCTAGTTTCAGTTCCAACATTATTATTGCTTTTAGTCCTTAGTCAAACTTACTATTTCAAGCATCATTGGCTGTTTATTGCAGTATATAACCATAGACATTTGCCCTAATCCGATTATGTTATTTAAGATTGGTACAAAATGCGGCTCATGTCAGCTTTCTATGACTTAATCAGCGGTCCACCTTATTGGCGGCTGCTTATAGGATAAGTCGATCAATAAACTATTGAAATATCAAGTGACGTTCAGCGTTACAACCCACGTTACTTGACATTTATTAGGCGGACAAGTCTCTGAGGAAATTTAACTTTACTATGAAATTGATTTCAAACTAGTTCATTTTTGCTGCTCTATATAAAAGCTTCACAGACTGTTATTGTTAGTCCGTTAAATAAATATTTTTTGTAACAAATACCAGGTCTGCCAAGTTGTCATTAACCCTTGGGAATTTAGAAGTAGTTACGAGCCAAACAATAGAAAAAAATCCATTAGACTATGTAAATAATAGTCAACAGTGTAATGGGTACCAGGATAACATCACACTGTAGGAGATTACCGGCGTAAATGTGGGAATGCGCTGTAGGAAGAGCATTGAGGCAATTTAGCAATCATGGCCGCCGGTAGGGAAGAGCTCAATTGCACAAGTGCATTGGACAGGTGGAAGGGACGCGTTACACCCACGGCAGGTACTTAGGGTAAGCGGTGTTTGTTGAAACACTCGAAGTGTTGTCCTTAATAAGGCTATTGATATGCAATGCAGGTTTCCGAAACTTTTCCATCTGCCTTGAAAACAATTTCCTTATGTCCAATCTCGTATACATTTTTTGGAACTTACTCATAGTTGTTATTCAGTTAATGTCTAGTTATAAATATTCTAGAATAATTCTCAAGCTGCCTCGTATCTCGACACTGTCGTTGCCAGCTGAATGTTCATTGAAACTAGAGAGTAAACACAGACTTTGGAGCCAACCACGCCCGCGACAAGCACTTATTTGTAGGTCATACAAACATGTGCTCCGCGGTAGGCGTCTTATCCTCGGGTGAAGTAGTCAGGTGCTCAAATCTCCAACGTGACGTCATAACCCCGGCTGATCCAATAACCAATACCTTCCAACCCAATATGCTGCTAAGTGGATTGAGCCCAATCCGATTAGTATTCGGAAGTGGGCAACAAAGATAGCCCTGCCAGTAGATTCCTTGCAATTCGCCAACAGTATCACGATTCACGATAGTCCCGAAATAGCGTCGTTGCGTAATATAATATAACTGTGCCCAGCGCCCTTCGCCTTGGGGTCTGCGAGCCAAATGTCTTCGGCCATGACAGTTTATTCTCGATATCTGTTCCGCTATGTTTCCTATTGATAAAGAGCTTCACACAATTTCTTGTAGGACAGAATTGTCGTTATTGGCGTTTCAGTGTCGACAACATTGTTTCCAGAATAGTTACAGTCCATTTTATCTTTGATTTGTTATTGTACGCTAATGGTCTTTATTAAGGTTATTACGTTTGCTGCGCTGTTCAGACTTATCGAAAATTCATGCTATCTATATCAACATTATGTTTTCCCTATATTTGCAAAACAAAATTGCTTTTAAATTTGTTTTGCAAAACCCTGCGCGACACTGCACTGCACTCGTCATCTGAGACCATTAATGCCGAGTAGTTTCGTTGGCTACAATGCTCTTCAAACCGGAATACAGTAATGCTTTAGCACTACTGCTTGGCGACAGAATAAAAGGCCAAGCGGTGGTACCAACCCAGACTGCCTCTCGCATACGAGAAACCTACCGCGTAGCGATTTCTTAATTTGTTGTGACCAAAGTGTCTTCTTATGTACGTTTTCCATCAACAAAGTTCCTAGCGTAACACTCGCATCCTCTATTACGTTCTATTACAATAGCGCGAGTTGTGAGCATAACAATTACCGATGGCGCATCACTCCGCTACCAGCCGCCGCCGCGCGCCGCGCCACCGGCGGAAGGAAAATGTTTCGTAATGCTGGAGGTTGCAGAGACCGTGAACATTACTAGGTAAAGGCTAGCGATCTTCATGTCAGATTATGAGCTCGAAAATACACGAAATGACAGGAAATGAGGCAATTTTGGATAATAATCACTGAAGATAGTGTACCTATTAACAAGTTTCTTAAATTGGCATATGCAGAATGATATGGGATGAGTCAATATTTTTAACGTATAGATATGTTCTTTTGGTTCATGTTGAAAATTTAGCACCTTTATCAGGTCCTAAAAAACACAGCTTGGTTTCTAAAGGTCTGTTTAGGAAGACAGGTCATGTAACTGAGCGACAAAACGAGCAGATCGTTGCACCCGATGGTAAGCAACACGCCTGACCATAACAGTTGCAGCTCCACCCAGCACGTTGTTTTGTAAAATCCTCCGCGGCACTGCATTGCGTTTGTCACTCAGACAGACAATAGCTCTACAGTCTCATAATGTCCAGGAATTTCGCTGGCTACAATGCCCTTCAAACCGTGATTAGGGAAGATGTTGGAAGAATACTGACTGTCTGGTGTTTTCGAAAAACATCTTCCGCGGACGTTCTGATATAAAATCTTTAATATTTGAGCTTAAATTATTAAATTCGTTCTTTCCTACATACACGCATATACTATATCTTGCTCAAGTCATGCAAATGCAAAAGGCACTCTAAGTTTTGTATTATATTCATTTCATTGAACCTCTTCAGATTTATCTCTACTAATAGCTCAGTTAAGTCCTTACAGACTGGGTTCCAGCCGGAGCAACATGGCCGGCCACCACGGGGCCGGCCCCGCCGTAGGTGGCGCGACGACCTAGACGCCTACGACAAGGAATGACCCTTAATAGCAATGGACAGAGGGTCATGGAAGGAAGGAAGGGAGGCCCTTGCCCAGCAGAGGGACGAAACGGGCTCATAAAAAAAATAGCTAAGTTTATCCTACCTTGAAGCTTTCTTAGTTCTGCAGTTCATTACTTAGGGCTCCAGTCAGGTACTGCTACTAAACAGATCTTTTACAAGTATAGGCTCTACGTCAGCTGGGTAAAAACAGATTTCAGTTATAAGGCCATAAGCGTTTTTTTGCAGCTTTATTCTCCGAATTCGCAAGGGTAAACTTGTCAGAAAAATCCCTTTTTTGATTGCTCCAAGTAGCACTTAAGAAAAAGGAAGCTGCCTTTCTCTATCTGGTCGACCTTGTCATTACCATATTCATATGAAGTTCTTATTCACCGTAGTTTACCGGATGACGTCATTGCGTGCTGGGGATAAGCTCTTTCTTTCCTTATAAGCCTTTTTAGTGATACAGCAAAAAACTTGCTTTTGACCTTTGTAAATTCGCTAAAGCTAATTTCTTCGTCAATTTTAACAAATATTGTTTCACTGGGAACTTGGGACCGTCTTGACTGTCTACGTGTCTGGTTTCCTCAAAGTCGAAGTTTGGTTAAATTTCATGCTCTTAACATTTCAACACTTCACCTGCTCAATTTGCACACAGGACTCGTCGCCTCATTGTCATTATAATTCATGGAATAAACAAATCGCGTAAAATCTTAACGTATTTACATCCAGTGGGCTCCGTCGCCAAGTGAAAGCAAAACAAACACTTTATGCAGAGTTCACGTCGCTCTGAGCCGTTTCACTTCACGATTCCCATTTTTAGTGAGTTTGTAAACGAGAACCAGTAATGAGATAGTAGGTAACAATAGGACAATCAATAACAATAGGACCTGGGAAAAGCATTGCAGAACATTCCTCAATGTCTGTTTGCAAAGTAGTTGCGTAATTTTTCAATACCCAGGAAATGCACTTTAGTGATATTTCCAAAATTGGAAATATTTGTTAACGCAGATATTCTGTGACCTGCAAGCTTTTAGATCGGTCTTACCCTAGCCTGAGGTCTACTTAAGGCTCATTCTTGTATATTTTCCAAGTTAACTAATGTCATGCGCTCAGTGATAACCATTTTTTTGAGCGTAGCTCTGCCAGAATCTTCTGATCTGACTTGTATATTAAAACTGGGGCGGGACTGATCGGCTCGTAGCTATAGAAATAGTGTATATATCATCAGCCAATCAACCTTGTCTCCTGATTGGTATTGACATCTGTCTAAGGCCAGTAGTAACCTCAGACTACTCTAAAAGTTCAATAGCGATGTCATAAAACATGTTTTACATTTATATAGGTCACCACCAAAAGGCTAATGCGGTAATCTTGGACCGGAACAGAGGTCACAACAAGACAGTACAACTAACATTTGAAGCAGTTATCCTTACCATGAAATATTACCAAAAAGAGAATTTAACATCTCTATCTTTTTAGAAAGTAGGCAGTATACTTTGTCATTTTTATTGTGGAAAACAGGCCTTAAAGTACGCGTAACATAATAAAACCTTATGACAACATAAAAGCTTTCACAAAAGATATTGGCCAATAAAGCTACCTAATTCAACACGTAAGTGCTCATGACACCATTATAAAGTACTTCCCAATTTGTAATATTTCTATTAGCGAAGGTGATTAATGAACCCTTGCTCCTACGTATCCGACCTCGGGTCACGGACTTGCTGCTTCAGTCATACAAGTGACAGCCGACCTTGAATGCTCTCCAAAAACAATCTTAAACACCCAAACTCCCAGAGCGGTGACCATTGACCGCTAGAGAAAGTAAACAGACACTTGCGCGCCGTACGTGCGGCCTTGACGAGGCCGTCTCCGAGCCCATAGTAATCGACACTCAACGTTGTGTGTTTGTAATTGAGTCCACTTCCGAACGTGACCAAATCGCACGCTCGTAAAAAATGTGACCATATGGGGGAGGCTCGATAGTGTGCCTTACCAAGATTGTCATAAGGCACGTTTTAGGGCAATTTAGTCGGCGCTGGAGTCTATTGCCGGTTAGGCAGGCAGTACCCCCACGTCGCGAGCAGTGAAAGTGAACGGTGACGCGCAGCACGCGGAAGCGTAGCGCGGTAGCTAAGGTGAAGGTATGATAATGTGATTAGTATTTGCTCGCATGTTACCAGTTACTGCAGTTACTAGTATTACTGGGTAATAAAACGGTATATTTATAGTCGGCGATCGAAATTCCAATTGGAGTAGGTTGCGGACAGTGTTTGACAGCGGATGAAAGTTGTTTCGCAACACAAACGCGCCGCGCGATTATGTGCAGATCTGTTGCTATGGCCGTGTTATGATCCATTTTGCATTCAATTTCTGATGCGGTTCTGAAATTAAAGTGAAATTGGAGTGATTTTGAGATGTGATTGCTGAGCCAGTTTGGTTTTACGACGCGCTTTTCAAATTCCAAGAGAAGTGGAAATTTTGAGATTTTCCCAAGCTCATTACCAACCTTTTAAAAAGGCTAGTCCTTATTCTGTCTAATGTCTTTATCACTGTGATCACATTTTAAGCTTTCGGGACAAATTATTCTACAAGACTTCAATTAGAGACATATATTGCGTATGACATTAGAAGTTATAGCCACCTTGCGTCAGGGGCAAGCCCCACTTGAAGCCTCATCATCAATCACAGCTGGTTCCGTTTCTCGCGACCCTGATAATGAGACCTGCCTAATCTTGACGATGACCTACATTTCAACAATACGCACTCCGAAGCCTTCTTATGTAAGTGTCGCTCAAGCAGCGTATTGTGTAACGCACGCATATGACGGGTACAGATTGTAGATCCGCTCTCGTTTCGGCACCCGGTCAAGGACAAACACTTGGCCATTGTCAACGATGAGGCCATGAAGCCTAGTTTTAGAAAGTGGAAAAGGAACAGGTATTTCTTAACGCTTCCGTAAAAAAAGCAGGTGACAACTTTGAGGCAATTGTTCGAACGTGGTCATTTCATAATTTTGCATACAACTGGAACCTTTTCTTCGAGGTCGTAGAGATCTTATAACAATTATGATGAAGAGAAACAAGATACATCATTTCGGTATCAAAGGAACATGAATTTCAGATATGCGTCATTAACTCCTTGGCTTTAGACGGACTTGATCAAAGATACGATTGTTTTAAATTACAAAACAAGGCTTCACCACCGAATGCAAACAGCGACATGCAGTGAAATCAGAAGTGTGACTGCACCTTACATAGTGTTGTGTTGTGTATGTGCGGTGCAGGCATACGTCATTCGCTCCAGATTTGCCACTCTCGATTTCGGTGGACGGTCACGGACACCTGACGCTTTTGTTTTGTTTTATTTTATTTTTAGACGATGGACGTCATTTTATTTTTGGATCCATCTATATGAAAGAAACTGGATAATATCAGAAACCGTCTAATATATAACGTAAAAACATTGAAGGTTTCGATGACATGTTTAAACCATGATCATCAGCCCATCACGTTCTCACTGGTGGGACACGGGCCTTCGCTCATAAAGAGAGTATGGGTCATAATCCATCACGCTGGTCCAGTAAGGGTTGGTGGATGTCACATGTCCTTGAGTTTTTGTGATAAATTCTTGGATATGCCGGTTTCCTCACGATGTTTTCCTTCACCGTTGTTAGAAAGACAGGTGCGGGGCCAGCGGGATTCGAACTCGGGTGCGTCGGATCGAAAGTCGCACGTTCTCCCACTGAGCCACACTCGCTCTTTAAACCGCTGAGCCACGCTTAAATCGCTTATGACAAATTTAAAAAAGGCGAATTATTGAATGTTAACATGCACCTTATATTTTCCTGATAATTCGACTTGAGTCATATCGAGTTATTTTTTTAATTCCCCTACAATGAGACCGTGACTTCCGCACTTCTTACGCTTGCTGTCGACCTTCACGGTAAAAAATGTTAAAAACTTAACGCAATAAACGAATAATAAGTGCTTTGTGCATTGAAGCAATTCACCACGAGATGGGTTCAGGTGATTAAGTTCAACAGTAATTATGCTGAAGAGACTTGGTAGTAGAGATGACATTCAAGGCCATACTCCTTTCATCTCGATCCTCGACTATAATGTTGCTCTGAAAAAAAATAATTTATTAACCGACTTCAAAAAGGAGAAGGTTCTCTGTTCGATTGTATTTTTTCATATTTTTTTAATGTTTGTTACCTCAGAACTCCGTCATTTATGAACCGATTTGGAAAATTATTTTTGCGTTGGGTTCAGTAAAGCTACGGATTGGTCCCGTATAAATTTAATTGATATTTGACCTTGGACTTCGAAGATACATTGAAGTCGGTTTTTGTTTTTTTCTAAAAATTAATTATCTAGAGATAATTCAAAATATATTTTTCATAATACTTAGAGAAATTTTATATGCAATAGTAAATTAGAAACATAGTTCCTTTTTTTTCAATTTATTAATTACGGAATGGAAAAGATAAAGAGAACTTGCATTTGGGGTAAGAGGAATAATTGTATGTAGCATTTTTAGTTCCCATCTATCTTCGAAATGCCTGAACTGATTTCGATGCGGTTTACGATAGTAGCTTTGAAATTCCTATATGATGGTTAATGTCAGGTAGGTGTGACAACCCACCAGGGGCGCTGCAAAATGTTCATATGTCGTCAAATTTTTAATTTTGTTTTTTATGTATTTCAAGTTAATATGCGTCCCCTAGATATCAGCACAAATCAATAGTAATTGCACTTGACACAAAAACCAACCCAAATTATACTCCAGACTAGACATAGAAACAAAAAAGTTCCCAAAAAAGTTGCACCAAAAGCGTTCGACCTTACCGCATTGCTCAAATGCATTGCAAACACAAGGAAGGAAGAAACAAACCACAAGCATTGTCCCATCCGGAAACTGAAGCCGTGCATAAAATTCGACAGACGAAAAAACAAGCCGGAATCGTCTACAACCGGCCAACCTTGCGGCGATTGCCGGCAAGGCCAGGCCCTTTATCCGATAATAAAAACTAAACACTGTGATAACGTGATAAGTGATAGCGCTTCCCAGTAGCAAGGTCTCGGCCCTAAGTCAGTGGGTAAAGGTCGAGGTGGACCGTTTCATTTGTTTTTTATTTATTTTTTGTGTGATGGAATTTTTTCCGTGATCGTACTTGGCCGGTGACATTGGACGCCGCCCGTGGCGGTCGAGATAACTCTATTACAAGTTCAGATGAAGGTCCCCGCATTCAGTTATACTTCTTATCTGCAAAATAATATTAACATTATTGTTATTATGCAAATGACAACAAGTATACATTTTATCATAAAAAATACCGGCTTCAATGTATCTTTAAAGTTCAAGGTCAAATAAGGATTATATGGAACCACTTCGTAGCTATACTGAACCCAACGCAAAAATAATTTTCCAAATCGGTTCATAAATGACAGAGTTCTGAGGTAACAAACATAAAAAAAATACAATCAAACAGAGAACCTCCTTTTCTGAAGTCGGTTAAAAATAACTGCAATGTATGTCTATTTTCATGATAATGTCCAGTCATTATGAACAGAAAATGAATGACATTGATTATTGTAGGCCAAGCGGAAGAGAATCCACGAAAATGAATATTGTAATCAAAATAGTTGAAACTGTAGGCTTTAAATTCTTAAATAAACTTGACTAGGTATTGCAGGAAATAAACAATCCACACTACATAACAATAATAATTAACAACACGTAACGTACGTTACAAATTAAAGGCTTACAATCGAGTTGTATATTTACGCAAACTCAATAAAAATAACATCCGGATGTCCTTGTCGAAAGCACGAATACGACTGCATAAAATACGACTGCATAAAATACTACTGCATAAAATTCGCCTGCGTTTTGACCGCGGCCGTTTTTGGAACTAAATTACATAGATGTTTCTATAATACATTATAGAAATAGTCACAGTACATATAAGAATGGATCACAGAGGAGCGGATAGACGTCCAAAATTTTTTCTTGATTACACCCAACATACATAGACCCAGGCCCCTATCTAGGATTCCCTGTATCTAAGGTCCTGTCTATCCCTGTTCTATCCATCCAAAGGTTGTCTGGAAGAAATCGCTCTAAGCGATAAGACCGCCCATTGTACGTCAAAACTACGATGTATTTTGTGTATATATTTTTTTGTTTTATATAATTGTGTATATTATTATGTAATTTGTTGTGCAATAAAGTGTTATTGTATTGTATTGTAAGGAACCAGGAACTACGAGGACCCACATAGTCCTGACACGAAAAAAATGCTTGCACTTTTTTTATATGTTCACAAACATTTGTCCCATCCCAGGAATCGAACCCGTAACCTCCTGCAAGTGGCGTATGAGATTTGAGCCTACCTGCCCAACCGCTACACCACAGGGGCTGGCACAGTATATTGGAGTGGTAGACTTTGGCCGTGGTTGTAATACCACCCACCAAACAAAGCCGTGCCGTCAAGCGACCTAGTCGTGTTTCGGGATGATGTTCGGTGAACCATCACGGGTCACGAGACGGGTCTGAGCAGCCGCTCAACTGCCGTCTCTCTCTAGATCTATGTGCTCCATCTTAGGCCACATCATCGCTTTACATTAGGCGAGATGGTGGCCAAACATAGATCACATAGAATACTGTTTTCTTTACGCTTAATAAAGGGTAAAAAAAAACAGTATTCGCGGTTTTATACGTATGTGTACGGTTCGTTTCGATTTGGTAATAAAGAAAGTAATGTAGCTATAAACCGATATCTACATGTTTTTTTTTGTTTAAGCTTTAATATAAATTTTCATTTTACAGCCAAATCGATAGCCGTAAATAAAGCAGTAATGAAACCACAAGAATTATGAGCGATTTCACCAATCTCGGGCACCAACAAAACTTATGGCTGCTTAACTGAAAACTTTATCGACTGTCGCCTTAATTGGGATAAGTGTTAGTTTGATATGTTAGCGGTGTAGCTGGAAATTGGCGATTAAAAATATTTTTAACCGACTTGGAAAATTCGTTGGGTTCAGTCTAGCTTTAATATGCTTCTATATAAATTTCATCGATATTCAACCTTGGACTCGAAGATACTTTAGAATTGAAGTCGGTTATTTTTGGTCATAAAATGTATACTTGTAGGGATATGTGCAACAACCTACCGTTTATTTGATTGTCTTGTTGTTTTTTTTTAATATAAAAATCCTGCCTGTATTTTTCTATCCCGTCCTGATTAAAAGCTTCTTTTACTAAGAAGCTCATTAGTCAAAATATAATTAGTCAAACATTTTCAAAAAGACAATAATGATATATAATATATATAATATATATCAGTCGTTTAGAATGATTGATTGAATGATCAAATTAATATATATTATATATAATAATAGTCACGTTGATCATTTTGTGAGAAACTAAATTTGTTACCTACTATTTTATGCACCACTTATATCACTTATATCATATTTTAACCGACTGTTCGGTTGTTTGCCATACACATTTAAGCATTCATCACCCCGAGACGTCATATATTATGTCTCATGTGGCCAGTAATTTTAATTCAATCATCTTTCGTCGAAATCCATCCAGATATTGCGAAAAGCTTTAATCTTTCAACTCAGCTAACTCAAAATTCGATCCAAACTGGGATAGCTCTCAATGGAATAAAATGGTAGACAGTTGGGTGGACTATCAAAGGATGCAATCTATAGCACTAACTTTGATCGAAATATTAATCAAGAGATCGAAGAAGGCGTGAAGTAAGTAGTTTCTGTTTCAGAAACCGAATTATTATTGCTTGTAGGAACAGTTCTTACGACAGTTAAGAAATTGACGCATATACCAAAGTCAAATTCTGATGAATCATCATTAAATAAAGTAGAGTACCCAGTTGTTGATAAACCACAGAATACTAAGGGACAGAAGCATCACTCCGCAAAGAAATTTAAACAAATAGAGACTCTTCCTATGACGCAATAAAATTCAGCTCGCGTAGCGCTGCATACCTACCAGTCATATTAACCTACAGAGCGCCTCTCTTTCTATCGCATAGCTCTTATCTCTCTTGACGCGACACGTGTAACGACGCGCGACCCGCCGTCGGTGTCCGGCTATGTACTTGTAGCTTCGTACCTACAGTGCGGAGTGTGTTAGGTCTGGATAAACTTAAAGTTTTAAGCACAGTGAGCAGAATACGCTACTGCAAACGTAATGTTCCAGATATGAGATTTTACATAGTACAGATGCATGTCTTTCACATTTCAGCGGTACATTCACTTTCTCCATCAAAACATTTTTAACGATGTGCATGAGTGCACCAGGAAGTGACAACTGTGACTCGACGAGGTCGAGAGCATTAACTGAAAATGCAGCCACTTATTTTAAATCATATATTAACTTAATTAAATAATATAAGACCAAAATGACCCAGAGAAGCGAATTCTAAAATGTTGCGTTCTATAGCTGCGTGCTATATCTAAACAACACTATTAAACTCCGTATCAGTGATGTGCAAGAGTGCATCAGGAAGCGCTGCCAGCGGCCCTGACAGCGCGAGGTCGCCGGCGTTCCACAACATCGCGCCAATCGCGTAATTGTGACGTGGTTTGCGTAACAGAGCAACGGTTCGCGATCTGCTCGCTTTGTGATCATTGTGACGAAATGGTCACAATCATTGTGATCACGAGATCGATGAATACAGCTGCTGTCATCACGGAATGATAATGAAACCAAGGAGACAATTATGGAGAAACTGTTTCATAGTATCAACGACAATTATAACAGGCAATAAAATACACATTTGTATAAACTGAACAAATGACTCGTGCACCATAATAGTCACTATAATCTTCGTCTAAGATGCTAAAGTACTGATAATAAGCCTTCAAAACACATGGAAATATTTGATAATAATATCATTAAGTAATTAAATGGGCGAACCCTTATTTATCTTAACAGTGTAATATGTATAAACACACTTTATGTTGCCGACGTCGCTACTGGACAAACCCGTCCCTTCACAGTCGATTGCCAATACAAATAGCTGAAGACGCCACGTCACGCGAGGTCAAAGACAACACCCAACATGGCCTGGCTTGACATTTCACAAGTCACAAATTGAAACAGACCTTTCGTGGGTCGAACAGCTGATAAGGAAACGTGGTCACTAGGCAGAAAATCATAATGACTTCCTGCTGCGAGCACTCCTGCTTGTCTTTTCTTGTTTCTTTACTAAAGTGATTCACTTTAGTAAATAAATCTAAAGGAAAGTGATACTCGAGTATCACTTTCAAAGACAAAGACGTGCAATTTGTAAGGATACTTTTATTTGACGATTAAATCACTTAATTAAGAATACCGATCGTCCAAACGAGACGCCCATGCAAAATAGACAATAACATGATACACGTAAAGGACATTTTCAGTCACCGTATTCTAGCGCTGCGCTGCGAGTATTCGTCATTACTAAAATCATAAATATAAGATTTTTCCCGAAAATGTATTAATCGGCGCCCTTAGTTGTATCACATTGGCAACTATCATCTACAAGATGTGTAGCAGCATCTACCAGTTTCATTTGTTACTATAATAAAACATAATAGATCCGCTCTCTCTTCATTATTTCCAAGCCCAAGTTAGGAAACCGCCTCAGACTTTTTGTAAGATCACGGTTACACACTAGACGCATTACTACAACTGCTTACGTAATTTTACGCTGTGACTAATGGAGACACAGTTTTTCAGCTGTCAAAGAAACGTAGACTAGATACGAGTGTTGACGAGTATAGAGTTCCAAAGTACGAGTACTATAAAGGAATCGGTCTTTGCCGCTATAGTACTTAGATTTAAGAGTAGTAGGTAATAGTAGCGTAGCATAAGGTAATCTGCTCATTGCGCACGCGTTTGACGTCAAATAATATTATACACCATTTACACCCTACAGAAAATATTCCCGATAACAATGAATGCAAACTCCCAACACTAATTGGACATTAAACATTGGAAACAAATAAAAAAAAAATGGACTAATTAAAAAAAAATTGGACTAAAGCTTATCCTCATACGCAGAATACTAAATACCTTATTAATAGTCTAAATACCTTATTAATTTTAGCACCACGTTCAGCTGTCTACGGTTCTACTTAAATGACTGAAACCACAGCTTAATTAGCAGTACCGGTAGACCCAAGTACCTCTTTGTTCGTCAGACACCGTAATGGATCCGCGACGCAGTTGCGAAGGCAGATGAAACATCCCACAAATTATGTATGAGCCATTTGTAAGCTCGTATAATAGCTTTTATTTGCATGGATGCCACCGTCGGCGTCGTAGGCGCCGGCATTTTCCTTAGCGGTCGCATTGAGTGTGTTTGTTTCATAAATGTTTATTACCTGTCAATTACGACGTTCAGAATAGCCTCATGAATTTATTGTGCTAACATATTTTACAGATCCTATTAAAAGAACATTAAAATGGCTAACCCTTTCTAAGATCGTCGTACATAAAATTAATTTTATGACACAATAACAAAGGAAAATAAAAATTCCGTGATATAAAACATAGGAAAGGACGAGATTGCTGGAAATATATATAAGCGATTATATTTATTTTTACAATTTCTATTTACAATAAAGGGTTACGCGTATCTAATGATGAGTAGGTATTTTATTTAAAATGTTTACTGCTGGAACACGAAGCGCATGTCATGCTTGTCAGATAGCCGGGCATCGAATGCGGGCGGGCGCCGCGCAGAGCGCAGAGCTCGCGTGCGCGGCCGTGCGGTGCGTCGACAGGCGGAAGCGTGCGCGCGCGCACCCGCGCAAGGCTACGCTCATGACCTCGCACCGTCTTTGTCTAGCGCTATCTAGCGTCTGTTTACCCGCGAGGCCGAATGCATCATACCTTTGCCTGCTGCGTACTTGAAAAATCTAAATGATTATTATTGAAATCATAAATTCATCGTTACGCTATACGTTACTTTTGATGAGGAACCTTGTAGGTAATTTGTGTGATAATGACTGCGAGTTGTTTAGCAGACGTTTCAAGCGCGATTGTTATGCGTAATCTCTTAAGGTTTATCTCGCGTTAAATAAAATATCTGACATTTTTGTTTTTATTTTTATCCTAATGGAATGTTTTGAAATTTCAGGTATGGCGCGTTACAAATAAGCGTGCCAACTGTATGACAGCGCGGGAGCTGGTCGCGAGATGTAAGTACAGACCTAATTAGTCATCTTTTTTATTATTAGACGCCTACACAGCGATCACGTAGGCGTCTGAAGGGCAGCAGAGAAATCACAGACAGCTGCTGGTATTATTCCAGTAATGTAATTGCGTGATTTAAGAGATATTTTTTCAATTTCTTTCCTTATTTACTATACCAATTAAGGATAGAACTCATTTCTACAGCTCCGGTCCATAATAATTAATCATTAGTAGTCAACAGGGAATATTTTCTGAAGATTAGGAGACTGGCTTCTCTGTAAAAGTTCTAAGGAATTTTCCTATCAGGCTCCAGTCTGGTCTTCACGAGGTAGTCTCGTGTAAATTTTCCTCTGAACAAAGTGTCGTTAAGACTGCAACGGCACCGGCGAATGCGGAGGTTTTTTCAAGCACTTTGAATGTAGACGGCCTTGTCGTTACCCACAATTCGGGGTTAACCGCTCGTCTGAACACAACGTACGGTCAGCAAAAAAGACAGACAAGTTCTGAGAAGTACCGATAAACATATTGTAATAACTAAAGGATTACTTATAGCTTAGATTGAGATTTAAGTGTTGCTGAAAGATATGAAATTAGATAGAAGCGTGATACATACAAATACAAAACTCTTAATTGCATACCAGTTTACAAAATAAATAATAATAGCATAATAATTACTTACTATGGTAATAGTACAATGACCGGTCTTATCGCTTAAAGCGATCTCTTCCAGACAACCTTTGGGTTGACAGTATCGAAAGGGTGTAGACGGCGGTGTACAATTAGATTACTACAATAAAAACCTGCATACTTAAACATACATACTAATACATATATATTATAAACTAATAACATACATAGGTGTATGTACTTATATTTTAGACAGTGAAAGCGCCCATAAGATATTTGATGAAAGAAAGAGACAGCCGAAACACAGTTTACAGAAATTGTAAAACCAAACAGTACCCATATTATAATAACTGTTATTGTTGTGTTTTCTACAACCAATATTGTAGGCCCTATAATAACAACAAAATAACAACGTAGGTAAACGTAGCGCACAGATGTTTCCTACCACCATTAGCCTGAAAACCTTTCATGAATATTTCGGTCACGTAAGCCTTCTAAAACCGTATCTCTACACGTAATACATACTAACGTAGCGTAATTTATTTTTTTAAACGTAAAACAAACATATTTGAAGGCTCTAGACATTATTTCCACTGGTTTATTTACTTCCTTGTTTTAATGTTTTTAACAGAGTTGTTAACTTCAAGCCTTATGATTGCGATGAGAGAACATATAGATTAGATAAAGGCGTAGCCTTGATTCACTCGATAGTATTAATAATATTATCATAATAGACTATGACCTTTTCGTATTCACAGTAGCATCTCGTTCTCGAATATGTCGATGACGTGGAATTATAACTGTATATGCAGAATGCTAGATAGAAGGTAAAGCTTTCGGAACTAGATTTAGAAAGAAACTAAACTGGAACTAACTGGTTGTCTGGAAGAGATCGCTTTGAGCGATAAGACCGCCCATTGTAAGACTTTAGTTTTTAAGTTTGTAATTTTTTTTTGCTGTAATAATTTCTGGTGGTGTAACAATAAAGAGTTATCTAATCTAAACTTTTTGGAACTGGACTTGTACGAAGTGGTCAATAAAATTATTAATACAAATACATATACAAAATCTTTTTATTGTATACCAATAACATAAAAACTATTACAGATAAACCTTATAACTAGGGTAGTAATTAGGGTAGTAGGGTAGAAATTGCACATAGCGATAAGGCCGCCCATTGTTCTACCACTATTATTTGTAACTGTATAGATGGAGTGACCTGAGAGGGTCGCTGTGATCCTGCTATACAGGCTCTTATGAGACCTAGTGCAGGGAACAGGGATTCACAAAAGGGTACTGTAACACCTGATAATATATGCACCTTACCACTAATGTACCTATTTAATCTAAGTACTTGAACTGTAGATGTTGTATAAATAAAGAATTTTTGAATTTGAATTTGAATTTTTTGTATACTTCTGTTTCCTGTTTTGGTGATCAATAAAGTATTTTTGTATTTAATTGTAGTACAACGGGCGGTCTTACCACGTAGAGTGATCACTTCCAGACAACCTTAATATGGAGAGTTTTTTTAATTGGTAAATTGGCATACGTTTGAATACATTTTGCCTGATGGAAAGCGAAGATGCGGCCTAAGATGGAGCACGTTTGCCCATGAGATGCCTATGCACTCTAGACTTAAAGAGACACAAGTTGTAGCTGTTTGGGAATAAAGACGCTGGCAGAGCGTTCCACTCCTTAGCAGTTCTCATGATAAAGGAATCTGCGAAACGCTTAGTATGGATAGGTGGGATATTAACGACGTACGGGTGAAACGACTTTCCCCGCCTGGAAGCCCTTAGGTGGAAGGGAGAAGTTATCAGATCGTGCAATTCCTGGGCACTCTCCGAAGTGCAGTCGATGAAAAAGCGACAGACACCCAACTTATCTTACAGTCGCAATAATTCTTCGGTGAATGGTGAAAATGGTGGTGTACAATAATTCATAAATAAATAGTAGTTAATATTGTTGCAACAAACATAAATGTAATCTCAAAAGTTCACAAAACGCTTCAACCTCGACTTTAAGCGAGTACAGTGAAATCACTGCTCCATATAAGTTCCAAAAAAACGGATCATGTCCGAAAATTATAGTAAGCCTCAACATTTATGGCACTGCCCATACTTTTTAAACAATCAATTACGTATTGAAGTTTACGGCGCCAAGGCGAACCACCGCCGAAACTAATGATAGATAAACGGATTAAGAGTACGAGGAAGTGTCGTGCTCGATTCGTCCTAGCAGGCCCTTGTTCACGCACACTCCAGTACACGAGTGTACACACACGCACACACGTGAACCGACGTGCACACACGCCACCGCGGCCATGAGATAACTGACATCACAGCAAGGTCCCGCCGATTGATAGCGACAGAAAAAACAATCCAAATAATAAATCAACCATTATTTAATTGAAAAACGTAAATCCGTATTCATATTTAAAAAATACGTAATATTTACAGTAATTGCATCATTAATATGATATTAGCATTAAACATTACAAGACACGTCCATGACCTTTTGTTAAATAAAAAATTCAACCTCATTTTCATTATGTACCTATTAATTTAATTTTTTAATATCTAGTGTTACTGGCAGCCTATTATAAATTTAAACAGAATTGTCAAAATTTGAATAATATCGAGTATCAGTAACGTGATAAAACTACGCACGGCGTTCTAAAATATCTACTGAATGAATTAGATAATGTCCAACGTAGCGTATAAAACATGATATATAAATTAAAATGTTCACATTAATCAATGTCACTGATCAATTAGATATACCCTATGTATATCAATTAGATATACCCTATGTATATCAATTAGATATACCCTATACTTTATAATGACGCTACATAAAATGATTATGATAGTTATTATTACTTTTGATCTATTATGCGGTCACACATATAATTAATAATAATTTACGGGTGACACTCACGTTTAAATTGGAGTAATCCAACTATAGTTTCAACCACATCCACCACATTACATAGTAAAAGTCACACATATAATAAATCAATTAATTTGTGCATTATACGCCTCAAAGCCTTTTACACGATGTATTAAGGTCTAAAATCCCATCAACTGCTAAATGATTTTACGATGCATTTTCATCGGTTCATCATCATCGGTTCTCAGTATCGACTATCGACTTATACAATTTTTGTTTTGTGCTGCAAGTCTTTTTTGCTGGCGGTACCTGCACGTGCATCACGCATGCTGCGTAGCACAGCGTTGACAGGGTCCCGCCTCAACACAGCCTGGCCTTCGGAGCCGGAGGTCCAGTCTTTTGGATAGATCAGCTTACATTATACTCATCTCTTATACCTACTACACTCACAAAATGTTTGTAGTCACTCAATGAAAAAAAGGCTGTTTAACTTTTGAAAATGTACATGTATATCAGTTTATTGTTAATTGTTAAATCAGTATCACTTAAATAAGGTTCGAATCGAATACGCTCTAGAATTTTTAGTTTTTGAATTGAATAAAATAAATTGAATTGAATTGTAAGTGTATAAGTGCTACCGTAGACCAGACCGCATACATATAAACATGATCATGAGCTGAGACTGCGAAAATAACAGGAAATGCCAACACCAGTTCTTGGTAACTTAGAACATCATACTAAACGAATCAATTTATTAGTCACGATAAAACTAATATTGGCTACTTACTTCAAGGCGAAACCGAATGAGAAAAAACAAAAACAAGCAGAACTGGAAACAGTTAAAATATAAAGATACACAATTACACACACACGTAAAACAAAAGGTGCTAAACGTAATGAAAATTTAGAAAAATCTGTTGTAACTTGAGATATACACTATAAAAATGCAGAAAAAGCAGTTGAATCAGATAAAACGATTGAATCAGAAGATAAAAAATACTATAACTGATGAAGTTATAAATAGAACAGATCGGAAGTAATCAAGGTGCATTTATGGTAAATTATAACATTGTCCAGTTGATAATAAGCCGACATCGCAACTACATTTCTAACACGACATCCGAGCAACTGGATAGTAACAAAATACAACAGCTGTAGTTATAGCTAGTAGTTGTGCATTAGATAAATAAGATCATTCGATAATAGTTTTATAACAAAAACAAAATTTGAATTCAATTCTGATGTACTTCGAAGTCGAAGGTCAAATATCGATGAAATTTATATGGGACCATATTGAAGCTATACTGAACCCAACGCAAAATTTTACAAATCAGTTTATAAATGACGCGGTTCTGAAGTAAAAAACACAAAAAATAACAATCGAATTGAGAACCTCCACCTTTTTTAAGTCGGTTAAAAAGAGAGTTCACAAAAGATGGACATGGCACAACAGCATAGAAGACACGAGGAAATGAATAGTGAAGAATCTTAAAGAAGATAAGAGTGGCAAATGGTTCCCGTGCCAGAAAGTCCTAATAACTTTTTCTGTGGTTTCTGAGCTCGTCTAGATTAAAACCACGGCAGTGTCAATTATTTTACCGGGTAGTATTGTGTATACTTTAATATTTTTTGGTGCAAATGGCTCTGCATTTGAAACTTGGAAGCCGATGTCTGATCGCGCAAGTCTTTGTTATAAGTAAGTGTAGCGATTGTAATCAAGCTGCTAGTCTTGTAAAAATAACCTCCGAAAAATTATTTATAACTTGTAATTACCCACGAGTTAACAGGTAGTAATAGAAATAACCAAGTAAGTAATTAAAATTCAAGGCAACAGGCCTCGCAGGGCTCGTTTGTTACAATTCATGTACTCTGATCCGAAAAGCGGCATTTATTTACTGGTTTTAGCCAACAATTAAATTAGTCACCTTCGATTAGTTTTGATCGTTTTTATGGACACGAAAAAATCTATATTGATATTTGCAACATTTATTTAGGGTTTTTCCAAAGGTTTATTATCAGATCATTAATTATTTCCTAGCGATGTTGGATGTCAATCTCTTTATTATTATGTACTAGCTGCACTCCGCGGTTTCACCCGCCGTTTCCCGGGATAAAAAGTAGCTTAATGGCCTTTTCCAGTACCTACATACCAAATTTCATTAAAAAAAAATTGTTTTACTCTTAATAGATCTATGTTTGGCCACTATCTCGCCTGATGTGAAGCGATGATGTGGCCTAAGATAGAGCACATAGATCTAGAGAGAGACGGCAGTTGAGCGGCTGCTCAGACCCTGCTCTCTTGGTTCTGTAGTTTATGCGAGATTGAGTAACAAACATACATCCATCCATCTATTCATCCATCCATCCATCCATCCATCTATTCATACATCCATCCTTACAAACATTCGCATTTATAATATCAGTAGGAATATTAGAAGGAAGTAGGACTGCTTTCTACAAATTCTTGGCTTATTGTGGCAGTTGTTGTTCCATATTTTAATTGATATTTTATGAAGTCTTCAGTAAACACAGATTGCGTTCGCACCTCATAATGCCGGCGCCAATAATAGCGCGTTTTCTTGCTGCACCGCGCGATGCGGCGCGACTTCGCGTCGTCGGTCGCGCCGTGACGCGCGATAATACGGCGCGCGGCAGCAGCGCAAGGCTCTTCCTGGACGCGCTGACTCACAGCCCACTGTGTCACTATGTGACCACCCGATTACATCGACTAGGAATCTCCTTCTTGGGAGGTCTATAAATTTGCATAACATCGGACAGTGTTGCCCATTTTCTTCAAAGATTGTTTACAAATCTAAACGACTGATCCGTCACCTTAATCAATTAACCATTTAGGAATTTAACTAATTTTCCATTTAGTTGCCTTAGGGCCATTCCATTATTTGGCATTCCAAACAAAGATGACCTCTAAATAACAAATTGTCAAATTCTTAATAACGCAAACGCATAGACGGATCCAGGGACACATAGCAATGCGGCGGTCGAGGCTGGAGCCAACTAGGGCCACTGACTTCAAGTCCTATAGGCTCCAAGTGCCGGCGATGCATAAGGATAATCTGGCCTGAAGAGCTAGTATACCAGGAAGAGAGCGATTTTTTTAATCCCATAAAGTAATGTGTACGGTTTATTGAGTTATATTTATTAGTATATATATTAATCTGTAAGATATGTATACTATGGGCCTCTGTTAATTTTACTTTTTTAAATAAATAAAATTACTCGTTATAATCATTTCTGAGGATTTTGAGATTACTAAGTTAGTCAATGGCTATCTTAGTTAGTTATGATAACTTAAAATATACCTACAGGTTAATAGCATTAAAGTGGTATTAACCTGTAGGTATATTAATGAAATGTTTACCATATTTCTGGATTTTATACTTTTTGTTTCGAGCAACAAGAAGTTAATTAAGTCTCTAATAAAATTAGGGTAATATTTTATAGGTTATTTAAAATCCGCCGTTATATGTAGGTACATATAAATCATATAACACTACTTGTTCAGATCATATTCAGTCCAAAACTGTGAAACGCAGCTAGCAGTGAACGGCAGTTTCGCTAGAACCGCGACTATTTCGGCATTGGGCCGGCATCGCTCACCGCCTGCGGCTGCTCGCTTCCTGGTTGGAGCCCTGCCAGGAGCTGCACAAAGGATGCAAGGGCCCCAGTTATGACGCGCATGACACCCGAATCTAAACATGGACTGGCCGATGCATGGAGATTTAATACGATTTGTACTGGAAAATTAATTGATAGTCTGGATAGTGAAGAACTAAACAGTATTTTTTTTAATGGATGGCGATTTAAATTTATCCATGAATTATAAACGTCTATAAAAATTACAAACTGTCCGTATGTATAAACAAAACCGATCATATCTCTTGATCCAATTTAAAACCGAACGAAGAACGGATTCCCAGACATTTACAACAACATATTTCAGTAGCGAGCAAAGTATACAATTTTAGGAAAAAAACCTTTCCTACCGACAAGACATATTGGTTAGTACATCATAAGCAAGACTTTTGTTGAAAAATATATTTTCCAAGACAGGCTTTTAACAAATTCACAATCGGAACCGCGAGCAGATTAAAATGAATAATACTAGTAATTTACGATTTTCCGTCAAGGCGATCCATTGCCCACCTCCCGTCTCCATCATCAGATCAGCTGGCTGTCACCATAATATTGCATTGTCATCTAACTTTGACAAGTGTGCACAATTTCAACTCCGTAGGATAAGAGGAAGTGGTTCTGATTTAACTTACAAGACTTGACCCAAATAATATACGTGGCAAGTTAAATAATAGCTAATAAAAAACAGAAGTTACCTCTAGAACCCAGGGAATTTAAAAATAGAAAAATGATATTGCTCGGGCAGGGATCGAATCTGCGTCTTCGGAATACCGTCCCGACGCCATAACCATTGGGCAACCGAGCCAACTGCTCGAGCAACCAAATTTCTTCTATCCTTTTATATCGTCTTACGGGGACGATTCTACTTCATCTGTCGTCAATGTTTACATTAATCAATTTTTCGATTGATTGATTGATTGATTTTTCCTTCTTCCTAATTATTTAAAATCTTAAGAATCTTACCATTACTCTCAATCTTTGATCAACGCAGTCCCTCAAAACACTCAGAGGTCCGTTTACGGTCTGCATTCGCGTCAGAACGTTCTTTGACACCTTCTCTCTTCGCACTGGCTCTGGCACTGCAACAATATTAACACATTGAAAAAAATAACTTATATTGCTAAAAACTTCCAACTAATATTATAAATGCGAACGTTTGTGAGGATAGGTGGATGTTTGTTACTCAATCACGCGAAAACTACTGTGCGAATTGTGATGAACTTCGTTATGCAGGTACAGGTACTCGTGGTAGGTCTATCGTATGCGGAAGGCCGTCTGGGTAGGTAACACAGCTTTGCCAGTTATTCTGCCGCCAAGCAGTAGTGCGCAAGCAGTATTGTGTTCCGGTTGGAAGGGCATTGTAGCCAGCTAAATTACTGGGCATATGAGATTTAATATCTGATGTCTCGGGGTGGTGAGCGCAATGCAGTGCTACGCAGGGCTTTTTATAACTTCTGGGTAGCACTGCAATTGTTATGAGCAGGCGTGGAGTTTACCATCAGGCGAACGACTTGTTCGTCTCATTATTCAGTAACATAAAAAAAAATATTCTTAAAACGCTCGGAGTCTCAGACCAACTAGAGCCTCTGAACGTGAAATGTTTCCCGATAGGTAAACACTTTCTTTTTTTTTATTTTATACAGTTTAATGACTTCATTGGATTGGAAATTGCAACGACAGATTTGGATAATCTACGTAGACGTAGCTGTTAAAAAAATTGTAGAAAAAGTAAAGTCACTGATAAAGCAACCTCGTCCGACATCGCTAGAGGTTCTCGTTAGTGCCTAGACTGCCTAGTCTTGATCCAATCGTCAAGCCGCTAGACGTTTACGTTTGGCTCAGGGGTCAGACGGAGAAGGCACTGCTCCTTGACACGGCACTAATTGTCTAGGGGATTCTCAATCTGCTGCCTGAACTTCTGATTGCTTAGACTCTTTAGCTTGCCGAAAATCGACTAGTTTTAATGTCTAATAATTAGAATCGGAAATTTTAAGAGCGGGTGTGGCAGGTGGTAACTTGTGCGTCCTACGATCTGATGCACCCCAGTTCGAATTCCGACTCGGTCGTGCAGCAATGAGTTAAGTGCGCATTTTGCACGCACGCTTTAAAAACGCTAAAGGAGAAGAACGCGCTTAACTATGAAGTAGTAGGCTGCATGCGATCAATGCAGTAAGCGAACTATAAATTAATAATTTATACTTAGTCTATGAATGATACGATGACGCTGTATTACGTGTTGAGTTTATATGCTCTCGGGCTCTGTAGATAACTGAAACAAGGGCTACAACTAATATAAAGTTCACAGACAAAATGACGAAACAGACCTTTCCTATCTCGTCTCCTCCAGCCATAAACAATATACATATTTTTAATTTCGACGTCGCGATAACAAAGAAGCCGAGTCAACGCACTCCACCCGCAGTTATCAGCGCGGCACAGATATTACACCTGTTAATACAAAAGCATAATGCGTGCGTTATTGTGCTAGATGACACGACACACCTGCCGGCCTAAACGAGTGCAGATACCATTAATGGCTAGCCAGAAAATTTTATGGCAAGAGATGTGAAGTGCCTAGCAACAACAGATTGGCTAATTCTGCCGCATGATTGCACTTGTGTGATTTAGTTTTTCCGAAAGCCGTCTAGAGGTCAGAAAACTGCGAAAAATCTTCAATTGAATAATGCACAAATTGCAAATATCTCTCTAGAAGTCGAGACAATAATAGATCACCTGTTTTTTCCAGTAGTATATAGAAATCCATTTGCACCGGCCTCGTGTCAATAGCACCAAGTTGCTGAATGTCTAACGCGTGAACGAACTGTGGTATCGGAGTCGGAGGACATCGCCCCAAAGCGTTGACATTCCCTCATACGGGACAGGAGACTGTCTGCGAGAGAACAAAAACTGCAGGGGAATGAGATGTATACAGAATTTTGTGACCGCGAATTTCGTATTGGAAAATAAAGACTTGAAAGAGAAAATGCATTTCGTTTTATGAATAATGCAGTGCAAAGTTTTAGCAGTAATGGAGATTAGGGAGGGATTGACTTTAACTGAACTGATTTGAACTCCAGTAAAAATCTGAAATTATGGCGGAAAATAATTGAGCAATGGTCGAAGGACAAGCCATAATCAAATCAGGTGCTTTTTTCCTAAACTTGATTCGTCAAAGTCGTTCGTTCTTAGCGCCACATAGAATCCCAATTGCAGTATATCTTGCAATTAAAAGTGTTCTTTACCTGTGGAATGCTCATTCCATGCGCTAAGGATTTACGGGGGCACTTGGACCTACACGGGAAATCTTTATACGTACGTGGGAAATCTTGTCTAGAGATTATTAAGGATTAACAAAATTATGCTTCAGAATTTGAAATGTTGTGGATTACGACGACGAGATATCGATTTCGGCGGTTCCATTATCTGGATTTTTTAATTAGAATCTTGTATAAACATCTAATAAGAGCCTATTACATTCAATATTTATTGATTAAACAATACTTAATATGTTGATAAAAATTATCACGTGCATTTCCACCTGTCTCGATCTTAGAAGTTATAGTCGTTTGCATCTGCTAAGACACCTGAACTAGCTTTTCGCACCTTGGTGTTTTTGTAGTTTACTGTATGGGTGAAATATATTTTCTTCGCATCTGCGTGTACATAGGGCATAGGAAAAAATGGCAGAAATAAAATTAAAATGAAATAACTCTTTATTGTAACACCAAAGATTAAAGTAAAAAATTACCTAAAAATTGGCGGTCTTATCGCTAAAAGCGAACTATTCCAGACAACCATACAGAAAGAAGAAAGAAAGAAAAGAAAGAACGCATAAAATTTCTGAATAATCTTAAGGTAGACAATAAAGTATGTAGAAGGTAATATTAATATGCCTACTTAATATTGAAATGTCAAGAACAGGGTAAAGACAATCATGCAAGTTTATTGTTTGTTAATGTGTCTTAACAAATCTAATAGTCCCAGATACCTACTGTCAAATTGCGATACGGATAGTATCTTGGCAGCGCGGCGCCGGCGATTAGAATTACAAAATATCCCCACGGTTTTCACATTCTAATAAATCTTAATTGCAGATAAAATTTAGCACTCATAAAAGACACCTTTGCACAAAATTAATAGTACTAGCCTTTACTCTTGACGAGTGTTCTGTAATTAACATAACTTTGTATCGTCGAACATGATGGGCGTATCTAAAGATATGGAATCTAAATGAAATCAAGAGGGAGATCCGACGAACAGGTTCTTCGTTAGAAACCGTCGGATAACAATCTCGAGTATAAATAAACATAAGGCGTCTATCGCAACTTAGATACGCAATCCGTCTTATGTCGGCGCGAATATTTAATTATAGCAGGTACCTATTCCAGACAGGTAAATAACAAAACCAAGAAAAATATCTGACGGTTACAATTATTTATGTAACCAATAACTCTTTGAAATTGTTGTTAGCGGCTGAAAATAGAATACCATTAGCGAGGAAAAGAAAAACTACGCTAACCAGCCGTAGACAAAAAGCGGCGCATAGAGTAAAAGCCATAAATAACCGATTAAAAAAGTAAAGCTGGCTAATGGCAAATGTATGCGGCTCTGTGGCGGTGGGCTGTTGGCTGTTGCCGAGGCGAGTGCCGCGGCTCGGCACCGGGAGGCACGGCTCGCATGCAACTCGCTCGCGAATTACTTTCACTCGAGTGTCCCCGGGCGCTGACCGCCGCCGCCGGGGTCGTCGAACGCGCCGCGAGCGCGGGAAACGCACGCCGCCATTCAGAAAAGCGCGCCATGTTTACACAGATGCGCGCCGAAACGCGTTCCGTTGCATCACTTCCGCTTACGTTCCGTTCCGCGCACGCTGGCGTTTACTGCGTTCCGATTTAGTTTTACGCGTTTAGCACAAATTCGTCGATGCATATATGGACATGTAATACATTTTAAGGTTTTATATTTAGATGAATTTATACGTGGATGACATAATCTTTCCTCATGAATTGTGATTGTGATAACGACAAAGTTACATAAAAATAGTAAAGAATATATTCTTTATATTCTTTACTTTAGAGTGATATCAGTAATTTTTTAGAAAATAGATTTAGCAGCCGCCATAAAAAGATAATGGAGCCGACAGCGAACAGCGGTATGCGAATACGAACGCATCGCGGCGCGCACGCGTACGCGCTGTGTGGCTTAGCGTGATGATAACACCACACGCAACTATTTTTGCTATCGTTTTTTAATTCGTAATGAACTTTGTAGTAGTAATTTACTTTTTTCGCACACAACAAAGAAAAAAACAATTTAATTTATTACGAGATCATTACTTGTACTTACTTTTATCACAGATCATAAATTAAGAGTTCAGAGGCTCTGAATCAAATTACAGGGAACGCGATTCAACAGGAAATCAATAAGGACTGCCAAAAATGTTTTGAGGGCTGAGTAGGTACTTCATAAAAACACAGGCATCCAACAATGAATTGAATAGTGGGACCATTGTCTCTTATCGGTCTGACATAATTATCCAGCACGTGGGACAAAAAAGCATCACAACCTGGAAAGCCACTTTTTGCAGATAACACATCTTAAGCCGCGAATCTCTGGAAGTCGTTGACCGAGGCCCAGGGTGCGAGTGAGAAGACACGATCGCCACTCATGTGGAAAGCGGTTATGCAACAAGCGAGCACGCGAAAGTCTAACGAACAGACAGTGTTATGTTTGAGATTGCATCGCGTATCTGGATGACGTGATAATTTATGCGTACTGCCTCGCGAAGCACCGTCGATCTTCAAAACTCGTTTTCGAGAGAAACATTCGTAATTCCACGTTGTTATCTGTCACTATGAAGCTTTTGCACAAGAAATAACGGCATCTACATCTTGCAGCAATGAGATATGCAGGAACATTCTAATTCCGAGCCTCAATCCTGCTTTCGAACGAGTAGGTAGGTAGTAGGTACACGTTTATGAAACTTTCACAGATAAACTCATTAGCCACAAATGCGCACGATTCAATGTTTCAATATTGCAAAACAATAATGGTAGCTACTTGTAATTACACAGAGACAATATCTAACCGGCTCAAATTAGGTCTTGCTGTTGCACAAAAGAAGCCAGTAATAGGATCAGACAAGGAGCCGAGCAGCTGCGTATTGAATCTATGCTTGTTGCGCTGCCGGTCACTTTCCAGCGCCATTTTTGTCGAATTGGCGAGAAAATAATTGGCAATTCTGTCACGCGATCGCGTGCCGAGTACAATGCAGAATGTTGATTAAAAATATTTTAACTTGAACGAAGATAGATCCCTAAACAGGAGGAGGGTTAATCCGAGATATGAATTCAAATAAGATGGAAATAGGACATGATGATGATTAGATAATGGATGAGATTAAGATATTTATACTACTGCTAGTCACAGCTCATCACATAATAATGACGGTATTGAGCTAATTATGGGTTAGATATTTAAAATAAAACATGTTTATGAAAATGCAAAAGAAGTTGTTGATCTGCGCATTCATTGCACACAGCCGGCGGTACAGAAGCAAACTAACAAATATAGTTGCAGCTCCTTAACAAAACCCCTCGATGACGTAACCTCAACTTAACCAGTCTATAGTACGGCGTAAACAAATAGAAAAAACAGGCAGTTGATGTGAGCAAGGTTGCCGGGCTAGCAGGTCACGGGCTCCATGCAAATGAGTCGATTCAATTGTTGATAGCGCTAAGCGATTCTCTATGCGGGAGAAACACCAAGTTTACGATTTGATTGATATTTATGAGAAATCTGGGTAAGCGAAGATGCTTCCGGATGCTTTTAGATAGTTTTCCGAAAACCACTAATACGTTCATTAAATATTTCGATAGTATTAAAAAGAATATAGAATTGACTTTACTTTTTTATTTTATTTCATGCATACTTAATAATTGATTACTTATACTCTCAAAATGCGTGTAGGATGTCTTGTAACTTGTTTAGCTCGAAATTTCTGTTCGATATTCTAAAAACATTGAATAGAAAAAGTAATACATGCTGGTGGAAGCTTCCATTTTCCACATAAAACAAAAATACCTTCAACAAACAAGTAACAAATTAATTTGAAACGCTACACTAAACAACAAACACAATATAATTTCCACGAAGCATGCTTATATTTGAATTAACTTCTGAAACGTTGTTTTCAGGCTTTTCCTACAGAGATAATAGAAAAATAATTTCCGAGTCGTTATAAAAGCGAAACTTCAAGACGCCAATCGGCATTGGCGGATTGGCGATCACCTATAACTCCTACAAGTGCTACCTGGGTGGCCGTGTAGATTATCCCACGGGAGAAAGGGGGGGTAGGTGTCGGCGGGTTGTGTGCGGGTGTGGAGGGGGTAGGGGTCGTCGGCCGCCGTTGACACAGAGCCGCGCGTTCAACGCTCGGCCTAGACTGACCTCGTGTGCGTGACCTAAGCACTAGGGGCGCGAGCGCGGGCGCGGGCGCGGGCGCGGGCGCGGGCGGCCGCGCGTGTGTGCGAAAACAACAATTAGCTGCCGACGCGGCGACGGAACGCTGATTAGATGCTGATTTTGATTGACTCTAGTGGGTTGAGCTCAAAACCCACAAGAATCTTCTAGGAAAGGTATTTTCTGCTAGTATTTTATTTATCGGCATATATTTATTTTTCTTTAATGATAATACTGACTGTATGGTATTTTCATAAAAACTATTATCTTTATCTTTTTTTTATGTAACAAAATTTTTTCTTATGAAATGTTTGTGTGGCCTGCAATTGTTATGGGCAGGCGTGGCCATCAGGCGAAAGACTTGCTCATCTCATCACTCAGTCACATAAAAAAATATATTACTAGAAGTGTTCCATAGGGACTATTATCACAGAATACTAAGGGACAGAAGCATCACTCTGCAAAGAAATTTAAATAAATAGCAACTCTTGCTATGACGCAATAAAATTTAATTCAGCTCACGTAGCGCTGCATACCTACCAGTCATATTAACCTACAGAGCGCCTCTCTTTCTATCGCATAGCTCTTATCTCTTCTGACGCGGCACGTGTAACGACGCGCGACTCGCCGTCGGTGCCCGGCTTTGTACTTGTAGCTTCGTACCTACAGTGCGGAGTGCGCTAGGCTTGCTATTATCTAGAATCTAAAGAAACTACTTCCCAAATGTCATCCAAATGCATTTAGTTCTTTTTCATTGATTGAGTATCAAACATGTTTGTGTACATGCATTCATTGTCACAAATTTTCGCATTAATCATAATATATTAGTAGGATAGGACACCTGTGCTCTGTGCTTTTTTTTATTACATTTAATAGAAGACATAGCACCAGGTTTTTATTTTTATTTTAGTTTGTCTTAAACATCTTTATTTTAAGGAGATAAGTGTTTTAAAATTCTTGAGTCGATGCCTCTTATTGTTGCCCTTTTCCATCTAAATTATTAACCTCACTGTGATAATCAAACTCTCGGTTATCTTCTGTACAGTATTTCAATAATTAATCACCCAGCCTGTTTCATTAACGGAAGAAATTAGGCTCTCAACTTCCTCAGCAGGAGTATATTAGTTGCCAAAGTCCCAGCTGGTATGAGTGCTAGAAAAACTTAACTTCCTAAAGTAAATAACATGCATCCTCCTCGACTACTTTATTTTTCGTCTAGTTGTATAATATTTAGGTATATACCAAGCCAAGACATACTATTGACTCTTTGTTATGAAGTGTTATGGAAATATTTAGTGTGATTTCACACTATATCACATTATTCCATATCACATTTCAGAATATTGTATTTATCGGGTTTGATAGGGCTGAGATACAGAAGTGGAATGAGAAGTTTTTCTCCTTCCAGCAATCAGCGAGTCGATACCTGATGATGCCTCATGTAGATGGCGTTTATGCAGGGTTTGTTAGTGTTAGTAAATTGTGGGTTGTTGGCCCTATTCAATCCTAAATAATATTCAGCAAATTACACTAAATATTTCCATAGCATTTTATAGTATCAGAAACTATGTAAAATATAAAGGAACCAAAGCACTGCTACTTATTATGTATAGCTATGTCTATCTAAATAATTTACAGACATAAAATGTTACTTAATATTACTACCATAATACATGTAATAGACCATCGTAATTATTATAAACCTTAAGTTTAACAAGTTATATTGTTCTAGATGCCTTAAACGAGAACGCAGTCGGTTGGACATACATTAGAATTTCTATTTGCATATTATAATAAATCAAATGCGTACTTAGAACTCAATTTTATTTTTTCCGAAACGTAGAATGTATCGCTTTAAGATGTAAACATAACCTCCAAACTTACTTGCATATTGCGCGAACCGCTGTTTATTCTTTTCTTCTAATGCTCTCGCCTCCTCTATTCTCTTCCTTTCTTTCTCATCTTCTCGTTTCTGGACGGCTTCTTTCTCTCCCACTGGTATAATCTCCTGATTTTTCTGTGCGGCTTCGTATTGCTGTACATTTTCGTACATAGGAGCATCTTTTACAGGGACATCAGACTTTTTTGAGTACAAAGCTTTTAATGGATTATAACTGCTACTACAAACACTCACTTCCGACTCTGATGTTGATGAATCGGAGTCTTTTCTTGCCGACATTGTAATATTTTAGCAAAATACCAGCGGAACTAACCCCAAAACAAAATAACAACAAGTATCAATTGTCACTTATGTCACTGTCAAATTTTTGTTTTTAATTCGCCCGTTAGGGCAGGCTAAATTCTCTAGGACCATACCGCCGCGCCATGTCATGAGTAATTCTGTCAAATGTTTTATGGCGGTACGTTCCGTTTCACTCAAGTGTAATAAAATATTAGCGCCATTGAGGTAGTGTCATTCCTCAATGATTAGCGCCCTAACTTCCGTCAGACTGAAGTTGGGCGCTATTGCCGCTATTATATCTGAAGTTCAGTTATCTTTAGGCACTCTATGACATGTTTATAATATGTGTATATAATCATAAAATTAAAATCCAAGATTTTCAGATTGTAATGTAATTAGCCAGACTGCGTCAAATATATTTCAAAACAGATTATAGTCACAACACCTACTCACTACATATCTATTCTATTTTTACATACCCAGATGCAAATTGGTAATTTAGTACCTAATTACTTTATTAAAATACATTGCATTCATTTTACCTACACAGTACCAAGCTGCAATCACACAAGGCGATGAAGGTTCTTCCTGCTACTTCAATAATTATACACAATTAAAACGGTAAATGATTCGTTATACACGACTATAGACAATAAACAACATATTTGGTAAATTAAATAGACATATTCATGTAACTGAAAACAAAACACAAAACGTAGATTATGTTTATAGGTCATAGGTATTCCGCGATCAATAGAATTTAGATCTAGCTTGAAGAATGGACGCAAGGAAGAGAAGACCGATTCTAATAATTATAATTATTGTATAATTTTTTATTAGTTTTTCCATTTCCCACAACGCATTATGAAAGTATGTACTTTCCTATATACCTATAAAATATCTACCTAAAGCTAAGTAAACTGGCTATTGAGAATCAAGATAGGTTCGTCATCATTATTACGCCTCAACGCAAGGTCTTCGCGCAGTATGCAGCAGGAAGTCGCACCAAGGTTACCTCTAACCTCTAATAAATCTCTCAATAGGCCATTTTACGCGGGATTTATTAACGTTTACCATAATAAGAAAATGCCTGTGTTTTATTTAATTACGACCGCAGTAGGTTAGTACTTACCAATTTAAATGATGAAAACATTGTTGTAAATAATTGTATCTTCGATTAAGGCTAATGTAAAAAACTTCTGATTTATATTATTATGTAATTCAAATGTAACCATAAGTCGTCAGTGGTGTAACAATGCTTCACTACTTTGTTAAGATATGTTGTCGCTACTCGTCCATAGATGGCGCGGTTGCCAATTATTTATTTTAATTTAATTCAACTGTGGTTTCAAGGGTCCTTAAAGTTTGTCACTCGTTTTCAGCTGTTGTAGGTAAATACGAACGGCATAAGAACGGCACATTTGTACAACTTCCGATTTCTATGTGAAGTGGGCATTCATGACAGCATCATTATGTCTGCTGGTATTTCGTTTATAGACATCCATCAAGGACCGCTTTATCAAAAAGAGATTTGATACTTTGCTTACTAATCCCCTCCCTACTGCGTAAGGCGTTAAAATACCGGGTGCCATTAATGCAATCTAGAAATAACCCATTAATTTAATAAGGGTTAGTTGTCTATTTATACATAATCAGATTTATTGCCCATAACTATGATGTTAAGAAACGCTGTAAACTTTCTTCTTAGATTTTGCGTAGCCGCCGCGCCGCTTCGGTCGCATGTAAACTGCCGATCATGTAACGCTGCAAGGCCTTACAGCAGTTACAGATAGGTAGTGCACTAAATCATTAGTAAATAAATCATTGGTTATTGTATGGTCGCTTTTATACGTCTCCCCGAGCCGCGGTTGTTAATAGCCAATGAATTAACACGCTTCATTTTGCAATGCGTAGCTCCAGTAAATGACTATGAAATAGGTAAATGCTACGTCGGTGCAAGGTGGTACATATTTAGTTTTCTTTGGTGGTTACTCTTAATTTGTACTTAAATAAGTTAAATTATTTTAATTGTTGACGGGTCATCTCTTCTATATTAAAAAAAATATTATTTAAGGAGGTACCTACTAAAGTAAGACTTTTCAAGTCATAATTTAGATTTTTATTATACCAAATGACGAGACGAGCTGGTCGTTTGCCTGATGGTAAACAATACGCCAGCCCATAACAATAACACCACCACCCAGAACTTTGTTTTATAAAATCCTGCGCGGCGCTACACTGCGCTCGTCACACTGAGACAATTAGCTGTTGAGTCTCATAATGCCCAGTAATTTCGCTGGCTACAATGCCCTTCAAAACGGAACACAGAATTCCTCAATGTCTGTCAGCAATTAATAATTAATTAATTTAAAGCAATTTCATCTTCTAGTCAATATTATTAAAATAACTTATAGAATAAATGGTCCAGTGTAATTACACTAGACTTGACTCTAGTTTTATTAGTTAGGTATATACCTTAATTATTTACAACAAAAAATCTATGTCTTCGCTTTGCCGTTTTTGGGACGACTTACTAATACCACAAATTACTAAAGAACCAGGCTAAACAAAGTTATCATCAATTTATGCTAGGATACTGCGTAGTTACGTCGATATACACTCACTAACATTAATTTACTTTAAACGTAAAGCAATAAATTAAATTACATTCTTCAAGTAATGATCAATTACCTGAGTTATGTTATTGCAAAAAGCAATGTCTTCATTCTAATTAATGACCAAATATAATTAAACAATTTACAAAGACACACGCAACGAAGAAAGTGCACTAGGAAGCATTTAGAAAACAAAAGTAACTATAGTTACGTACCTATTCTTTTTGCTGCTGCAATTATAGTGAAAGAGCTAGAGCGCATTCATTGTTCGTTTTTTCTGCCAATGTGCGCGCGCTTGCTCGCTTTGTGCGCTCTTCCGTACATTGTCATTTTAAACAAAGCGTAATCATATTACGAGTTTTACGATTCTTACGGCACGTAATTAAGCTTTTTTCTTGGTAATAAGTTGGAGGGGAGACGCAACTATTTATCAACTATTCTGAGTATAAGACGCAACTCTGTATGATATAGGGGCAGTAAATTGGCATGAATTAATTTGAGTCTTATAATTGTGTATACTTTAAGACATTATCCTATTAAATACAAATACGAAATGCTTTATTGTACACCAAACAAAAATAATTAGTAAGTACATGGAAATAACTTACAAATTAAAGCACAATAGGCTGGACTTGAAAGCCTTTTAAATATGCTGGGACTGGCTTATTCTAGAAAATACCTTAGACAATTATTACCACAACCACAGACTAGACTGACTAGACTGTGAAACTTGCAAACAAAATAGTCGGCTACCTTCTATGCCTTTATATGTTACTAGCAGCGTCCCGTGGTTTCGCTCGCGGATGAAAAATTTCCTGTGTTGTTCCACTATGCCAAACAGCTATTGCGGCGGGAAGACGGTACAAACACAGTTACATACTAACATACACACGTTCAAACTTAAAATATTAATGTGTTCATCTGACGTTCTTAAGTGTGTCTGTGACGACAAAATTGAAATAAAGAACTTTTGATTTGATTTGATTGATTTGGTTCTGGGAGAGATCACTTTAAGCGATAAGACCGCCCTTTGCGACACTTATATTGTTAAGTTTGTCTTAAACTGTTATTTTTTCTGCATTGTAGTGTTACCAATAAAGAGTTATTTATTAATTAATTCACTAGCTGCGCCCCGCGGTACCACCCGCGTTTCCCGGGATAAAAGTAGCCTATGTGCTATTCCAAGTCCTAAAGTACCTACATACCGGTTCGATAGTTTTGTAGTAGTTTCGGCGTGAAAGGGTAACAAACATCCATACATACAAACTTTCACGTTTATAATATTAGTAAGGATTCTGCTCATTATTATTAATAATAATAATTAATTCTTATTGTACACCAAACAAGAAATTAAAAGACTCTTACAAACTCTAATACAACGGACGGACTTATCGCTAAAAGCGATCTCTTCCAGTCAACCTTCCAGTCTCTTATTACATAGTTGCTAATGTGATATTTTGTGTTGTTTTCAGAGCGTCGGCAACGGATGCGTGCGAGAGAGCGTCGCGCTGCATCTATGGTGTATAGACGCAGGTTCGACATACACCGGGACGTTGCCAGGTGAACTCGGCAATCGCCAGTTTTCTAATTTCTAGCTTTTTAAAAGAGTATTTTGTTGAGAGTATTATTTAATGGCATACTATTTTAATCAGTCATTTAAATAACGGACGGACGGACGGTAACCGCCTACCATCCGGCGGGCCGTCTGCTTGTATGTCAATAAATTATATAAAAATAAAATTATGACTAGCAACCTTATAAAAATAGTAGTTAAATATAGATACTAAACCAACTTGAACTACAACCAACTTTCTATCTTTTTTTTTAAACTAACTTTCTTAAATTAACACCGTCCATATATATTTCTGTCTACATTCCTTCACTTGTGGGTTGTCTAGAAGAGATCGCTTTGATTATTTCTGTATGTTACTGTTATAATAAAGAGTTATTCTATTCTATTCAACTTGAGTCAAACATACAAAAAGGGGTAGGTATATTTCGTCGTTGAATTTTATGACGTTTCCTTGCAAATTACCGCTGCTTTCTAGGTCATGGCGTTAAAAAGATATATTAGATACAAACCTCGCGAACTGGCAAACGTATTGTAGGCCGTCCTGCGACTCGATGGAGCGACGATATACGCAGGATTGCTGCTAGCGACTGGAGAAGGAAAGCCGAAGATCGGGCTCAGTAGCGTGCTATGGGAGAGGCCTAAGTCCAGCAGTGGACTGATATAAGTAGTTTGATGATGATGATGATAATATTATTACCAAAATAATGTAGGAGAAGATGCATTCATTATTTTTATACTTGACCACAAGAATACATAATATATATTTTTTTGCAATTGCATGAGCAAGCCGAGCGCCTGATGGTTAGCCACGCTTGCCCATAACAATTGCAGTGCCACCCAGATGTTTTGATACCATGCAAAGAGTACCAACTGCGTAACTACATTTGCGCTCATCACCCCTAGACATCCGGTGCCCAGTCATTTCGCTGGGTACAATGCCCTTCAAACCTATACACACAACACAGAAATAATCGTTACGTTGAAGTTTTCGTATCCATTAGTCCGAAAGGTTATTTGATTTTCGATCCGACCTTATAAAACCATACCTAAAGGTAAGTATAGACGAATTAAATAATTACCTACCTAAAACGATTAATAATTTCCCAAAACATTTCACTAGATGGGTATAAGTGCCGTTCAAAGTGGTTTAAGGTACAAATTATTTTAAAATTAAAGCTAAAGAATTTGTTTTGTCCAAATGAAACTAAACTTTTTGTTGCAACATACTTTAAAAGTTTTGTTGTTAATTCGCTGCAGTATGTTCAATAACTATAGTTTGTCAACGACATTCAAGCCATCTGCGAACATTTGAAAGACGTGAGAGCCTACCATTTGCGTATTTTCAGGTCGCTGTTGAAGAGGAGTGGAGCGCGCGGGGTGAGGTAACCTGGCGGACAGGAGCAGGCCCGAAACCCGCAACCAAACCGACATGTGTTCCCCCGTAACTAAGTACCTAAGCTTCGCGTGATTTATATTTACATCGAATAATGTACGGTCCGTCCAAAACGCTGCCAAACATTTTTATGAACGAATTTATTAGTGTAGATACATTTTTTGACTGTTTACATTGTGTGTAGTTCGCGTGTGCGAGTGTTTGACTGTGTCGGTAGTAGCGCCCTCTGGCGTTGGGTAGCGGTGACAACGTGGCGGGGACGCATGCGCCGTCGGCACCGGCGCTGGCGATGCCATTTATTGAAGACGAATGGTGGTCTGCGGAGAATGCGGAGGGCAGAATGGTCGAGCTTTCCAACTGCTTACAGGTAAATTGTTGTTTCTTCATAAAGTATAATAATATTATTATTCCATTGTCATCATTCAGTGTTATACTGGTAGCGCCATCTAACGTTGAGTAGCTAAACTAGCTCTACTAACAAAGTGCAGTTTATTGAAAACACTGGGTACCTACTACAGTTTCCTTAACTACTTAGCCCATCGGCGCAGGCAGAATCGTGAGTGGGAAATTCAAGATGCGTATAGCGCGGAATTCAATGAGTTAATAAAATAAGGCCCACTTGCACCAATACAACGTGATAAACAAGGCTATAATGACAGAGAAGTTTATCGCGTTAACATATGCACGTTGCGCCGACACCACGATTCCGTCGCGTTATCGCCGCGAAATTATTACAATTAATGAGTGTCGTTAAAAATATCGGTTCAGTTGGTCAAAGCCTACGCTCAAAATTCGCTTGTTTAATAGCCGCTAACAGACCTCTGTCGTAGTTTTTAAAAACGAAACTTTCAATAATGCTATAGTTCACTTACTGTTTCTCCCTGGCAGTTCCAGGACGCGGTAGCGGCGGCGGGCGGGCAGGCGGCCGCCCAGCTGCAGCACATGGCCTCCTCGCTGGGCGAGCTGTCCCAGGCCGAGCTCTCCAACATCGTGGGCGGCCTCACCTTGGAAAACGAAGGAGCCGACGCGACCGACCCCGACGACATCTTGAAACAGCTGGGCGAGACTGCCTTCGATAACTTTGACACCCTTTTCACGGATCTGACGAATGCTACGGCGTCCTCAGTGCCACCCATCGAGATAAAGGTAAGTATGGTCGTCGGTAGTATGCGTCTTTATGGCTCCTCTACGCGATGGGCCATGGTGGACGATTAAAAGCGAATAATGGCGTTTTGACTTATTCGTTTTTAATCGGTCAGTCATGATGCACAGTAATTTTAGTTTTAATTACCTATAGGTACCTACCGCTGAAAAACTGTACCTACTCATATAGATAAATGAATAGAGGCTATAATAGTGATAGGTAATAAGAAATCATGGCCGATCGCCAAAAAGAAGAGGAACCCTTTTATGTACCTAACCATAAAGTCACTAGAGCTACTTGTAATATTAATAAAATTATTCTCTGGTAGCGCCTAACATTTTTCCAATAACAATGAATCTATGTAGGTCCATTTCACTACGACAAAATATCACCCATTTAATTTATTTATAATTGACTTTCCCATTTCATTGGCCCGATGTTTCTCCTTCCAGCAAGAAGAGAACAACAACATCTCATCGCCAGCATCCAGCAGTCAGCTGCAGTACTACCAACCCAACCAACTCACCTTGCCCAACAGCGGCCAGCAACGTCTGCAACAGCTGCTTAGATCAGGCACGAACGCTATCAATAACGCGGTAGCCAACAATATCAACAATGGACGATACAACATCGCGTCGCAGAACCCTTTACTCGCTGAGAAGTTATCAGCGACATCTAGCGGCATCAAGCAGGAGCCAATCAGCTCGGATTACAGTGGTACGGGCATGAACTACGGCAGCGCGTCGCCGATGCAGCGGGTGCCGAGTGGGAAGCCGCAGGTGCACGATGCTGGTGGAGGTAAAGGTAAGTTTGATTATTATGTAGTTATAAGCCAAATTGTGTAAAATCTTACAAAGATATATTTTCTTTCGATGCTTGTATGATATTCACCACACCAAGTTTACGTAATATATAGAAATAAATAAAAATAATTTGATTTGCCTAAGATTGTACACAATTTATACTAGCGACATCTAGCGTATAGTAGTTGAACTGCGTACACTTCTTACAAGTTATGTCACTAGACTATTACGTAGTACGTTAGCAACTGCAGAGATGGCGCTGTTGCAAATGATGCAACAAAATAGTTCACCTGCTCAACGCTAGATGTCACTACTATAACTAATCCAACTGAAGAATAAGATTGCGAGCTCAATGCACCACCGGGGCCTGTCTATGCAGTTTTCTCCAAGCTATCAAAGTCCACTTTCGATTTCCGCTCGAGGAAGTGCCTCAGGTGATTTTCCTTTCGCGAATTACTAGCTTTTACCTCTTAGCGCGGCAGTCACGAGAAAGTCTTAAGGTGGTTCAAGCCTTAGACATGCCGTGTTGGTAGAATTAGGTTGGTACCTAGAGTACCTAAGCTACAACTAGGTTTATTCGTGGAATAGGTGCTTTGTGATTCAGGCGAAAATCGCTAGTATGTTGGAAATGTGGATGATTGAGAACAGCTACCTATTTATTTATGTATGAAGCTTCGGGCTTTGAGTAAATAATACCTATATAGGTGCCAGCAACCCGAATTAGGTATATTATTATACGTAGAAAATAAAGATTACCGATTCACCTTTCATAGGTGTTATTATATATAAGTACTTGTTAGAATATAAATAGATAGATAGATAGATGCCATCTTAAACATAAAAATTAAGTAAAAGTCAAATGTTTACAATGGTGTAACAATGAGCGGCCTTATCGCTTAAAGCAATCTCTTCTAGAAAACCCTTGGATGGAGAGGAATAACGAAATAAAAAGGGATCTATCAACCTATATATCTTGGGCTCGTTCGTGGCTGTAACTCCTCTGATATACTTACCTACCCTAGGTACCTACTTACTTAACGTTATTATTATTAACAAAAAATAATTCACGTAAATACGTTTACTTAAGGATCCAATAAAAATATTGGCCCAAATTGTTCATCAACTAAGTAGGTTAATATGTATTTTCCTGATATTCAATGATATTCAAGTGTTCAAACATTACTGTGTTCCGGTTCATAGAGCACTGTTTCAAGCTAAATTACCGGGCATAACTGGCTCGGGATGATAAGCGCAGAGCCTTGCAATTGTTATGAGCAGGCGTGATGCTTACCTTTATTAGGTAGATATAAAAACTTCCTGATTATAGTTACTTTCCGTATGTACTTACCTTGCAAATTGTATGTCAGTGTTTTACTAATATAAAACTCATTTCATGTACAGAATCTAGAATTCTAGAAGTTGTTCGTGAGTTTCTAGCAGTAATTGCGTGGCGCCCCCTCGCGGGCGGATGCGAAAGTGCGCTACATGCAACGCAATCGCAGCAGATATATATGGCTGACGCTTTCCCTGCGCGGAGATACTTGTATAGCAATAATAACTTTGCCATTTTATTATAATATGACTTTCATAATTGCTAAGTGACTGTAAATATTATTTTCATATCTTGCGGGTAAATAAAACTCTAAGCTTCATGCAACGTAAGTACTATATAATAGGTAGGTAAGGTATGCCTAGGTATATAATGTGCAGTTTCTGCAGTTGTTTCTTTAGTGACTACCATCCTGCTATAAGAGTAGAAAAAATAAAAAAATGGCAATTAAAACTGTGGATTTACTACTTTACCCTGTAACCAGCGTTCGAAGGCATGTGAAGTAAAAAATATATTTAAATATAATGTAACAAAGCCAAGTTTGTTTAGTTGTATAGGTTTAACCTTTTTTTTATTACTGAATAGTCAAGCATTTGACCGCAGTCTCACCTGATGGAAAGTGACGACGCGGTCGACGATGGATCATGCTTGCCTAGAAGATACCGATTCACTCGAGACTTGAAGACACCTAGATTATAAGAATCCGGAAACAAAGACGTAAGATGTTCCATTCCACCTACTGTGTTTTTAAAAGAACATCAGCCACTCCTGTCTCCACATTCTTAGAAACATGTTCAAATCTAACGAAATTCCACCTGTAGGTACACCAATTTATTTTATCTCTTCCTACTCACTTTTTAAACCTGTAAAAACTCTCAAACCGAACACGCCGACTGCTCCAGCACTTTGCGATCCTTAGGGACTGAATAACTTATTACTAAGTAACTGCCGGAAGCCTTTCAAGAGCTTTTTTTAAAAAACTAAAGATGTGCGAAGGAACGTCTGAGGAAAAAGTGCAAAAGTTTTTGCTGTAGTTTTTTGGTGTCTGCTCCTTGTCTCAATTGCAGTTGCGATGAGTGCAAGCTGCGGTCCCTAACTTTGTAAAACGTATATTACAAAGAATATTAACTTTTAAAGTATCTCAGTAAAGTCTGGACGAATGTACCTACTGTTTGCTTCGCTGCAGGATTTTTGTAGACAAACAAATACGAGATTTTGCAAAACAGCTCTGGGTGGTGATGAAACTGTTGTGGGCAGGCGTAATACACTAAAAAAAACGTTAAGATGTCAATAAGAAAATTAAACACCAATGAATAAATGAATGAATGAATAACTCTCTATTGGTAACACCACAATATAGAAAAAGTAACCGCTTAGACAAACTTAACAATGTGTCACAAAGGGCGGTCTTATCGCCTAAAGCGATCTCTTCCAGACAACCGTGGATGGATAAAGGCATGAACGGTGGCGTTTATGTGTTCAACGATGTTGTCCAAGTAGAGAAACTACAGCTGATGTGAAATTCAAGAATATAAAGTTAAGAAATGTGTATTTCAAGCTTAAATTCTTATTTCTTTTGCCATCCTCAAGTATCAGTTACAGGAAAACACCCAACCTGTACAATTTGATTCATCCCGCTTGTTTTCCTGAGGCCGTGCATTTCCGAGACATGAATATGGGACACTATGTCTGTGTCAAGGGCAGTGTGTCACTGTGACCCCGTTGTGGGTGACAAAATGACGCTAAATACGAATATTGAATCCTCACACGTCATTCAATGTTCAAGTATCCTTATACTAAAAGTAGAAGAAATATGCGCTGTCTTCGTGCCTTTCCTGTAATAATTTCAGCGGTCTAAATATTACCAGGTTAATAATGATTGGTAGAGCACTCTTTCCCTATGTATAATCAACATCATACCTGTCCCATTACGGCACAGTGAATAAATGTGTGCTTTCAATTAATTTATAATGGGACGGGCAAGTTTCAAGTTGTAGATGTTAGTTAAATAAAATATTTATATAGAAAGTTATACCACAGAATATTAAGGGACAGAAGCATCACTCCGCAATGAAATTGAAACAAATAGCGACTCTTTCTATGACGCAATAAAATTCAATTCAGCTCGCGTAGCGCTGCATACCTACCAATCATATTAACCTACAGAGCGCCTCTCTTTCTATCGCATAGCTCTTATCTCTTCTGACGCGGCACGTGTAACGACGCGCGACCCGCCGTCGGTGTCCGGCTATGTACTTGTAGCTTCGTACCTACAGTGCGGTGTGCGCTAGGCCTGGGTTATACACAAAGTTATTGTCAGCCACTGTGGTGTAGTGGTTAGGCAGGTTGGATTTAATCTCATACATCACTGAGACTGACAACAACGCTGACAATATGTTTGTGCACAGAAAAACAAGCGCATGCATTTGTTTCGTGTCTGGATGTTGTCGGACCATGGCCCTCATAGTTCTTGGTTCCCTAGATACAACGAATCCTACTTAGGGGCCAGGATCTATGTATGCGATCGTTAGGCGTATTTATAATGTTGTCTGCTGTATAAAACACAGTGATTCACGATTTTTCATGTGCTCGAGTCTACCTTTAAAAGTGCATATTTATATTATTTGAATGTGTAAGTTATGATGTTCTCTCAAAGGTTACTTAACAACACTGATACCACAGAATACTAAAATACCTTGTGTGAGAATAATAACAACCTGTCCCACCTCTAATGAAGTTGCTAAATATTCATATTGTACATAAGTAGGTATTAGAAACAAAACAAGCGCACCAGATGTGAGGTACAGTTGAATAGCGGCTTTACTCGTAATAAGAGATTTGACTGATTTTCCGTGATTGTGAATTATTCCTTGGCAAAATGTTTCTAAATACGTGGTCAGTGTACTGATCTTGCTGGATACTTTGCTCACCCAATTATTAACAACATGTTTATGACGAGTTGCATATAAATAGAAGCTCCTTTGAGGATAAAATTAAATTATGGATAATTTAATTTCATGTAATTTCGCGCTATTACCATGACATTTATTTAGAATTAAATTTTCCCTGTAACCCTGTATACCTTACATTACCCGACCTCACATTACGCTCAGGTAATGTTTAATAATATAGGTATAAATAAGTACTTGCCTTCCGTTGCCACTGGATGATGATGCGTCCAAAGCTCGACAAGTCTCTGACATGAGAAATACCTTACAGCATCACCTATTTCACTTTCCGAAAAACATTTCAGGCAGATTGTGTCCCCTGGACATCTGCCTTGGCTGACATGGAAGTCTTTAAACAGACTCCGGACCCATGTCGGCCGGCAGCTTGGTTAGTGCATGCGAGTGCGTTATCTCTCTCCAGACTATACATACCTTTTGTCTTGCCCTGCGTGTCCCGCCAACTGTACACGCGAGGACCTGTACAATGCCATGGATAATGCTGTGCTTGTGGCGGAGTACTGTTGCAAAAAAGTATATAGCTAAAGGATGGACTCGCTAAGAAGTACTTACCTGAAAATTTCAAAATTAATCCAATCGGATTGTTCAAAATCTTCAATTTAAAAAGCATTCTACAAATAATTTTTAAACGTACCAGGTTAGACCTAAGTGCATACTTTAATTTTGGTAGGTATGTTTCTTAAATAATTTGTATTTTTTTTGTCATAAAGCCCTTAGCCAGTTAAATAACGAAAGAAAAAATTCGACACTCGATTCGGTGACTAGTAACCACCGTAACTAAATTCGGCAGAGCACTTCCCGCGCTGAGGGAACATTGAAATGCAGGTTCAAGTTCCAGCCGGTGGTGGTCGTCTTTTTTCTCTCCGAAAAGCCTTGTTTGATCTCAGAGTAGTTCTAATTATCTAATTATCATCAATTAGCGATTTTAAAATAACTGCACTTCTCATTGATAAAAAAATTAAGAATTGAGGAAATGAAACAAACAATTTCGCTTTATATTACAAAAGTGGAGGTATGACTCCCTTATTGGCACGGTGTGGTTAGTTCACAGCGCTTCATAATGATACTCCATACTAACTCGTCGTTACAACATTCACGAATAAATTAAAATAATTAATAAAAATCTTCGTGTTTCGGGATGATGTTCGGTGAACCATCGGGGAGACGGGTCTGAGCAACCGCTCAACTGCCATCTCTCTCTAGATCTATGTGCTCCATCTTAGGCCACATCATCGCTTCACATCAGGCGAGATAGTGGCCAAACAAAGATCTATAAAGGGTAAAAAAAAAATGTCCAAGAACCATCGCTAGAAAACCTTTTCAAATAAAAAAAAAACCGCATCCAAATCGGTTCACCCGTTTAAGAGCCACGGTGACACAAAACACAAAGTGGTTAAACTTATAACACCCCTTTTTGCATAGTGGATTAAAAATAAATGCCCATACTTGAGTGTTCTGTGTTCAAGCCAGTAAAAATACCAAATTGATACCTATTATTCAAAATTTCCGCGCTTGAATCACACAGGTAGACAGGCGTAATGCGTATTGCTTTTTTTGGAACTGAGTAATGATAGGAGCTTTTGCCTGATATACATAGAGGAGTCGTTCGCCTGATAGTAAGCGCCACGGCTGCCCATAACAGTTGCAGTGTCACCCACAACTTTTAATACCGTAAAAAGTACTGCGTAGCACTGCATTGCGCTCATCACCCCGAAACATTTTTATGGAACTGAGTAATGATACGAGCTAGTCGTTCGCCTGATAGTGAGCGCCACGGCTGCCCATAACAGTTGCAGTGCCACTGAGAACTTTAAATACCATAAAAAGTTCTGCGTAGCACTGCTTTGCGCTCATCACCCCGAGACATTGAGATATTATGAAGTCTCATAATTATGCCCAGTAATTTCTCTCAAGCATTTGCATCAAGTTAGTCATGTTTGATGAAAAACAAAACTATCTTATCTTACGCCACTGCATTTACTGTTGCTTTTATAGTAAACAAGTGCCTATGAATAGGCTTCAGAATTAGGGCAATAGATTTGTTGATACACAATAACAGAGGTACTTGTCTTATTTATTGCAACACAATAGCCTGGTAGCGACGGAGACCCGAACATCGAGCTGAATGCCGTCCTTTGGGAGATATCATCTTCAGAAATTAAGTTCCCACTGCTGGATACTGCGGTCACATATAATGTCGAAGAACCGATAACCGATGGAGTAAACGAGTTCTAGAGTGGAGACCACGTTTAGGCAAACGTAGTAGGTACACTACGTTTGCCTGTAGGACGCCCTCCGGCCAGATGGAGCGACGACCTGCGTAAAGTGGCTGGCAGTAATTACATGCGAAGAGCCGAGCATCGGGCTCAGTGGCGTGCATTGGGAGAGGCCTATGTCCAGCAGTGGACTCGTATAGGCTGATGATGATGATGACATGTTTTTGAATTTTGTGATCAATTCTTGAACATGCCGGTTTCCTCACGATGTTTTCCTTCACCGTTTTGAGAGCGAGTGTTACATCCGCACATAATTTAGGAAAGTCAGTGGTGCGGGGTCAGCGGGATTCGAATTGCGGTGTGTCGGATCGTAAGTCGCACGAGTTCCCGCTGAGCCACACTCGCTCCATATTTGTAAGATAGAAAAGGTTATATTCAGGAATGAACTAATGTAGGGTTATGATAATGAAGATGATTTTATCAAATATTATCTATCTAGAGAACTATTCTAATAATTTTATGGATAAAATCAACCATGAAAAGCGAATGTCCAGCAAACGTGCTGGCTCGACTAATCTTACGTAGTTACGTATAAAAATGATAGTGGTGCCTTGGCCCAGTCCATGTATTCTATAAGTGTCACCTAAATAAACACCCTACCCTTCAAACCGGCCAACTTACTTCCGTAGTTACCTCAGAATTGCATTAAATTTGGCAAACGCATCCCATAGTCCCGACGCATCCGCAATCCGCGTGCGTGCACTATGCGCGCCCACGCACGCAGCCCTGACCCCGTTTCCGCTGCGCGAGCGGCCGGCTTGTGTGTGTGTATATGTATATGTGTGAGCGCGCGTGTGTGCGTCATGTGTTGTTATGTCACCCGGAGCGTGTTGAACGGGGTGTGCTCTAATTTGTTTGTTGACGTGGACGGTTGTTTGTGGTATTTATTACCCGCAAAATACACAATAGAAAATCTTTTCCATATGCCAATGTTTCATTGGCTAGTTCTGTTGAGTTAGGAAACTTTTTTGTTTTTTCATCGCTGTATCTACTATAGTCCTACCTACATGTGTCTCCTCGGGTCCAGAGAGACGCAAACTACAACACCTGAATAACTTACTTTCAATTCAGATCTTACAACAATTATTTTACTCTGAAAATCGATCCAACTCGTCCTATATTCAAATTTGACGTATCTAAATAAATTACATTTATTTGTAGTACTATGTAGAGTTGTGGCAGAGCACACTGCGCCAACACGTAGATATGTATGTTACGCAACTAAACTCGGCGCACATATCCGCACAGTTCGCCTTGAAGCCTGTCGACGCGAGCAACGGCCGCATTCGCTCGCAACATTCAGGGCATTCGAACCTGCCCTTAACAACTAAGGGCCGGTAATTAGAAACCGGCCAAGTGCGAGTTGCACTCGCGCACGAAGGGTTCCGTACCATTGTACAAAAAGTTGTATAAAAACGGCAAACAAATCATGTCTGTTGTAAGGGAGCTCCCTTAAATATTTATTTTATTCTGTTTTTTAGTATTTGTTGTTATAGCGGCAACAGAAATTCATCATCTGTGAACATTTAAATGTCTAACTAAACTATCATCAGGTTCATGAGATACTGCCTGGTGATAGACGGACAGTCGGACGGACAGCAAAACAAACAAAACTAAACGAGGGCATAATCCCTTAGAGGTAGGAAACAATGTACAAAAAATTGGTTCTTTAATAAATAAGTTCTTTTTAATTAAGTCTAGCTTAGTACTTATAAATTAATAATAACATGAAATAACAGTACAAGCTTAGATTAAATAACACAAAAAACCCATTTACTATCTACAATAGACGATCTTATCCCTTTAGGATTTATCTCATATTTTCCAAAACTACTTGAAATTCATAAAGTATAAATACAAATACCTTTTTATAATGTACTAATGTAATGTACTATGTAATGTACTTTTTATAATGGCTAAGACGTTGAGTAAAGCGTCAAAAGTTCGTATATATAATAATATCAAATATGCAAAACGATCGCGATACTTTTTAAACTTGAGTACATACATAGTATAATATTCATATTCATATACATACATAGTTTATTAGCATTCCACAACGCAGTTCTTAGGTGGTAGGTTACAAATTTAATGATCATTATGGACCCTGTTGGGCACAGCTAAATTAGTATAGATAAGAGGAGGACAGTATATTTTAACCGACTTCAAAAAGGAGGAGGTTTACAATTCGACGGTATGTTTTTTTTTGTGTGTTTGTTACCCGATTACTCCGCCAATTATGCATTGACTTCGATGATTCTTTTTTTGATTGGTAGGTAGATACTTCAGAGATGGTCCCATATAAATAGATACTACCTACAAGTACTTACTATATACATAGTATTTATCTGCTACCTATTAGACTTGGCTGGCACCGACTTCAAATATATGAGTGAGTAGCGCTTATGATAATTATATTAATTTATTTTTCACTTTTGAGTGCCTATTTGTGGTTTTGAAGTCGGTTTAGTATTTTTTGAAAAATAATTTATGTTTTTTAAGTATGTAGTATATAGGGAAACTGAATGTATAAGTTTTTTTGTATGTATAAAATGTATATATGTTTCGTACCCAAACTATTTCTGTGAAATTAACCCTACCTTTCATCTCGCATTTTCATCCTGAAAGGGATATGTTTCATACATATTCAAAAGATAGATCAACCCATAGAAATAAACGGAAAACTTACATTAGTAACTAGTTCAAAGTTTACTTATAAATTTGTTTTCTCAGTCCACTTTTTAGAACTAATACGCAATTCACCATTTTTACAATTGAAACGAGTAGCGAGTATTCGATTACATAGAAAAAAGGGTACTTTTTGTTGATTCTGTATTTATAAAATTCTGTTAATGTTGCGTGGGAGACTGGGTCTTCCACAAGATTTGCCTTTGTTCAGAAAATATAGGTAGGTATAAATTATTATATATTTCATAAAAATAAGGATAATTTGAAAAGCACCTACAAATTCTGTCTACTGTCAGTAGTAAAAGCAAAGAAAACTAACACACACACAAAACGTGTGCGGACAGGCCGGTGCGCCAGTAGTAATCGTAGACAATTAGCTCGGCGAATTTGTATGGAGTGTCGGGGGTCTGTACAAGCGTCTAGTGATATCACTTAATAAATAAATAAATATGCCCAACGATCACATACCTGTCTAATCTTCTAGAGTACCAGGAACTACGCGGACCATGGTCCCACAACAGGAAACAAATGTTTGCGCCTTTTTTACCTGTGCACAAACATTTGTCCCGTCGCGGGAATTGAACCCGCAACTCAGTGGTGTTAAAGATTTGAGCCGACCTTCCCAACCACTATACTACAGAGGCTATCAAAAACACTTAGATTTCAGCTCTTACTTAGCAAAAAGTTCGCAGTAAACTATATTCGTTTCTTTTCCTTGATTTATCTATGAATCAAGATTCTTGATCAAAAGCCTTTGCTAAACATTAAAACAGCGTTTGTATTTCTTTCTAAAAAACAAAACATGGGTATATTCTCGTCTTGATATGTTATTGGAATTTCAAACTATATTTTTTTTTTACGCTTAATAGGTCTATGTTTGGCCACTATCTCGCCTGATGTGAAGCGATGATGTGGCCTAAGATGGAGCACATAGATCTAGAGAGAGACGGCAGTTGAGCAGCTGCTCAGACCCGTCTCCCCGATGGTTCACCGAACATCATCCCGAAACACGACTAGGTCGCTTGACGGCATGGCTTTGTTCGGTGGGTGGTATTACAACCACGGCCAGAGCCTACCACTCCAAAAAATTTACTATATTAACGCTCCTCTCAAGCTTGTACCCTTTATAGAGTCAAAGGAAATGCTCGCATTTCTGCAATAGCACAGTAGAGAGGTAGAGTCTCTTTCCCGGAATCCGATATTACTCTATCGAGCGTGGGCACCGGCCAGCCATGACCTACAATTATAAATACGCGTAGAGTCGGCGCAGGCGACGGCATATGTGGAAACTGCCTTTATGACTCTACAAACTATTGAATAAGTGGCGTGAGTGAGTTATTAGCATCTATCATAGAGTAAGAAAGCCTCACACAGGCTACGTTTTGATAGAGAAACATTTTATTGAAATTCTGTGTTCTTAATGTTTCCCTAAATTTAAATCAACTTTCGAGCGTAATAAGTGGTTAAGGCATCGGATCGGTAGTCCGACGCAGGTTCGAGCCCTGCCCAAACAATTACATTTTTCTTCTTCTTAGTTATTTAAAATTTTTAGTTTTTAGCCTAGCGTGCGCTAATGCATTCAATTTCTAAAACATACGAAATATTTAATATTGCACTTTTGTATAAATGGAGTGAGTAATGTCAACCGTCTGCGCTTAGTACGTTTAACCTACAGAAAGTTTCATGAAATTGCCTTACATGATCTTACAGCGATGTTGTGGGTGGCACTGCAATTGTTATAGGCAGGCGTGGCGTTTACCATCAGGCGACTTGCTCGTCTCATCAATAAGTTCCATAAAAAGAAACATTATTAAATAATATATTACGACATGATCCCGTTTTTAACTGACTTCAAAAAAGGAGGAGGTTCTCTGTTCGATTGTATTTTTTTTTGTTACCTCAGAACTCCATCATTTATGAACCGATTTCGAAAATTCTTTTTGCGTTGGGTTCAGTATAGCTACGAAATGGTCCCATATAAATTTCATCGATATGTGATCTTGGACTTCGAAGATACATTGAAGTCGGTTTTTGTTTTTTCTAAAAATTAATTATTGAGTTTGCCATTGTGTTCACAAATAATATAGAACCTGAAGCCTTACGAATGAAATAAAAGAAGTATTTTCACTTACATAAGCATAAAAAGACAGACGTAACAAGTTCGGGAATAAACTTTATTGGGAAACAAAAGGTCTAAGAAACAGAATTGTGAACTGTCACAGCAACTTTTATTTTTTACGTAAGAACTTGCATCAAATATAAACAATAATAAAATTGTCTCAAAACTGAAACGCAATGAAAATGTGTAGTGTAATCCCGCTGAATATTATGTAGGTTGTTGTTAGAATATTAAACTATGGATGGGGTAGATAGCAAACGTAAAATGAATTCAAATTAAAAATCTATAATATATATAAATAAATAATAAATATATAAATAAAAATCCTTCCGCTTAGTTTATTGCTTTATATATTCAGCGGGATTACATAACATATTTTCATTGCGTTTCAGATTTGAGATGAATTTCCGCAACGTCACGCGTGATTCCATTAGATTAAAATTGTCTCAATTAATTTATATAACAATCAGGTTGATTATCACTTTATTTTCAATAGTTATCGCACTAAACAAGTAAGACGAAAAGAAAAAAGTATAGACTATTGGAGACGAAAAAAGTGCATGGCTGATGTACGTCTACAAAAAAATAAGAGGTAACGATAACGGCACGGACGTCTGGTCTGTGGACAGGCAGAGAAGGGGTTTTAGCAAGTAGGTGGGTTAGGCCAAGTCTAGCACTACCCGGGCCTTCTTTTCCCGGGTGACCATGAGATGAATCTTGCTTGGACAAAAAAAAGTAGGACGAAATCAAACTTCGCCACCTGGTAGTAATGTCGTTATAAATAAATATATAAAATAAATAATTTATAATGCTATTCCTGCGTTTGGAGAGTTTTGACATGCAGGTTCAAATCCCGCCCGGTAATCATACTTTATATTTCCTTGTCGTTTAATTTTGTTTACCTATGCCTGTAGTAACGGAACATGGTCGACACACAATATAGATTCTACACAAATATAGTTATAACAAAGGGTATATAATAAATAAATACATCACCAACGATCACTTACCTAGATCCTGGACCCTAACTAGGATTCCCTGTATCTAGGGAACCAGGAAGTATGAGGGCCATGGTCCCACGATACCCAGACACGAAACAAATGCGTGCGCTTTTTTTTCTTTGCACGAACATTTGTCCCGTCGCGGGAATCGAACCCGCAACCTCAGTTGTATATGAGATTTGAGCCAACCTGCCCAACCACTACACCAAAGAGGCTGTCAAATATAATATAAACATATATATATTAAAATCGCAAAGGTAAAAAGTCCGAAAAAAAAACAACCAAGGGGATTTAACATTAGTAACTAAAGTTATATTTTATTTTATTTTTCGTTGTTTTTCACGGGCAAGGCTTAAAAACGACTAGAGGTTTTTAACTTATTCTCATCAGTTCCCTGACTGCTTATAAATAGATACATCCAAATGATAGGTTTGAACTGCGGAGCTGCGCCCGCGCAGCCCGGAGCGGAAACGAAACGCATAAAACCGTATTACCTTCATTATGTTCGCGCAGATTGTACTGTTGTACTGAAAAGTGAGTTAAATCGTTTTTAAGGTAAAATATATCAAGAATACGCTCTAGAAACACAAGCCAAAAATTGTTTATAGTTATAGTTTATTTCGGTGTTTTTTTAACAGTTTTCCTGTTGTTCAGAGAAAATATTTCGACCCTGAATGACATTTGCGCCATAAGCATAAATAAGAGCGCCACCTCATAGGAATTTCAATATTATTTGTCACGCTGGCACGTCAGTATAAGCTTTAAGTGGACTGACTATCAATTTCAGGAAACGAGAGTATGCACACACATAATAAATCCGTATAATTATATTCAGAATTGCACTTACTTGTAATTTGATGGTGATTTCCGCGCCGCTAAAGTAACCGATGACCTTACGTGTCCTCTACCGTGTTCGTGAGTAGTGCCGCAATAACTGCTCAATTTTGAACCATCATGGGCGTTGAGTGAACGACGGCCCACAGATAACAGCGAAGTACAGTGACAATTAGGAATAAAAATATACAGATATATAATGCGTGCACATTATTATTTCTTTCTGATGGAAGAATGAAAAAGCGTTTATTTGACAACTAGCTTTGTCCCGCCACTTCGCCCGCTTAGATGACAGAGGGAGCCCATAGTAGTCATTTTTCAAAGACCATTTTAGCAAGACCTCTCCAGTATATGAGAGCGCGTACTACAAAGAGATCAAGTATCTTCGTAGTCACCCAACCAATTTTGATGTAACAAACTCTATAATCTAAATTGGAATTAATGCTACCAAATCCTGAAAACCACATTAAAATCTGTTCAGCCGTTTCCTAGTCTATAGATAACAAATATACAAACAAACAGACAAAAATCCTAAAATCCGTAGATTTATGTTTAGTACCCTCTAAATAGTCCATCCCAGTTGGTTTTTCAAAAGTATATTCGATGTACAGAATTGGCTCAGTCCCATTTTTATAACAGTAAAAATAGATTATAAAACAAACTTAATAAAGAAAAACAAGGAAAATGGTTTATGGATACATATATATAATAATAAACAAAAACAAAGATAGAATGGTAATGCCAAATGGGATTTCGGCTCAGCACAAACACCAGACGCTGGTTTTCGGAAAAAACCCCAAAGCGTACGAATGTTTAAGGCTAATTTATTATGTCTGATGATTGTGACGTCCATAATACAACGCTACGCTAGTCTCTGGCAGGAGAGGTACCCTACAGCATCACCTATTTCACTTTCCGAAATACTCCCCCCTGGACACAATCTGTCTTGGCCGACATGGCAGTCTTTAAACAGACTCCGGACCCAAGTCGGCCGTAGCAAGGTAAACATGTGGAGGTGGGGCTACAGCTCGGATAGTGCATGCGAGTGCGCTTTCTCCCCCAGACTATGGCACATCTTTTGTCTTGCCCTGCGTGTCCCGCCACCTGTACACGCGAGGACCTGTACAATGCCATGGATAATGCTGTGCTTGTGGCGGAGTACTAGTCCAAAAAAGAGCGAGTGTGGCTCAGCGGGACCTCGTGCGCCTTTCGATCCGACGCACCTGCGTTCGATTCCCGACTCGGCCCTGCACCAATGACTTATAGTTAAGTGCAGATTTTGCACGCTCGCTCTAAAACGGTGAAGGAAAACATCGTGATGAAACCTGCTTACGCGCTTTGGAGTGGTAGGTATATATATGTATATATATATATATGTATATATATATATATATATACATATATATATATATATATATATATATATCATCATCATCATCATCATCAGCCGGAAGACGTCCACTGCTGAACATAGGCCTCCCCCATAGATCGCCACAACGAGCGGTTGCTCGCTGTATGCATCCAGCGGCTCCCCGCGACTTTTACCAGGTCGTCGGTCCACCTTGTGGGGGGCCGTCCCACGCTCCGCCTTCCGGTCCGTGGTCGCCACTCGAGAACCTTTTTGCCCCAACGGTTATCGGTTCTACGAGCTATATGGCCGGCCCATTGCCACTTCAACTTGCTAATTTTGAGAGCTATGTCGGTTACCTTTGTTCTTTTGCGGATTTCCAAATTCCGGATCTTATCTCGCAAAGAAATCCCAAGCATAGCTCTCTCCATAGCTCTTTGAGTGACTTTGAGCTTATGAATCAGGCCAATAGTCAGCGACCACGTTTCAGTGCCGTAAGTCATCACTGGCAACACACACTGGTTGTACACCCGCGTCTTCAGGCTCTGGGGAATTTTAGAGGAAAAGATATAACGTAGCTTCCCGAACGCTGCCCAGCCGAGTTGGATTCTTCGGTTGACCTCTTTCTCGAAGTTGGACCTACCTAATTGGATAATCTGTCCTAGGTAAACGTATTCGTCAACAACTTCGAGAGTATCGTCTCCAACAATTACCGGTATAGGTGCGACATGGGCATTTGACATGAGCTTTGTCTTGTCCATGTTCATTTTTAGACCTACCTGTTGAGAGACTTTACTGAGATCACTAAGCACTAAGCTTTACGAGATTAGGATGGCTCTTAAGCAACTAAAAAACAACAAGGCGCCAGGCGAGGACGGAATTACCACGGAGCTTCTGAAAGCGGGTGGAAAACCGGTACTTTCAGTCCTTCAGAGGCTCTTTAATTCCGTCATCCTGGAGGGTACTACGCCAGAAGCGTGGCACAAGAGTGTGGTGGTGCTGTTCTTCAAGAAAGGTGATAAAACCTTATTGAAGAATTATAGGCCCATCTCACTCTTGAGCCACGTATACAAATTGTTTTCGAGAGTAATTACTAATCGTCTCGCACGCAGGTTTGATGACTTCCAACCACCCGAACAAGCAGGTTTCCGAAAAGGCTATAGTACCATAGACCATATCCATACGCTTCGCCAGGTTATACAGAAGAGTGAGGAATATAACAGGCCATTATGTCTTGCGTTTGTGGATTACGAAAAAGCCTTCGATTCAGTCGAGACCTGGGCGGTGCTGCAGTCCCTTCAGCGATGCCAAATCGACTATAGGTATATCGAAGTGTTGAAGTGTTTGTACAACAAGGCCACCATGTCAGTTCGACTACAAGACCAGAGCTCGGAACCAATCCAATTACAGAGAGGCGTGAGACAGGGAGACGTAATTTCCCCGAAACTCTTCACGAACACATTGGAGGACGTTTTCAAGCTCTTGGTCTGGAACAAAATGGGTATTAACATCAATGGCGAATACATTACTCACCTTCGTTTTGCTGATGACATAGTGATTATGTCGGAGTCGCTGGAGGAACTCAGTACTATATATATATATATACATATATATATATATATATATATATATATATATATAGATCTAGAGAGAGACGGCTGTTGAGCGGCTGCTCAGACCCGTCTCCCCGATGTTTCACGGAACACTATCCCGAAACACGACTAGGTCGCTTGACGACATGGCATTACAACTACGGCCAGAGCCGTGTATATATGTATATATATATATGTATGTATATATATATATATATATATATATATATATATATATATATATACATATATACATATATATATACATATATACACATATATATATATATATATATATATATAAAGCCGAAGGATCGACTCGCTAAGAAGAATACGCTACGTAGATTTTGCTCCATATACACTACCTACCTACTTCTATTACCACTATCAAAGACCGCAATCCTTACACCAAGTAAACACGGCAATTGTGACACAACCTCGCTTGCCGACTGTACCATCTATGCAGTAACGACTCTTTGGTTCGGTGCGACAACCTCAACCATGTCAATGACAAGTTACTCGCACATACACACTTTACATACATGTTATATGTATGTATGTATGGTGGGTAAGTGGCACACATCCTGCATCTTGTACGGCGTGAATGCGTGTCTTGATCTAGGTACTTTATTCAATCTATTTCAACATGTTATATCATTGCAAAAATCTTTAGCAACGTGATTTCAATTGAAGAGAATGGTCTACTGTAAAGGTTGCTCTGACTAAACGTTAGCTTGCCTTTGTCTAAAGGGGTTATCCCACTGCTGGGCATAGGCCCTCCTTCCACTTTTCAAGTGATTGGAATAGTCCATTCGAGTCCAGTTGTGATATTCATCTGCTGAAGCAACCAAATTTCTTCTATTAATTTTATGTTGTCTTACGGGGAGTAGATGATGATGGTCAAGTTGGTAAGGCGGTACGGTAATCCGAAGTCGCAGGTTAGAATCCTGCTCGAGCAATTTTTCCTTTCTGAGTATTTGTACCTTAGATTTTTGCTTGTTTTTAGTACTGTTATATATCTAAACATTGATATTAATATTAAAGTAGACTTCATCTTGTTAGATGTAATCAGCAGGAATTCAGTTTTCGTACGTAAGCGAAGTTTCCGGTGTTGATAACATGAACTAAGTACCTATCGTGTGTACAAAATTCCATTATATTATGCTGATACTAAAGTAAGTAGGAAGTGAGGCAATTACAATTAAATAAAAAAAAACAAAAATGGTGATCGCTAAGCAAGCAACCGTAGCTCATGTTATTTCAAGTGCAGTTTGCCGTAACCCTAATTTCAAAATCGCTATTTTCATGTGCATTTATTTCCACTCGTAACGGACAAAATGTATATTTTGCTCCAAATGCTGTTATGTTTGCCATTTTGAAAACCATTTTAAGTAGGTGATACAATGAAGAAGACTGGTGAGATCAGGTCGTCTTGGATGCGGCAAGCATCACTTTAAAGAGGCCCTTCTAAGGGTGTCTACTATTATAGTTCAATTCGTTTCGGCGCATTCGATATGGCATTTTGGTAAAAGACCTTATTTCTAAGGCTACTCCATCATGCAATCTGACTAAGCGTTGCAATATAATAATTTGATGATGATAGTAAAAATATTTCATGTCAGTAAGTGAACCTTTTGAGTTATTGGAATAAAGTGACAGTGTATCGTAGTACATATATACTTTAGAGCTGCCTTTAGAGAACACTAATACAAAGTGTCTTCGCCCTAATATTAGAGACAGTAAAAAAGGTGTTAATGGACATATTCCTAGTTACACTATATATACTTAGCAATTTAAGTCAAAGTAACATTAGTCATTAGGCTAAATTATAATGTTAATGGTATTTTTGAGACAGATCATTGTATAAAAAAATAAGTGAACCATCGAATCTTTTTTTTTATGTCACTGAATGGCGAGACGAGCTGGTCGTTTGCTTGATGGTAAGCCATACGCCAGCCCATAACAATAACAGCACCACCCAGAACTTTGTTTTGAAAAATCCTGCGCGGCGCCGCACTGCGCTCGTCACCCTGAGACAATCTGATCTGGATGCAAAGAAAACGTTTTATAATATTGATGTAAATAATTATACCTGCTTGTGATAGTGACGGCGCCCATTGGCCTCGAAGCAGACAAAGTACATGCAGCGACATCCCTATAAATGCCATATTTGCTGTTGAAAAATATTACCACGTTTTGTAATAATCCCGCTTTAACTGTCACAATATGAATGAGTCGATAAGGGCCGTATCACGCGGCTGGTGCTTATCTCCGCCGATGCAGTGGTAATGTCCTTAGCGCTGATAAGTTTGTAATACTATTATAACTTCGAGTCAATAGCTAATTAGGGACGTAGCTCGTATGTTTCTGGGATATTAACGAGCCCAAATTACATAAGGATTATGAATAAATTATTTAAAAGCACGATAGTCACGGTAGTTTTAACATGTTTTGAACTTAGCAACAATTTGGCAAACCTATACAAACTTATGCCTTGCGTTGGTGCTCTTTCATTTTTGTATAAAAATACATGAAGTATAAATATTCGCTTCGTAGCTCCATGTTTAAAGTCATTGAAAGTATAATGTGCCCAGCGATTGAGAGAGGACTTCAATAGGTGCCCTTATAAAATGACTAGAGTGTCTCGAGATTTATTTTAATCTTCAAAGCTCTTTAATGCCTAATTGAATATATATTTTGCTTACTTAGCCGATGAGTGTCACAAAGTGATTTCCAACACATTATTAGTTTATAAAACACTATCACGAACACTACCTAATCGAACTCCGAAAATACTTTAAACCGACATCTTTAAGTAAGTCACAATGCTATTAGAATACATTCTACCCCTATATAGATAGTACGTCGATGGTAGAAAGGGAAGTCCCTTTCCTGCAGAAACTGTTGTGTTTTTGGCATCCTTCTTTAATTTAGAACCTCCAGGGGTATAAAGTAGTCTCCATCAGAAGACACGCTCATCGCCCGCCTTATACTACTAATTCTAGCCTCATTCAGGTCCTCCTTCGCGAGCTTCTGGCTCCGCGCTTTTTATAAACAAAACACTAGAGGTGAGTGCAAATTGGGCCATGCTGGAATGGAGTGTGGCAATTCGTCGATGTAACCTACTATCGGAGTATAAAGTTTTCTAAATAGCATTGTCGGAGCAGAGTAATATCGCAGTTCGATTAGGTCGTGATAGTATTTTGTCTAATAACACAGGTTCAGAATTCAGTTTATGACTAAGTATAGGTAGGTATAAGTATTTTACTGTACATCATAGTCATATCTACATTTGGATTATCTCCGAAACTACTGGCCGTATTTGTCGTTCATAAATGCGTCTGTGATGCCAAAACTTATTATTTTGCCGAGTATTTTCAGTGTTTTATAATTTCAGGAATTTTTCAGGTACTTTTATTCAGTATTTTTAATTCGTATGAGATTACAAAACAAATAATTACAAACAATACTTAGGCTTATTAATTTAATTACATTTAAAACAAAAAAAAATCAGTAAAACGATATTTTTAATATTGTAGCTTGTTCCATGGCGCCATCCCATCAGAATGGGTAGAGTATTATTAATATTGGTGGCATCGTGGCGTAGGCCAGCGAGCGAGACACGTCGTTAAGCCTGCTTAACTTTGCACAAACAAATATTAATACTTCTGGTTAGAGTTCCTCAGGCTGCAGAAACAGTGAAAACGAAAGAATCATAAAATTTGAAAAAGAAGTTTCAGCTCGTCCTTTAATAGTAGAGCTAAACTTGTATAATAATAGCAGTTAATTTGTTATAGTAAGCTGTAGTGTCAATCAAATAAACTATATTTAACTATATTTTTTTCTGACTATCTCCAATCAATCTCACGTTTTTTTTCTCTTGTGACCTGGTTTATCTGGGTGCATTTATAAATCTGACATATTGTCGCATAATATGTAATGTTAGCTACATTATTTCTTAAACAACGCGGTGAAAGGAAATGTTCAAGTTAAAAACCTGCTGCCATTCGAGTGTATTGTGGATTTCGACACTTTGTTCTGATTAACTTAACAACATAATTTTGATTACGATTACCCTTTTGTCGATTGCCCAAATAGGAATTGTAGTTTACTTTCAAAAAGTTGAAAAACAAGGTCCTTTTAGTTTAACTTGTCTATCGTCAATAAACATATTAGGTACTATTAGCATATTTTATTTTAATAACTATTCTATAATATATAGAAGAAGCGATAATTGCACATGTTAATAAATAGAATGCACTGCGATCGTCTGTGTTTCCTAACAATTACAACCTGGGGGTCTTCAAATCGAGAGTGAACAGGTATCTTCTAGGAAAGCGTTACATCTTAGACCACATCGTCGCTTACCATCAGGTGAAATAGTGGACAAAAACAATTTGCGAAAAAATAAATCAAAAACTGTCAGGTTCATAATAACTTTCTCTAGGATACGGAACCCTCTACAAAACCCGCTCTTATTTTTCTATCCCATCCAACACGTGTCGTCAAAAACGCACTATTTCTCACACCATTTTTTCTAGTCCACCTCCCGGTTTTTTATGCCATCCCCTGTTTTTTTACTGCATATTACCGTCATGGCCTATTACCACGGGGCCACGGAGCCACAAGGCTGCCACGCCCCTGGGTGTCGGGAACATGCACCGTGAATTTCACGCGAGCGAATTACTGGAATTTAGCATAAATAGTTCCCTTTTTGTGACCAACAGACAAATCATTTGGCTAATGGCGTTGGGGGTTGTTAGTGGCTTTAATTGATATTGATAATTTATGAGGTTCTAAATCATTTGTGAGTGGCAGTTCCTGCTTTAGAAAAAGATGTTCCGGCAATAACGTCCAATTCAAATAAATTATTTTTCAAAAAAAACTAAACCGACTTCAAAACCACAAATGGCACTCAAAAGTAAAAAATAAATTAATATAATTATCATAAGCGCTACCCACTCATATATTTGAAGTCGGTGCCAGCCAAGTCTAATAGGTAGTAGATAAATACTATGTATATAGTAAGTACTACTTCTAGGTAGTATTTATCTACTACCTTTTAGACTTGGCTGGCACCGACTTCAAATATATGAGTGGGTAGCGCTTATGATAATTATATTAATTTATTTTTTACTTTTGAGTGCCATTTGTGGTTTTGAAGTCGGTTTAGTTTTTTTTGAAAAATAATTTATTTTAACCTTTTTAGTGAAAAACAAGTTTTAATTAAATTAATTCAAAAAGTTTAAAAGACAAGCTTTTATGATCTAGAAGCCACATCATGGCGAAGTTTAAAACGGGCTATCACAATTAAATGCATGTGCAAAAAAATTTCATGTCTGTCCTATTCTCTGTTGAGGAGTTCCCTCGCCGGAAGTCAATCCTGGGTGTATCTGCCATGTCATGATGGAATTTAGAACAGGCTATTATGGTTAAATCCATTTACGAAATGTTGTGTCTGTACTATTCACCGTTGAGGAGTTCCCTCACCGGAAGTCAACCCTGGGTAAAGCAGGTGAAGCAGTCGAATACAGACCTCCACCTTTAGAAAGTTGGTTACGAAAAAAACAAGAACCGACTTGAAGATTAAACTTATATTTTTTTGTTTTTGCTATTTTTTTCAAAAACTACTGAATGAATTTCGATAAAATTTATATGGGACCACCTTTGAAGTATTACCTACCAATCAAAAAAAGAATCATCGAAATCAATGCATAATTGGCGGAGAAATCGCGTAACAAACACACAAAAAAAAAATAAAAAAAAAAAAAAAAAACATACCGTCGAATTGTAAACCTCCTCCTTTTTGAAGTCGGTTAAAAAGGCATGATCGTTCATTTCGCAATTAGTGTGTATATTACGCAAGACTGATCAGCCGGACGATCGTGATCTTGCATTATTTTAAAAATGCGCGAGTGTGGCTCAGCGGGAACTCGTGCAACTTCGACGACGCACCGGAGTTCGGATCCCGTTTGGCTCCGCACCAATAACTTGCTTTTACACGCTCTCAAAACGGTGAGAATTAATCACAGAAATTCAAGAACATGTGACGCTTATCATCAGGATTGCATCTCATCACTCAGTTCCATAAAAAAAACATCCACCAACACGCACTGGGCCAGCGTGGTGGATTATGGCCCATACTCTCTCTATGTGAGAAGACCCGTGTCCCAGCAGTGGAAACTTAAGGACTGATGATGATAATGATGATTATTTTAAAAATAGCTAAACGGTAATCGAGTAACGAATTCTCCTTATATTGCTTAACATCGCTGACCAGGTCCCGCTAGTTCAACTTCAACCTTAAATTAAAAGGCTATGTGGCATACATTTCCAATAACTGTTATTAAAACATTTGTTCCAAATATCGTCAACTAATTGAACTCTTTATTTGTTTACAGGTAAGTCCAATCTTCAGGAATTCGCGACCTACGTCAGTAAGTAGTAATTAGAATAACTTAGGGCTATTTCCCTATATTGGCTTGATTTAAGGACTGGCCGTGGTACGGTGAAATACGTCGCCGCGGCACGCACGGTTGGAATCGAAAAAGTAATGATTAATGGGGGTAAAACTGCGTAAACTTAATATAGCTAAAGTTATATAGGTAAATGGCCCTAAAACTAGATCAAAAATAATATATAGTTTAACTAATCAATACCTATCTAGACTATAAATAGCTGTACCCAAGCAGTAGTGCGCAAGCATAACTGTGTTTTGGGTTAAAAAATATTGTAGCCAAAGATATTACTGGGCATATGAGACTTAATATCTGATGTCTCGGGGTGATGAATGCAATGCAGTGCTGCGCAGAACTTTTTACGTTTTGGGTGGCACTGCATTTATTATGGGAAGGCGTGGCGCTTACTATCAGGTGAACGACTTGCTCGTCTCATTACTCAATTCTACAAAAAAAAAAGTATCGATATTATGCGTGGTTTATAAATATTTCATTAGTGTCTAAGGCCTCTAGTTGACATACGTTTTTTGTTGCTGTTAAGTGTGTAGAAACGGTCATCAGCATTTCTCTGGTCATCAGTGTTGTATGGATTCAGTTGTTTTTCGTATCGTATACAAGCTTCTCGACCCGGAAAGCTGGACGAAAGGTAAATAAACCGTGCCGTGGACAAGATGCTTAAGTTATTTGAATTTAGCTTTCTGCTCATTGATTTACCTAGTACATACGAGTACAAAATTACCTGGAATGAAGATGACTTATTAATACCAAGAAAAAAAAATAAGACGTAGTACTCTCAAATCTTCGAAACAGTAGGTAAGTCTAAGACTCAGGTCAAATTGCAATATTATATTATATGAACACATCTTCGTGGAAACCTACTCTAGATACAAAATCCTTACTCAGTACAAGTACTTTACAAATCTGGAGTTTGGTCAGTAGTGAACAGCGTGTGTCAAAATAGTCAAACTCTTTCCTGTCACTGCTAATATTCTCAAAAGTTGCTTTTTAAAACATCGTAAATCATGGTCAAAAATCACTACCTTCCCCACAATAACACTGCTTTTTAATGCTATCATAAAATTGTGTTTATGCTTATAATGAATACATATTAGTTTATAGTTATAATATAGATCAAATTGATAGTTGCAAACCTTATTTTATTAAATACGAAATTTTAACATTGACATGCATATACATCTTCGAAATTTGCAAATTTGTACGTAATAATCCTCATTTATATAAAACTCGAACAGATATAAAAACCAACTTCACACTTCGCCACGGCAACCGGTTATTATTACCTGTGTCCCGACTGCAGATGCACTCATCTAGTACATTACCTATGTCGGTATACATATATAATAAGTTACCCAGGGAACTTCAGTGTGAACAAAATAACACAAAATTTATAAAAAAATTGAAAAAGTTCCTTACTAATAAAGCGTATTACTCAATTGACGAATTCTTAAAAGAAAAATAATACTCTTAACTCCTAAATGATTATTTTAACTTTATATTCTCACATTTGACATTACATTACAATATAATTTAATACAATACAATACATTCATTGACTAATGCTAATAATTGCGTCCTCCTCTCTTCTAATGTTGCTGTGCCCGACGGGGTCCATATGAGACTTTGTACGTTGACTTAATTACACCTTGTACTGCCTATGGAAGCAATAAAGAATCTGAATCTGAATCTGAATCTGAATCTATATTATTATTTATTTATTAGGAATTATATTTATATAAGTATCTAATGGTTTAATAGTATTATTTATTTATGGATTATTGTACACCACCGTCTACTTCTTTTCTTCCGATACTGTCCATCCAAAGCTTGTCTGGAAGATATCGCTCTAAGCGCTAAGACCGCCTATTACTACCCTAGTTATAAGGTTTATCTGTAATCATTTTTTTTTTATGTTACTGGTATGCAATAAAGAGTATTTTTATTGTATTTGTTGTAAAAAAAATACGTGGTAGACACCAGTACATTTTCCACGTATTTCCTACTGTATATTTGCTTGCTCTTCGCTCGGCACGGGACACGGCAGGTATCGTAAACAGCGTTACTATGAAAGTGTTATCGCACTGCCCCCGCCCCCGCCCCCGCCCCGTCACCGCCACCGCGCCTGCGCCCGCCGCTGCGCGTGCGCATGACGTCGCGACGCGCAATGTAGGTCAGGGTTGCGCGCGCGCTGGAGGAAAATGTACGCGAACGAGCTTTTGCTTCCTTTTTATGTATCTCTTTAATTTCGAGTTTGTGACTTATGATGTGATTACGCAAGAGCGATTTACGCGCAATATGATTGTAACTTAAAAGTTGGACAGAAAAATTTCCAAGGGAAATCCATTTCATCATAATATAAACAAATTGTGGAAGTTATAATGTAGTACATATATACATACGTGGGTATAGGTAAAAACTGGCATCTAGCCTGTCGATAAGTCAATATGTATAAATGAAATTTTTTATTGGGAAAATCCAAAGACGGTACTAACATTCACACTGAGAAATGTTTATATTGGCATTTTTGCTGATTCTTTGAACTGCTATGAAATATAAAATAATATGTTGGAAGAGGCCCAGCACTAGGCTGCTGGTGAGGATAATGTTTATCCATTATTTAAATCTGTTGTTAAAACCTAGGGGTTCAAATGCGTAGTATTTGCTCGGTGATTTGCTATTTGCCTGTTAGCGAACATTCCCCACTACGCGTCAGATATCGACAGCACATACCACAAATCAATTACATAACACACACACGACACACACACATACAAACACATGCGCACGCGCACAAAGCCTGCATCCTGTCCCACTTGTGTTGGGCTGAGGTGAACCAGTACCACTGAATTAGTGCTAGTACAGGCCTATTCTAGATATCTATAGTATACTATCAAACTGAAACGGGGCTGTCTGTACATAGAAGATATTTTTGGGTCGACCTATATAAATATCTCATTTACAGCTGTTATTATGATAGGTATATTAACATACCACCGACTTACTGACTCATTGACTCACTCATTACGAAATCTAAAACTTGAAATTTGGTATGGAAAGTTTTTTTTATAAATGGGGAAAACAGAATAACCTCTAATTTGGGGAGAACTAAATAATGTTTAGATAAAACAAACTGTAAGTGCTGTATTCTCCGGCTCAACAGTGTTCGCGGCCGAAAGCTAGTTCTAAATAAATCATAAGAACCGAGAACAGAAAACTAGGCGCATAGAATGCATAGTTCTATCCGTAAAGGATGTGACATGTAAGTTTTTTACTGTCTTTTTAGATGCATATGACTTTTTGTAGGCCTTGTCAGGGTTCGCAAGATTTCTAATGGTATTTTTCGCGTTTATTACACGTCTAGATGGTAAATGGTCTTGATTTTGTTTATTAGTTTTTGTGCCCGTGCGTTCTGAAGGCTTCTGTTAGGAATTTCGAGAGCTATTGAGTTTTTTTCTTACATGGTTTTAACTTTTTTAGTTCTCATACAGTATTTAACTCAGGGTTTTCATATACGCTACTCAGGTTACCTGAAACTGTGTATCAGGTTCAGTTCACGTGAAGCGTAACCTGAATGACTTATGCAACGGTATGTCACACTAAAAGGTCGGGTTTTTTAGATTTATTTGTATTAGTCAAGCTACGGATTCACATTCGATACAAACTCACGTGTGTCCAAGTTTGAATCAGTTGTGAATCATTAAACTAATACAAATTTTGAATAAAACACAAATAACATTAATTTCGATGAATTTTAACGTCGTCGTCCCTATTTCTGATCAAAGTTTCCAGTCAGTCATTCTTCTCTTCCTTCCTACCTCTCTCTCTCCCAGTCTCTCTCTCGCCCTCCCACATTGCGGTGAACGGTGGTCTCATAACCTACTTTATATTTTATTATATGTATATATACATATACCTTATATGTATATATACGTGTGAAACGTATATAAGTTAGATGCGCACGTCGCTCGACGAATGCGGCCCGTGTGCGCAAACGCAAGGTCTCTGTCGTATGTCGCCACACCACTCTCGAATGTTGCACAAATCCATGATTGTAGTGTACACTGATACCGGCAGAGTACATTCTAGAAAAATCATTCAAACATGGCCGGTAACGTATAAAAAGAAGCGTTCTGGGTCATCTATTTATCAGTCTCAATTTTTACGATATATCTCCATGTCATCAAGATTTTGTTAGATGGTGAGATTTTCTCCGGGGTATGTTAGTAATTAATTTAAAAGAGGTATACCACATAGCTAGGTAGCTTCGGTAAGGCATGAGATTATATCTATCAGAAACAAGTTTAGCGGAAACTAAATACAATCTGTCAGCCTCTGTGGTGTGGTGGTTGGGCAGGTTGGCTCATACACCACTGAGGTTTCGGGTTCGATTCCCGCGACGAGACAAATGTTTGTGTGAAGAAAAAAGCGCAAGCCATTTGTTTCGTGTCTGGGTGTTGTGGGACCATGGTCCTCATAGTTCCTGGCTCCCTAGATACAGGGAATCCTAGTTAGGGGTTAGGATCTATGTAAGTGATCATTGACAAAAAAATCTGTCTCAAAACTTTATACTAGGTTATCTTGCATGGTATACATATAACCTATGACGTCACGGCAGTGGCCCCTAGGTACAGTACTTAGTTATGTTAGGGCTAGCATCGTCCGGGGGTGGTCTGACGTCATCGGGCAGCCATCCACATACAAATTGCTCTTGTTAACATGACCCAATTCTAACCACTCATCTCTGTTCATTATATTTCGCAGTAATTTGTTTGTTAATTGTTTTCTACTCTGTTTCCGAAAGGATATTAATGTTTCGGGGAATCGGGAAATATCCCTATTGATATTTAATATTGTCACGATTCTCATCAACGTTAAATGTTTTCCTTCGCCAAAGAGCCATATGTAATATTGTTATAATAGCCTTTCGTGATATTTAGGAAAATGATCGCGACGACATGACTTCGTTATAGCAGAATTACTGGAAATGTTCTTACTGCATTGACAAACAACTCGCCGTTCTAGGCCCGTTCCAGATCTACCTATCCAGACTACAGATATTTAAAAAACGTGAACAAACATAATTTTAGTTATATCTAACGGTATAGAAAAGGAAATATAGATAATAGCGAGGAAGGAAACCGGTGGTGGCGTCGCGCAATGCTACTGCGACTAAGGCCAGCGGAGCAGCGACCGAGCGAGGCCGTGTCATGTAAATGTGGCTCTCAAGGCGCCTGCCCTAGTTACCACTAGTACCACGCACAATTACTATCAATAACAACCTTATCTCCACGGATTAGAAGCTAATTTACGCTTTTGCAGCCAGCAGGATAACTTTGTGATGCGACTGCACCGGTGCATCTAACCTCAACTCTATTTATAAATCAGTAAGAGCGGTTTTCGATTGGAATTTCGATTAATTAAGATGGTCATAGTTAAGAGCGATCGACGGAGACGGCGACACGAACGCGATCCTTTTTAGTAAAATAGTTTGCAGAAAAAAAAATTCGCGACCCGACTCTGTTCATTAGTACTTAATTAGATAATTATATTTTATCGATTCATTCGCTTTTTGTTTAATTAATGATTCTATTCTGGGATTTTGTTGCTAGTAAATAGCGAATGTGCGGTCAGAGACTATAACATATTTTGGAATATTACGACACTAAAACTATACGATTTCTAAGAACATGCATCTCAACAGTATGCTCTGTTTCACTATTCACATCAACAATCTATTTCACCTTCAATAAGACGAGCAGATGAAGGCAAAAACTAGGTCTTGATAACTACAAAAACAGAAAATACCTACAATTAAGCTTTTTCGTAGGTAACGTAGGTTTTTGTTCAAACGTGTGCTCTTATTGTAGTAAAATAAAAAGAAAACAGAGTGTTGTTGCTTTTAATGCTTTTTCAAGAAGTCAATATATAATATATTTAAGCAGCTTTAGTTTATATTTAAATAGTTTTTTGTTAAAATATAAATTAATTTTTATGATTAATATAAATTGTGTAATACATTTTCTTTATCAATTGTAGACTATGCCAAGTACCCAACTGGCACATAAGAAACATACTATTGTCAAAAACAAACATGAAATATTGTAATAAAAGTTCTAAAAAAAATGCCCCTCAGTTTCTTGCCGTATCTTCTGAGTAGTGGTTCTTTTTCCGATATGGTGGTAGAGTCATTGTAATAATTGACGTTCATAAGTGCGTCTGTGACGACAAAATTTAATTAAGAACTTTTTAAAGTTTGAACTATTTAAAAAGGTTCTATGCAACTAACAATAGCACTAACAACGAAAACAAACCTGCAGACCCCAAATGTTGTAATGCTATCGGTTCATTCAACAATAACTTTCGTGATATCTTTCGTTTAAATTTAATTGTAAGACAAAATGATCACCCACTGCCAATACCCGCCCGTATTAGATACTGTACCTTATCCAGTACAGCCATATCTGACATGTCAGTAATCATTCATCTTTATGTATATTCTGATCACTCGGTGTTCACTGTACTTACAATGTCGTCGACAAAGGAAGTACCTGAACTCATCAACATTATAAAGCTATTGTAAAGTATATTCTTGGCGCAAAAAGTTAAACATTTTGGCCGTGTCTCAAAATATTATAATAGTTTTAAAATTATTAAAATAATGACTAAAAAAGAGCGAGTGTGGTTCAGTGAGAGCACGTGCGACTTTCGATCCAACGCACCCGAGTTCGAATCCCGCTGGTCCCGCACAACTGACTTTCTTAAGTTATGTGCGGATTTAACACTCGCTCTAAAAACGTTGAAGCAAAAAAACATTGAGGAGAAACCGGGATGTTCAAAAATTAATCACAAAAATTTAAGTACATGTGACATCCACCTACCCGCACTGGGCCAGCGTGGTGGATTATGGCCCACACTCTCTCTACGAGGAAAAGCCCGAGTCCCAGTGCCAGAATTGGGCTGATGATGATGAATCACTAAAATAATTTGCAAATTGATAAGGTTCTGGGCGTAACAAAAAAAGGATAGGTGGTATGTAGGATGGTGGAAGTACTATAAAAGCCAGATTTGAAAACATCGTTTGAGGAGGTTCTTTTCACTTACTTGACTGTCAGTATCCAGTAATCAAGTAAATATTTACAAAGAGTATTCAATGTGCTGGTACTAGCAAACAACATCAATTCAAAAGATATTTTGCTCCAACCAACAGAAAATCAATTTGTAAATACTAAGTACCTATTTCTGAGGTGTTAAAACTAAGACATTTCAAAGGCCTCAGAGCCCCAGACACTATTACCACTTCAAAGGGTACTTACAACTTACCACTTCTATTACCTACCCTTCAGTGTCGGCTGAGTTTACAATTCTAGGTATTTCCTAACGTCTGCCTGGATACTATCGATCAGCATACTGATCACGGAATATTCCCTGAAATTAACTATACCTACTGTTGCCTGGGACTGTACTCTGAAAAAGTAATTACGATCTTCGTTCTGTCGGATGAAAGGGACAGCGCTATGCAACAGGCATAAGAGTGTCTTTTTTAGTCCGCACGAACGAACGAACGAAAGCAAGTCGGTGTAGGCCCCATGTTTTGTGCCGTTTTCGGGTCAAATATCTTGCCTCGGGACTATCTGTTTAACCTAAAAATGTTATTGTATTCAGAAACTTACTTTATATTATTGGTGAAGAGCATGATATAACCGGAATTAATGTAAATAAAAACAGATTCAAACAACTAAAAACTTGGCCTTATAAGATTCAGCTTGTAGGGCCACTAAAGATCGGGGCCACACTAGCCCTGCAACACTATTTATGCAGATCTAGAATGTACTATGACGTGATAGCGAATGCCAGTTGTATAAAAATTTTCCATGGTTTTGCTTGCTCCGAAGATTCCTTAGTTTTGTAAGTTTAGGGCAACTCATATCAAATACCTACTTGTCAAAGAGCGGATTATATCATTACCGCGATAGAAGAAGACCTACTAATAATTAATAGATTTCTCGTCATTTTACTGTGCAAGGCCAAATAAAATAAAACGCATAAATCTCTTAATATCTCTGAAGAAATTTTTTCTTTCACAATGACACTGTACCTCAAATATTTTTTTTTGGAACTGAATGATGATACGAACAAGCCGCTCGCCTGATGGTAAGCGCCACGCCTGCCCATAGCAATTGCAGTGCCACCCAGAATTTTAAATGCCATAAAAGCTCTGCGTAGCACTTCATAGCGCTCATCACCCCGAGACATCAGATATTAAGTCTCATATGCCCAGTAATTTCGCTGGCTACAATGCCCTTCAAACCAGAACACATATATATAATAATTAAATCACGTATTATATGTATATTAAATATAATAATTTAAACTAACTACATTAATCTGCAATTATAAAGTATGTTATATCGTAGGTAATATATATGTATCATAGTATTACCGGATTTAATCAGTATGTTTTATCCCGTCTAAACGTAAACACTCCAATAAATATTTCATAGTAATGAGGCTGCCTGGTTGTTGCCATTCTGTTAGACTGTCCTGTTGCCCTGACAACGGGGTAGTTCGCCTCTAAGCCTGAAAAGTCTAGACTCGTGGAAAATTCCGTCGGAACTATTCCTAAGAGGTTTTTTGAAGACATAAGTACCTCTCCGATGAAAGTATCGGAAAATTAAATTAGATAGAGACAATGTTTGATACTGGAAGCATTAGCGCATGCTAGGCGACAATCTAAAGATTTTAAATGATTAGGAAAAAAAAATATTGCTCGGGCAGGGCGTCAGGACGGTATTCCGAAGAAACAGGTTCGATCCCTGTCCGAGTAATATCATTTTTCTTGTTAAGTATTTAAAATCTTAGATAGGTAAAATTGACAATAAGTTTAAACTTTTTAGGAATAATTCCCAATGGCATTATTTCATTCTTCTTCTTTCGAGTCGATGTTTTGGTACCAATTTAGATTAAGTTGAATTGATTAGAATTGTATTGTGTAAATAGGCATTAAGGCTTTTTGCGTATATGCGTTCGTTCTGAATCTAAAATTAACGGCGCAACATACAGACAGTCAAAGACAAGTGATTCGAACCTAGCACCCCTCTTTCTACGTTGTATCGCCGGTTATTAATGCCACAATTCCTTACTATAAATTCTTACTTAATATACAAAGCGATGACGTAACGAAAGGTAAATGCACCCATATTAGGCATGCACTAGTAATATCAAATCTACCATCTGTAGCCAAATGCAATGCAACACGATATGACATTCCGCTTCCACAGTACAAATACATAAGATTTTAGAATACATAAAGAACCATGTCCCAGTTACAAAATGTAACATCTCTTTCAGTTATTTATGTAGATTTCGAATGAGAAATTGTGACAGAGTCCTTAAATTCACAAATTTAGATTGTCGTACAGTTGAATTTCGTAGTTTATGTGGCTGGTTAAAGTTTGTTGGGTCAATGAGGTTTTTATTCGTTGGTGCACTGTTGTATTTGATTTGAAGCCATGAATTAAGTTTAGTTTCTTGTACTCGTATATTTGCCGGTTGTCAGAACTTGGCAGCACAAGGATACAAGATTTAAAGATGGTTTTAAGCTTTACCGTTATATATATAGGGACCTACTTAAAAACTGCTCTATTTTCTTAATTTTTTCAAAGTGGCTTACTGACAGGCGACTGTCTGAGTGGAAAGCCGTTCTGTTGCATTAAGATATCAACAATAAGCAGATATGTTATTGATAGCTATAAAATTATTGTTTATCAAGATGTAGAGCTACATTATAATTATATTATTATGTTATAATTATAAATAACTGATTGTCGTAATGTTTTGTCTAGATTAATATTATTATTTCTATTGAATATCATTAATACTCGTATATTCTTTATAAGCGAGCGAGCTTTATAATAGAGCGAGTGTGGCTCAGTGGGAGAACCTGCGACTTTCGTTCCGACGCACCCTAGTTCGAATCCCGCTGGCCCCGCACCACTGACTTTCCTAAGTTATGTGCGGATTTAACACTCGCTCTAAAAGCGGTGAAGAAAAACATCGTGGGGAAACCGGCATATCCAAGAATTTGTCACAAAAATTCAAGGACATGTGACATCCACCAACCCGCACTGGGCCAGCGTGGTGGATTATGGCCCATACTCTCTCTATGAGAGAAGGCCTGTATCCCAGCAGTGGGAACGTGATGGGCTGATGATGATGATGATTTTTTATAATCTTGATCAATTTTTATTTTTTTACAAATTTATTTTCGTTTCACATGTGTCACTTTTTTAACAATAAATGTATTATTATGATTATAACAGTCGTGATCAAATCACATGGTGCTGTAAATAAGTAGGTATTTCGCTACGCTATCCTACTGTAGGAATCGAACGTACTCCGGTCACCCGTCGTAGAGTCAATCTCTGTGCCATCGCCACCCCCCTCTCGCCATAATTTTACTATTTGTATTACCTATCCACCCGTTAATATTTATATTCTGCTTTAAAGATAAATATACCCCGTTTATTATTTATGTGGAAATATCAACTTTGTGAACAAATGTTATCGCAGACATCGTTTGTTTGCTCTCACTTGAATCCGTTAAGGGCCCAAGGCCCTTTCAAAATATAGTTTTTTCAATAAAAATATAGTTAGAAATGACGAGTAAATACTGTTTTTCATGTTTTCTAGACAGATAAAAAAAAACAAAATCTAGGATAGAAAAGCAATTGTATATTATTATATTTTGATGTGCTCCATGTTTAGTCACGGTTCATGAAGATGTTATAAAAAGAAATAATTTTCTAAGTGAAACAAGACATTTATGAAACAGATTTATATTTATTTATGTGTAAGCATAAATATGTCCGTAGTTCAAGTGCCTTTTTTTATTAAAATCATAGTACATGTTAGATTTGCATCCTTAAAGTTATCCTCATGACCCGATGACTCTTGATATCTACCACACAATCAGAGGTACCTAGCAACTTCCCCGGGGTTTCCCAAGAACCTTATCGAAGTCTCAGAAATCCACCAATACCAGTATCATCTTAAACAATGCTCCATCCTATTTCTGTTTTTGTACGCAAAACTATTTCAAAAAACCTATCGCCATAAAGATAAATGTACCTTCTTTAAACGTACCTACAGATAGGAAATCTAGGCTATACAAGCGAGATAGACAGGGTTTATTACAGAAGTGGATGGAAGTTATATAAGTGATTGTGATCATTAGCTTCCCCGGACGATGTTTTCCTCTACGAGATAAAGGCAAGCTACGTAGAGGCAGTAATGCAAGGACGCGGCATACTTATTAACGTCAATAATAAGCTTATTATGATGAACTGTGTATAAAACTATATATTACATAATCAGACACTTAAAATAATCAATATTTACCTAACCGTTTTATTGAACCAGTCAAAAGCTGTGTCAGCTAACTTTCAAAGGCGTCGTCATCATCATCTTCTCCTCTCATGTGACTGTGTAGGTGTGGCGGAGTTTTAGGACGGCCCGAAGGCCTTGTTGTCGTAAGACAACAACCGTGACCGACGGCTTAACGTGTCCTCCGAAGCACAGTAGCGCTCAGATGTAAATACCACAAAAACGGTTACCCTTCCAAGTTGTGACCGCTGCGAAAGTTGCTTAACATAGTAGATCTGTTATGAACGGTTAGACGAGCTATACGAGAGATACGAGTGTCATCATAATCAGGAGCCGGTAGTGTCCCACTGCTGGGCAAAAACCTTTTTATCCTCTTTTCATTTGTCTCTATCAAGTACTGCGGTAGAACAATCCTTCAGTTGTGAGTCGAGTTAGTCGAGCTCATCCCGCGCCATCATAATATGTTAATACCGACTGGACTTAAAAGCGGAAAACAATAATGTACGGAACTGAGAGTAACTATATATGTATTCAATATATTGTATTAAAAATCTGACAATATTGAATAAATACCTAATAGCATATAATGTATGAGTAACATATATCATCATATCAGTTAAAACATAAATACATTAGTTCAAAGTCGCCTGCTAAAGTCCAATACAACGTTCTGACAACATCTCCACAAAATTGTACGTAAATCTCGACGCACAAATTGAATCCACTACCTCACTAAACAGCGTTCAATGTCGCCTCCGCCGCCGTTCGCAGCTCGATGGCGCAAGGCGTAGGGCCGCCGCGTGCTGCATTGACCCACTTGTCGCGGGTTCGATACCCCACGGAGGCCGTCCGCATAGATAATAACTTTAAACGCTAATAGTTGTGAGTCTTCGCTCAATCTGTGTTTGTCGATGGGTCACGTGGGGCTACACTAGTCGAGTTAGTATCTGTATCGTGCGGTGATACTATTTGCTTTGATTTCTGGAAGGTGATAAGAGTTGCTCTGAGCACACCGCTCTTTCCCAAATTGTGTTGTTTTAGAACAAGGCATACCTACCTACACCAAACTTCAAAAACTTTTTCTTCTTGAATTGACAGGTTGAGCCATACCTATGTATATAGCTTCCAAAATGACGCCCTGCAAATATTAAAAGAAACTCTAATAATAGCACGAAGTTTTCATAAAAATCTGAGTTACAACATGTTCGACACGACATACTACGTTTTTTGTTTACGCAAAGATCAGATACAAACAAGCTGCTGGGCCGCCTGATGGTAAGCATCTGCAGCACCAAAACCATTGCTGGTTGCCGACTCTTAAGGACTCCATTAATACCCCTTTTAAAGGACTCCATGTTGTAGCTACGAAGCTAACACCGACGAAGGTAGGTCGTTACACATCTTACAAGTGCGTATTTATCACATACACTTTCTTCGCAAGATACAATAACTGACTTATTATATGAAACCTATCGTCAGGCGAGTTCGGAATAAAGAGGCATTCGCTTTGTGTCTATTTAAACGAATCTTTCAATTAGTTCAAGTAATTTCCATAGCTTTAAAATATTCTTATATTTTTTATGTAACTGAATGGCGAGGCGAGCTGGTCGTTTGCCTGATGGTAAGCAATACGCCAGCCCATAACAATTACAGCACCACTCAGAACTTTGTTATGCAAAATCCTGCGCGGCGCTGCACTGCGCTCGTCACCCTGAGACAATTAGCTGTTGAGTATCATAATGCCCAGTAATTTCGCTGGCTACAATGCCCTTCAAACCGGAACACAGTAATGCTTGCGCACTTCTGCTTGGCGGCTTAATAACTGGCAAAGGTATCGGTAGGTATTAGATAGATGTAGGTATTTGTGTACAGTAATTTGATTGTGACAAGTAATTCGACAATAAAATAATTTAAAATTCCCACCTCCCTATCCATTACAAGTGTAGTATTTATAGTACCCACAACATTTTGTCTTCATATAAGAGTCTACATAAAACGGATTGCATAGCGTTCACCCCGAGACGTGAGATGGTTCTCTCAGTCTCAACGACATCGAATTCCCGTTGGGTTCTCTTGTAACTTGTCCACCTCCACACTAACGTGCTGGTCTCTGTGTGTCTCTGTGTGGCTGCATCGAACAGGGCCTGAGTTGTAGTAAGGCAGTTTGAGGCAGCGCCAGGCGGTGTGTGCGCCAGCGGACGTCCCTCACAGGCCGATGGCCCGTGTGTCTGAAGGGCATAGGTAATATTTGTTTACCGCCCCCAACTGTCAGGGCTTCAGGGTTTCTGCAGTAAGCGTTATCGCTTACTGCAGAAACCAAACTATTGAATAATCAATAGTCCATTAAAATTGAACCAGCGTAGGCGATGTCGAATGTTCAAATTCAAAAGAAACATTCGTTTTAAAAATCATATATGTTCTTGACAGAATGGAACACTCCGTGGTGAAGTGACCGTGACGAAGGCGGCTATGCTGTTTATATATATGTTATGTTGTTTAGGATATTACACATATATATATATATTTTTTTAACTGGCGAATGCCTTTATTATTGAAAACAAACTACACTCTACTTACTAAAACTAAACTAACTACATACAAGGAGAAGCAATTGGATAACCCATACCATTAAAAATATAAAAAGTAAATAAAATATAAAATCTTAAAAATAATAATAATAATAATTAATAACAATTAATATTAATTTTAATCTTATTAAATCTTTTTAATATTATATATAAAAAGTAGTTTCAATATAATGTGGTATGAAATATTTTAATTAAATACGATTTTACATACATAGTAATAGATCTCTACGACAAGCGACCATAGGCATTTCTAGGCTAGTTTCATGTCTGGTTGTTTATGAAACCATTACTTATTGTCACTGTGTAAGTGTCAGCAATAGGCATGAGGATGTCATCGTCAGAATAATTTAATGCTAAGTAGCATTATCTACCAGTCTTCCAGTCCAGCTCATGAAATATAAATGGTGGCGTACGGCTGAATTCGGTTTGGTGATATTATCATAACGAGATTTCCTAAAATTGCTTTATTCAGTCTAGATTACGCGTAGAGTACCTACCTACACATGGAAGCTATTCCTTGCGTCACTCATTTGCTATTCATTAAATATTAGATACTCCTCATTCACTATTCATCACGTCTATGTTCAGTTTATTCCGGCAAATAGCTGAAGGAAATCTCTCTCTGCTTATAAGGAAAAGAAATAAGCTATAGTGCACAGGACACTAATATCCATTGCAACTGTGCTCATTCTAGTTATTTGTATAAACTAAACGAATAGATTCTCAGTTCTTCAAATTGCTATACCGATATTGATATACTTGAGACAGTATATAGTCTATATATTTATAGTCGTCTATTTTGTTGTATGTAACAACAAAACAGAAAACCCTATTTTTTTTGTGAAAACGTACTTAGACGAGCACTGCCAAATGAGGATATGTTTAGTCGCGGACCACTTGATTGTAATTAAACTGAGTTTTTTTTTATTGCTAATTGGCTTGCGTTTGACCAATTATTTGTTTTTTTTTTTGTTTTTTGGGATCATTTGTTTTAATCTATATGTTCTTAGATTATTCACTAAACTATGTTTTAAAATCAAAATCTCTTTATTCAATTTTGGCATCACAGACGCGCTTATGAACGTCAATTATTACAATGACTCTACCACCGTATCGGAAAAAGAACCACTACTCAGAAGATACGGCAAGAAACTGAGGGGCATTTTTTTAGAGATTTTGTTCTTACTGACAAATTGTGTCTAGACAAAGCGAGAATCCTCGGAAGGCTCTATCCTGGCATATCATACCAAATAGCCGACATTTATGTTTATGGCACGTCCTAAATCACTTCCTGAACATAGACGCCGTTAAGGCGTCATTATAATATGTTTCCATCTGCATTTACATATATCCGCGTTATTCAAGTACGTAACCAACCGTTCATACAAAACCTATCCCAAGAAATACATTTGATTGAATAACTTTGTCTGTTGATAAGGAAACAAACAAAATTAAAATATCATGTATATCACATCCAATTACATCTCAAGCTATCAAAAAACTTACAATCAAGTTAAATTATTTCTTACTAGTCACTCCCCGCGGTTTATCCACGGGTTTCAAAATAAAAATAATCCTAAAAGGAACCTAAATCTATATACCAAATGTCATCGAAATTCGTTCAGTAGTTTTTGTGTAATTGAGTAACAAACATCCATCCATCCTCAAAACTTTCACATTTATATATTTACTAACCTAGACTATTTTTCCTAAACCATAGACCAAATTGTCTCTGCCCCACATTTTTATCTTCTACCTAATCTGTTCTATATTACGAGCATAAATCAGAAGTCTCCAGCAGAAGTCTCATCTTTTCCCTCTGCCACGTAACAACCTTCCCCAACGCGTCCCCTGGTGTCCCCTGGCAAGGTCACCTCGCCACCCTCCAGACCGAGTCGATGGCCAGAACAGGCTGTAGCAATACGCAGTACGCACGCGTGTGCGTGCCGCGAGCCTGTGTGCGTGACGGGTACTATAGGAAAGCAGTTAGGTGCTGCGGATAGATGCATTTCTTATAGGATCTCTCTAATTTATTTAATTAATTCCATGTACAGCGGATGAGAAATGATGTCGCCCTCTCTTCAAAGCCCAGCTAAATCCTAATTATTGTTATTACTATTGTTACGATGTGTCCAGAAAGAAGTCTTCAAACGCTCTACCCTGACTATAAGTTTATGGCACGTCCTGAATACAGACGCCAACAGATTTGATATTGAAAAATATTTAATTCAATAAGACGCAACGATGCGCGATGCCTATCGGTCCTCAAAATGATGTTTTGTTTTTAACCAATAAAATGTCCTAAAACGATGCCCATGGGAAAGTTTTGCTGCGATTAATTTTAACCAATTTACTATGTGTGCTAAGTGTGCTGACCATGCGTGTGGTTATATAGGGCACTGTAGCCAGCGAAATTACTGGGCATTATGAGACTTAACAGCTAATTGTCTCAGGGTAACGAGCGCAGTGCAGTGTCGCGCAGGATTTTGCAAAACGTGGTGCTGTTACTGTTAAGGGCAGGCGTGTTGCTTACCATCAGGTGAATGATCAGATAGTCTCGTCACTCAGTCATTAAAAAAAAACAATCATATACAGAATAGTGTATGGATAAACCCTACGTACGATTACTATACGATTGTTTTATGTATATTCTAAGTACTTTACAGTCATTTCATAGATTTATTGGAACGTATTTTACCTAATGTAGTAATGATTTCAATATGTCACAACACAGCTGATAGAAAACCTATCGTTAGCTTGTTATGGCATGTCGATCGTAACGAAAACAACCTAATCTATCTGTGTCTACGTGCCCAGGAATCCGAAGTTCGACGAACATTTGTCCTAGGACACGCCGCCCGCCCTCCAAGGCTTCCTTCAGAGAATGGGCGTTATTTGATTTAAGCTGCTTGGGCGGGACAATGCGATAATTGTTTATTATGAGACAATAGCCTTTTGAAATAGTTAAAATTAGAAAATGGTATAGAATTATCAAAATGACAATTTAGTGTTAAGTTACACGAAATGAATATAGACCAATGCGTGGGTGCCCGATGGAATGCCCTAAGCTTCTACTCCAATGTGCTTTCTGCGATTCGCGACATCTTAAATCCCACTTGTTCCGTCTTATATTATAAATACGACAGATTGTGAGAATAGACGAATGTTTGTTACTCAGTCACGAAAACTACTGAACAGTTTTATGAAATTTGTTATTTAGGTTGTATTAGTCCTGAAAATGGATAAAGGCTACTCTTGTCATCCCGGGAAACAGCAGGGTTGCAAATAGTTTTCATAATCATAACCACCAGCTCATCACGTTCCCACTGCTGGGACACGCGCCTTCTCTCATAGAGAGAATAAGGGCCATAATCCACCATGCTGGCCCAGTGCTGGTTAGTGGATGTCACATATCCTTGAATTTTGTGATTAATTCTTGGACATGCCGGTTTACTCACGATGTTTTCTTTCGCCGTTTTGAAAGCGAGCGTTAAAATATCAACAATTGACAATGCTTTTCGTATCAAATAGTTTTAAATATACATAAATCTTCTCTAGCTAAATTCCACATTTATAAATCACATCTATTTATCTATCTAATCAGCCCGTATCCACCCACTGCTGGGTGTAGGCAAAGAATACTAACCATTACTTGTATAAGCCTTCTCCTATTCACGCCACTCTTTCCAGTCCTGGGCAAGCCTAATATACATTACTTCATTGAATATCGATATATTGCTTTGGACACTGTAGCAATTTGAATGACGTAACTCAATTCATTAAAACCGGAAGTATTTTTTAATATGAATAACCTATTTAATGACAAACTTAACTGAAAATAAAACTGTAGTGCCTGAAACTATAATTCCCCGTATCTCAACGAGGCTAGATTCACTGAAGGCGCAGGTTGGATGAACTGCCGCCCTAGGACGCGCCGCCCGCCCTTGAAGCCTTCCTTCAGCTTCGCATTTACGTGACACTTGATTAGTCGCAGGTCTTGTATTGTGTACGTTGTTTTCGTGAATATGTATTAGCAAGGTAAGATTTCAAACACATAGTTTGGATGTTTGTTTGTTGAGTCATATCGTAACTACTGAACTGATTTGTATGAAATTTAGCATAGGCCTAGATTATGGTCTAAGTTAGAAAAGATGATCCTCTATTCTTTTCACCCCAGAAAATAAACAGTTACTATAGGTTATGTATTTTTCATGGTGATGAGACGAGCAAGTGGTTAGCCTGATGGTGAGCGCCACGCTCATAACAATTCTAGTGCCATCCAGAACTTTTAATACCGTAAAAAGCACTGCGTAGCACTGCAATGCAGCTCAGCACACCGTGACATCAGATATTAAGTCTCATATGTCCAGTAATTTCGTAAAGTAAATGTATAAACTCAATTCGGCGCGAATGAAGTTGCGGGTATTGGCTAGTATCAAATACTAGCTGCGCCCCGCAGTATCACCTGCGTACAATATTCTGATATAAAAACAATTTTATGTCCTTTTTCAGGATTTAAAGTAGATTATTTGTTTACAAAATTTCATCAAAATCATATGAGAGTCGCAGATAAAGTAAAACATAACTTTTGGAAGTCTACAGACAGTATTAAATATATTTTTCTGCACATTATATCACAACAAACTTGTACAGTGTGCCTCTACCCGGGACCCCGGGAGTAGGTTGGGGAGAGTTGGATGAACGGCCGCCCTAGGACGGGTCGTCCTTGTCCTGAACTCTTGCCCACTTCAGGGCAAGAGTTCAGGTTATATTTGGGTGGATTTTCTATTTCGTTGTAATAAGGTCTTATGGAAGCTTGAAATATGTAGGTAGAGTCCCCAAGAGTAGGCTGGGTGAGTTGGATGAACCGACGTCTTAGGACGGACCGCCCGCAACCTTCTTCCAGGACAAAGTTCGTGATGTTTTGGTTGGTATAGCGTATGTTGGGCGCGGATCAGGCATTTTATTTGACAATGCTTTTCATGGCAAAATAAAGTACAAACTGGAGTTACAATATATTTGACGTTACAAGCGGTTAAGTTATTAAATTGCCTAGCTACGTAATGTTTACTTAAATATAATTAAATATTGTTTTGTATTTGTGATTAATTAATATAAAAAATCTAAAATATATACGAAACGCAGCTTTGAGATTTCATATCTTGTTTTTAATTTTTTGTGTGCCTTTGTGGTGTAATGGTTGGGCAGGTTGGCTCAAATCTCATACACGGTCGTGGGTTCGATTCCCGTGACGGAACAAATATTAGACTAAAGAAAAAAAAGCATAAGCATTGGTTTCGTGTCTGGGTGTAGTGGGACCGTGGTAATCATAGTTCCTTGTTCCCTAGATACAGGGAATCTTAGGATCTGTGTATTTTGTTGTCGGACGTATTTATTTATTTATTATTTACTATAAGTCACTTCATCACATACAAATAATATGGTTAACAGATACACATACAATTATTATCAACAACCTGGATTATATAATAAATTCGAAAGTAAGTCTGTCTGTCTGTTTGTTACCTTTTCACGAGTGAACGGCTAAGTCGATCTTGATGAAATTTGACACAGAGATAGCCTGTAGCCCGGCGTTAGTTTCTTCGAAAGCCGTGAGTTAGGTTGACACGCGGTTGGATGAACCGCCGCCCTAGGACGCGCCGCCCGCCCTTGGTTCCTTTAGCCTGAACTCCTAGGATATTTCGCTAAGGGATGTTATGAAATTTATATTGACCTCAAAACTGTATTTAGGTGACACAGAGTGGTTTGACACTTTGATATGAAAGTAATGTTTATTGATGTACTAGCTGAGACCCCCGACTCCGTCCGCGTATAATTTTAGTTCATTTTATAGTTAGATCAGTTTATAGTTGTTCCTAAATGAACGGCTTTTGATGGGGTACTGAAAATGGTTAGCTTAGAGAATACTAATATTATTATTGCGACAGTCTGTGTAAGTGCGTTTTGAAATATTAACTTCATAACGACTAAACGGTTTTTGATGAAATTTGGTACGTACGTCCTGAAATAGGACATATTATCCTTTTTATCCCGGAAAAATTGATACTTCCTTAAAAAACAACAATAAGCCGGATGAAGTCGCGGATAAGTCCTTCATAGGCAATTGCGTACGTTTTTACAATTACATTCCTAAATATATAACGAAGCTAACAGAAAGTAAATTCAAATTGCGTGTGAAGAATATTCTAATGAAAAAAGCATACTATAATAATAGCATACGTCAGTAATTACATAGAAGACAAAGATGTATGGAACATTCCGCTTCTGCCAAGTAGCCAACTGGCATATATGGAACATAATATTGTCAAAAAGTTTTTTTTTATACAAAAGTTCTAAAATAAAATGCCCCTAGTTTCTTGCCGATCATCTAAGCAGTGGTTCATTTTCCGATACGGTGGTAGAGTCATTGTAATAATTGACGTTCACAAGTGCGTCTGTGATGCGAAAATTAAATAAAGAACTTTTGAACTTGAACTTAACTTGATATCAGCTGGCGGGCTATAATTTATAACTCTACGATGTCTAGGAGTAGAGAGATGAAAGAAATTGTGTTTCTTTCTTCACACCAGCTTAGTACAATCTAACAGTTGTTATCTGTGGTACAAAGTTATGACGAAAAACGCAAATACTACACGAGTAAAATCGCACAGCTAGTTTTTACTATATACCGGCGTAAAATATAAATAAACAAACCGTTTTAGCTGAATATTTAAGTAGGTTTTTACAGCTTGTTCCAACAAAATCATAACGTGAGTGTAACTGTTACTTTATAATTGTGAGTTAATGAGAAATATAATTAAAACATGAAATAAATTATTAAGAATAGTACGCTTAGGTTTCTATGAATAGTAAAATTAATAAAACAGGAAAAGCAAATGAATGCTAGACATGCATTAATTTCCATAAACATACAATAAAGAATAAGAAATGTTACATAGTGTGAGTCTTAGGAAGAAAGAAGGAAGTGCACAAGCTTTCAAAAACTGCTGATACTCAGGAGAGAGACTGCCCAGAGACGCCCAACGATCACATACATAGATCCTGACCCCTAACTAGGATTCCCTGTATTTAGGGAACCAGGAACTATGAGGACCATGGTCCCACAACACCCAGACACGAAACAAATGCTTGCCGCTTTTTTTTCTGTGCACAAACATTTGTCCCGTCGCGGGAATCGAACCCGCAACCTTAGTGATGTATAAGATTTGAGCCAACCTGCCCAACCACTACACCACAGAGGCTGTCAAAATATACTTACCGGTCCGTGGTTTATATTTCATGTGATTAAGTTATGCGACGAGCACTCCGTACATCTGATGATAATCAACACGCCTGCCCATAACAGTTGCAGCACCGCCCAGAACTTTGTTTTGCCAAATCCTCCGCGGCACTTCACTGCACTCGTTACCCTGACACAATAGCTCTAATGCCCAGTAATGTCGCTTGAAACAGTGCCCTTTAAACCGGAAAACAGTAATGTTTACTCACAAATATATTATGTTATGTTTGTTTTTTATGTTTATGTTTTTGCTTGGCGGTTGAATCTTGAAATCTGGAAAAGATATAGCAGTTATGTATACTAGCTTCTATAACATTTTACATTATAATCATTTCATTGAATACGTAACATGGCAACTCCACGCCCAAATAATAAATAAAAGTATGTAACTTGACCTTTACCGATTCATAACACGAACGCTCGGCGCAAATCTTACATAAGTGGAATGAACGCGACGTGACAGGGAACCCTGGGCGGCGGCGGCGGCTGGGCGGCTGCTGGCAGTTCACTGAACAGCCGCCCTAGGACGCACCGTCCGCCCTTGGAGCCTTCCCTTTTCTCAGAGTCTGTGGATTTGGTAATGGAGTACAGTTCTGGGTTTTTTGAGTAGATTTCACTGTTACTTCTACATTCAATATATGTTTAAGTATTTTGTACATCTGTCGAGTAAAACTTGAAACTTTCAGAACTCCCTATATATTATTACTAGCTGAATCCCGCGACGTCGTCCGCCTAGAATTACGTTGACAGGTATTCCACAGGGAACTGTAAGAAAAAGTATCCTATTACCTATTCCAGGACCTAAAGTACTTACTATAAAAACCGTTTAATCGTAATGAAGTTAAGTGGTAACAAATTCGGGCCACACACACACACTTTCGCATTTCTAGTATTTCTATATATTGAGTTTATGAATAGGGTTATTTATCATCACATTAAATGACCAACTCGTTTGGTTTAATAGTAGCCATTGAAGGTTTCCATTAGCACAGAACAAAATTATAGCGCTGCTGATACCCAGCTGATGGTAGGTATCATATCAGTTTCAAATTGGTACTAAAATTACCCGTGGATGAAGACTGATTTCCCAGATACAAACTTGAGTCGAGCCAATTAAAAATTTTTATTGTAAAAGTTTCTATTGTACCTATACGACAAAAATAATTAAATCGAAATCAAACAATAAGTACTAATTACTACGTCAAAAAGAATCAAGCTTCCTGCTTTTATTCCATCCTTCCTTCTTGAATTCCTTACACAGGACGACGATGCGGAACCCTCAAGCTGCGAGCCAACTCACATATGTCCGTACTATCTAGCACTGATCGAGAAAATCTTACTTTCAATAATTTCTTAACAATGCTTAAACTACAGCATAAATCTACCAACTGCCTATTAGGCACGTGACAGGGAATGTGCACAGGCTGCGGCGACGCCGGGCCGGTGCCTGGTCAACAGTCAACAGCCGCTCTAGGACGCACCGCCCGCCCTTGAAGACGAGCCTTCCGAACGGCCACTACGTACAGTAGTACATGAATGTTAAGTTTGTTGGGTTCCTGAAATATTTATAACATTTTAACAAACTGAGAAATAACAAATTTGCCTATTATTTCAATGATTAACTCATACAGTGGATGTCGTTGTCATCATCATCAGTCTATCACGTTCCCACTGCTGGGACACGGGCCTTCACTCATAGAGAGAGTATAGTACTCCACCACGCTGGCCCAGTGCGGGTTGGTGGATGTCACATTTCCTTGAATTTTTGTGATTAATTCTTGAACATGCCGGTTCCTCACAATGTTTTCCTTCACCGTTTTTAGAGCGAGTGTTAATCAAAACTGTATTTAGTCAAAAGTCAAAAAGTTAAAACAAAAGATATTAATTAAATAGACACAAAAAAATGTAACAACTTTTTAACTTCATATACACATAATACAAATGAATACCATGTCATATACACATAATATAAATGAATACCATGTCATATACACATAATATAAATGAATACCATGTCATATACACATAATATAAATGAATACCATGTCATATACACATAATACAAATGAATACCATGTCATATACACATAATACTTTAAAAATTGTAACTTAAATATCATGACTTTGAAAAAATAGGGAAGCATATCTAGCATATCTAGAAATGCGAGAACTGACACTACCAGAGCTTCGGAAATACGCCCGCTAGAGAAGATAAGACCAAGAAACTCTGCGGGGATGTCTCTTTTTTTAATCTTTTAAAATGTAATAAAATATAACACTGAACAATGAGGTATTAATGACGATTAACATAACACAATGTCAAACTAGAAGTGCGAGTGAGATGTCCCATATTCATTGGTCATAGTATCAGTAATATGAAAATATATGTAATACGAGTATATAAATAGGAATATAGATACAGTAGCAGTTAGTGACCAAACCAGACCAGTTCCCACAGACAAGCAGCACCCGTTCACGAGTATGACTTGTGGACCAGCCATCAGACTCATTACCTCCGTCATACCATCAGTTGTAGTACAATGAGCAGTAAAATTGATGATCATATTTTTCAAGAACATCACTAACATAAAACCGTTATATAAATGGACCCTAAATCGGTACTTTCCTCGCTGGTGCCATTACCCGCCAGGACGGACGGCGCGTCCTTCCTAGGGCGGGCTAGGGCGGCCTAGGGCGGGCGTCAACCTCAGAGTCAGACTTCCACTTACGTCGTCTGACAAGCTGCGACTCCATTACGTTACTCAACTTGATGATTCGACGCTTAGCCTTACTTGAATAATAAAAAAAAACTATTAATAAATTAGTTTAGACAAGTTATTTGGATTATTATTTCGAAATTTAGTGTCAAAAAGTACAAAATATCCTTAGTACTAAAACCACAGAATAGATACAGTACAGTTGTACTACATACTAAAACTGCAAAGAAAATTAAAATTAAAATTAAAAATTAATTTATTTCTCTTTTTAACAACTTTGTTTGCGAGTGAAATACTAAAGTTCTGGGTGGCACTGCAATTGTTATGGGCAGGCGTGGTGCTTACCATCAAGCGAACGACTTGATCGTCTCATCACTCAGTTGCAATAAAAAAAACCGATGCTATAACAGTTTTTCTCGTGAAATTGGGTGTATTTAAGTACTGGTAGAGTCCGTTTTCGCAATTCTTTCCTAGGTCATAATAATTAAGGACATTTAGGTTACAATTTTAACATATCTTCTATTAATTTGTGCTATGTATTTAAAAGTACATTTTTATGGCTTTTTTATACCTAAGGAGAGTTTGGTATGCACATTTTGTTTGTTATCCAACGCCACCAACGTTACCAACGGTGTATGAAATTATAAATAAGTAACTAATTGTTACTACAAATAAAGTAATAGTCAGTAATAGTGTAAAATACAAGCCATCTTAACTGCTCCACTTTTGTATAACACTTTAATCTAGATTCTTGAGTCGTAGTAAGTTTTAAAATCTTTATATATAATACATCGTGTAACTCCGCACTAATATGCTGAAAATGACACAACACCTCACTATATTATCGAATAACCAGTCAGACATCACCTGTACCTTCGCGCACCCTGAACCTTCGTGAACCCAGGCCCTGTCACCTTCCCCGGCGTAGCGCGTAGCTCGTAGCGACCTCTACGAGGGTCTACAACCGCGCGTCCGGACGCAGGGGCATCGTAATACGGAGGAAAAAATTGTATTCAATGAGTTATGTAAATGGACGTCATTAATATAGGTCACATTTTGTATGAACGAATAATTTATTTGTATTTTATAACGTCGACGGATAATTTGGTCACTCCGCCTTCTCAGTTCTTCCTTGAACTTCATTACAAAGCGCCGCGTCGCCGTCGTTAATTTAAACAGTTGAATACCCACAACTGACGTAATAAAACACCAATGTACATGGATCCTATAACCACAGCATATACAGTTATATACCTACTCATTATTTTGCACCTGTGCATAAAGAAACATGAGAATTAGGTATATAAGATATGTCAACAAACATAACTATAATCTATTTTTTTATGGAACTGAGTAATGAGACGAGCAAGTTATTTGCCTGATGGATAGCGCAGCGCCTGCTCATAACAATTGCAGTGCCACCCAAAACTTTAATTGATTAAAATTTAATTAATCGTATAAAAAAATACAAAGTTACATAAAATGTGTTACTTCATTTAACGTTATTTATACAGCTACCTAGACTTTTCTTATTATTTTCACCAGAAATATAAAGTTATTTTACCAAAGCGTACATATGACTGAGATGAAATTGCTCGCCAAAAAAGTACATAATCTCTTTGCACCGCAAAATCCGCCCAAAACAATTCTAGAACCGAAACCAGCCAGGCGTTACGGAGTCATAGACCCTAGGAACATCAAAGCCTTCCCCCTCGCCCCGCTTCACTTTGCTGCCCCCGCTTTCCTTGCGTTTTCACCTCTAGCCGGCGAGGGCGATCCGGTCGGCGGTGCATCGACCGAACCCGCAAGGTTGCATGCTAGCTAGCTAACACATAGGCGTTTCGGTAACACTACGGTTATACCGTACATAGGTTACACAGATAACGCTATTTTGGGTGTGTGAGTGACGGTCGTTGAATTTGAGGGGGGCAGGTGGGGGGTTTTCAAAACGCGAAGGAGTGAAACAATAACCGTAAAGATATTTAGGTATTTTTGTAAAGTTTAACAAGGAAGTTGTCTTGACGAAAGTTAATTTTGTTGATACAAGACTAAGATTAATATATTCAAATGTCATGAATTCTACAGTTTTTTGTTTTATCGGAAGGTTATGACAACCTTTCTTATTACTTAAGCAACATGCTTCCCTCATTACATTAGAGTAAACTCAAGTGACTCGTGTAGTACTGCTTCGAGTAAGGAAAACGTGGAACACGCGAATTATTACGTCCTTAACCAACTTGTCTTGTACTTCGTTATACAATAATGAACTATCTGTTGAATAAATAAAGAAATCATGTACATTTGGAGAGATGAGTATGAAAGTTTTCGAATATTGAAACGGCTAGGACAGCTCAAACTATAGATATTCTAGACGTTCAAAAAAAAAATAGTCCTAGGCTTATTCGACAAATAATTGTGCCAAGTTTATTTGAAATTCAAGCTTAGAACGCATTTTCTATATCAATATTTTCCGTTAATAATATCGAAATCGTCTGATTATAATATATTTCCATTTCTCAACCGGAATTATAACAAGTATGTATACATTTTATCAAAAAACACCGACTTCGATGTATCTTCGAAGTCCAAGGTCAAATATCGATGAAATGTATATGGGACCACTTCGTAGCTATACTGAACTCAACACAAAAAGAATTTTCCTAATCGGGTCATAAATGACGGAGTCCTGAGGTAACAAACATAAAAAAAACTTCTCCTTCTTTGAAGTCGGTTATAAAATAAAGGAAATAGGAGTCATCAGGACGGCGCAGCCTTTCATACCAAAAAATTATTTAAGGACCTGATAGAATGATATATATGAGGAGCTAAACAAGAAGGGTAAAATCCACATACAATAATATAAATCGTAGATGCTTTTCTCCGCAAGCGTACCTTCCATTAAGTAAATAAGCTACATCTCTACTTGTAGTACATAGCCAGCGCTTGTCCGCCGCGGGACGGTACATATAAAGGGGAAAACGGAAATTATTTGCAACTTTTTGGTTCGTAAATTTGCCTTCTCTATTGGCCCTAAAATGGACCATTTCGAATGGAGAACCAATTTTTTGATGACTAAAGTCTACCAGGCTGTTTTTAACTGACTTCAAAAAACGGAGGAGGTTCTCAATTCGATTGTTATTCTTTTAATTATTTTTTTGTTTGTTTCCTCAAAACTCCGTCATTTATAAACGATTAGACGTTTTTTTTTTGCGTTGGGTTCTGTATAGCTACAATGTGGTCCCATATACATTTCATAGATATTTGACCTTGGACTTCGAAGTTACATCAGAATTGAAGTCGTTTTTTTTGTTATAAAATTATTTATGTTGTAAAAATTAATATCTACGTATTTGGTTACCATCTCGCCTGATGATAGAGGGTGTGGCTGAAGATGGAACACAGATCTAAAGCAAGACGGCAGTTGAGCGACTGTTCACAGTCGACTCCCAGATGGTTCACCGAACATCATCTTTCAACAGGACTAGATCGCTTATCGAATGGCTTTAATTGGTCAATAAAGGAAGAGGTTATACCAGCGACTCGTAGAGACAAAGGGTAATATCGGAAGCTCTACGCGACTGTACATCGGTCCATGAAGTAAATACTACATAGTTGTACATGTCCTCGTCCGCCGCGGGACGGGTCTTGAAAACGGAGAGACGGAAATTATTTTCAAAGAATCTTGGATACATATCCGGAGGTCTCTAGACTATAGATCCTTTCTTTATCTCTACAATATAAGAAGAGTTTTCAAACTACTACCTATACAAGTTTTAGTCTCACTGCAACGTCTGTCTGTCACCTGTCAGCCTGTAAAGTTTTTTAGTACGGGTAACTTTCAAGCCAATCAAGTAATCATTAAAAATTTCATTGGTATTGAAGTAACTCTATACGCAACATTGTAGAGTTTAGAGAAACACACACACACACAACATCAGCTTCGCCCTCACATACATACACACACTCACATATTTTAGGTACTAATATTTACCAAGATGTAATATATGTCATTGTATAAGATTCATTATATTTTTTATTAAGAAAAAAAGACACTTTACGTGTAAGATTAGATATCTCTTCATTGTTACACCACCAGAAACTATAATAACAAATTTAAAAACTAAAGTGTTACAATTGGCGCTCTTATCGCTCAAAGCGATCTCTTCCAGACAACCTTTGTTATTGATGATTATTGATGATAGAGAAAATGTTAACCCTTATTTGGCTGTAAGTGTATTCTTAAGTTAAACCACAGAATACTAAGGGACAGAAGCATCACTCCACAAAGAAATTTAAACAAATAGCGACTCTTGCTATGACGCAATAAAATTCAATTCAGCTCGCGTAGCGCTGCATACGTACCAGTCATATTAACCTACAGAGCGCCTCTCTTTCTATCTCATAGCTCTTATCTCTTCTGACGCGGTACTTGTAACGACGCGCGACCCGCCGTCGGTGTCCGGCTATGTACTGGTAGCTTCGTACCTACAGTGCGGAGTGCGCTAGGCCTGGTTAAACTAGAATATTTTGTTTAAGAGCTGTGGATTAAGTAAACTGATAAATAAAAAAAAATGTGATTTCGAAGTAATTCAAACAAAGTTAGTTTTGGTGTTCAGCCAATAATGCCTAGTTATATCTCACGGCATAGATTATTACAAATAGGTAATAGATAAAATAAATAGTGTATATTAGAAGTGGCCAATAAAAGTGGCGCTGCTGGCATAATACCTAAATCGAATGAGTATAAATCGAGATACTGGAACTCGATAGGGGAGACTTGCACTTGGCCGGTTTTCAAAACATCGCTTATTGAATCACAATGAAATTTTACTCGGTAGCCCAAAGTTATTTTTAGTTCTAACGCTGGTTCTTCCATCAATGTTTCCGCTCTTAAAGAGCCTAGATCACAAAGATGAAAGGTAGACAGCAAAAGGGCCTTAAGCCATCAAACTGGTTTGATTGCCAATCACAGACCCAAGACAAAAGATAAACGCTAACGGGATGGCTATCAAGCGCCGAACCTACCCTGTCGTCACTACGGCACAATCCCTTTGAGATATTAAAGAGTTTTTCAACACCATCAATAAGAAAATAGCCTTAGCACGCACACAAGCAAACGCAGCGCGTGTGGATAGGCGCCTCCCGTGTACGTACACATTCAGGAGCGTATTGTTATCTTACTCGACGCACACGAACAGCGGCGCGCACACAGGCGCAGTCGTCTAGACAAGTTGTTAAAATGCGATGTTCCGGGGCTCGACATTCGTCAGTAGGATAGGTCACGGACCACCAAGACAGCCCCTCTCGCTCTTACTCGTAACACCATCCCTGTCGCAAAATGTGCTGACCCATTTTCAACTTTATCTAAAGCACGCAAAGATTACTTTGCTATTGTCGAGAATTCAGGTATAAATTTCGCTTTCAAAGCTAACTTATCCCCGGATCAGAAATGGCGTAACGCTTTAACCAATGCATATTAAACTCAACCTAAGCGCTAAAGTTTAAGGTTGATTATAGCGTACAAGGCATCTAGATCCTTCCAGGTCTCCCGGTATTCGTCCTTGGTGGGTCAGGACGAATTAGTCTTGGGAATAATAATTTATGTAAATGTACATACATGTACATATGTACACAGGGGCGCACATAGGCTTTACGGGAGGGTACATAGGTCCTAAAATAATGAACGTTGTTTTGTTAGCGTCATAAGTAATTGGTTTCAGCTTTTGTAACGCGGAATTATTTTGGAGGCCTTTTTGATTGGGGTAATGAAAGGCTGGGTTTGCTGAATATTTTTCATTAAATTTACTGAACGCTTACAGTGTATTTGATGCAAATGGCTTTACGACAAAGCTTTGGCTCTTAATTGTACATATTGATCTTTTTCACGTAAAATTCTAAACCGCGGGTCAAATTTGTTAATCAAATTTTAATTGAGATTGGAGCCTCTGTTAAAACCACTGGTAACTCGCAGTTGTCCCTATTGACGGTTTCCTAGTCATAGGTCCAGCCAAGCACTAGCGAAAGATTACAGATTTATTATTTTATTTGTATTCTACAAAATCCGTTTTAGCCGTTTTGATTTATGTATTTCTAAATGACTTCTAATAATTCATATACCGGTGTTTATGAAAATGTTGGCCATATTTAAGTGAGCCTTTCTGCTTTCTAGCCATATTTTACTAGTTATGGCTAATGATTTCAGTACCACCCTGTATAGGTAGGTACTCAAGTTCTTTGCCGATACTCAACTCGGAATTTCGCTAACTGACGTGTTAAAATACAATCTCAAGACATAGGTAGCTAGTAGCTGAATCATCCAACATATTTAATATCGATAGGTAAGAGAACAAACATTATTGGTTAACAACATTTCGATATTCCATACAAAAATAATCGATTTGTGTAAAAATATTCGAATTGTGTAAATTAATCGATTGGTGTAAAAATGATCAATTCGTATAAAAATATCTGAATTGTGTAAAAATAATCGATTTGTGTAAAAGTAATTGATTCGTGTAAAAATAATCCTTTCGTATAAAAATGTCTGAATTGTGTAAAAATAATCGATTCGTGTAAAAATGATCGATTCGTATAAAAATATCTGAATTGTGTACAAAAAATCGATTCGTGTGAAAATAATCGATTAGTGTAAAAATAATCGATTCGTATAAAAATGTCTGAGTTGTGTAAAAATAATCGACTCGACGAACTCGACTGGTGTAAAAATTAGGAACTGTTAATAACGAGATTAACAAAAGATTACCAGTGATCTTCTATTATTTTAACGAACTAACTGTAGCCACTACAGTCTTTACAGTCATTTGTTGGAGATATTCATGAGATGCGTCCTTTTCGGCATCATTCACTCAAACGTTCGACATGACAAAATCATGAAACACGTGACAAAAAGTTATTTTCTTTTAAATGTAGATATGGTCACGTTCGACCGCAATCTCACCTGATAAACGATGCGAAAACTTAAGTTTTTTTGTCTCCTTTAATTCTACGATCAAACAAAACGATGCTTGAGCCAAAAATTAAATGAACATCCCAATATGTTATATAAACGTTTGAACAAGGGTACGTACTCGGGCCTCTGTTGCGAAGTACATGTTAGAAGGGCCCTAAGGCTAGGACGGAACTAGACTGAAGGGCGGTGAAAGGATAAGGTCAAGGACGTAAAAAATTAAGGAAAAAGGCTACATGGAATCTTCAATATGTGTAGGTGTAGGTGGGATACGACCTTTTTGTGCCATAGCCTGTTTAGGTCTCGCGGATTTTCCCGTCATAATGGTATAAGACAGACACTCCTTGCTGGCCTGGCGTGCTCGTTGAGTATTAGTATCTAAGCTAAATTATGTTATTACGGAACCAAGTTTGAATGATTCGATGTCAATATTTCGTAATAAAATATTTTCAGCCTCTATGATGCAGTGGTTGGATAGGTTGGCTCAAATCTCATACACCACCGAGGTTGCGGGCTCGATTCCCGCGACGGGACAAACGTTTGTGCACAGAAAAAAAGCAAACATTTGTTTCGTGCCTGGGTGTTGTGAGACCATAGTTCCTGGTTCCCTAGAGACAGGGATTCTTAGATACAGGGATTCCTAGTTAGGGGGCAGGATGTATGTTGTGATCGTTGGGCGTATTTATTTATTTATCTGTAAAACCTGTTTGATATACCTTCTATACAAACCGTAGGCAGTTTATGTATTAAGTAACTAATCAATGTAATCTCAAATAAATACTGTCCTGTCCTTACTTGGATGTTGCCAGGCTAAATAAAGTACATTCTCTGTTCCTCTAGCTAAAACAAATATTTCCCGAAAGATACGTAGGTAGGTACTATAAATCAGAAGCATTCAATTATTTAGCTATACATCCCTCTGCAGTCCCTGGAGCCAGGTCTTCGCAAGCCGCCTTTCACCTGCGACCCCAACCTTCCGATGAGCCCAAGGGTTTCCGAGGTACCCTAGGCATTGGACCTTTCCTGACATTTGAAACTTTGATCAAAGGAACGGCTTCCGATATCTTTGGGGAGTTCAGCAAAAATAAGTCTTTCTAGAGAAAAAATGTGGAAAAGTTGTTTATGGGCATCGCACATCAATTATGAATAATCACAAATAAACGGTTATTGGAGTCTTATTTAAATGAGAACTTTCTATTTTCTAATAAATGCACCTATATACTTTTCATAGTACTCTTTATGTCTGTATTGATATGAGCTTGATTGCCAAAAACCGTCGTGTACAGAAAACTGCTGCATCAAAACAATTCGCCACACGAATTGTTCCCATCATTCTCCATACCAGACACGTTCATTTTTATGAGCCATTACACAACACCCATCGCCTAATTCCCGCCCCCGCCCCCGCCACCCTGCTTTGTCGCCACGAGGGGCGCGTCTGTGAGGGTGGGCGCGGGTGTGTGGGTGCGGGGGTGAACGTCCCCGACCTTCAGACGGCGGGAGGCTGTCTAGGAAGCTCCCCTGGCTCCCCTGACTCTCTACCCCCTGGAGGTGTCGGTGGCACCCGTAAGGCTTAACACAGGGTGTGACAACGCGGTTATGCGTCGTTTTGTATGCGACCTAATGTCTAAGTACTGTCGACCTAAGTGCGACACTACGACGATGAAAACTCAAAAGTAATACGCGCTCCCATATACTGGGGAGATCTTGCTAAAATGGTTTTGGAAAAAAGACGACTGTGGGCTTCTGTCGTCTACGCGGACGAAGTCGCGGGAAAATGCTAGTTAACTTTAAAAAAAAAGACATCAGTCGCGTCGCGGCAGAAATCGTGCAACCTGTCGTCACGTTAAAGCCTCGCCTTAACCGGGCATATTGTAATTAATATATAATAGGCGGTTTATGTTCAGATTCGTGCTACGTCGAGAGCCGGTGTTTGAGGATTTACAGGTTTAGCTCTGCCGCTGTAATGCGGATAGTCAAAGTGCCTGGATATGGCTTTACGTAGAATCTCTGTAAGTCTGTCAGAGATTTTCAACTAACTTATATCCATGTTGAGCACTAACTTGACAGAAGAAAGAAAGAAAAACAATCCGTTTTATCAAACAATAAAACCGACTTCAATGTATCATCGAAGTCCAATGTCAAGTAACGATGAAACTTATATGGGACCACTTTGTAGCTATACTGAACCCAACGCAAAAAAAATCCAAATCTGTTCATGAATGACGGAGTTCTGAATTAACAAAAAAAATCGAATAGAGAGCCTTCTCCTTTTTTGAAGTCAGTTAAAAATACATTTATTTAAGACAGATACACGCAACATTATATTAAACTATAATAATATACTACTAGACAACAAAAAATACTACAATAATATGGAAAAACATATACAGCCACACATATTGTTAAACAACACTTGTTGACCAATTATAACTTCATTTGAACGCATGCGTTTATTAAGGACTTCTGTTTGTCTGTACCTTACAACTTACTTAGCCAAGTGTTTTAACAAGTATTGCGCATGAATACGGAATCATGTGTGAACGTACGATTATTGAAAATAAGTTTGTATAAAGTTCAGTAATAGACGTACTTATAAACGTCAATTATTACAATGACTCCGTCACTATATCGGAATAAAAACCACGACGACCCAAAAGATACGGTATTTTTTACAATATATTTATTTTTGACATTCTTTTTCTCTTCTCTCGTGTGGGTGTGTGGCCAACACTGGTGTCGGAGTTTTTGTAGACAGCTCGAGAGCCTCCGACATGGCCTAAAGACTGTTGTGCTAAGACAGCAACCGGGACCGACGGCTTTACGTGCGCTGCATAGCACGGTAGCGATTGGATATAAATACCGCACAAACGGTCACCCATCCAAGTTGTGACCGCTGCGAAACTGTTAAAAACGGCTAGGCGAGCTACGCTACGCTTTTTGACAATATTATGTTTCTATATATTAGATATTAGAAAATAGACGTAGAACGATGCGGTCTGACCCAAGTGTGCCATGATCCCGATGGCGTTTAACAGACTTCACAGTCAAAGTCAAAGACAAAATCTCTTTATTCATTTTTGGCATCACAGACACACTTATGAACGTCAAATTATCACCATGACTCAACGGCCGTATCGGAAAAAGAACCACTACTCAAAAAATCAGACAGTGCTCGAGAAAACAACTTTCTGAGCTTAATCTGTTACCTATTTAATATTTAATATCTGATTCTGATTTTCAACCTAATCTAACGGTTTCTAGCTAGCTATCCCTCAAATAATATTTCAGCTATTTCCACGAACCGTCACAGGTTCCATTTACTCGTAGTGAACTATATCTACATTATATTCATATACAAAAGGCAGTTTATGTACTAAACATTCTTTGCTAACTTCGGTAGGGCCGTACGGGCTTGTTAACCCAAACATGGCGAGCATGTATCTATACCTACCTATAGCACAAGAGCTCTTAGACATCTAAGGTCCGGGAGGTCTGGTTTCCTAAATTAGAAACTGCTTGGGTTATTGGAAAACTTATTGTATATACAGAGCCGTGTTGACCCAAAACGACTCTAATCGATGTATCATCTGTCAGCCCTAAAAAGTTTTGCTTGTTTGTACGCGCATCACTCAAAAATTTACCGGTTATTTCTGGTTGATAGATTGGACTCTACCTTAAATACTGGCCAAGTACAAGTCTTGCTCACGAGTCTCCCAGCGGTGTTATTGACCATTATTGAAATCCCCGATAGTAGAATTACCTGCTGCTTCGGCGTCTCTTCTCCCACATCGGTCGTCTTACTGGACGAGGTGTATGGCAATTATGACAGACAGTTGATGTAATTTTCCTTAGAAATATTTAGTATTAATGAATATTTAATATACTTTATAGTCCTGAATAATATAGGCAAGTATATTACATAATATATGCCTAGTGCCTACAGTATATAACTAAATGTACATATTAATACAGAAGCTTTAGTTCTCTGACTGTGCCTATTTTCACGATTGATGGATACAAATATACACCCTACAATGTTAGCTTTGTTTTTAACAACAAGCCATGTTCCGCGGTTTCGCCCGCGGGTGTAACGTATCCTATGTGTTATTCATGGACCTAGAGTATCACTATGTCAAATTTCATCCAAATCCGTTCGGCGTAAAGAGGGAACAAACATACGAACTTCTTTTTTTAGTATTTATAGGCTTGCTTTTGACCGCTATCTCACCTGTTGTTAAGTGACGATGCGGTCGAAGATGTAGCACGCTCGCCTAGAAGAAACCTGTTCACTCTTGTCTTAAAGACACCCAGATTATAACTATCCGGAAACACAGATGCCGGCAGAGCTTTCCACTCCTTGGCCGTTCGCATTATGAAGGTCAAAGCAAAGCGTTTGGTGCAAACAGGAGGGATGTCAACCATAAATTGATGACGGCTTGAAGGCTTTGAAACTTTCGCATTTATAATATTATTGCGATGAAAACTCCATACCTGCTGTCCGTTACATACAAGTAGGTTTATTAGTTTTCATACAGCAAGAAGTGTATTTTGTATTTTATATTGCCACGATCTCCAAGTATTTATCTGCTACTGTAAAACACATAACTTATAAAAAGTCGCGAAGTGTTCCTCCCCCTCACTTCTTGTCGTAAACAGGAAGTGGCGAACTTGCGGGTCGGGGCGGCTAATTACACCCTTTATTGTTCGAAACACAAATAAACTCCGTTTCCTGTGCTCAAAGAACAGGAAACGTACCTTTTTCAGCCTTTTCATTATGGTGTCCTTTTTCTTTTTAATATTAAATTGATCTTAAAAATCTCGTGTTTCCTAATTGTTTCTGAGGAATATTACATAAGCGATATATTACTAATAGATCTTGTGTAACTCTGTAATAGTCTACTGTTTACCGCCGCTTTGATTGAAGGAACTTTACCGAGTTGAAAACAATTTTGACTTTGAATTGCAAAGAAAATATGTAGTGTAATTCCCCTAAATATTATGTAGGTAGGCCAAGTCCCTAGCATAATTTCTTCAATTTGATTTAGAAACGGGAGCTTTACCATGTAATTATTTGTTTTGAGTTCTCGATATTTCGGCACTGTTACAAGCACCATGATCACGACGATACTAAAGTTTTTACGAGTGGATTTTTAATGTTATAACGGGCAGACATATCTATCTACTCGCTTCCTCACTCGTTTTTTGCGCGCGTCACAATTACTAACTTGGCCTTTGTCACTCTTAACTCGATTTGTTCCTCGACACATTAAAAATCCACCCGCAAAAACTTTAGAATCGTCGTGATCATGGTGCTTGTAACAGTGCCGAAATATCGAGAACTCAAAACAAAACAAAACAAATACATGGTAAATATCCCGTTTGTAAATCAAATTCTAGTGTCAGTGACCATGTAATATAATTTCTTCAATTTGCAACTTTAGACATATATAATATTTCCATCGCTTTTTACACCAACGCAACATCTCAAAGGCTGTAGGCAACCAACAAAGAAACCTATACATAACAATATTGGTTAATCATTATTCTGTATCGAGGAGAGCTTATTTTTCCATCGTTCCATTTATCCGGAATGTATCATTTCTTCGCAATCCCTTTTCAATATGTATTCACGGAACTAATCTGCTCCCGTGTAACGTGTTTCAACTGAACTAACATTATATTGTCTGAGTTAAAGAACTACAAGTCTACACTTATCAAACTATTTGACAGCAACAGCTCCGATCCGCAAGCTAATTTATTTACATTTAATTTTAATTATATAATAAAATTCCAAAGTTTTTATAATAAAATTCCAAAGTGTATAACGGAGCTCACAGAAAGTAAATTCAAATTACGCGTTAAGAATGTTCTAGTGAGAAAAGCATACTACACTGTTCGTAATTACATAGAAGACAAAGATGCTTGGAACATTCCACTTCTGCAAAGTAACCAACTGGTACATAAGAAACATAACATTGTAATATCCCAAAAAATTTTAACAAAATCTCTAAAAAAAAATGCCCCTCAGTTTCTTGCCGTATCTTCTGAGTAGTGGTTCTTTTTCCGATACGGTGGTAGAGTCATTGTGATAATTTGACGTACATAAGTGCGTCTGTGATGCCAAAATGATTAAAGAGATTTTGATTTGATTTGATTTGAATTATTTTTACATTCTCTATCAACCCCATACATATTATATTATTCTAACAACAGCCTACATAACATTCAGCGGGATTACACTATATATTTTCATTGCGTTTCAGTTGTAACATAATCCCTTGCATGACTTGTATATAGTAAACAAACATAGGCTTCCCTATCGTTTATTGAGCCTGTCGGCTACTTTACAAATCAAGAGTTTAAAACATTACTGTGTTCCGGTTTAAAGGGCATTGTAGCCAGCGAAATTATTTGGCATATGAGACTTAATATCTGATGTCTCGTGTTGATGAACGCAGAGCAGTGCTACGCAGTGCTCATGGTATTAAAAGTTGTGAGTGGAACTGCAATTGCTATGGGCAGGCGCGGCGCTAACCATAAGGCGAACGGCTTGCTCATCCCATCACACAGTACCATAAAAGAAGACACTCATTACTTCACTTTACGATCTCTACTAGACAACCTGCGGGTAACGTTACTCTAAGCTGATTAATTGATACAATGATATATTAGTCTGCGAATCTAGGTATATACATATATGTAGTTGTTATAAACGGATAGTTCCTCTGGTGCCGCCATACTGGCATACAGACATGGTCACAAGTTAATTAGTACATTACAATAAAAACAATGACATTGACTATAATATGAATAATAACAATAATAGGATTTAAAATTGCGATGTCAGTCAAAAAATAATACAAATGTCAAAATGAAAACGAATTATAACAAATAGAAATGTCAAATTATCAGTATACCAATCACACATTATATATTAGTCAATTTCTGTTTTGTCATCTATGTACATTCCTCAATGGTGTCGTAAGCTTTTTTTATTAGAAATTCAGATAGAGAGCAGAGCGGATGGCTGACGGAATCTTGTTAAACATTATCGGTGCCATACAGAACACACTCATTCTTAGCAGTTGGGTTCTGCATGGCCGATGCCTCTTACAATTACAAATTGTAAATAAATTTATCAGAAAAATTGTACATACAAAAAAGCACCAAGCAATCTCGCGATATGTGAACTGATCGTTTTCGAATGTATTTACGAAAACCTGCTACTTATGTATAATCGAACTTCGCTATTCCTGGAAGTGATTTGGTACTCCGTACAAGGGCTTAATGTACCTATTTCGGAAATCACAAGCTTTAAGCTTCATAGGTAATTTGTTCTTACACAAAATTACGGGAAAAAATATACCAATTGATGTATGTATGATACATATATGGAATCCCGCCCACGACTGCTCCCGTTACGTAAAAAGCTGTCAGCCTTTAATATTCAGGCTATTCATCTTTGTGCGACGTCCTATCGGTTCTAACATACTGACATCTATCCAAACCTCGGAAGACGCTTTGACAAGTAAATTCATCTGTAAAAATTTAATTATGTACCTAACACACCTAATTAAAAAAGCTTTTTTAAAATCATAAGCAAGTGTGGCCGAGCGGTAACATGTACTCCTTACGATGCAAATAACTAAGTTCGAATCCCGACTACACCCCCACCTCAACGACATTGCGCCCCACCATACAAGGCCCCCCGATACCCCCCAGAAGCGTGCACTGCCCCACTACGTTTTGCCACAGCAAGATGAGGTGGACCAGGACGAGGGCAACCTTCGACGCCCTACAGAAGACCCCAACCAACACAGAGCCGCTGAGAGGCCCCCGGCTATCGGAGCAGTCACCAGCGGCCTGCCAGTCCCCTGGGAGTAGATGCCTCCGTGCTTTTCCGCCTGGGTAATGAGGAACATCCCAAGGCCCAACCCTACCAACCCTCACGGAGAGGTGGAAGAGCAAATGATGATGAATCCCGACTCGGCCCTGCCGAGTCGAATCCCAAATCGCGGTTGACTCTAAAACGGGGAAGGAGAACATCCTGTGGAAAGCCGCTCACGCGCTTTGAAGTGGTATACCCCAGCCACGTTGGTAATACCATCCCCCAAACAAAGCCAGGCTAGGCCATCATGCGACCAATTTCGAGATGTTTCAGTCGCTAACCTGCGTCTTCTTCTAGAGTCTAGGTCTTGATAAGTGCTCCATCTTCGGCTACATGGTCCCATAACATCAGGCGAGGTGTAGGCCAAACACATAGATGTATAAAATAAATTATTATTTTTCTGATAAGCCTCCAATAACCACACGCTACAAATTGCGATTTGCTTTTCTTTCTACTACTTCTGTAGTGCAGAATGCTGGGTTCATTATCAAACCACTACTCTAGTAAATCAATTTACTAGACTGTGACCAAACTGTCACAAAGATGCTTGATTATTATAAAATATAATAATATGAAATTCAACGATATACTTAATCAAGAAAATATTGTTTTACTATTCACTCTATATTGATCTCCCGTTCTCTCGGATCTGTTCCTCAGAAGGGGTCATTAAGATTTAGTTGTTACCTGCAAATTGCGTATTCGATAGTTAATTGCGCTGTCTCTCATATACGATTTCTCTTTCACTCTCGTTGTTAATATTACCTTTGTCTCGCTCAGGTAAAAATGCAGTTTTCACTCTTGGTCAGGCGATGCTTCACGTTATGATCTAGCTGAGATATGTTTAGTTGTGTATAACAATGATAATAAATCATTCGTTGATTATGAGCTCCCGGTGCTAAATAAAAATTTTGAGTAGAAATATTTATGTTCCTTATAAATTTTAGGCTACATCTTCTATAAAATAAAGGTGAGGTTATATAGGTTTGTATGTATATCATAAAATTTTAGGGATCACCCAAAATTATTGTAAATTTTCTCGCAATCTCTACACTTCTTTTTTTATTACCACGTTTATTATTATGTCACTTGCTTGTATGTCTGTCTGTCGTTCCGGATGGAATCTTAAAACTGAAATATTTTTTTTAATCTACATGAAAGCCTTATTTCTGCACTCTTCGCCGTTCTTTTGTCCATGATTTCAAAGCGTTTTCATGGAGGGAGATACAAATGTGACTACTTTTCATTTAGGTTTTATATCGTACCTTTTAGTAAGTAAATCCAATAGAAGGTGCAAGTAGTTGCGAGGTTGCTACAACTTCGTTACGTATCGCTTCAGTTCCCCGCCCGCACTCGAGGGTACAGCTCTGCAAGTGACAGGAGTTAATTGTACTTTCACCTGCACTACAGGTTGCATTGTTTGTGATCCCAAAAGCAACCCAAGGGAAAATATTTGGAAGTTACTCGTATATGAAAGTTCTAGGTACTGTCTGCGATTATCCATTCGCTTTACGGAGTCTATTAAAACCGTTTCACAATTTATATCCCACTCTTATTTTCTATCTAACTAGATAGGTTAGAAAAAAAATGAACTGTATAGAAAATGAACAGTAATATACTCGTGGTAGGTCTCTCGTATGCGGGAGACCGTCTGGGTAGGTACCACCGCTTTGCCAGTTATTCTGCCGCCAAGCAGTAGTGCGCAAGCATTACTGTGTTCCGGTTTAAAGGGCATTGTAGCCAGCGAAATTATACTGGGCATATGAGACTTAATATCTGATGTCTCGGGGTGATGAGCGCAATGCAGTCCTACGCAGGGCTTTTTATTCTATTAAAACTCTGAGTGGCACTGCAATTGTTGTGGGCGGGTGTGGCGCTTACCATTAGGTGAACGATTTGCTCGTATTATCACTCAGTCACAAAAAAATTCATTGTTTTTTGTTTTGTTTACAGGTAAGTTCCAGTTATTAGCACCTGTCGCTCGGTACTACGCTTACGGCAGTAGATTCGGTAAGCCTATAGCCAAAGTACATTATACACTGAAACTGTATCTCTATATATGTAGAACGAAAACAGAAAGAGCAGAACTAAACGCAGCTTAGTAAATGCTCAGAATACTAAGGGACAGAAGCATCACTCCGCAAAGAAATTTAAACGAATAGCGACTCTTTTTTTCTGAATTCAATTCAGCTCGCGTAGCGCTGCATACCTACCAGTCATATTAACCTACAGAGCGCGTCTCTTTCTATCGCATAGCTCTATCTCTTCTGACGCGGCACGTGTAACGACGCGCGACTCGCCGTCGGTGTCTGGCTATGTACTTGTAGCTTCGTACCTACATTGCGGAGTGCGCTAGGCCTGGTAAATGGCAAAATTTTATAGAATTGTATGAATAAGTACGTACGTAAGCGCGTGCATCTAGAATGGCACTAGAACGCATCTCAGCCGTGGGAACCGCACGCAAGGACGACTCGCTCGATACGGGACATCATACCTTTCGAACTGTTGCATATCTTAGCTAATATACAAGCAATGTTATGGTACTTTCAGTTCGCTGTATATTTAGCAATACAGTTGATGTTTATGGTAAATAATAATCATATGTAGGTAGGTAATCTAGGTGTTACAATTACGTATATAATGTTCCTTATAATCTACCCTATTTAAAGGTGTGCAATACAATTCACATAACAATATTTTAATTGTTTGACAAGATGTCATTTTATTATTTTACATTCTTTGATACAAATGAATCATTAAAAATAATTATTACTCCTATAAAATGTCAAAGTTTAATTAATTATTTTCATATCTTAGGTATAGGTTATTACAATTTTTAAATGTCAAATTTTTACAATTTATAACTTGTCTATTTTAACTGTAGGTATTTATTTACAGAGTAAAAACAATTATTCAATAGCCATGTTTGTATTTCTAGTTTATATTTATTTTTATTAAGTGTTTTCATTTCTTTTGGCAATTTGTTATAAATTATAAAGCTTAAGCCTTTCGCATACTTCGTCCAGTTAAATTGACGACACTTAATTAATTTTTAGAAGTAAACAAAAACCGACTTCAATGTATCTTCGAAGTCCAAGGTCAAATATCGATGAAATTTATATGGGACCACTTCGTAGCTATACTGAACCCAACGCAAAGAGTTTTCCATATCGGTTCATGAATGACGGAGTTCTGAGGTAACAAACATTTGAAAAAATGATAAAAGAATAAAAAAAACAATCGAACAGAGAACACTCTCCTTTTTGAAGTCGGTTAAAAATTGACTTATTACCATGATTTATTTCATTATAAAACGTTCAATTTTAGATCATCATCGTCATTTTCCTGCTCGTCTACTGAAACTGATTTAGAACGATACAAGCAACGCAAGTTTGTGGTAACAGTGTTATCCTGTTGCTCTAAATGGTTTAGGAGTAGCCACAGATATAGCTAGTCCCGGAAATTTAAATACCATCCGAAATGCTCGAACCAGGAAGGAAAACGTCGTATTAGGTATACAGAAAATAAATAATAAATGACGCCCAACGATCACATTCATAGATCCTGGCCCTTAACTAGGATTCCTTGTATCTAGGGAACCAGGAACTACGAGGAGCATGGTCCCACAACACCCAGACACGAAACAAATGCTTGCGCATTTTTTTTTCTGTGCACATACATTTGCGGGAATCGAACCCGCAACCTCAGTGGTGTATGAGATTTGAGCCAACCTGCCCAACCACTACACCACAGAGGCTGTCAAATACATGTGTGCAGTGCATTTGACCACTCGCTAGTGTTATAAACACAGATCAAATCTGTTCTGTCGCAACCAACCTTCGCGACGCAACCCTGGGCCCTGTCACCCTCGATCATGATGACATCGCCTCCAATATTTATTATTTAATTGACAGCATCTAATCCCAATTAAGGAATTTCCTTTACTTGTGAAAATAATTCAAGGCCCAAGACTTATCTGTCCTGTCATCTATAAGTATAGTTTATTAGTGCCGGATGGACGTTCTTTGATGTACTGTGAAGAAGCCAAGATAATTAGGTCCGGGTTATTTCTGAGGCATCTCTTCTGACTATATATTAGGAAATTGTCTCTAGCATAAAATGAGGAAATTTTGGATATAGTTTTGGGTCAGGACTGTGTACTACATAATTATGTATGCAATCATCGAGACATTTTCTTGTCCTTATTAACTAGGAAAGAATTGCCAACAAGACTTATTTCATGGATACTAACATAAGTTTACGTAAACCTTCTTTTTTCTATATATAGCTAAATAGATTTATATTTAGGTATATCAACACGGTATGTTAAAAAACTATGTTATTATAAACTGAAATAAAAGTGACGCGGTTTGTAGAACAATTTATTACCTATTTACTAGCTGCGTCATGCGGTTTCACCTGCGGATAAAAGTATCCTATGTGTTATTCCAGGACCTAGAAAGTTCTGGGTGGCACTGCAATTGTTTAAGCAGGCGTGGCTCACCATCAGGCGAACCATTTCATCGTCTCATCAGTCGGTACCATAAAAATTAAAAAACCTAGAGTATTAATACACCAAATTTCATCAAAATCCGTTCAGCCGTGGCGGCGTGAAGAAGAAATACACTAGCATACAAACGTTCGCATTTTTAATATTAGTGTGTACCTACTCTTCCAACCTTTCCCGAAATGAAGTCCTTTCTTATGTTTCCACTAAAACTTTAGCAACACCGAACAAGCAAGCAATTTGAATTTCTCTTGATTTCCTCCCGCAGGTGGTCGCCTCCGAAAGCGCCTCCTCTCCGCCATAAACAATTTTCTAAGTTTCCGAAGTAGATAACCAATAAAACGTACGCCATTTCATTGAGACTTTCGTTTATCCGCCGTGCCTCTGTGTGGGTGTACTGCACACGACGGAACCGTCGTAGAAAAGATAGAGAATCCTGCAAGTGTGTGTAAAATGCACGTTGGTATGTCAGTGTATGTGTGTGTAAGTGCAAGGTTTGTCAGTGTGCGTGACGGTAGGAAGAAAGTGCATTCTGCGCTGCACGGACGACTAGGCGAGGGAAACTTGACGTGCTGCCGGCTGCACACGGGGATAGCTTTTAGAAAACATGCGCGTCTTTAGTTTAGCAACATTAGCCGATGTTTACTTAGCGAATGAGGTTTCCGCATACCTGCATCCTAGTCATGATGCACTGCTATGATGAACTCGTGTTGAAACAGGACCTGGAATGTATGTAGTGCGTTAGGCACATACATATTCTTTCGCATCAAACTATCCGGATACACATTTGCGCAGATTTATTATTATTGTAGCGCGGTTTCTTATAGTATTGTCACACTACTTATGTGAATATTATCAAATGGTTAATATCTCTAGATCCTAAGACTAACCTTCACTCCCAATCTACCAGCCGCTAACCCTAGAAGAGATTTAGTACTACACCAAGCCCTTATTCTCTAAATATAATAACGCAATTATTTTTTATTTTGGTTCTTGTTAAAGTATGGACGTATGGGCGTATTATATCAGAGAAAGTTAAATAATAAATCTAAAAGAAAATCTATTAAAATCGCAAATGATCATATTGATCGATATTATCTTGAGACGGCAGTCCGTGTGCCGCGGCGTTATGCGCCGGCGCAGCCGCCTGCACTTGCACTAGTAAACTTGTAACAGTTCCAGTTGCTGTTTCCCTTTCGAACCACTACTGGCACGCACTGGCGCAGTGGCGCACTGATGCACGCCGCGCCGGCCGCGGCATGCAGGGTGGAACAGATTTATTGCTTCTCTCACACATACTAACGCTGGGCTTTAACATACATAAAATATTTTCCAAAGTTCCACAAACCCGCTGTACAATTATTTTACATATTTTTACATATATACACATACACTGATTTAATTTTAGATTATCGGCGGGCCCCAAAACTAGGCTATGCCTACATCTTGGCGACCATAATGAATACAGGCAATAGATTACTCTAAGTAATAAATAAATAATAATAGTTTCTATAAAAATAATTAACTTCATCATCCTTTTCATATAAATCGAAATTCTACTTTGATGAACTTGAAGGTCTAGTCACAAATCACAAACAATTTCCTTGATGGAACCTTCCTGCAATATACTAGGTACACACTTATACAATTCAATTAAATTGAAAAAGTGGTACGTTGATGATCATTTTTACTGTTGTGTATTCGCGATAGCAAATGACATAGACATATAACCTCAAAGAACTATCAAATAAAAAAAAACAAACTATAAAATAACAAATAAATTGATAATTAATTTTTGAAAAATACAAAAAACCAAGTATGACCTACTAAACAAAAAAAATAATTCTCAAATAATTAAATGCGTTGTAATCGCGTTACAAACATAAAAAACATACAGTTGAATTGACAACCTCCTTCTTTTTGAAGTCAGTTAAAAATACATTAAATGAACACTATTGAGATTAATTATATGATTAAAAAAACCTTTGTACATAAACCTTACAAGTATGTAATTATTAATAACTTGAAAGTGTGTGTTTTTAAGCTATTCAAGAAAGCTACTCAAGAAGAGCATAAAGAGCATGGTCTTAACAGTAATTAGTTGTCTTAGGTCTCGTCTAGACGCCAGGCCTTGAAGCCCAGGCCTTGACGTTATATCCGAGAACATCACAAAAATTCTGGGGAACAGTAACGTTATTATTTTCTACTAATTGGGATAGTTGGGAGGTTTGTCTGGGGGTTTGCTACAACACTATGTTCACTATTTAAAGGTTAAATGCTAGCGAACAACGGCTGTTGCGGCGAGCCAAATATTTCGTGTAAATTCTTGGGTTGAACGAAATATATAGGAAAGATTTTGATTCAATCAATCAATCAATCAAAAGTTCTTTAATCAATTTTGGCATCACAGACGCACTTATGAACGTCAATTATTACAGTGACTCTACCACCGTATCGGAAAAAGAACCACTACTCAGAAGATATGGACAACCGTCGTTTGTCCATACAACAAATCCCAATTCGGGACAGTTTGAAAACAAATGATTAATTTATATTTTATATTTGTTATATCCCCGTTTCTAATATTGACACAATGATGAGAAAAGCAATAAAAACCTTGTTCAGTTACTTATTATTCAGTTATGTATATATATATATATATATATATATATATATATATATACACATATATACATACATACTACATTCAACTTTACCACCTCCTCCATTTTTTCTTTTTTCCTTAATTTCTTTTTTTTACTTTTTTTTCTCTATTTTTTCCTTCTTCATAATTCATCGTCATGGATATGACTTTGAGCTGAACTACAGTATAGATTCGGACAGAACAGAGTTTGGCAATCATAACATCATTAACATCGTTTCGTCATACACATCCTCAAACATAAAAAGAAAACTACTAAACATTACTTGTCTAAAAAGATCTCCGATTTTTCTCCGTACAGCCGTAAATCATCGGATCGCAAGCAACAAGCGGGCAATTAAACCAACAATATAGTTTCCCCGGTTTTCGCACGCTCGCGTTTTTCTCCGCAGAACAATGTCATAATTGACGGTGGTTTCCACTTTCAATTTCAAGTGCAGCGATGCACTGTGCGGTACGGTGCGCAGCTGCAATGCTTCGAAAGCTATTTTTATTGTTTGAATCTACTCGTATTTGGAGTCCCTTGCCTTTCCATTTAAGATCTCTGTTGTGGCTCTGGAATAGAAGCTTCTGTGGAATGGCCTCTGAATACATTTTCCACTCTCTCCGAAGGAATCCCTAATTTTCTGCCTAAAAATAGATAGATAGAAGGCTTTATTGCAAAAAATAATTTAAAGACATTACATAAAAACAATTAAAGAAAGTGTTACAATGGCCAGCCCTATCGTTAAAAGCGATCTCCTGCCTTTGGATGGAGAGGAATTATCAAAATTTTAAGAACAAAAGAATAGTTTTCTTTTATATGTAACCGAATGACGAGACGAGCTGGTCGTTTGCCTGATTGTAAGCAATACGCCAGCCCATAACAATAACAGCACCACCCAGAACTTTGGTTTGCAAAAAATTCTGCGCGGCGCTGCACTGCGCTCGTCACCCTGAGACAATTAGTTATTGAGTCTCACAATGCCCAGTAATTTCGCTGGATACAATGACCTTCAAACCAGAACACAGCTGATGCTTGCGCACTACTGCTTGGCGGCTGAATAACTGGCAAAGCGGTGGTACCTACCCAGACGGCCTCTCGCATACGAGAAACCTACCACCAGTAAGATTCAATTCAATTCAATTCAATTCAATTCAATTATATAAATAACTAAAGTAATGGATATTAGAACACCTGTGTTATTTTTACAAAAGGCGTTTCTATTTCCCAAAAGATACAGACTCCTCTTAAAAGAGCCTAAGGAACTATTTAAAAAAGATTAATGCTTAAAAATAATTTTGATGTTACCTTTGTTACTTAAGACTTCTGATAAAATAAATTATACATAAATTAAATAAATTATATATTATTTACCAGAGAAAACATTGAAAATGCAATAAGGCCTAACACGTGGCTACTAGAAGCCTCAAAGAACCCAGAGAAAAAGTCTTATTGGGAAGAAACCGAGACTTAATTTGAAGGTTTTTTTTAATGATCTCGTACTAAGATCCTGGGCCCTAATTAGGATTCCCTGTATCTAGGGAACCAGGCGAACATGATCTTACAACACCCAGATATGAAAAAACGCTTGCGCCTTTTTTTCTGTGCGCAAACATTTGGTCCGTCACGGGAATCGAACCCGCAATCTCGGTGATGTATGAGATTCGATACAACTGCCCAACCACTGCACCACAGAGGCTGTCAAATTTAGTAAAGTATATATTGTTTATCAAAGTCTGTTTCTTTACCAACGCCTTGCTTATCTAACTAAAACAACTAAAATCTCGTGGTCATTTTTCTTGATAGCCCTAATTACTTACTGATAGCTCTCCATCTCTTGGTGGGGATTTTTGGAATAAACCTATTTTATAAATAATCTGTTGCAAATAATATAGCATTATCGAACCATGATGCTATATTCTTAGAAAACATTCCATTTTGTCAACTGTTTTTCTGCCTATAGTACAGTATCGTATCATGTTTGTTTACAGTTTTCACTCTCTATATTTTTCTAGGAGAAAATTCCGCGGCATTACCGCTCGTCCCGCCGCGCCGCGCCGCGCCACGCAACGCCACGCGGCGCGGGGTGGAGGCGCGGGCGGCGCGCGAGCATCTCGTGTGATCTACCACTTTTTCTCCGCGACACATCCACTTAATAAAGCAACATGGCCGACCAGACACGCAACCGCATCTGCAATAACTGTATATCGTGACAATTTATTGATTTTATTCTTATATATATCGTATTAACTGGCCACCTGCAGTCGATTACCTTGGTGCTGAACATACTAAAACAAAACAAACTGAAAAAAAAACTTAATCAATAACATAATTATTTTTAGAAAAACAAAAACAGACTTCAAGACTATACCTATATTTTGTGACTTGTTGATTATTTCAAAAAGCGCTGAATCAAGTTTGATAAAATTTATATGGGACCTCTGAAGAATAGACCTACCAAACAAAAAATAATCATCAAAATTAATTCATAATTGGCGGAGTAATCAGCAATTTGCTCAGAGATAAATGAGATAATGATCAAAAAAGGGACACTTCATACTAATCCACCGCAGTAACTCAACTTCAGTCGGCAAGCAATCGGTAGCAATCAAACTCGTAAAACTCGTAAAGTCAACTAACCGTGACAATGAGCTGTGAGCACCGTTAAGTGCAGAAGCGACTGCATATCACAATGCCACTGCAGGGTTGCGATGTCATAAGAGTCCAACTTTCACCGGGATATTTAGGGTCAGACTGCCTGAAACGCCCTCGCACCTAACTAACCTACTGCTCTCACAAAATACTAGTTTGTATGATAGAATATTAGCGCATTTTTTTTAAATACGATACGTAAAAGGATTTCTCTAATAACGAATTAATTCAACTTGATTTCACAAGATTTTGTTTATCTTGTATCGTAATATGTATGTAGGTAATCATTTCTAATTTCCCGCTATCCGGTTGACCTGAAAATTGGCATGAATGGGAAGTTCTCAAACTCAAACCCAAGTGGCAGAAAAATTACTCAAAAATAAACTTACCAAGTTTGATATTGTTGGACTTGTCTCGAGAGTATTTAGGAAAGAGTGGTAAAGGCACTGCAACTGTTATGGGCAGGCATGGCGCTTACAATCAGGCAAACAACTTGTTCGTCTCATCCCTCAAATCCAAAAAAAGGACATAATTTAAATCCGGGAACGTCCTCCTTTATTGCGACATATGGCAGCCCTAATACATCGCCCAGGAGTCACGTTCATTGGCACGGCTATCGCAAAACCTACAAAAACGAGGATGTGTCGATACGGCCGGTGGAGTGTTTGCCTTCTCGCATCCAAGGCTGCTCGAGTGGTGGACATTGTCTTCTGTGGTTACCGATTCTTGTTACACTCTCTATCTGTTAGACAAATACTTAAATGTTGAAAAGTCCACAGATACTCAAGGATATGCATTTTAGCTATAGGTGTAGACAAGGGGCATAAATGTGTGAATAGGAGCGTTTCCTAACCGCTATTCAACAGCTGCAGCTTTTTCGTTCATCAGAGCGTAGATTATGCCATAAATAGCATTAAAACCTTACCTAACTCTCACAAATAAATATTAAATGCACGCTGAATTAACTACTCTACCCACAAATTAGATACGCAAATAAAATATAGACAACATTTTGACATGTGAGAACGTAACCTTTTCCTTCACCTACATAAAAAACATAATTTCTTGCATACTAACAACTTAAAGAAAATGCAAAGCTTACACCGGACTAACATTACTACTCGCTGCCAACCGGACAAAGCTAAAAATACCCGCAGAAATAAAAAAAAGCTTCGACCAGTCTTCCTGTGTTAATCGATGCCAATTACAACTAACGCATAACTCGGGAATCTTTGAGAAAACACTAGCCATTTCTTTCTGACATATGAAGCTTTAGAGAGATAGAAAGGGATGGAATCTGCTTGTTGAAGCAAAATTATGTATGCACGCTGAAATATGTTCGTCTATGTTTATGTTAGTCGCTGGCACTATCTGGGTAGAATCTTCATATTTCTGTATCCCATACCAATTCTATGTTATTTTATGCAAGTGTACCAGTAATCGCTTTTTTATCTGTATTGTAGCATCATGTTATCAATATTTCACTATTATTATCAGTGAAAATTAATCAATCAACAGCAATATCGGAATTCTGGGAATATATTTTATGAAGTGAAGATTACATAATTTCCTTCACACACTAGGTACTTACACTTATCTACTTAATTGGCTTGCCATACGGCAGCTTGTTTCCTAAAAACATGTTCATTTCTTGAGTTCGAGTTAACAAATTCATTAATTAATAATGTATTAAATTCAACCATTATAAAAAAAGAAAATTACTTGAACCAATACGTCATCACGTACATCCCATCGTACTAATATTATAAACGCGAACATTTGTAACAATGTATGGATGTATGTCTGTTACTCTTTCACGCAAAAACTACTCAATGGATTTTGATGAAGTTTGGTATATAGGTACTTTAGGTCCTGGATTAACACATAGGTTGTTTTTCTCCCGGGAAACCGTGGGTGAAACCGTGGGGTGCAACTAGTTAATAATAATTAAATAAAGCCCAACCGCATACACAATATATTTTACTGGGTTTCCGATGGAGTCACTTAGTGCGACCAACACGATGGTATTAGTATCTACCGGTATATGTAACTTATACATATGTCTGTTGTATAGCAGGAATCGTACCAGCTAACAGTGTTGGTTCAGTTCCAGTCATCACCTTCAAAACACCTAGTGTAGTAGCAGGCATTCATCACAGGTGGCGAGACCTAAACACATGCTTACATAAATAACGTATAAACTAAACGTCTTAGTGCATGCAATGTTTACATGTGTGTAACCATGACAGTATAAAGAATATTCAGTTATGTCACTCCATCAAACCCAAAATATACGACTTCATACTAATTGAGAAAATGACAAGTTATTGACAGATTTTGTAAATATCAGCTAGTTTTATCATGACTACGATCGGATATAATACTCCAAACGCGAAACTTACAACCTATCGTTGAGATCATGAATAACTCAAGCCTACCGCAACAATCGAGAAGCTTTCGTTTCACAGCGCGTGCGAGTTCCGATACTGTTTGCATTAGTCTGTGTTCTAAAGCTACGAGTGTGTGTGGTAATGCGCGGGCGCAGCGTAGCCTTGAAAGCGAGCGACGACTGCACTCGCGGCTAAGTGTGCAATCGGAAATACTCGAGAGCATGTTATATGGCTCGTAGTTTATCGATTATAAGTACGTGTTTTTTTATCTGTGACCATGATAGCACTCTTAATACTTCTAGTTAGATTAGAAAAGCCTGTAAAATTAAAATGGAGCGTAACAGAATCTTATAAGATTATATACCTTTAATTGATCTTATATGAAATTTTTACCAATCGTTTTATTGATAAATCATACCAGATTATTTTCTAAGCTTAGCAGCTTTGCAGAAATTTAGACTAAGATATCTTTTATGAAACATAACTTAGCTATTCACAGAAACCAAATGCAGTCCAATCTGCAACACCTCTGTCGCAGGCCAGGCATCGTCCCTTGCAGCCGTCTCTCTCGCACACCAGTTCCACCAGCTCCCCGTCTCCCTCCCACCTGCAGCTCGCAGGAAGTTAAGATAGATTGATGATCTAAGCGCAGGATTCGATCAGATATTCTCGTGATGCTTTTATTCTGTATCTCGGGTTCCGTTGCTTGTTGCTTCGCGTATTTGGTTTTATTTTGCCTTGCGTTTTTGTCGCGGTTTGCTGGAACTTTGTATGGTATGAATATTTTTTTATCTTTATCTCTATCTTCAGAAGTCTGATTAAAATGGTGGGTCATGCAAATGGCTAGTTGTGATGAAGTAGTTTCAGTCAGCGGTTAGGATATTGGTGTACTTTGATTGGGTATTTTGTTGAATATCTCTATTCCTTACAATTTTACATGAGGCTCTAGCGTCGTACTAATAAAATACGACGTAGATTGAACGCAACGTCAGATTGTAAATATATTGACGCATGACCCGCTTTACGAAGTAAATATTGCGAATACTATTGTATGCTACGACTTTATTATGTAGATACAGAATTTATTTTACTTTATTGTGTTTATGGCTAACAGCTACTGAAAATGAGTATAGAAAACCCAATCAAAAGCCTCCACAAATAAAAGTTAATTTAAATGTGCTATCGTCTAAATAAACAAATCACAATGTATCATAGCACCATGCAATTACAAATTGCCATGATTTGGTATCGATGACGTTAGGGCTGCGTTCACCGCAGCCAGACTACTTGAGAATAGGCCGATATTGGAATGCTCAGACTTCACAAGCTTATTAAATGTTACGGAAAAACGCAAGAGATAAGAGTTCTTCCAGTGTGGTGCTGGCGAAGGATGCATGCAATAATTTGAATTTATATTTATATGCTTTATTGCCGGGGTCGGTCTTTCTCGATACTTTTATTTTTATTTTTTATGTAACTGAATGACTAGACGAGCTGGTCGTTCGCATGATGGCAGCAATACGCCAGCCTATAACAATAACAGCACCAACCAGAACTTTGTTTTATAAAATCCTGCGTGGCACTGCACTGCGCTCGTCACGCTGAAACAATTAACTGTTGAGTCTCATAATGCCCAGTAATTTCGCTACAATGCCCTTCAAACCGGAACACAGTTGCTTGCGCACTACTGCTTGGCGGCTGAATAACTGGCAAAGCTGTGGTACCCACCCAGATGGCCTCTCGCATACGAGAAAACTACCACCATTTATAATCTGGGAATCTTCAAATCTTGAGTGAACAGGTACTATCTTGGCAAGCGTGCTACATAGTTGACCACATCGTCGCTTACCATCAGGTGAGATAGTGGTGAAACGCAAGCCAATTAGAAATTAAAAAAAAAACGTTAACAAAAATTTCACAAATTCAAGCGTGAGAGATTATTTTGAGGTATATATATGTACAAATAGTTCATACAGCACCATACACTTTAAAGCTTAAAGCAAAGTGGTGCCGAAACTCAGGTAGATTGGTACCTATACATTTTCTTGTCAGTATAATTATACCCTACTACAGTTTAACCTAAAATAAATTTAAATATCTTTCGGAATACGTAGGAAATGTTTTCGGGTTTGTTTTCAATCAGCCCCAGTATAGACTTCCTCGTGAGAGCTAGTTTCATTGCGCACTCGTGGATTCCGTGTTTATAGGTCACAAGTTCACAACACACTGAATCTGGGATTGCGGAAGCCGTTATAAAATAGGACGGAAGCAGAGTTTGAGTCACTGCGATATAGGTGTAAACAATGGAAACACTGAAAAAGATAAAATATTACCTATGTGGTAGGATTTTCGTGGTAGAATGCGAGAGGGCGTCTGAGCTGGTACCTACGCTTTGCCAGTTGTTCTGCTGCCGCCAAGCTATAGTGCGAAGCAATACCGTGTGGCGGTTTTAAGGGCATTCTAGCCAGTGAAATTACTGGGCATTATAGGACGTGAAGTCCCGCGCAGTATTTTGCAAATCAAAGTCAGGGTGATGCTGCAGTTATTCACTCAATTTAAAAAAAATACCTACTATCATAATTTTTAATTTGGGCAGCATCATGGAACCCAGTGATTAGCAAATGTTCTCGTCGCGGATTATGTTCAAAGAACTCCAGTGATACCGTCAGTATAGTGTGCCTTGGTGACAACCCTTTACTTTTACAAGACCAAGTGCGGGTAGTTGGTGACAACGCCCGCCTTACTCGACGCTGATACCCGCTTTCTTCAGTTTCTCGTGACCACGGCCGATGCAACTTGGTCAAAATGCCGAAGTAAATAAAACAAATGTTTTAGCGCGTTTAAGTCCGTTTTTATTATAAAAAACTATGTGTTTGAATCGCGAAAAATGAAAAGTTACTTATTACAAAAGCTCTTTGATGACATAATTCCCCGTAAAAGACCGCTGCTGGCTATGGGTCCCTGTTTTTGTTAGCAATTCATCTAGTCTCAGCCACTGATAGCTATTATTCAAATCTAGCGCCTAATAGGGGTGTAGCCATTTAATACTAAAGTGCCCAAGAAACATTTGTGTAATTCCTCCACTCTATTGTCCCAAAGAGACCGCTTTAATTTAAACAAGTAAAACCATATTCCTAGTTCGCTCGCACCCGGCAGACATACAAACTGCCAGCGGGTTTGTCCGACCTTCCGACGCTTTTGAAGGTCAAAATGTACCTACAATAGGTACCGAAAGTGCCGCAATTGTAAATTTGGCTCACGTACTTCATGTCGGTGTTTTTGCGCCCTTTATTCGACCTATATTCGCCGGAAAAGGATGGAAACAAGCATAGCATAATGCTTACATGGTAACCGTGTAAAAATGCCGGTTGGTGACGGATTTACCGGCGCTACCGGAGGGATGTCTGCATGTTTAATAAACGTAGGTACCAATGTATTACCTGAATCCTTATTTTTCTGTCTCGAATAAGTTCATGTTTCCAGATGTTAATTCCCTCGTACAATAACGTACGCTATTTTTATTTACCTCATTATTCTCACAATTTGAGTGAGTTTATGTACTTTTTACTCGTATAATTGTGTTCTGTCAGCATGACTCCACTACATCTTGTTTCAATAACCTGCTAACACGTAGGAAACGACTATTTTTCTGGCATATCGTTATCACTAATTACATAACCCTCCAGTGATTCGGACCGGGTTCGATGCCCGCTCCATCGCGATAGGAAACCTGACCTGGGACCCGAGACCCCTAACCGCCGATAACCGGATACTACGCACATCTAAGATTTGCGTTTTGACGGTAGTGATTAAATTGTTCGGACACAAAACCTGATACTATGGAGTGATAAAAAAAATATATAATATAAAAAAACACAATACGTTTTATAATTCTACGCTAGTAGTAGCTACGGGAGTGGGACCACGGAAGTGCAAAAACGAAGGAACGTATGGTGCCGCGCGCAGAGCAAAATGTGCATGTTTATGCAATTTGTATTGGATTGGTTACCATTCCGCTCATCGGCCGCTCGCCGCTGTTGTCGAAAACGCGGCCTTAAAAACAGAAACCAATGAATAAAAATACTACTTAGTCCCTACATTTACCAATTTTTTTATTGTAAATCCACTAAATTAAAATACGCAACAGACATTCTTACTTAATGTAACTTAATACAGTCTAAACAGCAGAGTAATTTTTATAAAAATCTTGATATAATTTCCGGATTCTTTTTATTTCTTAGATTTCTTTAAAACATTTCTACAGCCACGTTTATCTTATTTATATTATTCTTATTTTTACAGATTCATTGATATATAAAGGTTACTAGTAAAATGTATTGTGATATCAATATCACCACAATAAGATTTCTCAATCTAAGATTATGAAAGTAAATAGGACATGTAATGTAAAACTTACTATACAACACTCATCTCAAAATATTTATTATTCCTTACATAACTTTTATTTACATATCTTTAAATGCACATTATTTCAGCTAATTAGTGGAGCGCGTTGAACTCTCATGCATGCATTTAAAAAATATTACATTATTTTTGAAATTATTTTTAATGAAATATCTTTCATCGTTATAAATCTCATATATAAATGATTCCTCTTGGAGCTGTCCTAGTTATATCTCGAGTGTTATCATCGCTTCCTGACCTTACTCTCCTCTATATCTTGTCGCTACTAAAACTCTCTCTTTTATTAATGCAAATCACTATTACATAATAAGCTCGTCACTTATGTACCACGACAAGCGATATCACTTTAAAGAGCGATTTTTTAATTGTTGCTACTAGTGACTTCCTTTATATCTAACGGTATTGTTAACAAAATCTGTAACTTACAATATTTTAAGCGATAAATGTGCGAGTAAAAAATCAAAAGTCAAAGGATATTTATTAAATAGGCACATAAAATGCACTATTAAACGTCATATACACAAAACAAATCAGATAAAATACGTTAAAAAATTTAACTTAAAATATCATTTGAAAAAAGCAAGGTAAGCATGTCTACCCATTCTTTCCCAGTTTATTCTGACACTGTTCCAAATATGTTTCGCTTTTATTTGACATAATTATTATCAGATTAATTTCAAATGCAAAATCGCACGGCTTCTATCTCTATGTAATATATCGGAGCGATAATGGGTAGAGATCGAAATTATCACGTATGTATAGATATCGATGTATACTTCCCGTGTGTGCAATTAATTCATATCTTTTGCGTAATGATGAAACGTTCGAGTACGTTGCAGCTTATCTCGATTTCGCAATATCGCTTACATTAACTACCTGTATTCACGCACACATGCAGAATCGCGTAAAATTGCACGAGAGTTTTCTCACACAGATGTAACATTTAAAATTGTCTGTTTAGTACAAACGAACCGGTGACATTGGCTCCAAATTCATAGTACGCCCTATCTATTTACCACCAGAACCACGGGACCTATCTCGAGTAACACATTCTACCTACCAAAGCACAAAAAAGCAGCGCCGTAGAGCTCAGCGTACGCTGGGCGCGTTCAGTCAGTATGTCACGTGGCCATGCCTGCGCGAGCGCAACTTTATTTGTAAAGTCGGTCAATGCCCCGAGCGTTAGATAAAAAAAACCACATTTGTTTACGCGCTTGTTACGCAAACTTTATTAATGATTGTCTCTCCTACGTTCCGGTTACAGATATAAAATAGTTTACATTATCTATTAATAACAAATTACAATGTTATTTTTGTGAAAATATGAATTCACTATGTCCAAGCGAGTTAATCATCGCAAACAAAATTAATCCAGTATATATTGTGTGTTATATTATAAATTTTCATTTACGAATTTTATCCATAATAAAATATGTATCAGTCAATACAAAATTACTAATCTAATTATGAAAACCAATTTTGCTTATAAAGCAATTAATAAGAAACAATGATTTCCTTGTAAAACCCAATATCCGAAAACAATTACCTAACTGAGTCACCCGTGCCGTACGCCGCCGGCCGGCAACGTTAATTAATTAGCCACCTTTAGAAAACCTGTTAGGTAACTCGGGAAATGGAGGAAAGCTCCAAGACGAAAGTGGAAAAAGCTCCCCAACACCAACACAAGACGCACACACGCGCAGTACGCACACATGCGCGCACCGCGCTGTGTGCGCGACGCACACACGCGCGCGCTACGAAAACGAAAGTGTCCGATCGACGGCGAACGCGGCCGAAGCGAGCTCACGAAGTCAGTGGAACTCATCGTCGAAACTGGGACATCAGTCCGCAATTCGACGCGAACGCCGGCGGACGGCGCGCGATTGCAACACCGCTCGTTACGCCGTATGACATAACTGCAAACTGTGGGCTCGTGATTATGGTGTTCGGTGTAAACAAGTAAACATGATGGCTGTGGAAGCGCGCCCGGGGAGCGCCGGAGCGGAGCCGCGCCGGAGCCCGGAGCCCGAGCGCAGTGAGGAGCCGCGGACGCTGGCCGCCAGGAAGGCCTACCCGGCGTCGCCGCAGCGCGATGATTACCAGACTGTTCAGACCGAAGCGCCGGCTTCGCAGGAGAAGTGCAAAGAGGACGTTTCTTACACGGAATACAAAGTGTTGCCAAAGGAGTGTGAGGAGGAGGCTCCGCTGGACCTGTCGGTACCCAAAGTGTCGGTGTGTTCGTTCGCGCGGCACCCGTTCACCGAGGCGGCGGACTTCGTGCGGACGCAGCTCATCCTGCAGCAGTCGCAAGGCTTCCTGGCCACGCGCGACTCCGGCACCGACTCCGACGACTCCGCCGGCCGCTTCAGCCCCGAGGAGGACGCCGCCACCGGCAAGGCGGCCTACAAGAAGTCGCTCATCAAGAGATACAGTAAGTTGCATTGCTGTTCGTGCCGCGCTCTCGCCGGAGATTTTCGTTTCGTATCTCCCTATCGGCATTACGTGGGACGTTACCAAATATAATTCGATTGCAAATTACATGTAATTCAAACGAGATATCTAAATTATGTTAATATTTGAATTCGATATTATAACATTCCAATGCGTATTCATTCATTCGACATTATCTAATCTATACATGCCGTAATAAATATTGTTTCCTGAAATATAACATACGATTACATGAAATGAAAATCTCTGAAATGGTAAAGAAAGTAAGCTACGGCTACAGCCGGTGTAGCGCTACGCGGCGCAGCGCTACGCGGCCCTTTGCTACGGAACTGTGCTTTCTTTGCTTGCTACGAAACACCAAAAACTATAAAAACATTTTGTCTACGTTAGCATTCATTTTAATTTGCCGTTTAGTCTGTGTTAACATGTTTTGTATATAATATTATTCTGATTCATATATTTTTGTTTTTACACTACTGACATATTATGTACTTAGATATCTGGAATTATAAAACCTAACAGCTGTATAACGGGTAAACCCGTGGATACCTACTCAGAATAATCAATAAGCATATATTCAAGCAACAGTACGAGCAGAGCGCAACTGACCTAGCGCAACTTGCAACGCTGTTTACTTAATTACTTACCTACTCAATTGCACACAACACATGAACAAATATACTACCTGTACAATATTTGTCTTATGTAGAGACTTGGCTACATCTATATTTATATATATATTATTATACAAAAAGTGCTGAACGGATTTTCACGAAATTTAGTATGTAGAGACTTTAGGTTCTGGAAAAGGCTACCTTTTATCCGGAGAAACCACGGGGTACAGCTAGTATATCATATTTTCTATATATTTATGGAACGTGTTAGGTGACATTTTTTCAAAATATTTTAAGTATATACTTTTATTTGTATTTTGGTAATAGGTTCTACCGTATTCCCTTCCAACTTTTTCTGCTTCCAATCCAACCGACTCAAAACTACTGTAACATTTTGTTAAAATAAAATTGAGTGAGTACATCGAAGTGATTAGAATTACTTCAACAGTTGGCTGATATTCCCACATTAGGTACTAAACATATATAGGTATACACTTATATATTATTTAGTAAATTTTGCGTACTAGCCAAATACTTGAGGTTTCAGTGGATTTTAAGGAAATAACGACTATCACCAGGATTATCCTTAAATTTCTTCTTTTCCTTAACTGAAACCTAACTAGAATTTCCTATAATTCAGGAATTAGAAGTATTTGTTTCGTGTCTGGGTGTTGTGGGACCATGGTCCTCATAGTTCCTGGTTCCCTAGATACAGGGAATATTATGATCAGGATCTATGTGATCGATGGGCGTTATTTTTAATTTTTTTTATTGATTTACGTTCTTCTACACTAAAGCCGAGACCAAAGCAGTATTTTAGAACCCGGAAAGATCCCAGAAAACTTACTACTGAGTATTGTTTAGACTTCTATGAAAATGTACACATTATTTTATCATTTTTCATAGTTGGTATGCAATTTATTATTAGCAAGACTCAAATTTGAATACCGAGACAAGGTTGTTCTTCGAACTCAGCACTAAACCATTTTTATGTAAGAAGTGACAAGACGAGCAAGTTGTTCGCCTGATGGTAAGCAATACGCTTGCCGATAAAATAACTTCAAACAGTATAAGTTTATAGTATAAAAATATTTTATTAAGATTTTATATTATTATGTTTTTATTTCATAAACAGATTTCATAAAGGAGGATTCAGACAGGGGGAATGAGGTTCTATGTTCCACTGTTTTTTTATGTATGTTCACCGATTTATCCGCCAACTGTTGACCGATTTCAAAAATTTTGCGTTCGGTTCAGTATAGCTGCAAGGTGGTCCCATATACATTTCATCGATATTTGACCTTAGACTTCGAAGATACATTGAAGTCGGTTTTTCTTTAATGTATACTTGTTTTCCTATTAACGGAAGTACTTACGAAACAATGTCATTTTTTTGGCAATATAAGGTTTCTTTTGAAACCAGAAACAATATCTGAACCTTGTAAACGTCGTCAAAGCAGAAGATGTCGATATTCAATTGGATACCGAACGTAATGATTAATTTATCTATGCGAATACCGGTCAATTTACTCTAAACCTCCTTTGATAGTCTGCAATATTGCTTGGAAATTCAGTCTAATCCATAAACACAGGAATTGCCATACATTCGAGTAAATAGAGATGTCCATAGTAAACAAGGACCGATAGCGGCGCGGCGGCGAGCAGACGGGCCGGCGGCACAATGCGCCATTGTACACGTATAGTGTGCAAGAATGCGCCGCCCTCGATGCTGGATTCACTTTTTATAAGCAGTCTAGACTATTTTTTAGAGTTCCTGTAAAAATAATCTGGTCCGGAGAAGGAAAGCCGAAGATCGGGCTCAGTGGCGTGCTATGGGGTAGGCCTGTGTCCAGCATTGGGCTGATGTAGGCTGATGATGATGATGAAGAAATAATAGCCCAAATGGTAGTCTGATCTCTAACTCTTTCAAATGCATCTTTGAGAACATAGCAAAAAAAAACAATCAAAAATGTTTGGGTTACATCAGCAATCAATACATTTGTGCTAGACAGAGAATGCAGCGTTCGGACAGCATTCCAGCTTATTCAATTCAAAAGTTCTTTATTTCAATTTTGTCGTCACAGACGCACTTATGAACGTCAATTATTACAATGACTCTACCACCGTATCGAAGAAAGAACCACTACTCAGAAGACATGGCAAGAAACTGAGGGGCATATTTTTTAGAACTTTTGTTACAATATTTTATGTTTGTTTTTGACATTTTTATTTTTCTTATGTGCCAGTTGGCTACTTGGCAGAAGCGGAATGTTCCATGCATCTTTGTCTTCTATGTAATTACTAACTGTATAGTATGCTTTTTTATTAGAATATTTTTCATACTCAATTTGAATCTACTTTCTGTGTGTGTATTGTTTAGTCACTCAATAAAAGGAAGCCTTTATAGAAAGAACTGCATTTGAATCATTGTCCTAGAGTGATGATCAAGGAGGACAAACAAATAAGCCCTGAAGACCGCAGATAACTCAGAAACGAGGACATCAATTCAAAAATAAATTAATTAGATGCACATAAAAGGCAAACATGCAAGAGTGCAATAACAATGCAACACAAATACAGGTCGTTGACATAAAGCGGAAAACATAATATACCTATACATAAGTGCTTCGTCGCATGTAGGTACTCCTGAATCGATAGTGTGCGCTTTTTTATGCTTATGCTGATAAATTAATGTTACTGTGTAAATGTTATGAGAGATCGAGCAAAATATACTATGCATCTTTGATAAGTTATAATGTTAAGATACTAGCTTATTCCCGCGACTTCGTCCGCGCGAAAGGTAGAGGAAGCCCATATTTGTATTTTTATAGACCATCTTAGCAAGTTGTTCCCAGTATAAATTACACGTACTACGAAGAGGTCAAGCTGTAGCTTAGTCGTAGCCCAACCGATTGATGTGACATAGCCGATTTTGATGTAATATAAGTTGGGGCTAATGCTACCAAACGCTGAAAACCGCATTAAAATCCGATCAGTATTTTCCGAGTCTATAGACAAAAAAAATTAGATAATATATAGATAAACATCTCATTACATAACATAATCTAATTTTAACAACGACACAGCAAGATCCTTTTACATAAAAAATATACCGATTTTGCTGATATTCCCAATATACACTCGAGAGCAATGAATCCGGGTCACTTAAAGAATGTTAAAAATCTCGGAAACTAAAAATGATAGGTTAATGCAAAAAATTGTATTTAATAGACAATGTAATACTCCTTAAATGAATGTAAAAAAAATATGAGTCACCATACATTTTATTAACACAAAATTACATAAAGAAAAAAACTGCTGATCTCTCCTTAAAACAAAAATAGGAAACATGAAATTTTTGAACTTTATTACGATTTTCTTGAATTTTAATACTTCGTATTGCGTCCTCGTGCTTCCATTACTGCGTTTACGCGGTTTGGCATGCTGTACACCAAGTTCCTTATACGATTTTGGGGAATATTCTCCCATTCCTCTGTGAGAGCAATTTTGAGCTCACGAAGCGTGATTGTGGGAGGGTTTCGTTGTTTTACACATCTGCCTAGCTCGTCCCAAGCATGCTCGATCGGGTTGATATCCGGGCTGCGCGCTGGCCACTCCATACGAGTAATGTTCATCTCTTGAAGGTAGTCATTCACAATCCTACCTGTATGAGGTCGGGCATTGTCATGCATAAATATAGCATCCTCACCTAAATTGACCATAAATGGACCAACGTGATCATTGAGGATTTCTTCCACATATCTTACGCTAGTTAAAGAGCCGTTTTCTATGATCACCAGCTCTGTGCGACTTTCAGAAGAAATTCCGGCCCACACAAGTACAGACCCACCACCGTAGGCTACTTTTTCTTCGATGCATGCTTGCTTGAATCTTTCCCCTGGTCTTCGATACACTCTGTGTCTTCCATCGTGCTTGTAGAGCATAAATTTTGATTCGTCGGAGAACATAACTAGAAGAAAAAGTAGCCTGCGGTGGTGGGTCTGTACTTGTGTGGGCCGGAATTTCTTCTGAAAGTCGCACAGAGCTGGTGATCATAGAAAACGGCTCTTTAACTAGCGTAAGATATGTGGAAGAAATCCTCAATGATCACGTTGGTCCATTTATGGTCAATTTAGGTGAGGATGCTATATTTATGCATGACAATGCCCGACCTCATACAGGTAGGATTGTGAATGACTACCTTCAAGAGATGAACATTACTCGTATGGAGTGGCCAGCGCGCAGCCCGGATATCAACCCGATCGAGCATGCTTGGGACGAGCTAGGCAGATGCGTAAAACAACGAAACCCTCCCCCAATCACGCTTCGTGAGCTCAAAATTGCTCTCACAGAGGAATGGGAAAATATTCCCCAAAATCGTATAAGGAACTTGGTGTACAGCATGCCAAACCGCGTAAACGCAGTAATGGAAGCACGAGGAGGCAATACGAAGTATTAAAATTCAATAAAATCGTAATAAAGTTCAAAAATTTCATGTTTCCTATTTTTGTTTTAAGGAGAGATCAGCAGTTTTTTTCTTTATGTAATTTTGTGTTAATAAAATGTATGGTGACTCATATTTTTTTTACTTTCATTTAAGGAGTATTACATTGTCTATTAAATACAATTTATTGCATTAACCTATCATTTTTAGTTTCCGAGATTTTTAACATTCTTTAAGTGACCCGGATTCATTGCTCTCGAGTGTATTTGAACTCAGAAAAGGAAAGTTTTAAAATTAATAAGGCTGCCACGCCTGGCCCTAGTAACCTAGGCCTTGCATACAGAAACATATCGATATTACATTGGTACCTATTATAAGGACATATGTACCTATACTTCACAGCATTCTCAATAGCCTTGTACAGAACTGATAATGGTCTCAACATATTCCCAGTACCAATCATTCTGTTCGCCGCTATCATTTCTGGACTTTTCTGTCTCATTTAAAGACCTACTAATAAATGTAGGCACAATATTCTGATGTTAAAGAATACGTACATATGATGATAAGAGCGAGTGTGGCTCAGTGCGACTTTCGATCGGACGCACCTGAGTTCGAATCTCGCTGGCCTCGCGCCACTGACGTTTTGAGTTATGTGCGGATTTAACACTCGCTTAAAAACGGTAAAGAAAAACATCGTGAGTAAATCGGCATGTCCATGAATCAATCACAAAAATCCAAGGACATGTGACATCCACAAACCCGCACTAGGCCAGCGTGGTGGATCATGGCCAATACTCTCTCTATGAGAGAAGGACGTTTCCCAGCAGTGGGAACGTGATGGGCTGACAATGATGAGGTCAAGCACCTTGTTATAGTGACTGTCCAGACCGTTCCAATATATATTTAAGCGAATGCTGAAATTTCCTAATGCAAAAAAGTTCTGTGGTGTTAATATCTTGCACTTGACTTTAAATGCATTGTCATGAAATTAATTAACCATTAAACAAAGTGACATAACGTGTCCTTTAGCACGTGAATAAACACGTATTTTGTAATTGTTTGAGTAGTTGTTGCGAAACGAGGTTGCTTACTTTTGAAAAAAACGGTGTATAATAAACGAAAGGAATTTCCGTTGCGGGTTGCCCAACTTAGCAAACTAAAGGGGGTTTGGAATTGCATACTCTTTATTCCAATACTTTTGGATATGTCTTAAATATAACATAGTGTTCCTTACCCCGGACTTCTGGCCTAAAGCGGTAGTCTACCGCCGTTATAGGGAAAGTAGGCAAAAACAATAATTCCTTTTGTGTTGTGTAGTAGCGTCATAAAATACTTAGTTATTGTGTTATATGTTTGTATATAAGTATGTTAGTATGTAAGTTATATACTCTATGGACCTCTGTTAATTTTACTTTGTTGTACTTTAATACTGCTTAAATAAATAAATAAATAGTATATGCGAGAAAAAAAAAAAATTCATAAATAAATTAACTAGGTTAATCTCAACACGGAAATGCGTCCCGGAAAAACCTGTGTTTCTCGTAATCGCTTGGATTCCCAATAAAACTCGGCTTCAAAACTTAGGTAGGGTGTAAGTAGGTCGATGAATAATCGTTCTAGACTATCTGGAGCCATCGTTCACTGTCAACGGGCCAGGAAGAGCCAGTTCTGCTTAACAAGTAGGCACATTTGAAGAGATCCAGGCTCGGCTCACGTCCACGTATTGTTTAACGCATCCGGCGAATAAACAGCATTTTTTACGCACCTTTCTCTTCCGACCTGCGCATGCGCATCAGGTAACATTTCACCTCCAAGGGATTTGATAGCCTACATCATTTGGCAGCTGCGTTCGATATTATTTTCATATGCATCCTTTCTCAATATTCATGGGAAAGGTTTTTTTGGCAAACGAGGAAGCTGGATGTGGGTTGAATGTAGGACGACACTTTCGACACAATCTCGCGACCTGTCACAAGGTGGGAGAGGGGCTTCCTTTTATATCGTGATTGAATTGAACCCATACCGTAGACAAACCTGAGAGCTGTCATAGTGAAGTTAAAATAGAAGGTACTGCAGCAACACGATGAGAGCGTGGAAATGCTTTCCAGCTCTCTGATAACCTATTTAACGCAGTTGTTATTTCTATGAAGCCATTTATAATTACATCGGATATTTAGGTCGAATCACGAGGATTAATTGATGACCAGTTTTTACAAATGAGTTCAGTTTGTGATGGCACAGTTACGTCGTTAAATTTGACAGTAATTAATATACTGCGTACAACTGATGGCAACTGGATACTGGATACTGGATACTGGATCAAAATAGTTTTACTCATAATAAACATAATCATGAATAATCTCAAGATGAAAGTCCAATAAAACTCATGTAACATCTTCTTCTTAAAAAATTGTGATATTTTATTTATCAAATTACAAGTTTTGTTTATGTAACGACATTTGTCTGTAACAATTGTTTCAGACACAATAACACATAGAACACATAAAAAAAATATCCTTTTTTGAAGTCGGTAAAAAATTGTTAATAAAGTACAAACGTTTAACAAAAATACAATCTTAAGCTAAAAAATAAGAAACTCAAGATAAGAAACAAGATTCGTTTTACAATCTCCGAATTATTGCATCTGCCAACTAATGAATTAATCGTGACAAAATCACATAAAAACATTTTTCAAAGTCCGACATCACTTAGCAAATCAGGTTGCAAATGGAACGAGCTTATTAATAATCTTCTACGCTCCAACACGGTGTCAACGACCCTTACTCCTGACTAGGCATCCTCGGGTTACTTCAATAAAAAAATCAACATACTCCACATCGAGTATAATGCGAATCATATTCCTTCATAAAAGGTATTGTAACATAAATCTACAGGTATCAATATCAAGTAGTACTTATTCATGGCTTATCTACGTAATTAGCTTGCCATAGTAGGAAGTCCGTCGGGCATCGAACTCGGTACCGCGAATCCGAGTGATGACCAAGCAGTGCGTGCTTTTTGTTGACCGCGTTAGGTACGATATGGTTAGTCATTGTTTTTTTATTATAATGTTAGGGATATAACACTTTGGTATGCACACTTTTTGCTAGATAAAGAGCACTTCTATTTTTTTCTAAATTATTCATTAAGAAATGTCAAGATATTAAGATTTCCAGTTCTCGCTACGTTGATGTAAATCTACTTGTCCTAATGCTATAATTTAATTTAAAGTAGAATAATTTTTGGTAGAAAATCTCGCAAAGAGGACTACGGCCGTTTTATAAATCTCAATAACGATCTAATTCCGTCATATATAACTGTCTCGCTCGGGTCGAGTCTGATCCGACTATCAGACAGTTAGCAACAGGGAACCCGGAGATGGCACAGGTCATCGTACTCACTAAATATTTGCATATATTAAGCCTAATTTTAATTATTGTCTCAGACATAACAACGCGTCGCTTCCAATACACCTAAACGCTATTATTACCTTCCAATCAAAACACTGACTTGCTACCTGTCCCGAGAAATTCAAATCTAACAAAAAAAGAACGATTTTGAATTTATATTAATTCCGTCGTCATCGAAATTTATAACAAGTGAATAACGTCGTCTGTGAAACGTAAACCTTATTAAGTTCGCTATTGAGTTTAAAATCGATTACTTGAGGAAAACAGATATGACATTCGGGGTTAATGTAAACAATAGAATGTCCCGAAAGGGTGAGGAAGGGTTGTTCTTTTTTTGAATAGCTTCCTGCTAACCATCGTCCCTGTCTCGCCGGTAGCGCACGAAAAGGATGGACATGCCACACTGATTTGTGACTGAGATTTTTTTAAGTTTTAGTATTCAAATGACGTGAACGCATCCGTTTTTAGAATTTCAAAAATAAATAAACGAGCCGTCCAAATCTACGGCACGGTCTATTGATAAACTATAAACAGTTTTACAACTTCCTCCGCGAACAAAGATGCATTAACATAAAGTTTTACACATACAAATTAACACGTCTCTAATGGGTCGTCTTTGTCTCGGCTTTATGGGTCGATATCTTCGCCAAATTTGGGCTATAAAAGATACAAGCGGAGCTCCCGTCCCTGGATAATCGATATTTTTTATCTAATCGGTTATGTATAAATGCGTGCAATGCTCTTTATACGAGCACATCTGGGCGCGGAGGGAAGGCGTGCGCAGTTTTTGGCCGGCCTTCAACCGCGACGCAAGGCTATTAGGTTTCACAACATCCATACAAACAGACAGACCCGTCCGGCCACTGTTACTCGGGGCCCCTTTACTCGCGCCTCATGATTCGATCGGCAATACTGATGATGACTCAATTTTTTCATAAAAATATTCACAATTTGACTGTTACTTTTTGCCGCACTCGAAACATGCGAGCTGATTATGTTCGAACAAAAAAAAACAGTTAATAGGGTCATACCGTTCGGGTAAAAACCGCGGGTTTCCGTAACCGTACACCGCTCACCTTGCCCGCTTCATCTGTCACACAGAAAAAAATGTTTAACCCAATTTTTTAAAGTGCATCAAAAAACACCTACCTGCCTCCGGTAGCGGGAATACACCCCCGCTTCACCCGTAAAAAGAACTTAACTGTGAACCGTTCTATTTTTAAAGCTGGAATTCAGAGTAAGGAATTGGCAGCATTTTTCGCGGTTTTTTAGCATTGAAAAAAGGTTCTTTTGCGAATTTATGGTTGCGTTCGGTGTTTTGCAACGGTACCTTTATGCGCTTTTGTCTATGGCTCGCAGATGTTTTTACTGCAAAATATAATGGCATTTTTGGGCTCTCGTAATTTCCTTCATACATTTAGTAACCTTTGTTTGCCTTTCTCCGCTGTGCAAAAACATCTTAACCCTGTATTTTTAAACAATCGAATCGTACACAATTATTGTGTTGTTAGTGCCAAAAACTGTCCGCAAAAATGTCGTCTCGAATGTCTTTCAACGTTTTGCAAGGATATTTTTTGCAAGAACATTTAAAAACAATTATTTAATTCAGAAGTATTGATCTACAACACTACAATTTTAAGCACATTCTCAAATAATTCTATTATTAACCAACCTATTTTATCAACCAATTTGAATTCATCGAGTTGATTATTTGCTTTTAATTGTGCTAATTTCTACATTTTCGGCATGATAATCTATTAAAAATGGACCAACGTCACCGTTTCCGAATTAACCAAGATATTAAAACCATAGTTCAATCAATAATCAGTTATTAACTTATTAATGTATGTATTTAGTGCACCGTCTAGCCGACGCGGACGGACTCGTCAACCGCCACCAGATTACTGCACAGTTACTACTGGACAACAAACTGTTGCCGTGTCTGTGGCTAATGTGGTGATGTCACCAGCTTCCGGTCACCCACTCTCTAGCACGTGTTGTAGGTAATTACCGTATTCAATCAAGTCAATAAACAACTGCTTTAGAACTACATACTATTATAACTATGTTTCTAGGAACAGTTCTCCCGTTCAAATTAGTGATTTAAAACATCGATTTACATTCGGTCATCGCCATCACAAATGATTTTTAAATTATCGATTAATTAAAGTATTCGTTAGTCGAATTGTATACTAAAGTCATACTTGCTGTCCTTCTGCTTACAGAATGTACAATTGCGAGTTACCACTTTTTGCATTTAGTAGGAAACTTTAAAATTTAAATAACCTTGCAAGTTTTCATATATCATTATAAGCCTAAGGTGAAAATTATTTATAAGATCTTGCAAAATAATCGTTATGCCACATTACTATAGTGCAAAATATGCATGAGTTAACTATGAATGACTTCAATTAAGGATACACTGAGTGTCCTGTAAATAGCGAGTCAGAAATAACACGTAACATAGTCACAAAGACACTGAACAAATGCGTATACCTATTTTCTTTACATACGTTATCTCACACGGAGCCGCTAAAAAGCCTCCAACAAAACACGTTCTCAAAAACGTTCATAAAACAATATCCTAACGTTCTCATGCCCTGTACCTACTTTAGAGAAAATAAAAGGTAAAAATATAGTTTTTACTTTCAGCAGTAACCGTTACATATTCGCTACACAACATATAAATACCAATTAATGTCTAGCTAGCCTAGATATTGTCTGGAAAAAAAAACACGTAGGGACCTTTTTTGTACGGCGGCGGCGCGGCGGCCATTTTTTAGTCAGAAGGAAGAGTCTCTTTTGGGGATGGAATAATGTTCCGTAAATGGATGTAATAATATTAATTTCTTTTTAGAAGACTTTTAATGGACAAATTACTGTTATTCTTAGTTTGATATAGGTTAATGAGAGTCGATATTATAAATCTTAAAAACCATGATACTAATTTAACATTTTTTATTTAGAATATGTTATATGATAAAATGTTGTCATTAGAGAGTCTGAGAGATATCTGAAAATATTCTGTATCCTATAATTTTAGAGTTGCCAATTAATTTTCATATCCACTTTAAAAAAATAAGTTTGTGCCGACTTCAGAAAAGCATGGAAAAAGAAGATTCTATGTTCGACAGTATATATTTTTTTAATCATATAACATGTTTAACGGGCACATGAAAAATCGTAATAAGTATTGAATTTATTTTACTACCAAAACGAGTGTATCATGTAATATAGATTATTTAAATTAACTAACCAATTCACCTAACTTTGAAGAGTATTTTTTTGTATTTCATTTCAGGTCATACTACTTGTTCAGTGTCCTATATAACTGTAAAAAAATACTTGACAAAAAATATTTAGGAACTCTACACGTGTCATGAATTATTTATTGTAAAATATGCTCTAGAAACAAGATGAGCACTCGGGCTACAAACAAACATTTGCAAAGAAAGTTATTTGTTAAGTAAAAACGTATTTCATCAAATCATGGGTACTTATTCGTTTTATTTGAAGGTCGACATTTTTGTGGAGTCGTAGGGAGATTTTGGTCCTCCGACATAACGAAGAACCCAGAAGAGCCAACGTTGCTACAATATCAATATAATATCAATATAGCTTTACAATGTTAAACGCTACCAGCATTCAACTGTTAATACTAAGCTCTATAAGCCTTCTGTAGTTTTTATTGGCATTAAGATTTGTCGGCGGATATTTCAACATTATCTTACGAACAGGAAATCGAAATATTTCGACGGTAGAGCTGAGAACGTTCTACTCGTAATATATCTCTTGTATAGCCTTCTAGACAGCATAATCATTATCTGAAATTAATTCCAGATCAACTTGGAAGAGTCCAATCTTTTGCTTACGTCTACCTTTTTAGTCACAGTCTGATGAGGAAGATTCTAGAGCTTTTCGCGATTAACCGACATTGTACTGCATACATTGGCCAAGCTCAGCGACGTATGTACGTGACGCAATACATCGCACGCGCACTCTGCGCCGCCGCGCCGCGCCGACTACACCCTTGGCCGCCCACAGAACGTGCGGTTTTGTAATCCGGACTACAAGTTTTGTGTTCCGTATGCTTTCATAGGCGATGACTACATGACCATACTTCGAAAGGAATTTCGCTCATTTTCTTATTGGTCTATATTTTTTCAATTCCTATTATTTGGATTTTCGTTAATTCTAATCAGAAGATGTAATTTCAAAGAAATCCGCAATTGTCAAAAATTTATCGGTACAAAAAACTGTCACTCTCTTGCCTTCCAGTAAGCGCTTGTGTGTGATTTGTCTAGAAATAAATAAAATAGAGACAATCAGCGGTCGGTTACGAAACCGATAAGTGTGTCAATGTCGGCGGTGCCGCGCCGGCCCGCGGCCCGCGGTCGGCGGCCAGCGGCGACAACGGCGATACCGAGACGCCAACGGCAACGGAACTGAGTCGGTTCACTCGCGGGTTCTTTTAAATATTAGGCATAGAATGCAGTAGAAGATGTTATTTTGCATAAATTATTTTCTTGGGGTAGGTTTATTATTATACTTTGGTATAAAAATTAGGCTTTTAAAGTGTTGTGATTGCAACAGATGTAATAGGTATGTAGGTATGTGACGTGTCACACCTTAGTGTCAGATCATTGAACGAAGTCTATGTATTTGTGTCATTTATACAATGTGTGCACCGTTGCTTATAACATAGTATTTCCATCAAAACAGGCAAAGGAAGCTCGGCTCGACAATGCGCGCATGTTTGCGTCGCGCTGTGTTTGTTTGTTTGCGCCGGCGCGTGCGCAATGCCGGTATTTTACAGTTTCCGGACGGAGCACCACAACAGATAGCAACATTAGCCCCTGTTATCCATTGACGTGGTTACAGATACTCATATCGGCGATTATAATAACAGGCTCTTTGAACAATAATAATATATTAATGAAAATATCATTTTTTTTGTATGCCAAGTTAAGCTACTGAAAACTTCTAGTTTTTACGCTAGCAGTGCAATATGACTACGCCAATGGCGTTACAAAACACACACTACTTCGTGACTATCACTTTTTGCCAACGTTGTCATGCGCTGTCAGAGAGTGACAAGTCTGCAGTGTTCTTGGGCAAGGATACTGGAACCGGTCTGGTGCCGTAACGGTGGAGGATGGCGGTTGCGCAACCGCACGGCGCGCGGTAAACAGGAAAACGAGGCGTGCGCGCGCATAGCGCCGAATTTCGGAGTTTTCACTGACTCACATTGTTGTTGTTGATATTCTATGCTATGGCATTCGTTTTAAGGCTCACAATAGGTCATCTTACACGTCATTTGACCGGATTTTTGTCCTGCAGAACGTTTGTAAATTAACATTTTACGTGAATTGTTTACCATTCTGAGGTCACTAACTTCGCTCACTGATACCAAGTCAAATTTCGTGTCATTAAAATAACTAGATTAATTATATTGATGGAATATTTTTAAGCGATCTAGTCGTGAAAAGCTTCCTAGAATTAGCAAAAGCTACTGAATATAAAAATAAACTTATCATTATCGAATTAGCATATGCTTTCGCTCCTACAAGTAGTAGAAGCAAGTGTTCAAAGGTCAAGCCAGTAATGAAGTAAAGCTCTGCGCGGCATCGCGCGGTGGTGTTGAAACTTTACACTCGCAACTATTGCGTGCTCGAGCGAGCAGTTCCGAAGCCCCGCCCACCTGCAATCGAAAGATTGCCAAACGTTTCCGGTAACTCTTTACCGGTTTTCTTGCCGAACTTATTGTGCCGTAAATTATGTCATCGGTCAACCGTAAATTTGGTCAACGATTGTTATCTTAATAATAATTAATTGTCTGTCTGTTCTGTTACCTGTACGCCTGTATCGTTTTGTTTTCGGTTAATTAAGTGTAGCTCGGTAGGGTATGCCATTTTAATTTGTTGTTTTGTACTATAGTAACAAAACATTTACAATAGCTTGATCAGTATAGTGAAGGCTTACAACACATACATATGATTCTGTATATGCTGGCGGATAAACCTAAGACTCATATCGTGGCCGTGGTCTACTAATAGCTCCGGTTGAAACCAATTTCCTTTAACATAATCACGATTGTATGTAATTAAATATCAAAAGTAAAACTGACTGCAAACCATTAAAGATTCGTATCTAACGTGACACAATAATTGCAGTAAACATTTCGTAATCCTCGATAAATGACGTCTAATCGTATCCATGAAAAATATGACCATTATAACCGTTAACAAGTTGTGCGGTGATGTTGTATTGTTTGCGGCGCTCGCACACATGCATCGACCGTGTAATGCACACACGCACACACAGTGCAGTCGACGGCGCGGATATAGTGCAGTTCACGCCTAGACTCCGTATCTATGTGTAAGGTTTACTATCGTAGTGCGGGGCGCGGGCGGCGCTCGCAACCGGGTCAAGGGAGTCGCGATGCACCGTTCACGCTAAATCTCACTTTCGCGCGCAGCAAAACCAACATGGCGGACCTAGTGACGCGCCGTTTCCATCTCGATGACACAATTCCACCCGACCTTTAATTTTTCACTTTCCCGAAGTAATTAGGACGTCGCGGCTATCTCATGTTGCAACGCTTTACTTACACGTGGAGTGTAATTGAAGAAACAAACAAAACGATATGAATGTTACAACCCAATATCCTTGTCCCTATTTCTTATTTCCTACGTCGAGTAGGTACCGCGCGTAATCGAGATAGCGAGTTTATCTGGCCGCAGTGGCATCTTATCAACCGACGCCAAGAATTAATGCAATACACTGTGAACGATAATCGAGCCAGATTTTATTATTTGTTTGGTAATTTGACATGGTTTCGATGAAGCCCGATGATTTCAACCTTAGTACACTACTTAGGTGTTGTTTGTGCCGGCAACCTACGTTTAGAACAGAGATCTGTTCTTGAACAAATCGAACGGAAATAATTTTTAAGAAAGCGGACCTTGGTTCAAATCTTTCCGGAGTACAAGAGCGCAGACGACGGCGCGTAGACACGAAAAAAACAAATTGTAAAGGTTTGTTTACATGTAACCGCGACCGTGGATCAAATTAACGTGCGATCGAGGCTGCACGTAGCAGCCTGTTGTTTCCCTCCGCAAGGTTGGCCCAAAAAACATCTAACGCAACACCAACAGCCGGCTTTTAGGACATGACTAATGGACAATAGACTTGCGAAATGGAATCGTCTCGTCGCGTATCGGTACTATGCCGATTGGTGTTCGATGGATCGATATTATTTCTCTCCCGATTGGACGATACATCATAAAATAAATGGGTAGGTAGTTCATCTGTATAATAAAACTTCCGTTCGTTTGCGAATTTCACAAGTGTGTGTAGTTTCTCAAACTTCCAAATTGAATCGAGGTCTATAAACTCTTTACAAGTACATCTCATATTAGCTTAATCATAAAACTTTAAAGGAACGAATGATTAAATCACGATTAACTACATCTGCACTTTAAGTTGAACATTTAGGAGTGATGTCATCGACATATTTACGGATTGGCGTGTTGCAATTCCGCATCACTACGGCAGTAACGTCTGTGAAGTGTAGCTGGCGAGTGCAGCGCGTAGGAAGCGCGCGCGCATCGCGCCCTTCACGCTGCCTGACCCACTTTCCGCGCAAACAAATATAACTATACGCGTTGTCATCTCCGCTTCGACCTAACCTGGAATGCCGCTTCATATTATAAACTCTAATTCTAACAACGACGTGCTGTCAAATTCTTTAGCTTTTAAGCGACTGTTTTTTGTAAATAATATAACATTTTCCATGAAATCTCGGTCAGTGGAAAGTTCTCACAAAAGTTTCCTTCAGTTGTCGTTACAACAATAATACGTCCCAAACATTTCCATTTCTTCAGAAAGCATGTCCAATTATTTGCAATTACTTGTAATTAATTATTACGCATTGATGTCACAACAAATAACCAACATACAAAAAGAGCACATGTAACGTTGCATATTTGGATACACAATAATCTGAACTCGAGCTTTGGTGACACGATTCCTTCCTTCATGACTCACACAGCTTTGCGTAACGCTACATCATGAATCCTCATTACCATTCGACATTACAATTTACAACGTATCAACGGTTACGGATAGAGTCCGTAACTCTTTTTGGCAACACTTTGCAATTTTAACATATAGTGCAATAAGGATATTGATTAACATGGCCAAATTATGACAAATGTTGTCCCCTTGTTACCCAAAACGAATCCCTAATTTCAAAGCAGCTATCCTAATTCATTTTCATGCTTCTGTCATACGAGTATAAGTCACTGTTACCTTCCTACTCGTTATTATCATGTCATTAGCGCAGTTTTTACTTAGTACTTAGTTATATTTTGTTAAATGTAACTGTACCTCGCTTCTCAATTAATCATGTGCAGTTTTAAGATAATCATCACATACCTAATTATTATTATTATTGGGCACCGTTTAAAAATGTTGCAGCCCTTTGTTTCATTAGTTTACAGTTATGCGTAAATTATTAATTATTGTTACCTCCGTAACGTTACAGCGCGTTCATATTCAGGTGGTTACACGGATTACACAACTCTGAACTTTACTATGATACTATGATATTTTTATGAGCCAAGCGCAAGCATTACTGTGTTTCGGTTTGTAAGGCATTGGAGCCAGTGAAATTACTGGGCATTATGAGACTTAACAGCTAATTGTCTCAGGGTGCGAGCGCAGTGCAGAGCCGCGTAGGATGTTGCAAAACAGTTCTGAGTGGTGCTGTTGTTTTTGTTGTTTTTTTTATTTCTGGTAGTGCTGTTGTTTTTGTGCTGTTGTTTGGTATGCGTATTGCTTACCATGAGGTGAACGCTCGTCTCGCCACTCAAAACTAGTACCTATCTCGTTGTTTGGTTGCTACTATTAAGTCTATTATTTATTTTTTCTATTATTTAGGTCTATTTTTAAGGTGAACAATAAAGTGTTTATCTATCTATCTATCTATCTACTAATTTGTTTCAATTCAGCTAGTATGCAGATGTAGCGTCATTTTCAACAAAAGAGCAAAATGAAAAGAGCGAGAATCCGTAATTTTCATATCTTTTTACAACTGGCACCTGCAATTATTTTGAGTGACTAGTACAGACAGATGGAAATAGAAAAGCAATAAAACATTTTAATGTTGCGTACCTGTATCTGAGAGTGATTGGTATCACTCGAAATAACTCAGCTATTTACAGTTTACAAGTTAGCGTGGGCGGTTACGAAACTTTCATACATTTTTGTTTTTAATGCCAAGTGGATGTTGTTTGAAAATTGGAATTTAAACCTACAAACGCTTATATATTATGGTTCCTAGAGCATTATGAATAATCGAGTAGCTTATTTAGTAAATAATGATGTCTCTGTTTCAGCTCAGGTATTTCGTTTTATACTTCCTTTGCCTGGTTAAAGTGAAATCATCAGACACTTAGTACTTTCGAGGTCTTATAGCGTATTTCTGTAGACTGTTCTCAAAGTTAAAAAATAAAGGACCTAGGCGTTTAGTCGTCGCCGGCACGGAGCGCAGGCGGTTATTAAAATCCGCAAGATAAACTTGTTATCAGCGTAATCGCGGTTTCCATTTCGCGGCGCGCGACGCCTGCCACTTTCTTACGTTTCCCGCGCTCGGGGAAAGTGCCCGCGCTTTTCCGACGCCATCTTGGATTTGCGCTCCCTACCAAGCATTCATCCGCTTTGCTTTTATATCTTTATGATTTTCTCGTAATATTGAGTTAGTATAATATCGTGAATAATTTGAAGATCAAATAATTTATTACAAAATTTTGTAATTTTTTAAATACGTAACTTCCTTGCGAAATCGATGAGCCTTAACTCTGACGCATACTTAGATATGTATGGCTAACCAGGAAACTGCAAGATTTATCGACATTTTACCATAATACCTATAGTAATATCTATTTTGCTATGAATCATTATGCTTTCTTCAACCCCTACCTCAGCTGTGTGTGCGCAAGTGGAAGGGACATTGAAAGAATGAAGAAGTCACATTGTACTTGTCATTTGTGATAGAGGCAATGACAAATGGTATTATTGTTAACATATTATGTTTTCATACCTTTAGGTATTATTTTTGAAATAATTTAAAGCAATCATATGCTCCAATATTAGTTTTACAGTAACCATTTCCTTCCTCACCTTTTAGTACAGCTGAGTTTTCCTGAAAGCAATGTCACTGCTGCCAGTGCTACCACAATGGCCAATAAATAAAATTGCCTTATTTAATGTGCATGGTGTCGAATGGAAGCAATGTGACAGACTATTATAATTTAAAGTATGTGACTTATCGTTAATTTTACTTTCAAATGTCAGAGAACAATCGAGACATGATGTAGACCCAACATATACGAAAATCCGCTCGAACATGCGTGGTCGCGCATTTGTGCGCGTGCGCAGGCGTGACTAGAACACCAAGGAGCCTCAAGGATCTATTGTTCACCAGCGACAGATTCAAAAACTATTCTAACGAATTCAAAATTATCGTTAAGGGTAATAAAACACTGATAAATACATGCGTTTTACGTATAATTGGACTGTAATTAATTAAAAAAAATGTTATTCGTCAGTACAAATCAATTCCAATGATATCATCGTCGTTATTATCAACTAATATTACTGCGTGGTATAAACCGAAGTAACCTAAAAAACCTTAAATATACCAAAACTAACACGGAATTAAATAAACTTTGCATAGTTTTAATGAATACCCGCATGGTTCTCATTTCCTCTCTGCTCTCCATTTGCAATCTACGTAATGCGTACTAGCTTTCATTTCATTATGTAAGAAAATGTACTTTATTTCTGTAACAAGGAAATTAGCGACGAATCGTCTTTGACAGGCGTCACGGCCACCTCCATTTTATAAATGACTTTCATACTCAAACACGTGGTCGTCTGTTTCCGCTAACTATTCTAGTACGCACCTTCTCAGTTTTTGCAGAACATCGTACATGTCAGTATCATTTGAGACAGATTTAATTAAAATTTAACTTCTCATTTTTCTCTGAACATAAATCGCAACTGTCTGTCTGAAACTGAAACATTATTGTGAATCATTGTAATGCGGTAACTCGAACTTATCGGGTGAATTCGACGATGTGATTACGCTAAATGTAAAATAACAACTATTATCTCCTACAAAAGAGCGCTGTAGGTACCACAGTCAAAACCAGTGATGAAGACCTCTCAATTTGTATCCAATTAATATTACACAGGGGTCAAATGAACTGGTTTGTACCACCAGCTAACTCAGGCCTCTCAATTTAACTGTCACGTATATAATTGAGAGGTCCATTAAGCCGGTCACCGGTGTCGATGTTAGAAATAGCATGGCTTCCCGGATGTACGAGTGACGTCACACATCTCGCTAGAGATTCGCCGAAACCTGTCAATCTGGAATTGCTCTTATTATTTACGGAGGAGAGCTCAGAATCGCATATGTCGGTCAGGTTCAATAATTCAGTACGGTTAGGTACGCTAATTTGTTGGATATAATAAAGATTGCCTGCAGAGGAGTCCAGTAGTCTCGCTCGTTCTACTTTATATAAAATGAAATAGAGCAATGGGGATGTAATGATTAATTTATTTGAATTTGCGTTTGTTACCAACCGCCATGCAACTGGTTGCATAGTTTGCTACAGCCGGGCAAAACATACATCTTTTGCTATTTACAAAAGTTGCCATTTTGCTTTTACCTAATACACCAGATATCGATATATTGCGCGATTATCCTTGAACATTCTTCGTATTACTTTTACCAGTGAAATGCTTATCACATTTTTGGTTCATATTTGAAACTATGTAACTAAAATATACTTACGTAATATATGTTTTCGATGTACTTCCTATGAATATGGTTTGCATTTTTAAATATGTTTTTGTGTGCGTGACGTCACCGCACGGCACGTGTAGTGTACTCGTATTTGGACACATTAATCTACCGTGCCATTGGCTCGGACACTTCCGCACTCCCATTAAGTAGAGCTCGATGAATTATTGTTATTGTTTCCGGTATCGAATTGAGGTAATTGAATTTGAGGACTCATTTATTCATGTATTCTCATATAAGTGCCTTTCCTTTCCCACCAAGTGAATAATGCAGCTTTTGGAATTCGTCACTCATGTTACAGTTAAGGAAAACAATATACAAATAATTAAAAACTAATATATCTGCCAAAATACCACATTTCTTCTATAATGACGACAGCTGCCCGTAATGATACAATTATCATTAAAAATGTCACGAGGCTCAAAACGCTTGAAAATAAACGATGAAATTAAAACTCTTGTTGTTTTAATTATTTCCTGTCCTGAAGGAAAACACGAATAATCTGCTATCTGTATGCACAAGTGACATTTCTTTGTGCTAATGTTTAAAAATAAATACCTCTACTAAATTAAAAAGTGCAGCCAACAACGCGTATTGGCGTGCTCCTGTACTGTAAGGAAAATATGAATTTCACGCCTTGTCGGCGGCGGCGTGTCCCCGAATAATCCGAGAGCGAAATGCGCAAATATATTCCGTCTTCATAATGTTAGGTATTCCTGCAACACTGTACCTCTCTGAACTGTATAAAGCGAAGCTATTTAATTTTTCGCGTTCACTTTCAGCGTCCAACTATGTATGCAAAACTATTTAATGACTCGCCCCGACCGCACTACGCCGCGCCGCGCGCCGCGCGCCGCGCTGCCGGCGCCCGGCGCGCTTCCTACGGAGAGAAAATAATGTAAAGCGTTCGTTGCACTTTATAAACCTCATACTGCCAAGCCATATTTCGCTGGCACGAAATAATACTGCAGGGAGAGAAACGGGGGTACCTACCCCCCCAGTGCATTCACCTGCACCCCACAACGAAAGTAGGGGGCGATCCCGCATAACTTATGCAAGTTTGTTAATATTTCAGCGCAGCAGGAAAGTAAAAGTTTCAGCTAGATTAGAAGTTTACTTCTCTCTTTATGAATACGGGAGTCCTCTGTGGTCTCAGCTTAATTATCTCATGTAATTTGTTTGGATTAATTCTAGTAATGTCTGCCGGTGGCGAGGCCAATGCTGCGCTAGTAGCGCTGCTCGGGATTATGTACCAGACGCTGGAGCGATGTAATCAAACAAGTTACGACTAAGGTCTTGTACAATATTACGTCTGCTAATCCTTTAATACATCTCCACTAAAACGTTTGCATATATTCTTACAAAACAAGTCATTCCTTTCAAAGTACATACCTATATAGCGGAGGTATACATCATATAAATTATTAATGGTAAAAGAAAAACAACCACCCGAGGTTAAAGTTCTAGATTTCGCATGAGATTTTTACGATTCCGTCGCCGTATCCGCTATCCATACAAATTTAATACGCTGAATCATCATTACTAAGAAATACAAGAATATATACCAAATTGATATTTATCGGAGGTTCGCAGCGTGGGAACCCCGATAGGTGTCTTTGAGGTGGATAGGTACCTAGAGGTACCTAGTGGAAGGAATGGACGACCTATTTCACGAGGCATAACCTGAAGTGCCTACCTACATTACACTGATGTCAACTTGCAAGACAATATTGTTTAAGCTAGCTCATATGCCGCAACATTTATTTCATAGCCTCTTTTCCTTCACAAATGACAATATGCCTACATGTAACTTGCATAAAAAATATCATAATATCATTAAAATAATGATTACAAGCTTTTTACGTGATTTTGTACATTTTTTTTCTAATTGTCTTGCGTTTGACCTCTATGACACGCGCCGATGGTAAGCGACGATGCGGTCGACGATCTAGCTACAATGCAGTAGTTAAAATATTATATGTTTATTTATTTTTAAAATAAAGTTCATGATGGTGCTGCAACTGTTATGGGCCGGCGTATTGCTTACCATCAGGCGAACGACTTGCTCGGTTCCACACATAAATAAATGTTATTTGCTCCAAACCGCAACAATATCCTACCTACGGGTAAATATATTCTACCGGGGTATTGTTTAATATCTAAATACCTAACATGTAAATCCTACTATATTATATTAATATTATAAACGCTAAAGTTTGTAAGAATGTATGGATGTATAGGTACTTTAGGACTTGAAATAGCGCATAGGCTACTTTTTATCCCGGGAAACCGCGGGTGGAACCGCGGGGCGCAGCTAGTTTTTCATAAAAAACTTGAGCTCTACGCAGATTGCATCTCGCATTATGCTAACAAACCATCATATTAACCCGCAAATACATCCTTTTGAATAAAAAAGAAATGAATGAAGAACATATTGAATTGCTACCTTCCTACATTGTTAAATCGATAAAAAATAAGATATGATGTGGGTAAGTAGGCAACCAGCGTGATGGATAAAGATAAGTAGAGCAAAGACCCCTTCTAAGGGCATTGCTTTAAATATCTGATTTTAACTTCGAGTAGACAGCCAACATTTTGCCTGAGGATTTCAAGCTAGTAAAGTAGCGGCGTAAATATGTCACAGCTTTTCGGATCATTAAAAAAACCAACTCTACAAACGTATGTTCGTATTATAGAGAAACAGCATCCGCTCCCCCTTTTCTTGTACCTCTATCTCCCGTTTACTTAGCTAATCAAACGTAAGCATTCCGGTTCGTCTGAAACTACGAAATGCTTCCAGCGCTGCATGCGCTTGTTTCTCCGCTTTCATTTCCGAACGAGTAATGGTGAACAAGGATACTCTTATTCAATCTAGCATATTTTCCGGTAGTGATACGTAAACAATGATAACAATTTCAAATTGGGTGTAAATATTTATAAACTCACGGTATTATCGTTTCTAAAACCAGAATAAAATTGATATTAGTCAATAGCGATAACTCAATATGTACTTTGAATCTGTTCACTCAAATTCACTCAAAAAAACAGAATGTAATGGAAAATGTCCTATTTTTTTAGTGACTATATTTATATGTATATTTACTTGCCATGCCATTTTAAAAATAATGTAGATTAGAAATATAGATTTCGTTACAAGTTAGACTGGACGTAATAAACTTTTATACGTGAATACTGAAACCGTTATTTCACCATTACAATACCGGAAAACCTCAACCGTTTTCAATCCTAGCTCACTGTAGTGGTACCTTACACCTAATCTCGTCACAAAGAGAAGCGCAGGTCAACGCACCCACCCTGCCTTTGCATGCATAGCCTTCCTAGCTGATGCATTATGCAGACCAGCTCCCTCCGCCGGCGCGGCGTCCGGATAGCGTGCTTAGCGCAAGGAAAAGTGCTATTTTATTTCTAGAAGTTTCGGTTATTGCTGAAAACTACGCTACATTTTGATACCTGAAGTACATTATTTTTTGTATTGAGGTGGATTTAAATGATTCTAATACAACAACTTTCGATAAAGTGACAGCCGATAATCATATAACACATTTCCTGTTCGATAATCGATACGATTTATGATTATTTAAATGAATCGAACTTGTCAAGCAAGTGATAGGCGACGAACAAGCCCCTTTTTTACATTGGTCGAAATTATTCAAACTATACATGCTTCTAAGTAATTTCTATTATTTCAATCTCTAAGTTTCCGAAGAAACCGTTCTCGCGACTTGTTTTCAGACGAGATCAATGCTCGTTTAAAATTAAGGCTCATGTTTGCATTTAAGCAATTTCCGCAAAACGCTTAGTGCTAAAAAACGTACCTTATCAGTTATCACTGATAAAAGTTGTATCTTAGTTTACATGTAACGATTGTCTCGTGTCGATCTTCTCTTCTCATCTACTGATGTCTGGTTTTTACGGTGCCATAAGTCATAACATAACATATTAAGGATGCGGTACAGCGGGCACCCATTTTCAAAGGCCACATTTTAATCACACCGTTATTGAATTTGTATAGTGGCGACATATTCAAAGATACTAAGTAATATCATTTTCACAAATTTGATTTACCTGGACTCCGTTTTCCGATAATTGAATCCACTCATGACCCATCTCGTTATCCACTTGGCTCTGTCATCGTTGTGTGTGTAGCCGGTACATACGAGAGGCGGCCATTGTTTGTATGCAAACTGCTCTCTGCACCAGACCAATCAATGGGGATAGATGATAAACAACTACTCTAGCGGATTGTTGTAGAATAGGAAAACAGCTGTACTATTCAAAATATCATACGGTAACTATAAGTACCACTTTCTCTGGCAAAATGCTTATAAGTTTTGGGCAGTAGCTAATTAAATAATTATCGGATTCTTGAGCGAAATTATGTTGACCTAGAACTTCACGAATTCATGAAGAATTTTCCGAAACTAATGGCGAAGCAATTAAGCATATTTAATGTCGTCTCGCCTCCACATACGGGGTTGATTGTACCCCCGGCTTCCCCGTAAATCATTGGCACTCGACCTCCGCGCGGCGACCACAGCCGCCGGTGCCGGTGGCGAGGCACGGCGGGCATGCGGCGCGGCGTGTCGCGTGTGCTCACGAAAATACCATTTGCATGGTCCCCCGATACCATTATCAGTAGCCATCGCTGTTCACATGTGTCCGGGGCCCGTAAAGAGTTCAAATTCTGTCTAGACAGTTCGACCTGAAGACGAAAGGGACATTCGCCGTCCCGCTCTATGCGTCAAACATGCGCAGTGAAACCGGGGGGTAGAAGGAGACAACAGGTGGTCCGGGTGCTGCCGGGTGCCGGGTGCCGGGCGCGTGGGGGTGTCCCAAGGTCGGCGCACGGAAACGTCTGGGATGTATCGAGATTATATTATACGGCATCGATTTTGCGGTAATTTTTCCGGAACACTCCAAATGTTTGCAAAGTTAATGCCCGGCCCGACGCTTGATGTGCCATGAGCTGTCTTTGTACATTACAATAATAGGCTATGATAATTATAGTTTGCGAAGACATAATGTCATCCAGAACTAGAACTTTTCAGTGTTCGGACATTTTCAAGGGCGTTCATTTTATCATCTCGCGGTTGTAAACTTTAAGTATATTCTCAATGCTTTACGCAGCCATAACACTAAACTGAGTGTCCTGTATCGAGCGTCAGATTAGATACGAATATAGAGTTAGGTAGACACAACCAATCAAACTTGTCCTTTCAATTTATTCTTTGATAAAAGAATCCCTAGGAGCTACCTCCCGCCCCGTTACAGAACGTATGACAAGCGAGGAATAAGACGGCTGGAACAACAAAGAAGCAAGTCAGACGGAATGGATACCGCTCGAAGGTCTAATTCTAGAATAAATTACCATTTGAATACCGAACACGCCCACACCGCGTCTGGAGGCGAGCTGCCCTCGGGATGTGTATCCAGTAGCTCACTCAGTATAACCTAAGTACCTAGTACCTATAGGGTTCACCTGAAATACCTATCTCACCTAAATTAACTGGAAACTTGGAGGTTTTCGCGCCGGCTTCAATCAATTTGTACCGAATTGTTGCTTCTGCAAATCAATCAATCTATAAACTCTCCCTGGGAAACTCTAAAATGTTTTCGATAAAAGCTGCCTACAGAACTTACTCTGTGTTTTGTTTCTTCACTAGACGTACGAATTATGGTAAAGATAAATGTAAAACATGAGCGGAATGACAGCTTATTTCTCACAGTGAGCCATATTTAATTTACCCAGATAGGTGCGAGTAGGTTTGCACGTAATTTAATATACTTTGTCGGAAATTATATATATACTAGTTCTATCTTTAGAGCATCTACGTAGGTAAGTGCAGTATTTCAGAAATGAATGAAAGTACTAATAGAGTAAGCAATATGCAATTCATTATCATTAGTATTAATGAGGAGCAATCGCAAAACCAAAATACCTAATTATAGAAATGCCTATCTAAGTCATATCGTACCCTAACATCGAGTTATTAATGTACCAAGATCGTTACTGTATAGACATTTATTATACCTATTCGACCTATCTGTACTAAAGGTGTTGTCTCTTTGTTGCAGTGGACGGCGAGCCGGCGCGGCTGCCGCTGGGCGCGCGAGGCTCTCTAGCGCTGCTGCATGGGCTGCTGACGCCCACGCCCACCTCCAGGCATATCTATGGCCCGCCTAACCCAGGTAACGTGCCAGTAGCAGACTTATAATAGTCCAGTAGTAGTAAATAGTCTTGTATGTATATCAGAGAGGTGAGTTTTCGTCAAATCCCATTCGTACTAAAGGAGTACTAAAGGAAACGTAGCGAAGTGATACCTCGGCAAAAAAGAGCAAAATTTCTAAACCTGGTCTATCAACCCCCTTCTCACAAAGAAATTTACAAAAAAAGATGCTTACATGTGTATTTATCTATATCAAAGGACATTCAATAATTAGAAGGATTATAAAATTAATAATATAAAATAATAAATAATAAATTAACAAATGATGTTGACTGGCTCTGGTGTCATTGTTTTTATGATTTTTGTGATATCGGAAAATTTGTAAATTGTAGCGACAACAATAAGTAAATATTTGCACGCTGCTGATTACAATGACTAATGTACTTTTTAAGACCATTCTATGAATAGTATATACCAATATAAAATGTAATCTTGCAAATAAATTATTCTTATTCAGTAATGTAGCTATCGCCCATTAGGCTACTCTAGTTTATTAGTCAAAGTCAAAGTCAAAGTCTCTTTATTCATGTTTGGCATAACAGACGCACTTATGAACGTCAAATTATCACAAGACTTAACCACCGTATCGGAAAAAGAACCACTACTCAGAAGATACGGCAAGAAACTGAGGGGCATATTTTTCAGAGATTTCGTTAATTTTTCTGTGTTTCTACAATGTAATATACCTGTTATCCACTAAAGTCTACCAATATTCCACTTACCATGTGACTATATAGTTTCGGGTTTTGACGCGCCCACAAACTGTGAGGGTCTTATACTTGTTATAAATTCGAAAGTCTGGATGTTATATGGTTACTCAATCGTACCACATTACAGAATGGATATGTATTGTCCCTTATTGCAGAAAACCTTAAAATTCAAAGGTTTAGGCAATTCATAAAACTCGCCTTTTAACCATTTTATAGAACACTTCCCTTTATGAAAATTACAAATAAGATTATGGACAAAAATACATATTTAATCTTTGACACAACATGTAACTGTCTGTCGTAGCTTTCTCGTAGCACGTAGCGCCAATAGCATTTAACGTCGACCACCGGAAATTGGACGGAGCTGTACATGGCTCTACCATGTGGTATTTGCTCGTAGCTTTTGTACATATATCTCTGGTCTCTATACCTCTAGATATATAAGTAGAGCAAGTCAAACATCACTCGGACAGACTCGGACTGGAGATAAAAGTTATTTGCACGAACTCTGATAATGTCACTACGTCTTTCCTAATGTGTTAACACTGTCTTGGCAACTAAATAATTGTGTTACACTTACAACCGAAATAGCAACTCTATTTTAACTTCAAAACTTTTTTGATATAGATATAAATCAAAAAGCTTCTGATAGGAGCCCATGATAAACATCCAGTCAATTAGATAGAAAAAAAACCGAGAACAAGGTACGTTTTGATATCGTTTAAATGATTATTCTATCTCTCAGCCCCTGAACATTCAGACATTATTTATAGAGCATATCTCCAATGCTCGTTCAATATTAATCTCTACGATGTATTAGATATAGGTATATACGGAGTATTTCACAGAGGGTAATTTCCGCTCACCGCCCGCGCCTGCCTGGTCCGCGGTATATAATGCGACCTCTGCGCTCTGAGACGGTACACAGAAAATCTAGTCTTTGTTGCTATGGTTAGCATTCACATATGGTTGTATTCTGTTTTCATTTGCTGTGAAGAAGGTCTTATAATTTTGTTTAATACCTTCGCTATCTCATATGTATCTAGTTTTCGTTACAAAATTGCAAAACAGCAAGGAATGCACAAGTCACAAACAGGTGTTAGAAAAAAAACTAAAAATGATAAAATCTATCTTTACTTTGAAATAAGGATCAATGACTCTAATATCTAGTTACGATTAAGGCGTTGATGTCTAAAAAATTGATTAAAACATGACTATGATTTCAATATTAAGAATATAGGTTACATAAGAAAATAAAACACATATCAAATTTATGTGCTTTATAATATCAGTTATTTCCTGTACAAAAATCTGGAAACCTATACGTAATAAAACAACATTAGACTTCACAAACATTATTCGCAAGTACTTAATGTTCGCGAACGAGGTTTGAACGGTTCATACGGCGGCGGCTCTGAATTTAACACGCTGTGTACCTAGTGTACACATAGGGTGGTTCTCACGTACACACATTATAACTAGGTACCCGAGTGTTCGTGTACCTAAGTACCTAGGTACCTATTCCACGAACATGTGCTTTGTGAATATTCTAACAACTGATTTAGATACGAGCTCTACAAATGTAAACGTATTTCCACCAGCGGCCCTTATTAATAATAATAATAATCTTCGGGGGCTGTCTTTGATTACATCTTCTTAATGATGCACTTAGAGACAGTCCCCGATAAGTGTTGCCCAATACATATTTAAACTAAATGCTCAAAGAGGCCTCATGTCCCCGCGCAAGCCTTCCAAAGGACCGGGTGTCTAACCCGTGAGAAAGAGCGATATAATAATCTTCTACTTTAGATATCACATCCATATTTCTTTGTTAAATTATGTAAGTATTAAATCAATATAAATTTCATTATTATTATACAAACAAGGCTTGTTATTTCACTTGTTACGCTATGGGGATAGTTTGTGTTGATGTTGCGGCATTTTTCTTTTTTAGAAATTCCTACATGGACATAAATTGATACAAATTATGTTCTTGTATACACTTGTACTTTTTGCTCTCGTAATATCTTCAGTGAATAAACAATTACAATACATTTTGTGTTAAAAGGAATAACATGAAACCAATTTCCGTTAATAGTAAAAGATCACGAATGAAGCTCTTCATCAATCGTTACTAGAGTTGCAATGTGATTAGACTAGTGCCGTCACAACAAAACTAACGGGAGTCGGCGAACGAGCGCCCCATGAAATATTCATAAAGAACAGCAGGAAGTGCCGGAATCGATAGCCGTCAGCTGATCCGCCCAATGTCACGACCACGCCGCGCCGCCCGCCGCCGCCGCCGACCGCACCGCGTTTGTATACCGCCGCCGCCCTGCCGCCCTACCCGCCCGCCCTGCCTACTCACGCACACGCACGGTATTGTGCCACCCCTGCGTCTACAGTCCTAAGAACCATACACACAGGCACACACACAAAGACAGTCTTTGTTTCGGAAAGACTGTCGGTGCCGGTTCCGGGCTACATTTTAACTAACCTATATCCTGGAAGAGGAATACTAGCTGGTACGAAGTCTACGCATTTAAAAAACTTTATCATTGACATTTCTTAGAAAATCTGCGACTACAATTTCTATAGGGCACATTTTAATTACAATTGTATAATTTATGTTTTCTGTTACATTTCAACTTTCACTCTTAACCCCTCCGCGCCGTCATTTAATGCAGATGTCAAATTCGCACGCGCCCGGATCAGAATGACGCGCAATGTGCATAACCCTCTTATGCGCATGTGGGTGGAACTTGCACAATAAATAATATTTATCCGGAGGGTCATCAGATAAAGGGTTCTAAATTCGCATTACTTTTTGACACTGATAGATGACCAGTTGAATAGTTTTCTCGGTTGTATAATATTTATTCGTGGATGCATTGCAAGTAATATTTACGATCAATATGGGGAGTGATGAATGGACTCGTGTAATAGCGTTATTTATATAAATATACTTATTATTATACTTAACTATATATATTATGCTTTACTCGTATTTATATAATAAATTATTATTTCATGACCTGTACTTTAAACTCTCATTACAAAAATAGAACGTGATGTGATATGATAAATAATCAATAATAATATGAACTGACAATATCAAGTGTATTTAATAAAGTAGTTTGAATATTTTCCTAGTTTTGTATTGCATACGTTGCTCAATATAATGTAACGCACCTTGCAAAAATATAACAAAACTAGTCGGCAACATCAAAGTGCAACCCTTACAACGCCACCGCACCGGGTCAGTCGGCCCTCGTCTATCCAAACACGAATCATCCTAACCAAACAATGCACCGCAGCTGGATGCACACGTTGCGCCATCGATCGCTCACATTCACCCGAAAAGCGCACGTTTTGTGCAAAAATGGGTTATATTGCACCTTGCACTGCTAAATCGCTGCGTCATCCGTCACAATAGACGCTAATCTGAATGCTATCTCTCTCTGGCATATAGCAGCATCTCAATTTTCGTATTCAATTCATCCGGGCAGCTTTCCGGAGCTATTGACACGTTGAAATTAGAATGTCACGCGTGGGTGCGGAACGCAACCCATTGTGGCCGAACGTATTGTGCCCGCACTCGGTGTTGTAAGGGTTAATTTTAAAAGTGTATATAAAACCACATGTGTCATGTTCGCAAAATCAGTAGTAGACAGGACTAAATTAATGACTTACGAAACAATACTGCAAATTGTGTCAAAAATAAAAACAACTTCTCCGATTTTAATACAACTTATTGCGAGTCAAAACAAAGAAGCTCGTAGAATACCTAAAGCGTTGTTCCACATAATTATATTTATTGACTGCTTCATCTAACTAAACCAGTGAATGTGACAACAAAACCTGTGTTATGTGTAACCTAAGCAATACCTACATTGACCAGTAATCTACGTAACTAAATAACCTTGTTTTTTTATATTATATAGATATATTATATAGTATTGTAGAAGCTCGGACATTACCATCTTAAAGGAATTACATGACAAAGGAAAGATACACAAGGGTCGCGATGAGATACTCTGTATAATATAAAGAATTGGCAACTTTATAGACCCACAGCATCTATGCGGTACGGCCGACTTGGTGATTTAGGATCGAATAGAATGGAAATATATTTGACGACAAACTTATTTTCTAAATTGATGCTATGAACTAAGCCCATAAATATCCTAAGCGTTTAGTGACAAAATTTTAACAATTTGGTTTAGATAGGTAAAGATAAACCATTTATTTCTTTCTCCAATAGTTACTTACATGATTATGTACCTACAGACAAGCGATGCACATAACTCCTCACATAAAAATAGGTAGGTACTATGCATAAACATCATTTTTATACAAAGTCACGTGCATTGCATTAAGGACTTTACAAAATAAACTAGATACTTTATAAAACTTAAAGTAAGTACGCGTTGCACTGTAGCAGTATAACATGGGTGGGTATGGGTAATTAATATCGCGCAACGAGCAAACACTGAATTTCAGCTATTACCCTCGAGATGACGAGGCGAAACGAGTTCAATACCACAGAATAAATAATAGTACGCAACACTGATTATATCAGGTAACTACAATTTGTGAAGTTAATGACAGAGACAATGAGACAATACTTTTAAATATCACATGAAAGCCACACTTCTAATTCTGAAATATGGATCGGACATAACTTGTCACATTTTACTATCTGTTATTCAAATATATCCCGCATTTATGTACATAATAATTAATCAACGAGGTATTTCCCAGACTCAACCATCCACGTGTATACATCATATTATATACTATATTATATATTTTATGTACGACCGTGACATAAGAACTTATAAACGCGATTTACATTCATATGCAAAAAAATCGCGATGGCCAACTGTTGTCCGGCGGATTATGGTCTAACGCCGTCCACCACAAAGGACCATGGACTCAGCGGTCACTCCATAAAGATGCTCCGATATAGGAAGGGGACGTGGAACTGATCTTTGTCCATCATTGTGATACTTTACTAATGGGCCCGCATTCCTCGTCGACCGGTAGACCGGTAGTACCCTAGTGCCCAGCGGTCATTATTTACAGTTAATTTATTATTATTTTGATACGAGAGATGAAAGGGTTGACACAATGGGCCCGTTCCGTGTTCCTGCCGTTGGTCACTCGTGTGTCCGAGGCCGGACCGGTCCCGGGCGCGACCGAGCTTTGTTTAAACAACGGCTTGGGAACCGCGCAAAAACACATCACCTATTTCAAACGACCTGTCTCGGCCGCACTACTCATACTGCAATTTTAGCACTAATTCTATGAAACTTGGGAAATTCGCGCAAATCAACGCCTGCCGCGTCAACAATCGGCAAACAGGAAGTAAATGTCGCATCGATGACGAGATTTTCCTACTAAAGAGTAAATAAGAATATAAATATAAGCGTTGTGCTTACGCCTTGTTCGGACTGAACAGGGAAATGTTACACTTAGGTACATATTTAAGGAAATAATGCACATTGCCCATATTTCTTTTATTTCTTTTATTTCTTTTCGGGACTAGATTAACTAAGGAAAACATCACTGAACATGATCATCAATATATTTAACTCAAAGTATCCGCTTGAAATAGAGAACATGCATAACCAAGCTCGAACCTAACGTTAATATACAATTGTATGATATTCGAACTGTTACTGCCAAACACATGTAAGCGCAATTTCTGTATGTCACATCGAATTGGGTCGCCAAGATACAGGCCTAGCCTAGTTTGGGGCCATAATCTAATATTAAATCAGTGTATGTGTAAATCAATATATAATTTAATTTATAGTATATTTATAGTAATATATAATTTAATAATAATGCACTTATTATTAAATTATTATTAAATTATTATTAAATTTTAAAAATAAATCATTTTATTTTATTATTATTTATTATTTTTCATTATTATTAGTTATTTATTATTATAAATAATTAAATTAATACTTTTGCATATTTTCTTGATCTTTTGAATAAGAAACAACGCTATTCTCGTTTTAAATGGTGACCGGTGACCGGGACCCTATGTCCGGCCGGTCAGCGGCGCTTCCCGGTTCCCATGCTTTGTGCCATTGAAGGGGTCACAATGACCACAAAGGGGTGCGGACAGCTATCGCCGAGGACACCGGTCAAATGGTCACTTTGCTCTATGGAGGAAATGTATGAATGAGCCGCTTTCTAGTTGGTGATTATATTATTTAAATACCGGATAACCGTTATTCGTCAAACTTTTTTATTACAAGGGTGCTGGACATGAGAAAGTTTTTATTTCTTAAAGCACTGAGTGTTGTCAAGGAATTTCGTGCATCGTTATCGGACATATGCATGTGTGCAGTGATACTGACACCGTCGAGATTGTGTTTCGTGCGAGATCGAGGAAAGGTCACTTGGTTTTGACGAATGCCAAGCGAGGACCATAGCGATGCCTCATGGATATTTCGGTGATTTTTAAGCAAAAAGTTAATTATATGTTTGATCTATTCAAAATCACATATAACAAAGTCAAGTTCTGACTCTCGAACAGTGTTGACGTCATTTTCACTACAAAACCAACAAGTTGAATAAATCTTATAAAAAAAGATACCTTTGCGCCATCAGTTCTTCAAACCGTCTATGAGAACATCCCCTAACGGCCACTATTTTACATATTTTAAGAAACAAAACACAAGTAACATTAGCGATGCAAAAAGCTACCCTTCATCCCTCGACCCGACAAATCTGCATAATCGTGAATTAACCTAACACCGTGCACTTTTTGCATGATAATCGTGTGGCAGCACTGCATATGCATATTCTCACTAAAACAGGTTGCATGCATTTGCATGTACCTGCATCAAAGAGTTTCTAACATTATCTCAGAAGAAAAGAAACTGGCCAGTGGTTAAGAAAAGGGGTTAATAATTATCCCAAAGTGACCGTTGGCTCTTTTCGGTCAGGATTAATTGCATGCGAGAGTTGAATCGCATGCAAGTACATGCACGTCAGGTGACCGTTAGAATGGACAATATATTGCAGTCTTTTGATGGAGATTGCATCTTCTTTTGTGAGATATGTTTCTAACGGTCGAATCTTAGCATGGGAAGAGTTGTGCAATAATGCGACATGTTTTTATGGAACGAATAAATAAATAGCGCCCAACGGTCACATACATAGATCCTGACCCCTATCTAGGGTTCTCAGTATCTAGGGAACCAGGAACTATGAGGACTATGGTCCCACAACACCCAGGCACGAAACAAATGCTTGCGGTTTTATTTTCTGTGCACAAACATTTGTCCCGTCGCGGGAATCGAACCCGCAACCTCAGTGGTGTATGAGATTTGAGCCAACCTGCCCAACCACTACACCACAGAGGCTGTCATGATGTCAAGGCTGAATATTCGTTATGTTAAGAATAAAATAAAATGATTTTCAGAAAACTTAAGAAATACACCTACGCATCTCATTTTTAAGACTAAAGAATGAACCATGTTGTATCCATAAGACGCATGAGTGGTACTTTTTGATTTATATATTTGAGATAATTCTCCGGGGCAGCAATGTTTCTTGGATAGGTCACTTATTATGAACGTTTTATCTCAAATGCGTCCAGTCTAGTAAACAAGTTCGTAAGTTCTCGTAGGTTCTCATAATCTGGTCATAACGAAATATGGAATACATTTTGGTGGAAATGTAATAAATAAAATAAATAAATAAAAATTGTTTATTTCAGATAATACACATCCATAGTTATAAATTACAATAAAATATTAAAATTAAAACTTAAAATCAAAAATTATAAATCAAAATCAAAATCACAATTTAAAATCAATAATTAAAGCATAACCTACTAAACTTTAGCAATATCAAGAATAGTTTAGTTTTATCATACCTAGGAGTATCTACTATTATCTAATAATTGTTTCCTAGTTTGCACTGTCTTCATCTTTGACATATATTCATATTACCTACACTTATTAAAACCAAAGACTGATCGCTAGGTCTACCAATAAATTAGTTATTACATATTTAATCAAATAAATTTATAATTTCGTGTTTTTACAGACGCATTGTCACAACGTACGCTTCATATTTACCAAGATACTTAGTTAGTGACTTAGATTTAGTGCAAGGAGTAATATACCTAAGGTGTTCTGCGTAAAGCTTCAAGAGACTAAAGACAACGCTAAGCTTTAACTTTATGCTAAATTACTGTACATTTTGGTTAGTTATATTTTTTATATACGTATGTATATGTGTTTAAGTAGCAATAAACTAATTTCAGGTTGTGCTATCTTGTAACGTGCCTTTCTGGTTGTCCCCAGGCTCCCTGCCCCCGTCGCCGGCCGACAGTGGCGTGTCAGACGTGGAGTCATCGTCGTCAGGCGCCGGCTCCGCTGAGGAGCTGAAGGCGCGGCTGCAGCCGCCGCCGCCCGCCTCCTTCCACGCGCCCTTCCTCTCCTTCTACCCGCATCACCAGATCGCCTCCACGCTACATCACGCGGCCGCGCATCCGAGGCCACCTGGTGAGTACTTTACAATCTTCAATCCAATACAAGGCGTCGGCAATTGCTTCGCGGCGCCCGCGTCTTTCGACCATTTTTGCGTGGAGAATGGTCGGGCCCCACTTTTACTGTGTTTAGTGATTCGAAGCTCCAAATGTATGTACACAGTAGTGGGTAGGACTTCTAGAGTTATTATTCTGACAACTCTGACTTCGACTTACACGGCTATGACAAAGAATACTAAGCTATGATATCCGGTTTAGGTAAGCAGCTTCTTGGATTCTTGTATTTCAGAAATGAGCTGACCAGGATTTCTTATTCTATTTAATGAGAACAAGTTTCGTGGACTTGAGCTCGTGTCTTTGTTGAACATTAGCAATACTCTACTTAAGTATCGGTATTCTATTAACTTACCTACCTACGTACTAGTAACTTGTTGAACAGCAAGCGTCCACTGCATGTCATTATTTGACTCCATTATCGTTCTGACGCTTATGTTGTTTAATAAATAGCATAAATTACATAAATATAAGTAATTAAAAACAAATAAATCATCAAAGAGCGAACGTAGGACGACATATTTAAAAATACTGGCGTTAATGAAGACTTAGAGATATCGAAGCAAAAATTAAAAATAAACATCGCAGAATTGTACGTACTTTATATATACCTAGAGAATAGTGTGGTATTGTGGTCGAGTCGTGGAGGTGACCCGTCGGTGAACAACCGCACCCGGAAGGTGACCTTACGCTGCGCGCGCAGGGAATTTGGGAATGCAGCGACCGAAACGTCTTGATATTTTGCATTATGGTAATCGTATTACTCGCGCTAGTTTTGTGTCATTGCTATGAAATAAGATACACTGAGTCACATCTTAACTTAATATCCTATTAATAATGTAACAAATACAAATATAATTTAGTAAAGTTGTATATATTCAAGTAAATAATATACAATTACATACAACATTTTTTGAATATTGCTACCTGATACGCGTATGAGTAGAGTAATAATTAATATACTAATAGATCGCAAACTTATTATTAGGAAGATGTCACAATACAGGGCGAGAGGCGAGCAGAAAGCAGTAGTCCAATCGAGCTAAAACATTGAGTAGAAAAGACTTAAAGTAGAAATTAAATTACCCACCAGGATTTCAGTTATTCTGCCATATAATGTTTACGTTTGATTGGCGTTTAATGATATCTCAGGGAGACGCGCACTGTGCGCACTGAGCACCGCGCAGGACATTGCAATTCAAAGTTTTAGGTCCGTTGTTATGAAGAGGCGTAGCGGTTACCATCAATCGCCAGGGCCTTGCTCGTTTTATTACTTCATTACATCAAAAAAACAATGCAATTTATTAGTCCATCGCACACATAGGATATGAATGTGCAATTAAATTTAATACTTTAATTATCAAAGCGTAAAGTAAAGCGTAAGGCGATGCGATACACTGGGATGAAGACGATAAAGTCAATTAAAGTCGCTCGGCACTCGTGGATCGTTCTCTTTCCGTCTGCAATGTCGCAGAACTCACAGAATGACAAACGAGCTCGCTCCAACGTTATCTAAATTTATGCAGCGTGAAGCTTTATCAGAACCACTTCCGGGGGCGTGTTTACTGCACCCTGGCCGGTGGCCAACTGGCCTTCTTTTCAAACTTTAGCGTATCGTTAAATGCGCACATTACACTGACGGTTCACAATATATTACTTACACTTGCATTTGTTTCGAGAAAAACAAGCAAAATACTTTTGGGCGTTGGACTCTTTTTCTGTTTAAAAAATAACGACGCTATTAAACGCACTTTGTAACTCTTGAAATTACAACCGCGTCTTGTATTATTTATGGTCATTTGTTTGTTATCTGAATGAAAGCGGAGTTAAAGTTTACCCAGGGAATATTTAGTATTATTTAAGATGGATTTGATTAAATAGACATATACAAACTCAATAGAATTTTAGAAAAATAACTATTCATTGCGGAAACCAACTAAAGTTAGTACGAAATAATTCACGTATATAAATTATTATTGTTTTGCCTCAAGCTAGACCTTTTGGCACGTGGCTATATATGATTAAAACAAGATTCTAATAATATATAATAATCCCATGTAACGTGGTTATGTCATATATAGATCGGTAACTTGGTATTACTAAATTAAAAAAGTCCTCCGAAAATCGTTTTAAGGAATAATAAAGTATAAAAATTAATAAAGGAAAGATAGTTCATCTCTAATTGCGCAAAGATGCCGGTTTCCGTGACACAAAAACAAAAGACGCAACGGACGGACGAACGCGGACGGACGGAACCAGTTGGCATGGCGTTGCATCGGGCATTTATCGCCACTTGGCGCTGCTCGCGGCTGCCTGTCCTCAGCTATTTGACATTGCGCAAGGTTAGTGCTCCTAATATAAAGATGCAAAAAACCACTGACGATCTACGCGCACCAGCAAATAGTATGCGAGGCACGTTACCGGCGACTACCGGCGGCGCAAGCAAACCGACCACTTTCGATTGTGTGGCGTTTTTAAAAGCCTTGAAGCTATTCAAAATTCCACAAATAATAAGATATAATTATGTTACACTGACAAACGTTAGCAAAATACCTCATTTCTCCGATAAGAGCCATTAAAAGATACCACACAGGAAAAGGAAGCCATTATAATGTTTCAGAGACACGTTTTCAGTTGTTTATGTCATACTTTTGCGGTAATGTAAGTCGGCTATAAAAATAATTTTACGACCCGATTACAATTGCATCGAGTTGGCGACAGATGTTCGTGGAAATGACGATTTATACTTATTACATTAGACGAGAATGCATCTATTTAAAAGTATTACTGCTACATACTAACACTCAGATTACCCAGTGTCTACACATGAATATTGAAGAAAACCGTTCTTATTTTCATTTCAATCGCATTGAGGAAGTAGTAATTTTGTAAGAGACGGCAGGTGGGCAGTTTGGACAGTGATGCCAAGCTGGAGTATCATATTAGCTGGCAACAGATTCTAATATTGAAACTCTTATCTCACTGAAACACATGAAAGGCAACAAGGCATCATGATTAACAATTTATAATACATAATGTAATTTAAAGTTACAAATGTTGCGTTAAACATGCATACACGAGTAATTCTGACAGAAGAGCATTATGGTTAGTGTTTCGATAAACAATGAGGAAAAACCACACAATAATATAATTGATATCACTTCCCAATGCAATACTAATATAACAAGACGTAATATACCTAAATATAATATTTTAAATTCAGAGAAGAGTTATTGTAATAATATTCAGTACATGAATGAAAAGTACGTGGTATGTGAGGTTACATCTAAAATAAATAATAATAAACTGTATTGTAAATGGTGTGACTCCTGACGACTCGTTCTTGAAAAAAATTATTTTTGGAATATCCAACACCAATACAGGGCCTCTTCAGGTTATTCATATAAAAGTAAAAGCACATCGTTTATGAAAGGCGTGTGTGAGACTGGAGCCGGCCACTTGGTGTAAATCGGCCATTGCTGTAACGCGGCACACACGAAATTTCGGTGTTGCAAACGCGAATATTGGGCAAGAGCGGTGGTACCGGCGCCATTGTCAGTCTCTGGCGAAACGTACGCGACCTTCCTACTCCGATTGGGCAGTCCAAACCTGATTGTGTGAGTATGTGGCGTCGTCGTCGGCTCGAGTTTGCTTTACGTACTCACCTCACAAATCAGGCGCATTAGAACTTGTCGTGATCTCACAATATTTGGCGTGAGTACCTCTAGTCGCCTCATATACAAGTGGACACATATATTTATCCGGTTGTTGACTTACTAGATCAAATCTCTTTAAGAGTAAAATTTTCCAATACCTACAATCGTATTACCCCAATTCGTATCCGATTACAAAATTGAATGGTAAGTGTTCCCGATTTCTGATGGCCCCGAAACAGATAAAAATCTTCAAAGAAAACGTCAAATATCTAGGTCTTGCCTAAGCTTTGATACTGGCAACTTAATTAAAACAAAAGAAACCTTGACTGGATGTTGCCAATTGCCAAATTATGTTGATTTAGGTAGCATGAAACACGATTTTGGTGTGCGTGCGGGCGCAGCATGCGTTGTTTAACAGAGACTTGGTGTTTTGAATGCGCCCTGGAGTTGCAAATTGCGTCAGAGTATGCGGGCCAGCTTGCGTAGATTGTATGAACGGTTCGATCTTATAGATGAGCTCTACTTTTGTCGATATTTAAGTTTAAAATTCTGTGTATTACCAGAGTAATATTTCTTATGACATATTTCAAACAATGCCAACGTTTTGTCTAAGCTAGATTTATGTCGTGACCAAGTACAAATGGGTGGCCATAATCGCCATATCCGTCTCCGACTTGTTAGATCACGAACAGCAAGATATGATAATATGAGTGAGCAATATATAAATTTTATAGGCGTTCAGTTTTAAGGGGCTCCAAGTGTCTTTCAACATCATAACCAGTTATGATGTTCGGTAATACTTACAAGAGTGTTTGATATGGTAGGATTTGCATTCGCGAAATTAATTTCTTTTGAATTATGAATTCATACTGTTTTCTATTTGTGTAGATATGGGTTCGTATTAGCGAGTTCCTGCCAACCTTACTACAGGAACACATACTAAATAAAGCCCACTCCCAATGTTTAAAATTTAGTGGTGAATCAACTTTAAATAGATATTCATAGCACGAAGTATAGAGAGACCTCACTGTGACATTCGCAAATGAAATAGAAATTAAAATTATCGCTGCGACTATTCTGCAGCGCTGCATCGCGAATCGCGATAGCAGCGTGTGCTAGTGTGCGTGCGTCTCGTGTTGTGTCTAATAGTGTTCGCGCGCGTGTGCGGCGTGCGCGAGAGTGTGCGCGAGGTGATCGTCCCGATTCAAGGGCAATGCAGCGCTAGCGCTCGCCTCGTATTAATAGTTGGCGACTATTTTCGCCTCGCCGACCGCTGGGGGACCGGAACGTTATTATTGACATTCGCAAACTTCCAAATAGGATTCCATATGCTTACATCACGCTCTTAAGCACTACCTGGAATCGTAAAAAAATGTTCAGTCACTTCTAACCAATCTCTTATAGCTATCGACTTGTGTTTTAATTAATTTGATAATAAAAATTATAATAAATAATGCATGACGCAATCACAGTAACAAAGTGACAAATATCAAATTAAGGCGGTCGCATAACACACCAAGTAGTCCCATTTCGCACTAGCGATGTGCCGTTCATAGATCATTCTAATCCACTCGATTATAAAATGGATAAGATTACTTTGCCTACTTCCAAATAAGTGAATCAATTGCTATTTAGTGAATCCAATTCTATGTATACAAATAAAAGATGAAAAATGATACAACTAAACAAACATTATACCTAAACTCTTTATTTACTAATATTACGCGTTTAGAGAATGTCTACTTGAAATATTTGCCTGCTTTGCCTATTGCTAATTGTATTCTTGTTAATTGCAATTTTCTTTATTTAATGCGTTGATGTCAACGTCAAACATAATAAATATATATAAATCACAAACAGTTCAGCTTAATAGGTATATACACAAGTAGGTGGCGAAGGATAAAATAGCAACATCATGTGATAATAGGCTACATAAATGCAGTTGGATCTTTTATTGGGAACAAGAAGCTTGCAAAGAATCTATTGAGCCGTGCTTTGTTTAAATCCTCGCGGTAGGTAGGGCGCGCCGTATAAGGAAGAAGCGTCGCGCGCCATCTGTCGTACAAAACGCGGTTGCGCAACTGCGGCGACCCACTTCGCGCCGCGGCCGCTGCCAAACGCGCCTCGACTCCTCTACAATTACATATTTCGGTGTCGCAATATCGCGGTCGCATCCGAGTTGAACGGCCTGCGACCTTGAGTGTTGCGCAGGCCGCGCCGGCGCACGCGCCGCCGAAAGCGAAAGGACTTGAGCGATCCCGAATTCACCATAAATCCCCGTTACGGCACTCTATAGTTGCGTACGTGACCTATTACTCGTACGTTTATGTATGACAATGTACAAACCACAAGCGAATCTTCCTTGCTGACTCATGGTAACTCCTGCAGCGGTTGCAGCGTTGATAGCTCGGCGCCCCAACTACCCGCCGCTGACGACTGCCGTGCGTCACCTTCGCGCGTTCCGTTTCACACGCGGCTTCCTGCGCGCGGTTTCGCAACGCATCTCCGCTCGCCACCAACCGGGTGGCGCAATCTTTTCCGAAATATACAGAATACGCGGAATAGCCGCCTCGTATCGAATCGTGAGCTCGGAAAATCGCTGCGACCCAATTTCGCGTAGGAATCTCAGCGCTCCACTTGTCCGGAAACTCTGTACGCTCGTTTTACGATAGGCGTAAAACGAGCGAGGGAGCGTCCGAGCGGCCTATATACGCGCTCCGCTGACTTCCTGGCCGTTTTAAAATTATCCGCTCGTTCCCGGCGGAGCGGCAAAAGGCTCGCCCTTCACGGACCACGGCCACCGCTGCCGCCCAGCCGCCTGCCACTCTAAATAGCATAATTCCATAACCAGGTTGATCGGAGCTTTCGATCGCGATCGTGCGGCTCGCTATCCTTGTGTTTATGCGTCGCGCTCCTAACCGGGTCAGTGTTAGGTCGCATCGCGCTGCATAAATAGACGCCGTCGCTCCCTGATGCGGCGGTGGCGTCGCTGCACCACCGGCCGCCGCCGCAACGAGTCCAAGTCCTCCGCTGGAAATGACCGATATAAAATAGCCTAGTTTCGCAACATGTTTACTCTCACCCCTCACGCGGGCTGCCAAATTGGTAGATTCCACGCTATGGCGGTCACGACGACGTGACACTGTCATTACAAAACCGTGGCTTTAATATAACTTCGCGGTGTCAATGCTGGCGGAGACTTCGGGCCGTGGGAATATAGGACCTTTAAATTTAGAAGTCGGACGTTTTTCGAAACTGTCTGCGTAATAGGTATGCCTAACTACTAATTACCCAATTACCGTGCACCATTAACGGTCGTTGCGTAACTGGTGGTAATCTACGCTTGATAAACAAACGGGCAGACCGATATTCGGCCGTTACTCCGCTCACTAAGGCTCGCTTAGCTGATAACATTGAACTCCAGGAAGAGCGTTTTATGTTGATTACTGGACATATTTGGTAAGGTCTAAGCTCGAATTTATATATTTTTTTAATTTATAATTTCAAATACAGTAATCATAGTTCTTAGTCCATTACACTGAAGAGAGGAAATTTATACAGAGCCAAGAAGATTTTGAAACTCAAACTTTACCTTACCATATATATCGACACTGCGCAGAATGACGTTGGTGGCATCTCAATTTTAATGAGTTTTTCGAATCTTAATTATTCCGTTCGTCAAGTTATCAGTCGACGCAGACGTCGAATGATACGCCACACTACCACCGTCAAGGAAACTGCGCTATAGGCCTCCATCTTGGAACCAAGTAGATGACTATATCCCTAATTTACATCTCTTAAGTTACGTCTGACAATAAATTGGACAAGTCCAATCGATAATTTAGTGAAAAAAGCCGTTCCGGCCTGATTGGTCGCAGTCAGGGTCGCATTAGGCAACAGATGGAAATCAGCGGAAGCCTTGACCGGGTGTTCGCCCCTCAACCCGCTTTTTATTGCCCACGTCTTCACGACAAAAATGCTATTACATATAACATTTTTGAGGCAGGTAGGTAATTATTTATTCATAACAAGGTGCTCGTTTCGTAAACGGAAACAAAGTTAATTTTATCGTTCGTATTCGTTGAAATACGTTTGCCTTGTCTTGACTCGAGAATAACTCAAAATATATAAGTAGATACCTATTTCTTATGATATGTTCAATTATGTTTGTTCTTTAATTTTTCTGGGTTTAGTTTAGAAATAAAAGTTAACACCGATTCATCGTTAACTCTTTGTTTCTTCGTGTGAAAAATAACGTTACAATATAAATCATATTAATGTACATACGTTAAGAATTAATCACATGAAGTATTCAGGTCACAGTAAGACGGTACAGGATATAAAATAACCGGAAACGGGTATTAGAGATGACCGGAAGGCGAAAATTCGCGCGTAACACGCGACCAGCCACGGAGCGCGGCGCGGCGCAGGCGCAGACGTATTCAGCTGACGTTTTTGTAAATAATCTCGTATTTCACCTGAAAATCTTTGATAGTAGAGCAGAGAGCTAAAGCGATGTTAACCGACTAGTAAACAAAACGAGAGAAAAGTTCAGTTATTTATTATCCAGCTGTTTCACAGGTTACCCACCGCTGGCGACCTCTTCGACTTACAAAGGTATAGTAACCGGGTCAAAAACCACAAAGTGACTTGATGCTATAAGAAGGATAACTTGTTTTTACTACCTACCTCATCAAACTCTACTTGTTTACCTAATACTTTTTTATCACAAATCCTTTAAAAGATGCTAATGAGGCACCATTCTAAGTACATAGGTTTTATACAATGATATATATATATATACAGGGCGTCCCAAGACTATGGGACATGAAGGGAAAGTACCTTAAATATCGTAGATAGGATATTTTACTGAAAGAAGACTTTGTTATTTTTAAAAATTAGTAATACAAAGATAATATAATTCAGATATAAGATATAAGATAATTCAAAGATATTCTAAAAATTATTTGCTTCGCCTGGGAATCCAACCGACTTAAATGTGAAAAAAATATCACCCGTATTTTTATAATGCCAATCGAAATAATGAACAAAAACTAATAATTCTTCTTAAGTAACATAGTATCTTAAAAGAAAAGAATAACGTTAAATATTTGATTCAAATTTCAAGAAAATTATTTATTACCGACGACGACGTCCGAGCTATATTATCATTCCATAGATAGCATTGATTATTCGCAAATAAGTACCCACTTAATAAACGACTTATTGGCACAGTTTTCCTTATTATAGGTGGACGTTCAGATAAAATGATAAAACTTAGTATGCATCCTCTGTAAGCTAGACAGAAGGCAAATTAAAAAAAAAGAATGTTGTTTCTAAATTTGAAAATGGAAAAGCTTGTGACAGCGTTTGTTTGAATGCATCCTTATACAGAAGGCAAATTTAAAAATGTTCTTTAATTTGAAATTGGAACAATTTGTGAGAGCGTTTGTTTTTCGGATATTTATCTGTTAAGTTTTCATTCACTTACACGCGTGTTATTGTGAAGCTTCATGTAGGTTTTTAATTTTATTAAAATGATTAATTTCACGTCGTTCCTTTCTTTTAAGATACTATGTTACTTAAGAAGAATTATTATTTTTTGTTCATTCTTTCGTTTGGCATCATAAAAATACGGGTGTTTTGTTTTCACATTTAAGTCGGTTCGATTCCCAGGCGAAGCAAATATTTTTTAGAATATCTTTGAATGCAGTATATCTAACTTTTAAAAATAAAATAAAGTCTTCTTTCAGTAAAATATCCTATGTACGATATTTAAGGTACTTTCCCTTCATGTCCCATAGTCTTGGGACGCCCTGTATATATTAAAATCCTTCGTGAGTAATTATTTAAAATTATATATTTTGGAATCAATTGGTGTTGTTGTTTTGTTAATACATTTGACTAAGTCTCTACCAAAATTAAAGATACACTTTTCTTAGTCTTGCTTATTCTTAGTTATAATTAATATAAATATGTCTAATGGTAACAATGTAACGTGAAATTAATGAGTAGGTATAAGTATTTACGTAATGTATGAATAAAATTATACCCACTTATCAATGAGGTTTCATGTTGATGAACATACCTGTAGGTACGTTTCTTTAGTAGAGCAAGGAATCAGAAAGGTAAGAAGAAGGAAGTGAGTGAAATTGTGTGACGATATTAAAAATAAGTAAATTGTAAAAACACACAAGCAAAATAATAATTCTAACTGAATTATTAATTATTATTTTTTACAATTCAATTGGTCATACATTTTTACCTTTTGATCTTGTCCATGTCAATCCAAAGACAACCAAAGCATCTGAGTCGAAATCTTGATTGAGAACCGCCAAAAAAGAATTACTTTCTTATTGGAACAAAAACACATTAGATTTTCCTTGTTCGAGTGAAATAATGACTTTATTCCTTATCTGTCATCATCATCACACAAGAATGCGAATTTCAAATTCAATTCAAAGGAGCAAATTATCGTAAAACCTGCAAAAGTTAGCAAACCGGGCGGGGCGAGGATAGATGGCCGCGCGGGTGTGGGGTGCGGCGCGGGGTGCGCGGGGCGCGGGTGGCTGCAACTGTTTGCGCGGCGCAGTGGTCAATGACACGGCGACATTGCATCAACGCGCGAAGGTCACCCCCTCTCCCGCAACCCGCGCACCCCGCGGCCTGCCACCCGCCTCCCGCGCGCCCTCTAACGCGTCTCGCAAATTCCTGCACTTCCTTGCAATAGGACGCCATTTTGGATCAATCATTTTATACTGCCTTTATATAGATACTTTCGTGTATTGCGCAAAAAAATATCGCGATAGCAAATAAATAACACGATCCAAAATAATAGTGACTAAATTCAAAATATTAAAAAAAAAAACAAAAGAGTAAAAGTTGTTACTGGCAGCTCGCAGCTTGTCGTGTCGTGGCAGACAACGTGACACGACTCTCCGAGGAGCCATTTCCTCAAAGTGACACGTCTGTGCCGCACTAATAATACATTGACATTATAATGTCACCCTTTATGAAAAACCAAGAACACACGCGAACATAAAACATAACATATAACAAGTTGTTCATAATACGTTCATAATTATAATAAATCGATTAACTGTATTACAATAAAATTGCTGTTGAAACAACTATATTATCTGCCCACAGCGACGGTTCATACCTAAGAGTCCAACATTTATTTGTAAAAAAATGGATGCCTCTGGTGTATTCAATGCGTAAATTTCACCAATTCCTACTTTTTCACTCTGAATACTTCTAAAATTCCGAAAGTTCAACACCCATTACATATTCAGGTATTCTAACTAATAAAAAACCGAGAACTACATCAGGTTTTTTTTAAAGTTCGCCTGTTGGGGCAGGCTAGTCTCTAGGACCATACCGCCATGTCTCACGTAGTTTTTATTTGATAGTTTAATATTCCATTTATTATACTTTTGTTGAGAATGAGTGTCAACAGCAACAAGCCGGAACCTCTCCTAGTGCTTCAATAAAGTGTTGGAACTTTATTCAAGCTTTCCATGGACTTTTTGGGAGAACATAAAAAACAATGCCTTTCTCTATTTTGTTTCATTTGCCTACACTCGTGCACGTTTAGGAACACATTATGGTTAATATTCCACCGATATTACACATGATCACTTGAAATAACACTCGTTTGGAAAATAAAACAAAATCGACCTTCACTTTTCACTTCCTGCCAAAAAGTCGAACTACATAAGACGTACCTACTTTTTTCTATTTTTTAAGCATAATAAATATATAAGTAGGTATGTGTTTTCCAATATCGATTAAATAAATAAATAATTATTTTTTAGTAGTGTGCTTATATCAAGTAAGTAAAGTGAAATCATACGGCAATAAAATCATCTCAATGTTAAAAGGACTACATTCTTGCCTACACTATACAATTCTTTTATCATTATTCATTATTCGTTATATATTCGTGTATACATTTACCTACTTATTAATAATAAAACAAAATAATAATGTTTTCACAGTTGCATTCGTTTACGTAAGGCACGAGGTTTACGAACTCGTCGCCAGATCACCTTCGGCGCGTCCCAAACTATCGACGGAGGTCGCATCGGCTATAACAACTAGCTATCCAGTTATCGATAACATCGCCCAACAACACGCAAACAAGATGAGGATCACTCGATGAATCGATGACTCGAAGTGGCAGTTGCGCCTCACTAGTGTCGCATCGCGCGGGAAAGTCGAAATGACAAAAGTACGCGCGTGTCGTTCGTTGGCAAAGCAAATGCATAAATAAATTCAATAGATTCTATTTGCTGATCATTGTTTGAAAATAAACAATTATTTTATAAATGTTGTTGGCGCACAATTCGCTACAAAAAATTTGGTGATAATGATAAGTTGTGTCACAATAATTGTGCTCACGTTTCGTTTCACGTTTATTTACCATTTTTATCTTTGTCACACCACAACCGTAACGGTAACATAAACAATATTGTTCGATCCGTGGTCTATCTCGTAACCGCCAGTAGGTACCTACTTCAACAATTACTGTCGGTAGGCAGTCGACCGTTCAGGAGGCTGAACCTGACCTTCCACAACGTAAACTATGCATCGCTCAGCCTGAACAAACAACACCCGAATAATGCAGCGATAACCGCGTCCGGTCGGTTATTTGCACAAAATACATAAAAATACTTGATAAGCTATCAGAGCTCAGAGGCTATCTCACACACCTCTGTATGTTTCTGGTTAAATTATTGTCACAAATGGGAATGCGAAAAATGAATGTTAACATTCATTTTTAATTGCGTAAGGTTTCACATTTTTATCAACGTGATGAAAAAATGGTCACATTTCACAAAAGTTACATTTATATTTAGTTTGCTTAAACTATCAGGGACGAAACGTATCCATCACTCATTGTTTTAAGTTGCTTACTGCCGTTCACTATAGGTATGTCGTCCACAATAACAATGTAATTATACCTACTGTATTACGTCTGAAATCGTGTCTACGTAGACTTACATTCTAAAAATAAGGCTTCTTCATAACAACGTACAAACAAAATAAAGAGTCGGCTCCAAAACAGTCAAATTACATTATAATGTGGTCCCTAAACTAAACTAACCGGCTGCGTAGGAGACAAAACTGTTACTTAGATAAGTGGGAACTTCCCATTTAGATAATGAGGCGTCTGGCGCGCGCAACTAACGCTCCGACACCGACGGACACCACAATCTGCATAAACGTGGCAAATAGAAACATTACGGCACACGCGGAAGACACTACATATTCTAAATCACGCATAGTTTTGCGTTACTATTGTCACTCTACCTGCTACGAAGAAACACAGAATAAACAATGTAGAGTCACAGCACTCTACATCTCTAGAAGCCTACAGTCTATGGCTCTACGTCCATTCAATTTGACAAAACGTGACCGATGCGAGCATTTCGCGAGCCGGAGTCACAATATCGTCCAAAGGTATTTTAATTTCGCGCAATTTACTCTGATATGTGAATGTGCAATTAAACATCCTGTTTTGAGTATAATATGTCGTAATTTGTACAGTTGTCCGTTTACAATGGGCGCTCGCAATTATTTCGCATTGTTTTAACAGATTATTTGCGCACTTCTTCCGGGTTTGCGAACGATCGACAACGTGGATTTCCTCATTTCAAGGTCTGCTGCTTTTTGTGGAAAAACTTTATTGGATAAATTCTTGTTTGATCTGTGTTGATTTGACAGATTTTTGTTATCTGTCATTAAACAATTATCTAATATTGCGCTTAAAAAATGCAATCATATAGTTGGTCAGAGGCGTCGGGGGCGGGCGGCGCCAGTACCTAACGCATTCGGAGGCTACTTCTCAACATATGAACTAACACGTCTGTCAATATCTGATACAATTTTACAACTACTACCCCCTTTAAGTTGTTAATTTGTAGTACATCCTGATGGTAGGTTTCTCGTATGCGAGAGGCCGTCTGGGTGGGTACCACCGCTTTGCCAGTTATTCAGCCGTCAAGCAGTAGTACGCAAGCATTACTGTGTTCCGGTTTGATGGCCATTGTAGCCAACGAAATTACTTAGCATTTTCAGACTCAACAGCTAATTGTCTCAGGGTGACAAGCGCAGTGCAGCGCCGCGCAGGATTTTGCAAAACAAAGTTTTGGGTGGTTCTGTTATTGTTATTTGCTGGCGTTGCTTACCATCAGACAAACGAACAGCTCGTCTCGTCAGTCAGTTACATAAAAAAAACATTCCTTCATACAGATACTGTGATCACAAACAAAAAAGTACCTAAGCTTTGCAATTGGAAGCTACATACTCGGTGACGTCACAGATTGCGCACAATTATGGCACTTGCACAAGAAAAGATCACGTCTAGAACCGGTGGATGGCCGCTCAAATAAGTGCACCCAATGACATTACAGGGCTACCAGAAATGCAAACTGCACTCCACTATCACTTTTGTAGTAGAGTTTAAACATGGAATGCTGCAATAGAATAGACAAAAGTATGCTCGTGGTTATATTTAGATCACGGTTTGACTTGATTGATTACGATTTCTACTTGAGATACCTACTTACTTGAGTTGTTACTTAGTGTGCTGCTTACGCTGAACGCCTATAATGGTTCTATAGATTATTATTAATTATTGTTTTATTAATTTCTCAGTTACGTAAGGTAGGGCGAAGCGCGCGGTTAGTGGTGCGCCGGCACAGGCGCCGGCGCAACGCTGACCTTACCTAACGCGGTGCTAGTTCACCACAGCGCAACGCATGCGTGATCCAACGCCTTGCAAACGCACGTACGTACATACGTTGTACGTAGCATGCATGATCAGTAAGCACAACAAAGCACCGCCGGCGCCGTGCCGGTTTCCGATCACAAGTTCAGTAGCTCTTGAGTGTACCTACTCGGAAAAGTATCTGAAAAGTCCGGGAAAGAATTGAGTTTTACTGACCATTAAGAAATTATTGCATTACAAAAATATGATTTAGGTACATTTTATCAGAAGTTTTCGGACGTAGCGCGATATCAAACCAATGTCACCTTGCTTCGATAACTTCATATGCACAAAAAAAAACATTTATCGTGTAACCAACTACACTCTGTGCCCCGATCGTATGTAAACTGTTGAAATAATCCGGTTAAAGACATTGTAAAACAAGAGATAACATTGTTGTGTTAAAAATTTCCTCGTGACCCAATCTTTGGAAATTTTCCGTCGACATCTGAGCACACTCAGTGCTACTTTTATAGGACGTTCGCTGCAACGATGCAAAATCCCGTAGCGACAAAAGCAGGAGCGTTCCCGGGCGACCCAAGAAGCGCAGGGAGCGCAGGGATGCGCAGGCGGCGGGGGTGCGCGCGTGTGTGTGCGCGTGTATGTGAAGGTCAGCCGGCGGCGTCATTTCCTGGTCATTGCCTGCGGGCCACCGCGCGCCGCGCGCCGCCGCCACTGCATCCGAGCGCGCGCCGGCGAACGCAGTGCGATGCGCCCGCGATCTTAGAAACACGCACACCGCTTTCCGGTCGCACAGGAAAACGTTTCTATATACATACTATTATCGATACTCTATGCAAGGATGTAGAATAAAAAATGCATTGCATAAAAATCATCGACCTGCGCAATCCTGTGCGACAATAAATAAACTGCGATTACGTTATCTCTTCCGCCTGAACAAAAAACCCGCGATAAAAACGGTGTCGTTCACGTAATTTGCACATTTTCAGTTGCTTTGAGGAAATGTTCTCGTTTCTATCTTATCTAGCCAATTCTTTTATCTCGTGCAAAAATAGACGATAACTTTTGCAAGCTGATAACTCGTCATAGGTGTTGTGTTCCGTATGTAGTGTGTCGGGTGACGCAAGTGCATAGAGATATGGAATAAATACCTTTCGTTCTTCCTGTATCGTCGAGTTTGTTAGAAACGCTTTCGTTTATAATAAAGCTTGCATTGGTCTCAAACGGAGACGCGAAACAAAAGGAAGGCGTTATTGCGAAAACAAACGATGTTAGAGTGGCATGGAAGAGTGCGCAGCGGAGCCTGACCGCAGCGTTTGTATCGCAAGAGGTTTGTGGGGTAACCCATTTATCGCGACGCGGGATGCGCGCGCGACCGGTTCCTACCCCCCGCGACCCGCGACGCCGCGCCAGCGCATGTTCGCACACTTGCATCCGGGAGTGGAGCGATCCATCTCACTCCGCAACAGAAAGCGCACCAACCACCGCGGGATAGGGTTTACTTCGCCCTGGACGCCCGCCGCCATCCGCCTCCGCCGCCGCAATGATGGCTGGCCGGTGCCGGTGGGGGACAGTGACTAGCCGAGCGAAGACGCCTCAGGAGTGGGCCCGTAACCTTGATCTTGCAGCATGCAACCAGTAGGATACGACCACCGCACTTGCTAAAAATAGAGTCGGGCGACGCATAAAATGCGGGTTTTTTACCCCGTTTCGCTCGCTTCCCAGGCTCGTCGAGGATTTTTATGTAAACGTTCATGGAACGGTTTATTAAATTGTAAAATACGCGCAGGTACCAAGTACGATACTTTCAACCGTTATCTATATGAATTATATTGATCCGTATGCACTTATATCGATACCTTATCGTCGTAATCCTCATCTCACCATGTTTGAGTTGAAACACTTGACCCGATAAAGAGAGTGAAGCTTAGTTTCCTTAAAACAAACCTAAAATGTACTAAATAATAAAAAAATATTGTATCTATTACTTTATAAGTACTTGTTATTTTATCTTTAAATGTTAACTTCGTTCTCACCCCAATACCAGAAGATAACATTAATCAGCAGTACCTTAGTACCTACTTCCCTATGCGCATTTGAGTACCTATTCTTTCAGTCGGCAAGACAGTTTACGGTGTAATACAACTAACTAATTTCCGCGCACTGACTCATGACTGGGAAGTAGACACAACAATAGTGAGGCAAGAAGTTTTCCTCCTGTCATAGACAATGACCGTCCCCATAAAGTCCTACACAGTATTATTTTTGCGCAATCGCTGCTAGTCTGCGGACAGCTTACAAACAGGCGCAGATTAGTGCATAGTGAGCTCTTCACACGTGTCAACTCGCGGGGTGAACGACCGCAGATAACGCGTGCAAAAATATACTTACGCATGTTAGATAATATTAGAAAGAGTTTGTCGGAAACACACACGCGCGATTGTTTTGCACCGTCCAATATACAAATGGCGGCACATCGCGCGCTCGAGGACGAGTCTACATAGTACAGTTGGAGTAGAGATTCGTCAGTATTATTTCTACTTCAATTTAATTGCACAAGTGACGTTAGCTATGGACATGACATACATCATTCTCTCAGATTAAAATATGTAAAGCTGGTAGAGCAATTACGATATACCTATGTCTTATCTTTTGATTTAACTCTACCTCTATCACAAAATACTTCTCAGTACAATATCCTCTTTAAATCTAAAACTCGTTAGGTACTAATGACATTGCAAGTTACAAGTGAGTTTAGTTAGTTGTCCTTCTAATTGCGAATTGAAGCCGTGCAGTTGAGACCAGCCTTTTAGCTAAACTTATTGACTATAAACTTAGGTACTTCCCTAACTGCTAACCATCCGCCATGCATTATGAAATTATGAACGGCCATTCATATGCAGACACGGTTGTCGTACAAATTATTGTTTCTACAACAACAATATTAATAAGAAAATCCTGAGGAAATCCCGGATAGACCAAACATATCCAAGCAAAAACATAGAACATGATTCACTCAGACATACGATGATTTATTAATAACCTTTCCCGGAATGCAAATGGCGCGATGTAACAATAACAAACGAAATATAAATCTTTACTTTAGTAGTCAGATTCGCTAACAAAGAAATCTTGTTTTTTTTTTATATCGCTATCGGCAACAAACGCGGGCTAAATACTGCTTCCTCTACACTCGGATAGCGATTTTCCGCGAATTCGGGGTAATCTGCGCAGCAAACAGATTCATCGAGTCGGCCGGCACGGTACTCGGCAGAATTAGTTTTATGAGTTCGCAGCCAGTTTGAAGTTATTTTTTATGTAGGCTAGTCGTGAAAAACAAAGCTGTTGTGATGAACAACAGCAACACGCTAATCTAGATATGTTGACGGTGAGGAAATAGAAGTTCATTAGCGCAACCAACTCTCGTTCTTGGCGAAAATGGAGCTATTGTTCCTTGCACAACCAGACAAAGAGAAAGGTAACACTTTTCCATGGACTTGTGTTCTTCCCTTTAGGTCACTGGCGGACTTGCATGATTGATTACTAGCAAACCGTCACAAATCCGAAAAGAGATGAAAACAAGGAATATCTTGCGAAACCTACAGTGGGATGATATCGACAAAATAAATTCTGTAAATCGCAAATTACGACTGTCGTATCGGTCGTTTTAAATTCGTCAAATCCTATTTGTTTTGCTAGCACTACCTAGTTTCAAATTGGAATTAAATACCCTCAAATAAGTGTATTATCTACAAAATCCACTTTTTTTATTGAAAGTCCACTAAACAAAGTGTATTTTACACATTAAAATATATTATAAATTAATCTAAAATCAAAATGGAAACCGCCTACACAAACTTACAAGAAATAAACTAGACAAAGCTTTGTCTAGATTGTGTAGCCTTTGCAAAGGCTGCGGCGTACTTGAGCTCGTATAAGCATAAGTAATGTAATTTTTTACATTTTATTTTGTTACGCTACAAAAGGAACAGATTTTCCGGTACTAACCGGTAAATCTCAATTCCATAAAAAACCTATATTAGGTTTGTCTTAGCGCTAGGTGTCCTCTAGGTATTTACTATTGAAATTAAACAATCTCATTCCGAATTCAAATCAAAATATTTGGCTACACAGCAAAGAAAATATCTTTTTAACGAGGAAAAATAGTGCGGGGCATACCGCGCTCTGCCGCGGTCGCTCGCAGCTCACAGCGACCGGCATTGGGGTCAAGGCGGCCGGCGATACCGGCGCGTTGACGCAATCAGTCCAACACTATAGCCCGTTGTATTATCTCTGTTGCTACTAGATCCACTACTTATGATAGTTTTGACATTTACTACATTTTATAGTCGACTTCACTTTTGCTTTCAGAACTAGGTATGCAGATAAACACATTTTCAGTTGAAAAACTAGAGTATTTAAACGTCAAATTGTCTTTGGACCACATGGTCACCACTTGATTTCACTGGAATCTATAATCCATTTGAAATTGTCCTGATCTCCTTAGACTCTTAAAAACGAATCATCAGTCGTTCCAAAAGTTAAGAGTCAAAGGTTCTAGTAACTGGAACTCATACTAACCCTATGAAATGTACAGTCGCTATTACTAAGGAATTCCACCTTAGTTTTTCAATACCCACCAAGAATATTTGGTATACTTCCCAAGCTTTATCAGCATTATGTGTCATCGCTAAATTGCTGGAAATGTCCCTTGAGAGGCCCATCTCTCGATGAATGCTCGCAGCGCTGACGTATCGATATTGGAAAGACCGTCACCACGAGAATAGAGGCGATAATAAAATATATATATATTATATATATAGCTTTTATTCAAATGCTGTCATCGGTCAGCAGTCACGTTCCCGGCGAACCAGTCTGACCTGTAATATGACTCTCTACCTTATTCATATCGTAATGCTATTAAAAAAATATAAAAATTGAGAAAAGTATAAGTTTAATAATATCGACTGACTTTATCATTATTACTTTCTTTACATTGGAACATAATTATATTTTTATAAATAAATGTTCATGCTGATATGAAGCAGAGCACGATGCGGCACTCAGTAATTGTTATTGCAATGCCTTTTTGAATTTTAATAAAGAATTGAAAAGTGTTATAATTGTAACTCATTCTATTTTAAAATTTTGCAGTTCCTATAGTTTAACGATAACACTTATCTGCAAAACGCTTAAGTAACAAATAGAATTATTTAATTGACAAATGACTAGTTTAATGTAACGCATAATCCGTGGTGTCGGCCGCGTACGTAACATTTGATGGCTTCCTATTGCGATAGAGCGTTATGTGTTACTTATTGCCAAATTATATTATTAAAATACTGCAGATAGTTATGTCAACACAGATTGTCCTAATCTCGTGGGAGACTTCTAGTCCCACAATTGTTTAGCGCGCCTAATTAATTAAATACACAATCGCTATTATTAAACAAACCTCATTTTTGAACTAAGCGTCAGTACCTGTACCAGGCTCCGAACACAAAATAGATAGACATTTGTATGTTTTGTGTTCTGCGTCTGACTTTGTCCAAAACTACTTTTGATACCTACCTACTCGTATCCATGATTTAATGTAGGTACCTAATAGAACTATCACATACCTATACAGTACACTATTGATGGTAAAAATACGGTCATCATCATCAACATCATCAGCCTGTTATCGCCCAAGGCTGAGTATAGGCCTCTCTTTGGTGCTGCCATTCTCCCCTATCTCTTGCTACTCTCATCGAAACATTTCTTGATGTTCTCCTTATGTCATCCGTTCACCTCCACGTGAGACGACTGCACTTCTCCAACCCTGCCTAGGCTACCATTTGGTTACAGCCTTAGACCATCTGCCATCCTCAGTCTAGCCCAGCTCCACTTCAGTTCCATTTTCCGACGTATTTAACTTTAGAACGACGTCGGATCTCGGTATAGCGGATTCGATCTTGAAGTATGATGCCGAGCATGCCGAGCATGACCATCTTATTTTTAGCATATTTTTAGAGCGTCCACGTCTCGGCGTCATAGATCATGATGGGCAGGACACAATGGTTATAGAGACGGTCTTCAGGCATTGCGGTACTTTTTTAGATCGGAGAATGTCTTCCAATTTCCCAAACGTTGCCGACCCTGCTGATTTATTTCTCATCTTTGTATACAACATCCTAGCAATAAACAATTTGAATTTGACCCGAGCTGTATTCTCCTTCTTATCTCCTTATGCTTTGATGCTCTCTGCTAAAGGATAAAATATTCTCAAAGTACACGTAATTTCAACTACGTCCAACCTCTCGTTCCCAACGTAATTATGAGATATAGGAAGTCGAAGATACTTGACATCACTTTTGTTTTGGACATATAAAAAAGTAGGGTAGTTGACAAAAACGATCGCCGATTGCAGTTTAAATATAAATACTTTCAAATATGAAGTAGCCGTAAGTTGACCATGTTACTGTTTTTCCTTCCAGTGGGTGCCGTGTCGGAACGGGACGCGTACGGGTACGGCTACGGCGGCGGGGGCGGCGGCGGAGCGCACCACTTCGCCGCGCCCGCGCCGCCGCCGCTGCCGCACGACGACCTGCCCTACTCCGTGTTTGACTTCGGCGACTACTCGCGCCAGCCCTACCACAACAAGCTCAAGCCCAAGAAGAGGCCACGCGCCGACGGGCCGCCCGCACCTGGCGTCAAGCGCAAGAGCCGCGAGGGTTCCACCACCTACCTCTGGGAGTTCCTGCTCAAGCTGCTGCAGGACCGCGAGTACTGCCCGCGCTTCATCAAGTGGACCAACCGCGAGAAGGGCGTGTTCAAGCTGGTCGACAGCAAGGCCGTGTCGCGCCTCTGGGGGCTGCACAAGAACAAGCCCGACATGAACTACGAGACGATGGGGCGCGCGCTGCGCTACTACTACCAGCGCGGCATCCTGGCCAAGGTGGACGGGCAGCGGCTCGTGTACCAGTTCGTCGACGTGCCCAAGGACATCGTCGAGATTGACTGCTCGCTGGCGTAGGCGCTTCGCCGCCCGCCCTGAGCCTGCAGCCGCCTGCAGCGCGCCCGCAGCGCGCCTGCAGCCCGCCCCACAGTGCGTGCGATGGACGATCTAGTGTTGCGAGTCGCGACGCCCGCGCCGCCCGCTTGCGGTTCGGCCCGAATCTCCTAGTGGATGTGAACGTGGACCGAGGACCGTGGTCCGTGGTCCGTGGGACTTCTTATACGTAACTACTTATAGAGTCGCGTATTCGTTTCGCTCTTGCATTACATTTTTCACTAATAGTAAAAAATCTATTTTTCAAATCATCATGCATTACGTTTTCGGATCGCTTCTATATAATGTTATTAAGATTTAAAATGAATAATTATTCTCAAATCAACCTAATTATTATTAACTTATCATTGAATTTAATATTTATACAAAAATAGGAGACGAAATTGATTGCTCAAATGTTTTATATAGGCGTACCTATTTTTAGGGGTATTTCAGAAAGAGGAACTCTAAATTTGCTAGATGTTATATGGTATGGAGTGGTTTTGTATAATGTTGAAACGAATTTTTAAATGTTTGTAATGAAGTTTGTAAAATATTGCATGTTTAATGTCGATATACATTTCCCGATGGACTGCACGAAGCTGAACTTCCTACCTCAAAACTACGCAAAACAAAATGATTCATACGGATATAAATATACAATTTACGATACGACACACTTTACATACATATGCAATAAGTAATTATTATAGTCTAAATAAGAGTTTATTATAAAGAAATATTTACTTAACGAAATGTTTATATAAATACAAAAAATATCGTATGATAATATCCTCAGATGAAATATTTTTACTTCTTTGGTGCTTTTAATGGCCATTTGCATATTTACACCTTGTTACAAACTGAAGACCTCACTGCTGTTGATTCTATATATTATATCTAAATATTAATAATTATATATTTAAATCGTCGTTAATGTCTAGCTATAAACTGTTCCTTTGTTGTCGCATAGTCTATTCTCTATTCTATCGTATCTGATGTCTACTCTATAGGCACGTCAATGGTAATCTGTTGAACGCGAATTTTCAAATGATATTATATTTGGGACGTTACATTAGTGGAACTCTAGTGCAATCGAACGCGTGAACTGAAAACTACTGCCAACTTTCTGTTATAAATCTGACATAATTCATAGTTAAGGAATACTTTGTGAGTTAATTGTGTTAATTATAAATAGATGTTTACTATAAGTGAGCTGTTTACGAGAACATGTTCTAGTTTATTTCGATTATTTAAAATTATCGTAGGCATGTCGGACGGGGGGGTCGCGCGCACTCACATTAACATATCAGCATAATTACCTATCACACACAGATAAATATAGTTATTTTTATTGTATATTCATTATTCATATACATCCTCCCCATCAGCATATCAGGAACTGTTTATTAATTCATTGTAGGAGAAGCGTGCGATCTCCATTTTTTGTTACCTGAATAAATATTATTAATAATTAATTACGATTTGTGGTCCAATGTTAATGAATCATAATACTTTTAACTAGATAGATTATACGAATGGTCGAATAAGTGTAGCCTAGTTCACTTCGACGCCAGACGCCACCACCCGGGGAGCCTTCCTCCGGCGACAGCCGCCAGCTGGCCGCAGCGCCAGCGGCAGCGGCCCGGGAAGCCCGCACTGTACACACATCCAGTGACGAAATTGACTAATATTTATAGAATAGGGTTGTAAGAGAAGCGGAGGAGTCGATGTGGACGAATAAGATAAGACGACGAAGTGCGCACGCGTTCTAATAACAATCCAAACACTTCTGAATAACAATATTTTTATATTCTACATAAATTATATCAAACGATTAGCGCGTAAGTATGAAATCTTTAAATATATATCTCGGAGCGCGTGCACATTTCGTCAAGAAACAGAAAAGGGTCAGAGAAGCCTTAGGAGAATCGAAAGGTCGTGTATAAGGTGCTAGGACGGGGGTCGCGCCAGCCGGGCCGGCCGGGCCAGTCGGGCCAGCCGTAGCCGGGCCGGCCTGGCCGACAGCCGGACTGCAGTCGGGTTAGACTCGCGTGGAACACACGCCGATCCACTTAGTTCAACTATCTATATGTATACCCAGTGTTAAGGAATATCTTCGTATAGATGAAAGATCTCAGTGTCCAAACTTCTTCGAACAAAACCAGTGCCCGTTCGTGTGATTAAAACTATATATTATTAAAAAGTGGATTTAATCATATTTTTATATAGCTAGATCGAATTCTCTTTGACTTTCGTTTCGGCACTATTTCTTATGCTTTTGTAAATATGACTATAGGTTTAACTTATTTATTTTGTGTCACTTCCGTGCGCGCCGCGAGAGCCAAGCGAAAGTACCTACCTACTCGCGCCGGTAGTCGCGGCGCGCGCGGCATTCTTTCCTTTCTAGGGAAATTTCGTTCTATAGGTTACAAATTTTATTGTAAAATATCTTTATTATTAAAATATAAAGTAGTAGGTAATGAATGGACCACGTGATGGAAGGTGAAACGCTCTCAGAATTTATAATTCGGCTAGTGTGTGATGCTAATCGATCCTGTGAGATAACTAGTTACCGGTTAGTAGGCAAAATGTTTGAGCAAGCATTTAAAATAATGCTCGGAAAAATGTTTTAAAATAATTTAGTCGAATTGATGTTGTTGAAAAAAATCAAACTTTCTAATTAATAATGTACTTAAATCTTCATTGTAAATTTTACGGCACCTTGAGGAAATTGATTGTTAAAATTATTTTAAATCGAGCCTAGTCTTAGTATGTTAATTTGAGTAAATTAATGAATTCGGACGCTGTAATAATAATTGGTAGAGTAGTGGTCGGCATCGTCGGCATCTCGCAACCCCACGCACACACTCGCGGAGTCGCGCGCGCACTCGTCGCGGCGCGCGCACTCGCGGTAGATAGGTAATGAAATATTTGCATGGAAGCAATGAGAAGGTTAGTGAATTGGTATAGAGGAGGGAAGGCCGCCGGTAACGTACGACCGATTGAACGCGTATTCATTTCTATTTCGATGTATTATCTCGTTCGGCGATAAATTAATGTCCAATATTTTAATACGTAATTCATTCCGAATGATATATAGTTGTGGATATATAAATAATTTGGCCCTTCGGATGACGACGATTTTTCAGTTCAAACATTAAGAATTGGTTTTGGCTACTCGGCGATAGATGTCGCGTTTTGCTTTTGTCTAAATTATTCATTGTATTCTGAGAGTGCAGTGCGGTACACAGTGATTTTGCGTTATAATTTGCTTTTAGTTTTATGCAGTTAAAGTCCGATATTTTAATTATAATTTTAGTTGTTTAATTTTACAAAATACTGTATTTTCTCCCCTATAGTTAAGTTATTTTTCTATGTATAGTTAGTTATAAGTGTAAATGAGTTAGCACATAATTTGATGCATGATGATAATGTTAATAAAATATCCACAATAAAATACAACCCTTGTTTTTTTTACACCAAAAGATTATTTAGGTTTATAATGTAAGAATATTCATGGGCAAGAGATACAGGTAAAAACACTTACAGTAGGATAAATAAATTAAAAACTAAACTAATGGAAACTAAACTAAATATACCTTAAAAATATGTATATATGGGTATCGGTTGAGCCAACTGAATGGCCTACAGATAATTCAACCGATACCCGTCTTCCGGCAATGTACCTACCCAAAATGCAGGCGGCACGGCGGGGCGGCGCCGGCGTTTCCTCGCTGAATAGCGAAGCTGATCTTTGGGCAAAAAAATACCTACTTGCTTATAAGAAAACGCCTTTTTGCAAAGTGCGCATAGCCTTAGACACAATTATAACAAACAAAATCTATAATCATAATAGATCCTGCTCAACGTAGACAGAGATCTATCCTATGAATAATAGAATATCGGCCTTTATGGTGCATTTATTATTCAATAACAATAATTATGTAATATGTTCTTAAGCGCTGCCCAGTGAATGACATTAATGCCAACTTTATAATTCATATAATTTGAACAACTTTATAAAATCATGAACGCGACTTATTGTTATCTGTGGAAAAGCATAGACAAATTCCTTTACGTGTTGTGTTGTCGTCATGTCAAAATGTCAGAACGCCTTGACGTGTATTTTCATTCACAGCTGTCAGCCGTTTCACAATTTTGCCTATAGATTTCTAATTTGCTAATAATGAGAAGGAATAAGTGATACGTGATTATATTCCAGAATATATCTATTGCTTATTTATTAGTGAGATACAAAAACTTATTCAAAATGGTTTTAATGACTATGATCGCAAGGGTCGTAGACGGCCTGCCTTTAGCCGCTACTATGCAAGAAGACGAACAGGTATATTGTTAATTATCTTTTAAAATTCATCTATAATACTGTAATGAACACTTATCATACATGTCCGGCTAATTATTTATTCACGCATGAAAGAAAATCATTTACAAAATTTAAGTTTAATGTGTAATTTTGCTTACGTTTCAAAGCGTTCACGCGTTTATTTATATGATTTGTCCTTATCTTTACGTTGTATTTTATAATTTGATTTGCTGTGGTGGTTCGCAGAGCGGCTGCAATGTACTCGAGTACCAGAATCAGGCCAAAATGCTGTTTAGGAAGTTAGGCCCGCAATCTCCCACAAGATGCTCCATTGAGACTGGGCCCTATCTCTTTCAGTGAGTGTTAGCGCTTTTTATTTTACCCCTTTTTTTATTTACCTCCTCGCTTTTTGGTTTCCATTATATTTTATTTTAGATGTTTTGTGAAAATGTTTGAATACAATGATGGTAACATTATTTTTATAACATAGGACAGGAACACTTTATTTTTTAGCTACTTTAGAATCATATTATATAATTTTATATTATGAACCAAAAGTTCAATTTACCCACAATATTATTTTGCAATCAATTTGTTACTTACCTATCTATTCTTTACTTTTACTAATACTTTAACAGAATCTGGATGTTTTCCTTGGTTCCAGCTATCTCATTGAGCAAGACATTTGTTACTTAGTGCTGTGTGAAAAGAACTACAGTAAACGACTAGCATTCAGCTATTTAGAAGAAATTGCACAAGAGTTCTATCAACAATACGGAAAGAGGGTATGTTTGTTTACTACTCATCACTAAATTATAAACAATATTTATAGGATAGAATATCTCTTTATTGTAACACCACAATACAGTAATAATTAAAGACTAAACTAACAACTAACTTAATATTAGTGTCACAATCGTGCGGTCTTATCGCTCAAAGCAATCTGATGGGAGCTAATTTATATTTAGGTACAAAGGTTTTTCTTGGTAAGAACCAGATGAAGCCGAGTAACCAGTTTATACATCAGGGTTTATATAAAAACTTACAAGAAATTATGAGTTAGTTACCTGATTTCATCATATTCCTAATATTTCCAAGGTCATTGTCCTATACTTAAACATTCCCTTTTGTAATTTCAGGTGAACACAGTAACTCGTCCATACACATTCATTGAGTTCGACACCTGGATGCAGCGCGCACGGAGACAGTATAGCGAGGGAGGCGCGCGGGCGCGGCGCGGGGCTACGGCGCAACTCGGGGCCCAGCTTGGGGATGTTCAGCGTGTGATGATGCAGAACATTGATGATGTGTTGCGGAGAGGGGCTGTGCTTTCAGGTATCTACTAAGTATATTTTAAAGCTAGAAAACTATATCAATCAATATAATTATTTATTATTCTGATAACAAAGAAGTCCATAAGTCAGTAGATTTAAAATTATAACAAAAAAAATACCTAAAAGTTCAAGTACCTGCAAGGCATTCTGTGCGGAGACGAACCACATAATATGCCTCAGTACATGCACATACCCTAACTGTAAAAAAAATCTTATATTTTTCCTGTACTCCAGAAACAGGAGTCGTAGTCGCTGTAATACAGGGCACCCTAGTATGGTTTCTTAGTGTATATTTTTCACTATTTTGTTTTTATGTTAAAGTACCCTAAAAAAATATACTGAAGCTTATTAACCCATCGGAATTGCAAGTACGAATTCCTTATGTTACAATATGGCATATGGCGCGAAATGCAATGGGTTAAAGATTTAGCAAACCTGATAAACCTTTCGCACACCTCTAATCTATTAAAAGTTATTGTATGTATCATAGGAATAAAATAAAAATAGTGAGATATAAAACGATTAATAAAACATGATGTAGCTGCATGAATAATTATAAAATTGTCAACTGGATGTTTTACTCTTTATTAATACATCATAATTCCCATACAATTTTAATTTGGTGGTTGGTGAGACATTGTGCTTCATATAACTATTGAAAAAAAATTATCTGTGTATTTTGTTCTTATATTATTATTAAAACTATCGTGAGTATTATTCATTATTCATGAGTGGCTCAGTGGGAGAACGTGCGACTTTCGATCCGACGCACCCGAGTTCGAATCCCGCTGGCCCCGCACCACTGACTTTCTTAAGTTATGTGCGGATTTTGCACTAGCTCTAAAAGCGGTGAAGGGAAACATCGTGAGGAAACCGGCATATCCAAGAATTTATCACAAAAATTCAAGGACATGTGACATCCACCAACCCGCACTGGGCCAGCGTGGTGGATTATGGCCCATACTCTCTCTATGAGAGAAGGCCCGTGTCCCAGCAGTCTCGGGGTGATGAGCGGAATGCAGTGCTACACAGTGCTTTTTATGGTATTACAAGTTCTGGGTGGCACTGCAATTATTATTATTGGACAGCGTGAAGCGCTTACCATCAGGCGAACGACACGATCCTCTCATCACTTCCATCACTTTTTTATGGAACACTCAGTTCCATAAAAAAGATTTGTTTAAAGCTGGAGTGTTGATTTTTATTAAGCATGGTACAGAAAGTTTATCTAAAATACAATTACCGAATCCTATAAAAAAGCGGAGGGACTACTTATATATATATATACATATACATATTTTAATTTATTTTACATTTACTATCAACCCCCATACATATTATATTATTCTAACAACAACCTACATAACATTCAGCGGGATTACACTATATATTTTCATTGCGTTTCAGTTTTGAATCCTATATTTATCAGAGTTTTATTTTTTACAGAGCTGGACACCAAAACACAAAACCTATCAACGATGTCGCAGAAATACAAGAAAGACGCAACTTACCTAAACACCAAATCCATGCTTGTGAAGGCAACGGCTGGAGCTGTCATTCTACTTGTTTTAGTTCTGTACTTCTGGGTTCTATAGGTCCTAGATGTTGGATCAACGACGTTGTATCGGCTGAAATGTTACGAAGATGGGAAGGAGGCTGTTGGGAGGTACTTCGCAATATCTAGTTCCTAGAATTTCATTTAGTAACGGGATATTTACCGTGTAATTATTTGTTTTGAGTTCTCGATATTTCGGCACTGTTACAAGCACCATGATCACGACGTTACCACAGAATACGCAAGGAGATTTAAACAAATAGCGACTCTTGCTATGACTCAATAAAATTCAATTCAGCTCGCGTAGCGCTGCATACCTACCAATCATATTAACCTACAGAACGCCTCTCTTTCTATCGCATAGCTCTTATCTCTTCTGACGCGGCACGTGTAACGACGCGCGACCCGCCGTCGGTGTCCGGCTATGTACTTGTAGCTTCGTACCTACAGTGCGGAGTGCGCTAGGCCCGCCGATACTAAAGTTTTTGTTGGTGGGTTGTCTATATTGTTGTTATAACGTCACAACAAAAGAAAAACATGATATGCCGTTTCTAAATCTAATTCTAGTGTCAGTGACCATGATAGTTTAAAAATATCTAGTTCCTGTTTAATGTTAGTGCATAAAAAGACCTATTCTGACTAAACTGACACATTTTTAGTCTGTTAGAAGTGTCGCCTGAATCGTTAAGAAAATAGGTATTTATATCAGTAATGCTAGGTATCTTCCAGCAATGAAACAGTTCGCACCATGTGGGGGAGGTTAATGTAAAAAAACATTACTTTGATACTTTTACATAAGATGTTCTTAAAGGTGTAAATGATTACTAAATCTTTGGTCTGTTCATTGGAACGCACAATGCTGCATCATACCACAGAATACTAAGGGACAGAAGCACCACTCTGCAAAGAAATTTAAACAAATAGCGACTCTTGCTATGACGCAATAAAATTCAATTCAGCTCGCGTAGCGCTGCATACCTACCAGTCATATTAACCTACAGAGCGCCTCTCTTCCTATCGCATAGCTCTTATCTCTTCTGACACGGCACGTGTAACGACGCGCGACTCGCCGTCGGTGTCCGGCTATGTACTGGTAGCTTCGTACCTACAGTGCGGAGTGCGCTAGGCCTGATCATACATAATTTAGGATGTGTATGAGTACCTCTTCTTTTACTTTCATCTATATTTCGACAGCCTTTGTCGTGTAGTGGTTGGGCAGGTTGGCTCAAATCTCATACACCACTGAGGTTGCGGGTTCGATTCCCGCGACGGGACAAATATTTGTGCAAAGAAAAAAAAACGCTAGCATTTGTTTCGTGTATGGGTGTCGAGGGACCATGATCCTTATACTTCCTGGTTCCCTAGATACAGGGAATCCTAGTTTTTTTTTTACGCTTAATGGATCTATGTTTGGCCACTAACTCGCCTGATGTAAAGCGATGATGTGGCCTAAGATGGAGCACATAGATCTAGAGAGAGACGGCAGTTGAGCGGCTGCTCAGACCCGTCTCCCCGATGGTTCACCGAACATCATCCCGAAGTTAGGGGCTAGGGTCTATGCATGTATGTGATCGTTGTGCGTATTTTTTTTATTTATATTATTTACGTAACCTTTTGGCCGCCAATGTCGGCCCTAGTCGACGTACGAAACAGTGCTTTTTACGCCGAGGTCGGCTTGAGCCGTCTAAAACGTATGAAAATTACGTAGCTTGACGTAGAGAGCACAGCTTTGCTTCCATAGAGTGACGCCCAAACGGTTAATATTTCTATTGAATCATCAATTAAAATTTCTTTTTCCTAAATCTAATTAAACAAACTTTATCTCAGTTACTTTGTTACCCTACTGCGCAAAGCTAAAGGGAAGGGTATAGCTGTAGGACGTCAAAATATGCGTCATAACACGCGCGTGTTAAAGCGTACTAGCTTTTCACGCGACTTCGTCCGCGTGGCCGCCGGCGCCGGGGGAAAGCCATAGTCGACTTTATTCCAAGACCATTTCAGCAAAACCTCCCCAGTATATGAAAGCGCGTACCACGGAGAAGTTAAGCTGTATCTTCGTAGTCACTTAAAATCCGTTAAGCGGTTTTCGAGTCTATAGTTAACAAACATTCAAAGTTATAATTTTATAATAGTAAATAATAAAGAAGATAAGGGATACCGTATGTGACATCACTCTAAATCCAATATGGCAGAACAATATAGCCAATTCCACAAAAAAAATTAAGATCAATATATCGTGATTGATATCAAACTAAAGCTCTTGATAAGCATATTCCGAATATAGTATTTAGTAATATATGACATAATCGGGATTGAGTGTATAATTTTGTTATCTTTAGTTGTAATGTTCTGAAATATAATGAAATGTTAATCAAACTGCTTGCTGCTAAATCGCTGCCTAGCTGCAGCACACTATTCAACTTCTCACCACAGTATTGTATGTTTTGATGACCAGATCAAAGATTCACTAAGTAGGTATTCTGTTTTGCTTTCAACAATATATATGTCAAGATTATTTTTGTATATGATTATAATGTATTTGGTAATTGTTACTTAGCTTCCTATATTTACTACAAAATATCTTTGATGAAGTTCTCTTGCCCCGACAAAATGACAACATAAGGAATATATTATTATGTATATTAAACCATTCCATTTCAGTTTGGAGAAGGCAATATAATAAGATAAACAGAAGTATAATATTCTAGGCATCTAGATGTAGGTTGTATGGCCTTTGTTTCCATAAAATTACAATATATTTTGTAATGAGCGGGCGCTTGGTGATGGAATGTTGTAAATTTTATCACATATTGTTTATTATAATGTATTTATTTTAAGGTTTAATAAACATGCATTCTTATCAGTAATTTGTTTGTATTGGAGACATCTGCCTAGAGATTAATTTTCAAAACTTTGCTGCATTGTTTCAGTGAGTTCTTCTTCAGCATAATTTTCATGACTAGTTGTAGCTAAATGCATGGACGCAATTTTGCTCATAATATCTTTGATTCTTATCGCCATTGGAACATTACATACCTGCAGAAAAAAGTCAGAAAATTAAATAGCGCTCAGTTTTTACAAGCTTTTATTTACTTGCAATGTATGTATGGTATGTTACTATGTTCCAGTGGAATCTTGCAAGTTGAACTAGAACCACTTCCTCTTATCCTACGGAGTTGAAATTTTGCATACTTGTCAAAGTCCGATGACAATGCAATATTATGGTGACAGCCAGCTGACCTGATGATGGAGACGGAAGGTGGGCAATAGAACTCCTTGACGGATAATACTACTAGTGTTTGGGCTCATTTTAATCTGCTTGCGGTTCCGATTACGAGTTTGTTAAAAACTTGTCTTGAAAAAATTTTTTTTCTACAAAAAACTGACTTTATTACAAAGTAGTCACTTACGTATGTAAAGTTTTTGTTTAGTACCTGAATAATTTTAGCAAATAAAACTGGTCTGTTTCTCCACTGCACAGTACCGAACACTTGAACAGGATATGGAACGACTGTAGACTGCAGAGGCGACTTCAGGTAAGCCACTGAAACTCTTAGTTTGCATTCGGATTGAATGCCTGATGCGTCCATCTGAAAAGTAGTCCTCGGCGCTCGTTATTATGGCCGGTTGCTCGATGGAAAGAAACCGAAGCGCGGCGTCAAGGCAGCCCGGTGGAGCCGATTAAATGAATGTCATTAGTCTGATTAGAATTAAGCGTCCACGCCTCGCCCCCGCCGCAACTCTTGATTCTTTGAGCGGCCCGGCAAAATTTCTATTTTAAATCGACCAAAAAGCGAGGAACAGGCAGATTTAACAAAGGTTTATTTTATAAGTAGGAAGGTATATAGTTACATCGGCTAGAAAAATCTTTCCATGTTCACTGTGCAGTATTCCAACAGTTCTGCATTTTACGATCTCCTCTTTAGAAAGTTCACATTTAGTAGCTAAGTCTTTCACGTTGCCGTAAGTGTAGAAATCAGCCTAAAAATAAAAAATGTTTTGTAATATACCTACTGTTCTCTCATTACCAACAAATACCTACTACGCAGGGCGAGTTCTTAGCTGAGATCCCTACCTATGGCAGCTACGGCACAGAGTTGATACAGAATGGTAAAATGAACCTAATATAGTGTGTACTGTGGACTAGCTGGCGATAATCTAGGTAAGTATCTATAATACAACTATATACACAAAAACACCCCCGACAACCCCTTTTTCAAAGTTGCTGTAGTTTTTCTTTCGCGCTATGCAAGTTATCGCTAATAGTCCATATCCGGATACACTGTATGTATAGAACGAACTACCTACCATCATCTAGCTAGAGGTACATATATATAACAAATGAAATCTATTTTAACAATCATATCGTAAATCCTCAATAAACCACTACTCCTTACACACCTCACCTACATGCACACCTTCTCATACACACACACAAACATTCACACCCACACATTCATACATATAACTAATATCTACTTAAAACTGCATACTTATATCATAACTACATATTATTACTAAATGCAAACTCTTTTGTAATTTTTATCTGATCTTTTTTTTTAATATGTCGGGCGGTGGGTATTGGTATGCCAAAACACAGGTCCTAGTTTGGGTACCAATGTTCTCCAACCAGGAATAAAAACTTGTTACAATCACTTCTGAATGTATATGATATATATATAAGTTTGTTGAAATTCAAATAAATTTATCTGTATCTTAAAAAAAAAAAAGATAGAGTTCCTGAAAACACGTATGGCGGCGATGTGTAAACCTCTGGAAGAGATCGCCGCTTAATAATCGATAAGACAATTTTACAATTTAAATTAAGTTCTATTTTTATTTGTTCCTGTTTCCGGTCGTTATTATGGTGTAGTTAGGTACAATAGTGTTATCAATCAATATGTACTTAGGTATTTGAGCCTACTACGAAGATGTGCAGTCATGCATCTTTGTATAATATACCTATTACCTAACTTATCCACACTAATATTTTATAAGCGAAAGTAACTGTCGTTACCTTTTTTTTATGGAACTAAGTGATGAGACGATCAAGTCGTTCGCCTGATGGTAAGCGCCACACCTGCCCAGAACAATTGCAGTGCCACCCAAAACTATTAATAGCATAAAAAACACTGCATTGCGCTCATCACGCCGAAACATCAGATAGGTATTAAGTCTCATATATTGTCAGTAATTTCGCTGGCTACAATGCCCTTCACGACTAACCTTTACCTTTTCACGACTATAAACGGCTGAACTAAAAGTGTACTCAGACTACTCAGTACTCTGTGGGCTGAACTGATCTTGATGTTTGGCACAGAGATAGCTGGAAGCGGTGGGTACAAGGGTCTTGACCCATTATATTATTATTATTTATTTACCTAAATTCTTAAGTCTTTTTACAATATTTCTAAAAAAACAAAAATGTTATAAAACGCTTAAACCTAGAGTGCCGCCGCGCCGCCGCGCCGGCCGGCAGCAGCGGGCGGGACAGGTCCCAAACTACCGGTGGTGGTGGTCAGGGCTGCAGAGTGAGGAACATCCTGACAGTGTAAGATAAGATATGATAAGATAATTTTTTATTGCCAAAAAAGATATTTTACAATTTTTCTTACAAATGGTACTTATCTAAAAAAAATTGGAGTTATCGGCGATCCCCAAAGTGTGTGCCGTTATTATTATACCTACTTACATGACATGTTTCTGAAGAAAATGGGAAACTGCGGTATTTTTTATTTTTGTCCAACGCCATTTTATACTAAACAAAATAAAAATTATATTTATAAAAATATCCCTATTTTATAAACAAACGGAACCATTTTGTCATTCATAAATTTATTTGTATTTTGAATAGAGCTTCCTTTATGCTCTTCTCTTACACATTTTTTGCGATATTCCCGATATTATAGAGGAACCAATTCCTAAGTAAAAAATTATGATCACAACATTGGTACATCACATTTACTTGTCACTGCCATAGATAATACAAGTCAATGCAATAAAATGATTGAGGAATAACACTAGTGTAAGACCTCAATGAATAAAATAATATAAAATGGAGTAACATCGGGCCACCTTCTAGTACTTGCAATTCAACTGATGAAATCTTACACTTCATTCATCGTTGACCTTTAACTACAACATAATATATAAACATTAAATATTCACAAATTATCTAAATAATCACCAGAGAAGAATACTATGAGTTGAAAGTTGAACCGGAAATCGGTTCAGTCACTGGCACTGGGACTAAAAATGTCCGACTCGGCTGAAAGACGGAGCTAGTGACGTCATCTTAAAAAAGTGGCCAATAAACGAAGTAGGTTATTGCTACCTTTTTCTTTCATTAATATAATACTTTTTACTAGAGTGCAAAAGATACTGATAATAATATTGCCTGTCTCTTTTGCACTCTAGTCAACAAACCGTGTAAGACCTCAATGCAACAAACATTAACATCAAAGATAAAATAATTGTCTTTGATTAACATATTATGTTGGTACTTCAGTGTCGAATAGGGGATCGGACAGTAATCGAGAAAAAATCTAAAATGTAGTTAGAACAAATGTTCGTCGAACGAGAAAGATCATTCAATTAATATCTTTGTGAAATAATAATGATTTATATTTTTAAATCAATAAATAATTCTGACATTTTAAATCTGTTCTTCATCTCAAACGAAACAACAATCACAGCGCATGACGTCATTTGTAGTCAAATGCCGTGAGTCAAGCTTGTGTTTATTTTACGTTTTTGCTTTTCATAAAATGTATTTTTGCTAATTTTTTCGTTCCATTACTACGATATAGTCCCCAAACTTCACAAAACGTATTAGAATCTCTTTGCAAGTTTTATTTCGAAGAGTTTGTCGTCTTCTACCTACATATGACGTCACAATTTTTGAGGTGACCGTTTGCGCGGCAATATTTGAAACATAATATTTAAACAAAGTTTTAGGTACTTTTAGAGCGTTATTTAATTAAAATAGTATTTTTCATGACTATATATATTCATTGTAGTTAATTTAAAACACTTTATGAAAAGTTGTCCGATCCCCTATTAAACATATAATTATACACATTTCTTTTCCCTCAAAAAGCCGTTTGCATGTGTTAAAAAGAGAAAGCACACATGCGCATGACACCATCTTTAAGCCCTGTGGGTCACCAGCCAACGGGTGTGACGTTTGGTGATGTTTGGTCGATACCTACTGGAGATTAAATTGTGTGCAGTGTTTTTGGTGTTTTCCAAGGAATTTTGCGGGAAAAAACATTATATCAAGCAATAAACAACAAGTAAAAAAGCCATGGCGTGTGTTTTGGTAGGCTGCAAGAGCCACATCGGTGACTTAAAGCATAAACCAAGGGCTATAACATTTCATCGGTAAGTCGGTCGGTGTGTATTTCACCTCTTAATGCGAATATTTGTATGTGCTAGACTTCTCGTACGTTTGAAAAGTATGTATTTTAGCTTCACATGATAAGCAGAAGGAATCCCATATCTAAATAAACACGGATTTTTGCATACCGATCGACGTCTTTGGCATTTCATGTACTCGTCTAATGATGTGGTAAAATTCGCAACCATAGTATGGATTGTAGTCCTATTCAGGGCTTGAATCATGTTTTAGTTAATTTCGCAGTCGTTTTTTTTTCATTTTAGCTAATTACTTATGTTATATATATTGATTTATGGGTTGATTTAGATAATAAAAACTTGTCATCCTATTGTAAGAAATTATTTAAACATTTATTTTGTGTACTTATAAGTATATTCTTTTGTTTGCAGAAAATACATGACAAGCGGAGACGTATTATACGAGCTTCGGAACCTATGTATTATAATTGATACTGATAGTGCTCCAGCACCGGTTAGATTTCTATATGGCTTGTATGCAGGTTGTCCCAAAATAAAAATGTGTTGTCTGTTAAATGTCCATAGGTACTAGCCCATTACACTGATATGAAAATTAATATTTGATTAACATATTTGTATTCATGAAGTATATGAATACATTGAGGTAACCTAAACCGAGATCTGAGCGTAATTTTTTACTAAAAGAAAACCACCTATCATATTACAAAAAATCTTCGCATATAATTACTTTCTGAACAGTACGGTTACTTTTATATTTGTGTACTTATGTAAATTAATAAATAAATTCACCTTGTTCTAAAAGTGTGTGCTTTAATTTGTTCCGTTTTAGTTGTTTAATAAGTCAATAGCCACAACAAGGCCTCTCGAACTCGCGCGGTAGAATCATGAATATCGCGTTCCAAAAACACAGTCGTAGTCGGTGTGGACGGGTCTTGCCTGATATACCTCTACGTGATTCACCTGGGTGTATCACGTAGAGGTGTATCAGGTACGCGTCGGACGAGACTGTGGAGTCTCGTACGATGTGTGTGTAAATAAAAACGGATCGGCTGGTGTCGAATAGCTAAAGTAGGCATTGTCAACTTCTCGCTGACGAGAACGAACACGCACGCACGAAAGAAAAACGAGACTGTCTAAAGTGTGCATAAAGCATACACTACTTCCAAGCATACAATCTGTTCATCGTAACAAGTCCCTTCCTTCAAAACTTTACACGAGAAACAAAAGAACATTTCACATTCGGTCTAACAAAAAAAAAATTTGAACATTTTTCTCTCGTTTCAGCGTTCGGCGAGTCGACACCTGATGATGCCTCGTGCAGACGGCGAAACACGTGTCGTATTAGAAGAGTTGTTGTTAGGTCTTTTTTTATTTAACAATATTTATTATTTACTTAATTAATACATTATTTACCTTTTCTTATATGCAATATTAAACTCATTACCATATTTATTATTAAATATACATTATATATTAAAAAAAGCGGAGGGATTACTTATATATATATTTTAATTCATTTTACATTTGCAATCAACCCCATACATATTATATTATTCTAACAACAACCTACATAATATTCAGCGGGATTACACTACATATTTTCATTGCGTTTCAGTTTTGAACATTTTCTTATAAGACCGGAGGTCGATACGTTTTATCGGTATGAAAATAGGATATCACCATATCACTAAGGTACTATATATGTATAATCAATTGATAAGTAAGTATATATAGACAAAGTGGAGACACTTGAGTATTTTTTGGGTATTGAGCAACTATAGTGGTCTCTTTTTTTCAAGTAACTTTTGTGATAAGTAGAAAAGGATGCATTCTGTTTAGAAGTATAACTTTTTTGAGTCTATCTATTTTTTTACTTTATCTTAGAAATTGCATCACAATTCAAATGTCTACACTACAGTCAATGGAATTGTCCAGTTTTTTTTTTAAGTTCGCCCCTTATTTCAGGCTAAATTCTCTAGGACCATACCGCCATGTCTCACGTAGTTTTTATTTAATAGTTTAATATTCTATTTATTATACTTTTGTTGAGAATGAGGGTCAACAGCAACAAACCGGACCCTATCTTTGTATACTTCAATAAAGTGGTGGAACTTTATTCAAGCTTTCCATGGACTTTTTGGGAGAACATAAAAAGCAATGTTTTCTCTATTTTGTTTAATTTGCCTACACTCGTGCACGTTTACGAACACATAATATAATTGGCTGTATTTTTATATATATAAATAAGTTACTATTATTTTATAAGAAGTGCTGTTGGTCTTCTCAAATAAATAAATAAATAATGGTTAATATTCCACCGATATTACACATGATCACTTGAAATAACACTTGTTTGGAAAATAAAACAAAATCGAACTCTATCACTTTTCACTTCCCGCCAAAAAGTCCGGATTGTCCAAAGGTCACTTCACCATAGATGAAAAATGTAAACATTCTTCACTTTTTGGAGACTTTGAATGGCATAGTTACATAAAGATACATATAAGAGACCTCAATGCATATATGGCATTTGTGTATTTTGTGATTTGTGGACTTTAAATACCTATGTTCCTTGTTTGTGGATGATTGTGAACTTGTGTAGAAATTGTGTACCTACCTAGATAAAATTGTAAAGTCTGAAGCCTAGATAAAAATTGTGGTCTGAAGTGAAGTGACATCACTAATGACAATTCCTGAATTATAAACTAAAGGAACGACGAACGTTAACAATAAAAATTGAGTTAAAATAAGTGGTAATTCCATAACAAAAAGAAGCATTGTTGTGCTAAAAAATGCCATCAACTATTGTAGAACTTCGCCCTGACCGACATCTTCTGGATCATAATTTCGAAGGGTACAAACTAAACTTACAAGCGCTGCCGCATTTCTTCCTCGATCTCGCCGATGACGTGGATAAAGTGTATCCCGACGAAGTGCAGTACTCGTTCGTCCATGCCAAGCTCTTCGCACTCCATAACCATCTAGTGCTGGACCACTGGGGATACTCCTTCAACTATTACTATATCGACAGCAAACAACAAGTGCGACACGTCACTTTCGAAAACACAAACTTCACTTTCCAAAACAACGTTGTTTACGATGTTCCCGCGCACGTGGAGCGGAGATCCGGTCACTTTAACCTCTGCCTGTCATTTCCTTCCAGTAACTTAGCCTTAGTAAGCGATGGCACAGGATATTTACATTTGGTGGACACCGGCCCCAGACACCGGCCTGTAGGAGAGAATCGAATGTGGCAGACCATCAACTCCAGTCTCATACTCGGAGAAGACAAATACTTCATTATAGTGGACTCAAGGATACAAGAAAAAGATAATACTGAAATTTTGCATTGTCTGCTTCTGTCTGTTGAGCAAAATGATAAACACTTCAATTCAGTTCTGACCTGGGTCACATTCAATTATGATGGCACAACATGGAATCAAATGAGCTTCAGGCAGCTTCAAGGCAAAGGCATAGTGCACTATGCAGCTATAGAAAGCAGCTGTAATGCACTGTATATAGCATCAGATAACACCTTCAAGTTCACACTAGATTCTGAAAAGAAAATCATAGTACCAGAAAAAGAGGAACGCAGAGAAATAATCTACACATGGCTGCAGACTTCAGAAGATGTATCAATCACCTTGAAATTGGAATCAAACTTTAATAAAAAGCATCTGAAAGTCAGTGTGACTCCTTCAACTATAATAGTAAGTTATGCAGGGAAGAACTTTGTTGATGGCACATTGCAGCACAGAGTAGATAGTGCCCTGACCACATGGAATGTTCAGGATGATGGACAAGTTGACATTCTTATTACAAAATCAGAGAGTATGTTGTGGGATGAGCTAGTGGAAGGGGGTGATAAGAATGGGGAACAAATCATGGATGCCAGTCTAGTGGAAGAGGTTCACAGAAGATTAGCTCACCTCTGCTCCGAGACTGAGATTGCTCCAGACCTGTCTGGGCCTGGCTTATCCACACAAGAGTTAGAAGAATGTGATGCTGCTTCAGAAGAAGATACTGTATTAGGTAAGATCCTTGATTAATCATCAATTATCAGCTTTGGTTAGTAAAAAACAGTAGATATTTATTGCTAACTAAATTGTTTCAGTGCGCCTTGATGCTTTGGACCACCAAATTACTCACAGAGTCCCGCTCAGTGTCAACCAGTTCTTATTTAGCTTAAAAATTGAATCACAAGAGGTGCCTGCTCTGGCTCTTCGACAACATGTTGATGCTTGTATTTGGCAGCCATTTGCACAGCTGGTGAACTCGGAGACTTGGCCCATCAAACACCAAGGAACTCTAATGGCTTTTGGATATGTGCAGTCATCAAAACAGAACAGAAAATTTGTTACCTGCCCTCCAAATTTCTCATACAGTGTGGTCAGTGAAGCAACAAAACACATTTTCATTTACCAGAACTTCACAAATGCAGACAGCCAGCTGAGGAAACGCTCCGGTAGTGTTATGAGACCAGTCAAAGTTGGCCAGCAACATGTATTCAACATCGACAAGTTTGGAGAGGTTCTAGGAATCAATGCTACCAATGAGTTCTTGTTTGTACTAACAAAAAACAAATTGGTGGCAATACAAATACTGTAACTATCGTCAATGCTTTTTATTTACAAACAATCTTAACATTCATATTTACACAAACATTCAGATTTCATGTATAAATAAATGGCAGTTCATAATATAACTCAATCATCTCCATACACAGTACGCACAAACTCATGTGCAATGGGCCTCCTCTTCATAGTCACTTTCACCTAGGCTCTCTTCAGATGAGTATCCTGTAGTAAACAAAAGATTCTTAGGTCTCTTCTTCTTTTCTTCTTTTATCTCCTTTTCAATTTCCAACTTCTTCTGTTTGGCTATTTTCTCAGTAAGCAATGGCCTTTTCCTCGAGTTATATTGTCTTGGTATCTGGTTGGTCTCTGTGTTACCATTTGGAATGCTTCCATTTGTGGTCCCATTTATTGAAGATTGTAATTCTTCTGTCTTGATGGTTGGGTTGTTAAGCTTTTCTTCCTTGTCACTTTCAAATTCCTCTTCTGTAAACAAAAAAGCATATTAAAAACATTGAAACTGATATATCAATATGATATTCTACTTGCAGTTTAATGTTCCATACCTGGAGAAATAATGTCAAAGTTATAGGCATGATCTCTGAGCACCACAAATATAATTGGGAATTCAACTATACACTTCCCAGATAGGTTTTCTGCAAGAGATTCTGTCGGGTCCAACTCAAAGAACTTCTTGGCTGATCCTTTTACTTTTTCAGCTGAAAAAAGCTTATAATGAAAAATAGTTATGCAGTTATTTTTAAACAACTTCTTAAACACGTTCTTAGATAAATAAGACGTTAATTTTTTAAAAGTTCACAATGCACAATGTATAGAAGGTGAAGAACTAAAAGCAAAAGGAAGACGATAATTTATTGGAGATGCTTATATACAATATTACACTAATACTATATGCTTATATACAAATAAATATACACAAAACACAAAGGTAATACATGAGAAATTAAGTTTTAAGCAAGAATGTAATATTTTATACTACTTTTTTACAAGCAAATGACAATAATTAATTAAGCTTAACAGGAAATAATATATTGCAATCTGAATCTGATCGAGCATTTACCTCTTAATAATACTTTAACTCCACTGAATCCAGCAGCTCTATAGAATGCCAAAGCTTTTGACCCTTCAAAAGGTTCTGCATCAGGATTCAAGTATTTATCTAAAAGAACAGACAACTTCCTGTTCTCTGGGCACTTCTTGTCTACAAATTTTAAGGGCTTTTCATTCACATTGGGAAATATCCATTCTATTCTCCAATTGATGATGTTTGCTTTGTAGTGGTAACGGGTTGAGTTGATGGAATGTCTGGTGAAGTTCTGGGCAAGGAACTGCAGTACAATACCTCTCTGTCTTGCTGCCATTTTCAATTTGAACAAATGCTGAAACAAAGTTAATAAACTGATGCTGTGTTTACAAACCTTAATATTTTATCACTGCATTAATACGGTACTTACAATAGGCAAATCTTTGTCGATTCTTGTAAATTTCTTCTTCTCATCCCGTTTCAAAGCGTACACAAACCGCGCGCATTCCTCCAGCATTCTATAGTCACTTAGTAAATCTGTGTCAGTGAAATCTTTGACTCTGACGAACTTGGTGCGATCTCTAACCCCGTTGCACTCAAGTTCTTTTTTGTGAATCCTGACGCAGTCCAGGCAGCAAGTCTTAACTTCGCATTTAGGACAAGTGTATTTGGCCTTGTTCGCACCGCAAACTTCGCAATCGCCGAGCCTGGAAGCGTGAATCATTGGACATTTACGTAATATTTGTTAGAGCGAAATTGCTACATTATTTTTGATAAATTGCGTACCTAGGTAATTCAGTTGGCCCGCTTTCATTATCTGATTCACTTTCTGATGAAGACATTTTAATTTTATTCTCCTTAACAGACTAATAAGAGATAATTCCCTTGTAATAAAAGTAAAATCGGTAGATTATTGTTATTTTTTTATAAACATGTTCTAAACCGTAAACTAACAAAGAATTAATAGGTATACAAATTTTATAGGTAATAGGTTTAGGTTATCTGTCAAAAACACAAAAGCATTTTTTATTCACCAACTATTTTTTAAAGTCGCCCGTTTCGGTCTCTAGGACCATACCGCCTTGTCTTACAAGTTTTTATTTGATAGTTTGTAAAAATTACAATAATTTCTTTCGTATACATCATGAAATTAAATACAAATGTGTTCTTCCTCTACGATACAAATATTTTTCTCTGGGATTACATGTAAATGTCAAACACTAGTGGACTTTTTGGCGGAAAGTGAAAAGTGATACATTTGATTTTGTTTTATTTTCCAAACAAGTGTTATTTTGAGTGAATATCGGTGGAATATTAACCATTATGTATTCGTAAACGTGCACGAGTGGAAGCAAATTAAACAAAATAGAGAAAAACATTATTTTTATGTTCTCCCAAAAAGTCCATGGAAAACTTGAATAAAGTTCCACCTATAGAGTTTACATTACTAGGTATAGAGCGCGTGTTCCTAAGTGGGAACAGTAGGCACGGGTGAGAACATGGCATCGTCTTGTCCACAAGCGCTAGTAGTCTTACGAGTACTAGCAGTGTGAGCGCCCGTTGCGAGTTCTTAGCTCTATTTATCTTTAAAAAATGGTTAAATGTGTAATAACACCTTGTAAAAACGATTCTCGGAAACACACTAAACACAATTCTAACATCACATTTCACAAGTAAGCCAATTTTTAATACTTTTAAGTTCAAAATTCGTTTCGTTTCGCGGGGGTAAAAAAGACGTGAGACGCGGGGCTACACGTACCGCCCGCACTGCCCCGCAACCCCGCTAAGATTGCCGACTCAAATAGTGATGTGACGCGTTCGGACTATAAGATAATGATGTTTGTTATGAGTTATGAGTATGGCGAGCAATAGTTTACGCCGGCACATTATCTGCGCTTGCGATTTTAAATTCTAGTAATCTATATAAATAAAAATTAAATGCTGTTCTGTGGTAAACGCATCACTTTGACTTTCTATTTCATATCCCATACATGTTTCACATAGGTACTACACATGCATCTTGTACATTCATACATTAAAATAAATAATGTTCACTTACTAAAATGACACTTATAGGTACACAAGACATAACATACATATGGTATACAACAATAGGTACCGTGTGTCCGTGTCACGGCGCACAATTATTACCCATCACTAGTTTACTTGCCTACGCTGCGCATTGGGCGACAAGTACGCGACGCGCGCTCTATACTCTATACCTAGTTATATATACTCTAAGGCTCCATCACTTTACTGACGTACTAAGAGGGTCCGGCTTGTTTTGATATGGAGATAGCTTATATCCTGGATTAACACATAGGCTACTTTTTATCCCGGGAAACCGCAAGGCACAGCTAGTATTTTAATATTCCTTCGTTGGTAGTTTTTATTTTATAGTTTACTATCAAATAAAAACTTTTTACGTAAGATAAGGAGGTATGGCCCTAGAGACTAAAATCAAACACTATTGTCAATGTCAAGTTAAAACTGTCAAATACGACAGCTATAAATAAACAAACAATCTTGTGGAGTGAAGATGTTAAAAAGCGTATTTTAATTTTTATAACGTAGTCTTTGGTGGTATGCACAGAGTACTTTGTATGTTTCTTTCTTTGGTTTAGTACTTTTTATTGGTGTGCTGTGTGGAGCCGAGTAGATTCAGTACCAAATTTTTTGTACGAAGTATTGACTTGACCTCATCTCACAAGAGGTGTATTCTATCCGCACAATGGGCACACCAGAGCTTCAAGGCGATGACTGGGACCTACCGTGTTCGGATGACGAGTTGTCCAAAAGCGGAGTTTACATTGGTAAGCATTGGATGCCGGACCCAGCTGAGTTAGAGGATCTTTACAAGAATATGGACAAGACTGGAACTATTGCTCTCGAATGGAAGTGTCCAGGGCGACGGGCGCCATCGCCCGTGCCTGTAAGTAAGGAATACCAGCCAGAGATTCCAGCATCACCAGTGAGAGAAGAGAAATCAGATTTTGATTTTATGGACGAAGTAAGTTCGTTGCGGCTACGCGTGCGCAGGGAAGGCGAGGACACACTGCGAGGCTCTGCGAAGAAGAAGACAACGTCTTTCGACGGTATCTTGTCAAATATGATACGACACAAGCGGATAGAACAGATGGAGAAGCAAGCCAACACATCTCCTTCAACTCCGTCTTCGCAGGCTTCTTGACAGAACGCCTCCGCTACTCTTATCTGCTGGAGCTTTGTATCAGAGACATGACAGTGATATGACGTTACTGAAGGTGGGAGATTTGGATGGCATGTATTGGATCAGACAATTTGTGATATAGTTCAGCTTCCTACTTCCTGAAGAAAATAGAAATATTCTGTGTAAGATTAAACTTGAGACTTAATAACTGTATGTGGAATTCATGTTATTCATGTCAAATAAAAACTGTAAATTTTATCAGGTACTTTATTTACAGTCTATGACTATTGTACATATTATAAACTTAATTCTTAACATATTAGTATTACTTCATTCTACTGTAATGCTATGAAGACAATATTGCAGATTCTGGACTCAGCAACCCTTCATCTTTCTCCATGAGGTGCCGGCATCTGTCCATGTTATTCACTATGTGTTCTAATTGCCAATGTTTACGCAATAATGCTAGGTCTACATCAAACTTTCCTTGTCTAATGCACTGGACAGCAGTACAGTGGGCTGTTGTTTTCAATTGAATGCCCAAGTCATGGATGATAGTCCAGAGGTATTTTTCGTATTCATTTACTGCTTGCACTTCTGTAAAGGAATGTAGCACATGGTTAATGGGTAATTAACATGAATTCATGGTTTACATAATTTTGTATGTTTGTTATACTATAGACTTAAACTTTTAATGTGGTTTTTAGGGCTTGATGGCATAAATCCCAACTCAGATTATGGTCTGTTACATCAAAATCGGTAGGGTGACTACAAAAATACAGCTTGTCCTCTTCATAGTACACACTCATATACTAGCTAGGTCTTGCTACAAATAGTCTTGAAAAAAGTTGACTATGGGCTTCCTCCAAAACATCCACACAAAGGAAGTCACATGAAAAAACAAGTTTAAAATAAATCTATACCTTACTAGATGCTTATTTACCTAGTTCAAAGTGTGGGGGATTGAAGTGCACACATTTTAGGCCATAGATCACTGGCAACTTGTTGTTAGCTGGCCGGATGAGTCCCTGCGATGCCATCTCATACATTGTTTGTGATTCCATATGAACACCTGATACTCTGAAAAATCATTCACGATTGAAATACAACTGTAAACAGCCGATATTGTATTAAAAGTATGCAAGACAGATTGATAAACTCTTTTTACTATATTAAAGACTTTTTTTTAATTTAGAATAGAATAGAATAAATCTTTATTATAACACCACATTACAGAAATAATTAAAAACTAAAATAACTTAATATTAGTGTCACAATGGGTGGTCTTATCGCTCAAAGAGATCTCTTACTGACAACCCACAAGTGGAGGGAAGTAGACAAAAATATATATGGACGGTGTTACTGAGATATTTTTTTAGGTTCTTGATTATCTAACTAACATTATAATATAAAATACATAATATAAAGTTCTCGTGTCACAATGTTAGTTACCTCACTCCTCCGAAACAGCTTTACTGATTTTTACCAAATTTTATATGTATATTCAGTAGGTCTGAGAATCGGCTACTATCTATTTTTCATACCCCTAAGTGATAAGGGTTGTTCACCCTTAATATTTTTTTTTAAATTTATATGGCAAAACAATGTTTGCCGGGTCAGCTAGTTATAATATAAAATACATAATATCTATAGCACTACAAAGTCACATACTGGTACATAGTCTTCTGATGAGCCGCTTGCATGTGAGCCACAACGGCATCAATTTTCGCCCTTGTCACTTTGTCATATGTGGACCTTTCTACAGTCTTGCCATTCCAGAAATATGTGTCTGTTGCTTTTCCAAGCTGTCCGTGGATTTTATATGCTCGAGTCAGACGTGATGTGTTTATATGGTAGGTCAGCCTGGTACCGTCATTGATGCCTAGTACTGGAAGAATAATGAAAACATTTTTATAAATTTAAATAGAAAAAGAGATATTTATTATTATTAAAAATAATGTGAGTATTTTCCATAATTTGATTTAATAACCAGATACACTCACAGGTATTAGTTGCAACACTTGACCAGAGAGGTATTTACCATGCAGTGTACATAATTATTTCAATAGAATGCTGAAGGTTGCAGCACATAAAAATATAATGGATTAGATTAATGAAACATTATATATTAAACATATTCATTAACTTTTAATTCATTATATACTAACTCAGCACCCCACTGCTAAACAGCCCCAGGTTTGTAGCCCAGCTACATTGGAAATCTTCTTTGATATACCTTGGACCACAGACCAGAGGGTTATCAGCATAGTTCGGAAGGATTTTCACTGACATTGAGGAAGTGGTGGGGCCGTCTATCACTACTCGCTGCTCTTGAGGACGGTCAGGAAGGGCATTTAAGTCTGAAATAGGATTTCATAGTACTAATACAATCAACTACATTGGAGTAACTACAATATATAATATTCATTTCCGGATTTATAGTGACGTAATTGCACTTGACTAATAGAAGTGTTGTATTAACACTGGTAATAGAAAAGTTCTTTTAAAGAAAAATGTAGTCTAACCTCTACAAAGGTTTGTGACAATTGTATGTTGAACCTGTCTCACGGGTACGCATGACGGCTTGTAGACACACACCACACCGTTAAGAGCTTTGAAAGCAGTAGCTGCATTGTAAAATTTCACCATAATATTAATTATGAGGACATAATACAAAACTATCACTATCAATCAATGAATGATAATAATTTTATTTTGTTTTTTGCTTTTTTGCATTTACGAAGATAGATAGTTTTCTTAATTCCTATTCAAGTCAATATACCTATATGATGTATGTTATTTAATTAACATGAGAATAAAATAAAATGATACTCTTTGATTATCACGTTGCACATGATTGTTAAGTGATAATTAAATGTCAAATAAATTATCATTACAAACACTGCTTTGCATGCAGCAATAATTTAACTTAATTGCTCATGCACGGACTAGGAAGTACTGTAATACATGAAACTATCTTTATAAAAACTTGCTAATGTCAAACATGTTTTTTTTTTCGCCCTTTTTTGAGGGCTATCACAGATTACTGATAAAGGCTATACTCTTAGGACCATACCGCCTTGTTTTACGTTCTTTTTAATTGATAGTTTGTAAAAATTCCAATAATTTATTTCGTATATCGTCGTATGAGGGTCATCAGCAACAAGCCGGACCCTCTCCTAGTGCTTCAATAAAGTGGTGGAGCTTTATTCAAGCTTTCCATGGACTTTTTGGGAGAACATAAAAAGCAATGTTTTTCTCTTTTTTGTTTCATTTTCCTACACTCGTGCACGTTTACGAACACATAATGGTTAATATTCTACCGATTTTACACATGATCACTCGAAATAACACTTGTTTGGAAAATAAAACAAAATCGAACTGTATCAATTTTCACTTTCCGCCAAAAAGTCCCTGTCGAGATGAGAGACAATGATGTTGAGATGTTGATGATGAGATGTTGTCAAAACGAGATAGCAACACGTGTATTGCCATAAATTTGGAAATCTACTATAATATGGAAACTATAAGAGATGCAGCATGTGATAGTGTTACAAAATAAAAATTTGTATTACTTACAGAAGAATCATACCCAAAACGGGTAAATGCCTACTGAAATGTACATACAAACCTAAAATCAGTCAATCATCATTACAATTCAGTTTATAGCTGCTTCCTCGAGAACTGTTCGTTTTTCTGGGATAATAATTATAAATATAATATCTTCAATTTAAATTTCATCCTAATCAGTTTAGTTCTTGCGGCGCGGCGTGAAGAATTTACAAACAATTTACAAAGAATGAATGAATGAATTAACAAAGAAATTACAAAGAATTACAATGTAATATATTTACCTCCTTCTTTTGATACTCACCCCATTCATATATACCATAAATAAATAACTATACTGTCATTCACATCACATTGTCATATAATTGTCATTGTAATACTTTTCTCTGTCTTAATAATATATGTATGTTTTTTATGTTGAATAAAACCAATTATATCTTGGTTTTGGCATTTACTTTATCAATTTATTCAACATAATTGTTTTTATTAAAATATACTTGAAAAAGGAAGCAAGTTTCTCATCCCTGATGTCGATATCTCAGTTCCTTAGACCAGACCGATTTGATGTCGAGCCCGGTGCACCAACAGCAGACATAAAATGGACTCACTGGCGGTATACATTTTCAAATTTTTTAAGCGATGATAAACCAGAGAAGCTAGATGCAACTAAGCTAAAACTGCTTGTCAATCATCTGACGCCATCAGTCTACTCGCTAATACGTGATTGTGAAACTTATGCAAGTGCTATTGAATTGCTTGACAGCATTTACATCAAGCCTAAAAATGAAATCCACGCACGGTATACTCTTGCTACTAGAACACAGAAGCCAGAAGAGTCGATTGCTGAATATATCCGTGCTCTCAAACAAATGGCTTTCGATTGCAATTTCAAAAACGTTACGGCGGAACAAAATAAAAGTGAACATATTCGTGATGCGTTCATATCGGGTATTTCAAGTCCAAAGATACGACAAAGACTTTTAGAGAACTTAACATTGACATTGGACGAAGCTCAAAATCAAGCGATATCACTGGAAACTGCCGAAAAGAACTCATCAGCGTATACAAATAATAATTATCTTCAAATGCACGCTGCAGCTAATACTGGCAATAGGCAGAATATAACTGGGAATTTGGCTACTAATGCAGCAAATCACCGTAAGCGTTGTTTCTTCTGTGGCAGTAAAAACCTACATCAACGTATAAAATGCCCTGCTTTCCATACGGTCTGTCAATTATGCTCAAAAAAAGGTCATTTTGCGACTGTCTGCCAAAGTAGTAGGCCAACTATTAATTCTGTTGACACGGAAGACGTAGAAGCTAACCATTCTGAAACTACAGCTGAAGCTTCGTGTATATCTGCTGCATCTCCATCCAGTTTAAACAAAGCAACAGTTCCAATCATGCTTAACGAATTCCATGCTGAAGCTCTAATTGACACTGGAAGTTCGGTCAGTTTTATAAATAAGCAATTGGCCCAAGACATGAATCTCAAGATAAGGCCTTACAAGCAGGCTATCTCCTTAGCTTCTCTTAGTCACATTTCCTTCGTGGAAGGCATTTGCAACGCAACAATAAATATCGACAAGCATACTTATCCAAATCAATCTCTACTGATCGTCAACAATTTATGCGCTGATGTTATCATAAGACACGATTTATTGAAGAAACATAAGACACTAGAATTCAACTTTGGAGGTGCAAGAGATGCCTTAAAAATATGTGTCATGGAAGCGTCAGTTCCTCCTGCGTCCTTGTTTACTAATCTTTCTCCAAATATCAAACCGATTGCAATAAAATCAAGGCGTTATACTGAAGCAGATCAGAAATTTATTCAAGAAGAAGTATCTAACTTGCTGGAAGACGGAGTGATTGAACCAAGCACCTCTCCTTGGCGAGCACAAGTACTAGTAACAGGAGGCACTACACATAGAAAGCGTCTTGTCATCGATTATTCTTTGACTATCAACAGATTTACAGAACTTGATGCTTATCCACTACCCAACATTGAATCCATGGTTTCCAACGTTGCGAAATACAACTATTTTAGCCAAATAGATTTAAAAAGCGCTTACCATCAAGTACCTATTTTGAAAACTGAACGTAAATATACAGCATTCGAAGCATGTGGCGGTCTATACCAATTCACTCGCATACCTTTCGGCGTAACCAATGGCGTGGCTGCATTTCAGAGAACGCTTCAATACATAATTCAGGCTGAGAATCTTAAAGGCACTTATTGTTACCTTGATGACGTCACCATATGCGGCAAAAATAAGGATGATCACGACAAAAAATTGCAACATTTCATGAACGCTGTAAAAAAATACAAACTTACATTAAATGAGAAGAAATGCATTTTCGGATCCGACAGTATAAGTCTTCTGGGCTATTCAATTCATAACAATGTCATTAAACCTGATATGGACCGATTAAAACCACTCATGGATCTCCCTGTACCTTCAGATTCGGCCTCACTAAAACGCGCTTTAGGTATGCTAGCCCACTATTCGAAGTGGATTTCAAACTTTTCTCACCACATCAAACCGTTAATTGGCAATATACGGTTCCCGCTCAACTAAGATGCCATAAATTGTTTCAAAACTTTAAAATCAGATATCGCTAAAGCTTCTTTAACAGCTATTGATAATGACGAAACTTTCACAGTAGAAACCGACGCTTCTGAGCATTCAATAGCCGCAACTCTTTCTCAAAATGGACGCCCTGTAGCATTCCTCTCACGCACTCTGTCCAGCACTGAACGCGGCCATTCATCTGTCGAAAAAGAAGCTGGCGCTATCGTAGATGCACTCCGCAAATGGCGTCATTATCTGATAGGAAGACACTTCATTTTAATAACCGACCAACAGTCTGTAGCTTTCATGTTTGACCAAAAACATTCTAGTAAAATAAAAAATGAAAAAATCGAAAGGTGGCGCTTGGAACTTTCCTGCTACAAGTATGATATAATTTACCGTCCAGGACGAGAAAATACTGTAGCAGATGCTTTATCAAGAGTGTGCGCTCAAATAAGTCCTTATAAACTGTACGAGCTACATGATCAATTGTGTCATCCCGGCGTTACCAGAATGGTTCACTGGATAAGATCGAAAAATCTTCCATACTCCATTGACGAAATAAAATCAATGACAGCATCCTGCAGGATATGCGCTGAGATAAAACCACGGTTTTGTCAATCAAAAGGACAACTAATAAAAGCTATTGCTCCTTTCGAAAGAATAAATATCGATTTTAAAGGACCACTTCCAACGAATACTCGAAACCGATATCTGCTGACCATAATAGACGAATATTCGAGGTTTCCTTTTGCTTATCCATGCAGCGATTTATCGGCCGCTACCGTAATAAAGTGCTTAAAGGATCTGTTTCACACTTTTGGATTTCCATTGTACGTCCATTCCGATCGAGGGTCTGCGTTCTTATCGGAAGAACTGAAAAATTTTCTGACACCCCTAGGGATAGCTACAAGCAGAACCACTCCATACAATCCACAGGGAAATGGCCAAGTAGAACGGCTCAATGGTACATTATGGAGGGCCATACAGCTCAGTCTTCGCTCCAAAAATATGGATGTCTCGAACTGGGAACGAGCCTTATCCAACGCGTTGCACTCCATTCGGTCCCTCTTATACACAAGTACAAATGTTTCTCCTCACGAAAGATTGTTTCGTCATCAGCGTCGATCGCCTAATGGACAATCAGTACCTACATGGCTGATGAATTCAGGACCAGTATTAGTGAAAAGAAATGTGAGGAGTAAATACGACCCTCTCGTTGAAGAAGCGGAAGTCCTTCAAGCGAATCCCACGTACTCGCATGTCCGCCTATCTGATGGACGAGAATGCACTGTGTCTAACAGACAATTGGCTCCATTACCTACAATTCCAATTGAAGAAAACGAAAATGGACAAGATAATGAGACTACTATTGACGCGAGCAATGAGCCTGAAGTACCTACACAATCGAGTACAAGTACCTATCCTACCTTAGGAACTGAAGGTGTGCAAAATGAAGATTATTTATTTATTATCAATTTAAATTTCATCCTAATCAGTTTAGTTCTTGCGGCGCGGCGTGAAGAATTTACAAACAATTTACAAAGAATGAATGAATGAATTAACAAAGAAATTACAAAGAATTACAATGAATTTACAAACACAAACATAGTACGTTTACGTTTGTAATACGCTCAATCGCTCAGCTCGACATCACACGGCTGGGGCGCGGGCATTGCTAGGGACATGCACGAGAGAACCCTTAATTGGTTCAGACCCGACAAGACGACAGGCTTTACTAATTAACTTTTAAAATCTATAGACCAGTTTCGTTCTTTAACTCGATACACTATTTTCGAGGGATTTTGTGATCAACTACTTCATTTTCTTCTGTTTTTTGGGTGTGTGGCCAACCCTGGTGTCGGACTCTTAAGACCACCCGAGGTCCCGATATGGCCTAACGGTTGTTGCCCTAAGACAACAACCGGAACCAACGGCTTAACGTGCCCTCCGAAGCACGGCAGCGCTCAGATGTAAATATACCACACAAACGGTCACCTATCCAAGTGGTGTGTCCACAATATAATCCACATATTACCTATAGCAGTGCTGTTACGAACGACTAGGCAAGCTACGCTAAAAGCGCTACACTTGGGACAGGATGTACTTAGGCCAATCAACTTTTTTGATAATATTCAAGGTCTACTTTCACTACAAAATGGTTTTATTCATCAATCTTATGGATATAGTTTCTTGCCGAGGCCGCCCGACTTATTATAATCCTGCAGTCGTAGTCTGTACTAGATCAGACATAGCCCATTCAGTGAATATATTCAAGGTGCTAAGATGCAGAATGCAGATCACGCAAATGACCTGATAGAAGATCTTACTTGGGCCACGTGAAATTTTATCAGATGGTTAATGGAACTATGTTAATACAAAGTACAAACAACGGGCCGTTATTATAAGCCATATTTACAGCAGAAGCTAAATAATAATTATAGTGAATAGTAAGCCTGTCAGAAGCTGCAAAAGAAACAGTTTTCTTAAAACGGTTTCTCAGAGAAATTGCAGAGTAGACATTTAAACGCAGTATACGCAAGCAAGCAAACGCATGAACTTATATTTGTAGAGTTATCACCTTCGAGTAGACAGCCAAAGGCTGGATATTTTATCTTAGGTTATCACATATCCATACACTGGATAACAAACAAATTATATACAACATTAATAACACGACAGGAGAGAGAGAGAGAGCGAGATATCAAAATTCAAAATTCTTATTTTTCAAGTCGTTTATAATAAGGTTAGTTTATGATAATAAAACGAGACTTACATATTCGCGCTAAAAACACGTTTCGTTTATAATAGTAGAAAATGTATATTAGCTTTGATAATCCTACCATGCCAATCCAAAATACTTTGTCTTTCGGCCAACCAACCAAAAACCGTCATCTATCACAGATTATGTTCAACTTCACAAAACAGTCATTCTAGTGTTGCCAGTGCGGGTAAAATTACCCGATTTCAGGTAAATTTGGCCATAAGCGGGTTTTTGATGTCTGCCGGGTAATTTTGGCTAATTTTGCTACAATCGTTAACAAAAAAGAGTATTTATTTTCCGTATTTCATAGGGAAGTTGTAGTGTTACATATCATCTTCATTCATTTATCATGACTCATCAAACCTATTTGTTATTATTTTTAATGGACCTACTTTTGATTACCTTGAAGAAAAGAAAACATAACAGGGGACTTGAACTTGAGCTTCGTGAGAGAAAGGTTCTCAGGATTGGTTGAAAGGTGGAAAACCACAATATTATAACAAGGTGGAAAACCCAATATTACTTATTTGAGACAGTGTTGTTGAAGTCTCACCAGTTGGTGGCCCAAATACAGGCCCACTCGCAAGTTGGTGGCCCAAATACAGGCCTACTCGCCGTCGTCGAACGCCTAAGGAAAGATTGCAACCGTCCCCTGGATTGGGAGTAGTAAGAACAAACCCAGGACAAAGTATACGTTCTCATTTCCCTCTATCGACAATTTTCATTACCCTCTTCGGCAGGCAGAAGAGCTTTTCCTCAGCAGCACTAGTGTTTTATATATCGTATTAAATGTATCACTATATCAACATAATTTTTATTACGGATTGCGGATTTGACGGTATATCCACAAACGTGATAAAAGAGAGTGTGGCTATAATCTCTCCGCTATTGCAACAGCTAATAAATCTCTCTTTTTCCAACGGTTTGTTCCCAGAAAGACTTAAGCAGTCTATCGTTAGGCCACTTCATAAAAAAGGCGATAAACATAATATGAACAATTATCGTCCCATTACTCTCATACCAATCCTATCAAAAATTTTTGAAAAAGCTATGCACCGTCGACTAAATGACTACTTAGTAAAATTTAATATCATCAAAGAGGAGCAAAATGGTTTCCAAAAGGGGAAGTCTACGACACTAGCTGCCTATGCTCTCATCAGTAAAGTAATAGAACAAATTGATAAACGTGTTCCTGTGTCAGTACTCTTCTTTGATATGAGCAAAGCTTTTGATTTTGTTAATCATAATATGCTCATCGATAAATGTGAAAACTATGGAATCAGAGGACCAGTTTTAAATTGGATCATAAGTTATATTTCGAACCGGAAACAATGTGTAGAAATTGCTTCCCTAAATGATCAATATATATCAACAGCTTATAGATCTGCTTATCAAATAAATAACTGCGGCGTGCCACAAGGCAGTATCTTAGGCCCATTATTGTTTTTACTTTACATTAACGATTTGCCATTAGCTGTAAATTATAAATGCATACTTTTTGCAGATGACGTGTCGGTCGTAGTGACCGACAAGAATATGACATTCAGTAACCATGGACACTTAATCAATTCTGCTGCTGACTCAATAATTAACTGGTTGGACTCAAATAAATTACATGCCAATATTTCAAAAACTCAATATATTAATTTTCGAAATTATAATTCTATTCCCAATAATTTTAATGTTGTATGTAGAAACCAACAAATAGCAATAACTGACAAATACAAGTTTCTCGGCATATTTGTAGACCAACATTGTAATTGGAAGGCTCACATTGAGTATGTGTGTTCCAAACTTAACCGTTTCGTCTTTGCGTTGAAACGTTTGCGGCGCACTGCTAATCAAAGTACTGCTCTTACTGCCTATCATGGCTATGTAGCCTCAGTTGTGAGGTACGGCCTATTACTCTGGGGAAATTCCACCGACATCATTAAAGCATTCTTAGTGCAAAAAAAGTGCATTAGAGCCATATGTGGTGCTGGACCACTAGAGTCATGTAGACCGCTTTTCAAAAACCTAAAAATTTTGACTTTGACCGGCTTGTACATAATGCAGATTGGAGTTTTTATAAAAGAGCACCCTGAATTGTTTGAAAAATTTGATCGTAATAAAAAATTTAATTGTCTAAGCAGGGACCCTACAAGGCTAAGAATGGTTAGCTGTCGAACGGCTCTATGTCAACGAAACTGCAATGTAATGGCAATAAAAGTTTTTAACCATATTCCTAGGGCTATCAGAGAGCTCCCATATACTTTTTTTAAAAACAAACTGCAAAAGTGGTTAATAGAAAACTGCTTTTACGACATGAAAGAATTTTGGGAATTTAAAACATAGTAGATGAATGATTATTTTTTGTTAAATTGTGAATTATTGTTGTTGGATTAACTTATTTTAAATATTGCAATTGTATGACATGTGTATATAATAAATATTATTTAATTTAAAACAAATGACATGACACTTTCTATACAATTTATTTTGACATTATTGCGAATAGACATTGTGAATAATTTAATTTCAGTAATGAGTAATAAATTGAAATGTTTCATGTAATTAATATCATAATTATTGTAAACTTGTAAGAATTCATTTAATAATAATATATACCTACTTTTTTAAATTTTGCATGCCAATTTCTGGTGAAACATGCTGAACTATTTTATAAGTGTGACATCATACCTGTACCTACCATGTTTCATGCAAATAAAACAATTTCATTTCATTTCATTTCAAACAATTTCATTTCATTACAGCTACCCAGTCCCTCTCTCTCCCAGAAAGGTACTGTACGTGCGGAGGTCATAGGTAGAGCTAGCCGGGGGACCTCCGTAACGTTACAAAGTGCTAACACAAAATAGATAATTTGTCCTAGTATTAACAAAACAATCCTTGTGTAGAGCTCACATAAAATTGAAGTTAGCATATGAATTTAAATAGGTAATATAAGTTTTTGAGACAAGAAAAAAGTTTCAATATGAGTCAAAATGAGATGCGGTTAGTTATGACGAATCCAACGGTGCCTTTATCATCATCATTTCAGCCCGTGTCCGCCCACTGCTGGGTATAGGCTTCCTCTCTCTCGCGTTATTTGTTTCGGTCCTGTGCATTCCAAATCCATAAGTTTCCTACCCCCTTCACTATATCATCAGACCATCTGGCCGATGGTCTGCCTACTAGTCTTCGCCCGTCTCTTGGCCACCATTCTGTAACTGCTCTGGTCCATCTACCGTCCTCTCTTCTAGCCAGATGTCCCGCGCACCTCCACTTTAGCCTCGCTATTCGTATACCCACAGCTTCGACCTTTGTACACTGTCGAATTTCTATGTTGGGTATGCAATCTACAAAAGATATGCCTAACATAGTCCGCTCCATAGCCCTCTGTGCAACTTTAATTTTGTGGACGTATGCTCTTGTTAGAGGCTAGGTCTCTGATCCATAGGTGAGAATGGGCAAAACACACTGGTTAAATACCTTGGTCTTCAGGCACTGTGGTATCTTAGATTTTAGGACGTCTTCTAACTTCCCGAAGGCATCCCAGCTGTATTCGTTTAGAGATCTCTTTCATCTGAGAGTCTGGGCTAAAGGATAAACAGTGTCCAAGATATACATACTCATCTGCAGGCTCTATGGTACTGGTACCTACAGTTATGTTAGGTACTGAGATGAGATGGTTTATCATGATTTTGGTCTTGATCATGTTCGTCCTGAGGCCAACTCTCAGAGATGCTTCGTGCAATTCTACGAGCATACACTGGAGATTATTAACGGTGCCTTATGTAGTTGAAATTGGTTAATTCTGTGCGGTTATAGCAGTATGTATACAGACGCTGCTAAATCATAACTCTACTCCTTATTTCGCCGAATTCAGATAAAAACGGGTAATTTCGGGTAATTATTGTTTTGATTTCGGACTTTTTTTTATTCGACTGCCGGCAGCACTGAGTCATTAATTTCGCAGTCTGTGGCTTTGTGTCGTGTTGGTCGACTCTGGTTGAGTCGATTAATGGCCGAGTATTGATAGGATAATTCAGTCGTTCCCGAGACTTTCCCTAGTTCTGTTCCTGCTGGAATCAATCGACTGTTTTCGTAACAAGACGTGTTAATGACTGTTGGTGTTGAATTCGTCGCGTGACTGAAGTATTTGTGTGGGTGTGTTAAATTCAAGTACCTGCAAGTCGGGTCGGCGTATTTATGTGAAACTTGTTTATCGGTGAGTTATCGAATGTTTATAAGTATCGTACAAGCAACCCGGGCAGTGCCGTGTAATGTAGACAGCGGCTGTAGAATTGCTCGTTCGCGTGTAAAATCGCTGCAGACGTCGGCTGTCTGATCCAATGAATGGAATGGTTCTCCCGTCCTCCGTTCTAGCGCCTAGTCAGTGCCATTCATTGCGTGAGCTGTGAATGTTTACTTCTTAACTCAATAGACGGTTCTACGTGTTTTAAATAGGTACTTTTAATGTAGTCATATAAGTTCTATTTATTGTAGTTATGTAGGCACTGTACTCTACTTCATCTTGGTATGATAACGTTACATACATACAGCGCTTAATACTCAAACAAGAAACAAAAATATTGTAACATACTCCTTACTGTAAATATTATAGCTTATTTTACTATTGGTATTTTTTACCATAATTCCATACTGTAGTAATGCATACTGACTGAAACACAGCTGATCCACCCAAATTTATCATTGTGATAAAATATTTATTTATGTTTAGACCGGAACAAATGGCATGAGAGAGAGGAGGCCTACACCCAGCAGTGGGTGGACACGGGCTGAAATGATGATGATGATGATGTATAGAATACCAACTGGCACAAAAATGTGTATATTTATCTTGTTCATACTGTCTTGTCTGTCTGTATGTCCTAACCTGTCCCTAGATGACATTATTTTTAGTCGAGCTTAAAGTTAGAGTAAGTACTAAATATGTACCTACTTAGTATATTATCATATAAACCAGTTCTACAAGATATACTTCAAATATTAGTACCTACTTATAAAACAAAGTAATTTTGTACGTTTTTGCTATAATTTACACCTTACTTATTATACTTACTGTGTATGTTTCGTTATTCCTCTCCATCTAAAGGTTGTCTGGAAGAGATCGCTTTAAGCGATAAGACCGCCCATTGTTACACCACTGTAAACATTTGAATTGTACTTTATCTCTATTTTTAAGGTGAATAATAAAGTGTTTATCTATCTATCTATCTTACATAAAACTATATCTTTAAATATTGCTGCAAGATAAATAACTACTAGTGTACTATATATATTGATGAACCATGTAAACACTAGTTTTTATAGCAGTAATAGAAAATGTCAACATTAATAACTCAACTCCACCACTAGAGAAGTAGCTAAATTATAGCTGCAAAGTCCAAACATGTTTCTCTCCCACTATGTTCATACATACTCCAAGGCCAGCTTGTGATTTAACTATTTATCCAAACTTAAAATTTTATTGCAAAACTAGCTGAACCCACAATATCCTCGACATGACTATCAGCATAGAATAAATAGTAGTTTTGTATGGTATTTTGTATTTTTCTGGGTATCCTATGTCCTATAGTCCTACTCTAGGACTCAAAGTTGGTATCTACGTACCAAATTGCCTCAAAATCCATTTAGTTGTTATTAAGCTAAGTAGTAACAAGTTTCTTTTTTATTTTATTATAACAAATCTGTCTTGAATTTCGCCATTCCTTAAATAAATAGTTTTGTTTGAGTAGGGAACTTGTGTAAGCTGTGCAACTGCATACTATTTTTGTGCCGGCATTTGAAAAATTATCTTAAAAGAATATCTCTCAAGCAAGTAGAAGTAAAATAAAAGGTACTGGACGGCATGCATTTTATCTTGTGTCATTAGATTTATTGCTATTTATGCTTTCATCGTGCAAATTATTATTGGTGATTTTGTATGTTTAAATTATTCTACTGATCACAGCTTAATTAAAATTATTTGAAACATAGTCCATATTTCTTTCATAACCTGGAAGACTGGTAGATAATGCTATTATATGCATTGTTTTTACATTTGAAACTGCATCAAATCAGCATAATCATATTGATTATTGAAACCATTTAAAACTATAATTATTTGTTTACAATATCACAAGCCTTTAATCCATTCTAATACTTAACAACAGCACAAGTTCAACAGATACACATTAACAATCATTTAAATAAGAAGTGTCTATATGTAGGTATTTATTTCACATGTGTTGACGAGTGCCCATGCCCTCAGTGAGGTGGGCTTTGTGTCACCACATCCGTCTCTTATCTCCTGCCGTAATCCCAAATCAAACGAAACATGATAAAGTCTGTATAGTTTGATATCAGGGTATTATTGGTATTGTTAAAATAACAACCTACCTAGTCAGTTTTATTGCACAAGACTGTATCATGAATTGAATCTGAAACCGTCATCTTGTTATACTGTGGAGGCTCTCTTATGTCTTCTTGAGTAGAGCAGTGAGTCCTCTGCAATTGGACTAGGTTTTATCATGATGAGCTAAAAAGGAGCCAGGATGGAAGTGCATATAGTCTAAAAAGTATGTCTCAATGGCAATAGGCACCATGGCACTGCAACTATCCAGAATGTTGGTGCCTGTTCATTTTCTCTGTAAATTATTAATAAGAATAATTATTCTTTATTGTTTTTTTTAGTTTATATTTATATATTTTTCATCATCATCCAAAGGTTGTCTGTAAGAGATTGCATTACGCGATAAGACCGCCAATTGTATTACCCTAGTTAAGATTTCTATTTTGTTCATGTAATTATGTTTGTGGTATGCAATAAAGTGTTATTGTATTGTATTTTTTTTATTGTTAAAAGAAAGTCAATATCCACATCCTCATTTCTGTTTTTCTGCTTACTTCTTCTAAAACACGTAACGGATTTTGATACGGTTTTCGCAGTCATTTAGAAAATTTTCGATCATCGAGAGGTCTTCAGATCTTTGAGAATGTTCTCCTGGATATCGCAATACAATATTACAAAGTACCAGAAACAATTTATATTGTTCATTTATCAAGTATATGATAAAATCCATCGAAATGGATGCCAAGGGACCTTTTAAGTTACCTCTTACTGGCTCTTTATGGGATTTTACTCTTGTATCCAAGTCTTATAGGGACAGACATAATTCCAAAAAATACTCTCGCTTTCTTCTTACGATAACGGTGTAAGGTTTACATAAAGCAGCCATCATTACATACAAATATTTATTATGAGTTCGCTTCCTTGTCATCCTTTTTTTGGATTCCTAAAAGGGCCTCTGAACGGTCATTTCCAAGGTCACAGCAGCAGAGGAAAACGCGCCGAGGTCAGTCAGTTTCATCATCGAAGGTCGCGCGCTGATCTTCGAGCCTCTACGTATTTGTAATATTGATCAACCCTAGCTGTGATTGGGGTTTTAAACATCTCATTATCAACGCCTTGCTGTGCGAGTGGCTACTACCTTATTTTTTGCTCGGTTGCCATGTATTTTTTGGCACAGACTTCTTATGCCCACAATGTTGGTACATACAAGAAAAGCTTTATATTTTTTGTATAATGAAGGCCATAGGAAATCGCATAATTATTTTTTTTCAAACCTCGTTATAATGAGATCCTTGAAAGACTCATAATAACCCAACTATGTAACTCATATAACGCTGATAAGATATTTTATACCTACCCCTAGAAGGTTTAAACATCACAAATCGAGGTAGGACGCTGCTTGTTGATGAAATTATTTGAATGTGCAAAGGCGAGTCACATGGTTTCCTTCTCTGCAGTGTAATTCATAAGTTGTTTCATTATATACTCATTATAACTTCGTTGTAGTTTGGAGGCCGCGTGAAGTATTCAAAGTAGTTGAATGAGCTCGTTCCATGCATGCATAGGAAGTGTTCCACGACGTACCGTTATGTAACTCGCTTGTGTGGATGCGATTCGGCTGGTTCGATTGTCCCCGCGCGTAGCGGCAGCGCCGGCGGTGCCTCTAACGAATCTCGTACATAGTATAGATACAGTATTGGATGGCTCAAACACGAACGTGATCGAGTTCGGCTTAATCCAATTACATTCGCTGGGGCGATGTTCAGGCTCAGTATACGGTATGTAGATGTCTATCTCATGTAGCGTCGCCGTCGATGTCATTCTTCCAAGGCCTAGAGAGTTACCTGTTTGTGTTACTCATGTTGGTTGAAACTTCTCGCTTGCCAGTCAGTTCATCACGTAAACCACGTATATATCACGTAAGCCTTCTTTCACGCGTTGAACGTAGCTCATCATTAACTTTTTAGGAGGGAGTCGGTCATGGGTAAGCTTTTATCCCAGGAAAATTTGAAAACCGCATTGATGGGACGGAGCGCTAGTCATCTTACCAAGATAATAATCGAACGCTGTTTCTTATTCGGCTTGTCTCTATTTGGGGAGAACCGGCAGTTCGGTAACTTCTTTATAAGCTCACGATCTGCGATATTGTATTCCAAACGTGAGTATTATTATCACGAAATTATATCAAACATGCACAATGTACCTAGGTAGGTACATTCTTCTGTAAAGTCGAATAAAAGTGTATTTTCATGAATCTTTGTTCTAGAATGTTAGTTGTTACGCAACTCGATACTTTATTGCAAACATATGTACATAAAAGTTAGGGTATAGCAACTGAACTGTTCGTGTGAGCTAATATTGTTTCAATTTATGACAAGTGTCGAGTTATAATAAGTCATGTTAAAATCGGGTACCACTCGTGTTATCAGGGCGAAACAAGACCCTACGGAGTTTGCTTCCGAATTCTGATATTTAAAAGAAACGAAGTGGTTTATTTAATGTAATAAATGTAATAATAAAAAGATCTCATCTGTCTGTGATTCATGTGGTAATATAGATTTTTTATCTATTTTTTATTATTTGGTTTCGTTTGTTTTCTTGGGAATTGTTGATGTTTTAATCATTGTCCTCCGACCCCGAGCCAGGCTAGTGAAATAACTCTCGACCTACTTTTTGCCATTGTTCTTTTCGCATTGCATTTTCTACATCTATAATGTGTGCCATACGTATCTTCATGGATCAGTTTTTCCTGAGACCTTCGATTTCCAACCGTATAAATTTCGCTTGCGTACGCAATCGGACTTCCCATTTCAAGCAATGCAACTGGCATTGCTTATCCAGGTAAACGACGCACAGGGCCTTGATCACGATCGATATTCACGAGCGAAGCGATGCTGACGTCACGAGCGGCCTGCCCCACTGCCCCCGCGCACCGCGTGAGGTCACATTGAGCTCTCTTGATCGAGGTGTGTTGAATGCGCAACCGCCTCTGCCGCACCGGATCATCTGATCGTGACGGAGCGGTGACCTCATACCTCGTAGAGCTGGTTTTACTTCCTTTATTATAATCGCGCAACTTGTGAGCAAAAAATATAATAATAAGATTTTAGCGAAGTTAATAAACACGTGAAAAAGCACAATTTAGTATCTAAAGTTCCAGTGACCGGCATTGCTAACAATTTTATATTCGCTGAAATTTAAATGTAATTTTCGCACGGCCGAATAGAGTCGAGATTTATATAGCGTGGATCCGTGACCTCCGCGCCCAGACAGGCCCTTTATCTCGACCCCACGTTACGAAACTCGCTCGTTATCTGCGAACTTGACATAAAACCTGCTGTCTTTTTATCATCCTCTTTCTTGGACGGACTCAGAATGTGTAAACTTACGTAAAGGAAAGGGGGGGTGAGTCTTGAAGCCGCTAACCACAGAAATCTAATTAAAAAGGTACCTTTTCTATGCCGCTAACGTACTGCCGTGCAGTTTTCACGATAGAACTATGATCTTGCAGTTATCAGCGTACATAAATGGTAATTATTCAACCGATAGTGTTGGAAAACCGTGAAATGATTCGTATGCGACGTATTAGTATGACAAACAATTTGCGTATCAGGTGACATAATAATACGACGTGATAAGGTCCCCGTCGTGACGTCATTGGACTCACGATGGTCTTGACAGGTTCTGATGTTCTGAAAAGGAAGGAAACACAGATAAACTATTGAAGCAACTTTCATGGTTTTCAACTCTAAAAGATGAAGACGCCGCTAGTACTAAAAAAATCTCATTATCACCAAGGTCTGGACAGACTGAAGTCATAATTATCATATCATAAAACCAAGAGGAGACATTTTTATATTATGTACATTATATTATATTTGACACAACTTTGCATTCTACAGAGCAAGCCCACAGAAGTTCTACGAAATTGTGAAACACTTTAAAAGATTGAGCCACGTGTGGCGATTGCTCAAACCGGTTAAAGTGGTTTATTTATCATCGTCTAATGCGACAAAACCTTCGAAGGTAAGCGTTATATACTATAGCCTACTATATAGTCAAGTCACGTGTTTCCTAAGTTGCCACTTTAATGCATTTTTATTGGCACGTGCGAGATGTTGATGTTTCACAGTTCTACACTACGATACGGTGAAGTTTTGTACCGAAGTTAATAGTATTATTTCCGGAGTGTATACTTAGATTACACTACATAGTGGTTCGCTTAGCTCCGAACTGAGACCTCCCGATTTCCACATTTCGAACCGTACAGCCTCTAAATCTCAACAAGTTCCAGACTGATTTAGTTTATTTTCAAACATATGCCTTTAGGCCAAATTTCATAAAGATCCTTATAACCGTTCGAAAGATATCGTCGACTTATAGTTGTTCGCTCCACTAAATATTTTCTGGAATGGAATCTACTTCTATAAACGAATAGGGAAAACATATCAGGCGCCCACGCCTTCAGCCTTCATTAGATATCTGAAACGATCTCGCTGGCAGTGTGATTTACTTCGCGCAGCTTGCCAGTGACATTTTCCCAAGAAAAATGTGCTAGAAAATGAAGGTACGAGTAAGTCGCATCTGTATAAATGTCCGGAAACACATTGCGAAACATCCGTTTCCATTCCATTTCCAACACATGCGATACTGAAGAGACAGTTGCCGCGATGTTACTTTTATTCGATTGTTCACCGGACACTTGGGCAAACCGTCTGCAAAACAAGCCATTGTCATACGAAACAAGAGACTATTATATATGTTCAATGTACAGTGGTGTCTGCGATCACCAAATACTGACAGTAATTGAATTCAGCGCCTTCGACAGCAATAAAAAGATGAACACTGAAACATGATTGCCACTAGACATACGACAGCAGAAGAAAGCCATTATTTAAATAGATAGGTACCTATGTTGACGAAATTCCCTGAACGCCTGATGTGTACTTCCTGTAAACTTTATCTTAAACCGAAAATATCCTTATTTTTTCTAATGTTGAGCATAAACATGCGGAAATAATACAAAAAGAGTCGTCGGAATTCGTGTTACACAAATTAGCATGGCCTTGCCATTGTGGCGACAGACACTGCGTCGCCCTCGCCCGGTCAGTCACTGACAATTCTATGCGTGCTAATTGTGGATAAACCACTGTGACCGGCTAAACATATTCGGATAAATTGCAGGTGGCACGTAATTATCATTATTATCATTGCGGCAGTGTGTCGCGAAAGGTCGCACTTTGCATCAAATCGATAGGATTTACTTGTAGAATAGACGTATAATTTCGAAACCAGCAATATTGAAAGATTGAATTTCCGTTTGGCATGATAGAAGCTGACGTAAGCGTGACGGGAAATGAACTCAAGCCCTGAACTCGCCCCGTGAGCGGTGACGCTATGTATGACGCGAAGATTCTCGCGACGACGTGTACTTTGTTGACGATACATAACGTCTCTTTCTTTATTGGTAATTGGCTTGCTGTCGACGATGTAGCATGCTTGCCAAGATAGTACCTGTTGACTCGAGACTTGAATACTCCTAGATTGTAACTATCGGAAAAGATTGACTCCGGCAGGAAGTTCCACTCGTTATCAGTGCCTATAATGAAAGTGGAAGCGAAGCGCTTGTTGCGCGCAGGAGGGATGTCCACCATGTAATGGTGGCGCGTTGCCGTACGTCTTGTAGTCCGATGAACGGCCGATAAAATACTGTTGGATTATCAACTCTGCGTCGATGTTCAAGACTGTGGAGTTTGGATTCGAATAACGCGTCGTAAAGGATTTCTCCCTCGAAAAGGATTGCTCTACCAGGTAAAGTAGGTAGAGTCTACCTAATGCTTCTGAGCTTGCCCACATCGCCATTTGGTGCACAATATATGAACGAATGCGGCTCGCTCGTAAACAAATTATCCGTAGCCAACCTTAATTAGAACATAATACATTAGTTAGATTAGTTTTACTTTTTTCAATGTATGTATAATATGAAGGATAGTAGCTATTAACACATCTACATAATTTTCTTAAATAGTTAAACAATAATAACAAGTCAAATATGTACATTATCCAAAGATTTTTCCTAAAAATCCGGTTTAGTTATTTGGTTATGTAATATTTAAACAAACCTCGCACGCAACGCAAATTGATCTCCATACAAAATTAGTCTGGCTTATGGCGTCACCTTAATGGCCGTGCTTGTTTGTTAAAAATTATAACGAAAACCCATCAAACTTTATCATTGTATTGTATGACGGGTATGAAGCAATTTAAAATTTGTTAAAACCTTCTGTGATTTTAAAGTTAAATTATTTTGCATGACGATGACGTCCACTCGATGCGTGACATTTTGGTTGCGGTGACGGACGTCAAATTACTGGAAACAGGCGGCGGTTAGAAGTTGTGGACAGTCCACCGGAGTATCTGCTATTCGTCCTATTTAATGGTCATGACATGGGCACGGCTGCAAAGCGCGAGTGCCCTTGAGCTGAATGCGTCTCAGGCCTCGCCACTCGGCACGGATTCCTCGGCCACTGGTAACTCGAAACGTCTATACTTTGATTTATCTCCGTCGCCGCCTCTCTTGTCTTCACTTTTGCATCTTGTTTCTTTTGAGAATTCACATCATAAACATTTTTTAAATGTCCATCGATTTTATTTCTTGTATTTGCAATTCAGTATACTGCAATTATGACGTTTAAAAGTGCATTATGACGTTTAAAATTGCATCTTATGGCGTATTTATTAAATGAGTTATGACTTTGACAATTGTTTAATCAATCAAAGTTATCTAATTTCAACATGTACATAAGCAATGTCGCTAACAGTAGAGTTGAAGTTAAAAGTAATGGTTTCACTTGCGATAACGAATACAGGAAGTATATAACAAATATCAGGAACTAGAACACATTATGACATCGTATTTTTGGTAAATATCTTGTCATTATCATTAATTTTGGCATATTATGTTAATTAAAATAAAGTCCAGTTGAATGGATAGCCTGTTCTATGAATTTAAACAGCAATGTCGTGTCTTGTGGAAACCGGTTCCAAATTGGATAGTATTTGGTGCACGGTTGCAAATGTGGAGATGGCATAGCGACCGACAACCAACAACGACGATGACCGTTACGCGCCGCGCCGCGCCGGCCAGCTCCCCGCTGCCTGCAGACCGAGTGCCCGACCCTGAGCTACGACCTCAATTGGGCCTTACCGATGGATAGACACACTCGGACTCTCGGACACATGGTCGCTACCCACCACGTTCTCTCTAGAACGTGACATGTTATCAATCACGGCTAATTAGCTTCGCTATGGATTCTATTGCTTGGCGACAAAGTTTGAATCTGGTTTTCCTTGTTACTTATCAGTTAAATATCAGTACAGTTCTGATAGCGTTGTTGAAAATTTAATGACTGTGTGTACTGTCTCTTTAATTGCTTTGCCAAAGGCAGGATATAACACAGGTCACAAAGTGATGTCTTGTGTGTGATTGATAACTTCATTGCATGAGTTTCTTCATTAAACTGTTTATAACCTGGGTCGGATAAAATCATGACATGAGTTACGTATCCGTTAGCTTATATTTTAAATGAATGAGACTCGCTCGTGGATTTATTCAAACTCTTTGTTACTTTATTGTTTTCGGGTAGCTCCATCGTTTTTGTTGGTATGTCTGGGGAACAATTCTAATTTCGCACTTGTTATGTATTATTGTTTAAAAGTAACCCTGCCGTAATGGTATGATATCACCGTCCATGTATATACCAATAAAATTTCATTTTCGTCGAGAACGCGAATTCCAGTTCTGGTGGTCGGCAGTGGAGCCGGGTGGTTCGCCGCTGCCGCCGCCGCCTGCGCTCCAGTGTCAATGAACTTGCTCTCGGCCTCTCGTTGTTAGTCCTCGTGTAGTTTAGCTGTAGCGCTCTAGCCTAGACCACTTCGGTTTACTATGCAATCTATGTACCTATGCGGTTTTTACTTTGCTTTTTTATTCTTACGCTTTTTACAGCCTTTAGTTTTTGTCAAAGCAAACTTTATAACGCTGTCATAGAGTCGTGAACGCTTCGCTCCTACATTTAAAAAAATATAAATAAAATCCATCCAAATTCACACGATCGTCTAAGTGCCGTAATTTAGTACACACAAAAACATGTAATTCAATTTTTGCACGTCGTTACTTTAGTATTTGTTTATTTTTTTTAATTGTTGGAGTTGGATATTTCGGAATGACATTAGGTCCGTGTGGCCTTATGAATATCATTAGAATTTTAAAACCGATGCAACATCAATTTGATTGGGTGATTTATAGATTTTATAGACTTTGAAATCTCTAATTATTATTTCAAATTCATATAGTCACAATCTGTAGGTATAATAATCATGGCTACAAAATGCTAATATATATCATCAATATCATGATAATATTTCGGTACCTTTCATATCTCTACATGTGCTCGCACGTGTCTGATAAATTGCTGATACGTTTTTAATATTTTATAATCACCATAATCTTTGCTAATCGTTGCATGTTCGCCGACTTCATGTATGTGTCATCGGAAAATTGTAAACAGTCAGTTGATATGGTATATAAACTATAAATCTTCAAATGATGCTATCATCATCATTTTCCATATCAATATGATATCAGAACAATAAACTAAGCCGTTGATAGTTGCCAGTGCTCAAGTGCTGGATGATAAATTTCAAGTGGTTACTTTCACGTCACTGGTCACTTCACAGATTGCATTTCATATAGATAGGGCGCCATGTATAAAGGGCTAAATTGTATTATCATTGCATTTGATAAGTCATCTAATGAAATGAAATTGTTTATTTTCCAGACTGAAATCCAACACATTAATTTTTTAAACAATTTTTTTGTGTGTATATAAAAAAGCAGCAGAACCCAAAAATGCACTGTTTTAAATTTTTGTCTGTCTGTCTGTCTGTGTGTCGGTAGGTAGTGCTGGTAAGTAACAGGATAGAAGCGGGACGGTAACGGGATAGGAGTAAAGTGGTAACAGAATACGAGGGGGACGGTATCGGGTTAGGAGGTGTCGATAACGGGATACAATGGGGATAGAAGGGGGGCGGTAATGGTATAGGAAAAGGACTTGATCTAGATAAGAGCGGGAAGAAAGCAGGAGCAGGACAGTGAGGGGATAGGACGGGGACGGGATCGGGATAGGAGCGGAGCGGGATTAGGATGAAATGGAAAATTGTCAGTAACAGGTTAGGTTTCTTCACTACGCGTACGAAGTCGCGGGCAACAGCTAGTGATAATATAATATTTTACTCGTGATTTTCTTGGGAGCCTATTAATATGAAATTTTATTATTTGTTAGATTTTTGCATAAAACTCTTGAATCTCAACTAGGTAGTTCTAGAGCAGTCTGTTGATTCGTAGTAGATAGCAATTGTGAAGATTTCCATTAATTTGAATAATTAAAATTCCAATCAGTTGGCGCTTATTCCTCTAACATCAACTAAATTAGTCATAATTCAATTAAAAATTTAAAATGCTCGTGAAGGAAACTCCAGTACACAATCATGTACTCGTACTGGTCCGCCGGCGAGGACGTTTTAACAAGTTTTTCAATGGAAACGCGCGTGTTTCCTTTGCCTTGCTAATATTGTTGTTGTTACACCCGTTAATTAACTGCTGGTAACCGTTGCGTTGGTTTGCTAATTCGTCGATTACATGTTAGCACTGTTATCGTCCTGACTTCACAATTCAGAAAGAAATATGAGCACGAACACTGTAAATGATCTGCTTGTGTTTTCGTTGTTTGTGAGATGATTTATGATGATCAACTTCTCCGCAATGGAGTTTAGAGGTCACTTTGTGAAGTTGTTGATCCCGTAATAACGTGTTTGCGTCCTTTGTCTCCCATAAATCAAGTGGAGTTTATTCGTTGATGACGTCCGGCTTCGTCTTGAATTCGGACGAATCAAGTTTCTTTCTGGAATAGAAAATATTTGTTCCAAATATTTTATGATTATGTCGTCGGGTTTCCAGGGAATTACCGAAGCTTATTCGCCGTTCGCAAAGGTAGGAAGACAATATTTCGTCCCAATAGGTTTCGACAGCTTTTTACTACGATCCCTTTTCCGCATCCTTACCGTATACTTACGTTATCTTTTTAGTAAAATGTGTGGAGATTTTTATACGGTTTGGACCGAGGGATATTTGGACGGTCTTTCCTTTTTACCTTAAATGGTCAACGATCTTATAATACAAGGTGGCTGTCGCAAAGCACACGCAGTTTCCTATTTGAAAGCGATGGATCCGCAAGTCCGCGACCGCAGCGGGATCGCTTCCTCGTCACTTTCTCTGACCACTGGCTTCACTGACCAGTCGCCGACCAGGCGCCCGCTACCGCATCAGTGGATCACGTTCTTTGGGAAAATGCAGCTTTTCTTTCCTGTCTCTTATAGATATTTCACGCTATAAAAGATGAACTGAAATTTAATATCTTAAATCACTACATAGTATAAAACAAAGTCGCTTTCTCTGTCCCTATATCCCTATATCCCTATGTATGCTTAAATCTTTAAAACTACGCAACGGATTTTGATGCGGTTTTTTTTAATAGATAGAGTGATTGAAGAGGAAGGTTTATATGTATAATAACCGTGCGAAGCCGGGGCGGGTCGCTAGTTACATATATAATCATCATAAAATTACAATACAAGTTATCGAGATTAGTGAATATAAAACAGCTTATAATTTTTTCTCAGCTGATCGTCATTGGAGGCACAAGGAGTCAAGGTAGACTTCAAGACTTTAAAAACTCGTTATTAGATCACAAAAAAATGCGTGTCAATGTCACCAGACAATCGGTCTTTACCAAATTGTAAAGTTTGCTGAGTATCAAATTGGCTAAAGTAATTTTCAGATGTACAAGTACCTTTCTGAACGGTAACAAATTGGCTTTGGATGTTGCTACCCCATCAATCAAAGCTCGGATCATGTGTGCACACCGCAGCCGCACCGTGTGGACTTGTGAAGCCGGCCGCGAGTGCCGCAAACGTTACAGCACAATATACGTGCGTAGGCGATCACCAATACGCCAAGCTTATTGTCGCTGACTCTTTATGATGTGTTTGAGTACAAAACATTGTGTACCTAATACTAAGTAATTAATTAATACCACGCATGGAACCGAATAAACTTTGGTATAGATTGTCAATATGTTTTATTCTATCTTATCGAAATTTTCTAACCATAATTTCCCTTAAATATTTTAAGATGCCTATTAAACTTCATGTAATCGGAATCTTACTACGAAGTATTCCATCAAAGCAAACTTGGTAACTTTGCATAGCCTCTAGAGGCCTAGATTAACCTTGTTTTAAACTTCGTCTTGCTTGAATTCTCAATTTCTCGGTAAGACGGAAAGTCTTTAATATTTCAACCTCAGGAAAATATTTCTTTGTTGTTTTACGATGTGGATTTTGTATCGCAGATAAAACGATTTCAATGTAAGTAATATACAAGTCGATAGGTATTCTCCATACTCTACACAAAAATATTCAAACAAATTACAATATTGTTAACATTCGTCAGGAGTTGGGACAGAAGAGAAGACATTACGTTCTAGGTACCTAATAAAACCGGGTCGTAAATTTGCACATCTCTGTTTTACTGCGTTGTGTCAATAAAAGGAAAAAATAGGTCTAAGTCTCCGAGTAACATTAGACGCCATTTCCTCCAACTTCGTCATTGGAAAAACGTTACGCCGAAATGATTACTCCAGAATGCGAAATAAAGAGGACGATCGTTACATTTCTATATTTGCCATTTCCTTCGGGGATTTCGAGAAATCGAATTTATTACATTACGCTCCGATAAAGCCTAAATTTTTCAAGTTTAGATGTTATTTATCATTTGTTCACCGGATATGTTGTGGGTATGTGTGAGCTATATGTCTTTCACAACTGGCTACAACAATTAAGAAAGAAACATGGGCAGATGCCCAGATGGGCATCTAATGTTATTTGCTGTCAGTACCTTCTACAAAAAGCTTTAAATACGAAATTGCTCTTACTGCAAATCTAATTGGTTTGCAGTATCAAATCTTCAACGCTACCATTCGAGTGGTTCTCGTTCTGTATTTTTTATCGGCACTGAATTCAATTTCTGCGGAGCAGCGCTTCGTGATTGCTAATCGACCGCTTGGTCACAGTCACACCGCATTATAAGTTTTTTGGCGCACTACACTCTGACGGTACACTTTATCTTATTGTCTTCTAATGTCTGTCATGATGATCCTCACTGCTTCGTCTTCGATGACGTCTATGTTGTTGTCGTAATTTTTTACAATACTGTTATTGTCAAGAAATTGTGTAAGGTTTATTGTTTCAATTGCTATTGAAATAGCTGTTTTTATTATGTGTTTCGTTATAAAATCGTTTTCAATATTATAATATTCAATAAATTCATGTGTTAATAGTAATAGTTGCAGAAACCGGGCGAACGTGGTGACTGGTACGCATAACAAGCTGAGTATCTTAACGCCAGTCAGTGTCCAATCGTCCGTAACTTCATACAGTATTACTTCAGCATATTACGTAGGTACCTGAGGGGAACCACCCTTCCTTTGCCAACCCCATGCCAACAAGCGGCGGTTCCGAATGTAATCGATGCGACACCTGGATACGCAACCAACTACATTAACTACACGAATCCTTTGAAATTGATGCAGGGAATATAAAAATAAACATTTATATTGTAATGGTTAAAAACCCTTAAACTCTTTTCAGAATATATAATTTCTCACATAAATCAAAGCAGCATCTCAACAATATAAATAAAATTGGATTGCAAATATAAATGCAAAGTAAGAGTTTTTATATCATGATGATGATGATGATGATGAGACAACTCCGAGGGGCAGCTCGGTCGTCCTTTTGGTCAAAGGTCTGAGTGAACTTCATCAGAGTTTATGAAAAGAAGAATGGGTGAACTGATTTAAGAGTTCCTCCATCAAATGCGGGAGCTTGTACACGGAGCTGTTCTTATGTCATCTCGGGTCAATTAGCCTCCACCACCTCCGATGGCGACGTTTTGTTGCTGGCGGGTAGACCACATGATGCCACTTGATGCCTCATCATGCTGACTACCGTGTGTTAGCAGTCTCAAGATGAATTTCGCCTTATGGTTCGAGCTAAAATATCGTGTACACATTAGACCAACTTTGTATGTTCTAATGTTGCGACGTGGACACGGACTCCGATTGAAACGTTACATAAAATGTACTGGAGCAATTGTAGCTACGATATATTTATTTAGTTTATTTAAGTTGGCTCATCAACAAAAGGTAAATTGGATGGAAACACAACTGCTAATGCTACCAACCGAGACTTTTAGCTGCGTGCAGAATCGATGCCCGCGAGTGACCATGTCTGACGGATTGATCGTTCACCCCAAACCGTGCAACTCGAGCGCGACCGATCCGCGGAACCCTACGATTACCCAAATGTAAGAAACGTGTTTCACCTAATCACCCGGTGATATATGTTTTCGTACTTTCATCAGCCGATCAGTTCAAAATGCCTAAAACTCTTTTATATACTGAAAGTAGCAGCGGAAACTTATTGAGGACGTCGATAAGCTTATCGGCATTCTTTTATTTATTTTACATTTAGATAATGTTATCGGGTCAATAGCGCAATTAGTGCAATACTGCGACGTCGTTCACGAATGCGATTTCGCGTATAAGGTATTTAACGACGGGAAATCCGCACATTATGGAAAGTAATATTCCCGCATATCACGATATGCATTTAAACGCTCGCTCATCCTCGTTTAGCTCGGTTTGACTTTGAGAGGATCCTTTTAAGGCTTTAGTGGTGTGTGGTATTCACGGTGGCGCGTCATGGCTAGTTGGTTACGCTCATTAGCACGCGATTAGGTGAGGTCGGCATTAGCATTCTATCTGCTCCGGATCCGTCGCCAGGCCCCAGCCCGAACAGCAGCACTTCGACTGCCTCCACGTGTAGAAAACGACTCTTAAGCGCGAAAGGGTGAATGTGCTGTTTCCATAACCTAGTTGTTGCAGCGGCAGGCCCGGTTTAAATTATTTTCCAGTTGAGGAACCAGATAATTCCGCATAACATTGCGTACGTTTACTGGTTTCTAAGTGCCTCGTTTGAAGGTCTATTTATTTGCAGCAGCGCTAAGGTAGCAGATTGGTCTAGCTATAACTCCTCAAAGTATCATCTTCCGTCATAGCTCTGTTTCAAATTCTCTAGATCTATATTCTACAACATATGAGTAAGCTATATTTAGTAAATTATCATTGGCATCCTTACCCGAGTGTGTTTATCCAAACTCGTTACAGTGATGTGATGGGGCCCTATGGGCTTTCGCTCTGCAATTTCCGATCTTAATTTTCAAGGTGAAATGCTGAAACCACGGCTGGCACCCGGCCAGCTGTTAAGTACATGGCTCGACCAGCTCGCATACTATAAACAGCTTGTTCAAATTCTTAATTTGATCGTGTATACCTTTGGATAAAGACAAACAAATTGTTGCTTCTAGCGCCGCCGCCGCCGTCGCTGCCTGCGTGCGCGCTCATATCATCCATTATCGTTATCCAAATTACGATCTAGTATACGCGACGTGATTACGTATTAATGCGATCTTGATTTGAAATTAAGATTTATAACATTTTAGTTTCTAGAGAATTAGTATCTAAATAAATCAAAGCGAGCGTGCTGTTTGAAGACAACTGTCTAAATTGAACGAGTAGAATAAAAAAACAATGTCGCTGAACCAGATCGAACGAAACTGGCTGATCCATAACAATGTGCGCATTAGCAATCTGCATATGTGCACACTGTACATCGCACCAGAGCACGCGAAGGCCAAAATCGATGCATAATATCAATAAATTTAAATAATAACATTTACGAATTTAATTGGAGGATTAATTATGATCGCTAGGCACATCCTACATGAGATTTATGAAAACGCAAACAGTAGTAAAAAAGCAATTCAGTAATAAAGTTTCACTCGCCCAGTAAACAAGATATTGTTGGAGCGTGTAAAATATAGAGGGAGATATTTTTTGCGGTAGACGTGAACCTCTGTGAACCTTGAGTAATGGCAACATCGCTTCGATATGATGGAAAAAAATTAAATGTTAATGTTGTTTTCCGTTTGTTCCAGGCAATGTGAGAGTTCGCGTGGATGCGGAGTGGCCCTCAGCTGGCAATGCTCCACGCGCCGCCCGCCCCGACTCTTGGCAAACAAGTGAGTACTTCTGGCCGCATATTCTAACTAAGAAATTAATTATTCAGTTCAAATTCATGGATATGTATAAATATGGGAAATTTATCCATCAATGGAGGCAGGATAGTTGATTTGGTTGACTTTTAAAGTAAAATCTTCAAAGATTTTCTAATATTAACGTATGATAGGTTTTCACAACAGGAAATTGAATGTCGTTCTGTTTAGAATACCTTAAATGCGGTAATTCTAGTTTTGTCTCCAACTGCGTATAAAATAAAATGTAACGTAAGCTGTCTGTTTGTAATCCAAACACGAACGTTGTCATACGGCATAACAGCCGAATGTGGGAAATGATTATGTTAATCTCCATAATGTGGCTTACCGCTGTAGCTGGTGATCCTCCATTCACGTGTTATCCTTGTTTGTACACACGCCATCAGCCGAGGGGCCCCGTCGCCGTCGGCACGGTCGGGGCTTCATTATAAACTGCTAATCCGTTCAACAGATGCGACATGTATGTCTATACGATGTACGGTGTACAAAGTGCGGGCTGTGCTGTAGTAACAAAAATTTAATTCAACGTTATGGCTGATTCCGCGAGAATGGCTTAACCTTACATTACGTGTGTCTTTTAAATAAGTAAGAATATAAGCTTTTATTTAATAAGGATCGTGACAAACAATTTCACTTTATAGTAAGCTACGCGCCTCACATAATTTGGTTCATATCAGGAGTTTGTTTATTATAGTCTTTTATCACGTCTGTTTTTGAGTAGGTATGTGTTAGTTTAATACCAATGTATAATACAAAATCATAATTCAGTTACGACTACTGATCTGTGTATGAGTTTTGCAATCTGATATTGAAATTGCTCCGGAGTTCCAGATGTATTAATATTATGATAATATTTTGTTGAAAGCATTATTCTCATTAGGATCTGACAATGACTGACCGACATTACCCTCTCGTCAATAATGTTGTGTTGCCAATGCATTGCGCAATCGCAGCTAAAACGTTTTGTTCTGTTATCATTTTCAAGAGTGTATCTTAATGTTCTAAGCCATCAACATGTTGTTGCAGACTAACGACTCCGGCAGCTATGCGAGTGCTCGGCCCACTATCGCGCCACAGAGGACACTGCCACGCTGATGCCAAAATAATCGCTCCAACAATTTACTTATCCACTTAGATAGGCGTTTTTAATATTTTAGTACCAGTTATATTCATTTACACGTGCGTTGAAGTTTAACACACATGTGAAGTGAAGTGTCCGTGAGTTAGTGCAAGTGAGTGAAGTGCGCGGTCCAATCGGCTGGGGCCCCGATGGTGGCGGCGTCATGGCCTTCATGACGAAGAAGAAGCGGTACAAGTTTGAGGTGCAGTGCTGCCTCGAGGAGCTCACGGAGGTGCCCTTCGTGTCGGCCGTGCTCTTCGCCAAGATACGCCTTCTGGACGGCGGTAACTTCCAGGAACATTCTAGCAGGTATGTTTTATCTTAATTGATACATAATATCGGTTTTCCTCTCCATTATCTAATGTGGATCTTTCTTTTTTCTTTTTTTTATTATCTGATAGGCTAGCATTTGACCGCAGTCTCACCTGATGGAAAGTGATGACGCGGTCGACGATGGATCATGCTTGCCTAGAAGATACCGATTTATCCTGGATTTGAAGACAACTAGATTATAAGAATAGGGAAACAGAGACGCTGATAAGGTGTTCCATTCATTAGCGGTTCGCATTATGAAGATTGATGCGAAACGCTTTGTTCTGGCAGGAGAAACGTGAACCATAAACAGATGACGAATTTCCGTACTTCTTTATCTTACTATCATTCCGTCTGTCTGTTAAGTTATCTCGATGATATCTCCCATATATCTTCTCAAGTTCTCACTCATCGTTCACAAGACCTAAGTTAAACATGGATAGATGATCTTGTCTGTACTTAAACATAGTTTAAACTCAAAGGTCTCTGTCGAGACAGACGATAAATCTTGGGTCGAATGAATAAATTACCATGAATTGCTCTGTGGAGGGTTAGCCCTTCTGATAAAAAACTACCAGCATTTTTACTTTGAACGATATTCGATTGTTCTTTTTACCTTTATCTTTATTTTCTTACAAAAATTAGCAACATCGTTTTGTGTTCGTCAGTGAAGCCATGAAACTGAAATGAGATCTAGATCATAAGCTTAAGCTTTATAAATTAAAATATATTTTAACAGATTAATATGATCCTTAACTGGGTAAGGCTTTACTTTTCACTTCCATACTATAATAATATAACCTTGTATTCATTTTTTATTTTATTTGTTTGTTTGTTTTAATCTACGTTTAACCACCATCTCGCCTGATGTTAAGCGACGATATGGCCGAAGATGGAGCACGTAGACTTAGAAGATACCTATTTACTCTAGCCTTGAAGACGCCCAAATTATAGTTTTCAGGAAACAGAGAAGACGGCAAGGAGTTCCATTCCTTAGCAGTACGCACTATAAACGTGGAACCAAAACGCTTTGTTCGAATTGGCGGAATGTACTATATAGGGATGATATTTGGCCGACTTTCTGCTCGTCCTGTGATGGAAGGGGGAGAGTGGAATTAGGTCGTGAAGTTCCTGTGCACATTCCCCGAAATGTATCCTATAGAAGATTGACAGACATGCTACCTTACGTCGATGCTCAAGACTATACATCTTCTATCTAGGTTTTTCGTCCCCAATAAGTCGCTTCGCACGTCGATCTACAGCCTCCAATGCTGCCAGCTGGTACTTGGCCGATCCATCCCATAGATGGCAACAGTACTCCACACACGAACGGACCTGAGCTTGATACAGGTTCAAAAGCTGTCCCGGTGTGAAGTAACGCCTCACCTTATTTAGGATACCAAGCTTAGCTTTGGAGTCTAAGCACGTGCCGATGTTGAGCGTAGGAGAAAGGGTAAGGCCTAAAAGCTCCAGGTGGTCTGTCAATGCTAAAGGTACATCTCGGAAAGTAGGAGAGATTGAAAAAGAATTGGTTCTTTTTAGCGGTGAACAGGCATGCTTTCGTTTTCTTGGCGTTAAATTGCACAATATTGGCATCGCCCCAGTCTGAAACAGTTAAAAGCGCCTGATTCACACGCTTAACCACATCTTATCCTCTCTCAGTGCCTGAATTTCCAACTTACTAGCCCGTGGACTGGATGTGTATTTCTCCACAACCGTGCTGTCATCTGCGTACCCAAAGATACCGGGCGTGAGCAGGTCATTGATGTGCAGCAAAAATAGGGTTGCGGAGAGTACGAACTCCTGAGGTACACCGGCATTTATGTCCAATTGATCGGATGAGCAGCCGTCGACGACTACTCGAATCGATCGTTCCCTAAGGAAGTCCGCGATCCAGAGACATAGGCTATCTGAAAGTCCAAAAGCAGGAAGCTTGTCATCATCATCATCAGCATTCAGCCTATCACGTTCTCACTGCTGGGACACGGGTGTTTATACTTATAATTTTAACATTGAACACCAGAGCGTCAGAGCGTTCGTTACTATTTCATAATAATTGCATGTTTACTATTACTAAACAGTCTTGATAATGAAACACCTATATTTTGACGACGGCTGCGGCTGCTGACGCAACTGCATTGGATGTTTGTTTGAATAAGCTATAAATCATATTTCATTAATCCAATCGGACCACCGCATACCGAAACTGCCATTAAATTGATCTAAACCACACCACGCCAATTCGCGCCGGACGACGCGCCGGTCATGTTGTAGACCTTTCTGACAGGGATTTCAAATACCACAATCACAATGCTGATTGATTTTCTTGATTTGAATCGATTTAAAATCTCGTAGCGTGTTCGCATTTATGAAAACGGCAATGAAACAGTATATCGGCAATAATTGTCAATTGAATGGAGTTCAAAGCGTTTTATTACCTTCCCCGCAATCAATTTCCATTTGATTGTCAAAGCGGGAAAGTATTGCCGAGACTGTCGCGATTACTTGGTGAAATGCGCCGCACACACCGCCGCGCCGCGCCACACGCCTCGCTCTTTATCATATTAAGTCGCCCCTGGACAGACTTCTTTATTCGTTTCCGTCACCTTTATGGTCTCAAGGTGGGATTGTGTCGTAAACTCTAACCCCTTTGACATTTTGGCTTTAATTTCGTCACAGATGTAGATTGGGACAGATTTCAAGATTTATTACCTATACGTGATTCGTTTTAAGCAAGAATACCTAAACAACACTCATAAAAGTTTGTGCGGTTTCCGTTAGATAAGACAGTTTCATGCCATATAAATAATCAATCATTTAAAATTCATAATGCTTACGATGCAGACAATCAGCAAAAGTATGCACAACAAAACTCTTGGTTGCCAACCGCACTGATTAACTGTAGAAACAAACAAGTAAAAACGTCCAGCACTTTTCTCGTGCCATCCCTCTCGTCCTCTCTTCCATGCTCTATGAATGAGAGAGATGCAACATGCAGGAGAGCATCGCGTTCCCACGCTCGCGTGTCTAATGAATAGTCTCATTTCCATCCTTGTCAATCACTATTGGATTCCCTTTGACATAATCATTAAACATCCACGAGAGCCGTGACGAAATTAGGAAGCGCTAAGCGTTTGAAAAGTTCCATCGTCATCAGCTCCATCGATGTTTCGACGCCCACTACATAAAATTACATTATTATATACACGAATATACGGGTTTATCGTGCTCGAACTATGCGTTCCAATATCTGTATATATGGTTATTTATGTCTGCCCTATGGTCTGTTTCGTGCTAATAACGCTCAAGGGGCTCATACGATTCAGAATTACTTGTTTAAAATACGACCTGTACTTATCTAGTCATTAGTTTTCTATGAATAGCAAAACTAAATTACTGGGCATATGAGACTTAATATCTGATGTCTCGGGGTGAGCGCAATGCAGTGCTACACAGTGTTTTTATGGTATTAAAGGCAGGCGCAGGGCAGGCGTGGCGCTTACCATCAGGCAAAGGTCTTGATGTCTCATCACTCAGTTCCATAAAAAAAACAATCAACCAAAATGTTAAGCAATACGGCATATAAATGTGAACACAAGAATAAATTATTTTCATATGTTTAGTGCTATGACTATGACTGCAAGGCTTGTATCTGCAGTAATCCCGTAACAAAGAATACACTATTTAAACTATTAGGTAAACTATTAGTATGATTTATGGATTTACTCATGATTAAAATTATAGTCCGCAATCTCATTTAACTGTCTGTGACAAATATTATGCAACATTCATAAACATTCTCGTGGAATATTGTGTTCACGCATTTCAGTCGATCCAAAAGTCGTTGTGTAATTTTTTTGTGAATATTATTGTAATTCATTTTCGGTATTAAATATTCACCACCACAGCGAAGCCATTTTCTGAGAAGTGCCACTTCTCAGAAAATGATTGATTGAGATTTAAATTCGTTTTATATGATCTTGGCAATCATAATAAGATAAAACCTAATGATTTAAATGGTCTTCGAATAGATTATACCCAAGTTACGCTTTTATCAAGATCTCCTTAGAGTGAAAATCTTTCGTCTGATGAGATTTTGATAAGACTTTGTGCTTTTAAACATAGATTAATATTTCTTAGCTCTATGTTGAACTAAAAAAATGAAGCTAAGAAAGATAAGGAAAAGCAGTTATCCAGTCGTAACTCCATTCAGTTTTCTAGTCTCAGTACTTCAATTTTCGGGTATCCTAGACCTCATTGAATTTGGCTCTCAATCGGTTCAATCAGTATAATTGCTGCTGAAACTAGATCCTAGGCATGTTGGCTTGTGCAGAAAATGTTCATCGATTCAGCTGTTATAGAGTTTCTAATCACCTCTTTTTCACTTTTGGTGTCATTCATACGTTTACAATTTGTAAGGCTTTGTGCATCCAAAATGTCAGTAGCTCTAGCTACAAGGCAGTTTTTTTTCCAAAGAGTAACAAATAGCTATTTAATTGTTACCAAATCTAGTTCGGTAGCCGGCGGTGTGGAGCGTGCTATTAGTAGTAGTAGTTGCAGTAGAGCATTTCCAGCGATTAGCGGCGGCGCGCGGTGGGAAGTCGCCAGTTAGGGGGAGAGGTGGAATGCGGAGGCCCATCTCCGCCGCGCAATTGACGCGTGAGCTGATGGCCAATTCGCTGTTAGCATCTCTGCACTCGATGCACTGCACTAGAAAATTATTTGTGCTTATTTAAAACATTTAAATTTGTGTTTATCAGTCAACGTCTTTCACGGCAGAAGCTTTAGCTTCAGTGACCCTAACACCAACAGCAATGATTAGGAAATGTCTGCGCTCGGTGAACTCTCACCAACTACTCAGTTGGCGTGTAAAAGTTAATCAAGAATATAAAAAGTAGTAATCGTCCGTTAATTGAATAGATGTATAATGCAAATGACCCTAATTATCATCGGCATGAGGAATTTGTCGCAGCGTCGGACGCTCGGGTGCACGCGTGAATGTACGCCGCTTAGATGAGTACACTTCGGACCTTTCGTGTGCATTCATGTGAATTAGTTACCCTGTCGTAATCGTTTTCTTATGTACCTCTTAGATCAATATATTGACGCAACGAAAATTTTTCACTACTGTCGACCTGGGCCTGGTTAAGATATCGAAACCGGTTCGATCGCTTTTCGCACAATAGGCGATTGGGTGCTAATACAAAACACATCACAATATGCAGAATCTATTGTAGTCATCGATATACTTATATGTAGTATTGTAGCGTTCATAGTCGACCATGTAGTTATGTACTTATTTTGAACTGTATTTCAAAGACGTTAGGTTAGGTTTATAATCATCAGTAACATAACATCGGCTGTGACTGTGTGTGTACTTCAATAGGACAATTGTGTTCTGTTCACGGTTTACAGCGAATACGTCACGATCTGGCTTTTTGTTACCGTCCGTCTCCGTTGCTTAGGGCACTTCTGTCTTCCTCCAATTCATCATTACCTTGTTCGATAAAACTACCGAATATACTGATGATCCCAAGCAGGACTATTGATCATATCTCCAATATTCATCACAATATGTCCAATATTACCAAAATAAAAGTAGTAAAGTAGATAGATAAAAAAATCTTTATTGCACAAACAAATTTGTAGGTACATAGGCGAATTTAATTATATAAAGCATAAATACTACAGAGGTGTTAAATTGCCTTAAACATTTAACTTGGTAGCAATACTTATTATCGTTGGAAAACAACTCATCCTGTAATTATAGGTGTCTTCAATGTCCTTAACACTAATTAAAGTAATGCCATGGTTAATAGCTATTCTCCATTTCTCTGTGTTAATAGATTCGTATCTATTTATAGCCCACGACGACTTTCTGCCTACCTGGGCAATTAAAGATATCTCTACAAGTTGGCCAAGGCGATGGCACCCGCATTGCACCAGGGGGCAAGGTCAGAGTCCTTCGACACATGGCGTCACGCCAAACAAAATTAATCTACTATGTTCTGTTATCAAGTATATCAAGGATTCTCTGCAGAAAAGTCAACTTAATTTCCTCGTAATATACTTTCCCATATGAAACCTACTTTCTCGCGAGAAGCAAACGGCATAGCATTTCATAATTTTCATATTTGCGCGGTAACTGCGGAGATTCGCGATGCTGATGCGTCGGATTCGCGACGACACGGTTCAGCTCTCCGCTGATTGCCTATCTCGCGCCACATCGCTCCTTTCACTGACAGCTCCCGAGTTTCGTGCCTTTGTTGGTGGGATTTGATTCTTATCAGGTTTACGCTCCTATCCTTCTTGGCTCGATGTCGTCTCCAGTAGCCGTAATCTAACCTTCTAAATCCTTTAAAAGGAAACTCGTTCAGAATTATTAAAAAAATATATTCCTCCTCGCCTTTCTTGGAAAAAACGAAGGAAAAAAAATGCGCTGCAAATAAATTACAGTCCTAGTTAAAATGATGTATGATCTAATATTTTCACACACAATGGTCTCGCATCACAATCGCTCGATATTTTCGTCTTGAACAGCCTGGGAACAAAGGAATTTACATCGAAGTAGATATGAACGCCCAGACGAGAGTACCGAGGTCGACGAACCTCTGTGAAGAGTGCCACCATCTGCAGAATCATATAAGCGTTTGCTATGTTACAATTCTATCTCTTTCACCTCACAACCCACAGCAAACCCTTCGCCGTGAAAATTTGCATTGGGCAGAGAGTTCTAGGCCTGCGATCGAATCATTAGCGGTGGTATTAATTAGTAATTAACATTGTTGAGTAAGAGTGGTCGCTCGTGGTCATGTGAAAAGTGAAATTAGCGGCGTCTCGCAGACGTGATTCGCAACTTTAGTTATGATTCAAGACTTTATTGACGTTTACCGTCTCTTTATTCGCTAAATAAGACATCGTAATAAACTTATCTTATGTCTGTTATGATTGTAGTCTCGGTGGTTTTCGCCAGGTTTTCACAGGGCAAAGCTAACTTAGCTAAATGTTAACCAAACCGGCATTTCGCTTGTGTCCTCTGCAATGAGACGGCGTAAAATATAAACGTATTCCTATTCCTAGTGCTCAGCTCAGGCTTAGCTTTACCTTGGTTAACTACATTGCGTACTAGTAATTACTATTTCAATGCTATGGTTGGCGCTAAAAATAGATGTGTAGATATATGCATTCGCCACGTGTCTGCACTTCCTTCTTCCTTGCAAATGTTTATGAGCTCTTTATATGCACATTCAGCAAATTCTTAAATGCTATGCACATAGAATGCCATGTGAAGATGCTCTAAAAGTGTGCAGATGCACGTATCTATCGATTGCACTTTGGGTCTAGTTGTTTGTATTCCTTTGTCGGACTTTGCTAGTCGTTGCCCTTGTATCAATATCTCCAATTCAAATAATGTATTTGCTAACGTTTGTATATTTCCAATTCCAAAGCTTGACTTCCAATTCGTTTTCCCCCGGTGTTGGTACTTGTTGGAGCTAACGAAGTTTTTGTTAACTCTCAAAATATTGACTCAGGATTCCGTCACGAGTTTCATTCAAGTGTGGATTTGTTTTAGCTGCGGGACTTAATTTAAACGTCTCTTTGCTGTGCTGATAGTTTTACATAAAGCAGATATAACCTCTTTGTTGATGCGATTGTGATTTAGGGTATCTTTGTCATTTAATATAATTATGAACATTTTAATGTTTTAGTTAGGTTAAACGGATATTTGTTACTTTTTTTGCGCCTGCCTAATTAGAGCGTAGTTTCCTATTGCTTCTCTACTATTTACGTTTCTTGGTTTATGTTGATCCTATTTTTATTATTAATAACTTCAATAGTCTAATTTGATTTAATAACCGGCTACACTCACGGGTATGTATAATACTCACGTTAGTTTTAATAATAATATAATTCAATAATCTATACTTTAAAAGTTTCAACAGTTCACGGTACGTACGGTACCCAATATTTTTCGATGCGATTCTAATGAGCGTGAAACTCAGAACACCGGCATTATTCGGCACATGTTCAGTATTTGACAGCACGTTCCCAAGCGTGTCCGATATTTACATCGCTATAGCTCTAAACGAGCGTGAAAACCGCGCACAGGCGGATTCGTGGTCACGGCGCGCGACGCCCACCGCGCACCGCGCACCGGCCCGACGGCATTCCGTGTCTGGGTACTACCATCGATAGCATTTCTTCTTTCATTGACATTGCCCATTCTAATCTGATTTTTTCGTCTCTAATCATTTAGCAAAACTTACGAAAATTACATGTTTTCTTATGAACTTCACCTCAGCAAATAGAAAGGGCCTTGACCGGTGGTAATACAGCCCTGCGAATGTGACCTGGTTAGAGGAATGAGCCGTTAGTGACGGTTTATTAGACGTAAATTGATAGTGTGGAAACTAGGTAGGCTCAGGAATTTTGTCACTCGATATATAGGTATGATACTGAATTTTCTTGATAATTTAAGTAATATATAAAATTGGTAGCCCGACAACTTTATTAGATGTTCTCCTGAAAATGTAACGTGAATCAAATATACGATTATTTATGGTTTCATAGCTAAACTGAACAACATGCAGCTGCAAAACATGCAAGAAGCAGCCATTTTTCAGAAAATAACTTCAACAAAATTAAACACTGGGTAACTAATTATTATTGTTAGATTCTTGCATTATGTTTTACGCGAAAACACGTGTTTACTCGTGTTCTTGTGTTTGTTAAACAACCTGCCATGCGCATAGAGTGGGGTCGACCGGCGGCGGGTGGCGGCGCCTGCGCAGCGCCCGTCAACGCGCCTCACCGGCCGTTTGAACTTCGCGAACACTAGCCATTTCCTCCAGCGCTGTTTGAAAGATACGTCGATACCATATGCTTCGAAAGAACGTAAATCTGTTAGCGAAAAAGAAAATCAAAGACGCCAGCCAAGGATTTCATGGAAGCTTTGGCTGTAATTATATTCTACTGTTCTCCAATAATTTGCAATTTTATCTGTTCTATTTGCAGCTATCGAGAGAATAGTTGTTCTTATTATGTAGGTATCGTCATGAAATCTCCAGAACTATAAGACATGCAAACTTTAAAGATGTATACACCAATGAATTTTATTTGGAAACGTTATGATGATCAATTATGTAGTACAAGTTTATATCATAATTATTTCCTTATGCAATAATAATTATGTAACGCAACTCGATATTATCCAAGCGAAGATGAGTTTGCAAACCTGACAATTCGCAATTAGTTGTCAGTGCTGTGCGATTGTGTGCACCAATAATTTACCCAGTGTCGCAATCTCAACTAGCGGGTGATACAGCGAGCACCGAGCAACCGTGACTCGTGAGGCAATCTAGCGCCATCAGGCCATCACTTAGTCGTGAGCCAAGCTAAAACACTCACATCGATTGTTAATTCATTACTAAATGCACCCAATTTATAGCATTAGACTATTGCTATAGAGTGTATAGAGAATGGAGTTCTACGTACGGACGGACTCCATTACAGAGGTCACCTTTTAAAATATGCACAGTATTAGCTTTCCTAACCATTCTAACGTTACTGTGTACTCCATGTAAAAGTTAAACACGATTCACGTAAATACACACAGTCCCTTAAATCTTCAATCCCTTCACTTTCGCTTTCCTTTAAATGAGCGTTTTCTCTAACAATAGATTCAGCTAACTGAAAGTAACTGCTACCATCTGCACTCTCCACACCTTGTAACAATAATTTGGATTTTAAATGGCTTGGAGCATATTAATATTTACGAGTATATTTTACTTCAAAACTTGGATGTGAATTACGGATTGACTCCTCATTTGATAAATTGGCTTGCAGTAGTTGCGCCACATTTAAAGAAACAGCGGCCTTGCTGTAATCGGCAACCACGACGTCTTTCCAACGGCGATTGCCGACTGCAGCGCAGCACTGTCATTTCCAGAGACAATCACAGTCGTACGATCGTTGTAATAATTACCAAACGTGTGGTTACGTCCGATGTCAACATCGCGCTTCGACGGCACCGGACCGAGCACCGCGCGGGACCGAACCGACCGGTTGGCTTTTTGCTTTTTCACTGATCAGGATTTAACGTGCTACTTGGAAGTGTGTGGAAAGCAAGTGTTGTAGAAATATTTCTCTAACTACAACGCGTACTCGCTCTGGCACAGTTATGAAGAACGCGTGGATAATGACTGGACGAAATCAAATATTTCCTCACTTTGATTTACTGAGGCACGCAACACGTGAACACCATTCGTTTTTATAACAAAAGTGTATATGAATTGAAAAAGGGATATATTGTTGTTAAATGTTATAACCTAAAATAGATTTATTTGGCCTTAGATAGATTTATTTATCTTTTACAATCTTTACATGATTCTTGCCAAGTCAAGGGACTTATATAGGGATTTTTATAGGGACCTCTCCACCAGATACTTTTATTACCACAAGTTAAAACAACAGTATAGAAATATAGTCCGTTTAACTATCCTATCTGATACCGTTTATCCGGCAGATAATGCCGCAGGGTGCATCGTCGTCGTCGGCAGACGTCAGAACCGGTCACGTTGGCGCCGATCGCCGGCTTAATTACCGGTAGCCGGTGTCATCTCTGCTTTATTTTATTATTATAATTCTGTTAACTCACCTTATTGTGTTCTCATCGGGTTGGATCTTCATTTAATTTTCTAACTCGAATTTTCATCGGGTTTTATATAAATTCTCTTCTCGTCTACTTTCTGCAACTGCACAATCAAGATTTGATACCACATAAAGACGAACACTATAGTTAGTCTACAAATCACGACACGCCTAGTTTAATTCAGTAAAGCACTTTTATCCAGGCCTTATGATGCAAATGATGATTAATCATTTTTTATTACGCCATTCACATTCTGGCCATATTATGTTAATATGTGTATTATTTGAACAGTATCTTGTTTATTGATAAGATAGCGATTTCCTAATATTTGAGAACGTGTCTCCATCATGTTTGAATATGAATAGAATTCTAATTTTATAATCTATCTGCTCTACATTATTTTACGTTTCCATTCGCTTATAAAACAAACAATAAATCACGACACAAAACCAAACAAAATGACAAAAAGTTAGTTATGAAATAGACACATGTAAGTCATAAATCAACAAGATCTTGACAACTGATGTTTACGTCACCGCGATGCTTTAATTTGGACACACTAAATATGAATAAAAAAAGTAATTATAATATAAGTAATTTATTGTAACATAATAGATATTTTGACAGAGTAATATTGAATCCATAGGCTCTCGAACTAGTTTGACTGTGTTTTGAAAGACAGTGACTTATAAATATATTAAAAGTCTTTAAAAATAGCATCTTAGAGTTAGATTTTACAGCAATACTATACTTAAACTAAACAGTTGGATCGTTGCGATGAACCATTAGAAATAGGTACTTCAGTGCAATGTCTAAAAGAAGATGCTCGTGTCATATCTAAAAACCAATATTTGTCCGCGTGCAAAGACTTAATACTCCAGTTTACTCAATATTAAAGTAGGTTGGTAACTAGAACGTGAAAAATCGATTTCTTTACTAAAATGATACATTTGAAAGATCAAAGCTCCAACTCGTCTCGTGCTCTCGTGTTAAATCCTGGGAACTATGCTACACAGCAATCGGCATCAATGCCGCGGCTGGCGGCGCGCGGCGGCGCGGGTGCGCGCGCGCATTCGTTACGAGACTTATTTTGGTAAACATCCGCTTCATAATGATTTTGTTTTTTGTTTATTTATTATTTTCTTTGGACTTCTTATTTATACAGCAGGATGAATAAATTTGGAATGCGTTTCATATTTTTGTCTTTGGATGAAGTAATCAATTTTATTAATAAATGGTTTATTTATTTCATTAACTGTAGTGAGTTTAATTTTTATAAGTTTTCACTAGCAATCTCAAAGAGGGTGCTGTTAGATCAAACGAAACTTTTGTGGACAAGCAGTCTATTTCCAATTTATATGGGCATTTGACGTCAACCTTAGTGTGGCCGTAGCATTAAAATGTCTCTAATCATAAGATTAGTGACATTTTCTGTACCACACAAGTTATTGTTTACATTACACGTTTTCTTATTGTAGCAGTACACCTCTTCTGTAAGATTGCACTTTGGGAAGCATTATACCCTTACCATATATTCAACCACCAAGCAGTAGTCTACATAACTCTGTTCAGATGTGGGCATTGAGAGTTATTGTCTCAGAGTGATGGCGCAGTGCTGGTCAGTACATTCGAGGCGGGATTGCAGCCCTATTGTGAAAAATAATATTCTGGGTGGCGTTGCAACTTACATGGGCAAGCAAGTTAACATCAGGTGAACGACCTATATAAAACACGTCTCGTCAGTCAATATCAGTAATATAAAAAAATACCTCCCCTGTAGGTGTCGAGTCAGAGTCAGAGACGAGGATGAAGCACTTCAAGCACTGGCTTCATCCTCGTCTCAGACTCGACGTTCGTATCAGTTTTATTTTCTGACAGCTTCCGAAACATTCGCGACTCTACTTCTACGATGAATATAATATATGTTATAGAGAACATACGAATACCCCCTTCTAACTCTGCTCTAATTGTAATGACGTGCGCATGTAATAAAATATTCCATACGTTCTACTGGTTTTGTCTGGTATAGTTTGGTAAAGCCGAATCTAGGTAACTTGCGTAGATTTCTTGATTTATGCAACATTATAAAGTTCCATTGAGTCTGGTAAGATGTTATCGTGGGCGCAGATTACCGTCCAATTTACGACCTTGATCACATCAAACAGTGAAGCCGTTTATCTAATAACTGATGAGAACATAATATGGCTCAATGCAAGACAAAGTAACTAGTTATGTATATTCATAATCTGAGATATGAAACGTGATAGTTAACCTGATGTTTATTACAAACAAATTACCTGCTCATTCACCTGACCTGCTGACTGCTAGCAATCTGGACGCGTCAGCACGTCGCCACGCGCGCGTGCACGCGAATCGGCCGTTGCACGTAGCCGCGCACGTGGCCTGTCTCAAGGGCCTGCAATCACACTATTGTCTCTGTTACCTCATCTGTGGTACTACTTATTGTATTATGAATTATGACTAACGCTCTCGTGTCGAGCGAGCCCGCCGCCTCGCCGCCCGCAGGCCTCGCGCCGTTTGACTAGTTTGGATGACAATGAAACTGTCATTGTCAATCGAAGGTCTCCCTTTTGGAGTCCGTTTTTATCTGATCCTTTATCTGGAGGTAGGCTTGTTTGGGATGAGTGCCGTCTATAAGGCCTGTCCTAGTTTTGTTACTTATAAAAATTCATAATTATCATCTATTTTCTTTAACTTGCTGGACAGTTGCCAAATACTGCCTCCGAAAAAGCAAATCCATCGTATACATATTTAATGTGGAACCATTTTTAACGAAGATATGTCCCGATTTCCCCATACCATAATTCTATGAATTAACCTGCCACATGAAGAAGCATGTTTTTTTCAAATAACGGGAAATGACAGCGGCTGACGAAAGCCACGCATCGCTTGCCTGTTTATCTGTTCCATTTCTTATCTTGGCTTCGAATTAGCAGCAGCACATCTGACGGCCTATAATCATCTTGCGATGTTGCAAACGCTCGATGCGTAAACTGGCCCATAACAAATTGAATAATCAACAACTCGTATATAGGTTCTGAGAAAATAGAATCTACGACATATAAACGCTGAATTAAAGATTTATCTCTTAAATGTTACTTTTACTTCTCTGGCAGATTTGTTTGATGTTTGTAATCATGATCAAGTGCGGAATCCTACTGAAGTCGTGCAAGCGAGTCGTTTGCTTTGACTGAACGAGTTCTAATTAATCCCAGTGCATTGTGTTGTAACATTTCAACAATATCATAAACTTCATATATACTTGTACTTATTTGTATATTTCAAAATTGTCTGCTATCACGAGTAGATATTGTTCAAACATTTTTTTTATGGTACTGAGTGATGAGGCTAGCAAGTCATTCGCCTGATGGTAAGCGCCACGCTTGTCATCACAATTGCAGTGCCACCCAAACCTTTTACAACAATTATTTTGTTTAGTTCTTTGTTACTCATTCAGCAGTTGTCAGTCATTTGTATGTAGGCAGTCGGCGGCCTAGCTCGAGCTCGAGTTGAATTTGCGGAGAATAGCGAAATGGCCGCCTTTCATTAGGATGCAATCATCTCGCAGGCATCTGGCAGCAAGGTCAGTGCTCGATGGATTTCGAGCATTCGCTGCGAACGGTCAGCCACCCGCCAGGCGGTTACAGGCTACCGTGCACACAAGTGTCGTCTTACAACGTGAGTCAGGCAGATTTGCTTTTTGGCTTACTTAGGATGCGGGCAGGAAATCATTTCAAATAATGTGTCTGAGAACTAATTTACGTCTGAGAATAAAGACTGTAATTTTCTCGTTTAGATGCTTTGTGTAAGAAACTGTTGTTATTTGTACTGCAAACTTTAGGTTTTGATTTTGGTCTTAATTTTGAGCTTTGACCCAATTAGAATTAGAAATAGAACTTGATTATTACTAGAATTAGAACTTGATTTTATTTACATTCAGCGTACTTTGTTTGTCGAACCTTTGAGGAAACACCACGGCGGAACTATTTCAATTGGTAGTTATATGTGCAAGGATGAATGATAGCGTTTTTGATGATGATTAATGGTATTTAATAGAATGTTTATTTTATTGAGTAGGTGCTAAGTGGTCGTAGGTATATATCACATTAGGCATTATGATTTGTTATGAGCTCTGGTAGGTCGGCTGGAAGGCTCTGACTGGGGCAGTTCGTAGGCATTGCCCATTACTTTGATGTTTATTGTTATGAGCGACCCTTTTCCAGGACTCTGCTCTTTTATCTCTATCACCGTCTAATGTCACCACTGACTTTTTATATGTACAGTCCAAACGAGCGAGGTTATAAAATTATGGAAACCATACCTACGAAACGTTGGTCGAGCTTATCTCCATTCTCCATATTAATTTAGTAAAATGAAATGAGGCGTGTTCGAAGCCAAAGTAGTCTTCCATTTGGCTGAGGAAGAGCCAAATATGAGGCGGAACGGAACGACGGTAATATCATATAAGGGTTTTGGCAAGGGGGTGGTGAGTGGTGGTGGGTTGATTTCATTAAAGATGGCGTCGGGCGGTCGTTCGCTGTCGCCGCCAGTCCCGATAGGGCTCGTAGGCTGGGACTTCGTTGCGACCGAATCGAGCGAATCGCCGACATAGATTAATAATTAATCTCATATTGAAATGACTCTCGCTAAATGCAATTACGGGGCGATTAGCAATCCTAATGCTCGGCTCGCTTTTTTCTCTCATTAACACTCGTAAATAGAATTGAACCTATAGGTAGTAGTGGTTCATCATTGATGGATTTAGAGTCGTCCAGTTTTAAATTATTATTGTGAGAAGTGCCCATCAATTAGGTATGAGTAGCGAACTATTAGCTTATATTTAGCCGGTCTGAAATAAATAGCAATTTGTTTTGCATTTGTCATGTCCATTATCACTTTCGCCGCGGCCGCGGGTCCCAATAACATTTATCATTGCGTAACGAGTTAGCTCACAGTAAGTCTTATGTTGAATGTAATAAGTTACTGCAGAAACTCATCTTTAAGCCATTAAGCTGTACTGGATGCAACTTTACAATTATCTCGTCGATCGATAGTTAGGTAACGGGGTACAGAATATGACTTTCTATTGCTGCCTAGTTCGAACTAGTTCTTGCAACTCGCTTAAATCCCCCACCCTGGCCTGACCATAAATTAAATTACTTGGTGATATACCTACATGGTAGTATAGGCGCACTAGGCCTTATTGCCGCTCTTGACAATAACTCCAGCGGTTGTGCCAAAATATTTGTTGCTGCCGGAGGGGCACGACACGTCATCAGGACCACGTTCGCGAGTAATGTCTTTTTACCGGACTCGCGGCTCCACGGGGCGCAGGTGGAGGCGCGGCCAAGCATGACCTTGACGGCCTCTTAGGTGCGCCGCGCCTGCGCCGCCGCCGCCGCTTCGCCGGGTCGGGCGGTGGGTGCGCCCGCGCATCCGCGTGTGTATCGCACGCTACATCATTGCATGTGCAAAGCATTAAACTACCTTGTGAATGACAATGAAAAGTTTATCTTATTTACGGTACAATGTGATGTATTGCACGTTAGTGGACGTCTCTGCGCAAATGTCGAGATAGAGATACCAGGTTAACAATTTTAATACACGATTATCATGTTTGACATAATTACATTTTACTAAAATTAATTCGTCTTTGAAATTAAACTCGAATCGTCACATCTGTTTACATTCGTTTGGAAATTCTGATGAATCACGGGAACCCACGCTTCATGCTCGTCAGCTGCATTTAACATCGTCTATAAATAGCTGATAGGTAGCGGTCGCTAGCCGTCACTCGATTGTCCTTCGCGACGCCACCAGAGACGGCAGTAAGCGGCGGCGCGCGGCGGCCCGCCCGACCCGGCTCGGCTCGGCAGAGCATCCGTACTAATTGCCGAATCACCCACACGCCCGACCCGACCATTTAGAAATCATGTGATGAGATGAGTAATTGCGAAAAATATGCCTTTAATTGATAATTATGGTTTGGCTAAATAAATAACAATCGGGCTGAAATGAGACGGTTTTTAATGCAAACAAATTCAAGTACGCGTTTACGGGTATTATCAATTCTTACACCAAACTTTATTCTCGACACTCTGCGTCAATAAAAAAAAGTTTTAGTTATTTGTGATACTCGTTTGACATTAAATTATACCTAAATATTATTCAGAATTCTGGTCTATATAAAAATAGCAACGGTAATTCAAGAGCTGTTTTGATGACATTTCCATATTATGAAACTGCTCCTGTAGGTGCCGTTTGGAACCTCTACCATACGCGGCATAATGGAATTCCCTCCGGGTCATCATAAGCACAGCAATGAAAATAATTCATTTTTAATGTAGCGCTGCGAAGTGTGTCACGAGTGGAGTCCGTGACATCTATGTTGGCCCTTAAATCCAATTATGTTCATGCAACTTCCGTCATTCGGCCTACAATACGATATCTAGCACGAACCGGTTACCGACGCTATCATTACATTATAGAGTCAATCGAAACCCACATACTAGAATATTCTTTAATAAACTAAAGCGATTTCCACAAATGTTCTCATCTCGGAAAATTAATATAGTGCTGCTGTATAGTATACTTAAAAATTTAATTATATTTGCAAGTCCAAGTAAGTAAGCCTTGTGACGAAAATTTTATGATATTGTACTCATAGAAAATTATTTGGACCAAATTCGTTTAAGAAATTAACAGATGGCACTCTGTTAATTTCTTAAACGAATTCGGTTAATCTGGCGGCCGCATGAAAGAAAAGATAATTTTATTGGATGTGGAACGAAAATCTTTTCTTAGTTAACAGACTTCGTAGATAAGTAGTACCTGCCTGTCATAACAGTGAGCTGTTAAATACCAGTAAGAGCGCTGCCTTCTAGAAAATCTAGTATAACTGATGATAAAAAGTAATAGTAATGATCGGAAGTTTTGATTTTATGTCTCGTAAATCATAAAATAGTATTAATCGCCAGCCGAGGCCACCTTAGGTCATGCATGGGTTAACGCACCAGTCGCAGAGGTGGGCGTTCACAAAATGTATTCTTGTGATCGCACTTGATTAGGTCAACTGAGGTGACCCCAGCCACCAGCTATAATGTCGTAAATGGCGCAGTGGTCACACTTCGGAGAACAGGTAGTTTTCCTTGCATGCTAATGAACACTTGAGATTCAAGGCTGATTCGTAAAGTAAACTATAATACTAAATTATCTGTTGAAAGTGATGAGGTTGACGACAGATCACGTCTGCCTTGAATATAAGAATAACTTAAACTTTACTACTAATACTCATGGTTAATGTTACGACAGACATGTAAAAAAAACCTGCATCCTTCGCTCGTCCTCGTCAATGTGTTTAAAAGCTTTCTAAATTACGTTAGAGCATCTGAGGATTTTCCCAAGATTTTTCTAGCAAGACATACATCGTGTTGTGACGACAACGGCTTGTCGAGTTTTTCTCGGAATCTCGAGCGAGCGGATCCACTGAACCGATGCAATTATCTGTGATGTGATTGATTCGATTAATTTTTAGAAAAAAACAAAAACCGACTTCAATGTATCTTCGAAGTCCAAAGTCACATATCGATGAAATTTATATGGGGCCACTTCGTAGCTATACTGAACCCAACGCAAAAAGAATTTTCCAAATCGGTTCACAAATGACGGAGTTCTGAGGTAACAAACATAAAAAATAAAAAAATAAAAAAATACAACCGAACAGAGAACCTCCTCCTTTTTTGAAGTCGGTTAAAAATCGGTGGCAAGTTCTCTGAAAAACCTCACTCGCTCTATTTTTCGCAATCGGCCGCAGTTCAACCATAGAGTGAATTCACTTTAAAGGAATCCAAAGAATAAAGAAATATTTGGATTTTATCAGTCAGCGAGCGTATTTACCGGCCTCGTTTATTTATACGATTATGCCAAATTAATGGACGATTCAAAGGAATCTTTTATTTATATATTTTATTTAGGCCACCGATTGTTGATTCGTGAATAATTTACACATTTATGCGTACAAATTGTAATTAATTAATTGATGCAGATTGCATTCTGATGTAATGCAATCTGCATCTCGGACTGGATATCCGTTAATTGCCTAATTTTACTAACCGCGTATGCAGCAGAACTAAGTTTTCCTGATAGAGCATCGATATGAGGACCCCCTGCAACTTAGAGTCTATGCCTATACCTAGGAATACCGTCGCCTTGTCTGTGTTGAGTTTATCACTATTAAGCCTTACGTTTGGCTCTGCATGTCTAACATTAGGCAAAGAGAACTTTAAACATTTCGTCTTTTTCGCGTTTAATAACAAGTTGTTGGCAGCGAACCAATTTGACACAATATCTAATACATTATTTACGTGTACTAGTTCACTATCCTTCCTATCTAACTTAAAGATTATCGATGTCTGCATTGCATAGCTTGATCTATTATAATATGGAATACTTGTTTCAATATTCATCACTGATTGACGATTAATTTGACATGAGAGGAAGTTTAGCAATCGAAAACGGTGAAATATCGACGTTAAAGTGGACATCGATGATCGATACGTTTTTCCTGGCGTTGGATCAAGCTTTTTTAATGAGCGGCATACATTTTTAATGAGCGGATCCCTTTACAGCAAATTGCTCGTGAATAATAACAATGAAAAGTAATTGTGTTCGGTATTCCGTTTGATGGCGCTCGGCGGAGTGGCGGAATGAATGGCGGTGGAAAGCACGAGCGGCGTGAAATGCGAACTTGGATGCACCGCAATTATACAACTATGCTATGATTGCTAGGAGCGGCGCCAACTGACAGCTACTGCCAAGGGAATCCACACACGCCTTCTTGTTCGCTACTTGCTAATACTCGTTTGAATCGTGTTGACAATTCAGTCAATCTAAAAGACCTGAGAGACTGTCTTGGTCCATAGATGTTTTCTTCTTGAAAAATTGTAGTGGAAGGATTGCTCAGTGAGAATAAGAATTGGTCGAGGCTCGAACTTGATATTAAGAGAGACTGTTTATTTACATAAGAACTTTTAGACTCGTTCCTTTTTTGGTTAGCGTTTACCTCAATTGTGACTAATGCAAGTATTATATAAACTCTAAATGCACATACGGAAGCTACAAAATGAATTGTCGTACATTGATCGTAGGTTTTTATTAATATGAATTTTAAAGACTCTGTAAATGATGTTAACAGAATTTAAACAGGGCGAGACCACGCCTGAAATAACTACATTCACAAACTACGAAGAGGATCCAGATTCCGGAAGCCCTCACGCAGCAGACTGTGTAGAGAACTAGTAAACAAGCTCCCAGAATCTCCGGAACTTGAGAACTTCGCAAAGCCTTTTAGCTCTATGTTTCCTTCGCTTCGACTGTACTAAAGCCGTGCTTTGTTTGTTCCAGGTAAGGACTCAATATCCATCTACTGAGGAAGTTTGCAAATAAACTAATAAGAGTAAAGGGTAAGACGAACAGTTGTTTGTGATAGTTTTGTGTTAAGCATTACGGAGATACGTGAAAATTGGTAATTACTTTTTTCAGACATTGTTTGGAGATCCAAACATAAAAATGACATTATCATTTCGAATTCTTCAAAACAGACTGTAATCTTTTGTGAAGTCTCATCTAATCAAAATAAACATGACGACTCTGCCGAATGTTTGTTTTGGTGATGTTGCCACTTCGAGATGAGCAGCGTCCATGACTAACATTGCGGACAAATGGCCTCATAATCATTAACATAAATATCAACGCCGAAACACTCGAAACTTCGGGATTCCTGGGAATCACCTCGTACATAAGGGGCTGTTGGCAAGGCGCCTGCCGCCTGTGCTCGTGTGCCTGACGTGTCTGTATCGCCTATGTTTTATGATATTGGTGCTGAAGTCATCTGTGCAAATAGATCGTCATTGCGGAGCAAACATGATAATTGCACTTAAATGGAGCTGACTCCCTAATTGTGGCGTTGTCACTTAAGCTCGACAGCCTTAGATTATCAACCTCGCTGTTGTTGTTGTTATAAGCGTTGTTTCCTTTCTAAACGCATACATTTTTGCCTTTGTTCTTATTACCTTTTACATCCATTCGTGATAAGTTCACGATTTGCCAAATTAGTAAAGAAAGACAATAGAGAGATAACTTTGAATTAATTAAAACAGTAACACTTTCTTCCTTCCATTTACTTGTCCTCCTCTTTGCTTGTACTATTAATTATTCTGTGCTCTTATTAAGGTAATTCCCATGTTCCAATGAATCACGAAAATACGAATATTATTTTCTGTTATATATATGTATTTATCATTGCCGACTGTACTCGCACTTCCTCATATAGTTTTATTGGTTTCGGCTTTTAACTCTATCATTACGATTTTGCATCCGCCTCTGTGCGAAGGCCACGCAAGGCGTTATTTCATGTTTTACAAATAAGTATACAATGGCCGTTCACCGAATAGATGTGAATCACCACTGAGCCTACTTACTAGCCTAGGTGTGTATGTGTATGCTACACTCCACCCTCGCCACGTTGATCACGCCTCTGTCTATTTGCTGACACGCCGAGTTTGTCTGTTCCAAGGTTTGAAGCGCATTGTCTTAGTGCAGATATTAAATTAAGTGATGAGTGATGGGATGAGAGTGGGCGACTTCATTGTTCTTGTAATGGTGATAATTAGGGAGGTCATGGATGAGAATCCATATGGATATCCAAGGTTTGGCTGAGGCTGCAAACGGTGTGCAATAAGGATAATAATATAGTTTCGTCCCTTAAAACTGTTGGTTTCGGTGACACGCACAAAGAAATCAAAAGTCACGAGATTCGATTGGCAGCTAATTGAAAGGCGTACGTCACACGCGATAATGCAGAAATAAACCCGATTAATGCATACATTATGAATTAACGACATGTGTCACGATCAGTGGGAAGGTGGCATAGTACATCGCACTAAGATCACAGATGAGTAACAGTCACTATGACCACAGAGACAGGGTTGGCACGCGGCCACCTCCACGCCACAGTGAGTGGCGCTGACATCAACAGCCGACTGTAAACACGCGTCACCCCTGTAATCGAGTTCCGCAACCGAATAGGAAACCTGTTATTTATAGCAACAACATAATTAGGATTCTGGTAAATATAGGACGTGAAACCAAGTTGATTCCGATGCTTTGTTTATAAGCGAATAAAATAAATAATTGGTCATCACACGATTAGAACATTGTCTAACACTTGTTCTAACTTATTATCTACAAGCAGTAAAAGTCGAAAACTTAGGAAGTGTATGAAACCGAACGGGTCTGCTACATCAATCATGGTTTACATTCAAATTACGCTGGGACGGTGATTCGGGCCGAATAATAAGGAAAGATACCACTGACCGGTTACATCAGCTTGCAACTTGCAACACGGGCAGAGATGATGGTTCGATAGAGCGATTTATGTGGCGCATCCTGCTGTTGAGCACCGCTTCCTGCAACACGCCACAGCATCACCAGCAGTTAGCGGGCACCCGGGGCTTCGACCTCATTCCTGGCGGTTTACGATTCGCGGGCTCCATCGGCGCTTGCTGATCCGCGGATAATGCCCGCTCGGATCGAAATAGCAGTTTGTAGAAGTACGGTCGTGGTTTCATAGCCGCTGCAATTAATCCTTTATTTAGCGAGCGTTTGTTTTCCTACGCTCCTTTCTGGTTCCTGATAAACCTGCAGTTAATTTTATTATCCTCCATTACGGATTACATTTTTTTTTGTATATAGTACGAGTTTATTACTAGAGTATACAACTTTTATCCGTCCATGCAGACCCCCGACTCTCCATACAAATTCGCCGAGCTAAATGGCTACTATTACTACTGTCGCACCGGCCTGTTTACAATTAATCCATAATATTATTTCCATCCCGTTACCGACCTTCTCATATCCCATTATCATCACCCTTTCGTATCCCATTACCATCCCACTCTGTTCCTGTTACCGTCCCGCTCCTATCCCGCTACCATCCACCTCCCATCCTGTTACCTACCCGCTCCAAACCCGTAACCGTCCCTCTCGTATCCCGTAACCGTCTCTCTCCTGTCTCGATCCCCTCCTATCTCGTTGTAGCCCAAGACTCTACCAATAATTTTTTTAGAAAACCACATGTCAACCCATCCCTTAGTTCTACAAACTCGTAAGATAAGCAACAAACCAGTTTAAGCTGAGCCTTGTGCACTAATGGTCCGGTATGTTTTGGGGTTCAACTTATAGTGGACCTTTATATTTTTTCCTAAATTGCGTCATAGCCTCAATATTCTTGGACTGATTTTGATGAAACAAAACCTTTGTCTAGCGCCGAACTCGCAGCACGCATCACGCAGAACATATTTCAAAAATCTGCATTCATGGCCTTAGTTTCTGAGTTTATCCCGGACAGACAGACAGGCAGACAAATATCTTAAATACCTTGATTGTTAAAAGTATCTTAATGTACAGTAACCGCTTCGTTACATTATAAGTATTGATAGATTATTAGTTCTTTGGGTTTACCCATAAATAATGGTATTGTTGGTTTATTCGTATGATAAACAAATAACAATAAGAATTTATTGCGGTGAGTTTACACAAGACAGAGTTACCTACACATATTTAATAGAATTGTGGGCGGCAAGCATCGTCATCTACAGATTTGTATTCGATTCGGAAATATCGATGAGCTACGTACAGATCAATGTTGCCATTATATAAAGAACAAATTCACACAATTAAAGTAATCTGAGTTCACTCTGCAACCCCCAAGCTTAGTCTTGGAAATCTTGTCATAGACAAAGTTGCACGAAGTTTTTTATTATTATCAGCATTATCAGTGGTATCAGTAAAACATTTCTCGCGCAATTATACTTATGATTTCGTATCCTTCGTTTCCTACCTCATCAATATTTAGTAGTCCATATTTATTGATGCTAGTGTAGGTGTATCATATACCCCATGTCGCGCAGTAACCTTGTGGTCGGCGGACGTCCTTCGACATTCATTACCCGGCCGGCATTAGTCGAGTACCTCTGGTTAATCCCTTTAGTAACATCAAGCACTCGATGGCGTCATACTCATCGGATAACGTTACCCGGCAATGTTGTTACGGTTGTACTATTCATTATTCTGTAATTAATTACGGTCGCGTGACTCCAAAAACTTTCGATCAAAGCGAATTTACATATCATGTAAGTAAAGATATGGATTGGCGTTCGTTTTTAGAATGTATTTATTAAAATATTGTTTTTAGCAGTTGGGTGAGAAAGTTCATTATTTTTCTGACTTATAATTATTAAGTCAAACACAAATGCTGTTTAGTCGTGACCTAAAAACCGAAACCCCTATAAAAAACTGTCCAGTGGTTTTCGAATTTTAAGGTAACAAACAAACAATCAATAAATCTAAAAGCTGTATGTATATTTTTCGGGTATATTGACTAAATTTGAATAATCCATCTTAGTTGGAGATGAGATCCTAGTTGTTGGTTGACTCAGTAACAGATTTATATAGGCTATAGAAATAGCATGTCATGTAAAGTTACCCCTTTTTCTGGAAGATTAGGATTACACTGCGAAGCCCCTCATCTGCATGGAGCATTCATTTATTGTGGGATGTTCGATCCCTGGCCATCTGGTGTGCAGTGGGCACCCGATCATCCGACACCGGTCCATCTGCCGACCTTGCTCTGATTACATTACGGCCCAGTCCGAGGCGCCAGCCGGAGATATAATATTGTGTACGCCATACATTCCATCTGCATGTTCAGCATAGGTACGTACTCAGTGATGTCAGCGCTAATAAACGATGATCAAATCTTTTATTGTTACTCTTGCTGTTTTATTGTGTATTAGTCAATGTTTTTACTCGGTTTGTGGTTCTAGTAACTCTAGTTAATTTTAAACCTTTTGTCAATGTTTCATTCTACGATTTTAAAAATACTTACTTAATATGTTAAGACGCAGTATTTTATCTCTGCTCATGTGACCATTAGCAACAGCTAGCTCATCGCGACACTCAGGGTTGCTTCGCAAGTTTATTATTCAGGCGTCGAACGATGCTGTAGAAATAATGACGTTGCAAAATCCATAGATCTTTGTAAGATTTTCAAGAACAGATTAACGGTGGCGTAAAGTGCCTTGAAGTGGGTTTGAGGGTTTCTTGTTGAAAAGGATTTCTTGAGTATTTCTCAAAGACGATTACCTTGCCTCGTTCCTACAGTATGAAACGAAGCTCGAAGCTCGGACGTAGGTCCGCTGCTCGTAACTCCAAGAATGAGGTCAGATCTTCGCGTACATTTTTGGTATGTTCCAATGCATACTATGAACATCAATGTGCCATCATATTATCTCCTAAAGCATTTACCGTGTTATTAATGGTTATTTATACAACAGGCTTATCTGTAGCAGAGCTTTAAATTGAGCTACCGATATTTGTTCGCATGAACCTTCAAATGATGGTCCACTTCGTGTAAGATTAAAATAGCTGTTTTGAACCTTTGAAGTTTTGATTTTCGCATTATCTTATCTCTATGCTTCGACATCACCAAACGTAGATATTGATCTGAGATTTGGGATGACTTGTATACGACCTTAGTATTCACTAGTGTACTAGACAGAGTGAATTGTCGAAAGACATGTTTATGTTGGAAATTTGCTTGCAGCATGATTCGTTCGAATAATATAAAGTTTTATTTTAGTCCTGTGTATATGTATGGTGAAGATACAAAAGGTCTTATTATATACCTAATGTATGTTTGTTCGGTCCGGCTGGATGTGTTTTCCAAACCAAATGCAATTGTGCGTTCAGGGCGAACCGGCAGCGACCTTTGTTACCGAACTGTAATGATAACCTGATCTCTCGGCGGATAGCCGTGATATGCAGCTATACGTAGATACCGCTGAATTATAAATAACCAATTTTATAAATAAAAACACGAGTTGCCCTACATTTAGTAAATACTTTATATGTATCTGTTGTTAAATAGTTTTGATCATTTTATTTTGTTTGTGTCATTTCTGAGTTTACGCGTTGATAAGAAGCCCATTTAGTACACCAAATAATAAACTGATTCAGTACTTGCGATTGGTAAACTACCATTTGTTTTTCGATATGTCGACACTGTCAAAGATAGATTTCACCAGATATTCAACAAGAGTCACGACAATAATGAATATAATGGAATCAGGTATGATGTTGCGAAAATTCATCTCAAATCTAGATATTTTCATTGTGTTTCAAATATAAAGTAAATTAATGTTCCTCGTAGACATGTGCTAGATCTAGTTGCAACTCATAAATTATAATTGCCCGTGAAATTACCCAAGCAAAGTATGTATATATCCGTCGGGTATAAACCTGCTTCCTTCCTAACATTATTAGCTGCAATTATGTCAACACCGACGTTTGGATTCGTTATGTTCGCACTTACGGCTGTTTATGTGCATATTTTGTACGTACTCGCAGTGATGATTTATGTTCAGCTTACTGAGCTGCTCGTTATTATATAGAGAGATGTATAATTACCTAGAAAGTAACTTATAATATGGCCGCGCCAATGTTTTGATGAATATCTAGCGTAGGATTAGTATAGTAAAGTCATTAATGAAATTGAAATGAATAATAAAATAACTATACCTTTTTATAAAGAACTGAGTGATGAGACGAACAAGTCGTTCGCCTGATGGTAAGGGCTCGCCTGCCTATAACAATTGCAGTGCCACCCGACTTTTAATACCATAAAAAGCACTGCGTAGCACTGCCTTGCGCTCATCAGCCCGAGACATCAGATATGCCCAGTAATTTCGTTGGCTACAATGCCCTTTAAACCGGAACACAGTAAAACTTGCGCACTACTGCTTGGCGGCATAATAACAGGCACTAGCTACCCAGACGGCCTCCCGCATACGAGAGACCTACCACGAGTGAGCTGGGTGACCTACTTGGTTATTATTGTAAAAATGAAGCGTGATTGCTATGATGTCATTACCACCCGATGAATACTAACAGCTCGGTGAAAACTAACACATACCTACACCAGAAATACGAACAATATTGATTGGGTCATAAACACCAGCAAATCTATAGAGATATTCTCATTGCTCGCACCACCCGATGAACTAACAGCTCGGTGGAATACACATACAACAGAAATACGAGTAATATTTCATTGGGTCATAAACGCCAGCATATCTCTAAGCTCGCATCTGTTATCAATAGTTGGCTTAGACAGAAATCATAAAGACATAAATGTTCCGTATCTTTGTGACGCGAATTGGGATTACTGAGAGTTACACGATAAGCCCAAACCGAGTGACGTCGTCTGTAGTAGCTACAAATTACAAAATATTGGGCCTTTTCTAGACGTCCGACGGGATTTGGGTATTCCAACCGTATATCGGAAAGATTAGGCTATTTCTTTGATTCAAATAATTCTGTTGCCAGTTTTAAACAGTTTTATGCATTTAAATGTGCAATATTTTTAAGTTTTGCTTTTGGTACTATTAAGTCTTCTGTGTGTACTTTTACTAACTTCTCTATTGCTAGAGCAAGCTCATGATCAGATTTTATTTTATTTGATCAAGCGAAGCATGGTCTTCGTGTCGTGACAATTATCTCTGTGTGTGTGATACCTCTCGACATTTTTATGTATGTTGTTTCGAATGGTTGTACGAATGTGAATAAAAATTTGGCTTAACCAGTCACGCGCTTGTTTACGTAAATAACTAAAGATTCGTGCGTTTTCATGAATGAGATATCATTTAATTCTTCCTTATGCTAAGTGTCGCCGTTGCGTCTGGCCAAGTGTCCGAGTACTAGAAACTGAACTTATCAGCTCAGATAACCAAGGGGTTATCGTGGGGAATACCCACTTGCCCACCCTTTACACTCGCACGAGTTCAATTGGAGTTTTTATTGTTTGTGTTATTATGTCACAATTTGATTTAAGACCTTTCTGCACTTAGCATTGGAAAATTGAAATGTAAAGATAAAGACGCACATATTATTTTGCTATCGTTACATTTGTAAAATTGTTAAATATGCTTTGTTATCGTGGAGATATTGAGAAATTTGTTAAAATCTAAATTTAGGTACTAGCAGATGTCATAGTGCAACAGTGCTCAGAAATAATAACAACGAAGGTTTTTTTTATTATTATATTAAAACGGTATGGCTTGTGAAACCACAAGCGGGGAAAAAACGAAATGATGCATTTATTAAAATGTATTAATGTATTATACAGTTTCACGATTTCATTATTTCGTTGACATTTCATTTACATTTGAGTGTCAACATCGCGGCGCGCGCCCCCGCGCTATCAGCCATTCACAACTGCTCACTTTCATACTACGCTCGTTATTTGTTTCTTGGAAACTTGTTATTGTTTGCACGCTACAGCCTCATTTCCGATTCGCTTCGAAAAGCTAATATTAATCTGATTCTATCTCGGGTGTGATTTATATGACTGTTTGAATCTTCGATCCAGTTTCTCCTATCGTCAATAAACTGGTTTTGCCTCAAGTAAACAATTAACTTTGTTTATCAGCAACAAAGGAAGGTTGCTTATCGCCAAAGTAATTTAATTTAACGAGCTCCGAGGAAGCCGCCACGCGTGACGCGTTTATCGCCACTGCCGCCGTTTCGAGCGCTCTTTATGTCTTTTCTTTAACAAAATGAGGCCCTCCAAGGTGCAGCATGACCGTGCGCGCTAGGGTCGAAGATCATTAGGGAGTTCGTTACCGGTGCGAAGCCTACCCTACCGTGACGATTATTTCAGACGATACAAAAATCGGCCACCTGCGCTGACTTATACATTGCGTGCACCTAAAGGAACCTATTATAAAATTTCAGTGAACCAAGCAATGTAGTTGTAAAAATATTCTTCATTTCTCTGGTAAAAATAATAGTAGGTATATATATTTGTGTGTTAGGGGAACTGGCAAGGGCTGTCTTCAGCGAACCGAGACGTTAGATACTTAGATAGGTATCGCACGAAACTCGTGCACCGTGAACGGCGAATTACAGGTTGTAAGAATTTCGGTAATTTCGACTTGTTATTCATTGAATTTCTTTTATTAGGAACCTAAAGACCCGTTTAGTTTTGGATATACATTTGTGAAGCGAAACTAAGGGGCGATGAACGAAGCTTTTGGTGGGCCTTATAACTGTGGAGTTGGTAAACGAAGTTTAAAACAATTTTTTTGTTTAAAAATATATTTTTCGAGACAAGTTTTTAACAAATTCGTAATCGGAACCGCGAGTAGATTAAAATGAGCCCAAACACTTGTAGTTTACGATTATCCGTCATCAGCACGATCACGTAAGTCTGTTGCAAACATCGCTTGTTGCGATCTAACGTGCAATAGAAATATATTTCAATCGATAAAATGCGATCATGTAACTTTTTATATCTCGATTTCAATGTGTTTCTATCGATTACCCGACAAATTTACAAAGCGAGATTGTGCTATAAATCGTTATGTATACGCCCAATCTATTCAATTTTACTGTGTAATACGGCTCTTGTCTATGGTTTATAAATATATCGATATAAACTTTCTTTGTCAAAACTTATTTTTATTTCAATTGAGCTTTCGTTGACTTGATTGCAACAAACGGGTTACGTCATTGCAAAACCATTATCGAAACTGGTTTCTTATTGAAATTAATTGAAATAAAAGATAAATGATCGCTCTGCAGATGTTGTCGGGTAATCATAAAATACTAGTGTGGAGTTCCATTGCCCACCTACCGTCTCTATCATCAGATCAGTTGGCTGTCAAAATTTCAACTCAGTAGGATAAGAGGAAGTGGTTCTGATTCGACTTGCAAGATTTGACCTAAACAAACAAACATTGGAAGTTAAATAAAAGCTTGTAAAAATACCTATCATTGCGCATCGTTTTGTGAACTCTGACCTAGATCCTTATCTACAACCTTAATTGCACTAAAATAACCTCATATCAGGTTCCAGCTGGCGACAAACTAGATCCGTCAGATAGAGCGCTGTTGTTCACAGACATCGACGTTTCTAGTTAGAACCGACGATATCAATCACTATGAATAGATTCTGTGTAAGAACTGAGAATCCTTTCATTTGCCTTACGACTTGGGAGAGTTGGGAGCTTCTGCGAATGACAATCGTAAACGTCGGCAAGAGATACGTAAGTAGTTTTAAGAAAAGCTTTATTTATGAGTCGGATCTGTGTTCGCTTTACTTTTCCATGTTTGTGAATAAAATGCCTTCGTGACAAGAGTTTTATTAAAAGAACGGGGACAATGCGAATGTATCAGAAAAACCCTTTATTAACCGACCTTACAAAAAGGGGAGGTTCTCAATGCGTTTTTTTTTTTTAATGTTTGTTAGTACTCCATTATTATATTAAATCCATCATCATCAATCCATCCATCATCAACTCCATCATCCTCGGAACTCCATCATTTATAAACCGATTCGGAAAATTCTTTTTGCGTTCTGTTCAGTATAGCTACGAAGTGGTCCCATATAAATTTCATCGATATTTGACCATGGATTTCGAAGATACATTGAAGTCGGTTTTGTTTTAGATAAAATATACTTTTTATAAATATCCAAAAAGGTGATCGAGTCAATTTGAATAATCGTAGTTGAGTCGAAGCCCGGAAATTAGAAGTTCGCCGGGCTAGTGATAAATTGCGTAAATATAATAAATAACCACAGTTGAGAAAAGACGTTGACGTCGCGTCGGCATCCGTTGGCGTCGCCGACCGACGACAAGTAATCAAAAGTTAATTACTGCGGGATCAGTCCGACGTTTACACGGCTTGGGGTACCTAATTTCATCTTCTGATCTGATTGATTACTTATACCTATTTTATGGTTTTCCATAACTAAGTTAATTACGACTTAAAAATTTAATTATGTGTTTAGTAGTAATTAAACACATCATTAAATTTTAACCTAATTAGTGAATTAGTTATAATGTTTACCTGTTAACATGTTCCTGCAAATTTAAAACGGTTTGATACTTTGCTAATTCGTGTCTCATCGACGTTACGTGGGCGATTCTCTGTAAACTCGTAAATAGCTGTCCGAACCGATTTTTGTTTTAAATAATACAATTTAATAAAATAACTATCACTCTATAATTAACTAAAAGACTCAAACTTTACAGTGCAGTTGTATTTAAAACGATAACAATTTTAACTATTTTACTAGAAATAATTAAAGCCTTAAAAATACAGTCCCCTGGCTGTCCCATTATCAGAATTCCCACTTAGAGGTAATATTTAAAAATAACTAATTAAGACTGTATCAATTTGGCTATTAATATCTAAAAATAGAATAGTTAAATTATATTTTTTTCATAAAACATAGCCTAGGTACGTATTTTTTCAATTTGAAAATGCCATGTAAATGTTGTCCGGAGATTTTTCAAACAGTCCTCTGCCAAAAATTTAAAAATACAATAGAAAAAATCTGTTATGTTTACAAACGTAATTTGGCGTGAAATGTAACGCATTCAGTATGAAGTTGGTAACATTGTCAAAAACGGCGGCGGAACGCTATTTTACTTAGTGTCCGAGCGTCATCTGTGGGGGTGAATGCGTCGTGGTCGCTCCTACAAACAGTCCTCTGGTAAGTAATTATATTGATATTAATTAATGTTATTGTATGTATATATAATATATTATTTCTTTGATTTATTTCCAAATCTATTGGTTGCTTCGCGACCAAGTATTTTTCAATAGTGTAGCAAATATTATGCAAATAGTCCAAAATACACATTCCCCTGGCTACAGTCCCCTGGTTGATAATACGACAGTGGACTGTTGAACATGCCAGGGGACTGTAGATTTCATGTATTGGTCAATGTTTACAAGTTTTATTGATGTAAATTCGTCACACGTCTAAGTTTTATTAATGTAGGAATTATAAGAGCTTTAAAAAATATATGATTCGCGTTATTTATCTTACTGAACGTTAATTAAGTTACAGGTTGTTCGCATACATTTAAGATGCCTGCTAAAAAAAGTTATCCCGAGAGGCATTATTAGAAAAAACGAGAAGCAGAGCGGATAAGATACTAACGTAGAAAAAAAATATCCTTAAATGTGTGAAGAGATGAAAGAAAAGGAGAGGTTAAAATACCAGAAAAGGAAAGAAGAAGGTTTGAGGAAATTAGTTAAAGATATTACACTACGTGAACACAGGGCTGCCTAAAAGAAGTGGAAAGAACACTGTACTGTATACCGAGCTTAACGAATGAGACTGAAAAGCGTAACTAATACGTTTATGCGTGAAAATACGCCATTATCAAATCCTGAAAAAGATACTCCCCTTTCAAGACAGCTAGCTCCATTTTCAATTCAGCTTTCTACAGCTCCAAGCCCAAGCCCAGCAATATCCAGTATAAGTTCACAGCGAAGAAAAAGACAATCCAAAAGGCAAAGACAAAACTATAACAAAGGAAAAAATGAAAAGATCGCAGATTTAAAAAGAAAGCTTGATATAGTACAGAAAAAGGTTGGCAAGGCTCAACTAGAAACAAAAAAAACGTTGAGGACACACCTAACACAAGATTATTTAAAATGTTAGTCGAGCCTGATTAGAGAAAAGAAGTGGTTATTTGGTGACGTCCTTGTGATGTTAAAAAATGTACGTGGAACTACACAGAAAATAATCACGGTAAAGGCGCACTGGACGGCGTCGAATCAACGTGCAAAAGACAGCTGATTTTGTTGTTAGTTCTGGGGGTGACCAGTTCGTCAAATCAATCAAAAAAGTTATGGATGGTCTCCTAGGAACGTCCTTACTGTCCCGTCGTCAAAGTATTTAATTTGTAAGAGAAGTTATGCCTTTTGCTTTGTTTTTTTTAAAGAAGCTTTAGTAATATTATTGTTGTATGTTGATGCATAAATATGGCATAAAAATAATAAATGATTGATACTAATAATATGACTTACTTCTATATAAAACAGTCCCCTGTTGCACCTAACAGTCCCCTGTCATGATTTATCAGAAAAATACAAATAACTTGAATATATTCAATAAATTCAATTGGCCCTCTTATGCAATAACAGTAATAGTTACTTTCCTAAGCAATAGTATTATATTTCTGCGAAAATGCTAAAATAATATACCAGGACAGCTTTTGTATGGGCCATTGCAAGCTTACAGAGAATCGCCCACGTAAGTAAATTCCTAAATGTAAATTCGTCGATACCGAGTTTGTTATCTAGAACAGTGGAATTATCAATATAACCAATGACTTCACCATGGTAAGACAAAGGTCATCTATTCCGAGAGGGTTTGGTTCCGTTACGAATAAGTGGAGTTATCAGACTCGGTCGCGGCGGTTCTGTTATCACAAAGAGGCATTAGCGGCGGAAACGCGTGCTGGTGACCGCTGCTTCCGCAGCGCGCCGCGACGGTCACCGGCCGGGTGCCGTACACCATACACACATACGCTACATGATCAATATTGTCCCGTGACTACGAGCTTTAGGGCAATGTCTTTAGGAGATCGGAGAACTGTGTCGCCGACCGTATATTTCGGTTGCACAGTAAGGCGGGGAGTAGGTATGTGATGTCGCTAGATCTAATTATGTGTCGAGTCATTGTAATAATTGACGTTCATAAGTGCGTCTGGGATGCGAAAAATTAATAAAGATTTGTTGAACTTTGATTCATATTGGGCTTGTTTTTGAAATTTGTTGATCGTTGTTGAAAATCCGTTTTGCTACGGACAGTTTGTGTCAAATAAAATGTTTGCTTTTAGCGGAGAAATAGATAAAAGTGCAGATTAAAGTGATCGAAACATCGATCTAGGTTAGTCAAATTTTATTTTGATTTTAATTTGTGCGCGAATGGACCCGGGTATAAAAATATTCAAGAGTACAATTCGCAAATGTTTAAAATCTATTAGGTATATACCTAACCTATTATTAACTACACTACAAGTAATGTTACTGCAACGTCTGAACATACGTCCTGGCCTGTGGTCCGCTCAATTCACGATGTGGTTACAAGAGCCCGCTTTCAATCGCTAATGCTTCATACAAACACTGATTGAATGAACACTAAGAGCTGACAGAAGTAGCTTTTAAGTTGTGTAACTACATCAGTTCCGCGACAGAGATTGGCATCGCTTTGTTCGCAATTGAAAGCTTCAGCACGGCAGCGCTTATATGGACGTCTGGACTGTGTCGTAACGCGGAAGCGTCGCAAGTTATTGACAACATAATACCACGCTGCGGCCGTCCAGTTGACCCTTGCCATATACAGCAGAACAGACATTACCGCGGCCCGCGGCCAGTCGACAGCCGCAGCTCGTATAATGTCGCCTGCACTCGCGCGTATTTCATTCAAAATTAGCGTAAAGGGCGTCGTCTGCACTGGCTCAAAATGTAGAATGTCGTTTTGAGAGAGAGGTGAATTAGTGGACTGCGCAAAGATAATACGCGTTGTTTTACGACAGTAATTAAATTTATTAGCCGCAATCTTTAAGCTTCGTAGTTGAGACATTAAAAGCGCCATCGACTGTGATATATCATCTTTTTAAACTTTAAGCCATTGCAAAGTATCAGTTGTCTATTAAAATACGCTTTCAATAATAATTTACTGATAAGACGAGACTTGAAGACTAAAATTAATAGTTTGGCTGAATTTCACGCTCATTAGTATTAGGGGCTCAGCAGCAGGACTGCAGATAGGCCTAACGAGAGCCATTACCGCGCAGATAGGCTGCTGATAGAGGCTGGATAATCTCGCGGCTAAGTGCCTCGCTCCTGGATGGAACCAACGAGAGCAGATAATGCACGTATTGCACGTTCGCGTTATCTTAGGCATGTTTTAAACATGGTTAGGCGTGGGAACTTGTCCAGTATTTGTTTGTGTGTTATGCTGAAGCTTCGGGAGCTTAGGTAATCACTGTTTGCTAAACAATCATAATTGTACTTATAATTTTATTTTGCTATAGACAAGGGAAGGGAATGGTATTATTATAGGGAAGGCAATTATTGAGTTGTGTAAATTATCCTGTAGGACCCGATTTCCGCTCTGAAATGAGTTTGTTTAAAGCTTGTAACTATCATCTGAACCGCTCTAATTAGAGCTCACGCCTCGGGCTGTGGAAAGTCGCTTAAGTCGGCTAAGTGCAACCGGCTCTTAGTACTAAGTGCTGTGGAAGCACGTCACCACTGTCAGCACTGTGCCCGGCAAGCAGCTTTGGTGACCTGATTCCATCGGAGAGAGAGGGTATTGAATCGTTTATTACGAACGTGCTCCTCGTTCCGGTGCATGTCTCGATCGCATATTGAAAGGACAGGAAGATTCAAATACAGAACACGAAATGCTCTTTAGAATCGCAGACTTTTATTGAACGATCTGAAAGTTAATGAACATTCGCTGCTCACAAAACGAAATAAATTCCTTGGAGAGGTCTCCAAACAGCTCTAATAAGTCCGCTCTGCTCCGGTCCGCTTGCAGAGCGCCGCCGCATAATGGCAGTTTGGGTAATTTGTGTCGCGTCTCGCCCATTAAACTAACACCACCATATGCTGCGCCGATTTATATTTTTCCGCGAAGTGTACCCGTTCGTTAGTAACTGAGGTAATTGCGGCCCAGATATTCTGCGCAACGCCGATATTTACTCCGCAAAGAATTCCACTTGATTAAAGCGACGGTCGTTGAGCGCTTCAATAAATAACTTTAGCAGCTTGTGCTTGTTGTTTACGGCCGATAGTAAGTTTTGGGTTTTATCTTCGAAGAAAATTAATTTCCAGCAGAAACGTAGTTTTAATAATAACGATATTGATTCAGTTTTTTCAAACGTCTTAGGATTTATCAGAAAGGAATAACAATTGACCAGAGGACGCACCGTCGGAGTAATCTCTAATGTTTTCCTTGTTGTCCTGTTGCAGAGAGGAGGTGCGGAACCACGCGGTGCGGTGGAACGCGCAGTTCTCGTTCATGTGCAAGATGTGCGCCAACGCGAGCACCGGCGTGCTGGAGCCGGCGCTCATGCGCGTCTCCGTGAGGAAGGAGTGCAAGGGTGAGTCGTCAACATTATATCGTCGGCACGGCAGCACATTCCGCCCACTGCATAAGCATCCTCCCCCTCATGCGATCGATCCCTGTGTTGACCTTAACTTGGCTAGATTTTGCCTAGGTGTTTTACAATGATGTCGATTGTCGTCCCATCACATTGCTGTGTAGTGTGTGTGTACTGAGTAGTTGAGTACAATTTCGCAGTTGGTTGACCTTAGGCAGTTATAAGCCGATGTCAACTGATGATTTATAAAACTACAGAACAATGCTACTGTCAAAAGATGCTAGTGTGGATATGTACTTCAAATTATTATTGCTATAAAAAATATATTTACATCTACATTTATTTTATCTAAAAACTATGCTGTGTAATCGTAAGCAACCTTATTTCCAATTCAAATAGTTCATAAAATTTGTTTGATTTATTAAATAATGGGGATTTGCTTGTTGGCGTCCCTGAAACTTCTTGCGATGCGATGCTGTGCAATGAAAGCGCTAACAGATGCATAGTGTGTCCTCTTCAGCTGTCTTAAAGTTTTAATTGAACGATGTTTTTACGTAAAACTCGTAGTAGCTCCGGAGTCAGGAGGCCGTGAGCTTAACTATCGCTGCTCGTTGGAAACTTGAGCAGTTGATCTTTATGTCCGGGCTCAGCCAAGTTTTCCAAGCTACGTTTTCATTCCTCAATCATCTGAAACTTTAAATAATAGACATAGAAACTTTGCTGTTATTTGAATATTTAATGGAAGGCTGGTCATGTCTTTATATTTACATCAACTGTAAAAAAACTTAAAGACTAAGCAGGCATCTCCAGAAAAACATTTTGAGTGATGAAGATACTGCCAACCACGGAGTATACCAACAACTGATCATTATAGTCCCTCTATTGTCAGTGGCTCTATTGTCAATCGGGTTATTGTTGGTGGTTGCAGGTGGTCGTTCGTACCAGAAGCTGGGCTTCTGCGACGTGAACCTGGCGGAGCTGGCGGGTGCTGGCGACTGTACGCGGCGCTGCCTGTTGGAGGGGTACGATCTGCGGCGGCGGCAGGACAACTCCGTGCTGCGATTACGAATACGGATGAACATGATCTCAGGGGATCCGCTCTTTAAAGTGTAAGTTCTGACGGAAAAATTACAACTAGCTTCTGATTTCGTTACAGCGCCCATTCATGGACCAGTGTGGGATACAAATCAGCAGCGGATGGATCATGGAAGGTATTCTTGAAAAGCCGCCAATATGACATAATGATGCTTGGTGTCAATACATATCTGATGTTTGAATTGTGTGCACTCGTACCTAAGCTTTAGTACTTACTTTTTTATCACCGAATAGGCAAGCATTTGACCGCAGTCTCACCTCATGGAAAGTGACGACGCAGTCGACGATGAATCATGCTTGCCTAGATGATACCGATTCACTCGAGACTTGAAGATACCTAGATGTCAAAAATTGGGAAACAAGGACGCTGGTAAGGTGTTCCATTCCTTAGCTATTCGCATTATAAAGGTCGGCAAAACGCTTTGTTCTGGCAAGAGGAATGGTAACCATGGGCCAGGCAAATACCTACATGTAGAGGAACGAGCAGCTTGACTGATATCATCTATGAAACTTTGAAACGGTCTTCTAACATGGCTCTACTTATAATTTCAGTCCAGAACGGAAACAAGAGGTGGCGGACAGCAAGGCCGGCGGCGACAGCGGCTCGGAGAGCGCGGCGGGAGGCGCGGGCACGCAAGACGATGACTGCGGCTCTTCCACCGCCAGCTCGGGCTTCGGATCTCTCACCAAGAAGAAGAATTATGGTGAGCATACCGAAAAGAAATAATCCCACGTGGGACTTTTTTATTATCGGAGTAGGTCAGTATTTGACCACATTAATGAAGGAATCCACGTGACTTCGAAGCAAGGAATCGCCAAGTTGTCATAGTGAATTGGAGCCCTGGTGGGAAGTGATGATGAAGATGTAGCACACTCTCTTATAATTAATTACTCTGGAATCTTGATTTGATCATACCTAATTATCAAAATTATCAGGAAATATAAAAGATGGCTGGACATTCCACTGTTTCGCTGTTCGTTTAAAATATGATGACCCTTTCTGGCGTTCTAGTTCACTTCTAACTAATGTAAGTATTACCCTGTAACCGTTTCAACCATTAAATATTGAAGTCAACACAATATGTACTACTAAGCTTAGTCACAGTAGTAAGCTTTGTTTGCAAGTAGCCTTACTTATTCTAAACCTGAATGACCTTAAAGCCTGACCTCCTTAGCACTTGAACTCGCGGCCGCGGGTTCACGAGGTTAAGATTAAAATGTCACTTGAATTAATGATCCAACATGAGGCTAAACTATGTCCTTGATGTGTGCTTTTCATGTTTCTATTTATTTCGAGGAAAGGAGCTCCTCTTTCCATATAGTCTGCTTTCGACTTTCTTGTCTTAGAGTGGCAATCATCATCGTTCGTAGGTCTTCTGTTCTATGATCCTTCCTTCTTCTTTCTTCCATGCTGTTTCTTTATTTCCTTGCTTCCATTCATCCATTCTTCCTTCCAGTGGTTTTAAGCCAGGCCGATGACCCGGAATTTTTAAGCCAAGAAAAAGGAGGGGATTTTTAAGTTTGACCACTATGTGTGTTTTTCTGTGGCAGCGTAGCTTAAACGGGTGAACCAATTTGTATGCGGTTATTTTTATTTGAAAGCGGTTTTTTTAACGGTGGTTCTGTTGTTTTTGTTGTATTCAGTTCAGTCGGTTCAGTCTTTGTTTACTTTTTAAAGATTTTCTGTGTCGGGTCTTTTTTAAATTTTAGTTTACTGATTCGTTATGATGGAGTGCGATCGCCGACTCCCATGGACATCTAGAACACCAGAGGCATTGCCGCTGTCTTTTTTAGGACTATAAGCATTAGTAAGCTTTGCATCAAAGGTGACGTTGTAATATTCCAGAAGGCAGCGTGGGTCAGACCCTGACGCTGGTGCCGTCCAGTGAGCTAGCGACGCCGGACGACGAGGAGCCCCCGGCGACGGCGGCGGGGGCGCCGGGCGCGGGGGTGGACCCCGCGGGGCTCGGCGCCTCCTGCGCTTCCTGTCTGCAGCACACGCACTCGCGCAACTCTTCCAACACCTCGGGCGATATGAGCAGCAAGGTAACTAACCACACTTTGCACGTCTTGTCTGACAGCGCCTGAACTTACTGTTTAAAGTACAAAACATGTGATGCTCACTTTTTCGTACCTTTTCAATGAGAGAATGCCCGCGACCCAACTGTGATAACGTATTATATTTTATTTTAATTCCATCATTTCCAGCCTATTGTGTTTGCTGCTATGCCCCTCGCAATGGTCAGTAGGCAATGTACAATACACCCCAACAAATCATTCAATACATACCTCATCGGGAACCGCTTTTAAAGCATTTAATGCAAGCATGCGTGCTTTGGGCAGGGCTCAAACCTAAGTCTTCGTGGACTACCTTCCGGACGCCTCAATCGATTGGGATACCGAGCCATGTACTCGAGGAGCCAATTTTTCTGTGCCTTAGTCTTATTTAGGTTTCCCTTGTGTTTCCAGGCGTCAGGTTACGGCAGCTCGTCAGCCGCGTCGGCGCACTCGCGGCAAAGCTCGGAAGGCGACTCGGCCGGCGACTCCTCGCGCCCGCACCACAACAGGTAACCAACACGCACACTACTAACCACTTACACACACCACCTCACGTGTGCTCACACGTCTCGTCAGCTTCAGCACGGACTCAACAACATAGGAATACTCTAGGGAGGGAAACGTGGTTAAGCATTAAGCGTTCTGTGTTATAAAGTTAGTTGTCTGTGACAACACTATAACTGCTGTTTCTGTTTTAGACATTTTTGCGATTTGATTCTCTTGCTATTTGTTCTGGGTATTGGTTTGGCAAAATAACATTTACTATTAATTTCTAAATAACTCCTAAAATTGTAGTGTGTGTCATAAAAACGTCGGAAGAAGGAAGGGACTCGGAATTAGATCATTATTGTTATTTATTAGACAGTTCCGTATGGTGTGGCTAGATGAGGTTTACGGTGTTTTCTATATTATTTGTTACTTTTTTATTTATATTTACCTTTATTATTCCCTCCAATTTATTTCTACTTTTGATGTTAATTTTATCCGCAAATAAAGAAAATCGGTCCTGCACTCGGCTCCGTCGTGAGTACTCGACCGACGCGACGGCAACGCCCTCGGGCCCGCATCCTGCACAGTCCCGTCCCGCTGCACTGTGTCTCGCACGTCACTAATTGCCTCCGTTATGCGCTTGATTAATTTTTATTTTATTTTACCCCCGTCAGTGTTCGCTTAGAGCGGACCACGACCACCACCACCTCGCTATACGTGCCCGCGCACGCGCACGGCAAGGGGCAGGGCCGGGGTCAGGGCGGGGGTGGGGGCGGCGGCACGGGGCGCGCGCTCACCAAGCTGCTGCTCGAGCGCACCGTCGTCAACGAGACGTCGGACGTGTACCTGACGCCCAACACGACGCTGACGGGCCCGCCCGACGTCATCCCGCGCCACGCGCTCTACTCACCCGCCATGGAAGAGTACAAGACGCCCGATTCCACGCTCATAGAGAACGGCCACGACACGTTCGCGATGCCGACCTACTTCGACAAGAAGCGGTGCGCGGCGGGGGCGGCTGTCGGCGCGCCGGTCGAGCCGCTCGCCAACTTCCAGGTGTTCAAGCAGAAGTCGCTCAACACGATCCCGGCGCTGCTCGACCGCGCGCGGAAGAACGAGGAGCTGTTCAACAACTTCCCGTTCCTGACGCCGCTCGCGCACCGCAAGAACTCGCTCGTGTCAACCGCGGCGCGCCTCTCAGGCTGCCTCGAGGACGAGTTCTACTGCATCCCCTCCGACCCCGAGGCGGACGCGGACGAGCGCGTCGACGTGCGCTGCCGCTTCCGGAGTCTCTCCAACCGAGCGCTCAACGAAGACAGCACCGTGGCGACTTCCACTCCCAAGAGCGAGGCTGCCGAGCCGCTGCAGAGGCACTTCATATCGGACGGAGGCGGCGGCGGCGGCCGCGCCTTGCTGCTGCGCCACAGCTACACCGACCACGTCAGGTGAGTGCCGCCGCGTGCTTGCTTGCACCCCGTGCCCCTGCGACCCCGCCCCCTTGCCCCCTGCCCCTTGCCTCCGACCCTGTAATGTTCGCAAGTACTAATGAGGTTGCGGGTGCGAGGGACTCTGTTCTCTTCTTTCTTCTCTATCCTTCTTGTGAAAGTAATCTGTGTTTGTTTATTTTATTCGTGATTTTATTTTTATGTTGATTTTTTGTTATGTTTTATGTTTTTATTTTGTATACGTTATAAACTGTGAATTGATAGATTTTATTGGGGCGTTTGTAACAAATACGTTTTCTCTTACGTTGTAACGAGGTATTATATATATAATTCGAAATTTGTTAGTGATTTAAGTTAGCGCAAATTTATATGCTCCGAATCATCGATACCATTATCAGGTATATCAGGTTACAGGTGCCATAAAAGTTGAAAAATATCTTTTTAACACGCACATACCGTCGTGTATTGACTGTAGTTCTACGAGTGTAACATAAAGCTTTATTTTATTTATTTATTTCAGGCAGTATTAATGTACAACAAAGTAAAATTAACATAGGCCCATAGAATATATACCTTACAGACTAACATATATACAAAAATATAACACTATAACTAAGTATATATAAGTTATTACGCTACTACACAACACTTAAGGATAAGGAGTTATTGTCGCTTTGCCAAAACTGGAAGCTTCGGCAAGTACACCTGGAATGTAAGGTATATAAGTATAGCACGCGTCACGTACCCAGGATGGTGACCCAGGATGGTGATTTTCTGTTGTTATTTTTGGTGGCACACAGGCATGGGTGGGGGCATTCGTCCCCACGTTGTCTATTTTTCCGCCGAATATATCATAAATCGGATCCAATCAGATTTAAAAATCGATCAGTGCGTTAAGTTACGTGGTTCGCGCTATACCTATGTAAGTGGATGGACGCCGACGTTCGACGACTTACCACTGACAGTGTACGTCCGTGTCGGCACAGACGTGCGGGCGGCGCGGGCGGCGCGGGCGGCGCGGACGCGGCGGAGTGCGGGTGGTGCGGCGCGGCGCGCGAGCCGGCGCCCGCGCAGGGCTCGCTGCCGCGCCGGCCCAGCTCGGCGCTGTTAGTCACCCGCCACACTACTGTACTGCACAACTCGTTTACAAGTCGCACTCGGACACCCACACATAGATGTACACTTATTTATGATTCCGGTGTTTGGCTGATCCGATTCTAAGTCAAAGTTCGTGGCAGATCGATCTGCCGATTGGAATGTCGACGACATACCGTATACCTCTGCCGTAGATCCGACAGTCAATTATCACTTCAAACTGGTGAGATCACAAAAAGAAACGACTTAACTATTAAAAACGGAGTGTACGATGGCGACATGTAAATCAGTTGTTTTTCATAATAGATGTTGTCTTGTGCCGATGTTGTTCTGTACGTAATGACTTCTGACGTTGTATCATTGTATTCAGCTTCTGTTGGCCGCCATTGTTTCGTAGGTGTTTTGTGTTCGTGGAATATTATAGCGTCTGTTTATGTTGAATAGTTGTTGGATGTTATACCTACCTATAGAGGTTACATATTTAATATACGTGGTACGATTTGTAGAAAAAATATAGTTGTGTTGTACTACGCGACGATGCACATATAATGTAATAATATAAACATATTTAGCTCTTGGCATGGTGTTTTCAACATTTCTCTTGCTTCTGCATTAATAATTTAATATCTTCGATGCTTGCATAATCGGCATGTACTTGTATCTAGTAGTATGGGTAATGTACATTATTAAGCATGGGGTTTTTACTAATTCAGCTTTTATGCCTGATAAAGTATATTTTATTTATCTTTTATTTACTATGCTTGCCGTAATGATAATAATGTATGGCAAAACGGTATTTTTCGTTGGTCCGAGTTAGGCATTCTTTATAGCTGGGACACCTTGAACAATGAACATTCTTGAATGTATGATCGAAATTGATCGACAAACAACTTTAAAGGAGAGGGGGGTGTGTACTTAGTGTACCGACTGTTTAAATAATTGAGGCGTTTTATATATTTTTAGTGCAAAATAATTTTGCACAACAATATTTTTTTTTAATTTTAGGATATTTAAAAAAATCAACCACGTAGACATTTCATTATTCATTTGTAAAAAAATGTGTGAACGTTTTAGGTATTTGTCCGCTAACCAAAATCAAAAGCATTAATTAAGGTGCTATTTGTTTTTAGAATCTATATAATAAGGCATACAAATCACTCAAAGAAACAGTAACCCTAGCTCATTTAGTTTTTAAGTTGTTGACAGTCAAAATTGTGTGCCTAGATGAATTATATTTAAATAGCACATATCAATCATATCGTTATTGAAGATTTTTGTCGATCAATTTTGATCTTGTATCATCAACTTGCATGTGTCGTGTTTGGGTGTAAATAACTGGGACCGAATCAATTTATTGATTGAATCTAGTAATGACTGGACCGTATCCCATTAGTCTCAATGACACAGCACTTATTTATATTTGAGGTGAATATAATTTGAGTTAAATACTATGATCGGTGTTTGGGTGCAATCCGGACTATCTTCGGGCATAATGTTCTTTGCTTAATTATGCTTTCATGCAATAACGTGACTAAATAAATGTGTCGCTTTGGTTCCGCATTCAACTTTGTGTTACAAGTGTAAAAAGACAAAATAATGATTCTTTAAAGTCGTTTTGTAATTCATTTCACTCACTCAATGCCCAAAGAGGGTCGGTGACTACGTAGTGAAGTTTAATTTAATTTGATTGTCGTATCGTTTCGCTTCGGTGGAGTTCGGTCAGTTAGCTGGTCGGGTCGCGCGTGGTTATAATGCGCGCGCGTGTGTGCAGGAACCCGTCGTCGGGCTCGCTGCCGGGCAGCGCGGCGGAGGGCGGGTCGCTGGAGCGCGCGCGCGCCGCGCTCGAGCGCAAGAAGCGCGCCGCGCTGCTCGCCGCCGCGCCGCCGCCGCCGCCGGACGAGCCGCAGGTGACACCACCACACTCACATTACAGGGAATGCAAAATACAGTTAATAAGACGTTGCAAAATGCTCGTGGTAGGTCTCTCATATGCGGCTGACCCTTACCACAGTTTTGCCAGCTATTCTGCCGCCAAGCAGTAGTGCGCAAGCATACTGTGTTCCGGTTCATTGTCGCCAGCGAAATAACTGGGTACATGAGACTTAATATCTGATGTTTCGGAGAGATGAGCGCAATGCAGTGCTACGCAGTGCTGTTTATTGTATTAAACGTTCTGGGTAGCACTGCCATTGTTATGGACAGGCGTGGCGCTTATCATGAGGCCAACGACTTGCCCGTATCATCACTCAGTAATATGTATATCTAAAAGAAAACAGTTGCGCAGTTCTGTTGACCCTCTGCCTATAGATGAGGTCCGAGGCCGCTACGCCGTCCTCTTTCTCTGATATGTCGGGGGCGATCAGCCAGAACGGTGGCGGACGGGACATTCAATATTATTGCTTTCCAATTCTTGAGCACTGCAATGATTTCGATTACTCTCCGCTGCCGTTGAGACCGCGCGCGCGGTCTAGCGCTGCATACGTGATATAGCCGTCAACTATTAATGAAATTGTAATGTTGTCGTTTTTCATCCAGTATGTAATGAGTAGCGAGTACAGTACGCTGATCGTTTCCGTTGTTTCGTCCAGCACGCGGTGTCGTGCCGCGTGGAGAACACGCGCGTGAACCCCGACTCGCTGATCGACGAGCTGCTGGCCGCCACCGACCTCAAGCAGGCGGTGGACGCCGGCGCCGAGACCTCCGGCCTGCAGCTGTTCATCGCGCGCGACGGCACCGCCGAGCTCGGCTCGCGCCAGCGCCAGCCCGCGCGCCGCGACTGCCAGCGCGTCGTGCTGCTGCCGCATCCGCATCCGCACGACAACAGGTGCCTACACACATACATACATACATACATACATACATACATACATACATACATACATACATACATACATACATACATACATGCATACATACATACATACATACATACATACATACATACATACATACATACATACATACATACATACATACATACATACAAACAATCCATCATCACGAAGTTGTACGGAATGTTACCTTTGTGTCTTGATAATTGAAAGTTAATGATTGAGGAAAATTTTTACTTTTATCGTTTTTAATAAATAGGTGTTTCTTTATTCTTAATTTTTAATATTGTTACCGTTGTTGCAGGTAGCCAACGGCGTGAGAGGAGGCTAGCGGGGCGCGCGCGGGGCGCGGGCGGGGCGCGGCCTCCTCGCGCGCTCGCACAGTATTACTCGAGATTCACGCCACACCTGACGCGTATACCTGAGCCGCCGCCGCGCCGCAGCCGCGCCGCGAGCCGGCGGTGCGCAGCGCGTGCGTCGATAGAACGTAGTAGCTTTTGTACCGGTCCGACGTACGGGCGGACGACGAAACAATGCATATTTATTGTTTTTATCTAATTGTAAATTATGCCATACGATAATTGTTTTACAATTTGTAATAATGTTGATTATTTTATTATTATTTTTCGGTAGCAGTTCTGCAAGGACGGTCGTGTTCGCAATCTGATGATTTTGTACGAATACGAGTTTATTTTTATTTCTCTTTTATAATGTAAGTAGGCAACTGTCGATCGTACGACGTCGACCGACTCGACGACTGAATGTTCCTATACCCGCGTACGCGCCGCGCCAGTACAGACGCACCGCGGCGTCGGCGCTGCCATCGCGCGGCGCCAGTAAAGACGCACCGCGGCGCCGGCGCTGCCATCGCGCGGCGCCAGTAAAGACGCACCGCGGCGCCGGCGCTGCCATCGCGCGGCGCCAGTAAAGACGCACCGCGGCGCCGGCGCTGCCATCGCGCGGCGCCAGTAAAGACGCACCGCGGCGTCGGCGCTGCCATCGCGCGGCGCCAGTAAAGACGCACCGCGGCGCCGGCGCTGCCATCGCGCGGCGCCAGTAAAGACGCACCGCGGCGTCGGCGCTGCCATCGCGCGGCGCCAGTAAAGACGAACCGCGGCGCCGGCGCTGCCATCGCGCGGCGCCAGTAAAGACGAACCGCGGCGCCGGCGCTGCCACCGCGCGGCGCCAGTAAAGACGAACCGCGGCGCCGGCGCTGCCACCGCGCGGCGCCAGTAAAGTCGCACCGCGGCGCCGGCGCTGCCACCGCGCGGCGCCAGTAAAGTCGCACCGCGGCGCCGGCGCTGCCACCGCGCGGCGCCAGTAAAGACGAACCGCGGCGCCGGCGCTGCCACCGCGCGGCGCCAGTAAAGTCGCACCGCGGCGCCGGCGCTGCCACCGCGCGGCGCCAGTAAAGTCGCACCGCGGCGCCGGCGCTGCCACCGCGCGGCGCCAGTAAAGTCGCACCGCGGCGCCGGCGCTGCCACCGCGCGGCGCCAGTAAAGTCGCACCGCGGCGCCGGCGCTGCCACCGCGCGGCGCCAGTAAAGTCGCACCGCGGCGCCGGCGCTGCGCCCGCGTCCGGCGACCGCCGCTATCTTCTATGTAACTCTTACCTCTCGATGTTTTCCTAGAACTTATTTTAGATGTCGTAATTTATTTATTTTCCGACTTCGTAACCGTGTCTTCTGTCCGCTTTATGTTAATTAGAGTAATTGAATCGTACTACATGAAGTGCTCCCGAGTGGTGCTATGTCGCGAACTGCAGTCGGCGTACCGAACACACGTTCACCGCCCACATGGTTAACAATAAACTTCCGAATCCCTCCATATTGTTTCTATTGTGCTTGTAAAGTTCGCGTGGTGCCGAAAACAGGCCGCTCGCACCGCCGCCCGCCCCCGCCCATCCGCGGGGGCGGGCGGGGGTGGTTCGGACTGTAGGTGTTGAATAGTGCGAAGAGGTAAATCTAAGTCATTCCTTTGCGTTAGTAGCTGGAGCGCGTGGCTTGCCGCTGTTTGTGGAGGCGGCACGCGAGCCCGACCGGGGTGCGCGCGGTTAGTGGTTCACTTTATGACATCTTCTGCGAACTTCGAACTGATGACTCAAAATGTTGTAGATATTAGTTTATATGAAAACGATGCTTCCATTTACATTTTCGAAATTCCACTTCCTTTACTCGTGCTTCGGATTACGAATTGTTCGTGATTCTTGATTTATTGAAGTCTGATTTGTTATAAGTAACGTCCTGTTTGTACCCCGGCGACGTCCCGCGTGCCGCCGAGCGCGGGGCACTGCGCGGCCCGGCAGTGCAGTGCAGTGCCGGCGCGAGCAGTGTCTCGTGTTGTTATTTTAACTTATCAATAAAGTAATACACACATAAAGTGTGATGTGTGGACCGTAGCGCCGCGTGTGGAGCGTAGCGCGCGCGTGTGGAGCGTAGCGCGCGCGTGTGGAGCGTAGCGCGCGCATGTGGAGCGAAGCGCGCGCGTGTGGAGCGTAGCGCGCGCGTGTCGAGCGAAGCGCGCGCGTGTGGAGCGTAGCGCGCGCGTGTGGAGCGTAGCGCGCGCGTGTTGAGCGCAGCGCGCGCGCCTCGCGTTGTTATTGTATAAATATTGTCTTAAATACAAGCCTGTACAGTATTTGATTAAAGGACGTGTTTAGAACTAATGTTTTGTTTGATTACGCTAGAAGTTATTGTACCACCGCACAACACAATAGTTAGCTGCTCTCAAGAAAGTAATTACGTCGTATTCTTTTAAATGTAATTAAGTGAAACATTAGGCGAGCTTGTCGTTCGCCTGACAGTAAGCAACACGCCTGCCCATAACAGTTGCAGCACCACCCAGAACATTGTTAGTATGCAGAAACCTATCGCGCTCGTCACTCTGAGACAATAACTCTTGTCTCATAATGCCTGAGTATCTTCTCCGGGTAGCGGGGTCATTTTCTGACACGGTGGTAGTAGACAGTCATTGTGTATGTGTATGTGCGTTTGGCCTAAACCAATGTTCTAAAAGCTTTAAGCCTTTTAGCTCTTTCTCAAGGCTAGCATCATTTGGTCGACACATACAAGGCTAAAAACTCAGCCCTCTAGCCTAGTTCTATTCAAGAGCCTTGGCTCCTAGCTAAAAATTGTTAAAATAAGCTTTTATACAATAATTGGAAGTCAGATTCCGTCAGTCCAGCAACCTTCAAGCTCTACTAAATCTGAAAGCTTTTGAGAATAGATGGATGTTTGTTAATCACTCACGCGAAAACTACTGAACGGAGTTTGATGACATTTGGTATGTAGATCTTGGACATATTACACTTTTTATCCCGGAAAACCGTGGGTGAAACCGAGGGGCGCAGCTTGTTAAACAAGGTTTGACTTAAAAAGGCTATTTAAGTTAAAAAAAACTATATTTAAATGACCAACTCTTCAAAATGAGACCAGCTTTTATAAAATTGTTGCCGATTTCCAAACTTTTGAGCGCTACGCTAAAGAAGCAAAACTGCCATGAGCTGTCGTTTTATTCGCGTTTATAAAATATACTTTATGCCATTAGCGTGCTTACAACGCCAAGAATGAACATACGTTTTTAGTCGGCATATACCGACTGTGGCGTTCAAAAGTAAACTTCCGTTCTGGACAGCGTGTCGTGTATCTCCCCATGAAGTACTGCGATGGTAATATTATATTGTTTAGATATTATGGAATTCATTCTTAAATTCGAAGTTCTATGAAACTGATAAGGAAAATTTAAAAGGAATTACTAGGATCAATCAATATACTGCATGTTACCTACCAAGTCTGAACAGAGCAATGTTATTCATTATTAAAATGTCAGCCGCTGTGGTGTAATGGTAGGACAGGTTGGCTCAAGTCACATCACTTGCGGGTTCGACTCCCGCGCGACAGGGCAAATGTTTGTCACAGAAAAAAAGGCGCAAGCGTTAGTTTCGTGCCTGGGTGTTGTGGGACCATGGTCCTCGTACAGCTGGTTCCCTAGATACAGGGAATCCAAGTTATGTGCCAAAATATGTATTTATTTATTTATTATATTATTTAAATACATGAAATAGACAAGACGGTTTGACCGATTACCTACTACTGAAGTTTTCAAATATATTGAGGTAGTTTAGGAGGTAAACTAGTCAGAATAAAACGAGCTTGTTTTTATAAAGTCTGTTTATTGAGTAAACGCCAATAGGCCAGTGCTGTACAGCGTACAGACAAAATGCAATCCTGTACACAGCACCATACTGTTGCAACATTCAGCAAGTGTGCCATGACAGCTGTTACGTCACAAATACATAACGGCTCAGCCCACTCCTCGCTGTCCGTCGTAAGGCAAGATGCCAAATGTTACAAACAATACGGCAAGTATCCTCCCGGTTCCATGGACGGTAACATTGCTTGCAGATATTAGTCCCACCAAAGTGCTGCCTGCTTTACTTAATACTTTATAATATGTACAAATTTATTAAATCGCTTATGCTAAAACAATACACGTTTCTTAAGTCACGGGATTAGTATAGACACATGAACTGGAATATCTTAATCTCTTATAACTAAACGGAGCTCACGTAACGAGCTAGTAGGGGACGGTCAAAATGCTTATTATTGCGGGTTTTTATAAACACTACATGCGGTATCACTAAACAATAATTTATTTAAATCTAAAGTAGCAATATACTGTACGGCGCGGAACGTCGACAAAATATTGACTCGCTCTTAAAATTATCATCGATTTCGGTGATAACATTATAACTGCAGGTATGTTATCTCCCAAAACGAACCGACTGACGGAATGCTGAGCAACAAAATATAGTTTAAGTACAATAGTGCCGGCTTTACTGGGTCGATAACAAGCGCGTCGCGGCACTGCCTGGACAGTGACGCTACGTGTACTTACCTGCTACTGCTTACATTAAGTGAGTACAGATATTTTATATTGTATAGTACTTATATAAAGTGTAAAGAGCTCCCAAACACACAGACTTGCGAGTAAGGCACGGACGGCTCGCCGCGCCCGGCCGCCGGCACCCCGCGCCCGGCCGCCGGCACCCCGCGCCCGGCCGCCGGCACCACGCGCCCGGCCGCCGGCACCCCGCGCCGCACGCGCTGCACGCAACGCACGCGCACTACTTATTCATATTAACTACACAAATATCCGAGCGACACATTTCTAAAAAGATCAATCGACATGAAATGGAGTATAAAAATGTAAAAAATAGTAAACCGGGGTTATTGGTCATTTGATAATTTGATAGGACCCGAAACCATGTACAAAATCTTAGTGATCAAGAAGTCTTATTAATAATGATCGCCAAGTCAGTCATAATAGACAAACGAAAACATGCTCCCTACGCAGAGGTCAGCTTGAGCCGACTAAAAGAAAGCACAGCTTTGCTTCTATAGCGCGGCGCTCAGATAGTTAACAAAGTCTTTGACAAAGACACATGAGAGCGGGGGCGGGGGCGGCGTGCGGGGCGGGGGCGGGGGCCGGGCGTCGCCGCGGGCGAGGGACGCCTTCACTACCAAGTAATTTAGAATATGCACGCTTTACCTACCTGTCTTCGTACTACAACTAGACTTATTATTAAGAACCGGAGACTGACTACACATTAAGTACATATGTTGATGGCTCCTGCGGGTGGTCGTTTGGTCAGATTATCCGGCTTTGAGGAGGCACCAGGTCACTTGTTAAAAATGTAGGTAACTCAAAACATGGACAATATTCACTTTCAAATATAACAAAAGCGTCTCTGATGTGGATAGGTGAACAAAATTAATGTCAAATACTTGTAGGGCAAAAGTAATAGTTTTAAAGTAGACAGAATTATCTAATCAACTTCACGTACAAAATTAATTAAATGTAATTAGCCGGGTCCACACCGGCCGATTCACGACCGAACATTTGTTTCGTTCGGTTTGTCGTCACTTACTAGTTACTATGTAAAGCCTGGTAGTGTGGATCGGGCGAGACGCGTCCACACCGGCCGGGCGTGTGGGTCGCCCGGTGTGGACCCGACTATCGATAAGGGTTCGTTACAACCGAGGACGTGACCCTGGCGACTTACAACTACAACTACAACTACATAACTGAGTCATTACATAAAAACACAGTATAACCTGCCTCTGCGTCCTACTAAATATTATTTGTATACATAACAATTCTTTGTTACTCGATTACTCATAATTCATTCCCATTCTAAATAAATTAAGATATATTCAATAAAGAATGCGAATGAGAGCTACACTAGTTATTGCTTCTCTTTAGTATAAATACATAACTCTAAATTGAGGCACAAACAGTCGATTGGTAAACTTTATCAAATGATGCGTTTCCTTACTCACTAATACCGATTTTAAGTTCATATCAAAATATTCGTTCACCAACAAGTTCAAACAATCAATAATTAATCTTACATTATCATGTCATATTCAAATTTGATTTATGATTTTATTGGAATGTTCTTCGCCCGCTTTATGTCTCGGTTAGTATAAACATCTTATATAAATATCTAAGTAAATAAATTTCTCTAGGGAGGTATCACCGCTCCCGTGTAAGTACCATGTTCATCAGTTACAAGTGATCGGAAACTTAAAGCTTAGAGTCCACTCTCACGGCTCCAGGTACTAACTATGCGCGGTCTCACAAGGCAAACGTTTGGTTGCTATGCGACGAGTTTCGTGTCTTCCATATAATTTCGTTCATTTGTTCATGTCGTTTCCAAGTGTCCATATCCAATCTGGAAAAGTAAAGGCATCGTTCAAATATATTTACTATAAAAACCCCCGACACAAAAACCTATAAAAATTAAAAATTGGCTGAACCGATTTGATAAAACATGTCCAAGAAACATCGCTAGAAAAACTTTTTTCAAATAAAAAAAGCGCATCCAAATCAGTTTACCCATTTAAAAGCTACGGTGCCACAGACAGACACGAAAACAGAAATAGTGGTCAAACTATAAATAATTATGCTTAGCATAATTCCATAACATATATTTAACAATTTTTGTGTACAGAAATTAGATAAATTAGTTATATTTACTAAAAGTAGCTAAAATGTTGTGTGTGACGTCTTGTAAATGTATATTAAATAAATAAAATAAGTTGTGGCGCTGCGCTCACGGTCTATATGAGGCGCTCCTCTGGCGGCGGCTTGAGCGCGCTGTGCATCATCTCAGCGCGCGGGTTGCAGTACTCCTGGCCCGAGGGCGAGTAGGTGCCGCGCGTGGCGCGCTTGCGCCGCGCCTGCGCGCCCAGCGCCGCCAGCAGCGCGCCCAGCACGCCCAGCGCCAGCAGCGCCGCGCCCACCGCCCACAGCACCGTCGCCGAGCCGTCCCCCGAGCGCTCCACGCCGCTCGCCACCATCTGCAACCGACGATACAGGTTACGTGGCGTGCGCGACCTGCTCGAGTAGATCGCGTGGGGGTGTGTTTGTTTTAATTAAGGCAGTCTATAGTTTACCGTTTAAAAATTATTTGCAACTTTTGTTCGAAAACAAACTTTGATAATGGCGGCATCTAAAAAAAATATTATTCATATTCGTAATCTTCGACCCCGAAACCTCCCGATGCAAAATTCAGTCGGATCGGACCTGTCCAAACGGCCGCTAGATACTTTTTTATATTTTTCCAACTTTTCTAATTTTTTTTGTCTGCGGCCGATGCAGTCGACGTCGACGAAGAGAGCCTGCGATGTGGCCTGCGATGCGGCCCGCGTTGTCTTCCTGCGTACCTGCTGCGTGCAGTTCTTGCCGCCCCAGCCGTCGACGCACACGCACATGTAGTCGGTGCGCGCGGCGCAGCGCTGCTCGCAGCGGCCGCCGTGCGCGCACGGGCCCGTGCGGTTCCCGGCGCCTGCTTCCGCGGCCGCGTCCGTGCCCGCGCCGGCGCCGGCGACCGGCTCGAAGCACGGGTCGCGCAGCGCGCACTCGTCGCCGCAGTAGCCCGGCGTGCACACGCATCTGGAACCGCGAATGCACAATATTTTCAAAACGGATTCAAGGTATTCGTCAGATTTCTCAAACAAAAATATAGAAGGACGATTCGCGTGAGTCATCATTACGTGCGTGATCATTCACGGGGACGCGCAGGAGCCCGGTGTTTCCGAATTGTCCTACACCTCGGCGATTTCCAGCGCTATTCAACATAAATCAACCGACCGCGACCCTCCAACCGAGAATCGCTTCAATGTGAAGTGAAGCCGCCCTCTGTCGCTGCAAGTAAAGAAGGCCACACGCGAGGCGCAGGCGACACTCACGTGTAGGAGCCGGCGAGGTTCCTGCAGTCCCCGGGCCCGCAGCTCACGGCGCCCAGCGCGCACTCGTCCACGTCCGTCTCGCAGCGCGCGCCGCTCCAGCCTGCCGACACACACATGTTCAGGAGCCAGGCCTGGTCTCCGTTTGCTATTACGTGACGCAAAATATGATCATAATAAATTTTAGGTTTTATTTTTTGCAATAAAGGTTTACATATGCAATACAAAACAAATTACAATTTACAATTTTTTTAAAATGTTTTTGCACTTATTTACAAACCTGTGTGTTTTGGCTGTTTGAAAACCTTCCTCTAAACTAAATATAAATATTTGTGAACATAGAGGAAGGAGATCTACTTAGGTATAATTAATGTATATATTAGAAGTCACGTCAGACGGCTTCGTATTCATTTAATGAATATGAATGACATGAATTTCATTGTAAGTACTTATAGATAGTCCCTTAGTAGTGTTTCTTTACCAGTGCCTTTGGGCCCTTATTGTCTGGAATGAAGTCCAATAAAGTATATTTCTGTAAATGTTCATGTAATTGTAATGAATCCTTATAATCTTAATTCCACTAGCGATTCCTTCGATATCGATATACTTGTCACCGATCTAACGACTAACGATCTACTGAAGTGATATCATCAATTAAATAGCTGAACTATTGTTTTCACAGACCGTCATTTCAATGCAGTAAGATAATGCGGCGCGCGAGGTGACCAAGGACACGTGTGCCGATAACTTCGATTACAATCCATACACTGATTTATTTTATAGTATCAAAGGCCCCAACCACAGAGACCGGAGCCCGTCCAACGGTCGACTGCCACCTTGACGCCAACGGAGGGTGTATCATCATCGTTTCAGTGTCCTTCCGCCCACTTCCGACCTTAGATAGTTTATTTTTTATGTGAATCAAATTACTAGTTTACAAATGTGGAACTCAATGAAGTATTTGATAGGCTACCGGCGCGGCGCAACGCGCGGCGGCGCCTACGCAAACCGATCAATTCGGCGACGAATTCCTACCTCTGTACTGTGTACCTACCTCTGTGTATGTCGTGTGTCTAGCCTACGCTAGTACAATAGGATGGCGTTGTTGTGATGCGTTACAGACTATTGAATAAACACTTCAACAAGTTGTTTATTTGAACGCAGTACCTAACTATTGTCTCAATGTATGATGATGTATGCCGGCAGATCCTTCTCAAACGTGACCTCATAAATAATGGCCAATAATAGTTACGACAAATTCAAGGGGAACAAATAAAATTTGTTCATCTAATAATTTCAAAAGTCAAGGTCGTGGCCGCGGCGGTTTTAATTTCTAGAATTACATGACACATTGTAAGGTGCTGTTCGTCTTGTCACATATTTACAAAACCCCGTCTCTAGTAGGTACTATCATAAAAAATACACACAACTATAATGAATATGTTTGTATTATCTCCATAATTATGCTTGCAAAATTACTATAATGGAATTAATCTAACGTGATTAAATCTTCTTTCTTATTCGTAAAATCATTCCCTATCTCATTCATTTAGTTCACTCGTTATTATATGTAATCCTTAACAATATTAGTTCTCTAGTCCTAGGGTAATATTATTATCATGGCATGTTGTGTTCGCCTGGAGAAGGCCGTACACTTAATAACGAAACCAATTTATGTTTTGTAATTGTTTAAGTTCAGAGAGTCGTCCAGTTTGGTAAATCTAAACTTAAATATATTATCCTTGTTTGTGCACAGGAATATAAACACAAGGATTTGTTGGTGGGTGTTGTGGGAACATGGTCCTCATAGTTGCTGGTTCTCTAGTTCAAAGTTCAAAAATTCTTTATTCAATTTAAGCATCACAGACGCACTTATGAACGTCAATTATTACAATGACTACCGCCGTATCGGAAAAAGAATCACTAAAGATACAGCAAGAAACTGAGGGGCTTATTTTTTAGAACTTTTTTTAAAATATTTTATGTTTGTTTTTGACTTTTGCAGAAGCGGAATGTCCCATGTATCTTTGTCTTCTATGTTATTACTAACTGTATAGTAGAAACAAGGAATCCTAGTTAGGGGCCGGGATCTATGTATGTGATCGCCGGCCGTATTTATTTATGTTATTAGCACATATTCTGTTTACTTTACCTGAAAGTAAGTTAGTTATCACCTACCTATTATCACTATCAGCAAAACATTCGCCCAAATTTCCATTTTTGTGTTTCACAGTAACATTATCACTGCACTCGTCCTATCACTGCGGCCACTAACACTCTTGCACAGAAACCGCATCACTGCATTTCCATCACTTCCATATGTAAGATATACACTCCGTTTCAATTGTCTCGAATGTTGTGCGAATTAGTCCATTTCGTTAGCAGCGAGACGCGGAGGAGCGCGCGCCCGTCGGCGGACACTGATTCACAAACTGTCGTCACCGGGCGGGTTTGTTGTTTTCCTTTTGGGGACTTGCGTAGCTTAACCTTGTTAGAGGTTGGAGGAACGAGGATCGAAAGTTTCGAGAAATTGCTTTTAGTAGCAATACCACATTTCGTTTTAAGAATAAGCAGATTTTTAAAGTTTTTACATACAAAATACTAAATGAGCCATGTAAACTATGGTAAACAAAATTTAGTGAAAAGGAAAATAGTGGATTTCTTTTAGTGAGAAGGAAAGTATTGGATTAAAACAATATAGAATTCAGAAACATTACATAAACATCATAATTAAAACGTTTTATTTGCACTAGACTTTGCACTTTACTCGTAAAATAAAAGAAACTTGATCATTTGATTACTCACTTGTTTGCCAAATGAATTAGAAATAAATTGTAATGTTTAGCGGATGTTTACTTTATTACTGTGAATGAGCCGCTACTGTGTTATCTACATGACGCACACCGCACACCGCACACCGCACACCGCACACCGCACACCGCACACCGCGGCAAGCGCCTCCTGTGACTAACTCCTTAATACCTAGTTACATCCATTCGCATTCAAATCGATGACACATTAGCGCTAAGCACGGGTACGTCCTAGAGGCGACAGGCGCGAGATGCTATGCATAGTAATTAATTGTTATTGTTTTACTCATTGCATTATTGGTTATATTTTCCTTCAATCCAATGCCACCGGACTCGTTAAGCATTGGTCAGTTAAAATTAGAAACTGCTTGTGCAAGCTATTAAATACCATCATTAGTAGCAAGACCGTTATCCATTTAATAAGTAATGTTTGAGAACCGGTGCCCCTGTTATCGATATCGTCTGATATTACGAGCGTAGAATCGCGATAAGATTGCGCACCATATGTAGACCTACCTACATAGATACGCAGGCAGGCGGCTTGTCACAGGGCGCGCCAAGCGCATGTGAGCCGAGGTGATGCGTGAGAAATGCCTCGGACTTCGTTATCAGAGTTGTATAATCAAGGCTAAATCTTATTCTAGTTTCTAGCAAAAGGTAAACATTGTCGTTTAATGCTTTTCATAATGTTTATGTCCTGGGCGGAGTTCGAAAAATACTTTTACATTGATTCTACGTTTTACTCTTTTGTATTTGCTATAGCATCATATTAAAATGAAGGTACTTCAAATAACTTGTTGTAAAAAGAATCTGAGGGTGTTTAGAAAATAAATCTGTCCGCAGTCCGCTTTTGGCTTGCAACATAAAAACGTTTTTTATTAGGTTATGGGCCCTTTTGTTAGTCTATAAGGTATTTTAGATAGCTAGTTTTACATTTTGTGTTCAGATTAAGTCAGATTAGTTATTATAACGTAGTGATTGTGTTGGACAGTCGGACACCTAACAGTGTATTTATTGTTATGGTGTTATTATAACTGACCGGTGTCGGTGCAGTCGCAGCTGTAGTTCCCGCGCGCGTCGAGACAGCGGCCCCCGTGCAGACAGGCGCCGCGGCCCGCCTCGGCGCACTCGTCGCGCTCGGTCTCGCACAGCACGCCGCTGTAGCCCGCCTCGCACTGGCACGCCGGCGGCTGCGGACACACACACACGTCACAAGGCCGCCCCGCGCGCCGCCCGCCCCGGCCACCGCCCGCCCCTCACCGCGGTGTCGTTGAGACAGGTCCCGTGCACGCAGGGCCGCACCTCGCAGAACGCGAACTCGCAGTACACGCCCTCGAAGCCGTCCTCGCACTCGCACGTGAAGTTGTTCCCGGTCGGCGGCACTGGAACAACACACACGTTGAGTCGGCGCGGCCCGAGGCGAGCCCCCGCCGCAACCTGGTCCCCTGCGGGGACGAGCACTGACCGGGCGGCACGTCCCGGCAGCGCGCGCGGCTCGGCGTGCAGGGCGCGTGCGCGCACGTGCGGCGGTGCGGCGCGGCGCACGTGTCCCCGCGCCAGTCCGCCGTGCACGCGCACGCGAACCCGCCGCGCAGGTCCGTGCACGTGCCGCCGTGCTGGCACGGGCTCGACGCGCACTCATCGATGTCGCGCTCGCAGCTGAAATATTGGAAATATGTAAAAAATAAATATTTGCCGTTTTATGACAAAATACAGCCAGCGAGGAAATGGTCATTTCACAAAAAAATTTAAGTTACAGTAACGTTAACTCACAAGTCCCCCTCGAAGCCCGTCGCACAGAGGCACGAGTAGGCGGCCACCCCGTCCCGGCACGTGGCGCCGTTCTGGCACTCGTTGTCGGCGCACTCGTCTATATCGATCTGAAATCATAATATCTAATTATTTCTCGTTCGAGTGGGCGGCGAGTCCACACTGGAAAATGCCTCCCAAAGAGGAGCATCGTGTCGTATAGAAGGTTCCTTTAGGTTTTTATCTTACGTCAGCCCAGGACCTAAAGCCGAGGTTCCGTAGGCCAATTATGAACATTAATGAACATCACAGCAGTGTTCCTGTCGTTCAACTGCTGTGCTCCGGTGTGGCTGAAGTCCATAACTTGACCTCTTATGGTCAGGCGGGCTGCCAGTAGCTCGTCCGACGGATAAACCGAGCCGTGTGACAGATATGTCCAAAGGGACATCTCTGTCCCACAGTTCGGTCATCCATTCGGTTGTCCGTCCGTATTCGGGCAGGAGTGCTCGACCAAGGCGGTTCGACCTGCACAATCCACAAAGACAAAAGGGCCGGGTACCTCGCAGTAGTCGCCGGCGAACCCGCGCGGGCAGGCGCACGCGTAGGAGCTGCGCACGTCGGCGCAGTGGCCGCCGTTGCCGCAGTCCTGCTCGAGGCACAGCACGCAGCCCAGCCCCTGCGCCGCGCCCCACGCGCGCCCCGACCTGCCCACAACCTATTTACTTATTTGCGGACGATATGAAAATCTCAAGTCTGTCGACTGCATCTCTGATTCTGCCGAACTTCAAGATGATCTTCTGAGACTTAATAATTACTGTAGGGCAAACAGATTAAATTTGAATGTGGACAAATGCTTTGTACTCTCATTTTTGTACGCCTGCAAAGGCAGAATAAGAGATCTTTTTTTTTGACACTAACACCTGTACCATACCTTATTTTATGCAAATAAATGATTATGATTATTTTTAAGAAAAAAAATAGCCTTAATTACTTAATTAATTATTTGTTGGGGGGCAGGGGCTTGGGTCGTGTCAGTGTGAAGAGGGATTTGCGTGTACGACAAGATTGCATACTCATGTATGACCGACATATAGATAACACTGTCACAAAAGCTTTTAAAGCTCTGGGTTTCATTATGCGTGTATCTAACCCTTCAACAATATAAAAACACTTAAAATCTTGTACTGCGCCTACGACTTAAAACCATCTTAGCACCGTGTAGTGAGTGCTTGCAACAAGCTTCCATGGACAGTAATAAGTGCTCCTACTGTGAACTCACAAAGATAGACTTGGTAAACATTGGACAAGTGCACTGGAGGGACTAACACGCATGAGCTGCTGCTGGACGCTGCTAGTGTATTAACAATCATATAACGTACAGTAGTGCGTAGTGCGGCTGCGACGCGAGCAGCGCGGCGGCGGCGCCCACGAACAGCTCGGCCTCCGTGAAGTAGGGCAGCAGCAGCGAGCCCACGTGCACGGCGCCCACGCAACCCTATAAAATAAATAATAAAAAAACGCCTATTTATTCCAGTAACACTACAAATTATTTATAAACAATACATCATATTTTTGCGGTTCATTAATCAAATAATATTTGTCAACTATTTCATTATTATTACCACCACGCAATCCAGTACACCAACAATTTATCAAAACATTTCTCCGATCAAATGTGGCAACATGCGTGACCTACCAGGCACAACGTTCGAACGAGTTGACTTCCACACTCCTTCACCGATTAGATAAACCTGAGCAGGCCATCTACATCTCACTTCATGTCGCCATTTCCAAAAAAGCTCAGATCAAATCTTACAAAATCGAGTAGTCGAATATATGGGAAGTCAAAATTCGATATAAGCTCTACGTCTATCTCTAAATCTATATCCGCCATGCGGCAAGTTGGCCGATGCCAATACAACATACAAAAATGGGGTATCACAAACCCACCACAGCAACAATGCGGTTGCGGTGGCCCCTCGCTAACCATAGACTCCCGGAGCACTCGCTTCAGTGTCCGTTGTACCCTGAATATACTATTTGGATATCGATTACTGAACAGAGCACGGTATCGATGTATTTTATCATGAATAATACGATATTATCATTCCTAAAATAAACTCATACCTTAAAATATTCGCCATCTAGGTTGTCGCCGGTGAAGTTATCGCTTTCCATGTAATCCAGTTCGTTTAGATCTGTCGAGCTCTCCAACTGAAAAGAAATACATAGGTAGGTATACAAATACATACACTGGCTGTACCGCGGCTTCGTTCGCGTGGACTTTGGTCAATTCCAAATATACTCAATGTCCCGTGCATTGAGTATAAATAATAATGGAGATTTTCCCACCGGTTACCACGTTTGAAATTATTACTATTAAAATGGTTAACATTTCCCATTTTTTTATTCAGAAACCTACATATTTTTAGAATATTCACCAGGAAACATGTCCCAATTAATTTTGTTTTCTAGTTTTTATACATATGAAAGATATACTTTTTTGCTCTTTCTTTTCAATGGTTACCAAAATCGTCCTCGCTCATCGTCCCTTTATTTCGGTTCACCTCGCTGCACTACAGAAGTCGCCGGCCCCTCTCAAGAAGGGATCATACTCGTAGTAAACTACTTATGTGGTGAGGAGGGGGAAGGAGATGTAAGAGGGAGTGTGAGGGGAAGAGGGGCTAGCCAGAAGTAGAGGCAGAAGCCCAGATGAAGTCACAAAATATTCAAGTATGTACCATTAGCATTAGTTTTTTTTTTTCTCTTAATAAATCTATGTTTGGCCACTATCTCGCCTGATGTGAAGCGATTATGTGGCCTAAGATGGAGCACATAGATCTAGAGAGAGACGGCTGTTGAGTGGCTGCTCAGACCAGTCTCCCCGATGGTTCACCGAACATCATCCCGAAACACGACTAGGTCGCTTGACGGCATGGCTTTGTTCGGTGGGTGGTATTACAACCACGGCCAGAGCCTACCACTCCAAAAATTATACAATATATAGAAAAGAAATAAAATTAGACACGTGAGCATACTGCCGTCCTAGATAAAAGTGCCGTAGAGTCGGGACTTTCCATGCAGGATGGCAACACACTGGAATATATACAGTGCAACTAGATTGGCGGGATCATTCTCCACAAGCACCAGTAGACTTTAAGATGTTTTAGAAAAATAGGTACGCGAAATAAACATTTTAGAATCCTTGAACGATGGAGATTAAATCAGATTTTTACTCGGATTTCTGTAAAGGCACGACTAAACGTAGTGTAGTGGTATAAAAGGCTAACTATTGAACTAGTTTGAGAAAAAAACAAGGTCGTAGATGTACTAGTTCGGCCGCATTTGCGAAATAAAATAAAATATCTGATTTACACAAAATAATTCCAAAATTCCAATTAATTCGTGTACAACTGAATAGAGGTTGAGGAACTGTGATAGGGGTTGAGGTCCCTGAAACCCGTGCCAGCGGCGATGCAGCCCTCCAGTTACACCGGGTATACTCGAGTATTATTGTTCTTTTAAAGATAATTGCGTCAACGTTCAGGCCTTTGGAGTCTCGACACGAAAAGCGCGTCGTCGCCAGTAAGCCTCTTGGCTCGCCTCTCGATTGACTCTAGTGCCTCCAGCTGGTATTTAGCTGATCTATCACAAAGGTGAGAGCTCTGCAGTACTCTATACACGTCCGGACTTGTGCTTGGTAGACATTTAGCAGCTGCTCCGGTGTGAAGTAACTCTTCCCCTAGATAGGATACCCAGCTTTTTGGCAGCTAGCTGAGCCTGTGACTCGATGTAGGTACCAACATTTTAGCGAAGACGTGAGTGTAACGCCAAGAAGCTTGAGGTTGGTGATCGGTATAGATACATATAGGAAAGTAGGAGTCAGCTCGAGTTGACTCCGTATGTAGAAAGTGTCGGCACGTACCACGGTGAGCGGCGGGCGGGGCGGGCGGGGCGGGCGGGGCGCGCGCGGCACGCCGCCCAGGCTGACGGTGCCGGCGGTGACGAGGTGCTGCCACGCGCGCACGTCGATGGCCGCCGACAGCCCCACCTCCTCGCGCCCCTCCGCGTCCACGAACGCGCCTACACACACACACACACACACATTATACCTACAATAATAATTTATTGAACACCAAAACAGGAAACAAGATTACAGTTACATATGATAGTGCTAGAACAATGAGCGGCCTTATCGCTAAGGGCAATTTCTTACAAGCTTATATTATATTTCTGCGGCGGCTCTGTGTGTCGGGTCACTCCCTTCCCTCCAATATGGTTGAGGGGGGTGATGGCTGGTCCACAAGTCATACTCGTGAACGGGTGCTGCTTGCGGGGACTGGTCTGGTCTAGTCACTCCTACTGCTACTGTCATACCTACTTATATTTTATTTACACTTTTCTGTTACTGATACTATGACTATGGGACATCTCACTCGCATTTCTTGTTTTACATTCTGTTAATTCTAATTTATACGTAATTGTGCTGAAAAAAGACATCCCCGCAGAGTTTCTTGGTGCTATCTTCTCTAGCGGGCGTATTTCCGAAGCACTGGTAGAGTCAGTTTTCGCATTTCTTTTCAGCACTCAGACTTCAATTTGAGTATAGGAAAGAAATGGGTAAACATACTTACCTTTTTTTCAAAGTCATGTTAACATAAGTTACAATTTTTGACATTTTTTATTTGTATCATGTGTTTATGACCTTTAAAAGTGCACTTTTGTGCCTATTTAATAAATGATATTTGACTTTGACTTTGACTTTGATTTATTTATAGGAAAACCAACAGTTACTTTACATCAAAATGTATACAATAGAATAAGTAAAAGAAAATAAAATATTTTTTTAAACTATGTAAATTAATTTTAAAACATAACAAAGAATCGGTTTACATAGTTTAACTTTACAGAGATGTAAAAACGTGACAGTATCCAATAAAAAAAAAAACAACGAATCGAAAGATTTTTTTAGGGTGAGTACTCGAGCTTTTCTTCAAAATGGATAGCACAGTGCGCTGTGCCCCGTATGTCGTTGGTGATGGATCACAAGAGTACCTTGCACGTGGTCGCGCGCGAAGGAGAGCCGCAGCGTGGTCCAGTGCAGCGGGTCGCGCGCGGCGCGCAGGTGGCGCGGCCGCGGCAGCGCGCCGCCCAGCCGCCAGTGCACCGACACCTGCCACATACTTGTCATTAGCAAATAACGCCCGACGACACGCATACACCCCGGGCCCGAACTAGGATTCCCTGTACCTAGGCAGCCAGCAGTAACTGCGACGGTCATGGTACCACAATACCCAGACACGAAACTAATATTTGCGCTTTTTTCTGTACACAAACATTTTCCCATCACGGGAATCGAATCCGCAACCTCGGTGGTGTATGAGATTTGAGCCAACCTGCCCACACTACACCACAGACGCTGTCAAAGTGACCAGTGCACACGGCACTAGCTGCCTACTGCCGCGACACCGCCGGCACAGCACGCGGAGCGAGCGAAGCGTGCAAGCGAACCCTGTACAGTCTAGTCTTCGTCTGTCTCGCCGGGACTGTACGGCGGCGTACCGATCTTTGCGAGAACATTCCACAAGAGCTGCAAGAGAGATGAGGACATCACAGATGTTCGGTTGTCCAGGTTCAGGGCTTTTACTCTGAAAAAGTAATTACGAACTTCGTTCTGTCGGATGAAAGGGACAGCGCTATGCAACAGGCATAAGGTGTCTCTTCGAGTCCGCACGAACGAACGAACGAAAGTAACTCGGAGTAGGCCCCCAGGGCTCGATGGCCGAGCAGCTTATTTGAGTATCGTCTTAAACAATGTAGAAGCGAGCTCACCTTTTCCTTGAACACGCCGACCGTGAAAGAGGCGTCGCCGTTCTCCGACTCCGCGTGGAACAGGGTGCCGCCCTTCTTGCTCCTGCAGACACATTTTTAATTTATTTTATTTATCCAAGAAATTCACTATGCGCGTTAAAGGGACGAACGCCTTTTGATATTGGATCGATCGTCGGTGACGTCCGACGGCGTCACTTCTTACGTAGTAACAGTTAGTATTCTTGCCTGTAGGTGATGGTGAGCGAGTCGGGCAGCTTGAGCTCCTCGTCCGTGGCGATGGAGGCGGGGCGCGGCACCTGCAGGCGGTAGCTCAGCGTCGTGTTGGCGCCGTCGAACGTGGCGTTGGACACGCACTCGTACCTGCACACGCGCCGCACGGCACAACACACGTTCATCATCATTATTCTCAGCCCATCACGTTCCCACTGCTGGGACACGGGCCTTCTCTCTTAGAGAGAGTATGGGCTATGTTACTGCTTGCTAAACTTACTGGGCAAATCAGATATGTGCGACGAGCGACTTAATCATGTTTCGGAACGAGGTTCGATGAACCGTCAGGGTCTTTGGGCAGTCACTCTGAACTGCCTTCTTCCCCTAGATCTACGTGTTCCATTTTCGGCCACATCATCGCTTAACAATACACGAAACGGTGGCTAGACGTAGTTGCCACTTTCAGTAAATATGTGTCAGTAAATATTTTCGACTCTTTCGACGCCGAAGTGACTCATCATGTCGAGATAACCAATAGTATCGTTTAACACACCACGTAATATTAGCGAAATTGTGGCCCCCTCTCCACATGTCCCACAATTCCAATTGCAATTTTTATGTTTGGTAACTTCGGCTCCCGAAGTCGACCGCGTGTAAACATTATTGTCGCACTATGCTTAAACCGAAGTAAATGTTTCGAGAAGATAGATGAGAATGGGACGCTTACCCGTTGTCGAGGTTCCGGCAGTGCGAGTTGAGCGGGCAGCCCTGCAGCTGGCAGAACTCCAGCTCGGAGCAGCGCTTGCCCTTGTACCCGCGCGGGCACGAGCACCTGCAACCGGCGCACGTTACTGAGTGCCAGCACGACTGGAGGCGCGGAGGTGACCGACGCGTGCGGTACGTTCCGGTTATACACGGCGCGCGGCGGCGCTCCTCATTTAACGACTCCAAAAAAAGGAGGTTTTCTTATTCCATTGTTTTTTTTTGTTTTCTATCATGTTACCCCAGAGCTCCGTCATTTATAAACCGATCAGGAAAATGTCTTTTTGCGTTTTGTTCTGTATAGCAACAATGTGATCCCATATAAATTTCATCGATATTTGACCTTGAAGACTTCGAAGATACATCAGAATTGAAGTCGGTCTTTTTGGTTTTAAAATTAATTATGTAATGATGTTGATGCAAAATAAACTGGCTTAAGCTGGGGATCGACATTGCGAGCTTACCCGCGAGTCTGCTCTTCAAATGCTCGCATTGAGCGGCAAGTCACGAGGCAGTCCCGCGATACTGTCGAGCTACGTCTACAGATACGCTTCGCTTTGGGAGTGTATTCGATCAAGTTCCGATAAAAAAAAAGAAACGCTCGACCGAGCATTTCATGGCTACGTCTCCAGAATACTAGCTCGGCACCTGGAACTGGTTACCCATCAAGCTATTCGAGCAGAAGGTAACCCAGCCGGGCCGCCGGAGCGAGCAGGCTCGATATTCCACTCAGATTCAGATCATTTATTGCTTCCATAGGTAGTACCTACAAGGTGTAATGTGGTAAACGTACAAAGTTTTACAAAGTTCTTCTAATGTTGCTGTTCCCGACGGGGTCCATACGGGCACAGCAACATTAGAAGAAAGGAGCACGCAATTATTGGCATTTCAAAGTTTATGGTCATTATTTGCAAAATATTTCCTTTTTTTATGTTAATGAAGTGAGGTCTCACGTGAAGTCGTTCCATGTGTTGGCGCAGGTGGCGTTGTTGTCGCAGGGGCGCGCGGCGCACGCGTCGTCCGACACGACGCCCGACAGCACGCCGGCCGGCGACAGCGACACGGCGCCGAACGGCGGCGGCAGCGCCAGCCCCGCCGCCAGCAACGGGAAGAACTCCACGATCGTCACGTTCACGCCGTTTGAGATCTACGACACCACGGCCGACACACACATTACTGTCGGCTCAGATCCACGCCACGAAAGCTCATAGCTAATAGTACTCATCGGGCAGTAATCGAAAAAAAACTAAAATGTTGTTACGACGAATTTTTGGCGAAAGATCATTCAATCAATATTTATGTAAAATAATAATGATTTACACTTTTAAATCAATAAATAAATCTAATAACTCTGACATTTATTATCTCTTCTTTATCTCAAACGAAACATCAACACAGTGCACGACGTAATTTGAAAGTAAATACCGCGTGCGAAGCTTGTTTATTTTTTATCTAAATCAAAGCGATATGTTTTTCATTCCATGATGTCCCTTAAGTCCTTAAACTTTAAAAAACGTATAAATCACTATACAAGTTTGCTTTCGTAGAGCTTGTCATTTCGTTTGCCTACATGTGATGTCATACGTTCTGAGGTGACCTTTTGCGCGGCAATATTTGAAACGTAACATTTAAACATAGTTATAGTTTCTTTTTGGACTTTATTTAATTAAAATATTATTTTTCATGGCTTTATAATGGTTAATTTCAAACACTTTCTGAAAAGTTGCCCGAACCCCTATTCTCACCGCAACAGCGTTTCTAGTCGCGTTTCCGACTGACCTGCACGTCCTGTATGACTCCCTTGAAGTAGGCGGAGTCGTCGGGCTGCGGCGCGGGCGGCGCGGCGGGCGCGGGGGGCGCGGGCGGCGCGGGCGCCGGCGTGGTGGGCGGCGGCGCGGGCGGCGCGCCCAGCGGGGCCGCGGGGGAGGGGGCGGCGGGCGGCGCGGGGCCCGCGGCGGCGGGCGCGGCCGGCGGCGGCGGCGCGGGCGGCGGCGGCGGCCCGCCCAGGTACAGCACCTACGGAACAGTACGACTATAGTACTCAACCCTTATCTTTTTGACCAATGATGCGCTTCGCTGCGCAAATTTTAAGCGTCAGTGTGGTACAAAACAAAAATATAGACTGTATCGTGCGCGTTGTTACTCTGCGTGTATTCAAAGCGGTAATTGAGTTTGCGGTTTGTACATTGTAAAAAACTAGAAACGAACAAAATTTACGTTCGTTGCATCTTAGATGACACGGCGCTCGCTCCAAACGTCGACAAACGCAAAGAGATTGACTTCAACTAATGGCCACAAAAATGCAAGCGAGAGACCGAACTAGAGTTCGCTAGAGTACGTGGCACGGTACCTGCGCGTCAATGAACTTGGTGGCCGATATAGACTTCCGGAAGTACTCGGTTCCGTTGAGCTTCACCTGCACCAGCGTAGAGTTGCGCACCACCTGGGAACACACTCATACAAATTCAGAAAAATACAAATTGTAAAAGTGAAAACAATTTAAGGCACACATGTTCTCAATTTATATGATATTGTAAATATAAGCTGTCCGTTTTCCAAGAATAAAAAAAATAATAAAAATTAAAATCCCTCAGATGTGAAACTGAAAGGTATCGCCATAGATGTTAGCGTTAGACAATGAGTCCCCGGGAAGTGCGCGCCCATCCGCCGCCTCGCCGCGGCGAGCGGCTCCATAAACAAACAACGGCGCGCGTCGTCACCTCGATGAGATGCAGGTGGCCGTCGTCGAGGCGCGTGCCGCCCACCGTGTAGTTCTCGTGCGTCTGGTTGAACCGCAGGTGCACGAGCAGCTCGCCGCCCTCCAGCGACGCGCCCACCTGCGACTCGTCCGTCTGCCCGTACCTGCGCACACGCACGTCACTTATTATTTTATTTTATTTATTTTCTTATTATTTTGTTGATTAAAGAAAGAATTCATAGACCGTGATCCTTTAGTGACCTAATTTTATTTATTCAATATTTTTGTCAGCAATATTTATTTTATTTAGATTACGAACTAAAATAATAGAATTGATATAAAACGGCTAAGACTCACGGTAAACGGTAACGGTCAATTATGAATAACACACACCAAACTTTTCAAAATCTAAAATAAAAGTAGTTGTAAAACGATGACTCTCAGGTGCCGCCATCTTGCTTACTATCCCCTCCGAGGAGTATAAAAAGCCGATGTCGATCCATCCGAGCGCCATTCGTTCTCCCGCCGTAATACATGCGCATGATTCAGCTGAAAATACGCTGGATAAAGGAATACACTCCCTTCCCTCCAATATGGTTGAGGGGGGTGATGGCTGGTCCACAAGTCATACTCGTGAACGGGTGCTGCTTGCGGGGACTGGTCTGTTCTAGTCACTCCTACTGCTACTTTCATACCTACTTATATTTTATTTACACTTTTCTGTTACTGATACTATGACTATGGGACATCTCACTCGCATTTCTTGTTTTACATTCTGTTAATTCTAAAAAAAAAAATATATTTAAGATTTAGTATTAAATTTGCATGCCAATGACGGTGATGTGTAGGACAAATTATTTATACTGTACCATCTTGTAATGACCACATTAAAGCAAATAAATTTCATTTCATTTCATTTCTAATTTATACGTAATTGTGCTGAAAAAAGACATCCCCGCAGAGTTTCTTGGTGCCATCTTCTCTAGCGGGCGTATTTCCGAAGCACTGGTAGAGTCAGTTTTCGCATTTCTTTTCAGCACTCAGACTTCAATTTGTGTATAGGAAATAAATGGGTAAACATACTTACATTTTTTTCAAAGTCATGTTAACATAAGTTACAATTTTTAACATTTTTTATTTGTATCATGTTTTTATGACCTTTAAAAGTGCACTTTTGTGCCTATTTAATAAATGATATTTGACTTTGACTGACTTTGAATATATAGAAATGATAACTTGATGAACTGTGTCATTTCCACACGCCTGTACACTCTGCGGGCCCGCACGCACGCACGCACGCACGCACGCCGCGCGGGTGCTCACCTGGGCAGCGTCCCGAGGTAGAAGATCTGTCCGGTGGGCTTGCGCGTCATGATGAACATGGAGATGTCGAGCGCCGCGTCCACGGCGCGCCGCGCGCTCTCCGACACCAGCACGGTGACGACGCTGCGCGGCTCCGCGGCCTCGTGGCCGAACGTCGCCGCCGTGTAGTCTGCGCACGGAGTACAGCGGTTACATACTCGCACTCGACTCAACCTAATATAACTCGATTAGAATAACGTGTCAAATCTTTTTTTATTCGCCCGTTAGGGCAGGCTAGAGTCTCTAGGACTATACCGCAACGTCTTACGTAGTTTTAATTTGATAGTTTAATATTCCATTTATTATACTTTTGTTGAGAATGAGGGTCATCAGCCGGACCCTCTTCTAGTGCTTCAATAAAGTGGTGGAACTTTATTCAAGCTTTCCATGGACTTTTTGGAAGAACATAAAAAGCAATATTTTCTCTATTTTGTTTAATTTGCCTACACTCGTGCACGTTTACGAACACATAATGGTTAATATTCCACCGATATTACACATGATCACTCGAAATAACACTCGTTTGGAAAATAAAACAAAATCGAACTGTATCACTTTTCACTTCCCGCCAAAAAGATATATAACGTGTCAAAAAGAATTTGATAGTGCTGGGACACTATCGATCAGGTTGGATTAATACGCGTTTTTATCGACCGAGTGTTTATATTGTTTTTTTTGATTACCAGATAGGCAAACATTTGACGGCTGTGTCACCTGATGGAAAGCAATGACGCGGTCGACGATGGATCATGCTTACCTGGAAGATATTGATTCACTCTGGATTTGAAGACACCTAGATTATAAGTATTGGGAAACAACGACGATGGTAAGGTGTTCCATTCCTTAGCTGTTCGCATTATGAAAGCGAAACGCTTTGTTCTGGCAGGAGGAATGTCAACTATAAGCGGATGCAGAGTTTCTGTAAGTCTTGTTGTCCGATGGTAGAAAAGAGATGGGGTAATTAACTTATTTCGCTCCACCGCACACTCACCGTGATGTATCCTGTAAAATACCGACACGCTTGCAACTTTACGTCGATGCTCGAGACTCTGAAGCTTAGCTTCAACCAAGGCAACGCATCGTTACCAATAAGTTTTTTTGCGCACCTTTCTATGGAGTCCAAGGCCTCGAGCTGATACTTATCCGAGCAGTCCCAGAGATAGTTGCAGTATTCCACGCATGATCGGGCTTGTGCTTGGTACAGGTTAAGAAGCTGTCCCTGCGTGACATACCGCCTGACCTTCCCCAGGACTCTTAACTTCTTCGCAGCTAATGAGGATTTAGCTACTCGACCTTTTTTTATACGAGCCAAAATTAAGGTTGGATGTGACAGTGACACCCAACAGCTCAAGGTGGTCTGCTACCGGTATAGACACATCACGGAAAGTTGGAGTCGGGTTGAAAGACTCCGTTTATCGATTAATCCTTTAGTCGATTTACGGCACCCTATAATTTCTTCAAAGTGATATGTCTATGTAAAGACGTATTGGAAAATCGAGAGAAATTATTTATCTTTACTTCATGAATGTATAGTAACATTAGCAAATATTTTATTACGATTGTACTTGCAAGGCAGCTAGTTGTTTTTGTATCGCAAATGTTAAACTTGACATGACGCTCGTACAAACACAGGCCGTCCATTTCGTGGCTCGGCGCGCGGGCGACACTCACTGTACTGGCACGTGGCGCCGAGGTAGGGCCGCGGGCAGGCGCACGAGAAGGAGGACCACGCGTCCTCGCACACGCCGCCCGAGCGGCACGGGCTGGGCGCGCACTGCGGCGTGCGCGGGCACGACGCCAGCACGCCGCGCAGCACGGCGCGCGCGCCCTCCTCGCCCGCGCCCGCGCCCGCGCCCGCACCGCCCTCCTCCTCCGGCAGCACCTGTGCACGATACGCACCGTCAAGGTATCTATATAGATACACGGCACCGCGTAGCTATCTCACATTGTTCAAATATTGAAAAGGACACCTCGAGCGGCATTGGCACTTAATCACTTTTTTTTAAGATAGTTAAAAAGTGAGAAGGTGGATAAGAATACTGACGCGCTGGAAAAAAAGTGAGATGAAGGGTAATAAAGTAAGAACATAGGTTAAAAAACGCGGGGACATGACTAAATAAGTAGGATGCTGAGTGAAAAACGAGGTGAACAAAATAATGGTGAGATTAGTAAAATAGTAGTGAGATGAGTGAACAATAGGGGATCGGACAACTTTTCAGAAAGTGTTTTAATTTAACTACAATGAATATATATATAGCCATGAAAAATACTATTTTAATTAAATAACGCTCTTGTAGTACCTAAAACTATGTTTAAATATTATGTTTCAAATATTGCCGCGCAAAAGGTCACCTATAAACTTGTAATGTCATATGTAGGTAGAAAACGACAAACTCTTCGAAATAAAACTTGCAAAGAGATTCTAATACGTGTTGTGAAGTTTGGGGACTATATTGTGGTAATGGAACGAAAAAATTAGCAAAAATATATTTTATGAAAAGCAAAACGTAAAATAAACACAAGCTTGACTCACGGCATTTGCCTACAAATGACGTCATGCGCTGTGATTGTTGTTTCGTTTGAGATGAAGAACAGATTAAAAATGTCAGAATTATTTATTGATTTAAAAATATAAGTCATTATTATTTCACAAAAATATTAATTGACTGATCTTTCTGGTTCGACGAACATTCGTCCTAACTACATTTTAGATTTTTTCTCGATTACTGTCCGATCCCCTATTTCGTACGAATATCTTAGTCGTTTTTATAATTGTTTATACATCTATTATGTTCAGTCACTAATTCAGCTGATGTTAAATGACGATGTCACCAAAGATGCAGCATAGATCTAATGGAAGATGGCGTCGGCAGTCGCACGAGTGCTCAGACCCGAGCGACTCCCCACAACACGAGCAGGTCGGCAGGGGTTCGCTGGGCGCGAACTGACCGGCTGTCCGTTGACGACGACGTCCTGGAAGCAGCCCACGAAGAAGTTGGGTCCGTGCGTGAGCGTGGCGTAGGAGGAGCCGGCCGTGCCCAGCCGCGTGCTCGGGAACGACGTCACGGACGAGTTGGACGCCTCCAGCTGGCTGATCGGGTAGATGGTCTGCTCCTCGTTGGCTGCCAGCACCAGGTGCGACGAGTTTATTGTCACGAACACCTGCCGACGCACCACATGTCACGCTTCGTTGTCACGAACACAACGTGTTTGTTACTTTATTGTCACAAAACGTAACATGTTATACATACATCAATATAGATTTACTTAAAACTAATTATATTTTTATATTTAACTTATTATCATATGTTGATGTAGTTAAGGTTCAAACTATTCTAGATTTTTTGGGAAGTATTAAAATAAATGGACGTGCGTATCGATGCAAGTGTATTGAGCGACTGCTACATGTAAATCTATACAGTAGGTACGTAAGTATAACTATATATATGTAGGTTAGTAATTTTAGACAATAGAAAAGAATAAAAATTAATGTAACGAAATAATCACAACATACCGCCCACCAAAAGGACTGAAGGTCCTTTTTTGAACGTGTTACTTAAATATGTTTACATTAACACTGTATTTACAACAATAGGTACTCATAGTTAGGTATAACATCATAGAATATTGTTCACGCATTAACAAATTTTGGTTATTTTATGTAGAATCAATAGGTAATGGACACAATTTAGTAACAGTTCTTTTTGTCACTGAACCTCCACTTTTCACACTATATACCCTCGTAAATCCATCGCTTCCTGGATGTTTTTCGACTATACGTCCTAACGACCATTTTCCAGGTGGCAAATTGTCAGTTTTTATCAAAACTATGTCTCCGATCTTGAATTCATCCACCCTTTTAAGCCACTTAGGTCGTTGTTGTAGTCTCGACAAATATTCGTCTTGCCATCGCTGCCAGAAGTCATTGAGAAGCTTCTGTGTATGTTGCCAGCGAGATAAGCTCGATACCCTTATGTCTTTCATATCAGGTGATGGAACAACGATCGGTGCTTCTCCGATTAAGAAATGTCCTGGTGTAAGTACGTTCGTGTTATCTGGGTCAGTGTAGTCTAGCGGACATAACGGACGTGAGTTCAAGCAGGCTTCTACTTGACAGAGTATTGTTGTCATCTCCTCGTACGTAAGGTTTGTTGTTAGGATGCGTTTAAGGTGGGTTTTCATCGAATGGACCCCAGCCTCCCATAGTCCGCCGAATGAGGGACTGTATGCGGGAATAAAATGCCATTGTGTGCCTTCTGTGGCCAGAACTTCTGCGATTTCGCCCGTGAACTGTAAGCTGGCTTCGTTCCAGGCATCTCGAAGTTCTTTATTCGCACCTACAAAGTTGCGGCCTTGATCGCTCCACAGGTGACAACATTTGCCTCTTCTGGCAACGAATCTTCTAAAAGCGCCAATGAAGGCTTCCGAAGTAAGGTCACCGACCAGTTCGATGTGGGTTGCCTTAGTGGACATGCAGATAAATATAGACACGTAAGCCTTTACAGTTTTGTTCCCTCGACCTTTGGACATCAAAATTTGGAATGGCCCTGCAAAGTCTACTCCGGTGTTTAAAAACGGTCTTGACGGAGTGACTCGCGCCTCTGGTAAGTCTCCCATTATTTGCGTTTTAGTCATAGCCTTTAATCTAGCACAAATAAGGCATTTGTGAATGCATTTCTTAACCATTGATTTTCCTTTAACGATCCAGAATTTAGAGGACAGGTAGCATAACATTAGTTGTACGCCTCCATGAAGCGTTTTCTTATGTGCGTCAGCGACGATCAATGGTGTCAGCGTGTTTTTACTGCCAAGAATAATTGGATATTTTTTATCATGAGGTAAATTTGTATGTCTGAGGCGACCGCCCACCCTGAGAATTTGTTTTTCATCTAGGTAAGGGTTGAGGAATCGCAACGGACTTGTCTTTTTTACTTGTTTATCTGTCTTTAGTCTTTCTATTTCTTCCTTATATTCTTCTTCTTGAACTTTCTTTATGCAAAGAGTCAGTGAATTCTCTAACTCTTGTGTAGTAATGTCATTGTCTACATTTGATTTATTCTTGTAGTTTAAAAATCTTTTACAGTAAGTTATTGTTTTCAGTAATTCAGGTAAGTTATCAAATTCCTCAAATTTTGTAGTTATAGATTTTTCATGTTCTTCTATGTTAAGGTAAGTATTTATTATTATTGTTTTCATTTCCATATCTGTTTTCATTACATCTGATTTACTAATCTTTATTTCTTTTTCAGATAACCAACTTGGGCCTCTCCACCACAAGTCAGCATTCTTCAGTTCAGATAGCAGCATACCACGTGTGGCTATGTCAGCAGGATTTTCACTGGATTTAACATGAAACCAACGATTGGCGTTCAGTGTTTCTATAATTTCGACAACGCGATTGGCTACAAATGGTTTCCATCTGTTAGGTTCACCACATAACCAAGCGAGAACAATGGAGGAATCTGTCCATGCAAACATATCTGAAGTTGGAATTCTCATAGCTTGTCCAATTTGTTTCATAAGCTTAGCGAGGAGTAAAGCACCACACAACTCCAGTCGTGGTAAGGAAACTGTTTTCAGTGGTGCTACTCTTGTTTTGGCAGCGATGAGTCTTGTTATAACTTTATTGTCTGTTGTTTCAGTTCTGATGTATACTACTGCCGCATACGCGAGCATAGAGGAATCGCTGAATCCGTGTATTTGTGATTTCTCTTTGTTAATTTCCATTGTGCCAAGCCATCTGTCGATTTGTATGTTGTTAACATTAGCAAAATCTGATTGAATCTGTCTCCATTCTGTTTGCAACGGTTCACTAACTTCCTCATCCCAAGTAACTCTTTCAAGCCACAGTTTTTGAATCAGAATTTTAGCCATTACAGTGCTTCCTGCGATCCAACCAAGCGGGTCAAAAAGTCTCTGTATGTCAGATAGAATACCTCGTTTCGTCATGGCATTTTCTGTTGTAGGTAAACTAAGGTTGTATTGAAATGTATCTGATCTTAGATTCCACACAATACCTAGTGCTTTGACTGTCCCGTCAAGATTCATGTCTACGTGTGCGTTGGTTGATCGTTTCTCTTCTTCTATGGACTTCATAAATTCAATGTTGTTTGATGACCATTTGGTAAGCTGGAATCCGCCCTTTTTCAGTATATCTGTGACGTCTTTAGCTAGCGATATAGCCGCTCCTGCTTCGTCAGCGCCATCAAGACAATCATCCATATAGAAACTGTTTCTGATTGTATGCACGGCTAGTGGTTTACCGTTTCCCTCATCATTTGCTACTTGATGGAGTGTTTTGACTGATAAATACGGTGCAGGGGCTGTTCCAAAAGTTACTCTGAGTAGACGGTATTCTTGCAGATCATCAGCCTCGTGTGTTCTCCATAGAATTCGTTGAAAATCTGTGTCATCTTTGGTTACTAGTATTTGGCGATACATTTGTTGTATGTCGGTCATGAAGCAGACACGTTTCATTCGCCATCTTATAAGAAGACTCCTCAAGTCATCTTGCAGCTGCGGTCCCACTAAAAGTTCTTCATTTAATGAAATGTTGTTATTTGTGCTTTTACAGGATGCATCGAAGACGACGCGTGTCCGGGAGCTCTCCTTGTCGTTACGAACTACGGCGTGGTGAGATAAGTAGACTGATCTTTTTGCATCTTTTTCTCTTCCAGGTATTATCTCCATGTGTCTTTGCTCTATGTAATCATTTATAACCTTTGTATATTCTCTTTTCAGGTCTGGTGATTTCTTAAATCTTCGTTCGAGTTGTAAGAATCTTTGTTTAGCTATCTCCTTTGTATTTCCTTCTGGTGTTTGTGGACTGTCTGTTTTGAAAGGTAATTTTACTACATATCTTCCGTCTTCGTTTCTAGTTGTTGTTTTCTCGTAAATGTCTTCACACATCTTTTCTTCTTTAGTTAAGTGTCTGTTAGTATCTACTTCTACTTCCCAGAATGACTTTAGCATGTCATCAATGTCAACCTGATGATGCATCACGATGTAAGTATCTTCTCTAGGTTTTCCATAGATGTCTCCAAAAAGAATCCAACCCAGGGATGTCTTTTGTGCACAAGGCGTACCTGGTGGACCTTTGATTAAATCTGGTTGTAGAATCTGTGCATATTCTTTGACACCCAGGAGCAGGTCAACAGAGCCTGGTGTCAAGTAGCTTGGATCAGCCAGGTTGAGCCCGTCGATGTGAGGCCATGGCTGTGCGACAATTGTTTTCGTAGGTATCTTTGTGGTCAGTTGTTTCGACATCACGTAGGCTTGAATTGGTAAGCTATAGTTTCGGTCCCACTGTGATCTTATGTGTAGCTGCGCCACATGTTTTATATCTGTTCTTGTAGATCCCACTCCAACAACAGTTCCTTTGATTGATTGCCGTTTTAGTTTTAGTAGTTGAGTCGCCTTCTCGCTTATAAATGTTGCTTGAGAACCTTGGTCTATTAGCACGCGTAGTGGAATGGTGTGGCCATCTTCATTTGTTGCTTCCACCACGGCGGTTGCTAATAGTGCTAACCCCTGTCTAGTTGTAAGATGAGACGCGATCATTGTGTTCACTTGAACTTCTTCCTCTTCTTCTACTACATGTTGTGAAGCCAGCGGTTGTGAAGTGCTTGATGAAGCCGCTGGTTCTGTGTTCTTATTCTCATGTAGCAGAGAATGATGACGTCGGTGACATATTCGGCAGGACATTTGTAGTTTACATCTCGATACTGAATGCCCTGGCACTAGACAATTAAAACATAAATGTTTGTTCTTGACATATTCGTTCCTCTCATTAGGTTCCATTTTGATGAATTCCTTGCAATGACACAGCGTGTGGTTATCCTGACACATCACGCATTTCCTTTCTGTGGTTGGTGCGGCAACATGAAATGAACGCTCTTTGATTTGCTTAATCTCTCGTGTATTATTTGCCGTGACTAATTCCAGAGTGCGAAACTTGGACTCAATAAATTTCTTGAGGTCTTTCCAAGTAGGCAAAGCTTCAAAGTCATCACGGTAGGCATACTCCTCCCAGCTTTTATGTGTCTCTGGGTCCAACTTCTGAACCAAAAGATATATTATTATCAGATCCCAAGAGCTGGTGGGGATTTGTAAGTTATCCAAACTATTTAGGCATTCAGTCGTTGTATCCAACAAGCCCTTTAATTGAACAGCTGATTGAGAAGTCATCTTCTTTTGATTAAATAATCTTTTCATAATAGAATTTAAGATTAAGCGTTTGTTACCGTACCTTGCTTGTAATATTTCCCACGCAGTTGTATAATTCGTAGAAGTCACTTGAATATGCTTCAATAATGCCTCAGCTTCGCCAGTAACACTAGTTTTCAAATAATGAAGTTTTTGTACATTACTGAGCGTTGTGTTTTCGTGCACCAACGATGTAAACAAATCCTTAAAAGTCGTCCAGCCGTCATAGGTTCCGTTAAAAGTTGGCAGGTGAATCCGCGGTAATTGCACGATATTACTTTGTGCACTTGTCCCTTCCAAACTTGTCTTCGCAGATAACTGAACTGATGGAGTTTCTGATAACGACGTGAGCATGTCTTTCAAGTCTCCTTGCAATGTGTTATACAAGTCTTCATAAATAAAAAACTCTTCATTCAAAAAGTATGGTAAAATTCCTTTTTGTTCTTTAGGTGTTAGCTTCACTAAATCTTGATGGGCGAGCTTCAATGACATCCAATATTGATCAATTATTTTTATACGTGCTTCTATGTAACCTTTCGTCAATCTTGCTTTAGGACACTTTTTGAGGTTAGCATGTGTTTTTCGTAGTAAATTAGCATTATCTTCCAACACGGCAACAATTTGTTCTTGCGTCGGTTCAGTAGAAGTCATCTTTTATGATCGTAGAAGGCGTAAACAATCACAAAAATGTTCCGTAATCACAATTATTACAACTGCATAAAATGATGTGTTTGCTAGGAATCCTTTGTTCTGTGGAATGCGCTTCTATTGTTCTGACGGCTCGGGTGCCGGCCGGTCCGTAGCTGGTTTGTCCGGTGAGAATGCGACCATATGTTGATGTAGTTAAGGTTCAAACTATTCTAGATTTTTTGGGAAGTATTAAAATAAATGGACGTGCGTATCGATGCAAGTGTATTGAGCGACTGCTACATGTAAATCTATACAGTAGGTACGTAAGTATAACTATATATATGTAGGTTAGTAATTTTAGACAATAGAAAAGAATAAAAATTAATGTAACGAAATAATCACAACATCATATTAAAAAACCAAGGAATTTTTATTTATATATTTAGGACACGGAGGAACAGCTTTTGAATTACTTTCGCTTGTAAAATTACTGAACATTAGTGACTTCCGAGTCTCAAATGATCAGTAATTTCACGACAGTCTCAAAGAAAACACTTTAGAACCAATTGATGCAAATATCAAGTAGTAGGTGAGTAGTGTACCAAAGAGAAATAAAAATTCAGTCTTCAAAAAAAAAGTTCAGTGTTAGTCCCTGCTGGCACTTCAATGGGACACTTCTACCGGATAGTACTATGTGTGAAAACTACATAAAGCTTTTGTAATGCTTATGTGAGCTGTTCGATTTCCATGTAATGTAAATATTAAAGTAGGAACAACGTGCTCACCTTCTGCCAGTTACTATCATTCAAATTGGATCCAATAAACACGCCCTCCCACTTGTTCAAGAGACTGGAATGCAGGTTGAGCCGCCCGTTGGACAGCTCCAGGAAGAAGTAGGTGAGCCCCCGGCCCATGGCCAGCAGGCCGTTGCCCAGCGTCGTCTTGAAGCGGAACGAGATGTCGTACCCCTCCTCCCGGGACGTGTTCACTTCCGCGTAGCTGCTCTTCTCCAGGGACATTGTCGTTATCTGTGGAGATAATACTTGGCTGAATTTTCCGGCTACAAAAGATGGAACAAGATTTAACATGTGAGACATATTGGTGGACACAAATTAAAGAGCTGTGTACCACTTGTTTTAGTAGCCTGCCTGCAAATGGCAGCCGGTATCAAATTCCTTTTTGTTTTACTAGCACCATCAAAATGTCATCAGGGATGAAATGCATTATGATTTGAAGAGTCCATGCAGGTGCCGTGTTGCAGGTACGTACCTTCTCGCAGGTGGTGCCGAGGTGTCCGGGCGCGCAGCTGCAGTTGAACCGGTGCTCGGTCTCGTCGCGCAGCCAGGGGTGGCAGGTGCCGTTGTTGCGGCAGGGCGCGTCGCGGCACCCGGTCAGCACCACGGTGCAGTTCTGGCCGCCCCAGCCCTCCTCGCACGCGCAGTAGTAGGACGCGCGCCGGTCCACGCAGCGCCCGTGCTGGCACGGCTGGTACCTGCGACGGGCGGGGCGCGTTACGACCTCCCTCGCACGTACGACTGTTCAATACTATCGTCACTACTCCGACTATTTGGTTTAGAAACGAGATAATATTTAACATCATATGGTGTTTGTGTAACGTTCTCGATACCTCGGCACCGTTGGAAGCACTTTGGCGGCCTCGGTCGCGAATATACTAAAGTTTGCAGGCCGGATATCATTTTCACAGGTAAATGCGACGTCTCCAGAAAAAAACATTAAATTCCACTCCTAAAACTTGCACCGAAATGCCGAAACTTAAACCGTAACATATCAATAAGTATTCAATTTAGAAAAGGGATATTTACCGTGTATCTACGACTATTTTGTTTTGAGTTCTTGATATTTGGCACCGATGCAAACACCATGATCACGAAGATACTAAAGAAGATTGTTTACGTGACTTATCACGTGCAAATAAATATTCCGTTTCTAGCTCAAATTCCGTCGTCAGTGACCACGACAGTTCGGAAACCTATATAAATAAGTACATACAATATGAAATAATATGCCGTTAGTATGTGGAGTCTGAGTATACAGTTAGCAGTTAGCGTCCGTACCGCACACACTCGTCGATCTCCTGGTCGCAGCGCTCGCCCTCGTACCCGGCGAAGCAGTCGCACGAGTAGTCGCCCACGCCGTCCACGCACTTGCCGTGCGCGCACGGGCCGCTCGCGCACTCGTCCACGTTCACCTCGCAGCGCGCGCCCGCCGTGCCCGCCACGCACACGCACTCGAACCTGCACAAGGCACCACGCCCTAATTAATACAATATCATACAGTATAATGTACTACCTTAGTTAAGGACTGTTATTGTCTATTTCTATAATTTGGTAAACAATAAAGAGTTTTTCTATTCTATTCTATAATACACACATCGTAATAAAAAAATTCACGCGACTTCGTGTGAACAACTGAATGAGCCCTTAAAGTATTCTTTCTAAGACCATCTTAGCAAGACCTCCCCAGTATATGAGAGCGCGTATGTACAGAATTAGCTCAGTTCCATTTTGTAATAGTATAGAATATTTAAAAACATAAGTCGAATTTAGAGCCACCTCTTTTTTTTGAAGTAGGTTTAAAATATCGGCGCCAACTAAAACGCGTGATGGGCGTCTATCCGTAACTAACGTAAATTTTGATTTTTACGGATAATTTGTAGTAGTTTTATTCAAGTTGAATGGCAACAATTTCAATCGTCACCATTCAAATACAAAAAACGTACAAAACGCTGAATACATCGACCTCTCTAAATATAGCGGCGATAGACATATAACAATGATTCCATAGTATCTGACCCGCTGGCGGTCTCCGGAGAGAACGGCTGGTAGAAGACGGGCGGCAGCAGCATCTGCGGCTGCGGGCCCACCTGCACGGGCGGCGCGTCGGCCGGCAGGTACAGGCTCGCGTTGCTGCGCTCCAGGCACACGCCGTCGTACTTGCACGGCTCCGACTCGCACTCGTTTATGTCGATCTCGCAGTTCTTTCCTATACATTCTATATGTTTGAAATGTTGTAACGAAACTGATGCAGCAAATATTTTTATTTTCAGCTTGAATTTATTTGTTATAAAATGGCAAGTCGGTGATAATAATAACGATCGTTCAGAAAAGTTATAATTTCGAAAATAAATATCAAATGCCAAAGTTGTAAAATATAGAATGCGTGCTATTTTACTTAGCACTTCAATAATGATATTTTGTGTCGTCAAATGGCAAATATTAAGTGTGACATACCACTATAAGCCGGGTAGCAGTCGCAGCGGTAATCATTGATGTCGTCGATGCAGGTGCCGCCGTTCCGGCACGGCAGCGGCGCGCACTCATCGATGTTGATGGAGCAGTCGGCGCCGGAGTAGCCCGTGCCGGCGCAGTCGCACGTGTAGCTGTTGAGTCCGTCCACGCAGCGCCCGCCGTGCTGGCACGGCTGGGACTGGAGATACCGATCGACTATTTAGTCACTCTATCGTGTGTTTTAAACTTTTCAATATGTAAGATACATCAGCAGGGGAATCGTCTAACTCGAACACCGATCCCGATCGCTTTCAAGCATGTTTTGTATTTGTCTGTGGAATTGTCGAACTTTTTTACTCAAAGTCCGCGTTCCAATCCCTATACCAATCACGATCGCTAAAAATGATCGATGTTGTAGTTTGAAAGATGCTAACGCCTTCCAAATTTGAAACTGAAAGTGATTGGTGTCGGTGTTCGAGTGACACTTTTCCTCTGCAGTTTTAGAAAATACTTTTTAAATCCAATTATAAAATTTAGTTGCTCTTATGATTTTGCAAGTAATCAAGAATGGCCCGAGCTGAGCAGACGAACGTGACTTACGTGACCGAGAAGCATTTAAATCCCGTAAGTATATTGGTCAAAACTATTATTGTATAATGTCGTGTCAAAGAAGCGCTTATTCGGCTAAAATAGAAATCGGCTTTAAAACGTTTATCATTAGGTTAAAAATTACATGTCAAATGCGCCAAGAATAACTCTAAGATAAACTATGTCATATCAATAAGCCAGTCTCTTTACCGATTTTATTATCGAATGTGACGTAAAACGCGGCATTCACAGAAATAATTATACACGATTCTCAATTGCCTATAGTAGTTAGCTCTTTAACTCATGGCGCTACAAACAATGCGTCATTCGCGGACAATAGCAGCAGCATATTGAATATCAAGTTTGTTGGTATTGCGATTCTTTAATCGTTCACGCAAGGAGGTAAACAATAAAGAAATGCAAAAAATGCAGACATGCAAAGTAAAGGGTGTTGTTCAGATAATAAAACGAAGAACCATGACAGTATAACGTAATCATACCTCGCAATCATCTATATTAATCTCGCAATGGGGGCCGGTGAGTCCGTCTTGACACACGCAAGAGAAGCTGTTGATTCCGTCTACGCAAGTGGACCCCGCCGCGCACGGACTCGACTCACACTCGTTTATGTTTATCGAACAATCTTTGCCTGGAATCACAATAATTAAATTACCGATAAAGACATAAACAAAGCAAATAAATATATAATTAAAGTAATTATTGACCGACCTTCGAAGCCTTCCATACATGTACACTCGTAGTTGTTTTCCAAGTTCAGACATGTGCCTCCGTTTTTGCACGGCGACGAGAGACATTCGTCGATATCTAACTCGCAGCTGTCGCCCGTATATCCTGCATGAAAATAGAAAATTATTCATAACGCAATTTCAGAATAAATTAGATGAACTGTTACAAATTTACTATACCTGGCCTACAATAGCATTGAAAGGATCCTACTACGTTTACGCACACGCCGTTATTGCATATTTTTGGCTTAAGAGCGCATTCGTCAATATCTGTTTCACAGTATCTTCCTGAAACAAAAAACAGCAATAAATGAAATATATGTGTAGTAACCAATATTATTATGATATTATTGTTTGCTCACTCGCGGAACTCACCTTTGAGAAAAATATATAAAATCAAAAATGTAATTCGCATAATTGCGATAATGTTCACTAACATAAACTAATCATAAAATGACACCGTAAGCATTTTAATAATAGAATCATAAACTAACAACAATTTAAATAAACACAGGTGTATCGTTCGACGACTTTACTACAAATGTAACGTGTAACTTACTACGTGCAAAAAGAGCATGTTCATTAATTCACGATACTGCGTCAAAATTATTAAACTAATACTGTATCTTAAACTATGGTATTTATTTATTAACTAGGTACAATAATATTAAATAATTTAAGATTCAAACGCAAATGAAGGCATCGCTAAGAACAAACCGGAGCTGAACAATCCGTAACTGATTTAGCTGACCTAGAACATCACTAGCATTATTCACGCTACTGTCATGTTCATTTTTTTGTCAATGTCATACATTCTGAAAGCGTCATAACAACTGTGAGCTGTCATGTCAGTCAAACATCAACAACTGAGTTGACCCAGTTTCGTGTTACGAAACAATGCATTGTAATTGAAAAAAACGTTTAAATCTTGATCAAATAAAATGTGTCGAGTGCGAGGTGTGCTGTGGGATATATAACGCACAAATGATCATCATGCTGTACCCGATGCAAAGAGTTTTGAGGTTATGTAGGCGTCGAATAATTCTTCTACAAACTAAACATTATAATCATGTACGTGCGACGAACGGCGCCGATATCAAAGAAAACATCGAGAATAGTAGTAATTCCAAGAATTTCAAGTTATTGCTTCAAGAAAACCGACATAAAATCACGTTCAACTCTTACTTGGAACATGAGAAACTGGCATTAGGTCATTTCAAGTATCATTTAAAAACTCTTAAACGAGCAAAAAAGGAGCACGAAAAAGAATTCAAAGATAAAAGTTTGTCGCCGCTACCCTTGGCGTTACAGTATTATGTGGATAAAGATCAGTTACTGAAGGAAGAAAGTGAAAATGTTATTCCCGAGCCAGACACAGCATTCCAGTTGCCTTTCGCTATTACAACAGAGGTAAAATATGACAAAAACGATGATAAAATACCAGAGACTCAACCAACCACCATACAACTCGATGACAAAAATGAATTTGATCGTTCCAACATTAAGAAATGGATGACAAATTATGAACAATTTGATGATAGCAGTGTTTTAGGTTCTGAAGAATTAGAAGATGAATTAAATGGTGATTGGAGAAGTTACTATGGTACTCCTGATCGTAGTGCAAGCATCAGTAGAGTGCCGTGTGGTGGTTGTGGAGCTTTGTTGCACTGCAATGACCCGGCCATACCTGGCTATTTACCTAGTGAGATATTCTTGCACCAAGAGGATGAAAAGTTGAAGGCTATGGAATGTCAACGCTGTCATTTCCTTAAGGAGTACAATATTGCTTTAGATGTCAATGTGGAACCTGAGGAGTATGAAAAATTACTACAATCCATCAGGTACTTACCTACTCATCAATATTGAAGATGCCTGAACATGCTTTGTGGACATGTCATTCTTCATGCCTTAAACTATATGCTATAAGGAGGGAAGAGAGGCCTTTGCCCTGCAGTGGGACATTAATGGCTTATAATATAATAATAACTAACGGGTTTGCATATCGAGATATAGATAAATAGAAAATTCTTTATTGCACTAACAAATTTGTAAGTACATAGGCGAACTTAATGCTAGTAATCATTATCTTCCAGTTAACCTCGGTGTACTGTGGAGTTTTATAAGGTAGTGCAAACAAAATGTAAAGTAAATTGAGAAATGGTCTGCATGAGCATGTGTGCCACATGCTTGAAGTTTTATTATCGATTGCAGCTTTTAGCTTGAAGTTTGTGAAAGCCCGTTAAAACCCATGCCAGGAGAGTTAACAAGGTCCTAAGTATAATAAAGATATTAATTTACTTTTCAGACATGTCAAGTCCTTAGTGCTGCTAATGGTAGATCTGTTGGATTTCCCATGCTCCATATGGCCGGGCATTGTGGACATCATTGGTAATGAGAGACCCATCTTTATTGTTGCCAATAAGGTAATTGCTCAAATGGTTTTCTAAGATTGGTTAAATTAACAAGCTCATTAATCCGTAACTTAACTTCTTTTATTATTTTTTTTTTTTCTTTAGGTGGATCTACTCCCTGGCGACAGTATAGGCTACATGAAGCGAATCAAAGAATCTCTGATGGCTGAAATTAGTAAAACTAAACTTACTGAAGCCAATATAAAACATGTAGCACTGATTTCTGCCAAAACTGGCTATGGAGTGGAAGACCTGATATCTGCAATGTTTAAACAGTGGGTATATAAAGGGAATGTGTTTCTGGTAGGTTGCACTAACGTCGGCAAAAGCTCCCTGTTCAATGCTCTTCTGCAATCAGACTACTGCAAAGTACATGCTGCAGACATTGTCAAGAGAGCCACAGTAAGCAGGTGGCCAGGGACCACTTTAAATCTACTCAAATTTCCTATAAACAGGCCTTCAGGTTGGAAAATATATGAGAGAACCAAGAGACTGAAAGCTGAAGTGCAGCTGATGAAAGTAGAAAAAGATTTGCGTAAAGCACAAATAGAAGGATTGCCCGAACAGGAAACTCCGGCATTAATTGGGCATATTGGGAGATCATTCTCCATGTTCATTGATGGCGATGATAGAACTAATGAACAAATAGAAAAGAGAAGAATGACTGTTTTGGATGATAAACATAAACTTTTGGCACACAGCAAGTGGTTCTACGACTCTCCAGGTGTCATTCATCCTGATCAAGTGCTCTCGCTGCTCAGCACGGAAGAATTGCTCGTGGCCATTCCTAAAAAATTGATCAGGCCGCAGACATACTTCTTGCACCCTGGCGATTCGTTGTTTATCGGCGGTTTAGCTCGCATCGACTTCATACATTGTCAAGAACCGTGTCGTTTTACTGTGTTCTGTTCCGAGACGCTCCCGGTCACGGTGACGAGGACTGAGGACGCGGATGACCTGTACGACAAGTTTGTGGGCACAGAGCTGTTCGCGGCGCCCTCGGGCGGAGAGGAAAGACTAAAAAAGTGGCCCGGCTTGCAGAAGCACGACAAAACATTGGAATTCAGCGGGGAAGGGCCAAAGACGTGCTGCGGAGATATAGTCCTGTCTTCTGTGGCCTGGGTGGCCGTCACAGCTAAGAAGAGAACAGTGTGCAGAGTAGAGGCGTGGACTCCCGAAGCCCGGGGCGTCCACCGGCGGTATCCGTCGGTGCTGCCGTTCGCTATCAACTTGAAGGGAAAAAGGGTTCGCGATACGCCGGCGTACATGGCGGGCAAAGTATTCGTAGAGGACGAGGGACATGCGTGATATTATGTCATTTAAAATATTTATACATAATAAATATCAATCAAGTCAAACAGGCTGTTTAATTTAGACCCTAATATTTAACAAAATCGTTCTCAAAGGCGGAGTCGTGCAGTAGCTTAACGACATCCTTCGGTGGCGAAGGATGTCGTTAAGCCACTGCCGTAGCCCGTAAACTCCATTTAAGGTGTAGTGGCGTACGGAAATGTGCGCAGTGAGTGTAGTGCGTACTGACCGGTGGTGCCGGGCGCGCACTGGCACTGCACCAGGCCCTGGCTGAGCGCGAGGCACGTGCCGTTGTGGCACGGCGAGGACGCGCACGCCGAGTCCGCCGCCGCCACGGCGCAGCGCCACGCGCCGCCCGCCTCCACGCACTCCTACGTTAACAACACGCATACTGCACTGCACATACTTATACAGAATGGGTGCCTTATGGCGGCTGCGCTAAACGTTACTGATACAATCATTTGTTGTTCGAAATCCTAGATTTTCAAACCGGTTTCGCTGCCTAAAGTTTTGATAGGTTTAACAACTAGTTGGATTTATAGCAACAAAATATGTTATCTCTAACTATTGGCATTTGTTCAAAAAGGGCATACTAATTAAGACTCATTTATTACATGCAACAGCAGTGTATCAAATATTAACAAAATCAGTCGGCACGTTCAGAATGGATTTTTTTGTATTTATTATAATTTCGTGATTATCGAGCTCGGCATGGATGCTTAATATCTATAGAATATAAGTAGAGTCGATAGGCGTACCTGGTGTGGCGGGCAGGAGGAGGCGCGGCAGTCCAGCGCCTGCTCGCAGCTGGGCGGCGCGAACCCGGCGCGGCACTCGCACGTCGCGCCCTCCGCCGTCTCGCGGCACGAGCCGCCGTTGAGGCACACGCGCGCCGCGCACGCCTCGCCCGCCTCGCCCGCCGCGCCCGCCGCGCCCGCCGCGCCCGCCGCGTCGCACCGCGCGCCGGACCACCCCGCCTCGCACTCGCACTGGAACCCGCCCGACTGCCGGCACGTACGCCACGTTACGATCACTCGACTCGCATACCTACTCATATTTCACTGCCAAAGTGCGGTGTTGTGACTATCATACGAGTGAAACGGGTGCATAAAGTTAAGAAAGTTTGCATGTAACGCAGGACTATAGTTTAATGGTCACGCGCAACCCAAAAAAAATCAGCGTAAAAAGAAATCAGCCATGCCACACAAATAAAAGGAACAGGGAAACGCACAACACATTACGAAACATACGTGTTTAAATCTACAACTTACAAACGTGAGATATCAATTTCATAGAGCGCGTTCATCGGTGTTCCTACTGCCAAGGCGAGCGTAGGGACGCGCTCGTTCGTAGCTGCAATGTAGCGGTGAGCGGAGTGCAGGAGGGGCGGGAGGGGGCGGTATACTCACGGGTAGGTCGAGGCAGGCGCCGTGCAGGCAGGGCGCGGCGCCGCAGCCGCCCGCCTTCAGCTCCGACAGCGCCTTGCCGGCCGCCGCCGCCGCCGCCTGCTCGCAGTACACGCCTGCCACGCACACACAGTAAGCACGGCTCCGACGCTTCACTCCGCCGACCACATCGGCACTGCGTACTACGCCTCTCGCTCGTATAGCGGTGTCGGAGTGAAGTGTCCGACCCGAACATGCACGGATAAACGGAAAACATCTATAACGGTCGAGGTGGAAATGTATGCACCGTACAATTTAAGTTAACATCGACAACATAATCAGGGGAAAACAATAATCATGGCCTTCACCTATGAAACAAAAAAACAGCAAATCAGTAACAGAAAGGTCACGGGCATGTTATGCTGCTAACTGGCAAACTATACATAGATGAAAAGCTAGGGAACTAGAATCATGCTCAATGTCTCACATCTCATTAATAATAGGTGATTGACGGGCGACACTCACGTTGACGTCGGAGTAGTCCAACTATAATTTCAACCACGATCGGTGGTCTTTTTCAATAATAATAATGAATCCAAACCACGTTAATTTTCATTGGAAAAAAAAGTGTCACACGCATTATACCAATTAAAATAATCGATATTATGATCGATTTTCCGTTATGTCATTCGACAACATAGACAACAGTAGACCGGCAGCGGCGTCGCTGGCGCGGCGCGTGTGTGCGGTGTGGAGTACCTCTGTACCCGGGCGCGCAGGCGCAGTGGACGCGGTCGGCGGCGGCGGCGGCCAGGCTGCACGAGGCGCCGTTGAGGCACACGCCGGCCTCGCACGCCAGCTCCGCCGTGCTGCAGTTGGGCGCCAGCCCCGGCGCGCCTGCCACATACACGACATTACGACGGGTCCACTTCTAGCCGCTGCCCGCGATATCGTGCGCGTTGGATTTAGAACCGCTGTCCCTCGGACACCCCTTGATAAATTCTGATGAGAATATGTCTTTCTCCGAGCTACGAGTCATATCCGTGACCAATTTTATCGAGAGCGGATCAGCCGTAAATTGTGAAAGAGTAAAGAACAGATAGAGTTATTTTCGCAGTTATAACATGAATATGGAGTAGCGTGGATACAGTTGGGCCAGTTATGAGGACTCACCGTAGTATCCGACGTCACAGATGCACATGACCTGTTTGACGACGACTCCGGCCACCGAACTCACCACGCCTGCAATCACAATGTCATTAGGATTCAAAAGCTCTTAGGAATTTACCCTTTTAAAGTCGTTTTATTTAGTTCAGTCTTCAGTCACCTTAACTACTCGAGATGTAGATTATCATAGTTCGCTTTGGCGATCAAACTATATTAGCTCCGAGTCTCATTAACTACAATCAAATTACCTCGACACCTGCAGGAGAATCGTTTAACTCGAACGCCGATCTCGATCGCTTTCAATTTCAAATTTGGAAGACGTTAGCACCTTTCCATCTGCAATATCGATCATTGTAAGCGATTTTACGATTGGGAAAGGGTCGCGGACTTTGTGTAGAAAAGTTTGACAATTCCACAGATAAATACCAATCACAAGACATGTTTGAAAGCGATCGGGATCGGTGTTCGAATAAGGCGATTTTCTTGCTGGTAATATCAACTGGAAGAGATCACTTTTAGCGATTAGTCAGGCCATTGTACTTTAGTTTGTAAGTTGTTTTAATGTACCTACTGATTATTAATTTTATTTTGGTGTACTATAAAGCTTTTTTGTAATATCTGCATATTGATATTTGTTCCAATAGCGACGTATAGTGCGTGTGGTCGGCTTACAGTGCGACCTGGGCGGGCAGGCGAGGTCGGCGCAGGAGGCGGGCGGCGCGGCGGGCGCGGGCGCGGGCGGCGTGCAGCGCGGCGGCTCGAGCCCGCGCGCGCACACGCAGCGGTAGGCGCCGCCCGGCTCCTCCACGCACACGCCGCCCGCGCCGCACGGGCCCAGCGCGCACGCGGACATCTGCACACGCACGCAACATTTTTATTATATTTTAATAAGTAACGTTAAATAAAGAAACAAATAAATACAGAATCGCTTACGCTGATGTTTTGATGAGATCGACTTTGAATAATTAATAAATAACTAATATCTTTATTTGGCCAGCTAACAACTAACAATTTTTATACATCGGAGATGTAGAACAATTTGTAATTGTTAAGTTTTTATGCAATGCAAGGTGATCCCTGGAACCCACGTAAGGATAACCTGTGTCGTGGGCTTCAGTGTCAACTATTGTTCGGTTCGAAAATCTCTTCGGCGGTGTACCGAGTTGATGCTTTGTAACTGATTTCGATGAGAGATTAAAACCACTTAAAATAAAATATTGCGGGGAATAGTAGTCGCGGGCAACGTCGACTACTCGTGCAGTAAATAGAAGTGTATCGTGTCGTGTCGTGTCGTGTCGTGTCGTGCGGTGTGGTGCGGTGCGGAGCGGTTACCCGGTGGCAGCGCTCGCCGGTGTACCCCGGCTGGCAGGCGCACACGAAGCCGCCGTACGTGTCGTAGCACACGCCGTGCCCGCAGATGTTCCTGTCTCCCTCGCACTCGTTCACATTGAGCTCGCAGCGCGCGCCCGTGTAGCCTGCAACGAAACGAACACAAATGTCATACAGTCAACTCACTCACGGATACACTGCTCTTCTACTAGAACTAGAAATCTGCTTTATTTTTAATTTAATTTGCTGTTTATTTGCAGGGCCATAGTCACAGAAAGTCTTCTTGAACAAGAAATATTTGAATCATTTTTTAAATGAGAATGACAATAAAATGAAAAATTAAAACGAAAATAGTGTAAACCCACCTGTCCCGGTGCAGTCGCACGTGAAGTTGTTGACGTCATCGAGGCAGCGGCCGCCGTTGTAGCAAGCGCCCCCCGCGCCCGCGCACTCGTCCACGTCCGTCTCGCAGTTCCGCCCCGTGAAGCCTGCCGATGCCGACACATTACATTACTACAGGCAGGAGGATGCAAAGAAAACCAAAATGCTTTCGTTCTATATTAATTTAGGTATAAAAATTACATTGTAAGTTTCCTACATAAACCTAAATGGTGACAACGGTTCGATGTGAGAACCAGAATTGACGGTCTGGGGGAATAATACATTATGAAAAGAGAGAAAGGGAGGGCATGATGTGCATCAATGCCGCGTGACTCGCTCTTACGGGCAGTTGGGTTGCACCACGACGTCACACGTAACAAATGATTACATGTTTGTGTACAAAAAGAAAAGCACAGACAAGTTTCCATTCCGCAAGCATTTGTTTCGTGTCTCGGTGTTGTGGCACCATGCTCGGTCCTCGTACTTCTTGGTTTCCTACATACAGGGAACCTTAGTTAGGGGTCAGGATCTATGTGATGGTTGGGCGTATTTATTTATCGATCAATTCTAATCTGCTCTCGAGCGCAAAATATTATCTGAAACGCGTATCAAAGGACAGAAGACTCGCCTTGTGTGGCCGAGTTCTCTCTGCGTCGTGGAGTTTCCAACATTTCCAAGTGTCATTCATGATAATAATTCAAGTTTGAAATGAAGAGAAGTCTACGAGGCGGCCGCATACACGACGGCTTACCCTGATCCTGGTCTTCACGACGAGCGCCCACCCACACCTGCGGCCGCTTTCGGAATAGTACTGGACCGGGGAGGGATAATAGAATCAACGAACTTATTGTATGAGGCTCGAACTCCACAATTGTGACCCCCTCTGGCCGAGCCGGCTTGCCGTAATAAATATGTTGCTGCCGTAATAACATTGTAATAACGTCTGTTGCCGTAATAACTGTGCCTTGTCACTTAAACTCCCACATGTTCAGGGTAGTTAGGAGGAAAGGAAACCCTAAACGTGACAAGTTTCCGTTTGCTGCAGTTTCGTTTAGTTGAGTGGACACACATACCCGGTGCGCAGGCGCACACGTACGCGTCGGCGCCGGGCGGCACGCTGCAGCTGCCGTTGTTCCGGCACGGGCCCGCCACGCACTGCGGGTCCAGCGACACCTCCAGCTCGCAGAACGTGCCTGTAACGGAACACACTGTTAGCAACAATCATTACTTTCTAAATTCGGGGTGGATATCGCCACACGACCGTCTTTTTTTCGTGAATGTCTCCTGTCCCTAACTTTTTAGAACACCTCAATATCCACACGACGACGACGCACGAATAACTCGTGTAACCCTCTCCGTTTCGGAGTTATGACACATTTTTTGGTCGCGCAGAGTTGTCTAATTTCGACGCTCTTTTTTAACCCCCCGCCCCGCTTGATGACGTAGGCGCACGGTGGCGTGAGCGCACTAACAGGCAACACACTGTGGTCTACTTCTAGAATATACAGGGTTTGGCACAGTTTTGGGACCTCCAGGGTAGGAGGCACCTTTTCCCTTGTAGTGAGAAAGTTTTGTTCTTAGGAAACAGGTCATCAGAAAATTGTGCAACACAGTGTTGTATACAGGATACAACACTGGCGGTACAACCTTTGAGCGAAAACAAAAGCGTATCATCGAAAACGTTCTCGCGTTAAAATAAAATAGTTACAGCCAGTTAAAAACAGTCTGGTAGCGACACATAAGCTACGTACAAAAGACATTTTGCTAGAAAGGGACACAGCCTCCCCGAAATATCAAATAATAAAATCTCAGAAATATCTTCGGTGTCAGTAGAAGAGTCGATGTCAAATACGTTGTTATCCAAGTAGTTGTTGTACGTCACCGTGATAGTTGGGCGCGCAGTGGCACGCGTAGTCCCCGCGCGCGTCCTCGACGCAGCGCGCACCGTGCTGGCAGGGCGCGGACGCGCACGGGTCGCCCGCGTCCACCTCGCAGTTGTTGCCCGTGTAGCGCGCCGAGCAGTGGCACTCGTACCTGCCGGACGGACGGACGACGGTTCAAAGCACAGTATTACAATCCATACAGTAGCGGAACGAATGTACTTGCGTAGAGCAACGGCGGGGATCTCGCGGAGAGGCGGGCGACGCGGGCCGCGTCCTACAAACTCGCTTAGTTTGATGGACGCGGCATTGAGGGCAGACGCGAACGTGTTTTTGACGAGCGAATTTTACGAGAATCGTTGATTACGTTAATTATAATGGTACACGCCTGTTCTGTGTACGGATGTACCTTAACAATGAAATACAACAAGTATTTAAGATTTCATAGATTTATCCGTGACGCGAGGTAAGATTTTACTATAAATTCAGAAAAAAAAAAAATAGGTACGTACCTTCCTGCAATTGAAATCTATGTTGGGACTAATATCGTCTTGTACCTACTATTATTTATTTTGTACTAATTAATACCTAAGTAGGTATATAGTAATGGTATAGTAGAATTGAGTTAGGGCTAGAGAAAAAACCAAGTTCTGTGAAAAAATTTACAATCGGAATCGTTTATATTAGGTGTGAAAGTTTTCGTGAGTTTAATTCAGTGGTCGCCGCGACCTCGCAGCGTAAACTCGCTCTGGATGAAGAGCATCGGACATGCTCGTAACCTAGGTCGACTAATTCGACAAACTACAGGAGTCCTGGCCGTTTTATTAAATATTCATATTAGGCATATCAGTTTATCAAATCAGCATCGCGTCATTATGACCTTGGGCGAGCCACAGTTGTAGCTCGGGTAACGCGTTCCGGAGTAAGTACCTACACTACTAATAAGTTCCTTTGTAGGTATTTAAGTGGGTACATACGCTTCGCGTGCGAATGCAATACGTGTAAATGTATATTAGGTAGGTACTTGTAGATGAAAAACAATACTAATCACATTTGTTTAATTTTCTATTTTATGACAACCCTTCAATATCTGCGTGAGACTGCGTAAGTACCTACACGTGCGGCGGCATCGCCCGACATCAAAGGCGTTGCGCTACTGTATAATCGATTGTAATACTGTCCTTCAAAACAAGCGAGAGCGAAGCACGCATTGAACTACCGCCACGCTTATATAAAATTAGACAGCTCTAATATATAGCAATGAAAAATACTATTTTAATTAAATAACGCTCTAAAAGTACCTAAAACTATATTTAAATATTATGTTTCAAATATTGCCGCGCAAAAGGTCACCTCAAAACTTGTGACGTCATATGTAGGTAGAAAACGACAAACTCTTCAAAATAAAACTTGGATAGAGATTCTAGTTGTATTAAGACGTTTTGTGAAGTTTGGGGACTATATTGTAGTAATGGAACGAAAAAATTAGCAAAAATAAATTTTATGAAAAGCAAAAACGTAAAATAAACACAAGCTTGACTCACGGCATTTGCCTACAAATGACGTCATGCGCTGTGATTGTTGTTTCGTTTGAGATGAAGAACAGATTAAAAATTTCAGAATTATTAGATTTTATTTATTGTTTAAAAAATATATGTCCAAAGGGATATCGAGCCAGGAAATAAAACTTATGTTAGATCTCCGGAACGCTTCAGGCATTTATTAAATTTCACATACACGGAGAATTTTACCACCGCGGGCTAACTCGACTCCTAACGCCATCTAGTAAATTCTGATGTAATAAAAACTTATGATGTACAAGATCGACGCTAGATGGAGAACAGTTACAACTTTATTTAATATGTTGAGTTTGCTTTAAATTAATATTAACTTATGTAATTTAGATAATAACAGTTTGGACAATATAAATCATTATTATTTCACAAAAATATTGATTGAATGATCTTTCTGGTTCGACGAACATTCGTTCTAACTACATTTTAGATTTTTTCTCGATTACTGTCCGATCCCCTATTGTAACACTCATACATATCCACGTGGCTGTTCCAGCGAAGCGCCAGCAACCGTGTGAGACGGAGTATTTAACGTTCTCGCTGGCACTCGCGATCTTACTAACATTATCTACGACTTCGCCGTTGCGTCAGTCGTCCTAGTGAAGTTCTAAACTCATGTCGTTCAGGGTATTTTAAGACCGATGGAAATATAAATAATGGGTGACGAATAGCCCCGATGCAACAATGCCACACAAATCGCGACCGAAATGAGTAATTATTAGAAGACAATCGTACCAAGTACATGTATTGTAACTTGGTGCTGGCGCACAAAACGATTTGCTTTACAAAGACACACGTTTCCACGGCCCGTGCAGAATGCAGTGAGTCACCTGTCGTGTCTCGAGATGCAGGTCCCGTGGCGCATGCACGGCTCGTTGTAGCAGTGGTCCTTCGGCGGGATCCGCAGCACGTCCTCCCGCGCTATACCTGGAACGAATATTTACCTCGTTCGACTACTTTCTATTTCAAATCGCATATAAATAAAAACAACCTATTGAAACTGGTTTTTATGGAAATACCGTGGTGTTTTATAAGATTGTTTTGATATCTTTTTCCTCATGGTTTAATAGTTCTCCTTTAACATTGTATTTAATTATTGATTTCAATTCAGATATGGATAGAGAAAATAATTTCTCATAAGATCAACAAAATAAGAAATTCGAAACTACGTTTAAGGCTACGTTTAAGAGAACGACAGTCACACGGTGGTGAGGGTGAGCAACTGGCACGAAACGGTGGCGCTTCACATAAATAGGAATCCCGTTTTTTTTATGGGACTGAGTGAGCTCGTCTCGAGCATGTCGTTCGCCTGATGGTAAGCGTCACGCCTACCGATAAGAAATGCAGTGCCACCCAGAACTATTAATAGCATAAAAAGCACCGCGTAGCGCTACATTGCGCTCATCACCCCCGAGACACCATATATTAAGTCTTAGTCTCATATGCCCAGTAATTTCATTGGCTACAATGCCCTTCAAACCGGAACACAGTAATGTTTGCGCACTACTGCTTGGCGGCAGAATAACTGGCAAAGCTGTGGTACCTACCCAGACGGCATCCCGCATACGATAAATCTACCACGAGTAAAAGTTGTTTAAGATTGTGTCCGCGCTATAGTTAAGTTGAGGATGGTTGACTCACAGTCGTCAGTGGTGAGCGGACAGTGTCCGAAGAGGACGTTCCTGAGCTGCGAGTGCGCGGCGTGGAACTCCAGCTGCGGCCCCTCGTGCAGGCAGCCGCTGAACCCGCTGCCCACCAGCACCACGGCGCCGCCCGCCTCCAGCGCGCCCGGCGACAGCAGCTCCGGGTGCCACGTCACGTTCGATATCACCTGCGCGCGCCGCACAATACTCAATACTACACAAGCCACACATACGCATCTCATGGCGCCCACGCACGACGAGCGCGTATTACATCTTGGGCTCATTATTAAGATTATTTATATTTAGGAAACTAATATCACTGTGATCCCACAACATACATAAAGCCAAAACGAATTAAAAACATGAGCTTTTTTCTGGACATGTCTCTGAACTGTCTCGTAGCGGAACTCGAACCCGCTACTTTCGTGTTATGAACTACGAAGGGGCAGTGATTGACTTTAAATATTAATAAAACCGATAAATAATAATCTTCGGGCATGGAATTGAACCGGGCATTTTAGAATAACCAAATTGATAGGCTAGTACATATTCATCATTCAAACGTACTTCGATTTTATAAAATACACGGCTTTTTATTCTACTTTATGGGTAGACATACTTACCTTTTCTTCAGTCATGTTAAATTACAATGTTTAACATATTTTATTGTTCTCGTATTATGAGTTTAAAAGTGCGTTTTTTTGCCTATTAAATAAATATGTTTGACTTTGACTTGTTATCGCACTAATGACAACTCAAAAACTGTTTGATTAAAATGCATTTACTTACTTTGAAGAAGTCTTTATAAAATATATTTTGCCAACTATCACCACAGAATACTCTATCACTAAGAAAAAATAAAACCCTTTTGCAATTTGTTTGTAATTTGCATTAGAAAGTAGCTCGAAGTGAACCAGTTTCCCGTCCCGCGCGACTCACCTTGGTGTCCTTATCGACCTCGAGCAGCAGCGAGGGCGGGTTGGGCTTGTACCGCAGCGCCACCCAGTGCCAGCGGTTGTCCAGCGTCTCCTTCTCCAGCACCACCTCACCGGGCTCCTGCAGCGGCCGCGCCCACGACACCACGATCTGCTCGAACAGCGCCGTCACGTGCAGCGTGTACCCTTCGAACCTTTGCGAGAATAGTTCTCCTCCTGAAATAACCGCGCAAATTGTTACTACGTTACTAATTACATTTATACTAGGTGTACGTAAACCTTTTCACAACATTAACATGTTGATTACAAATCAAACTGACAAACGAGGAATCATTTTTCGCTTGAAAAATAACAAATATTTCTACGCCGCTCACTTTTTATGAGATCTGACATTCGATGAGGAAGATATGAATACAATAAAAACTGGCTTGTGATTCAGAAGCGGCTAGCTACATTTTATCAAAATGTGTTTCCCAAGTTGTATAGAACATAATTAGCGTACAAAAGACTACGTAATCTAACTAACTAATCACGAGTCGTCTGATGGTTCTCAGGTCGTCGCAGGAAGAGTTGCGTCACGGCGCCGTCGAATCGTTACATCTCGGCTGTGGGACGGTACGATGACTGAATTTGGATTGGCAATTACATTTCAAAAGTGCCGTATTAAGGTCAACGATCCACAATTCAATAAGACAATGAGATTGTTTAGATCTGGCGAGCATGTTGTACTACTTCCGCCCTAACTCAAATAACGGTAATGGAGAATGGAGGGGATCGGTTTAAAGAAACATTTTTCTTGAACAAAATAAGAGTTGATTGATCAATTGTACACTTCCTATTGAGTTTTAAAAATTCAGATAGTAAGGTATTATTGATTCAATAATACTTTAATTAACAAAGATTACGTATTAATAGCGTATACTTTAATGATGGCGCAATGCAAGGTGAAGAATATAGCTACCAGGACGATAACGATGCAAAACTAAATACATAAATCATTAGCCGACTTAACACTAAAATGTATGACGGAGTACCTAAAGCATCACACGATGAGTTCCAGGTGTCTGCGGTGAGTGAAAACGAACACAATGAATATGAAATTAAAATAATGTTTGTAATGAGTTACGTATGATCTACACATACCTACCTGCAGCGTATAATAATACAATTAGGTATGATGGAAATGATAATGGAGCGAAACCAATCGCACATAATGAGTATTATGGAAGCGATTTAAATGATGTACATAACAATTATGAACCTTGTAATAACGACATTTGTACGAAAGTTATTTATTTTAAATTGAGTGGCTTTGTGTGTGTAGTTAAGCTGCACAATTACCACAGAATACTTAATAGTACCAACTATAGCCAAAGAACACTATACTATTACCAGGCCTAGCGCTCTCTGCACTGTAGGTACGAAGCTAAAAGTACATAGCCGCCGGACACCGACGGCGGGTCGCGCGTCGTTACACGTGCCGCGTCAGAAAAGATAAGAGCTATGCGATAGAAAGAGAGGCGCTCTGTAGGTTAATATGACTGGTAGGTATACAGCGCTACGCGAGCTGAATTGAATTTTATTGTGTCATAGCAAGAGTTGCTATTTGTTTAATTTCTTTGCAAAGTGATGCTTCTGTCCCTTAGTATTCTGTGCTATTACCTATAACCATGATCATTTATTTTATACCAATGATTCATTCAAATATAACTTTAAGACAAAACATGGGTTTTTATAATTTCTCCAAGTGAATTCTAGGACATTTCTAAGATTCTAAAGATATTCAGTCTCTATAGCAGCGAGCTAATAGTCTTAACGCAACAGCTATAGCGGTTATCGATATTAGTGAAGGTCGATCGGTTCCTTTCTCTACGTAAACAAGGAAGCACGAAGTGGAGTGGACGCGAACGGTGATAGACCGACGACCGTTTGTTGACAGACGCTACGCCGCCGCCGCCAGCCGTCGCGCCGCGCAGCGCACCGGTGATGTAACTACGATAACACCAGGTGGGTGGACATCGATGAATAGATACAAAAACATGTGCCAGATACATTAACTGCGAGTCTAATGTAACCCGTATTACGTCGAGACAAAGTCGACGGAAAGGAAACCCACTGTAAATGTGTTTCTGCTACACAGTACGCACGAACGAACGGTATTCTGCACGGAACGCATAATTTGATGCACGCTAGAGTTGTTTGCTTTGATGATGAGATATTTTTATAATGAACACCTTGCCGCACCGTGAGATTTGCTATATGGTTTCGATATCGGATTACAGCAGAAATCGGGTAGGTATTGATGTCATCTGTCAATGTCTGATTTGTAATTGAGGGTAAGATGGGACAAGAAAACACCATACTTTATACCTATACTATAACAACAAAGCAATGCATAATTACATATTTAAAGGAACATTTTATTACTTTCACGTTTACATTCGTTAGTCGAACTAAAATAATAATCCGAATGTTGAAGATAAAAAAACAATACAGTGCGCCAAATGTCAGGCTCCTAAAAGCAGGTTTCGGTGATGCGACGCGTCTGCTCGCAGTGTGCAGCTCGTGCGGTAAAAAGTGGTGAGCGGGAGGGGGAGCGCAGGCGCAGTAATGACGAAGGCTTGATTGATGGCCAATTGATAGCAGCCGAGTGCGACCGCTCCTAGAGACAGGTGCGTTTGTTTTTGTTCCACGAGTGACGTGTTTTTGTTACTTGCTCTGGCGCAGGAACGCCGCCCCGCGCCGCGCCGTACGACTAAGCAATTTCGATTGCAAATTGGTATCTGTGATTGAGCGGCATCCGCTATCGTCTGGTTTTAAGTTATAAAATTTAAGTGAATTTCTTTTAGACGAGGAAAATCAGATTGCTACCCTACAGTTTGTGAGAATGGATGGATCATGATGAATGTATGAATGGATGTTTGTTACGTACTCAATCACTTCTGAACGTATTTTAATAAAGTTTTATTAGGAGGTAATTTGGACCCTAAAATACGATAAACATACTTAACATAGGATATTTTTTATATTGAAAAACTATCCACACGGTTGAAACCCCGGGGCGCAGCTAGTAGCCGATATCTTGGTACTATTAAATCTTCTGCGCCGATATTTAAAATGTGTGAATATTCATGAATCAAATCAAATAAATAATAATTACTTGCCTTTGCATGTTCTAAAACTAAGTCCAACTAGCTGCTTAAGCGATATAGGCCTGGAGAGGCGAATGTATGCGCTATTATTGAAGTAGGCCTCGGGCCTCTCCGAGGGGCCCAGCGGTCCGGCCGCGAGCGTCGAGGTAGCCGCCAGCGACCATACTGTCAAAACGGTGCAGCAAGCTGGAACAAAACGAAAGTACATGCTTATTGAAACGTTTCAAAATTCTATATAAGTGGCGGGTGATTTCGCTGTCAAGAAAATGTTTAACAAAGTCGCGACCATATGACACCGTGTGAAGGTTTAATCTCTTCGAAGGACTGATACGGCAGTTCAACAGTTCATAATATCAATATTAATTATGTCAACACCACCAAATCAACAGTTTCCTATAGCAACGGTTAACTAGAGCAATGGTTAATGAGATCAAACTTTCCTATTTGAACGAATGACTATATCAAAAGTTTAGAAGATAAACAATTCACTAGATCAATTGTTAATTGTCAAATGTCTAGTTCCGAGTTGTAAAAGTGCGCTTGCCTGGAGGCACTTCAACCATCTTGCACCGCTCCAATGAAACACACATTAACAACAAAATATCAAACACGCACACAGTCACCTTCCCACAAACACGCACGCCATCACAGCCTATCATACATTTCCACACACTCTCACACACAGTTGCACACCCTCCCGCACACCCCATTCTCACACACACCAAATAATTTATGAATTTATGCATAGTTTTATACGGCTGTATTCAATTAGCATATAATACTTAGATTTTCTTATTTTTCTAAAACCTGTAATATATTTTTACATATTCTTACATGTTAATTTTAAATTATAAATCAGGTATTCATATAGTATTCATACTGGTATAAATAGTAAAAACTAAGTTCTTAATATTCTACTATTGTAAAAACACAGGCTGATCTTAGGAACACGCTGTCTTTTGTAACACAGTTTTAATAACTAAAACAAAAGGCAGAGTTACAACAACCACATGTAAAACATATTTTTGCAATAAAGAAAGTTGGAATTTAGTTTAAAATAACAGTACCTGGCGATTTCAACTATTAAATAATTGTTTAATGAAAGTATATTTATTTTGTCTTTAGTTATTAATATTACCTATATTAATAACCATTTTGAAATTTGATTAAATAAATTTGACTAAATTTTGATTAGGTTTGTATATTCGAAATATCATTGTTTATAAAAGAAGAACAATAGCAATATGTAGGTTAATATAACATTAGGCACACAGCGCTGTGCTAGGTAAATAGAATTTTATTGCATCGATACGAGAGTCGCTATTTCTTTAAATGTCTTCCTGGAGTGAGGCTTCTGTAATTGTACTATTAATTATTCTGTGTTTGTGAAACAGGCCTAAGGAAAGTAAGTTATTAAATGGTTTTACTTTATATCTGCGTTTTCCAAAAATATAGGTACTTCAAAATTATGATGAATGTCGAAGGGTGGCAGCCGGCCAGGTGGGTGGGTGCGCGTGTGCGACGTCATCCCCTGCATATCAAATGAAATGCAGTTATATACATTCATACAATAAGCGACCGAGTATCGACCGGCCCAGCGGCAACGGCTGCGGCGGCGGGCGGCCCGCACGCCGAGCCACGTCGCCCGCGTCCACCCGGCCAGCGATACTAAGCAAAAACAGAGACTGCCTGGGAATCGAAGCTATCTGCTCTATCTATGGCTATACTGCTGTAGGAACGTATTGCAATATGTACCTGCAGAGCCGGTAACCGGGTCATCGCCGGCCGACCCGATACACAAGCGGTCGATACAGAACAGGCTTGTCGGCAATTCATGTTTAATTCATAATAAACATAAGGAAACCAGTCACCCACCATTTCATGATAAACTGTCTGAACTATAGAAAGAAAGAGCTATTTCCCGAACTATTCCCCTAATGTTGGAGATCATTCTAAAACAAGAAAAATATTATTTTGGGTATATTTGTTTAATCTAATATGTTTACTATTTTTAGTTTATTAACTATACATACTGTAAACTATAAAATAATTTATACTGGAAGAACGACGTTTTATTTAGAGTTAACACTAAGAGCTGTGAGCCGCACCGAGATCATATTATGTGTAATAGCGCCTTTGCGTTTATCACTTGTAGTAATATTTGGTACAGTACATTATCAAACTGCAGTTTCCCAGGCAAGGCGTTTCGCTCGCTCAACGCAGGCTGTAGGTGGCCGCTGCGCCGGCAGCTCCAATTTATAGTCCGCCCTAGATAGCGCTGCGAAGCTAGTTAGCCGAAGCTATCCGTTGTTACAAAGCCGATGAAGTTGCACACAGCTGCACTAACTGACGATACAAAATGTTACCGAGACCGCTGTTGTACCACCGCACCGCACCGCGTGGCTCATCGCTTGCAGTTTCTCGTTTCAACGAAAACTTTGAACATTGTTTTTATGAAAGTCAGATTATTTTCGGACAATAAAAGAAATTCCTACATTGTATTTAGTGGAATTTCACGATTACATTGACCTGGATTCGGAGGCGAGCATTCGGCGCGTACCGTTCCGAAAATGGACATTGAGACTAGCTAGTTTAGATAACTTACATTCTTTACAATTTTTGTTGCATGCAACCGACATAAAAAAACTAATTGTATAGGGCGCCCAACCCAAGGCTATGTAGCACTTGGACTTTTGAAGCTTTCTCTCCATGGAGGATAACTGAAGATGAAGAATCGATATTCTGATGTAAACTATGCTATTGAACCTTACACAAAATAACATAAGCTCAAAAATTATCAAGCCTTAATAAAGTACATGGAAAGATTATTTTTTCTATGCCTATATCTATATTATGTCTTAATAGATTATAAGATTATTTTTTCTATGTCTATATTATATTTTTTTTGTATATTGAAAGGAGTCGATCATGGTTTTAGTAAGGCACAACAGAAGCTAGACTCGTTCAGTTAATTACATTCCAATGGCAATTAATAACTAAATACAGACAGAACAATGGCGCACCTAGTCAGGTAAATTGATCATCGACATCGTTGAGGACAAACATGAATGAAGTGGTCCAGTGCGTGTCGTGACACGTGTCGTGACACGCGTAAGGTAGCATTCCGTAGACAATGCTTGTATAATCAGAAAGAAGACTAGACTTAGAAATAATATTTGTTCGAGTCACTTTTGTGTTAAGATTTCTGTCTATAAGTCGAAAAGTTGAAATCACACAATTTTCGAAATAATTTTATAGCGAGTTTTAGCATAGTGTATCAGTGTGGGAAATCACTAGTTTCTATGTGGAGTAATTTAGAAATCCCGGAAGAGGGGACAAATTATTAGCGTATTTGACAGAATCTATTTTGTAAACGGTACAATTGAAAAGTGATCTATCAAACTACTTACATTTTGAAATACCTATTAAACGATAACCCACCCAAGAGACCCACACAAGAGGTGGCGCAGTATTTTTTTTCATCCTTTTACTGTATGGGAGCTTGTACGGGCTACCGTACATTAAGTTAGGCATTTGATGTAATTTAAGTTAGTTCGCGCACGGACGCCGTCCGTAACAGTTATCATTAAAGCAGTGACTCAAAAAAGTGTACACCTCGTACAGTGCTACTCCTAAAATTTATAACTATGTTTTTTTATAATCTTTAAATTGAGATCTATATTGTCAAAATCATTGTGCCACATGCACTTACGAGTACGATCATAACTGTAGAAGTTTGATTTGTCTTTGATTAGACAGACGGACAATCGCACAGAACGATATTATAGGGGTTCTTTGTTGGGACTACGAAACGCATAAAGGCTACATGCAAAGTTATGACAAGTCCAACTCCAATGTCACACACTCACTGGGCCGACTGGAGTTCTTTGACACCGTTGCCATGTACGGACAGTGAGACTTGCACAGGTGTGTACGGATTGATAATCCAATAAGCAATGAATCGATAGAGCACGCGACGAGAGTGAGAGCCGAGTTAATCGAGTTAGAATCGATTCGTCATGATATCTTGCAATCCTGGCTTGGTTTGATGAAAGTAGTTTTGTTCACATGTTCACACGCACGCAACTGATGCTGAGATAATGAACTAATCGATGCCAATAACGTTTCACGTACCTACGATTGTAAACAGAGCTAAAGAAATGGAAGCGATTTATATCACATACAGAATGTGGCAAAAACTTTGGAACCTTCAGGGTAGGTACCTTTTTCTCTGCAGTGAGGAAGTTTTGTTCTGAGGAAACATCGGGTGCACTTTAGAGAAAATAGAACCTGCATATTTAGATTTTTGAAAAGGCAGATAAACGACATAATTATGTAAAAAAAACAACATGGCATAAGGCATTTTGCTACACCCACTATAATCAAAAATGTTTAATTTGGAATGAAAATAGTCACAAACGAATGCAAAATGTAATTGCATTATTAGCAGAAATAGCCATCGCATGAGTTGTTGCTGTTAACAATGCACACATATGCATGCCTTGCGTTCTTGCACCACGAGCCTAGTCAAGCGCATTCGTAACTGTATTCATATTATTGACATTGCGTGCAGGAGCGTGCAGAATTGACAAATTGCACCTAGGCAAGCGAATTGAACCATGTGCGAGGCCTGCGGCGGCCTGGTGAACTCGAATGCTGCAGGACATATTGACAGTAAAGGCGATTCTGTAACGACTAGTCCTCTTTGTAACCTAGAAGTAGCAAGACAAGCCTGAGAGATTCTTTCATTATATTAAATACTAGCAACCGCTCGCGACTTCGTTCGCGTCGACATAATAAATATAGCCTATGTCACTCAGGAATAGTGCAGTTTTCTATTAGTGAAAGAATTTTTGAAATTGGCCAAGTAGTTTATAAGTTTATACAAACATACAAAAATACAAATCTTTCTTGTTTATAATATTAAAGTATAAAGTATAACGTACTCGAACAAATTGTCAAGTAAAGATCCATAAAGCCGTCTGCAGCATATACGAAACATCCCAGAAGGAAATGTTTACGCAGACAGCACTACAGAATAAATAATACTAAGAAGTATTACTGGCAAGGTTAACTTCAGAAGATCTTTAACTGGACTAAAATCTGTAGGCGTGACACTTGCACATAAATATCACATGAACGTGACAAGCAATATAACAGTGGCAAATCAGACGGGGGTTTGCCGGGGGGTATAATGCCTTAATGCCTAATGTAATCAAAACCTTGATGTCAGAATATTGAAAAACGTAGGTACCCATAGTGAATATTCAAAATAAGCTCTCCCACAAGTCGAGAGGTGCTGTATAACACAGTTCGCATAACAATACGAGTGTACACTAGAGACAATGCGTGGGCGTAGAGCGCTGGACGCCGCCGCCGAGGCTACACCTTGCGACACTATCATTCTGCCGAGATTCCACCATTACTGGCGAAGTATACTGCCTCTATGATGACGGGGGCAAGGTGCAGGGTTGCCTGGTGGAGTTCTAACAATGGGCCGTTACACGTGTGACTTCTTTAGGCATCTGTATGTGCACTTACTTTATTTATTAGTTAGATGAAGAATAGCACTACATTGCTTATTAAAGCTTTTTATGGGTATGGCTTTCATTGAACCTAAGGCAATGTTAAGAAAGATGCGCGATATAATATATCAACGCTGTAATAAACAAAGGTTCACATCACAATATCTTCTGAATAGGTTTTGAAATTCAAGATTCCATACAGGAATGAAGAAGCCGTTGTAAATTAACATCAATAAAAAATAAAAATAAAACTAAACAATACAACACGGTGACGAAAAAACCTATACTATTATAAAAATGGAACTGAGCCAATTCTGTACATTAAATATATTATTGAAAAACCAACTGGGAGCTGCATTCAGCTCGAAGTGATTTTGAGCGCTGACCGTTCCGCAGTTTGGAGCTGGATCCGGCACCTTAAAAATTGCTTAGATTTCGTGCCCTAACTCGGCTTCTAAGTGTTTTAATTCTATGATATATATGTATTTTGTGGTGATGACATGTCAGAATGAGTTAGTAACTGAACACGTTTATTTTATTTATATAATTATACTTTGTTTTTTAATTTTATTTATATAATTATACTTTGTTTTTTAAATGCGAGGTCTGTGTGTGTTTTGTGTTTTTACCACATAACTCCATAACAACTGAACAGATTTTGATGAAATTTGGTATGAAGGTACTTTATGTCCTGGAACACAGGACATAAAATACTTTTAATCCCAGAAAAACGTACAGTTCCCTCGGGTAGGGAACCGCTATAAACCAAATATTACGCGGGTGAAGTCGCGGCGGGTACCTATCGGCTAATTTAATATAATTCGGTATAATAAAATCTTGTGAGAGAAGACCCTGTAAGTGGGAACGTAATTAATTAAATCCAAAATAATATGGAGATAAGTAGACACTTAAAGAAACGATTAAATAAATCATTAGGGTGGCAGGCAGGTTTATAACCTGTAATAAGCATCAAGGGGTGCGTTAGTCGGTGCGCCCGCGCATTGCTCCGCGGTGACGTCACCGAGTCGAGCGCCAGCGCTACGTATCAACAGAGCCTCGGTGACTCACTCTCAAGCCGCAGCGCGCCGACCTTTTGGTTCCGGAAACCAACCTTCATGGAAACCCGCTAAAGAATGAGTCAAGTAGTAAGTAACCTTTATTCGCGAACCGTTTACCTGGTGCGAGGATTCAGAACTAACAGTTACATTATACCGTAACTGCCAAGAGTTAAAATTATTCAAATCTATAGAATCTTCGGCCTCATCTGGAATGGAAACGCCATTGTAGGGCCAGCCGCGCAGACGTATAAAAGGTTACCTACTTTAATTGGATTTACATGGGTTTTTAGAAAACTAAAAGTTAATTTCAATATGTAGCTAGTAATTGCTTTAGAAAATATGAAGATAATAATATATACTTCTGCTATTCTCCCTCAAGATCGATATCACATTTAAATTTTACTCAGGAAGTAATCCTTGTTTTAGTTGATATGTTTGGCTGTACCTCAGAGTAAATATAACTAGGTTTTATTTAGTTTAGTTATGTATACCTAAGGGCTATACTATTTCGTAGGGTTGTAGGACTTCCCAATACATTACATTACAGTGAGCGCTAAAAAAACTGGGTGTTACCCTTAGATAGGGTCTTAAAACTCAAGTTATGAAAAAGATTACTTGTGCCGCGTATGCACCTATGTAAAATAAATGTTTTATTTTTTATTCGTCCAACGATCACATGGATCCTGGGGGCGTATCGTCTAACATTAACATCTATCGCATGCACTGATGTAAAACCTTACCTTCATTTTGAAGGACCTGTTCAACTACTTTTTCAACCCTAATTTATCTATAGGTATGGGAGTATCAGAGCTACACCTAAAATGCATAATCATGATTGTTATAATTTCAAAATTTCGATCTCTATTCTCAAAATCATTGTACGAAGTTTTATGTACTTACGATTATAACTGTAGCAGTTACTACGCAACCCTAAAAACTGCATTCTGAGAAGTAAACATAAGTGCAGACGCACATTTGAACTTTCTTTTTTTTAAATATTTTTTATTATTATGTCGCTCTTTTTCACGGGTTATACGCCCGGTCCTTTGGAAGGCTTGCGCGGGGACATGAGCCCAATACGTAGAGGCCTCTTAAAGCATTTACTTTAGATATGTAATGGGCAACACTTATCGGGAACTGTTTCTAAGTGCCTCATTAAGAAGATTTTAGAGCGAGTGTGGGTCAGCGGGACCTCGTGCGCCTTTCGATCCGACGCACCTGGGTTCGAATCCCGACTCGGCCCTGCACCAATGACTTATAGTTAAGTGCAGATTTTGCACGCTCGCTCTAAAACGGTGAAGGAAAACATCGTGATGAAACCTGTTAGCAACGTAGAATAACTCTAACATAATGATAAGACTTTGTACCATAGTAACGTAAGAAATAAAGTTGAATTTTACTTAGGGCCTAGGATAAGAAATGTATAGTTAGGTTGTTTCACTTTTGTCCTCCACCAATAGTAGAGTCAAAACGCATGGAAAATCCCCAGTTAGAGCGAGGAACCAAAGATACAAAAGAAATAGAAAGAGATAGAAAATACTCGAAAAAACTTCAAGGTCAAGATAGAAAGAGATAGACTTATCGCGGCTCTACTATTGGTGGAAACTCGTGCGTCGCTCCTTATGACTGGGGGCGATTGCTAGGTATAAGTTTTGAATATAAGTAGAGCAATTGTCAACAAAATGAGTTAGTTACGATCAGACAGTCCACTGAAAATCAAGTAAATAAAAGTACCTCGAAGCAAGAACTGGAAGCGTTTTCTTCAGCCCGAACCAAGCTGTGCCCCCTACAATTGTTGGTCCATTTGAGACGGATCGCCGCTGAAGACTCAAGATTGAAATGGTACGCTCGAGGTCACCTATGCGTCGTGAATCGACCGACGCAACGACCGATTGGTCAATGAATACGCCCGCTACGACTGAAACAGAAGCCACTACGTCGACATCTACGGAAGCATCAGCCGGCACCGCCGCCTCCGCCGCATCCGTCGTCTCCGCCGCCGCGTCCGGTAGCGTCGCCCGAGGGCCCGCCGCCCCGACGCCGGGGAGATACTTGCGCTCCGCAGCGACGGCCGCGTCCGTGCCCCCTCCCGCGCCCGCGCCCGCATCCGCGCCTGCACCCGCGCCTGCAGCTGCGCCCGCGTCTGCGTCCGCACCTATGTACGCGACCGCATCCACGACCGCGTCTACGTCTGCAACCGCGAGAATGCAACCGGCACCCCCGGGCACTGTATCCACCAAAGGCAAGCGCAACACCAAAGCGCGCGCCGCTACCGCGCTCGCTACTGCCGCGCCTGCCACCAAACCTGTAGCCCCAGTACAGATGTCGACAACGGGCAATCCGAAGAACCTTGGAGGAAGACCTGCCGTCCCACCGTTCGCGTCTTCGGAAACGTTGGTTCCACAATCGAAACAGACTGCAAGATCGACCAAATCTACTAAGAGGATGGAACTCGAAGCCCGATTGGAACTCCAGAAGAAGCAACTGGAAGCCGCTCGGTCCGCTGTTGCCTTGGCCGAGACAGAGCTAGAGCTAGCTCAATGCCAATCGGAACAAGATTCAGATGAGGATTTGGAAATGGAACGATCAACGCATGTCGAACAATGGGTGAAGCAAACCGCTGAATATTTAGAAGAACCCAAGGAACCAGAGAGACCAATCAGGAACATGGAACTGAAAGAACTAGCCGATGCCATCGTAAGCGCCACGAAAGCAGCTCAGCCGAGCAAGATGCCCATGAAGATATGGGACCTGCCAGAATTCTATGGAGCGCATGAAGATTGGTTGCCGTTCCAGAGAGCATTCGAGGACAGCAAGGCGCTGTGTACGAACGAACACAACATGGCCCGACTACGGAAAGCTGTAAAGGGAACAGCGAAAGAAGCAGTGCGAAGCCTTCTGTTTGTTGCCTCAGATCCCGAGGACGTTGTCGCTGCACTAGAGCGAAGATTCGGGAGACCGGAACAACTGATAGTATCAGAACTTGAGAAGATAAAAGCATTACCACGAATTGGTGACAGCCCACGAGATATCTGCATCTTTGCAAACCGCATCAACAATACCGTGATGACAATCAGCGCCCTCAAGAAACCGGGCTACCTGTGTTCACCGGACATGAACAGACACATCATAGAGAAGTTATCACCCATGATGCGGTACCGATGGTTGGATTACAGCAAGCGCGTAGGCGATGAAGAGCCTGATCTCTTGAAGATTAAGAACTTCCTGAATGATGAAGCGGAATTGGCCGCAACAATAGCACCTCCCGAGCCAGTTGGGAAGAAAAGGGTTGGTGGCCAGAGATACCCTGTGAACGCGACGCGAGAAGAAGAGAATCAAGAAGACGAAAGAAACACAGTCGCCGCAGCTCAAGAGGGTAACAGAAAGTTCTGCTTCCAGTGCGAAGGAGAGCATTGGCTCACCGAATGCAAGAATTTTAAGGAGGCTACTGTTGACCAAAGATGGGAAACTGCAAAACAGAAGAAACTATGCTTCAGATGCCTACGCCGGCGACACATGCGAAACGATTGCAGGGGACAGCCCTGCAGAACATGCAAACGACCGCATCACACCATGCTGCACTCGGAGCCAACGAAACGAGCTACGGCACCGCCCCAGCAGCAAGAGAAACCAGATACAAATGAAGAGGCAAAGAATATTGTGAAATCCGTATACGCGGTAGCTGATGGAACAAAAGTATACCTGAAAATGGTTCCAGTAGACATATTTGGCCCTAAGGGATCCACTCGCATCCTGGCACTGCTTGACGAGGGGTCAACTATATCACTGCTCGACGCAAACATCGCTACTCGCATTGGAGCCACCGGCGAACAGGAGCCTCTCATTTTGGAAACAGTCGGTGGAAAGATAATAGAAAAGAAAGATTCTCTGAAAATGAATCTGAAGATTAAAGGAGCACATAGAAGAGACAAGAGAACTCTCAAAGGCGTGCGCACCGTAGAACATTTGAAACTATCGCCACAGTGCGTGGACACGAGAGTAATAGAAAAATGCAGTCATTTGAATAAAATGAAAAATGAGCTTCTTTATGGAGAAGAGAGACCAGCACTACTGATCGGTCAGGACAACTGGGACCTGATTGTTTCCCGAAAGATTCTGAAGGGCAAACAGAACGAACCCGTGGCATCACTCACCGGACTAGGATGGGTGCTTCACGGATGCTGCACCGGAGCTGCTGCTGCACCAGTAAACTACGTAAACCACTGCCGCAGTATGAACAAGGAAAAGGATATCGAAGATTTGATCAAGCGGCACTTCGAATTAGACTCAATCGGAATACAGCAGCGACGCCCAAGTAATGATGCCGATCAACGAGCCCTGACGATACTCGAAAACACAACGAAACAGCTGCCAGATGGCAGATACGAATCCGGCCTGCTGTGGAAGGGGGAAAACGAGACGTTGCCGAACAACTACACCCAAGCCTACAATCGACTCCTGGGTGTGGAAAAGAAACTAGACAGAGACGCAACCCTCAAGAGCGAATACGAGAAGCAACTGACGAATCTGCTGGACAGTGGATACGCAGAAGAAGCCCCGACAGAAACCACTCCAGGGCGAACATTCTACTTGCCTCATTTTGCCGTGGTACATCCACAGAAGAAGAAGCTACGCATCGTGTTCGACGCCGCCGCCAGATACGAAGGAAAGAGTCTGAACGATGCCCTGCTGCCGGGACCCGACCTACTCCAATCACTCTTTGGAGTACTTTTGAGATTTAGAGAAGGGCCGGTAGCAGTCGTCGCCGACATCAAGGAGATGTTCTTGAGAATTCACATAAGAAAAGAAGATAGAAACAGCCTGCGTTTCCTTTGGAGAGGAGAAGAGCGAAAGTCGAAACCCAAGGAATACCGCATGACATCGGTGATTTTCGGCGCAGCATCCTCACCAGCGACTGCTATCTACGTTAAAAACACCAACGCGAAGAAACAAGAGAAAGAACATCCAGAGGCGGCCAGAGCAATCATCAAGAATCACTATATGGACGATTACCTGCAGAGCTTCATGACAATCGCGGAAGCGAGAAACATCGCAGAGGAAGTAGACAAAATACATCGAACAGCTGGTTTTGAACTTCGTCAATGGGCAAGCAACGAAGAAGAAACACTGGTCAATCTGAGAACAGAAGAAGCTCCGAAAGAAAAGAAACTTGGCGAGGAAGAGAAGACTCTCGGGATGAGGTGGTGCGTTAATGAAGACGTGCTGGCATTCAACGTTGGATTGAGAAATACCCCAATTGAAGTCGCCAACGGAAGCAGAGCTCCAACGAAAAGAGAAGTCACGAGCGCCGTGATGTCCACCTTTGATCCGATGGGACTCGCGGCCCCAGCCCTGATAAAAGGAAAGAAACTGATCCAAGATCTATGGAGGACTGGGGTGAAATGGGACGAATCCATCGATAAAGACCAGCAAGAAGTCTGGAACCTATATTTGAGAGACATCAAGACGCTGCAAGAGTTGAAGATCCCCAGATGTCTGGCGCCTACAGCAACAAGAACAGGCGAGATGCATACTTTCGTCGACGCCAGCGAAACTGCTTATGCTGCCGCAGTCTATTGGAGAACCGAAAACGGCAACGGGGACATCCACATTTCCCTGATGGCGGGGAAGGCCAGAGTAGCGCCAGTGAAAACCACTTCGATACCTCGCCTCGAACTACAAGCTGCACTGCTGGGAGCAAGATTAGCTACCACCATCTCAGAAGAATCCGACCTGGAAGTCACAACTCGGGTTTTCTGGTCGGACTCTACCACCGTGCTGCAATGGATGAAAGCCGACCCACGGCGCTTCAAGGCATTCGTCGCTCACCGGTTGGCAGAATTAGAAGACATCACCAAACCACGTGATTGGAGATGGGTTCCCACCAAAGAAAACCCAGCAGATGATGCCACAAGAAACATGCCACGAGACTTTGATGACAAAGCAAGGTGGTTCAAAGGGCCCGCCTTCCTGTACCGACCGAAATCAGAATGGCCGGTCAAGAAGATAGAGAAAGAAGAATCAAGCCCAGAAGAAGAAGAAATGAAAAGAGCTACCTGTGCTACGATCAGAACCGATCAAGAACGAAGCATGCCTGACCCGAACAGATTCAGCAACTGGACTCGGTTGCTAAGAACTACAGCACGAATGTACATGTTCGTAGATGCCTGCCGACAGAAGAAGCGTACGGCCTGCAGTGAAAAGGGAAGAAATAAGAAATGGCTACCTATTGAGCAGAAATACCTACAGAAAGCAGAGAAAGCTTTAATTTGTTTAAGCCAAAACGAAACTTTCAAAAAAGAGATTAACGATTTGAAAAAAGGAAAACCGCTAGAAAATTCAAGCCGACTTAAGAAAATCGACGTAGCCCTCGATGAAGAAGACGTGTTACGCCTCAACAGCCGAACGGTGAAGATCCAAGACATTGGGGAGAATCAGAAGTTGCCAATCTTAGATGGAAAACACCGAATATCGCAACTTCTCATCGATCACTACCACCGACGCTTGCATCACGGAAACCACGCTACGGTCGTCAATGAACTTCGACAGAAATATTGGATTCTGTCTCTGCGCGACGCCGTTCGACGAGTGGCACATCAGTGCCAATGGTGCATCATCAGAAGACTGAAGCCCGGAATGCCGCCACCAGGGAACCTGCCTCAAGAGCGCCTGGCGTATAACCAACCGCCATTCACGTGTACGGGTGTCGACTACTTCGGCCCGATGCACGTCACGATCGGGCGCAGAAGAGAGAAGCGTTGGGGAGCCCTCTTCACTTGTTTGACGACAAGGGCAATTCATCTGGAGCTCGCCGCCTCATTAAGCACTAGCTCCATGATTATGGCGCTTAGAAGAATGGCTGCACGTCGAGGAAGCCCCAGAACAATATATACCGACAATGGAACTAATTTTGTCGGGGCAGACCACGAGCTGAAAGAAGAAGCCAAGAAAATTCAGAACGACGAACTCATCGAGGCTGCTGAAAGAGAGGGAATAACCTGGAAGTTCATCCCTCCTGGAGCCCCCAATATGGGAGGGGCATGGGAAAGATTAGTGCGGACAGTCAAAACCGCACTCACTGCCGTCCTCAAGGAAAGAAGTCCTCCAGAAGAAGTTCTTCACACGCTCCTGACTGAGGTGGAGCACACGGTTAACTCCCGACCGTTAACCCACTTGAGCGCCGATCCAGAAGACGAAGAAGGACTAACCCCGAACCACTTCCTGATTGGAAGATCTTGCGGAGCAGCAGTACTGGGCGAATATGACGACACAAACCTCATTGGGAAGCCCAACTGGAAAACAGCCCAAAGAATGGCCGACCACTTCTGGAGTCGATGGCTGAGGGAGTATCTCCCAACCCTCATGCCAAGAAAGCTAGATGGCAGAAAGTATGCAGAGTTCCAGAAAGGCGATGTGGTGATCATCGCAGATTCCTCGCTACCGCGCAACACATGGCCGCGGGGAATAATCGAGGAAACTTTCCCAGGACCAGACGGAAGAACTCGCGTCGTGAACGTGCGAACCAAGGGCGGCGTGATGAGGCGCCCTGTATCCAGACTCATCTTCGTGACTGCGAGCAAGACGTTGCAGCCGGGAGATGGAGTGCTCGAGCCGTCGTGCACTGGCGGGGAAAGTGTTAGCAACGTAGAATAACTCTAACATAATGATAAGACTTTGTACCATAGTAACGTAAGAAATAAAGTTGAATTTTACTTAGGGCCTAGGATAAGAAATGTATAGTTAGGTTGTTTCACTTTTGTCCTCCACCAATAGTAGAGTCAAAACGCATGGAAAATCCCCAGTTAGAGCGAGGAACCAAAGATACAAAAGAAATAGAAAGAGATAGAACATACTCGAAAAAACTTCAAGGTCAAGATAGAAAGAGATAGACTTATCGCGGCTCTACTATTGGTGGAAACTCGTGCGTCGCTCCTTATGACTGGGGGCGATTGCTAGGTATAAGTTTTGAATATAAGTAGAGCAATTGTCAACAAAATGAGTTAGTTACGATCAGACAGTCCACTGAAAATCAAGTAAATAAAAGTACCTCGAAGCAAGAACTGGAAGCGTTTTCTTCAGCCCGAACCAAGCTGTGCCCCCTACAAAACCCGCTTACGCGCTTTGGAGTGGTAGGCTCTGGCCGTGGTTGTAATACCACCCACCGAACAAAGCCATGCCGTCAAGCGACCTAGTCGTGTTTCGGGATGATGTTCGGTGAACCATCGAGGAGACGGGTCTGAGCAGCCGCTCAACTGCCGTCTCTCTCTAGATCTATGTGCTCCATCTTAGGCCACATCATCGCTTCTCATCAGGCGAGATAGTGGCCAAACATAGATCTATAAGGCGTAAAAAAAAAAAAAAAAAAAATGCAATCAAAGACAGCCCCCGATAAGTGCGAGGATATGGAAATTACTTATGATTGGGTTATTGGAGTGAATTTGTCATGGATGGGAACCGGTCTATGATATAAGACTTCGCCACCAGCCAGTTCCGCCTCATAAGAAAATATTTAGGCAGGTTTAAGGGCGACGAGAGGGGCAACATTGGTGTGGGTGGGTAAAGGGTGTCGAGAGGAGTGCTGCAGTTTCACTTAAACACTACTCCCGGCGTTATGCCCTTCAACACCTTTGGAGCTTAATAAATAATAATAAAATAAGCTCAGTGTCGCCACACACCGTGGACTCGCCACAAAGTCGCCCCTGGCCTGTAGAAGTTATAATCCTATTATTATTATTGTTCGTAACTGCTCGTGAGAGGGTGCGTGCTGGGTACTGCGACCGCTTACTTTCTAATTATTCATTTGTTATGCCGTATTTCAAGATTACAATCCGTAACCACCGCATCGAGCAGAGAGCAAAACTGAAATAACGGCCTTCAAATCAAATCTTCACAGTTATCTATCAAAACGTTGCATCTAGAAAAATAAACAACCGAGTGAACAACTACTGTGAGAAATCTAGTTTAATATCGCGGCCAATTAAAAGAAACGAAAAATGTAACAGTAGAGAAAGATAAATGTATGTCTATGTCCAATTTCATTTGAGTATGTTATTTTTGGTTAACAAGAATAACGTAGGTATCGCTATCCATTTACAAGTTCAAATCGTCGCTTCGTAAACTAACAAAATGGCTCTAAGCATCTTCCGCCCATTGTGATGTGATCAAGACCTTCGCGCATTACTCTTGGCAAAAAATCCAACATGTTCTCAAAATGCCAGCAGAGGAAACATAAGGCCTTAATAACACAAAATGGCCCATAATTCACCGCCGACTGCCATCTTCGTAACGGTAGCGGTGCCGTTGTCGTCCGCCTCGCGCCGCGCCGCCGCCGCCGGCCGCCGGCCGCCGCCTGCCGGTCTACTCGCGCCGCGTCGCGATGCGCGCTTATGGCGGTGGTACTGTACTGGTTACCATCCGCAATTTGCCATGTCGCGGCCGTTAAGCGCCACGCTCGCTCACCTATCAGATTGTTCAGTCCAAGATGGCCGACACCTGTGTTTGCTGTGTTTAGCTCAAATAAACTTTCAAAAACAACTACAACACACTATTATGTGAATTTGTAACAGCACAAAACTATGAGAATTATGGAAATCTTTACAGCTAGAAAGCCCATGAGAATTTTATTATGATGCCAAATGCGATTACAAAGTATCACTAGATAGATGGAAGCGAACTCATCACACCCTGCAATTAACCTACAAAGGAGACGGTGACGACGGGAGATTCCTATCTCCGGCATGCACGCAACCACGCAGGTACTAGGTACCGACTGATAAAACAACATGGCCGAGAGCTGAGAGGCGACCTGCGTGACTTCACATTTTGTGTGAAGTGTGCAGGCGCATTATACTTCCAGATTCGAAACCTAATTTAAAAGTTCATTACTTCACTCATGTAATGAACACACAAATATTCGCCTGTGTTTATTATGTATGTGTTTTATATTGCTCCTTTTGATTTATTGCCCGTGCATCAAAGTAGTTGATGGTCCAGTGAATAAACACGTAGTGCGATAGAGAGAGCATTGCCATCGAGACAAATGACTTCAGTAATTACTGCCGACGCGACACTCGATATTCATGAATGCTAACACGCTATATACGAAACAAAAATAGCATGCACGAAGTGAGAATTATCATAAATCACCACAACAGCCTGAAATTTGCACAATGACATCATAACAATATATAATTTTCTTCTTCAGTGTGTCTTAGTGTTCATATGTGTATTTAGTATCTATTCGTGAGTACCTGTAATTGGCTTTCTATTAACTATCCTTCTGTATATTCTTATTGTAAGAGCTGTTGGTTCTCCAATAAATAAATAACAACGGACGGCAGCGGTGCGGCGCAGCGGCGGCTGCCAATGTGCCTCGCGAATTAGTTTAGCATCAGTTTTTTCAGAACCGTGAAAGAACACGCTTTGCGACATTCACCAAGACGGTCATTATAAAACGTCATCAAATCAATCAAATTACCTACCCTTCACAAAATTTCAGCAGATAACACTGCGTTTATTTATTTGGTTACGATTGTTAGGTACATGTTTTTTTTGGAACTGAGTGATGAGACGAGCTGGTCGTTCGCCTGATGTTTCTTATCTAGAAAATACCTATTCATATTCTTATTTATTTATTTATTTACAACAAAAACCACAGCTCTTAAAAAATCTTAATTATAACTTAGTATAATGTAACTGACAGCCAAAAAGGGTTTTACATTTTTTGTGTTTGACTTAATTAAACATTTTCTACTGTCAAAGCGTGTGAGGGTGTGTGTGTGTGTATATATGAGGCTGTGTGTGTGAGAGAGAGGATGTGTGTGGCGTGTGAGAGTGTGTGTAAGTGTATGATTAGTGTTTTGGATGTGTCTTAGCGCATACCTGAAGGTGCAAGCTTCCTAAGTGTCTAGTACTAAGCCAAGAGATACACTAAGTGTGTATGGTGCATGTATATGTGTGTAAATGTAAAGTTAAGTGAGTTTTCAAATATTAGACAATTTACCAATTTCGTCACTGATTATTGTGGAAACTTCGCGCTTGAAGCTTTCCTTACTCTCATGGAAAATGTCTGTCCCATCAAATTTTTTATTGTATGTCCTGTGCAATCGGCTAACTATAGAATTTTGAGCATAATTCGTACCTGTGCGTGAAACAGCAAATAGTTTAGTATGTCTAGTTCGTGTATTAGGGACACAAAAACGCAATAATTTTGATGTCAATTCCGAGCAATCTATATATCCATTGCACAGACCATGCAACAAACTCATGTCAGCCAAGCTTCGCCTGTCTTCAAGAGTCATAAGATGGTGATAGAGGCAAGATTCCTGATAATCCACAAAGCTATGATAGCAGCGAAAGTTAAGGTGCTTTACAAACTTACTCTGTATGCTCTCCAGATTCTGAATATAAGTAATATATTGTGGGCACCAAGTTGAACTGCAATATTCAAGTATACTTCTTACATAGGTATAATATAAAATCTTCAGACAGCCCACATCGGAGAATGGACGACTAACCCGTAATACAAAGCCAAGACTTTTATAGGCTTTATTGACTATGCTATCTATATGTTCAGAAAATGTTAATTTTGAGTCTATTTGAACACCGAGATCCTTAACAGAGTTAAGCTTACTTATTTTAACATTATTAATGTGGTATTCAAAATGTGCTGGATGTTTTTTTCGGGTAAAGGAAACAAATGAGCATTTGCTTATGTTTATACTAATACGATTGTCAGCATAATAGTGTCCCAGTCTATCGAGATCAGCCTGAAGTTTCATACCATCAGTATCGCTTCCTATCTTCATATAAATTTTGGTGTCATCGGCGTACATGAGGAATTGTGCATGTTCGAAACATCTACCTACATCATAAAGATAAGATGCATACAGTAGCGGACCAAGAATAGAGCCTTGTGGGACTCCCGAAGGGATATCAATAAAATTGGAACAAAAGCCACCAACAACGACAGCCTGTGAGCGGTTGCGCAAATACGATTCCATCCATCTCAGCAAGTTACCATGGATTCCGAGTTCGTATAGCTTACGCAAAAGTATGATGTGATCCACACGATCGAATGCTTTCTCGAAATCCGTGTAGATCACATCAACCTGGGAACCACCATCCATACCACTCGCCACATGATCAATGAAAACTCCCATGTTAGTCGTTGTAGATCGTCCTTTCATAAACCCATGCTGTTCTGCAGGTATTGAATTGCATATTACAGGATATATTGCAGCATGGACTACCCTCTCAAACAACTTGCTAAGTACGTTTAGAATTGAGATGGGACGGTAATTTTCAATTATAGTTTTTTCACCTTTTTTGTGTATAGGTACAATATGTGCTCTTTTCCATACACTAGGAAAATAACCATCTCTCAAACATCTGTTAAAAATTGATGCTATAGGCACAGATAACGATTCTGCACACTTTACAAAAAATATAGGCGGAATATTGTCACTGCCAGCTCCCTTTGTTATGTCAATAATTCGAATTAGTTTATGAATGTCATCAACAGTTACCTGAATATCATGAATAGTCCTTGATTGAGAACTGTCATTCTGTACATTCAAGGAGTAATGATCAACGGGCTTACTAAAATTTCGTTCAAAAAAGTTATTAAATGCGTTGCATATGTCTAATTGCGTATTCAATACAGTGTTCTCGTAAGTCATTTGTTGAGGGTAGTTAGACCGAATTTGTCTCTTGGATTTGACGTATGACCAGAAAAATTTTGGATTTGATCTAATTTTTTGTTGAGAAAACTCTATATAAGACCGATAGCATTCAGCTTGCAGCTCCTTTTGTTTATGTCTAAGATCTGCAAAGTGGGCATAATCAATAGGGTTACCGTATCTTTTCCAATTCCTATGAGCCTTGGATTTTTCTTTAATTAATTGAACAAGAGGTCTGCTATACCAAACCGGATAAACATAAGTACCAGTACACCGAGCTTGTGGAACATGGGTTTGTATTAAACTATGTAGAATCGAATAAAAAGCAGTTAAAACGTATTCAACATTATTGTTATTATCAGTTATAAACGTCCAATCATGTTTACTAAGAAAGTTGTTCATGCCGTCAAAATCTGCGCGTCTAAAAATATATTTTGTACGAGCTTGAGGTTTTAGTGACGGTACTAGTAAATCAGTTGCTACAATAGAAAGAGGGGGATGATGAGAATCTTCCCCTACTAGTGATGTATTAGATTTTTGTACCACTACTGGTGAATCAGAGAAGACCAAATCTAACGTATTATTACTTTTATTCAAGATATTGCTATACTGCGACAAACCCATGAAGGAGGATTGGGTAATGAGGTTCGATGCAGTGTTCTGAGTTTCAATAGGTCCCTTCCTCAGGACTGTCGGTTCAGTCGATCTCCATTTTATACACGGTAAGTTGAAATCACCCGTGATTAAAAAGTGATCACATGGATGGTCATTGTAGACTTGTGTCATTAAATCAATAAACGATTGGGTGCGTAACGGAACAAGTGAATTAGGAGGTATATAAGCTGTTGCAATATGCAAGTCGTGGGTGGAGCCTAACGCATGGGCAGGGACTGTCACCCAGAGGCATTCCAAATCATTGATTTGCCATTCGGGTCTAGCGCGGGCCTGCAAATGTGGGGCACACATGATCATCACGCCTCCCCCCAATGACCTACGGTCTTTTCGAAATATGACAAATTTATCATCGCATAGCTCAGAGTCCACTATTCCATCACACAGCCACGTCTCTGTTATCAATACCACATCAAAATCCAGCAGCAACAAATTGTTATAAAATTCATTTGTCTTCGTACGAAGTCCCCTAGTATTTTGATAATAAAGTTTTAATTTTTTTATTGTATCATCCATTGTGACCAGAGGAAAAATATCCATACTTATACTGTGTATACATGCTATAAAAAGTCAAGCGACCAAATGTAAGGGAAAACTCACTCAACAAGAATATCGCATTACAATGTTCCAATTTTATTAAAAGAAATAATTCTTGATGTGGAAGACCTAATAAATAGAAATCAAGCCTTTTAAGTAACAATATATGTAACTGAGTATTAAAATGGTTATAACGGGCAATCATACTAAATTTAAAATTGTATTTTAGTTTAATGTGTAATTGGTTAAATTGTCCGTTTATATATTTTATGGTATTTATATGTATAGTGTAAATGTGTAGTGTACATAGCTGGGATAACCGGTTTGTGTGTTGTTTGAGTAGGACAGTTATGAGAAAGTAAATGTTACAGTGCAGTTTATAAGGATAACATAGAAGCAAACGCAGTAAGATGAGAGAATGTCTCAAACTATTTTTATAACGTCTGACGCAGAGTTTATAGGAATCGGAGGGGAAGTGTCGTTTTTTCGAACAAAAATACGGCAGTTTTTTGTCCATATATACCTGTAGTTGACTTCTTTTGCCTTCTGCTTACATGCACTCAAAAGCATTTTGTTGTCTTTAGTCAAATGTTCATTTATATATATTTTGTTAGTTTCGCCTCCCATTCCCATTTCCCCAGAAGTCATGTTGCGATGTTTACGTGCAGCGGCTATTATCTGGTCCTTAATAGCACGGTGTCTCAGGCGCGCGATAATGGGGCGCGCGCGCGCTGCACTCGCAGCACGCCGTGGCTGCACTCTGTGTGCAAACTCCAAGTCAGATGGTTGGATGGTGACTCCAATATGCTGCGATACCTTCAGTACAACATCTGCTGTTATTTCTTCTTTATTTTCAGGGATGCCAGTAATTTCGATATTTTGTAATCTGACCCATTGTTGTTGTTTCAGATTTTCCTCCTCGAGTACCTTAACACGTTCTTTTAGGTTCTTATTTTCATCCTTGATACACTTCAATTCTGTAGTTGTAGCACTCAGAAGTTTTTTTAGGTCTGCATTATCCTTTTTGAGGTCTTCGTACTGTGTGCTTACGTAGGCAATAGATTCCTGAAATCCTGTGCACTGGCTATTTATGGTCTTAAGTTGATCCGATACAGTTCTTCTTATCGTCGATTCAAGCATCGATTCCATCTCCTTTCTCATCTCCTCTTTCCAAATTTTTCTTAATTTATCTTCCGTTATGTAGTCTGCTGACTGCGATGCAACATCAGCTTGCTTTCGTATTGTTACTTTACTGCTGTCATAAGAGAGCTCATCGTCTGCCCCGTCATCAATTTTCGATAGATGCGATAAACGAACTGGCGTATTCGTATTGTCTACTTTAGGTTGTTTACTCTTACACTCTAAACATCTCCATTTGAGTTTTACCTCTTGACTCATTTTCTTAAAACGCTTAGGTGAGAGATTGGCGCATTGCAGGTCGTATTTCTGCTTACAGCCGTGGCAGGTCATAAAATCCTTAGCCGGGATGGGCGATTTGCAACCGACACAAAACTTGTCCATTGTGGCTCAAATAATAAACAGCCAAGCAGTAAGAAGTTATAGATGCGCAATAATCTGAGCAGTAGGTACAATAGGTACCCGTTGGCGAAACGAAAACAAAGCGCACAGATGATTCACGTCACAGCAAGCGACACACGCAAATTCTGGCTTTGAAAAACTTAGCTGTAACTTGTATTTAGTTATTTTGCTTATCAGGAAACAATGAAGACGGTAACGAGTTTCATTTCTGAGGGCAGTAGCGGCAGTACGTATTAAACGTGGAACCAAAACGCTTTTTACAAATGCGCGGAATGTTTACTATGTACTGATGATATTAAGCCAATCATCTACTCGTCCTTGATAGAAGGGCGAGGGTGATATCAGGTCGTAAAGGCCCTGTGAACGCCCTGTCACCGAAACGTGTCCTATATAAGATAGACAGACATGCTCCCTTCCCTTACGTCGATGCTCAAGACTGCACCTTCGTGGCAGATGTTCGTGTCGCTTTGAACGTCAATCTACAACCTAAAATATAATATTTTGGTTAAGACTTTAATTTGGGATTTTTGGAAAAAATATACTCACGTAATTTATCTGGAATTTAAAAGTATCTAAAGGTTTTTTGGGTTGCTGGAGTATATGGGCAGGTACGTGACCGGTTGAAGCCTAGTTTGGGAAATGATTGGTTCATTTCACGCAATTTAGGCACGAGTACACAGCCGCAAGCAAAACATTTTAAAGTTAAACATCGACATGTTTAGCGAACCGACATCAAAGCCGACGTATCGATAATATTAATTGAACTTTATACATGTGTTGTATGCATTACATGTATTACAAACGTACGTATGTATTACTGTTAGATACATGTGTAAAGTTAAAAAATACCACAAAGCATGTCAACTCTTGAACCTCTCTAGGTGGTAGGTAGGTAACCGAAGGTGTCGTATAGAAAAGAAATTGTGGGAAGTTTTGTAATCTCCATCAGGACCCCGAGCTCGTGCCATGTGCATCCACTTGTGAGACCATAAAGTCGTGACTAGACGATAAGGCGTAGTGTCATGCATGATATTATTATTATGATTACGGTTAACTGCATCTAAAGTGCTTTTAGCTTTTAAATGCAGGCAATAACGACATAAACATTGCACCTCAGCTAAGAACACCTAGGTCGATTACAAAAGTTGTATTAGATTGCCAAACTGTATATTTTTAACCGATATTTGAAGTCGGTGCCAGCCAAGTCTAAAAGGTAGTAGATAGATACTACCTATAGATAGTGTAAATAGAAGTATCTACTTCTAGGTAGTATCTATAGATACTACCTATAGATAGTATCTATCTATTACCTCTTAGACTTGGCTGGCACCGACTTCAAATATATGAGTGGGTAGCGCTTATGATAATTATATTAATTTATTTTTTACTTTTGAGTGCCATTTGTGGTTTTGAAGTCGGTTTAGTTTTTTTAGAAAAATAATTTATATCGGTAGTTATTTGTCTGCTTTCAGCAATCCAATCACAAACGACGGCATACATTCGTACGTTTTCTGTTATGAGAAGCAATGAAGAGAAGATAATTTTACAAAGGACTGAAGAAAGATAGGTTCCTATTCTCAATAGATGCATTTGGCAGCTCAATACGAGGGCAAAAACAGCGGGTCAATAGCTAACGTTACGATCGTCGAGGCGACGCAATCGTTTCGCAAGTTATAACAAAATTTAAGAAGGATAATTGCGACATCGGTACTCGGTAGCTTGTAAGCATATTATATCGATCGAAATAGTGTCTTTAAAAATGTATACAGAGGTTGTTAGCGTTCACCAACTTTACATCCAACAAATATCCTGTTTACAATTGCAACATAGTTTCGTTGCAGGTCGCTCGCATTAACTAATAGGGTAGTTAGGTATTTGATTAGTAATTATCAGAAATTAAGTGATTTTTAAAAATAAACATAAAATATAATCTATACTTACAAAAAAATATTTTATGAAAATCCATTTCTTTTGTATTAAGTCCTTATATAGGGTTTTCCAATAAGAGGTTTCCTTTTGAGATAAAAAAAACGAGTATTTAATACCATTGTAAAGAGGAAAGTATGCCATTAACATTTGAAAACGATATCAACCAAATGGCCGCCACAGCTACGTTTGCAGCACCATATCCTTTTTATAACATTTTCCATGACCAATTCGCACATTTGCGGCGGTATGTCCTCGATAACTTCACGAATTCCATCTTTAAGGTCTTGAATTGATTGTGGAGCCTTGGCATAGACCTTATCTTTCACGTGGCCCCAAAGAAAAAAGTCTAAAGGTGTTAAATCACAAGATCCCGGTGGCCAATTGTGATCACCTCTTCGAGAAATAACACGGTCAGAAAACTTTTCTTGCAAAATTGCGATTGTTTCGTTGCTTGTGTGGCACGTAGCGCCATCTTGCTGAAAGTAAACATCGTCCACATCAATATCTTCCAATTCCGGCAATAAAAAATCATTAATCATAGCTCGGTAGCGCAATCCATTCACCGTAACAGTTGCACCAGCCTCATTTTCGAAAAAGTAAGGTCCAATCACACCGCCAGCCCAAAAACCGCACCAAATTGTGACACGTTGAGGATGGAGAGGCTTTTCAACAATCATATTTGGATTTTCTGAGCCCCAAATGCGACAATTCTGCATATTAACGTAGCCTCCGAGGTGAAAATGGGCCTCATCACTAAAGGTGATTTTTCGATGAAAATCCGGGTCATTTTGATGCATTTGAAGGACCCAATCAGTAAACATACGACGTTTATGGTGATCGACCGGCTTGAGTTCTTGTGTTAACTGAACTTTAAATGCCTTAAGACTTAAGTCTTCATGCAAAATACGGTGTAATGTCGTTTGTGGAATGTCTAATTCCAAAGATCGACGAGGAATCGACAAACCTGGGTTTTCTTCAACACTACGTGCTACAGCAGCAATATTCTCAGTTGTTCTTGAGCGACGCACACGCTTTCGATTCTTCAAATCACTAACTTGTCCCAACAGCTTAAAATTTTCCACTAGTTTCACTATTGCCGGTCGAGAAGGTGCTTCACGACGACCAAAAAGTGATTTTGGCAAATGTCAAAAGAAGATAGCTTCAAAATTTACAGCTGCCCAAATAGCAGGCTATTCAAAATGAAACCTCTTATTAGAAAACCCTTTACATGCGCATCAGAACCTAAAAACACAGTTTTTTTAATGTTTGTCTGTCTGTCCGCGATAAACTGGCACCATAATTCAATTCAAATTAATAATAATTATGTAATTCGATTTTTTTTTATTCCATGTAGGTATATTTTTGACATGAGAAAATATTGTAATTGAGACTTGCCTAGAATAACAAACTTTGTTATTATGGTGAATAAATGATTCTATTCTATCCCAATTTAAATGCAGTTTTTTGAAATATGTTCTGTGGAGTCTGCCTCTTCACATAGGCTTTGTTTCATCGAAATTGGTCCAGGAATAAAGATTTTTGGACCGGTTGGTAGCTTATAGAAGTTTCCACGGATGGATAACTAAGTAAACAATACATGTCATTAATAATATACAGTCTATATAACTTAAAAATGTATGACTGTAACACAGGTCTTAGGGCCACATCGTCGTTTCACATCAGGCGAGTCAGTGGCCAAGCATAGATCTATTAAGCGTAAAAAAAAGAATATTTAATTAGCTTGGGACCTATCACGTCATCTGCATCAATCACATCGAGTACTAGTTTTGAATTAACTTTCATCAATTCCAAAAAAGTTTCTGTACATACAGGTAAATTTTTCAAGTGTGCTTTGAGGGTAAACTCCGACACTATAAGAAATAGCAAAAAATGCTCAAAGGTAGATTTTGAAAAAAAAAAGCGAAAACAGGATATGTCTGAAATACCTGTTTTCCTAGCAGGGAATCGAACTCATTGATTTTGAAAAAATATTCAACCTTTATTTACACTAGCCGATATTGTAGCTTATAAGGATCAAATACTGGGACAATACAATTGAATGTTAATTACAACTACATTTTATTATTATTGAATGCTCAATGAGGGTAAGCTGATGTAACTTCAAATTGCATGAACACCTAGCACTTATTATTATTGTTCAGCTAATCAATAAACTTTTCTGATTCTGATTCTGGGAAGTAATGTCAAACGGCACCTTTCATAAATTTTTAAAATGTCAATGTGGGTTGATAGTGTAATATTGTTATTGCTCACATTTCACCTTCAAATGCACCTTGATAATTTAGGGAAATCGTCTAAACTTTTGCAATGTGCCAAAAAGAAATGTATGTTCTTAGAAGAGCGTTTAAAATCGACAATCGGTGAGGAGATTTTGCAACAGGTTACTCAACGTCCGCTGAAGCCCCATTGTCTCGTCTCGACCCCCTCGCAATAGGCCACTTGCAAGCGCCGGTCCTTTGATTTCTATACTAGTGTACTCAGCTTCTCTATATTCTCGCTTCTTTTGTAACCGTTGTGTATACAATACAACATTTAAAATTGCACAATTCATACGGTTGTGATCTGGTATAAGTTGAAGTATCGATGAACAGATAAATACAACAAATTGCAATGGCTCAATAAGTATATTACCTTTGTGCAAATAGTTCTGTACTTAATCATTTGTCTAGAATTATGAAGATTTCTCGTGTGTTTGGGAAGTTTGCAGCGGCAGCGGCTGCGGTGCGGGTGCAATGTTCGCCTGCGCCGGCGCCGTGTCGAGAGAATTATAACAGGACTCCCACTGGAAGTGGGAATATGCAACCGCCGCATAATAATTATTGTTATAGTTAGTACCACCTGAGTATCTCGCGTGGCCGGGCGCACAACGCACCTTCCGTTTTTCTTGCGTTCTATTCTATACACAGAAATAGAATGTTGAAATCATAATAGTATGATTTTTCCTTAACAAAACTAAGTATACTTTTGTCCTAAGGTTAGCAGTAAGGGTGCATAATATTCCTATAATGTATTGTTTTCGGGCTACGAATAATAAAATTAGGGGCCAGTGTTGCGGGGCGTCACGCACCATCGCATTCAGTATCCGCGGCGCGGGACTGCGTTGTGCTGGATGGCGGGCGTGCCGCCGCCGCCGCCGCCGCCGCCGCCGCCGCCAGTGCGGATTTAGTTCGTGTACACGACATGTACAGAACTTTGCGATGAGGCGCCGCGCGCCGGTCCGGCTCTGGTGCGGCTCCGGCGCCATGTACATGAAGCCTTAAGGCTGGAGCACGCCAAATACGGTTGCAGTCCGGTCCAGTGCAGACGCAGCGGCAGAGGACCAGTAAAGTATGAAACTCTATGAAAGACTTTACAACGTATGCAGTCCGTCTGTCAGTTATGGCAACTGGCCAAACTCCCCTAGATTTTGTAGAAAAGGGTATCAAAACAAAACAAGAAAATTAACAAGGAAACATCCTTGAAGCTGGTTCTTCCTTGGATTGGAATCGAAGCACATTGGTAGCCATCCATCGATATTTCACAACAACACACAACAGGACTACTCCAGCTGACAGGGCATAAAGTGTTCAACAAACATGTAAAGACAGTTTCCCTGGTTTCATCGACTCAAAAGAATGGCAGTCTTAGTTGTTTACAGTATGTGGTCTACCTTGGAGGCAATGACCTGTGCTATGCGTCACAGAAATGTTGATGAGCTAAAGGCTGCTCTTATACGGGAGTGGGACAAAGTATCTATGAAGGAATTGTGGAAAATTGTATAAAACTTTACCAAGTGTTTGTCATTATGTACCCCCGCTAAAATACTATATTTTAAAGATAGTAATTCTTGTACACAAAACGTATGTTTTTTTTTCGGAAATGTATTATACTATTGTGTGCGTGTTGGTGGGCTATGTTGCCATTGTGTCTAATGTGTCTATCGCCCTTCAAGTACCTACTATTAATTATTCTGTGCCCTAACTCTTTCACTCGCTTTGCGTCGAGCGGCTGGTGATGGATGCAGTCAAGTGCATTATACTCGTAGGTACTCTACGTCCATCCGCAGGAGATACTAGAACATTGATGACTCGGAAGGGCTAGAAATTAACTCTTGACTATTTTTATCTCGACAATAAAAATACGGGCTTGGTCGTGCATACGATTAGGTATACGTTGCTTCAACGTTGGCATAGTAGCAACGCGGCATGCGGCATGCGGTAACTCGGTAGGTTGATCTTGATCTTCTACGATACTTATATATAAAATGATGTAATATAACATGTTTTACGTATATAAATTGATTTATCAGTTAAATGTATGCAAGCCACACTTAAACGCCATACAAAAGAAAGTTGTCAAAAACAAAAGCCACTTTCGTGTGTAGTGGATGGGCTGTCGGTGCTCTGCCACCGCCGCGGCCGCCCCGCGCCGCGCCGCCTCCGGCGCAAGTGCGGCAAGCAATATGCGCGCTGCTTTCGTTTCAGTGAGAGCCGAAACAGGCGTTTCTCTTTATATGCATATATTGCGCTTATCCACGAACTGTCGCTCCGCCGCGCCGCCGCCGCTCGCCGCACCGCCGCCGCCCGCCGAGCCGCCGCGTCGAGGTAGATCGGTACAAGTAGGTAAAAGTGTTGAGACGAAATACAGAACATTGATGTCAATCAATAGTTTTAAAGTGCTTTTATAATATGTATAACGGAGCTCACAGAAAGTAGATTAAAATTGCGTGTAAAATATATTCTAATGAAAAAAGCATACTATACAGTTAGTAATCACATAGAAGACAAAGATGCATGGAACATTCCGCTTCTGCCAAGTAGCCAACTGGCACATAAGAAACATAATATTGACAAAAACAAACATAAAATATTCAACAAAAGTTCTAAAAAAATGCCCCTCAGTTTCTTGCCGTATCTTCTTAATGGTTCTTTTTTCGATACGGTGATAGAGTCATTGTAATAATTGACGTTCATAAGTGCGTCTGTGATGCCGATATTGAATAAAGAACTTTTGATTGATTGATTGATATATAAGCCCGTTGAGTCACGAAGCCTACAGTCTTTGTGACCCTGAACACTTACAATATGAATTATCGCATGTTCAAGAGGTCCAAGAACGGAATGGCTACAAAGTGAATCCAAATATGTGGTCCAGACGCAAACCTCTGAACGCTGACTGAGGTTAGCCGACAGCAGGTGTTTAATATGTTTATGCCGTATGCCGTATAACAAACGGAAACAATTGAATCCGTACTAAGAAAATACTCCATTAAGACGATATACGCCGTTATTCAAGATGGCACAGCAGTTCAGGACGGCAAAAGATGTCATACCCTTTCAAACACCTGGAGTATACAAGTTTGACTGCAGCTGTGGTAGTTCCGACATTCGTCAGACAAAGCGAACTATCGCGGAAAGAGAGAAAGAACACATCGCAGGTGTAAAAATCAGTCAGATAAATAAATCCGCGATCGCCGAACACTTGCTAGAGTCAGGTAGACCAAATCATGATAGAGCTCAACGAGCCGAAAGTCCTCTCCACTGATACACATTTCGATAGACCCAAGAATTGTTCACGAAGCAATTCGATTAGATTCAAGCTGTCTACAACATGGAATACGGTGATTAGGAAGTGTTCGCACAGCGATTTACCTTAGAACGTATCTGCCGATACTGTTACTATATCAACTTGCAACTTGATCGAAACATCGAGGTTAGTCGAAATGTTATTTTGATAATTCCGTAAGCGCCAATAGATTCTAAACATGAATACTATTCGCGAAAGTTTAAAAGTACTATGTCAAATAATAGTAGGGGAGCCCAAGCGGGGATTTCGGGATTTACTAAAGCGCGGCAGATTAATATACAGGGGGATACCTTGTACCCGGTTAAGTACCTCCACAAAACATGAGGCCCATATATAAGGCCGCCCGTGAAGGATACAGGATCAGATTAGTAAAAAAAAATTGACCATCAGAAATTCTCGAGCGCGTCAGATTAAGGTAGGGTGAGTTAATTACATCCTAAAAAGTGTATATTCCACTAATCTGACAATTTGAGAGTGACGTAAAAAAAGGGGAGGGCAACAAAGTTGTAAAAAAAAAACGTCATCTCGACATTCTCGAGCGTAGCTAAATTTTTTTTTATTTTGAAGGAAATAATTCAAGAATAATTAAAAATATATAATCTGACGATTTCCGCAAGCCGAAATAACAAAAATTCGTCGATAAAGTTAAATGCGTGCAGCTGCGTGATGCCTACATTTCCTTCTCCGCGTTTCTATTCCTCTCTCACTCTTTATCTATCTATTACTCTCTCACTCCGTCCCCACTCTGGTTTCTGTTGCCATGACGCCATCACAGCTGATCATAAAGATTCGTTCGTGGCATACTGTTTACAACGTGTTTCCAACGTTTTGGCTTTTTTTGCTATTTTAATATTATTTATGTGAATTAAAGTTTATAAATATTTAATATGAGTGATATTAATTTGAAATGTGTATTTTGTGGTGAAAGTACCTTACAAAAAACAATTAAATTTACGGTAGAAACATTAAAAAAATGTGTAAATATTTTGGAATATCGTTGGAGCAAGCCGGTTATCCGAAAGTCTCGAGGAACATATGATAACCTCGAATTGTCGATGGAATCATCATTAAATGATTTATATCACGCACAGTGCTATAAATTATTTACTGCAATTAAAATACCGCGAGACTTTCAGTATTTACAAGATCAAAGTGTAGTGGAACATGACAATACACCGGAAGTTTCGGGAAATAGCTCCGAAACACATGCTCCTGATTCTGGAGAGTGTTCCGAAGCACATGGCACTGTTGATTCCTTGTCTACTGAGGTTGCTGGTACATCGACAGACGAGTGAATGTAAATGCCAACCGCGTGAAAATTGGTTGATCCATTCAAAAGTTATTGCGGTTTGAAAATTCCAAAAATAGTGTTCTATGAAACTTCTATCAGACTTTCGAGCTGGGAGAGCTCAAATGCATAGAAATATTATTTCTTTGAACTCAGCGAGCTCAAAATATCACATAAATTATATTTTGAGCTCAAAAATGTCATAAGTACAATTTCAAGCGCCCAGGAATGGAATTAGCGGGAAGTTGCAGGGATGGCCTTTAAAGTGAACCGTTTTTCTAATTTTTTTTTGTCAGATCAGGCGAATCCCTCTAGATAATCGTCAGATTATGAGACAGTACGTTTAGAACATAAAGATGAACCATATATATCTTAATCTGACGCGCTTGAGTATTTCAAAATGGCGAATTTTTTTTGCACATTATGAAAATGGCCGCGAGTTTGCGTCCCATCGAAATCGTCAGATTAGTGAATGAGAGCTTTTTTAGGTGTACTTAACACTCCCTTAGAAAATCTGACGCGCTCGATTAATTTTTTTTTTTTTTCATTTTCAACCCTTAAATACAACCACCCGCATCATGCAAACGATCAGATTAACATACGTACATTATTAAAAATACGTAGGGCATTGATGCTATCAATATCTGATGCGCTCGAGGATGTCCATGCAACAGTTTTTTTTTACATATTTAAAAATCTATAGCCGCTTCCCCCACCGATGTAAAGGTATATATCATATAACATTTTTTTCTTCTTATCATCTAAGCTTTGCATCCCAATAGGTCTCTACGACGCTCGAGTAAATCCCCATTTAGCCTCGTGGGCTCCCCTACTATAAGTGTGGTTGAGGAGGGAGATGGCTGGTACACGCGTCAACTCGTGAACGTGGGCTGCAAGTGGGAACTGGTCTGGTTCTTGTTAGGTTTCCTAGCTTAGGAATGGTTTAAGAAATAAATATAAACAGAATTGTGAGAAAAAAAAGGAGAAAATTAAATAACAAATGATTGACTTAGAATGAAAAGGTATAAGTAGTGACGAAATCGGCATGGAGGCTTTAGCTCTAGGTGGCTTAGCCCAAGTCTGGCACTACTCAGGACCTCCCTTTTTGAGTTTCCATGAGATTTCCGTCTGGCCAAAATAATTAAAAAACCTGTATGACAAAATCGAAGACAGTCATGGTCACACACACACAGGGCAAAGTCTTTTGTTTTGACTAGCTTCTCGCTAATTGCCATTTTGAAAAATTTCAGTGTGTATGTATATCGCCTATACATAATACAGGTGGATTTTTGAGACGGGGCACTAAGGGCAGGTACCTTAACCGTTATAGTTACAGGAAACCGTTCCAAGGAGACCATCCATAACTTTTTGAGATATTCTAAACTGCATTCACAGATGTAGGAAAAAAAGCGTATAAATGGCGTTACTTCATCTGGATCTTTAGTCAAAATGGGTGTACCACAGGGTTCAATTTTAGGGCCGTTCTTGTTCTTAGTGTACAATGATGAATGAATGAAATGACTTACCTTTTATGGTGAAAGACCTTGCAGACATTGTACTTTTTGCGGATAATACATCGATAATCTTTAAGGTAGATAGGAAGGATAGTGAACTAGTACACGTAAATAATGTATTAGATATTGTGTCAAATTGGTTCGCTGCCAACAATTTGTTATTAAACGCGAAAAAGACGAAATGTTTAAAGTTCTCTTTGCCCAATGTTAGACATGTAGAGCCAAACGTAATGCTTAATAGTGATAAACTCAACACAGATAAGGCGACGGTTTTCCTAGGTATAGGCATAGACTTTAAGTTGCAGTGGGGTCCGCATATCTATGCTCTATCAGGAAAAGTTAGTTCTGCTGCATACGCGGTTAGTAAAATTAGGCAATTAACGGGTATAGCTAAGGCTCGGTTAGTTTACTTTGCATACTTCCACAGCTTAATGTCATATATTTTTAAAGTAGATAGAAAGGACAGTGAATTGGCGCATGTAAACTACGTATTGGATGTTGTTTCGAAATGGTTCTCTGCGAATAATTTGTTACTAAACGCGAAAAAGACGAAATGTTTAAAGTTCTCTTTGCCTAATGTTAGACATGTAGAGCCAAACGTAATGCTCAATAGTAATAAACTCGATACAGACAAAGCGACGGTATTCCTAGGTATAGGCATAGACTCTAAGTTGCAGTGGGGTCCTCATATTGATGCTCTATCTGGAAAACTTAGTTCTGCTGCATATGCGGTTCGTAAAATTAGGCAATTAACGGATATAGCTACGGCTCGGTTAGTTTACTTTGCATACTTCCACAGCATAATGTCATATGGCATTTTGCTGTGGGGTTCTGCTGCGGATATAGATACTATTTTTATATTACAGAAGCGTGCGGTTCGCGCGATTTACGAGTTGGTCCACGTGACTCGTTAAGGGATTTTTTTAAGCAAGTTAATATATTAACTTTACCTTCTTTATATATTTATGAAAATATAATGCATGTTCGCAAAAACTTCCAAAAATTCAAAGTAAATACTGACCATCATAACATTAACACTAGAAATAAGGATAGGATTGTTGTACCTAGGTATAGACTGACTAAAACGAATAAGTCCTTTATGGGCAACTGTGTACGTTTTTATAATAAAATTCCAAAGTGTATAACGGAGCTCACAGAAAGTAAATTCAAATTACGCGTTAAGAATGTTCTAATGAGAAAAGCATTCTACACTGTTCGTAATTACATAGAAGACAAAGATGCTTGGAACATTCCACTTCTGCAAAGTAACCAACTGGTACATAAGAAACATAACATTGTAAAATCCCAAAAAATTGTAACAAAATCTCTAAAAAAATATGCCCCTCAGTTTCTTGCCGTATCTTCTGAGTAGTGGTTCTTTTTCCGATACGGTGGTAGAGTCATTGTGATAATTTGACGTTCATAAGTGCGTCTGTGATGCCAAAATGATTAAAGAGATTTTGATTTTGATTTTGATTTTGATTATGGCATTTTGCTGTGGGGGTCTGCTGCGGATATAGAAGCTATTTTTATTTTACAAAAGCGGGCGGTTCGCGCTATTTATGAGTTGGGTCCTTGCGAATCATTAAGAGAAGTCTTTAAACAAATTAATGTTAACTTTACCTTCTCTGTATATTTATGAAAATATAATGTATGTTCGTAAAAATCTGCACAAATTCAAGGTGAATAGTGACCACCACAACATAAACACTAGAAATAAGGATAGAATTGCAGTACCAGTGGGCAATTGTGTACGTTTTTACAATAAAATTCCAAAATGTATAACGGAGCTCACAGAAAGTAGATTCAAATTGTGTGTGAAAAATATTCTAATGAAAAAAGCATACTATGCAGTTAGTAATTACATAGAAGACAAAGATGCATGGAACATTCCGCTTCTGCCAAGTAGCCAACTGGCACATAAGAAAAATAATATTGTCAAAAACAAACATAAAATATTGTAAAATAAGTTCTAAAAAATATGTCCCTCAGTTTCTTGCCGTATCTTCTGAGTAGTGGTTCTTTTTCCGATATGGTGGTAGAGTCATTGTAATAATTGACGTTCATAAGTGCGTCTGTGACGACAAAATTAAATAAAGAACTTTAAAAAAGATTTATTGAGAATATATAAATAGATGCAATAACACAGTGATCAGACCAGACCGGTCCCCAGGAGCAGCACCCATTCAAGATGTTTAGAAGGAAGAGAGTGACCCTGCACACAGCTGCATTATGCAATGACATTTAAGTAAGCATAAGTGTAAAACATAGTCTCTTCCCTTTTGTTTGAACGTTTATACCAATTACACTATGAATAATATAAATTACACTATGAATACATAATGTTATTAAAAATGTACCTAGGATTATTTATATTATAAACTAGCAACTGCCAGCGACTTTGTTCACATCAATATGTAGCCTATGTTACTCAGAGATAGCGTAGCTTTACATCAGTCAAAGAATTTTTTAAATCAGATCAGTAGTTTCAGAGATTACCCCCTACAAACAACGATAAATATTATTATACATACTAACACCTTTACTCTCATAATATTAGTAGAGAAAAAAATACTTTTATTATAAAAATGAATATTTTTATAATAACAGTTTTTCCGGCGAAGACAATTTAGGTGATGGCAAACCTTTTTGCAATTGATTGTGCTGATTATAGGCCCTGAGCATGGGCTCTGGCCAAATACATGAAAGACAGCTGGTTTGTAACAAAAGATTCTTAATTGTTATAGAAAAGGAATCATACAACACGTCGCTTCATTTGAGAAACATTGTTGTGTGCAACATTCATTATTTTATTACTTCCAGTATCAGAAACACAAACTTATAAACTTACGAAGGGTAGGTGCATCTTTTTTATAACAGTATAACAATTTTAGGTACGCGAGACATACCTGCAAGGTTTAGAGCGCCGCGTCGCTGCCATCCTACGTCTTCTACCTTCATGTCGACACAAACACAACTACACAAAACGAATCCACACACTGCAACTAAAACATATTCCACTTGGTAAACTACGTCACGTTAATCTAACGAAATCATATGAAACTAACTAAGTTTTAAAGCACGAAAATAAAATAAAATAAAAAATACAACATCACCTTCGACGGCACTATAATTGACTGATTTTTGCAGTGCTGCCAGTATGAATTTCCGATTTGATACGGCAGGCTTTCCGAAACAGTACGGTTTTAGACAATAAGGAGCAGTTTTAATATAATCAAGACATAATATAATGATATTAATGCATTAAATATAGTCTCAGTTTGCAGCTGCTTCCCCCGCCCTCCTTCCCGTTAATGAAACAATCATTCAATAAATTATTTAAAAAAAAAACTAAACCGACTTTCAAACCACAAATAGGCACTCAAAAGTGAAAAATAAATTAATATAATTATCATAAGCGCTACCCACTCATATATTTGAAGTCGGTGCCAGCCAAGTCTATTAGGTAGCAGAAAAATACTATGTATATAGTAAGTACTACTTGTAGGTAGTATCTATCTACTACCTTTTTTTTATTAGGTAGCAGATAAATACTATGTATATAGTAAGTACTACTTGTAGGTAGTATCTATCTACTACCTTTTAGACTTGGCTGGCACCGACTTCAAATATATGAGTGGATAGCGCTTATGATAATTATATTAATTTATTTTTCACTTTTGAGTGCCTATTTGTGGTTTTGAAGTCGGTTTAGTTTTTTTTGAAAAAAAATTTATTTTACCCTTTTTAGTTTTTTTTTTTTTTTTTTACGCTTGATAGATCTATGTTTGGCCTCTATCTGGCCTGATGTAAAGCCATGATGTGGCCTAAGATGGAGCACATAGATCTAGAGAGAGACGGCAGTTGAGCGGCTGCTCAGACCCGTCTCCCCGATGGTTCACGGAACATCATCCCGAAACACGACTAGGTCGTTTGACGGCATGGCTTTGTTCGGTGGGTGGTATTACAACCACGGCCAGAGCCTACCACTCCAAAGCGCGTAAGCGGGTTTCATCACGATGTTTTCCTTCACCGTTTATAGAGCGAGCGTGCAAAATCTGCACTTAACTATAAGTCATTGGTGCAGGGCCGAGTCGGGATTCGAACCCAGGTGCGTCTGATCGAAAGGCGCATGAGTTCCCGCTGAGCCACACTCGCTCAAAAGCTTAGTGAAAAACAAGTTTTAATTAAATTAATTTAAAAAGTTTTTAAAGACAAGCATTTATGATCTAGCAGCCACATCATGACGAAGTTGAAAACGGGCTATCACAACTAAATTTATATACAAAAAAATTCATGACTGTCCTATTCTCTGTTGAGGAGTTCCCTCGCCGGAAGTCGATTCTGGGTGTATAAGCCATGTCATGGTGGAATTTAGGACAGGCTATTATGGTTAAATTCATTTACGAAATGTTGTGTCTGTACTATTCACCGTTGAGGAGTTCCCTCGCCGGAAGTCAACCCTGGGTGAAGCAGGTGAAGCAGTCGAGTACAAACCTCCACCTTTAGAAAGTCGGTAACAACAAAAACAAGAACCGACTTGAAGATTAAACTTATATTTTTTGTTTTTGCTATTTTTTTCAAAAAGTGCTGAATGAATTTCGATAAAATTGATTGAATTGATGGTATATGGGACCACCTCTGAAGTATGACCTACCAATCAAAAAAAGAATCATCGATCTCCATTCATAATTGGTGGAGTAATCGCGTAACAAACAAACAAAAAAAAAAAAAAAAACCATACCGTCGAATTGTAAACCTCCTCCTTTTTGAAGTCGGTTAATTACTTATAAAAATCATGTATATTTGCGGAAGGTGGAGCGTAGGACGTCCCCCCATAAGGTGGACCGACGACCTAGTATTATTTAAATGAGGTTTCTTCAGGGATAGGTAGCATTCGTACTTCATTACATACTTCATGTAACGCAAGGGCACATACCTAACGATATTCAAGCACAATTCGCGAAGATGCTATCGTCTTTTATACAACTTCATGAGATTTCGGTTTGCCTTTTTAGAATAAGTAAAACCCAATAAGGATTTCTGGCATTTCCAATTTATAGTTTTCTCAAACGTAGACATGCCATTGTATTATGATACAAATAGATTAGATAAAAATTAGGTTTTCCATTATTCAAGTTTTTGCCTAGGCTAAGGGGTAAGGGGGCCCAGACCCCCTAAACCCTTCTAAACGTTCGCAACTGAAACACACAATAGGTAAATTAGTACCTACGCGAGCGTAGCGAGCACAGAACTTTTGCACCTAGCTTAGGACCCGTCAGAAATCAAAGTCTCTACTATCATTAGATTAGATTAGATAACGCTTTATTTTCACACAACAACAAGAAATAATTACAAAACAATACTTAAAGCTAAAATGTTACAATAGGCGTTGCAGTTGCGTTGCGTGTTGCAGTGTATCATTATCCAAAATGAAACAAGAAACCAAGGATCATAGGCGCGAGTGGAGTGAGAACGGATATTTTTCACTTACCTAGCTTCAAAAACATCAAATAGCGAACTCTCTAATATCATTATCAACACATACACAAAAAGTGAAATATCATAAATTCCATTAAGCTTAAGGAGCGTTGTGAAAAGTTAGGTGCTTACCTTACCCTTAGAGTTCAAAAGTAGGTAAATTAACTTTTCGGCATCACGAGAGTGAATTTCTTGCCTTAACGCTACGGTGAGGAAATCAATGGGTTAAGAGCAACAAAAGTACCAACTTATTACTTATTATAGCCTAGTAACTACTTATTATAGCGAAACTTCTAACGTAAATAGAGCATTCAAACAAGAGGAGAGTAGAGTAAAACTATAGGTGCAACAAGTTTATCTTAAACTAACAAGGGTAGATATTTCACAAGTATATTATTAACAGGGCAATAAATAAATCGTACGTTTTGGTTCGATCTGGCAACGCTGGATTATTGTAGTTTTTGTTGGTGTTTGGAGTGTCACTTGTCACTTCGCTTCTTGGGCATTTGTGGAGTTGCCATACCACAATTCCGCCTCAGAGTAATGACACTGTAGAGCATTCTTTCCGACACAAATTGACGAAAATGGGTTACGCGACAGAGACAAAATGTTAATAGTTGTATCTTTTTCTTTATAAGAGCCTGTTGCATTGAGGCTAAGATTTAGTATAGTATTAGATTTACCGAAAAAAGTTGTACTTCCAAAACAGAATGCATCCTTTTCTACTTATCACAAAAGTTACTTGAAATAAAAGAGACCACTATAGTTGCTCAATACCCAAAAAATACCCAATTGTCTCCACTTTGTCTATATTTACTTACTTGTCAAATGATTATACATATATTGTACATTAGCGATGTCCTATTTTCATACCGATAAAACGTTTCGACCTCCGGTCTTATAAGAAAATGTTCAAAATTTTTTTCTTAAGACCGGAGGTGAAAAGTTCTCGTGTAAAGTTTTGAAGGAAGAGACTTGTTACGATGAACTGCTTGTATGCTTGGAAGTAGTGTATGCTTTATTAACACTTTAGACTATCTCGTTTTTCGTTCGCGCTAGATAAAGCATACTTTAGCTATTTCACACCAGCCGACCTACATTCCGGTCCACGATCAAAAGTTTGTTTAGTTGATCGGGTGTTTAGTTCGTGGTTTCCTTTTGATTTCTCGTCCGACGCGTGCATGATACAAACGCATTGTATCATGCACGCGTCGGACACCCAGTAGGTATCACATAGAGGTGCATCAGGCAAGACGCGTCCACACCGACTACAACTGTGCACCGCGCAAGTTCGAGCGGTTCTGGATGGGCCGGTGTGGACCCGGCTATTGACTTTTAGACTGCTGGAACGGAATAAATTAATAACGCACACTCTTTCAAAATACGTTGAATTTATTTATTTACTGTATACGCTAGTGGCGATATCTAACATCTAACCAATAAGAACGCTAAATATGCTTTTAAGATTGCATGACATACAATACAATAAAGAATAATTTCAGTATTATTTATGATTATTTTAATTATTAATTACAGCGAGCACTACTATCAGTATTAACTAGGTATAGGTTGCGAAGCTCATCTTATAAGTCTCCGCTTCACAGGTATTTTCTGCAAACAAAAGAATATACTTATAAAAAAGAATATACAAAAGAATACACTAAATAAATGTTCAAATAATTTCTTACAATTGATTGAATTTTATTTATTATGTCAAGCAACCCAGCTTAACATACTGAAATTGAGCTGAATTACATTTTCCAATACTTAAGTCCAAAGATATTTAATGTGAGAAGTTAGTAGAGGGGGAGCCCCGCTCTTGTTCTTTTTGACCTCTGCATGTTTTTTATCCATGCGTTTCGCAATTCTGCTAACACCGGGAACCTAAAACAAGAACAAGAACCTAAGTATTCTAAATATATTTAACATAATTAATTAGCTACAAGTATACATTTTATAAAAAAAAACGACTTCAATGTATCTTCGAAGTCCAAGGTCATATACATATCGATGAAATTTATATGGAACCACTTCATCGCTATACTAATCCACACTAAACACAACGCAAAAAGAAATTTCCAAATCAGTTTATATATGACGGAGTTCCGAGGTAACAAACATATTATAAAAAAAACAATCAAATAGATAACCTCCAACTTTTTTAAGTCGGTTAAAAATGAAAAATATAGACTGTGAAATTAACTAGAACATATTCAAGTGTGCCACTTGAATAAATTATGTTCTATTATCATATCTATATTCATACTATGGTTGTGAATTTTACCACATCACTAGACGAGTACATGAAATGCCAAACACGTCGATCGGTATGCAAAAATCCGTGTTTATTTAGATATGGAAATTCTTCTGCTCGTCATGTGAAGCTAAAATAGCACCTAGTGTAACTTACATACTTTTCAAACGTACGAGAAGGCTAGCACATACAAATATTCGCATTAGGAGGTGAAATACACAAATCAGACTTACCGATGAAATGTTATAGCCCTTGGTTTATGCTTTAAATCACTGACGTGGCTCTTGCAGCCTATCACAACACACGCCATGGTTCATTTACTTGTTGTTTATTGCTTGATATAATGTTTTTCCCGCAAAATTCCTTGCAAATCACCAAAAACACTGCACACAATTAAATACCAGCTGGTATCGACCAAACATCAACAAACGTCACGCCCGTTGGCTGGTGGCCCGCAGGGTTTAAAGATGGTGTCATGCGCATAATGCTTTCTCTTTTTAACACATGCAAACGGCCTTTTGAGAAAAAAGAAATGTGTATATGTTTAACTGTTCATCTTTTTGCGTGAATTCTATTTTTTTAATACTTTTTCTTTGCATTGAGGAATGTAGTGTAAGACCTCAATGGATAGACCTCAATGGTTTTAATTTAAGCGATGACACATGGATGACACCATTGAGGTTTGCGACAAAGATTAAATACATTGAGGAATGACACTACCTCAATCTAAGATTTTTGACCTCAATGGCCTGTTGTATAGAGCCTAAGATTTAGTATAGTATTAGATTTACCGAAAAAAGTTGTACTTCCAAAACAGAATGCATCCTTTTCTACTTATCACAAAAGTTACTTGAAACAAAAGAGACCACTATAGTTGCTCAATACCCAAAAAATACCCAATTGTCTCCACTTTGTCTATATTTACTTACTTGTCAAATGATTATACATATATTGTACATTAGCGATGTCCTATTTTCATACCGATAAAACGTTTCGACCTCCGGTCTTATAAGAAAATGTTCAAAATTTTTTTTGTAAGACCGGAGGTGAAAAGTTCTCGTGTAAAGTTTTGAAGGAAGGGACTTGTTACGATGAACTGATTGTATGCTTGGAAGTAGTGTATGCTTTATTAACACTTTAGACTATCTCGTTTTTCGTTCGCGCTAGATAAAGCATACTTTAGCTATTTCACACCAGCCGACCTACATTCCGGTCCACGATCAAAAGTTTGTTTAGTTGATCGGGTGTTTAGTTCGTGGTTTCCTTTTGATTTCTCGTCCGACGCGTGCATGATACAAACGCATTGTATCATGCACGCGTCGGACGAGAAATATAATGTGATACACCCAGTAGGTATCACATAGAGGTGCATCAGGCAAGACGCGTCCACACCGACTACAACTGTGCACCGCGCAAGTTCGAGCGGTTCTGGATGGGCCGGTGTGGACCCGGCTATTGACTTTTAGACTGCTGGAACGGAATAAATTAATAACGCACACTCTTTCAAAATACGTTGAATTTATTTATTTACTGTATACGCTAGTGGCGACATCTAACATCTAACCAATAAGAACGCTAAATATGCTTTTAAGATTGCATGACATACAATACAATAAAGAATAATTTCATTATTATTTATGATTATTTTAATTATTAATTACAGCGAGCACTACTATCAGTATTAACTAGGTATAGGTTGCGAAGCTCATCTTATAAGACTCCGCTTCACAGGTATTTTCTGCAAACAAAAGAATATACTTATAAAAAAGAATATACAAAAGAATACACTAAATAAATGTTCAAATAACTTCTTACAATTGGTTGAATTTTATTTATTATGTCAAGCAACCCAGCTTAACATACTGAAATTGAGCTAAATTACATTTTCCAATACTTAAGTCCAAAGATATTTTATGTTAGAAGTTAGTAGAGGGGGAGCCCCGCTCTTGTTCTTTTTGACCTCTGCATGTTTTTTATCCATGCGTTTCGCAATTCTGCTAACACCGGGAACCTAAAACAAGAACAAGAACCTAAGTATTCTAAATATATTTAACATAATTAATTAGCTACAAGTATACATTTTATAAAAAAAAAACGACTTCAATGTATCTTCGAAGTCCAAGGTCATATACATATCGATGAAATTTATATGGAACTATTTCATCGCTATACTAATCCACACTAAACACAACGCAAAAAGAAATTTCCAAATCACTTTATATATGACGGAGTTCCGAGGTAACAAACATATTATAAAAAAAAACAATCAAATAGATAACCTCCAACTTTTTAAGTCGGTTAAAAATGAAAAATATAGACTGTGAAATTAACTAGAACATATTAAAGTGTGCCACTTGAATAAATTATGTTCTATTATCATATCTATATTCATACTATGGTTGTGAATTTTACCACATCACTAGACGAGTACATGAAATGCCAAACACGTCGATCGGTATGCAAAAATCCGTGTTTATTTAGATATGGGAATTCTTCTGCTCGTCATGTGAAGCTAAAATAGCACCTAGTGTAACTTACATACTTTTCAAACGTACGAGAAGGCTAGCACATACATATATTCGCATTAGGAGGTGAAATACACAAATCAGACTTACCGGTGAAATGTTACAGCCCTTGGTTTTTGCTTTAAATCCCTGACGTGGCTCTTGCAGCCTATCACAACACACGCCATGGTTCATTTACTTGTTGTTTATTGGTTGATATAATATTTTTCCCGCATAATTCCTTGCAAATCACCAAAAACACTGCACACAATTAAATACCAGCTGGTATCGACCAAACATCAACAAACGTCACGCCCGTTGGCTGGTGGCCCGCAGGGTTTAAAGATGGTGTCATGCGCATAATGCTTTCTCTTTTTAACACATGCAAACGGTCTTTTGAGAAAAAAGAAATGTGTATATGTTTAATTGTTCATCTTTTTGCTTGAATTCTATTTTTTAATACTTTTTCTTTGTATAGAGCTATCCTTTTTTAGGTCGGAAAACTTCGTAATTATCCCTCTATAGACTACTATATTTTATCTTTGCTATAGTGTCATTACTCTAAGCAAGGATAAAATATAGTATAAGACAAAGAAAAAAAAGGCGTATGGCACTCGGAGACTGCCGCGGTAAAGCTATTGCATAGCATTCGGAGGGTGTTAGGTTATTTTCGTTACGGAATTTCTGGATTCGGTCTCCACGCACAAGGCCCGCGATAGAAGCTATGCAATAGCTTAAAAATATTTTATCTTTGGTATAAGAATTCCGCCAATGTCATGTTGATATGTCTATGTCTCACATTGAGGCTAAGATTTAATATACTACGTCTTTGCATTGAGGAATATGTCTCAGATAAAATATGGCTGTCTCCCAGAGTAATGACACCGAAGGTACTATTTAATACAAAAATAAAATATAGTATTTTTTAATAAATTTTCTTTGATTTAATACAAAGAAAAATTCTACTATATTTTATCTTTGATTTAATGTATTATAATACTATGTCTCAGATAAAATATCTAGCCTGGATTAGTGACGCGCACTCAGAGGAAGAACACGACGCGCACTAATTTAAATTCCCAAAAATCTGTCAATTAAAACTAGACAAAAACTATATTAATAAATTATTATAAAAAATTAAACCTACTTCAAAATCACAAATAAGCACTCAAAAGTGAAAAATAAATTAATATGATTGTTATAAGCTCTACCCAGACATCTATTTGAAGTCAGTGCCAGATCTAATTCAATCAAGGCTTTTTTAGTGCAAAACAAGTTTTAATTAAATTAATTTAAAAATGTTTATAAAACCAAGCTTTTATGGTCTATCAGCCATGTCTAACGATATTTAAAACGGGCTCATTCAAAAAAATTCATGTCTGTCCTATTCACTGTTGAGGAGTTCCCCCACCGGAAGTCAACCCTGGGTGCAGCAGCCATGTCATGATGCAGTTTAGAACAGGCTATATTATTATTATAATTAAATCTACATAGTTACAAAAATTCATATTTGTAAATATGTAGATTTAACACTATTTACAAAATTTTGTGTCTTTGCTGTTCGCCGATGAGGAGTTCCACTATCCACCTCCTGACTCCATCATCAAAACAGCTCAATACATAGAACCTCCTCCTTTTTGAAAGTTGGTTAAAAAAACAAGAATCGACTTCAAAATTAATATTATTTTTTGTTTTTGTTAATTTTTTCAAAAAGTGCTGTATCAATTTCGATAAAATTTATATGGGACCATCTCTGAAGTATGACCTACCAAACAAAAAGAATCATCAAAATCAATTCATAATTGGCGGAGTAATCGCGTAACAAACATACAAAAAAAAACATACCGTCGAGTTGAGATCTTCTTCCTTTTGAAGTCGGTTAAAATTTTGAAGAAAATCAAATAAAACAAAGTAAATAAAAACAAAATTCAAGTAAATAACTAAATACACTTTGAAATAATAAACAAAACAATTACCTATATACAATACAATACAAAATGCATTATTGTACACAAAGAATAACAAGTTACAGAAATAGGCTTAAGAACTACAGTAAAATGGGCGGACTTATCACTAAAAGCGATCTCTTTTTCCTTTATATAATTAAATACTTATATAATCTGTTCAATCCTTCGAGTAGACAGCCAAAGACTGCATTTTTTATTTCAGGTTCAATCACTTATCAGACAGGTGAACATATTTTATAAACTTTGTTTTTGAATTAAATACAAAAATTGTACATATTTTATTAAGCATTTAACACGTGAATTCACCTTAATTAGATTTATTTTAAAATTAAATCAAGAAATAATTAATTACTGACAGTAATGACTAATGACATTACAAGTTAAATGTTGCCAAAGTTCCATAAAAATGGCAGCCTTCATGTCGTAAGCTTTTCTTTTCTTTTCTATCAATGAAAAGTTTTTAATTATATTTTACGGATGGTCCTGTGTTAATCGTAATTATCCAGATGGCCGGACGATTTTCTACAAATGTTATTTCTATATCACATGTCAGAAGTCATGTTCTTTACATCGCAGTAAGTACTACGTGGTTATGATTTCTTTTTGTGGATGTACATTTTGCTGAAATATATTGTTCCAAAGTTTCAGAAATCTTCACTTTGTGTTACATATTTGTGATATATTTCGTGTTATTTAGTGCAATGGTGTTCGTATTTTAGGTGGCGTGAAGAAACGGCGTAAACAAATGTTAAACGAGTCGACCGCAACCGAGGAGACATTTAGTACAGATATAGCATCCAATATATACACAATGAGTGCGACGAGCACGAGCCTGGAGCACGAGTTGGCGCGTACGCGGCGCTTGCTGTGGGGCGAGAACGTGAAGGAAGACGTGTTTCGGCGGTGGGCGCAAGGCTTTCACTTCAGCGCCGAGGAGCCTAGCGCTCTCATCCAGCTCGAAGGCGGGCCGTGTGCTGCCATCGCGCCGGTGCAGGGCTTCTTGCTGGAAATCTTACTCTCGGAAACTCCGGGACATAGTTTTCAGGACCTGACCCCAGAGAAGTGCAACTCTCTGCTAGTTAGGGCCGTGTGTGCTATAATAAGCCAGTGTCTAGCTCCTAAGTACAATGTTGCTGTGTACCGAAAGAGTGATACGGACGCGACTACTAGCGCAAGTAACAGCAGCAATGTGGAGGAACATTTATGCGACAGCATCGATCATTTTCATCGACAGATTGAAGTTCATACTTTTCAGACTTTAACTGAAGTAGAGTCCTTCTACACAAGAAATATTCGAATTTTGAAAGACAAGTATGGTGTTCTACTCTTGTTGTATAGTATCATACTCAGCAAAGGTGTAGCCACAGTAGAAACTGAATTAGCTGAGCTTTCAGACCCTTTAATACATTCTACATATGGCTATGGCTCTCAAGGACTCATCAACTTGATGCTGACAGGGCGAGCTGTAGCGCACGTCTGGGACCATGAGCAGGTTGTGGGAGGGCTGCGGCTGCGCGGTATAGAGAGACAGAATAGCATTGGATTTCTAACTATAATGGAGCATATGCAGTATTGTACAGTAGGCTCCTTTTATAAAAATCCAAAACACCCAGTGTGGGTGCTAGCCTCAGAAACTCATCTTACAGTGTTATTCTCTCTAGAACGGCGACTGGCTGCTCCTGAGACAATTGGCGAGTCAGCTGAGAGGATTTTCCGTTCATTTGATCCAGAGGGCAACAATTTCATCCCGTCGGCGGCACTGCAAGACGTGCTGTGCGCGGCAGACCTTGTCAGCGACCCAGAGTATGTGGAACTTATGAGAAGGAAACTAGACTCTGAAAATTTAGGTATAATATTGCTGAGCGCATTTATGGATGAATTTTTCCCGGGATGTGAGCATGGTGCTCCGGACACGTTCACGCTGCACCACTACAACGGGCTGTCGCGCAGCAACCCGGGCGCGCGCGTGGCGTACCGCACGGGCCGCGCCGCGCTGCTCGAGTGCCCCATGCGCGCCGCCACCACCGACCCCATGCTGACGTGCTTGCAGACCAAGTGGCCGAGCATCGATGTGGTGTGGGACGATGGGCAGTCGCCCTCGCTCAACTAGCCCGCCTCGTGTCGCTCCGCGGCCGCCGCCGGCGCCTCGCCGCGCGCCTCGCGTGACACTGTGACTATATGAACCTAAACTTGGATGATGTCGCTAAAATTCCATTACTTTATTGTATTAACTTATGTATAAAAATTTGTATCGGATGGATTATGACGAGATTTGAACGATTCTCGCACTGGTATAGACAGCTATTTTGCATAAATTTGGCCCTTCCTCAAACTGGCAGACAAAAAGGTTTTTCTGTCTCTGTAAGAATGAGCATTAAGCGAAGTGAGAATAGCTCTAAGCTGTCCAATAGTGATCTGATAAAGTAAGCAATAAGCTTAATGCAGTTGAAAGTAATAAATGTATAAAATATAATTTTACAACAAATTTCTGTGCTATAGTTGTGATGTGTAGTCAATTCAAGTATGAATTGGGCTGTCTCAAATATAATTGTCTATTTTGATACTGAGATTGGGTGTAAGGTGGTGTGCACTAGGTCATGCTCTAATTACTGTCGCAGTGCATGTATGCCAACACACACACACACTTACTCATGCTCTGCAAACTTCCTAATTCTATGTTATATTGCATTGCACCTTTAATATATTATTGTTTTAAACACATTCTAATTAATTTGCATTACCTATTTATGTGTTAATAAGGTTTTGTTGGGTATGCATTTACATTTAAAATTCTCTTGTCTATTGGTGTAACTATAATGTTATTGGTGGTTGGAAACACTTGTGGAACACAAAATGATGTATAAATATGACTACAGTAACTTGTATACCAAATTACATAGTGTTATATCATGTGGATTTCAAAGTTTAACATTATATTAGTATTTGTCATATTGTGCAATTTTATTTTATATATTTTGTTCCATTGTAATATGTATGTATGTGCAACAGGAACAAAATCAAATTGTAAACAGTGTTTTTAATTGTTTCTGATGCTAAAGCCTATGGCGGTGGCGCGTGGCGTATTCGCTCAAAAATATTTAACACACCGTGATCGATATGATGTTGACTCTATGTAGAAACAGAAAGCTATTCATATTCGGGTGTATTTGGTGAGTAATTATATTACTATATAATTAAACAGAGTATGACAACCATGTGGGTGGGCGCTAAACTGGGTTGATTTATATTCATTGTTTACCTAAAGCAACTACCTACTTACTTAAAATTAAGTACTCATAGCTTACATAAAAACACACGATGTAACCCTTTCCTAAGAAAATTGTCAGATTCATGTAAAATAGCTGTGCACATTAGTGTTGCATTATAAAGAGTATATTGAAAGATATTTTCAGTTAGTCATAAATAGTGTAACATGCTTTTTTTTAATTATAAAGGTGTGTTTTATTTATCCTTCATTCATAATTCCGAAGGGCGGTGTTCTGTCGAGTTTTATTAAATGCACAGCTCTAGTGCTGTATCAGTACTGTAATTTTATTATTCTATGCTACTGCTTCTAAGTCGCTAAGGTGTAAGCTAGAAAATACTGTTCCTACTTGTTTACATTGAGTACCTACTCATTGAACTTTTTTTAAATTATTTATTTATTGAGATTTAATAAGTGATACAAACTATTTCAATTTGTGAAGCCTCTGGGCCTCGACGCAGCTTGACGCTGTGTTTCGAGAACCAGCGCCTTCTCTTTAACGCGTAGGAAAGAAATATGGCAAATCAGATATGTATATCAAACAGAGAATAAAAAATATGCAATTATTTATTTATTTTAATTAATTGAAACGGTTGAAACCATTTAAATACCTAATGAAATTATGCAAAGGTAAATAAATTATTATACCCATAGGTGAATTTTTCAAGTAGGCGCGGATGGTCATATCTGAATCTAAACGGAATGGCGAAAAATGCTCAAAGGAGTCTCGGGGCCGTTTTTTATTTTGATTTAATAGAAAACTACATAATTAGATTTTCAATACAAAATAGGTATTTTATAAGCAGGCGCTACCTGATAGATTGGATTAAGAATTTGCTCATTTTATTCTACAGGCGCTTAGGCATCAAAATAATCAAGTGATAATAACTTTTATCCTTAAAAGCTATGCGGATTATATAAAGGTAGCAACTATTGGTTACAAAATAACTTAATTCATTTGCGCAATTAGGGTTTGGAAACTCGTGAGTCATTTGCGCAGTTTCTTCTCACTGCCATCCTATCAGATTGGCCCGTTACCTTAAAACGTAGTTTATCTTTTTAATGACGTGGGTAGCAATTATTTCACGATTAGTAGCAACTCTATAATTATCCCTACCTAATCTAATTATATTACCCTTCGCCCGCACCACCTACCGGAGGAACTCTTTATGTTTTACGTTCTTCTGTAGCACTTAATAAGCTTTCAAATACTAAGCATTCCAATATCGATCTATTCACAAGCAGTCTGGCTGCGGTGAATACAGCCCTAACGTCATTACTACCTCATCGTTTTAATTTGTAAATGGCATTGCAAGGTGCCATCTCGCACTTTTTATTTCTTTGTTAATTTAATTGTAAAAATCCTTCATTTTCTATTTAATTGTCATTGGCGGAGGCTTTTAATTGACTTTTCTTATATTCATTTGTCAAACTACTTTGTAACAACAACCCAAATAAAATTAAATTATTTGGATGTAAAATATGAACGGTGACCAGCCATCCTGACGGACACCATTACTTGACTGTGCCGATGGTGTAGGCTACGCCGCCGTGTATCTTATAATGATCATTCATCGACAACATAGCTGTTATGATATCACGTTTATATATACCTACCCCACCTCCGAACTACCTACCCTGTATATTTGGGAGTTTAAGTGAGAAGGCAGACTTCGTGCAACAGATTTATTGAATGCGACAAGCTCGGCCAGAGGGGTCACAATTATATTGTGCGTTTCAAGCCTCATACAATAGGTACGCTGATTCTATTTCCTTCACTGGTCTAGTACTATCCTGAAGGCGGCCGCAGGTGTAGGTGGGCGCTCGTCGTGAAGACCAGGATCAGGGTTGCAACTTCTGCTCGCTGTAGAATCCAGACGGAGGCGAAGCAGGATTGTGAAGATAGTGGGTTCGGTTAGAAATAAATATCTAACCCAAACTCCAAACTTTGAACCCTGGAACGCGCCATTAAAAAAAGCGTTAAGGCCTGTCTAAGTAGGTACTTCTGAGAGAGCCCACGGCTACCGCCGATGGAAAGCACTAGGAAAGTAGTGGTGTTCAATTCGTGAAATTAATTATTAAAATATTGATGTACGTTTATAACGTTACAATGGGCAGGCGTATTGCTTACCATTAGGCGACATGCTCGTCTCGACATTGTTACATTAAATAATAATTAAAAAAAAGTCAAAATGTTGAAATATTAAGTCATTAGGTACATTATTTACTATTAAGTCTTCTGTGGTAATACCACCGTTTTATAATCCATACAGTTGCGCAAAGAATGTACCTACTTGCGTAGATCAACAGCGCGACGGGTATCACGCCGAGAGACGGGCGGCGCGAGCCTCGACCAGCAAACTCGCTTCGTTTGCTGGCTTGAATATTGAGGGCAGACGCGAGCGTGTTTTTTACGAGTGTTGGAAACGTTCATTCTAATGGTGCACACCTGTTCTGGGTACAGATGTACCTTGACAACGAAATACACTAAGGATTTAGGATTTCATTGATTTCTCCGTGAAGCGAGGTATGATTTTCCTATATCATTTTAGGTACGTACTTACGCTATGCATTTACGCTGTCACACGTAGATGTGCAACGGTTGTCACAAAATGGAAAATTAAATAAATGTAATTAGTATTGATTTTTATTGACAAGTACCTACCTAATATACATTTTAGATATGAGCGCCGATGGCCAATTCCACGGCGGCGGCGTCGGCGCGCGTGGCGCGCCGCCCGCCGGCGCTTCAAGGCGAGGGCTTTACTTTTTAGGAATCCATTATTTTATATAAGTTCTCGAGAAACATGCATCTTTTTACAATTTTCATTGTACACGAGATCCAACTTAATCAGCGATGTTTCGAAATACGATAACACTGTAGTCTTTATCTTCCAAGTATTTTTGGTCTCCTGGTAACACTTCCTGCAGAGTTATTCTAATTCAATCGACTCGTTCGTCGGAAGGTCCCGCCACGGAAATGTTTACGAAGAAAGCTTTGTAATGGTAGAAAACGGATTTCATGGTAGAAAATTTGATAACGAAAAATCTCAAGTAATTCTGCATTTTAATTTCAAAACGTTTAGCTTAAATTTCAATAACACATATTTCAAGTCACAGATATAATACTATTTGTACCTACTCCAAACAAAACTTTGTTTGAAGTAATTTTAAAACAAAAGTGCAAAGTAGCCTCGTAAATGTCAACATCGGATTTCGGAACTTTCCGACGGGTTTCCGAGAAACGTTATTCTCAAATCCAAATTCGGAAATGTTTGACACTCCAATTCGGATATTATGCGCAAATCTTTCCGAGGGCAATTTGATGTCGGAAACGCTTACGAAATTCGGAAATTCCATATTTATCTAAAAATAATAATTAACTACGGTAATTATATTGTGAATTTAGTGTTGAATCAATAGGGGTTTACCCTCTGTTTTGTGGTTTTGCCCCAAAATTACTTTTTCTCTTACCAACTTTTAGGTTATTATTATAACAATACATTGTTTCCATTTTTGTTGAGTAGAAAGAACACATTATAGTGCTATAAACAGAGAGAAAGAATAGGCATTATTACTGTACAGAACCGCTAGCTGATGCGACGAATCAAAACCAATCACAAATTCGCGGTAATTTGCTGATCAGCTGATAATCATTTGACATTTGATAAACTGGTGCATAGAGTATGTAACAAGAGTGATAACATGCGTCTATACATTTTGTGTGTTATACAAACCGACACTGAACTACCACAATAGTCTCTTTTGCACTCTAGTAAAAAGTATAATATATTCATGGAAGAAAAAGGTAGCAGTAGTTACTTCGTTTATGGGCCACTTTTTTGTGATGACGTCACCTACTCCACTTTTCGGCCGGGTCGGCCATTTTTAGTCACAGTGTAGTTCAACTTACGTAGTATTCTTTTCTAGTATTGTATTTACATAATTTGTGAATATTTAATGTTTATATGTATTGTGGTTATGAATGAAGTGTGTAAGATTTCATCAATGGAATTGCATGTACTAGAAGGTGGCCGGATTTTATTCGATTTTGTATCATTTTGTGTGATTATTCCACCCGTTCTTTTTAGGGTTCCGTACCTCAAAAGGAAAAAACGGAACCCTTATAGGGTCACTTTGTTGTCCGTCTGTCTGTCACGACCCAAAAATCTCGGGGACGCGTGGAGGTATCGAGTTGAAATGAAAACCATATTTTCAGGTTGAAGCTGTGAAAAATCAAACTTCTAAGTTAACGTAAAAAAAAGATACGGCCATATATGCCGCGCAAAACGTATATTTTGACACTCAAGGTAATCAAAATTTATAGGGTACTTTCCATTGACCTAGAACTATCGGCATATACTACAGGTACAGGAAAAAATATAGTCTATAGTTAAAGTACATAATCTATCATCGAGGTTAAATATGTGCCTACAAATTTCTACGTAGCCCTCGGTGGGAGAGTTCGACTCGCACTTGTCCGGTTTTTTTTTAATGGTAGAAGTCCTCTAGGTATAGCTTTTTATAGTCAATGGTTTGGTGAGATGTTGACATTTATGAGGCTACTGTGCACTTTTGTTTTAAAATTACTTCAAACAAAGTTTTGTTTGGAGTAGGTACAAATAGTATATATCTGTGACTTACAATATGTGTTATTGAAATGTAAGCGAAACGTTTTGAAATTAAAATGCAGAATTACTTGAGATTTCTCGTTATCAAAGTTTCTACCATGAAATCAGTTTTCTACCATTACAAAGCTTTCTTCGTAAACATTTCCGTGGCGGGACCTTCCGACAAACGAGTCGAATGAATTAGAATAACTCTGCTGGTGGCACTAAAGCCTTTACGTAAAGTTTTTGAAAAATCAACATGTATAGAATGGTCCCAATTTCATGTTGCATGCTAACGATTAGTAGAGACATGTTTGGGCAGAAACTCATATCTTATACTTCCATTTGGTATACATCACCTTCGCAGAATTAATAAATAAAAACTGAATGTAAAACCCAAATAGGTACCAGGGGTATGAAACCACCAGAAGTCTCTTTTGACGTCCTCTCGTGGGCTTGCTTCATTCAGCACCTTCGCGAGCTTCTGGCTTCGAGCTTTCTATAAACACTCTAGGCATAAGAGCAAATCGGACCACGGAAGAGGAGGGTGATAAATAACTTGTAGTGTGCTTTTGGCAAAATTTAGTAAACTGTTACTTATAAGGTATTTGTTTGTATGGGTATCCCCTTTGCTTACATTTTTGGCCTTGGCAAAAAAATCAGAGTATAGGCACAAAATATAGACTAGTACAGAAGGCAATCTCATGTATGTACTTCACTTTTCATACCTACGCTCGGCAGTTGCGGTAGGGTTGTCAACTTTGGCTTATGCACAAAAAACTATCGTAGTAGTGGCACTCGTATCTAGTTGTTTAAAAATTATTGAACACGGAGCTTATACAGCTTATACTACAATAAATATCTAATATAAATTGTTAAAATATGACAAGGCCACAAAATCATGTCCGCTTGATCGGCGCGGGGCCGGGGGCCGGGGCGCTTACCTACCTACCTAACTGTTCTGTGTTACGTGAAAACGAACCATCGAAATACAAGCAAATACCTACTTACCTCTCTGAAACAGCTGCACAATGTTTTATAGCACTCAAAAAATTTCCCTATGCTGTTTATCACACAAATCGATCAAGAAATGCATTTTAAATGCAAGAGTAGAACACCTACTATTTCAAATAGTTTTTTTTATAATAAATATTTTACATTAAGTGACCTTGACGTAGAAAAACGATTAAATAAATTCTGTAAGCGTATCTGATCAAGATATATTTTTTTAATTAATATAGTTTGATGAAATATTTTTAGGCGCATATTTTCCAGTTCTCATTTTCGGAGAATCACCTCTGGTTACCGAGTTATTGATTTTTAGTTAAACGGTGCTACCAGTTAACTGGTAGCCTAAAACATGACAATTCACCGTTTAATGTTGAATTTAAACAACCGTCCACTGAGCAGTTATAGTAACTTTTGCTTTGTTGCTCCATTTTTGCACAAAAAAGTTCACAATCGCGTGTCTCAAGCGGATGGCACTCGCGTTTGCACTGGTCTCAACTGGTTCGAGATATCGTGTCCATCTGGCCGATTCAGAACCCCACGACAACATACCGAATCGATTCGATTGGATAACGATCTGGTGTCGTAGGTTTCTTTTCGAGCTATTCAGAACATCCGTCCCGAGGATTCGACACGGTTTCGGTTACGATATCGAAATCGATACGACAACGTGTTGCATTTACGGAGTTCGTTTTGTGTGCAATACTCGCAGAAAATTGTATTATTATCTAGACGATATAAAAATGTTTTCAAGTTATCAAAATTTATTATAACAACGTTTATCACGAATTAAAATATAGTCAACAATTATAAGCGCTAGATATTGGTAGAAATATAAAAAACAAGAGCTTCGTAAACACCCACCTGCTGATATCTGACATTACTGTTTAATCTATGCTTTAGACATTGACAAACCGCCAAATTTAAATGTCTATCGCAAATTGTTTTCTTTATCATGTTTTGAAATTATTAAAAGAAGATCGAGCGAGAAGACGAGCCTCATCAAAATTCGTTAGAAATGTTAAGTAAATACCAAAATTACTATTACATAGTATCACAGAGTACTTTATAATAATTATATAGGTACAGTGATTTTATTTCGGTAGATTTATGCATCTTATTAAGAAATTTTATAGTAGTAAGTAAATAGTTCTAAAACAATCAAAGCGAACTTAACCTACAAATAAATACTAGACTTGGTTACTTTATTACATAGAATTAGTTTATGTTGAATTTTACTGTGAGTTTTATTTTATTTGTAGTAGAAAATGTAGTTTATTTAACAACACACGGAATATACTCGGTATTGACGGTCAAATCTAATGCTTTCGAGTGATATGTTGCACTCGATAAGTTGTCGTGGAAAATAATCGGACGTTCGAAAACTTTGCTTCGATATCTGCATTGTGAATAACGTTCTCGGTCGATAAATACGCGTTTATCGTACGGTTACGATTGGTTATCGACTACGACAATTTGAACGTCGATTCGACTATTGTGAATTTAAAATATTTTGAATCGTACGATATCAAACCGAATCGATCGACAAATGAGTTGTCGTGAGGTTCTGAATCGGCCAGCATGAGCGATGTCTATGAGTGCGTTACTCGAGCGCACTTACTATGTTGATTGATTTCTGTAGGTACTAGTCTATATTTTGTGGTATAGGTTTCAGCGACATGAGTATTCTGCTATTAACGATTTTAGAAACGTATTTATTTCCAACTGGGTTTCTGACTTGGCAAGGTAGATGATACCGTAAATATAAACAACAATTTTGACAGGTAACATAGTATGATTGGAAATAAATTTAACTGGGAATCTGTTGTACAGTCGGGAATCTGTAGAAATAGGAACCCTTTTTTTTTACTGGTTATAGGATTGCGTTTGACCACTATCTCACCTGATGGTAAGCGACGATGTGGTCTAAGATGTAACACGCTTACCTAGAAGATACCTGTTCACTCTGGATTTGAAGACCCCCAGGTTGTAGTTGTCAGGAAACACAGACGTTGGCAATGCGTTCCACTCTTTGGCTGTTCGTGAGATGAACGTGGCACCAAAACGCTTTGTTCGTACAGGAGGGATGTCTACCATATATGAATGTCGCATAACCGTGCGTCTGGTTGTCCTATGATGAAATGGAGACGGTGGTATGAGGTCATGTAGCCTTACAGCCGGTGAGGTGAAAATCTGTTGATTTGGAAATATTTTCCGGGAAGCGGTGGGGCACGGCGCCGTAGACGGCGTGCCGGGGCATATCCGCGGCGGCGGCGCGCCGAGGTAAATCGTCGGCGACGGCGGCTGCGCGGCGCTCTTATCTAATACATTTACATGTGTTGTATTCGCACGCGAAATCGAAATGTAACTACCCACTTCAGTAGTTAAAGGAACTTAGTAGTGTAGGTACTTCGGGACGCAAAACCCTAAAAGATCATAGCGATGCGTTGCAGATGTGTGATGTACCTACATAGTTACATACTTACCTAATATAAATAATGAAATTCTGGCGTCGAGTATACTTTATCTGAGAATAGGGGATCGGACAGTAATCGAGAAAAAATCTAAAATGTAGTTAGAACGAATGTTCGTCGAACCAAAAAGATCATTCAATCAATATTTTTGTGAAATAATAATGATTTATATTTTTAAATCAATAAATAAATACTAATAATTCTGACATTTTTAATCTGTTCTTCATCTCAAACGAAACAACAATCACAGCGCATGACGTCATTTGTAGGCAAATGCCGTGAATCAAGCTTGTGTTTATTTAACGTTTTTGCTTTTCATAAAATGTGTTTTTGCTAATTTTTTCGTTCCATTACTACAATATTGCCCAAACTTCACAAAACGTATTTAAATCACTTTGCAAGTTTTATTTCGAAGAGTTTGTAGTTTTCTACCTACATATGACGTCACAAATTTTGAGGTGACCTTTTGCGCGGCAATATTTGAAACATAATATTTAAACATAGTTTTAGGTACTTTTAGAGCGTTATTTAATTAAAATAGTATTTTTCATGGCTATACAACGTTTATCATAATATGTATATAGACCCGAGCATACGATTAACTTGACGTGTACAAAGGTTGGATATAGCATATTTGAAATCTCCATACAAAAGTAAAATTATTTTTATCGCAGAAATTTGCAACAACCCTAACTTGAATCAGTGTTAACTATTATTGCATCTCCTGGCTAGCTGCTAGGCACAAAGCATACGCTTCTATCGCGCTATGCCACAAATTAAAAGTTAAAAGTCCACTTAGGATCTTACGCATTTAATAAGTTAAGTAAGATATCATGAAAGTTTTTACAGGATCAACAATCGAAAAGGAAGAGAAAAGTTATGAAAGATTAGGTACCTTTTTAACTTTCTCCTCGGTTGGCAGTAGCTAGGAATACGGCCTATCGTTGACTCGGTTTTATCATTGCATAATCACCACGTAAACATACATGTATCATTGTAAATAAATCGTTGAATTGTTTTCACAAATAAATGTTGACGACGATAGGTTTTGCTGTCAGTTTTGCCACAGTCACTGCCATAATTGACGGATAACCGATACCGTCTAATCATTGAGGTCTCACACTACTCAATGGGTCTAATGCAAAGATAAAGAGATCTTATCACGTTGCGTGAATTTGAATGATGAATATCTGGGGCGCGTTTAGGCAAGCCAATCGTATAAATTTTAGCTGGACAAAATTATTTATACGGAGCTTATGAAACAGCGTCATAGCTTTATTTTAAATTCAATAGACCTCTAGAGTTGATATGCAAACTTTTTTGATGTTACAATATGCGTCCATTTTAAAAACAAGATTGATATTTTAAAGCTGTCTTGTCTGAGTTGTCAATAAAAAAATGTATTACTTCAAGGAAATTGTATTTGCATGTATTTAAAATGTTAATTTGTTCATTAAATCATGAGTAAACAACCCGTAAGTACTTCGTCCACGTAGAATTCGGTTTGTAGCTGTTTCCTTGGGAACTGTTCGTATTTTCGGGATAAAAATGATGTCCTTCGTTTAGTTTAAATTTTAGCCAGTAATTTTCACATCTTGGACACTCTAAACGGGCTATTTGATATTTATCTAGTGTAAGTTTTATCCAAGTTGGCTGTCCTAAACGCACTCCTGGATATTGTGATTTTGTTGACTTTTAATTGAATGTGTGATGGCATTTTGTCAATCACGCGTCTGTCAGCGTCCGAATAGCGATCATACGTCATGATAGGCCTACGTCATCCATACTAAATAAAGACAACTACAAACAGAAGTAACAACTTTTATGGCGGACGTAATTAACTGCCTAAATAGTTAATTATTAGAAGCTTTTATTTATCTTACAATGTTTAGGTCAAATCTTACAACTTGAATCAGAACCACTTCCTCTTATCCTACGGACTTGAAATTTTGCATACTTCTCAAAGTCCGATGACAATGCATTATCATGGTGACAGCCAGCTGATCTGATGATGGAAACGGAAGGTGGGTAGTGGAACTCTTTGATGCATACCACCTCAAAAATAGGCACATTATTTATTGGTGGTACTTCTGTTGTTAACTATTCTCATAATATGAGAGCAAAGGTCATTGACCTTGTCACAAAACAGCTGTAACATGGTTATCACGTTGTGGTTTTTACATTTCGCGGAAAAATCTTTACGAGAACTTTTCATAAATGAAAACTGAGAAATTTCAAAACTCGTAGAACAAACATTTTTCGCCGTTACGTGCAGAATTAGCACCCTTCGGGCTTATACACATATTATGATACATATTGTATATATTAATTGTACTTAATATAAGACACTTTCTGAAAAGTTGTCCGATCCCCTATTCTGGAGTTTCATATTAGCACTTAGCATCGCACTACTAGCACATAATATGCTAATGAACAATATTTTATCTGCGAATGAAATAATGAAAAATAGCAATAACTTCCATGTTGACAGTTGACCTCATTGAGGAATAGTGTAAGACCTCAATGGTTGACCTACATAATTATGTTTTATCTGTTTAATTATGTTCTCATATTTATGTTCTATATTTTTGCCAAAGTTAAAGAATTGACAGTGATGTTAATGCGGGTATAATACCCGATTTCGGGTAATTTTAGCCATAAACGGGTAACGATGACTGCCGGTTAATGTTGGGTAATTTTGCTGCAATCGCTTGCAAAAAGAAAGAATTTGATTTTTTGTATATCTTGTGAACTCCGCCTGTGTCATTTCAGAACAAAATGGATAATTTATTAATAGAAATTCCTTCGACCTAGTGCGACGTTCAGAACTAGCATTAAATTGAATGTACCACATGAATGTATACAGGAAACATTGTGGGATCTTCAGGGTAGGTTCCTTTTCCTTCGCAGTGAGGAAGTTTTGTTCTTAGGAAACATCTATTGGATATACGGGAAAATTAACACGGCTTAAAATTTATGAATTTTTGAAAAACGATACTGCGGAGCTAGCAAAATAATGCAATAAACATACATATTATATTGCAAGGTAAATAAAACCCTTGTAAAAACGGATAATATAAGGTAATTTTTGTTTCGATTTCGGACTATTTCTGGTTTGACTGCCACACTGCATGTTGATGTTGCAGGTCCTGTATAGGACAGTTATAATACTCTTTGTTGCAGGTTGCAGGCAAAGAGAATCGGCGCAGTCAACTTTGTTCGGCGCTTATTCGGCAATACCTAATACCTACGGGGGCTACTAGTAATGATACCAATATATATTTTTTTTTCGTATAGCAACTACTATTCAGAAGAAATCTCTACTATTGCCATTATTTATTTATATTCATTAATTTTAAAAATTGTAACTTATGTAAACATGACTTTGAAAAAAAGGTTAGTATACGCATTTCTTTCCTATACTCAAATTAAAATCCGGGTGCAGAAAAGAAATGCGAAAACTGACTCTACCAGTGCTTCAGATATACGCCCGCTAGAGATGATAGCACCAAGAAAGTCTGCGGGGATGTCTTTTTTATTCAACTCTTTTAATATGTCTCGAAATATAACAATGAACAATTGAATATAAATTAAAATTAACTGAATATCAGACAAGAAGTTCGAGTGAGTTGTCCCATAGTCATAGTATCAGTAACAATAAAGTGTAAATAATATATAATTTAAAGTCAAAGTCAAATATTTATTAAATAGGCACAAAAGTGCACTTTTAGTCATAAACACATGACACAAATAAAATATGTTAAAAATTTTAACCTATATATGTTAACATGACTTTGAAAAAAAGGTAAGCATGTTTACCCATTTCTTTCCTATACTCAAATTGAAGTCTGAGTGCTGAAAAGAAATGCGAAAACTGACTCTACCAGTGCTTTGGAAATACGCCCGCTAGAGAAGATAGCTCCAAGAAACTCTGCGGGTATGTCTTTTTTTCTGCACAATTACGTACACATTAGAATTAACAGAATGTCAAACAAGAAATGCGAGTGAGATGTCCCATAGTCATAGTATCAGTAACAGAAAAGTGAAAATAAAATATAAGTAGGTATGAGAGTAGCAGTTAGGAGTGACCAGACCAATCCAGTCCCCGCAAGCAGCAATCATTTAGGAGGGAAGGGAGTACCTCGACACACTGAGCCGCCGCAAGCATACATAATATTCATAATTTTGATCAAGACCCACTCAACATTTTGTTTCACGAAGCTCTGAGTTTGTGTTGATAAGCAGTAATTTTAATTTTTAGAAAACAAGTGTTCATGTACCAGGTACAATTGAACCAATACCGGGTCCCTCAAGACTGGCTTTAAAAGATGTAAAATTTGATCTTCAGTCGACAAATTTAATTGTGACACCCAAAACTTTGCCAAAGACAAGTTCTTCCATGGAAGCAGGAATCACACATGCAGACTATCGATTCAGTAAAGGAGCCTGAAAAACAGAAGACCAACAGAGAGAAATATGCAAAATGCGAAATTGTATACAGAAATTTGGTCTGGCAACTTGGTAAATATTTGAATACATAAGATTGATTTGTATAATTTATGACGTTACAGCCTGAGTTGTAAGTACTGTAACTACCGTCTATAATTTTATGAGTGTCTTGTAAGTAACTCATGTGTGTGATATGATTTAGCATTAGGCTATTTAACAAGGCTATTTTGTTAAATTTCATGACAGTGAAACTATTAAGGTTGTAAAGTATTTTGAATTATAATCTATAAAAATTGAGCTGGCCCTTACCTCGGCCAGCGAATTAGCCTGGCCATTCAACAAGGTAATGTCGCCAGCTTTTTGGGCACCTTGCCTGCAGACGGTGACCTAAATTCTATGTTTTACGTTTAAATTTATGTTTTAATTTTGTTGTAGATTAGTTTAGTCTTTTTACTGTATACATTTGTAAATAATAGTTTCTACGTTATATACTTTGTTCATGAATAAAAATTGTACTTTTCATTGATGTTTTCTTATTGTAACACCATTAGAAAAAAATAAAACGAAGAAATAAGGTTAAAGTACCCCTCTAGTGAGGGGTTCCCCGTAGGGGAGCGACCCCCCCCCCCCTAATACACCTCATAGTTTAGGGGGCGTTCAATAGATGGCGTGACTTTTATTTGTCCCTTGATTTTTTGTATGGAGTGGTCATTCTTTATATTTATGTTCCTTGAAGATAATGTAACCACTATACGTTTAGTTGCAGCCACGCCTGGTAATCTGCCTTATAAAATCACTGACCTTAAGAAACGATATTTTATCTGTGGTGCAAGAATAGAACCCTCCTCCTCGCCTCCTTTCTTCACCCCCTTTCGATGGATCGACCATTTAAAATTTGATACGGTTACGGCGGCCATTGTTGTTTATGTGTTGATGAGAAGTGTTTAGTGTCGATTAATTTCCGTAAATTTTAATCCACATAATCAGTAATAATGCGTATTAACTATCGCCAACAACAAGACGCTATATAACGAAACAAAATGTATCATAAGTGTTGTGTTCCCCTATGTGATAACCAACGAAAGGACGTTAAATTACATATATTTCCTGAGAGAGAAGATCACGCACGGGATCACTGGATAAAATGTATAAACTGTTAGAACCTGAGAAGTGCGGCCTAAACGGCCCTAATGGACAAAGCGTTTGTGTGTCATAAGCACTTTAAAAAACGGTTCATTTCGGCAACGAATCGTCTAAGGGTTGTTGCGTATCCAACATTGTTTAGCGATTTGGAAATTGCATCTGGAAACCCAACAAGAACTTCCTGTTCCCTCACTGAATCAGGTAAACACACTTACCTATCTATATATAGTTCAATAGTATATAATATAACGCAGAGTCAAGGGTACAGGCTAGTATAGTTTATAGCCTGTACCCTTGACTCCGCGCAGAATTTGTTCGTTTTTCAGGGATTAATAGCTTATGTACTATTACAGAACCTAAAGTAAATATATACCAAATTTCATTAAAATCTATTCCACCGTTATGAAGTTGAGTTAATCACAAATACACACAGACTTTCGCATGTATAATAATATATTAGTAGGCATACAATACCTAGTGGTATTGTATGCTTATTTATTTTATAATGTATTGCTTTACTAATATACAAATAACTTTGAATTTTCAGCTCAAAATCAAAAGCAATCATACAGCGTTAATGATCATGATCTCATACATATGTGAAGAAGTCGCCATGAAAATACTAGTGTGTCTTCAGAAGATGCCAGAGTATCAATTCCAGGTAAATATCTAAATAATAACCATTAATCCGCTAATTATATGCATAAATTTCTATTGTTCTTCAATTGTTCACTATCGAGTAACCTCTTCACTTGCCTATTACAACACTTTTACACAGTGAACACCTTCTGTATATAAAATTATTATTTTTTTACACTTACAATTGGAACAGAATAGCACAAATAACGTATGCTATAGTATACCTAATTAATGAAAATATATTCTATTACAGATGTCAGCCAACCATCGAGTTCTAGTCAGAGTATGTATTAGGTACTGTTGGAACTACCTAGAAAGGTCATCTTTGCCACCAATGCAAGCTATGGCGTTAAAATTAATTAAACAAATATAAAAAGAAACTAAAAAATAAAAAAAACAATAAATAATTTGCTTGTTTGTTATTACTTCCTTACATATATTATGAATGCCTAAGAAATAGTAGAAACTATTTGAAAATATCTAGGAAGGAATCTACCTACTATAGTATAATATATGTATAATGTTATTATTCCGTAGATGAATTAAAAACTGACAAGCATGTGGAAAAAATGACTCAATTCCGTGACACTATACTGACATATAAAATATACTGACTTTAATAAGACATAAATCAATATAAATTAAAATGACTAAATGTACTCTCGCACTGACTTGCAAACGCCCTTACAGGGCTCATGTACCAACATAAGATGTAATTTAAGACCTACATGATAAATATATGTACATGAATGCAATTAATAATAATAATAAATAATAAAATAATAATAAATATATATATATATATATATATATATATATATACATATATATATATATATATATATATATATATATATATATATATATATATATAAATCCTGGAACACTTTTGGCGACCTTTCATATTGCATCTAAATGGTAACCACTACTTCTGTTTGTTTTAGAAGAGCTACAGTTGCGAATGTTCATTCATTTGAACACCGGATATAGCGTAAATTAAACAGAAACTGTCTATTTCCAATAAATAATAAAATAGATTTATACTGCAGTGCACTCACTTTACAAAACTTTTGACTCCCTAACCACTTCGCTATACTTTTAACATCCATGTATATTAAACGTATATTTCCATTTACTTTTACAACAGTATGACTACCGTTTTTTTCTACGTTTATATCAACCCCGTATTCATTAATATTTACTTCATTCATATCCTAGCACTTTCAGTATCCTAGCCAATGCACCGTACTTTTGGTGCCTTTATATAAAAGATGTATATTTAAATTTACTCTAAAACTAACTATGCTACCTTTCATAATATTTGGATATGAAATCCTTAGCCAGTACAGTCAATTTCTAAATACTTAGGTTACTTAGTTCCAAACCCATATGAAAAACACAATAAAAAAAATTGTATTAGGTACAATTTGTTTATTCAGTGTGTTGTGACCACTCAGATAAAGTACTCGAAGTGTGACAATAATTAGCTTTACTAATGTATGGGCAAAAATTTTTTCCCAAAATATATCATCGCAAACGATTTTACGCAAATTTTCATTTGGTAAAAAAACATTTGTCAAATCAATTTATCGCATATTTTCAGTTAGCAACTCTTTTTTGGCAAATTATTATGGTTTTACAAAAAAAGCGTTTTAACAAAATGCAAAATCTTTTTCTGGCGCTTCGCCGGCCGCTGCCGCGGCACGCTCGCTGCGCTCACTCGGCTCGTGCGATGTGGTGGTCACAAGTTACCTAACGCTCCACCTCGCTTCGCTCGTCGTTGCACCTATATATAACTTTGCCTTAGATTAGTAGTTTGCTATAATGAACATTTGACGTAATAAATTTGACAAAGTAAAATGATGCCAAATGATTTTGACCAAGTGAATAAAATGCGAAATGTAGGTAAATTTGCTAAAGATTTATTTGGGAAATGAAACAAGGGCGATAAGTTTTTAGGGAAATATAATGAAAATATAAATATAATGAATGGGTGAAATATGACCAAAAATATTTTGCCCAAAGGGCGGTACACCCAATATTTAACTTAGATACGTGGCTGGTAAAAATTTGCCTCACGGCACAGTCCAAGTTACGTGGAGTGTCCTGTACCTGTACTTATTAAAAAAAAAACTGATGAACTTTTAACGTACAGGTACAGGACGCACCACGTAACTTGGTTTGTGACGTGAGGCAAATTTTTACCAGCCACGTATCTAAATTAAATATTGGGTGTACCGCCCTTTGGGCAAAATATTTTTTGTTATATTTCACTTCCCTAAAAACTTATCGCCCTTGTTGCATGTTTACCAGCCACGTATCTTGAACTATCAGTCGATTTATTATTACTCTAGATTCTTCCTTTAGGGTACCAACACAATTATTTGCATACACAGAAAACTTTGTAGATATGTCAAAAGAATTTGCTCAAATGGTTAACGGTGAAAAATCAACACAACTCCATACAACACTAAATAAAAATGCCTACTATTCCCTACGTACTAAAAATTATCTTAAACGGCACGATAAACAAGTCGAATCTAAACTCATCTTATCTTGATGATTTGGACTTGCAAATAAAGCATTTTAAATAACTAAGTCGCTTTTTGTTTACGATTCAAAAGCTGGTTGCAAAAAGTCTGAATAAGTTAGTGCTAGTGTTAGTGCTACTTTAATAAGACAATAAAATTTTAGAGTTTTTAAATAATCTTACAAAACTGACAATGTTCACACGAATTAAATACTTTTGTTATTGTATTTTTAGTATAGGTAATTGATTTGGTATCAATTCTGTTACTGTATCTTTTGCTCTATTTGAAACAAAACGGAATGGATGCCGTTAAGTTTAGTTTTAAGTTTATTTAGTAGCGCCAATATCATACTACAAAATAAATTATTTTTCAAAAAAAACTAAACCGACTTCAAAACCACAAATGGCACTCAAAAGTAAAAAATAAATTAATATAATTATCATAAGCGCTACCCACTCATATATTTGAAGTCGGTGCCAGCCAAGTCTAATAGGTAGTAGATAAATACTATGTATATAGTAAGTACTACTTGTAGGTAGTATTTATCTACTACCTTTTAGACTTGGCTGGCACCGACTTCAAATATATGAGTGGGTAGCGCTTATGATAATTATATTAATTTATTTTTTACTTTTGAGTGCCATTTGTGGTTTTGAAGTCGGTTTAGTTTTTTTTGAAAAATAATTTATTTTAACCTTTTTAGTGAAAAACAAGTTTTAATTAAATTAATTCAAAAAGTTTTTAAAGACAAGCTTTTATGATCTAGAAGCCACATCATGACGAAGTTTAAAACGGGCTATCACAATTAAATGCATGTACAAAAAAAATTCATGTCTGTCCTATTCAGTTGTCAGTGTGTTGTCAGTGTGTTGAGGAGTTCCCTCGCCGGAAGTCAATCCTGGGTGTATCTGCCATGTCATGATGGAATTTAGAACAGGCTATTATGGTTAAATCCATTTACGAAATGTTGTGTCTGTACTATTCACCGTTGAGGAGTTCCCTCACCGGAAGTCAACCCTAGGTGAAGCAGGTGAAGCAGTCGAATACAAACCTCCACCTTTAGAAAGTTGGTTACGAAAAAAACAAGAACCGACTTGAAGATTAAACTTATATTTTTTTGTTTTTGCTTTTTTTTTTCAAAACCTACTGAATGAATTTCGATAAAATTTATATGGGACCACCTTTGAAGTATTACCTACCAATCAAAAAAAGAATCATTGAAATCAATGCATAATTGCCGGAGTAATCGCGTAACAAACACACACAAAAAAAAAAAAAAACATACCGTCGAATTGTAAACCTCCTCCTTTTTGAAGTCGGTTAAAAATAGTGACGGTTGCATACCCATACCTCCATCAAGCACTACATTTCAGGCGGCGAGGGGTTACGGAGATGTAGAGCGACGTATGCTTCCTCTAATATTAAGCTGGGCGGTCACAGTCCATAAACTACAGGGGACCACCCTCGAAAGAGCTGTGATCGATCTCGGTAAATTATTAATTCGACCACACGACGACAGAGCGAAAAACGAGATAACGCACCTGCTCCTTTTTTAAACTTTAAAAATAATATTCTAAATTGGTTTAAAAATGACAAAGTTCTGTGATAACAAACATAATAAGAAAAAAAACTCCTTTTATTAATTAGTCGGACCACAATGCGACGATTCTGAAAGTACATTCATTCAAATAATAAAAATAGAATTTTTCCAAATCGGTTCATAAATGACAAAGTTCTGAGGTACCAAAATAAAATATTTATACTCCTCCTATTTTAATTCGAAGTCAGTTAATAATGGGACCAATCTAGAAGTATATCCTTACAAATAAAATAAGAATTTTCCAAATCAGCTTGACGAAGTTCTAAGTTAACAAACATAAAAAATATACTCCTCCTTTTTGTAGTCGGTTAATGATGGGACCAATTTGGAAGTATGTCCTTTCAAAAAAACAATGAATTTTTCCAAATCGGGTAATACATGACGAAGTTCTGAGGTAACAAACAAAAACAAGGACAAAATACACTCCTCCTTTTTTAATTTGAAGTCGGTTAAAAATGGGACCAATCTGGAAGTATATCCTTTCATATAAAAAAAGAATTTTCCAAATCGGTCCATAAATGACTAAGTTCTGAGGTAACAAACATAAAAAATAAAAAAAAAGCCTCCTCCTTTTTTTGAAGTCGGTTAAAAAAAAGTCTTCCATTACTAAATCTTCTGGGAGTACGGAGAGCATGAACACATCAATTATCGCACCAATTAAAAAAAATATTTAACATTATTTATTTATCTAATTTTATCACATAAAATACTTAAAGTTACACACTATTCATTAAAATAAATAATTTAACTCTAAACTTATTCATCTTGATATTTCGGACATACAAACTAAATTTATCAAAAACAACCAAAGTCGCAGCCGACCGATTTGCAATAAGTCAGAGTCATCAAACTACTTCTATCTACCAATTAAGGGCGTGATGCGGCAAGAATCTCTATTCAATCTAAAATTTAACCTACTGGCTTACAAAGTTAAAAAGTACAACTAAGATGTTTTTTATAATTATATCTGTATCACATGCGATAGGTATATCTTTGATTTTGGGATTCGCGACAACACTTTGATCAGTAAAATACAATATGATAAAATATTAAGACATTTTAGGTCTACGTACCTACTTCTTAGGATTCCGGTTAATATAATTTCAGATATTTTGTATGGAGACCTTACTACCTTAATTTTTTTAATTTATTTCTCTAATGTTGCGGTCAAAGTTTGCTCGATCAAATATTGACCAAACTTATTAACTCTTTATGATCAAATCTCAAACCTATAATCATACTTTAAAGGTTTAACTATATTGTAAAACATTTGGTTCTACAATATAATTAAATAATGGTGTACTGCTCTCTTTGCGCAAAATATTTTTAGTCAAATTTCACTTCCCAACAAACTTATCGCCCTATTTACATTTCCCAAATATTTTTTTAGCAAATGTACATTTTACCTTTTATTCACTTGGTAAAATTATCATTTGGCATCATTTTACTTTGTCAAATGTTCATAATAGCAAATGTTTAGTAAACCAACAACGAAATATTAAGACCACGAATAATTATATAGCGAAACTTCAGAGTAAAGTTATACATAGGTACGACGACGAGCGACGCGAGGAGGTGTGTTAGGTTACTGGTGCACCACAACGCGCGAGCCAAGCGAGCGAAGCGAGCGTGCCGCGGCAGCGGCTGGCGAAGCGCCAGAAGAAGAATTATCCAAAGCCATTATTTGTTAACAATAAATTGCCAAAAAAGAGATTTGCTAATTGAAAAATTGCGGTAAGATAAAATGTGATATTTTGGGATAGTTTTTTGCCCATACAATAGTAAACCTTAAATAATATAATTTATCTCAAACTTCGAGCTTAATTTAATTGTAGATGATGACCGCTTCATTTCTTGTTCGTAACAGTTTATCGTCAAATTTTACACACACTGGCAAAATACCTGAAAGTTCTCTCGCGAACGTTTTTGGCGACCGACTACGAATATGGGATCAAAAAAATTAGACGCGAGCTTGAATCAATCAAACTGAGACCAAATCAAAATAAAAGAAACACGGCAACGTCGCACACGTGCGTTTCGCAGCACAGCAAGCCAGCTGGCAACGTGTGGTATTCATATAGGCGGGCTAATGAAATCTGATATACATCGCACTGTATGTAGCGCCGCCTATTGACAACTCGCGGAACAAAAATATGCACCTCCAGGCACTTTCGAAAAAATTTGGCGACAGACATAAAATTTAATATGGCACTACTAACGACATCTAACATCGATTGCAGTAAAAATTTTCGAGAAATAATTTGGCGACCGTATACCGGTCGCCAAATGTCGGTGGTCGCCACTTTAGACGCATTTTTGTGTTCAGCGGTAGCCGGATAGTTAGTGCGATGTAAATATATATATATATATATATATATATATATATATATATATATATATATACGCTACTTGGTGCTGGCATAATGCGCAAACTAGCGAAAGCCATAAAGATCCTACAAGCTTTCTGTAAAGCAAAAAAAAATAACTGTCATCTTCTATGTTTGCAAATCATTTTCTACGATACAGCTTAGATATATATGACCGTCTGATACGTAGTATCTCTTACTAGTCTGTGGTTGCAGCTTGCAGTATTCCATTCCAATTTCCGTATATGTACTTATTTTTTTCTTATTTTCAAAGTTCTTTGAATATTTTGTAGGTATTTTCTTTTGGTGATCAAAGGCCAGAAACAGAGAAATGCTGCGCAGAAATAATGGCCTTTGAAGAAACCGGCTTTAAACGATTCGCTACAGAATACGATCCAATAAAGATCGGTTCTATTGATGGTAAAGTTCTATTCATGATTTACCTACTAAACTATTTACATTGCAGTTGTACTTACCTGATCCTCTTCTCCTAGGGACGGACACAGAGCCTCACGACCGTGCTATCGTCAGAGCTATTAACTCGGAGTACTCGGCCGATAAGCAAGTGAAAGGAGACCCTTACGCTACCATATTTATTGGAAGGTTGAACCCTAGAACCACGCAGGTAATATGTTTATGCAGCAGTTTGACGAAATACTTCCGCATCCTGATAACTCTCTGATTAATATTCCTTCCAGGATGTAATTGAAGCAGAATTTTCAAAATTTGGAAGAATACTTCATTGTCGTCTTGTTAAAGACATAGTAACAGGGAAGTCGAAGCGGTACGCATTTGTCAGTTACACAGACGAGGGCAGCGCCGACAAAGCCATGTATGGAATGCATAAGCATGAATTGGAGCGAGCAGAGATCATCGTGGTGCGGGAGGCCGAGCGGCGCCTGCGCGGCTGGCGGCCCCGGCGCCTCGGCGGGGGCTTCGGGGGAAAGAAGGAGTCAGGGCAGCTGAGATTTGGATGCACCGAAAGGCCATTTAAAAGACCAATTAATTTACAAAAAGATAATAGTTATGAAACCAGAAAGAGGTAGCTAAAGTTATGATAAATATGCTTATTTCTCATATTAATTAATAAGACATGATTTTAAGAATATTATTATTAAAACCTCTTTTGTTGTAAAAGTATCAAAGTAGTATTAAACTTTAACAAAATATCTACTGAGCCATGCCCTGTAATTTTCATAGAAATGACAACAATGAATGTAAAGTATAATGAGTAATGTGTGCTGCAAGGAGTTTGGTGGATGGTTCAAGTCCTTCACTAAGATCGAGAGAGCCCTGGCTATTGTAGAAGCCATACTCTTGGTTGTGCTGATTGTTTTACTAGTACTGCTGGTATTGCATCTTGTAGCTTGCTCCAGTCCTGAGGACAGGGTTGGTGTACCAATCACCACAGATTCAACACATAAAGAAGAAGTCGATGGAAGTGCAGCTTCATTAAATGGTTCAACCACAAGTGTATACTCAGTACCTGTGCATGTTGATAAAAGTAAAGAACCTACCGAGCCTGGCGTCAAGTGCAGTTGGACCCCCTCTGCAAAAACCACTGCAGCTGTTCATTATTATGAAGATGGAGCCACAGACTCACTCACTACAGCTATCTACAGAACCTCTCCTGAACTGAATGGATCTTCAAATGGTTTTGTGTATTCATCACCAAATGTAAGCACAACTCGTGAAATAGTTGAGTCAGATAAAATTGCAACAGTTACACAAGTGATTGACTATTTTGAGGAGTTCATTGAGGCAGACAAATCTGATGGTGAGGATGTGGAAGATGAATATAAAAGTTATGTGGTAGCTTTGGTCAAATTAAAGCCTCCAAAAGATGTAATATTTGGCTGTATTCTCACTATAGTTTCCGAGTTTTGGACTCTGACAGCTGCTAGCTGCATCGAAGCCATAGAAGAGGTGGACTCCTTGGATTCATTCGTGATCATGGAACAGTATGGAACAAATACAAAAGGAACCCTTCAGATTATCAACGATGTTCAGATTCATCCATTATATGAGGGGAAGAACAAAACCTATGACTTAGCAGCGTTGAAGAGCGCAGGTAGCCTCACCAAAGGGACGGGCGCGGCGGTGCCGCTGGCTACCTCGCTGGACTACGCCCTGACTACTATCGGAGAGAGTTTCACTATTCTCGGATATGGCGCTTTTAGGTAATTTTATTTTATTTTCTAGGGATCACGGAAACTCCTGGAGTCGCACGTAACGGCCGGACAATTTCTATTTCAGGTCTATAGACAAGAGTCCGTTAGGTCGCAGCCTCCGGCAGGCCTACGTGGTGTCGCTGCCGTCGCGGCAGTGCGCGGCGGGGGCGGGGGCGGCGGCGGCGGCGGCGCTGCGGCACCTGCTGCCGGGGCGCGCGCTGCCGGCGGCGCCGTGCGGCGCGCGCGCGCTGTGCGCCGGCGCGCTGGCGGCGCGCGGCCTGCCCTGCAACTACTGCAGCGGCACGCCGCTGCTGCGCGGCGCGGCGCTGCTGGGCCTCATGGCCGACAGCCAGCAGTGCGGCGTGGCCTGCGAGCCCGCCCTCTACGTCAACATAGCGGCCGTCACCGACTGGATCGACGCCACCATCGAAGGGGAATAAAATAATACCTACGTTAATTCGTCATTTTCGTTTCATTTTGTTTCGTACATAAATAGACTTTATATAAAAACGACACGACGACCATTTTTTATTCGTTCAAGTACGACGATAATAAAATAACGAGAAATTGTATAACATAGTGATTTTATTCTTTATTCTTCGTCTTCTTCGAGTGCCGCTCCATCAGTGAAAGTTGGTAGTCAGCTCTTCAAACTTTATCTTATCCAGAGCAAGTCTGAATAGCTGTTCAAATCCTGTCCATTCTCGGATGTTTAGGAGCCACGACATCCTGCGTCTTCCTACTTCGCGTTTTACGGGTATTTTGCCTATCATTATGGCCAGTGGCGACAAATATTGGTCATTAAAAAAAAATTTTTTTTAGGTACGTATTACGTGACCAAGGTAAACGACCTTTCTTTGTTCGATGGTCCAGATAAATTCTAATATTTTTCCCAAGCGCTCTAAAACTTGTATGTTGGGTACCTTATCCGTCCAACTAATGCGAAGCATTCGGTAAGACCACATCTCGAATGCTTCCACCTTTTGCTGCGACAATTCTGCTTACTAAAAACAGAATATATATAAATAACTATAGAATTAACCAGAAAAATGTAGGTAGGTGGGAGACACTTTGGGGATTGAGCTACTATAGTGGTCTCTTTTTAACCGATTCGAGAGTTCGGGCACGGGCATAACTTCTTTGTTTATGAGCGGATTTTAATCAATTTCTGCGTTTGGTTCATTATAGCTTCAAGGTTCGTAGCTTCAAATTACATAAATATTTGACGTTGGATTCCGAAGATACGATATTAAGATTTTTTTTCACAATCAACAAGTTCGATTCCCGGCTAGGAAAATCGTTTTTTCCTAGCCGGGAAACCCAATTAAGCAGTTTTCGTTTTTATCAAAAATCGGCCCCGCGACTTACATTTTTCTTTAATGTTTATAGTTTCAGATTTATACAATATCTTAACTTTTCTTTCGTCATTGATCTTTGTACAAGTTCCATGCTTACGTGGTATTGTATCCTCATCGGTAGAACCTCAGAGGAAGATAGTGTTCTTCTGAAGGTAGAACCTTCATTTATTTATCTATGCTCATTGGTTCCTTCAACAATAATTAAAATAAATGTAAATATTATATTACATGAATTATATTTGAATCACTTTCAGGGTGCTTGGGACATAATTATATATTATAAATTATCAGAGGTGTTCTACACGTGTACGTTGAAACTATGTTTTTATTTATGAAAGGTAGTGTACCGATACCTATTTTGTAATGTAATAAACTAAGTTGATGCATAGCACTAGTTGGTGGCAGTGCACACTGCCAGTACCTGTTTTAGTAAAACACTGAACAGTCCTCGGTTCTGTTGGTCGTGGCGTGGGCGCGGGTAGTGCGATAAAGCCAACATATAATAAGGCGCGAGCGCGATGAACAAGGCGCTGCTGGTGGTGTCGCTGCTGATGGCGGTGTTCACCGCCGGCACCATCGCCGTGGCGGTGCTGCAGATGCTGTCCATCTCGCCGCTCGAGGGCGCCGTCTCCGAGACCGACGACGACCTCGCAATGAGATAGCGCGACCGCGACCCTAGCTCTGTTTATTTATGTACCTACACATAATCATCGGCATTCTTGTTCCAAAATAAAATTGTACGTACCTATTTTTTATTTTACTGAGTGATGAGACGAGCAAGTTGTTGGCCTGATGGTAAGCGCCACGCCTGCCCATAACAATTGCAGTGCGACGCAGAACTTATTTTATTGTTACTTAGTACCTACCCTCAGAATACAGTTTGTATTTCGAGTTAGTACCTACCTGCCTTATTGGTTGTACTTATATGACTATCGTGACCAGCGGGCCGATTCAGAACTTCCCGACAACTCGTTGTCGACCGATTCGGTTTCATATCTTACGATGCAAAACATTGCACACAAAACAAAGTTCGTGAATGCAACATGTAATCGATACCGATATTTTAAAAGAAACCGTATTAAATTTTCGGGACAGATAGCTCGAAAAGGAACCTACAAAACGACATCGAAAATAGTCGAATCGATTCCGTATTCTTTATCGTGAGGTTCTGAATCGGGGGGCAGATAACTGTTGGATGACGGGCCTGGTCAAGCGCGTGTCGCGACACGCTTAAGGTAGGGTTCTGGGAATTTTAGAAAGCATATTTTGTTATATTATTATTAAAACTAACGTGAGTATTGTTCATAATTTGATTTAATAACCGGCGAGCGCTCGTCGCGACCGCGCGTCCTCCTTGGGGATGAGAGTCTGTACGCTCGAACCCCGGTCGAGTGTCTCGACTAGTACTTACCCGTGAGTGTAGCCGGTTATTCAATCAAATCATATTGTGTTGTCATGATCTTTGAATTTCTGTCTATATGTCGAAAAGTTTATATCATACAATGTACGCAATAATTTGAAGAGTGAGTTCTTAACATGGTCCATCAGTTTGGGAAATTACAAGTTCTCTGTGGAGTAGTCGGGAGTTTAGTAATCCAGGGGCCTGAGGGTTTACAAACCTTACTCCCATTTTGAGAGACCTATTCCGATTCAACATGAGGAGCTATTGTCTTTGTTTTTATATCATCTAGGTACTTATATCAATATATATCTATAGAGATGTATACGAAAATCAATTACAAGAAACTTGAGGTAAAAGATCGGTCGTGAATGTTCGACTATTCAAACAATATGTATCAGTCATTCAATGTGTATCAATTCGACATCATACTCTTACCTACCAATATATTTTTGTAATATTGTGTGATCGTAATATATACGTATTAGTATTTATGTTACAAATATTACCTATTAAGTTAACCTTATTTATTTTTCTCTTTCTTTATATTTTATTTTGTCAGCTGAGGACGAACTTGTATAATCGTATCCAGGTCACGATGCAGGCTTGGCCTAGTGTGAGGATCGTTGAATATATCATTGTGATTGCTAACTCTGCATAAACATTTGACTTGTAAACATACGCCTTAATGTAAAATTGATTGTTTTTGTGCAGTAATAAACATATTTTCATTTTTTTGTATAGCTCTTTTAGGGTAACACCTACGACGGCAGCTGGAAAATGAAAGCGAATGTACCTACCTATTCCATTCAAAATCCTATCTTAGTAATTTTATAAATGGGAATTGTGAGGATAGATGGATGGTTTGTTACTCAATCACGCTAAAACTACCTACTGAACTGATTTTGATGAATTTGGTTTGTAATGGTTTGTAGGTTCTTTAGTTCCTGGAAAAGGACATACGTATTATCCCGGGAAACCGCGCGGCGCAGCTAATAGAATAAAGAAACACTTAAGCAACGTAAACATTTTATTTAAATATTCCTCGAACTGAACCATTATAATACATTGCTAAATTCACAATAATAGTGCATAGCGCCGCCCGCGCCGCCGCAGTCCAAATATACAAATACAAGTACAGGGTCGTAACACGGCTACCCTCAACTATTTATTAATATAACTTTAAGGCGTTAACATTTATACATAGTTATAGTAGGTACTGTCTTTACACAACTCGTCCGTTCTGTACATCTCGCGTATAGTACACAAGTACCTATAACGAAGGTAACTAGGACTTCGGTTCGGATAAGTTTATTGTCTGCGTGTGTCTAGCGGCGAATATGGACCTAATGCACGTGCTTCAGTGGAATCAAACGATAATAAACCACATCGACACCACTAAACAGGATTAAAATCTAAACAAAATTATATTTCATGAAATAAACAATCCAATTATTCACATAAATAATACATTTCCGCGAATTTAATTCAATGATTAAAAAAAATACATGAACAATTAAATGGAATAAATTGTATGAGCATAAATAGTTATGACAAGAACTCTTTTTAATCATTCTGTATCACTTTACAAAAACATACTGTCCTATGTCCTACACAATGTATTCCTCTCGGTTGGTCAAAACTCTAAACTCTAATACATTCATTTATATTCGTGGCATTTTACTGATTTCTATTGTCTAATCACGTGCAACAAATAGTCTATAGTCTCATGAACGGAAATGTATACAAATAACGTATTCCGTAGACATGCGGCGCCACAAGTGAGTTGGTCGCCGAGCTGCTTCCGCTCGGCGCCAGCCGCGACCTCGGCTACTGAATCTTTGCATTTACTAACATTCTGTTACTGTAGTAGCGACCTTTAACGTTGTATGTTTCTATATGTATTTATTGATCTATAAATAAGAATGTAGTGTATATATTATTCTATGTACGAAAAACAAAGCTATATTCCGGTGCCCGTTTACATTAATTCATTTACTATAGCAAAGTGATTCACTTGAATTTTTTATACATTTTGAATAGTGTATTTAATACGTAGGTACATATTTCAAAATATACAACAAATATAATGCATCCTGTATAAATTATATCTAGAATATTACTAACACATTAGAAGAAGACACTTGAATTTCTGAATGAATTAAATATACGTTTAAATACCTTTATCAAGATCGGTTGCGCGGAACTGCCGACGAGAGAAGTTCTGCCTGACGGGGGCGGAGCCGAGGGGCGGGAGCGGGAGGGGTGACCGACAGATAACGAGTTAGCTATCCCGCCCCTTGGCTAGATTCCGCCTCTTGGCTAAGTCCGGCTCCTTGGCTAGATTCCGCCCCTTGGGTAGGTCCGGCCCTATGGCTAGATTCCGCCACTTCGCTAGATCCTGTCCCTTGGCTAGATCCCGGCCCCTTGGCTAGATTCCGCCCCTTGGCTTGATTCCGCCCCTTGGCTAGACCCCGCCCTTCGGCTACATCCCGCCGGCTAGATCCCGCCGAGGACGCGCGGCTCGGCGGCCAGCGCCTCCGCGGGCGCGTACACGCCGCTCTGCGAACAACACGCGCGCTGTTACTGCCGGCCAGTCTCCAACCCAAACTCAGTTTCAGCCGAAACAGAAACTTATGATTTACACTACAGGTGAGTTATTTGAAAAGCCTAAGGCAACTGACAAACTCCCCTAACCGGTCGAGATACAATTTTACCATAAATTCTAATGTTGATTCTAGATTTGTAACAGATTGATTATAAATAAATGCGAGCGATTGTAAAGTTTGTATGGAAGTGTGTTTCACGCCATCGGATCCGTCGGTCGCCGCGTTGTGAGAGTTTTTGTTTGTTGTCAAAGGCCGCTCAGTTTGTTTTGCTTGTTGCGTGTGGACGGACGCTCTTATCAGACCCCCGACACTCCATACAAATTCGCCGAGCTAACTGTCTAGTACTACTACTGGCACACCGGCCTGTCCGCACACGTTTTGTGTGTGTGCGTAATTATTGTAGGGATGAGCTAATGCGAATCGAGCGCGACAAGGACAACGCTATACGTAAGCAACCTAAGTCCAAGTCCTCTTTCACACCTACTATCGTATGGCTGGGAGACGCGAAAAAAATGGAAGGAAAACCAAACAATCTCCGATTTTTATTTGTGTAAGTGCTTTCTTTGCATCCACAATAACGAACCATTTTGTTTTAAATATTGTGTCATAGTCAATATATATTGAATTTGAATGAAAAAAGAGATAGGCAGATCTCCGTCAGTCAGGTCAGGTCCTGGTCAGCTCCACCGTCTTCAGCCGTTCCCCGTCTTTTTCTCATTACCCATTTTTTCATCGATGCTTTGCGGGTGACGACAAATTGGCGGGGGGTGGGAGTGTCGCTTCTTTACGTAGTAATATTTAGTTTTCTTTGCTCTTATTGAGCGAAATGATATGAATTAGAATAGTTTAAATATTTTCATTGCTCGTGTTTCCATATTCTGATCTTTAACGAAATATTGTTTGTTCGAGCGAGCGATTGCATCACAATCGGGCATCACCGCTCAAGGCGAGGTTGTTCGAGATCAGCGTGTTTGACATATGTAGGTACGAGTACCTACTGCTTGCTTTGCGCGGCTCGTGCGCCGCTCAGATCAGATTCAGATTCTTTATAGATAGAACAACGTGTAATTAGGTAAACGTACAAAGTCTCATATGGACCGCGTCGGGCACAGCAACATTGGAAGAGAGGAGGACGCAATAGGGAATCGGACAACTTTTTAGAAAGTGTTTTATATTAACTACAATTATATTTAGCCATGAAAATTACTATTTTAATTAAATAACGCTATAAAAGTACCTAAAACTATGTTTAAAAATTATGTTTCAAATATTGCCGCGCAAAAGGTCACCTCAAAACTTGTGACGTCATATAAAGGTAGAAAACGACAAATTTTTCGAAATAAAACTTGTACGTTCGAATAAAACGTTTTGTGAAGTTTGGGGACGATATTGTAAGTAATGGAATGAAAAAATTACCAAAAATACTTTTTATGAAAAGCAAAAAAGTAAAATAAACAAAAGCTTGACTCACGGCATTTGTCTACAAATGACGTCATGCGCTGTGATTGTTGTTTCGTTTGAGATGAAGAACAGATTAAGAATGTCAGAATTATTAGATTTTATTTATTGATTAAAAAATATAAACCATTATTATTTTACAAAAATATTAATTGAATGATCTTTCTGGTTCGACGAACATTCGTTCTAACTACATTTTAGATTTTTCTCGATTACTGTCCGATCCCCTATTATTGGCATTAGTCAATGAATGCATTGTATTATATTGTATTGTAATGTAAAGTCAAATGTGAGAATATAAAGTTAAAATAATCCGCGGCAGACCGCGGGGCGCAGCTAGTATAATAATAAAATACTTCAACTACTTTTTGTCTACAACTGAGAGAAAGACGTCTTTCGCCCGCCTGATGGTAAGCAACACGTCTGCCAATAAGCTGTTCTGGTTACTGTAAACATAATATAGATCATCGTTAATAATATGATTGCTATTGAATGTAACCGCTTCCGCCAAGCAGTAGTGCGCAAGCATTACTGTGTTCCGGTTTAAAGGGCATTGTAGCCAGCGAAATTACTGGGCATTATGGGACTTAACAGCTAATTGTCTCAGGATGACGAGCGCAGTGCAGCGCCGCCCAGGATTTGTGAAAACAAAGTTCTAGGTGGTAGGTACTGTTATTGTTATGGGCAGGCGTATTGCGTTAGGCGAACAACCAGCTCGTCTTATCACTCAGTTACAAAATAAAATTACTATAACTATTATTTCGACACTATTTACTGCAATTGTTATAGAGAGGCGCGGCGCTTACCATCAGTAATGACGGGTGCTAGTGCCGCCTACATAACAGTGCTACGTGCGAGGTGCGCGTGCGCGTGCGCGTGCGCGTGCGCTCTACGTGCCGACGCTACGTTACCTCTAGTGGCCGTTGGGTACAGTCTCTGCGTCCTGGCGCGGCGCGGCACGGGGACAGTAATAAACAGTCAATATTGAGTTACCTCGCCGGGGGTGGGGTCGGGGATGGCCGGGGGGGGAGTGGCGGTCGGCGAGGGGGGGATCGACACGCTCACCGTCTGGCCGGGGAGGGAGGGGGAAGGAATTAATTAACGTTATTAAATGTATTATCATCACAGTCGGCTAGTATGCGAGCCACTGCCGGGAGTGAGTTCCTTCCTTCGGAAATTAAATATCAGTCAGCGAGTATATTCAAATTTCGGTAGAGAGAAAAAGAAATGTTGAATAAATTATGTTCGGTTGTTTCTCTATGACGCCTTTCGCCCTGCATCGTCGTCCGCTTCCTGTTCCAACAGCAGCCGCCTGAGCGCTCTATCTGTCTGTCGCGCCGTCGGCCCGCCAGAGGGCGGAACTGTACGTACGTGTGCGGGGGCGGGGGCGGGCGCGGGCGCGGGCACGAAGTAGTGCGGCGCGGGCGCGAGCGCGGGGGCGGGCCCCAGCACGTCGGGGGCGGGCGGGGGCGGGCGCGCGGCCGCCGTCCCGCGCGGATTGAACACATCCACGTACGACTTCTTTATGTCTGCAACAACAAACATGAGCCGGGTTCCGGTTTGAAGGGCATTGTAACCAGCGAAATTACTGGGCTTTATGAGACTCAACAGCTAATTGTTTCAGGGTGACGAGCGCAGTGCAGCGCCGTGCAAGATTTTGCAAAACAAAGTTCTGAGTGGTGCTGTTATTGTTATGGGCTGGCGTATTGCTTACCATCAGGCAAACGAGCAGCTCGTCTCGTCATTCAGTTACATAAAAAAATTACATATCGTCGTGATAAGGACGACGATGACGATGCGTAATGTTTCGACGGCCGACAACGTCACAACAATCATACAACGTCGACATGACGTCGCGCCGACCGACCACGTCGCCGGAAGCGATTGCTTACAATGTTGTCCATGTTCGTGCAGGCTGTAGGCGCCGCCGCCGGCGGAAGTCGGCCGCGGCTCTTGAACCGACCCACGTCAGCTTTAGTTATAATATCTACTATTATGGTATTGTTTCGCTGTTTTTTGCTATCCTGGAAAGGGGTCGTTGCAATCGTACGAAGGAAATACTCCTTCGTATGATGGAACCCTTATTTTACCCCTTTCTTGTTAAAACATATTGTGATCCGTTCAGTATGAGGCGTAGCGGCGCCGAGAGACAGACCAGTGGAACTGTCGACGGCGGTACGTTACTAACGCTGGCTGCCGTTTACTTTAGCGGAGTGTACTTACGTCTTCCCTTCTGCATTTTAAATATGTTGGCGACGGGGGCGGGCGGGGCGGGCGGGGCGGGCGGCGCGCCCGGCGCGCTCCTGGAACACACGTCATTTGTTCTGTAACTTTATCTCACTACAGAGAGAGGAAACCAACTCGCTCAAAAAATAATGGCATCATCGAACAACTTTAATCACCGTTTAGCAGTAGAAAAAATTTAGCAACAAGTATTGATAATTAATATGCACGCAATGTTGATGAGATATCAACTTAATTAAACAAATGATTACTCTCCAGTCGAGGAAAATAGAACAAAAAATGTAAAGTATCGCGAACGAGCTCCCGGCCTCAGCGATGGACGCTCACGGTATATACAGGTAGTGACAACGTTTTCTTTAGGGTAGGGACCTTCTCCCTTGCCGTGAGGAAATTATGTTACGAGGAAACATTGGATGCATTTTTAAGAACATAAAATAAACATTTTTGTGTCTTTGAAATAGGTAGTCAGGTAAATGCATCATTATGTTACTTGTCAAAAAAACAACATGGGCTCAAACGAGCCTATTTCCCACCAGGAATGTTTCTGCCAAAGTACCCCATCAAAAATCAAAACGTAAATTTTTGAGAAAATCCAAACGAAATGTTTTATTTTCTCAAAAATGCACCCGATGTTTTCTAAAAACAAAACTTCCTCACTGCAAGAGAAAGGGTACCTACGGTGAGAGTCCCAAAATGTTGCCACACCCTGTATATGGGCACGTGCGACACCCGGGGCGCCGACCCGAGGGAGCGTGGTATAATTAATCATGAAGTGTAGCCGACTCTGCAAGAGGGCGGGAATGAAATGGGAAAATGTGGGAGAGGCCGACTTCCATCACGACCGAGAGACGCGACGGCGGCTTACTGGTGGAGGTGAGGGGGCGGCGCGTCGGCGCGGCGCGGGGGCGGCGGCGGCTCGCCCCCCGCGCCCTCGCCCTCCGCGCCCTCGCCGGCCAGGTTGCGCCAGCGCTTCTTGTCGGCGTCCCACACGATCTGCAACACGAGTCGAGAGTCAACCAGCGCCTCCGCCCCGCTCCGCGCCCCGCCCCGCCCCGCGCCCCGCCCCGCGCGCCCGCGGGCCGAGCGACGTGGTGCCACATACACTTGGCGCTGACTAGGGATGTGAGACAAGGCATCAAAAATAGATTTTTGCATAATCGATTCTTCCATTTATCTTTTTAATCGGTTTATTATATAAAAAATTGTAAACTGAAAGAGAAACAAATATAAATGATTTTCTCTTTATTACTGCAAACAAAACTGAATAGGTAGTAGGTACACAAATAACTAAAAAAACCGTCACTAAGTAGTCTGGTATTAGTGTCACTGCATGTTTTTAACTTCTTTGGACAGTATTTGCACTTCGTAATGCCACCGTTTTAATATCAAAATACAGTTGCCAATATTTAAAAAAAATATATTAAATTATTAAATTACTGAATTATTTTAGAAACATAATAATCAGTTATTTTTTCACATCTCTATCTTCGACAGCGATGTGCGACGGCGCGACGACCTAGACTCCCACGACAAGGAATGGCCCTTGGTCAAACAGCAATGGACAGAGGCTCATGGAAAGGGGGAAGGCTTTTGTCCAGCAGTAGGACGAAAAAGGGTCATAAAAAAATTTAGTTTATAACTATTTAAACTAGTACTAAATGTGATGAAATGGTTTGTTTGTTTATGATGTTTCGTTTACGTGTATGCGACTGGCGACACTGGTTTTCCTACAAAAATCTGTTGACCACCATTCTAACCTATTCTCCATTTTTGTGTTCTGCGCATTCCCTTATAACATTATTATTATAGTTGGGTAATTGTTGTATTTGTCGAGACATAGGAAGCCCATACACATTTACATTTCAATGAATAATAGGTACCTATTGGCAAGATTTAAAAATATATGCAACAGAATGATTTAATGAAATATGATATTGAACCTGGCAGAAAGGTTTAATAAAATACCAATACTACGAAAGAAATTTATTACATATGATATATAAATAAATATACTACATAATATAAATAGAGAGACGGATATAACATAACATATAATATATAAAGCAAACAAATCGAATATAACAGACCTGAAAAAATTACATATTTTGCTATAACATGGTTCAAACAGTTCGAGATTTCAGTAATAATCGCAGTCAAACTAACTGAACGAAACAAACGATAGCGAAAACTAAACTTTAAACCGAATTAAACTGTCCTGACAAACTATCACTGCACATAAAAGAACCTACCAACTAAATGTTCATCGATGGTTGGGTGACGAGAGCCATAGACAACATTAAAAAGCCAGAGGATAACAAAAGGCCAAAAATAGAATTACTAAAATGGTATTTTTTTCTCTAATATGCCTATATGCTCTGGTTCATAATTTCAGATAAAAGGTAAACAAAGTAATGTCAAAATATGTCAGTGTCAAAGTGATATTTCAGAGATGTTGCACATTTTAATAATAGACATATTTTTCGATTCGAAGTAGGTACTGTATCTACCTATTGCGATATGTAGGTAGGCCTGTTGCGTATCTCAGTCGATAACTCAAATCGAGTTCTCTTGGGGCGCGCTCCGAAGAGATCAAGCCAATCATTGAGAGTTTCGATAAGGCTACGTCACAGTTCGGTCGTCAATGACGTCATAGCGCCTGGAGCAGATAGGATCGTGAGAAGTCGCGGCGCGCGCTCCGGCGTGACGGCTCCGGCGTGACGGCTCCGGCGTGACGGCTCCGGCGTGACGGCTCCGGCGTGACGGCTCCGGCGTGACGGCATCGGTGATCCATTCATTACTTAACGCGCCCAAGTCATCTTCTACCAATTGATACGTACCGGACCGTCATACATACATATTACAATAGTATTAATTAGTAGTAGTAGTAAAGTAGGAAAACGGCTTAGGCTCCATATTTTCGTTACATTTACCGTGAGATATGATCAAATGTAACAACAAAATAAAGAAACCACAGCAAGTTATCAACATCAACAACAAAACTAACAAAACCGCTACAAAATAATATTTCTCTTGACAAAAATACACGCGGTAATAAAACCGAGCTCGGGGATTACTCACGGATAATAAGACACAGTGGCGATACCACGAATGTTTTGAACCTCTGCAGCGTCCTGCAGCGTCCCACACTAACGGAACTTAATTCACGATAACTGCTGTCGCTTATTCTAATTTTGTTTCAAATGACAATCATGCAAAAATTAAATTTTCTACATTAATTAAATCATTCAGTATATAATATTGTTCTTTAAAATCAAGTAAACGTAATTTTTATCATCCAACTAGGAATACCTAGTACAATTGTCTATCAATCTCTTCCCGCTGTTAACCCCTTCGTTTATATTTTAGATCTGTAGTTATGAACCAGAGTATCGTTTACATAAGAGTGGGCATATCTCGGCGCCGCGCCGGCCTCGCGGCGGCGGCGGCGCGGCGCGGGGCACTCACTGTGGGGTTCTTGTCGTCGGGCAGGATCATCTGGTTGGGCGGGCGCAGCGACAGCTTGGTGAGGATGCCGCCCAGCCAGCCGCCACCGCCGCCGCCCCCGCCCTTGCCCTTCGCCTCCTGCTGCTTGCTCGACTTGGGCGAGTCCGAGTCGCGCTCGTTCTGTTGCTGCGAATCGTCGTTGCGATACAATAACACTTTATTGCGTACCAAATAAAGGCACAATACAAAAAATAAATAATGACAAAATACATCAACCGGGGGTACCTACGTTGGACGGCCTCGTCGGTTACAGCGATTGATTTCAGATAATCTTTGGATGGAAAGACCGGGTATGAGATATAATGCAGTTTGGTGGGGTACAACATAACAGCAATGAACATAATATTCGATAAGTAAAATATCATACGTCATCATGGCGACCGCAAGCATTAACGACTCGCATTAATTGAAATATGATCTTTTTTTTATATGACATAGTTTTTCGATAACTCAACTGACACCAAAGATATTTAGTGGTAGAGGTGGGGAGCGTGCGTCCCTTTCTAGCAAAACAAAGCAAAACTATTTAAACGGATGTAGATGTAATGAGTAGTGCAGTGTGGTGTGCACTCACGTCGCGGCTGGGCGGGCGGTCGTCGTCGTAGTCCGCGTAGGCGCCGGGCGCGGCGGGCGCGGCGCCCGGCATCGTGATGGTGGGGCGCGGGCTGTCCTCCGGCGCCGCCTCGCCCTCCGCCCCCGCCGCCGACTGCAACGTGACAACATGAGTATACAGAAAGAGTGTTTGAACAGGGGTTCCTATGGCGACTACCCAAACCATTAAAGATAGTTCTAGGTATGTTTTATACTTTATTTTTATTTTCTTCGGAAAACTTACAGTGTAGTATATATATCTAAGTTACTAATAAAACAATTATCTTAACACCATTTAGCAGTTTTCGCATATGGAATATAAGTTTACACTTGTTTGCAGGTTATTTAAAATACACAGACAAGGCGACGGTATTCCTAGGTATAGGCATAGACTCTAAGTTACAGTGGGGTCCTCATATCGATGCTCTAACAGGAAAACTTAGTTCTGCTGCATACGCGGTTAGTAAAATTAGGCAATTAACGGACATAGCTACGGCTCAGTTAGTTTACTTTGCATACTTCCACAGCTTAATGTCATATGGCATTTTGCTGTGGGGGTCTGCCGCGGATATAGAAGCTATTTTTATTTTACAAAAGCGGGCGGTTCGCGCTATTTATGAGTTGGGTCCTCGCGAATCATTAAGAGAATTCTTTAAATAAATTAATGTATTAACTTTACCTTCTCTGTATATATATGAAAATATAATGTATTTTCGTAAAAATCTGCACAAATTCAAGGTGAATAGTGACCACCACAACATAAACACTAGAAATAAGGATAGAATTGCAGTACCTAGGTTTAGACTGAGTAAAATGACTAAGTCCTTCATGGGCAATTGTGTACGTTTTTACAATAAAATTCCAAAATGTATAACGGAGCTCACAGAAAGTAGATTCAAATTGAGTGTGAAAAATATTCTAATGAAAAAAGCATACTATACAGTTAGTAATGGGGGATCGGACAACTTTTCAGAAAGTGTTTTAAATTAACTACAGTGAATATATATATATATATATATATATATATAGCCATGAAAAATACTATTTTAATTAAATAACGCTCTTAAAGTACCTAAAACTATGTTTAAATATTATGTTTCAAATATTGCCGCGCAAAAGGTCACCTCAAAACTTGTGAAGTCATATGTAGGTAGAAAACGACAAACTCTTCGAAATAAAACTTGCAAAGAGATTCTAATACGTTTTGTGAAGTTTGGGGACTATATTGTAGTAATGGAACGAAAAAATTAGCAAAAATACATTTAATGAAAACCAAAAACGTAAAATAAACACTAGCTTGACTCACGGCATTTGCCTACAAATGACGTCATGCGCTGTGATTGTTGTTTCGTTTGAGATGAAGAACAGATTAAAAATGTCAGAATTATTTATTGATTTAGAAATATAAACCATTATTATTTCACAAAAATATTGATTGACTGATCTTTCTGGTTCGACGAACATTCGTTCTAACTACATTTTAGATTTTTTCTCGATTACTGTCCGATCCCCTATTACATAGAAGACAAAGATGCATGGAACATTCCGCTTCTGCCAAGTAGCCAACTGGCACATAAGAAGAATAATATTGTCAAAAACAAATATAAAATAATGTAACAAAAGTTCTAAAAAATATGTCCCTCAGTTTCTTGCCGTATCTTCTGAGTAGTGGTTCTTTTTCCGATACGGTGGTAGAGTCATTGTAATAATTGACGTTCATAAGTGTGTCTGTGACGACAAAATTGAAATAAAAAACTTTTGAATTGAATATGTCACTTCGTTATTAAACTAGGGTATTTAAAGCAACTATAGATGACCGGACAATCAGGGAGACATACCAAACCAGTTTTTAGTAATATTTAGTCTGATTGAGTTGGTGGATGTATTAAATAAGTCAAATTCAAGAAAGCCTTCCAGTTTGTTTATGCAGTTAGATGCTCTTAAGAAGAAAGAATTTCGCCTGTAATTTGTCGCACTTTTCGGGATATATAAATATTGTTTGAAATCGTAGTCTAATTTGTGGAAAATCATAATTTTGATTTTCATCATATGCCCATACCAGTTTTTGTTCCTTGTCAGCGGCAGGATTCATGTTCACGAATCGATTTTCACGATTTTTATTTTTGGACGTTGATATAAAGTAGTAACAGAAAACAAATTATTCTATCTTTAACGATTTGTCAAACAGGGCGACCCTCTGTCACCAAAACTTGTTACTGCCACATTAGAGGAAGTTTTCACAAAGCTGGCGGCTAGTTGGGAGAGAAGGGGCATTGACGTTGGCGAAAACAGGTTGACCAATCTTCGTTTTGCCGACGACATTGTCCTATTCTCCTCCTCAGCGACAGAACTGGGAATAATGCTTGCAGATCTGAGCAACGCAAGCCTCGAAGTCGGACTTAGGATGAACATGTCGAAGACCAAGCTCATGACCAACAGCATCCAACATAGAATCCACATAGAGGGTGAGGAATTCGAGTATGTCCATGAGTATGTGTATCTTGGCCAAATAGTTCCCTTCCAGGCGAGACAAGATAAAGAAGTTGCTAGACGCACCAAGAACGCCTGGAAGAGCTATTGGGCCATGAAGGACATGATGAAGGGCAACCTTCCTCTATGCCTAAAGCGCAGACTCATGGACATATGCATTCTTCCCATCCTCACTTACGGATCGCAGACTTGGTCTTTGACTGTTCAGCAGAGGTCCGCACTCGAGGTTTGTCAACGAGCGATGGAGCGCAGTATCTTAGGAGTCAAGTTGAGAGACCGTATTAGGAATACGATACTGCGCTCTAAAACGCAAATCCTGGATGTTTCCCAGAAAGCCGCCCAGCTGAAATGGGACTGGGCTGGACACGTGTGTCGTATGCCAAACCAGCTGTGGGCAAAAGTCCTTACAGACTGGGTTCCAGCCGGAGCAACACGACCACGGGGCCGGCCCCGCCGTAGGTGGCGCGACGACCTAGACGCCTACTACAAGGAATGGCTCTTAACAGCAATGGACAGAGGGTCATGGAAGGAGGGAAGGGAGGCCTTTGCCCAGCAGTGGGACGAAATAGGCTCATAAAAAAAAACGATTTGGGTAGTTGCCATTAGGGTTCAGAACCGAGAAACCCTTAAGGTTCGGGGAACCTCGCGTTCTGTTGAAGACTAGTACCGAAATTTCCTCTTCTTAAACACAATAAATGACTTTTAAAAACTCCTAATTATAAATTGTTAATGCTTAATTTTATACAATTAAGTTAATTTCAAACATTTATCACTTATTTGACATTTATTAGACTAATAATATTTTGTCATTTTTATTTTTTAATTCATTAATAAGTATGACATTGGAAGCTTTTTGACATTAATAATAATCGAATTTCGCGTCACGCTAGTCTTAACGATATCATCCGCCGGGCTTTTACCAGAGTTAATGTTGCAGCCATTCTCGAACCGAATGGTCTAATGCGTGACAATGGTAAAAGGCCTGACGGTATGACCCTGATCCCCTGAAAGTTGGGGCGGCCTCTAGTGTGGGACGATACTATGGCGCCATCACATCTTCCGGAGACGCAGAGTAAGGCTGGCGCGGCGGCTAATTCGGCCGAGCAGCTCAAGCGGCGGAAATATGCTAACCTCAGTAGCGGTTACATATTTGAGCCGTTTGGTGTGGAGACTTTGGGTCCGTGGGGACCGGGAGCTTATCGTATTTTCAAAAGTCTGTCAGAGCGCCTGAGCGATGCGACGCGTGACCAAAATGCTGGGACTTATTTGGCTCAACGTATCAGTATTGCAATCCAACGGGGAAATACTGCCAGCATCTTGGGTACGCTGCCAACTGGTAGTGGGTTGGAGCATTTGAGCTATCTATAGGCCTTTTATGGTCTATTGGTTATCCAATTGTTCTCCTTGTATGTAGTTAGTTTAGTTTTAGTAAGTAGAGTGTAGTTTGTTTTCAGTAATAAAGGCATTCGCCCGTTAAAAAATAATAATAATAGTAAATTGTTTGTATATGAGATCGAATGTAATTCATATACCTAATAAAAAAGACGTGTGGCACTCGGAGACTGCCGCAGTAAAGCTATTGCATAGCATTCGGAGTGGGGGGTGTTAGGTTATTTTCGTTACGGAATTTCTGGATTCGGTCTCCACGCTCAAGGCCCGCGATAGAAGCTATGCAATAGCTTAATAAGACATATTATTGCACACCATTGTCATGGTAGAATGCCAAGACTTATTTTTAGAATTTGATCACATGTATGTATGTACTATATTCTCGCAATAAATGATTTGATTGTTTGATTGAATGCCGGTTCCGAATACCCTAGTTATCATAGGGATCCCTGTTCAAACACTCACCCTGTATACGTTACAACAGAGATAGACAGAGGTACAGCGGTTCTTTCTATTCCATGTTAGTTTCAAGAGCTGTGACGGCTCGAAACAAGTTCATTTGCCGACACCCTGCCAAGAGTATATTATTACCATTATTTACATGATGTTTTATATATGTGCTGCGCACTCACACCGTGCAGTTAGTATTAAGAGTAATTCCAAGTCACGTCTTGTAACTACTGATCGATGTACATATGCGTAATTGTTTACATGAAGTTATTTTATACAACCTATCGTTTATCTACTTCATTGATCATAGATAGTAGTTCCAAAGAATACTAACTCCCACGCGACACTTCCACCCCCCCGCCAATTTGTCGTCACCCGCAACGTAGGAGTAAAATTTCGAGTAATGCCGTGCTTGCGTCAGTTGCGTCACTCGGTTGTCACCGCTCGCTGCGAGTGAGTGTGATTCAAATGTTTATTTTATTTGCGCGATCATATATATAATAAAAACGAACCATTATATATATATATAATAATATACAAAAATGGTTCGTTTTTGTTCTGTGTATGGATGCAAAGAAACCATTTTCATAAATAAGAATAGATATTTTTAGTTTTCCTTCCGATGAACAAAGACTCGTTCATATTAGTTTTATTTGTTTTTTTTTGTCTTTACGTATTGTTTTATGTAACTGAATGACGAGTCGAGCTGGTCGTTCGCCTGATGGTAAGCAATACGACAGCCCATAACAATAACAGCACCACCCAGAAGTTTGTTTTGTGGTTTTATAAATACATAATATAATTTAACTTAGTTATTATAAAATTGGTTAAATTCTATCACTGAGTAATTTTAACATGATCTTCAAACTCATAAACTTCGATCTGAGGATCGTGCGATATAACCTCGTAATGGGTGCTTATATAATTCTCTAGGATCATGGAATGGTACGATATTTTGTCTTATTTTAACAAGGAAGCAATCTGTATGTAATTGTAGGGCTTTTAATATTCCGTCGACGATAACTATCTACCGAGCATGTCCATGATAAAACGTACAATTACCATGTTGCCCTGCTAAACGCGATAATACGTAGTAAATATGTAAGAGTCCGCGCTGGCGCCACCGCCCCGCTTCCCCCGCTCAAGTTACTGTGCTCGTGCGCTATCGCGGCTCCGAGCCAAGCGATAGTCGGTGTGAAAGAAACACTTAGGTTGCTTAGGTATAGCGTTGTCCTTGTTGTGCTCGATTGTATTAGCTCAGTCCTACAGTAATTGCGCACACTGTAGGAGTTACTGCTACACCAAATAAAAATGATATTCTGAGATACCGAGACACTGTAATTGACACATACATTATATCTACTTATTACGAATGGAGGAAAAATGATGTGATTGAGGCGCGGTATGATGCGAACTGACGCGCCGCGATGTGAATCAATGCAATAATGTAAAAATGCTGATTTGACACTGTGTGTGTGTGTACGGTGCTACGGACCATACACACACACACAGGCCGGCGCGCCGGTAGTAGTAGTAGGTAGTTGGCTCGGTTGACTTGTAAGGAGTGTCGGTGTGGTAGTACATAGACACGATTTATTTAATTACAGTCTATACTCCGAGATGTTTGATTCTAGAAACTTCGTAACGTTATTTGTACGAGGCTTTACAAAAACTCACATATTTTGACTAAACATTTATTTGCAACACACAGATATACATACATTAACATTAGTAATATAGCTCTCTATATAACAATAGCACAATAAGAAGCCTTTTTAATACAATTACAACACGCGGAAAAATGCTTTCAAATAAAATATAAATAGTAAATACATCGCAGACGGAGCCTCACGTCGCTCGGAGTGCTCGACATATCTCCGACTTCAATAAACTAAACATTCATTTGTGACTCTCAAAATAAACTAATAAAATCCATCAATTTCATAAATCAGATCACAATATCACAGATCATTTTAAATAACAGATCATTGTAATACTTCGTTCGGTTTCGCACGGGCGCGACTTTGGTTCACAATATAATAGTATATTTTAACGATTTATACTATTGGTAAAACACCGGTAAAATAAAACGTTAAATGCGGTTAGAATAAAGTAATAAACATCCAAAAAATGCATTAATTTGTGCGCCAACATTGCACGCGGGTAACTACGTTAACGCTGCAAGGGACGTCGAATTGGACGCTATCCGTCTGGCGGCCGGCGACCGGCGACCGGCGGCGGCGACCGGCGGCGGCGACCGGCGGCGGCGGCCGGCGGCGGCGACCGGCGGCGGCGACCGGCGACCCGCGGCTGGCGGCCGACGGGACGAGATTCGTCTAGATAAAGGAGACGGGCTCGTCGATGTCGAAGGTCTTGGGTCCCGCCACGTAGTACTTGGCGTCGCGTTCCCGCGCGCTGTCCCGCGGGCCGCGCGCGGCCGCCGCCGCCGGCTCCGGCGCGTCGATGTCGAACGTGCGCACGCCGCGCGCCGCGTGCGCCGCGTGCGCCTCGCGCTGCGCCAATATGGCCTCGAACCGGTCGAGGCTCTGCTCGATGGTGCGCCGCAGCTCGCGCTTGTGCGTCTCGGGGTCCAGGGCGCGCGCGGAGGCCGCGGGCTGTGCGGGGCGTGCGGGGGGCGAGGCGGGCGGGGCGGGCACGTCTATCGGGTAGGTGCCGCCGAACACGAGCGGCTTGTACGCGTCGCGCGGCCGGGCGGCGTGGCGCGCCCACGTCTCCACCGTGTTGCCGATGACGCGCCCGTAGCGGCCCGAGCGGCCGTACGGCGCGCGGGGCGAGTGCGGGGCGGCGGCGGGGGCGGCACCCGGCTGCGGGCTGTGCGCTATCTGGATGTCGAGGTCGGACAGCTTCTTGGGCGAGGCGGAGTGTGCGGTCCCGCCGGAGTCGGCGCTGGGGCGGCGGGGGGAGGAGCGCGCGCGGGGCGGGGTGAGCCTGTCGGGGCGCGCGGGAGCGAGGGCGGGCGCGGGGCGCGCGGGCGGCGCGGCGAAGGCCGAGCTAGGCGGCGTGTCGCGCGCGGGGTGCACGCGGCGCCGCAGCGAGGGCCGCAGGTCCAGCAGCTCGATGTCGGGCGCGGCAGGGGCGGTGGGCGGCACGCGCGCGGTGGGCGGGCGCGGGCGCGGGCGGGCCGCCGGCACGGGAGCGCGCGAGCCCTGCCCGCCCACATAACACGTTAGCGATCGATTGCACACAAAACTCATGGGGCACTTTAAACTCGTATAAATTGTTACAGCTTACGAAATTCGTAAGTCGATCGGGACGTTACCGGGGGATCGGACGGGCACCGGCGAGGGGACGATCCGAACGATCGCCAGTTAACCGCAATAAAAACAATCGATTCGTTATCAGGCCACATCTGTACGACTTTACAAATCAAACGAGCTAAACTAAAATGAAATATACTTCGGTGATCACAAAAATGAGGACAACCAAATCACAGAAAAAAACCCTCAGTTCATAAATTTGACACTATCAAATACCCTCCACCGAGATATGTAAGAAAGCAAATAGACCTTTACAAAGATTTGTTCAAGAAGATTTCAAAACGTCAAAACCGAGCGAAGCGAAAACAACTGCGCACTTCGTTAGAGACAAGTCGTTTAACATACACGTGTACACAGTGCACGCGTGCAACATGTCGCGTGTCGCTTCTCTCGGCCGCAGACAAATGTATCGAGTAGCTCACCTCTCCGTACGCGGAGTAGCCGGAGTCTCCGCCCCAGTAGGGCGGCTCGGCGTCGCCGCGCCAGGCGAGCGGCTCGGCGTAGGCTTGCGCGTGGTGCTCCTCGGTGCGTTGCCAGTCCTCGTACGCCGAGTGCGGCTCGGCGGGCGCGGGCGCGGGCGCGGGCGCGGGCGCGGGCGCGGGTGCGGGCGCCGGCGCGTAGTACTGCTGCGAGTAGTCCGGCGTCTCTTGGGGCTCGGCGTAGGTCTGGGCCGGCGGCAGCTGCTGTTGTTGTTGTTGGTATTGGTGCGCCTGCGAGATTATTTTATTTACTTGGATCAACCAACAGTTACTTTAAAAAAGCTTAATTGTATCTATAACGCGCATGCTGAGAGTATCCGAGGAGAGATAGAAGTAACCCACATCGTTAACCACTAGTTATCTATACAAAAATGTAACATTGTCAAAAGTTAATCATATTAATTAAAAAATATCTGTCGTCAGGAGTGAAAAGACACATTCTGTCATATACATATATATATATACTAGTGTATAGTGCACATGGTGGGGTGCTTCTGGTGTTGCAGATATCCCTTGGCCCGGTTTTCGTCGAGCTTGCTGATTGTTAAGAAGACAGTTTCTTAAAAAGATATACAAATATACAGACTAGGATAAAAGACTGTGTCGTAAATAAGATACAAAGTTTCAATTACAAATTCAAGCAGAAACATTCACACCGAGCCCCGCTGCCCGCGTTCATGTGCGGCTCTCGTGCAGGAGGCTACCTTCTCATTCTTCTGCGTCCCCCGCTTACACGGTGTTGTTTAAAACCCCGGATGCACTAGGGACCATTTTGTCTCGCAACATGACGCGCAACACTTAATCTACTTGACGCTGCAACGTTACACAGTGTACCGCAACAAACCCCGCAACATTTTACGTGACGCGGGCCATGTTGCTTGCTCCCGCTCCGAGAGCGCGCGCACGCAACATTGTCCCCGGACATTTCACGTAGTCGTTGAGCGACATGTGTCCCCTAGTGTATCCGGGTTTGTCTTTCCATCGGGCTTGCCGTGGCCACCTTTTAAAAATTATTGTTAATTTACTTGATCCCAGGAGTATTGTTGCTGCTGCTGCTGTTGCTGTTGCGCGTAGTAGTCCTCAGCGGCGGCGCGGTGCTGCGGCGTCACGTGCTGAGACGACTCCGCCTGCACACGCACGCGTCACATGCGGTCAGTACGCACACACACACACACACACACACACACACACACACACACATGTTATACAAATAACATAGAAAAAGCAAAACGAAAACAATTGCAAACAAATTCATTTATTTACAAATCGAGTTGGGTCTGCTGTAACGGGTTCCGTATTGGCTCGACTAAAATTAGAAGTCCTAATGTACAGCGGCATACCGTTGTGGGCCCTACGCATCAATACGTCAAACGCTAACAGAAATACATTCTTAGGCATAAAATGTTCCCCCATAACAATAATGTGTATAACGTTAAAGGGGTCTAAAACTATGCGTACATTTTGAGCGCATGATGAAGCAATGATATCTAACCAAAATATTTTAAAAATTGAACAGCAAATTACTTAAAACTAGCTCTAACTAGATAAAACGAGTTTTAAACAAATTAAAATCCTTCTTCTGGCCTTCTTCCGTTGTGACGATCACAAGTAACCTATCGCTTGTCCTGTCATCGCACCTACATGAATTTGCCATAGATTAGTAAGGGTCATGTATGCGCTGGTTAAACTACTAGATTAATGTTTGACACGGGTTATTTATAGTAACTGACTATTACAGTTAAGCTTTTGATTCACATAAAAACATATATTATGGTCTACAAACATAACGTAAGCCAAAATCACTAAGGCAACTGAAATTTATGAAAATAAAAGATATGCCCTAACAAACCTACAACAAATTATGGATATGCAAAAATTACATATGCGAATCTCAAAAATTATTGCGATTCAATGGGCGCCTGCTCTTACGACGTCTTATCTGCGGCCGCGGTGGCGACCTAGCAAACAACACAAACAGGTCAAGCAAACCGCACGCCGCGCTGCCGGCACGTGTCGGGCACGTGTCGGGCGCGTGGTGCGTGTATGGCAGCGATTTTTTTTTACATAACTGGTCATATCCCCTTATTTGCTATTATCAATACATTAACTTTCAAGCGATTATAGCGGACAACCTACTCGATGTAAACACAGCATGCGTATCAAAATAATGATGTTCATCTCTAAACTAAAATATTAAGTTATTATATATTAAAATAAATAAAAAAAGTGAACTAAATGCACAAACAATTACCTAACCACTAAGATACAAACAGGAACCTTTTTTGATGGCTGAGATAGACGCACTGAACACAGCAAACTTGTCGGCTATTTCATTGCAAGCGAAGCACATTCGCTAGAGTGGCGAATGCTGACCATGGTTGGTAACGACAGAATGGTAGATCAAAGTCTTACGATAGGGGATCGGACAACTTTTCAGAAAGTGTTTTAAATTACTACAATGAATAATATAGCAATGAAAAATACTATTTCAATTAAATAACGTTCTAAAAGTACCTACAACTATGTTTAAATATTATGTTTTAAATATTGCCGCGCAAAAGGTCACCTCAAAACTTGTGACGTCATATAAAGGTAGAAAACGACAAATTTTTCGAAATAAAACTTGTACGTTCGAATAAAACGTTTTGTGAAGTTTGGGGACGATATTGTAAGTAATGGAATGAAAAAATTACCAAAAATACTTTTTATGAAAAGAAAAAAGTAAAATAAACAAAAGCTTGACTCACGGCATTTGTCTACAAATGACGTCATGCGCTGTGATTGTTGTTTCGTTTGAGATGAAGAACAGATTAAGAATGTCAGAATTATTAGATTTTATTTATTGTTTTAAAAATATAAATTATTATTATTTTACAAAAATATTAATTGAATGATCTTTCTGGTTCGACGAACATTCGTTCTAACTACATTTTAGATTTTTCTCGATTACTGTCCGATCCCCTATTGTGAAGTCGAGTGCTAGAGTGTTGTAGGCACTGCGGTTACCTGCAACATGTGCGCGACGCTCTTGACGTCGTCGAGCCACTGCGGCTGGCGGCGCGGCGAGCCCTCGCTGTCGGCGCCGTCCGACAGCAGCGGCGGCTCCTCCTGCAGCGCCGGGTCGTGGTACTTCAGCCTGTACGGGGACGATCGGTATATTATTATCACACGACAATAGCGGCAGGTTCCGGACGAGCGTGGGAGAGTACTCCCGCGGCGCGCGCGGCTCGTTTCGCGTACGGACACACTGACCTGTGGGCCAGCTCGGCCAGGTTCCGGACGAGCGTGGGCGAGTATTCCCGCGGCGTGCGGGTGACGGCACGCGCGGCCTGCTCCACGTACGGAGACACTGACCTGTCGGCCAGCTCGGCCAGGTTCCGGACGAGCGTGGGCGAGTATTCCCGCGGCGTGCGGGTGACGGCACGCGCGGCCTGCTCCACGTACGGAGACACTGACCTGTCGGCCAGCTCGGCCAGGTTCCGGAAGAGCTTGGGCGAGTATTCCCGCGGCGCGCGGGTGACGGCACGCGCGGCCTGCTCCACGTACGGAGACACTGACCTGTCGGCCAGCTCGGCCAGGTTCCGGAAGAGCTTGGGCGAGTATTCCCGCGGCGCGCGGGTGACGGCACGCGCGGCCTGCTCCACGTACGGAGACACTGACCTGTCGGCCAGCTCGGCCAGGTTCCGGACGAGCGTGGGCGAGTATTCCCGCGGCGCGCGGGTGACGGCACGCGCGGCCTGCTCCACGTACGGAGACACTGACCTGTCGGCCAGCTCGGCCAGGTTCCGGACGAGCGTGGGCGAGTATTCCCGCGGCGCGCGGGTGACGGCACGCGCGGCCTGCTCCACGTACGGAGACACTGACCTGTCGGCCAGCTCGGCCAGGTTCCGGACGAGCGTGGGCGAGTATTCCCGCGGCGCGCGGGTGACGGCACGCGCGGCCTGCTCCACGTACGGAGACACTGACCTGTCGGCCAGCTCGGCCAGGTTCCGGACGAGCGTGGGCGAGTATTCCCGCGGCGCGCGGGTGACGGCACGCGCGGCCTGCTCCACGTACGGAGACACTGACCTGTCGGCCAGCTCGGCCAGGTTCCGGACGAGCGTGGGCGAGTATTCCCGCGGCGCGCGGGTGACGGCACGCGCGGCCTGCTCCACGTACGGAGACACTGACCTGTCGGCCAGCTCGGCCAGGTTCCGGACGAGCGTGGGCGAGTATTCCCGCGGCGCGCGGGTGACGGCACGCGCGGCCTGCTCCACGTACGGAGACACTGACCTGTCGGCCAGCTCGGCCAGGTTCCGGACGAGCGTGGGCGAGTATTCCCGCGGCGCGCGGGTGACGGCACGCGCGGCCTGCTCCACGTACGGAGACACTGACCTGTCGGCCAGCTCGGCCAGGTTCCGGACGAGCGTGGGCGAGTATTCCCGCGGCGCGCGGGTGACGGCACGCGCGGCCTGCTCCACGTACGGAGACACTGACCTGTCGGCCAGCTCGGCCAGGTTCCGGACGAGCGTGGGCGAGTATTCCCGCGGCGCGCGGGTGACGGCACGCGCGGCCTGCTCCACGTACGGAGACACTGACCTGTCGGCCAGCTCGGCCAGGTTCCGGACGAGCGTGGGCGAGTATTCCCGCGGCGCGCGGGTGACGGCACGCGCGGCCTGCTCCACGTACGGAGACACTGACCTGTCGGCCAGCTCGGCCAGGTTCCGGACGAGCGTGGGCGAGTATTCCCGCGGCGCGCGGGTGACGGCACGCGCGGCCTGCTCCACGTACGGAGACACTGACCTGTCGGCCAGCTCGGCCAGGTTCCGGACGAGCGTGGGCGAGTATTCCCGCGGCGCGCGGGTGACGGCACGCGCGGCCTGCTCCACGTACGGAGACACTGACCTGTCGGCCAGCTCGGCCAGGTTCCGGACGAGCGTGGGCGAGTATTCCCGCGGCGCGCGGGTGACGGCACGCGCGGCCTGCTCCACGTACGGAGACACTGACCTGTCGGCCAGCTCGGCCAGGTTCCGGACGAGCGTGGGCGAGTATTCCCGCGGCGCGCGGGTGACGGCACGCGCGGCTTGCTCGACGTACGCGAGCGCGCGCTCGTACTGCCCGCAGTCCACCAGTCGCGTCGCCAACACGAACTTGTACACCTGCACATGACGTCAAACTGTAGTAGTCTAGCCACACCCCCGACACATCATACGAGTGAACCGATTTAATTACTATAATTTATACTTTAATACGATTTGAGTAGCAGAAATGTACCGGTGGTAGTAGTATGGTGAGTGTCACTTCTTTACGTAGTAATAGTAAGTATTCTTCGGGCTAGCTAATGTGAACGAAGCTAAACGTTGGGATACTACAGCGCGACCCACCTGCAACTCAGTCATCACATAATCCTGGTTCAGAGACAGCGCGTACTCGTAGATCTCCGTCGCCAGGATGGCGCTGTCGGTGGCCAGCTGCAGCAGCGTGGCGGCGCGGGGGTCGGCCAGCAGCAGCGAGAGGCGCGGGGGCGCGGCGGGGGCGGGGGCGGGCGCGCGCGGGGGCAGCGGCGCGAGCGGGTGCCGCGCGAACGGCACGCCGCACGACACGTAACAGAACTGCGCCGAGTAGATGAGCCCGCGGGACGCGAGGCTGTCGCCTGCAGGGACGCGACTCTGTTACTGCTCGTTTATTGTACGAGACGACGCGACGTTGAGTTAAGGTGGTATGTTACGGTAAGTTTTTTATACAAAATTCAACCATTTAAACGAAATGGTTGAATTTAATAAAATTGCAATAGTAGAAATGCCTAAATTGGTGCGTGGTCAACTATTAACGGGTGGTTATTTACGCAAATTTTATAAAATGGTACAATATATATCAGTGAATAAGTTGAATTTTGTATGAAAAACTTACCTTACCTTTTTGAACTTGTATTTTTACTAACAAATATGGACATTGTCTGAATTATGAATAAATGAATTGAATAAATGAATTGAATTACCGTAACGTACCTACCACCTTAAACATTAACATTCTCAGATTACGTTCTACCGGATTCACATATTCACCGAAAAGGTTTCGAATGGTCGGGGCTGAGGGTTAAAATCAATGAAGACGGGCCGTTACTTCGGGTGCGCCTCAAGGTTCGTACCTGGGTCCTATGACTTAAAAACTTTGAACTTGAACTTTCTTTGAAGTGAGACATACGGACACACGTTTCAACAGAGTATAATATAGCGACTCACCGAGCTGCGTGAGCGTGCGCGTGTCGTGGTCGGGGCGCGCGGACGCGTTGGCCAGGATGATGGCCGCGTGCGGCCGCCAGTCGCCCCAGCGCTCCTCCGACACGCACTGCACAGTTGTACAACTCCAAGAGTTACGATCATTATACAACTAATACCTACGACTCGAAGTAACATGAACAAGTAAACTATTGCGCTATTTTCTATTCAAAGGCAATATATGCAAAATTTTTCCATCAAAAAAATAAACACCGTATTACAGAATGTTTTCCTTGTTTTCGTCAATTTGTATTTAATTCAGATAAGCATTACGTTTGGCTCTACATGTCTAACATTAAGCAAAGAGAACTTTAAACATTTCGTCTTTTTCGCGTTTAGTATCAAATTGTTCGCAGAGAACCATTTCGAAACAACATCCAATACGTAGTTTACATGCGCTAATTCACTATCCTTCCTATCTACTTTAAAAATTATGGATGTATCATCAGCGAATAGAACAATATCTGCAAGGTCTTTAACTACAAAGGGTAAATCATTTATATATGCCAAGAATAAAAACGGCCCCAATATTGATCCCTGCGGTATCCCCATTCTAACTAAGGATCCGGAAGATGTTACGCCATTTACCCCAACTTTTTGCTGTCTATCGGTTAAGTAGGATTCAACAAGATTCAGAGCAGTTCCACGAATCCCATAGTGGTAGAGTTTACGAATTAGTGTACGGTGCTCTACACAATCGAAAGCTTTGGAGAGATCACAAAATACACCAATGGCATCCTGTGAACTCTCCCAAGCTTCACGCACATGTGTTACTAGTTCGACCCCGGCATCTGATGTTGACCTGCATTTCGTGAAACCGAACTGACTCTCGTTCAGTATTTTGTGTTCGTTGAAGTGGGATAAAAGTTGTTTAAGAATAAGTCTTTCAAATATCTTACTCAGAGCCGGAAGCACAGAGACTGACAACACACAAAACAAATTGAGACACAAGTAGTGGTTGTAGTATACGTACGGTGGCGGCGGGCGGGCGCGTGGCGGCGAGCGTGGCGTACAGCGTGTGCAGCGGGTCGTCGCGCGGCGTGGCGGCCAGGAAGCGCGCCGCCACGCCGGCGCGCGCGCGCCGCTCGCTGTGCGCCGCCAGCAGCAGCGCGTGGCCCCACAGGTGGTTCGCCATCGCCCACTCTGCGCCACACACGGAACCACTCATAGTTCTAGTGGCCACGTTCACAACACACGTCATCGGGGAAACAGGTTGTGCGCAGGGCACGCGAGCCAAAACAAATTTATATGCACTGCTAACATTTTAAGGCCGTTGTTTTGCCGCGAGCTACATGGGGTTAAACGAAATATATCGGTGTTTAATGGCTATAGAATATATCTATTTCTAAGAATTGAACAATGATAACTCACCGAGTGCCTCTTGCCTGTTGCCGTATATGAGATACTCTCTCAGCTTGTCCAGGGCAGCCTTCTCGTCCACACACGGCGAGCCCGCGGACTCGTCTGCAATATGTACAGGCGCTCAGTTAACTGCACCCGGCGCTACAGACATGTGCAATGGAAACATTCGTGCATAAAGCAATCAAAGCCGCCAAGCAATAGTGATCCGGTTTGAAGGGTATTGTATAGCCAGCGAAATTTCTGAGTATTATGAGACTTGTGAGCTATCGTCTCAGGATGACGAGCGCAATGCGGTACAGTACCGAGCAGGATTTTGCAAAAGAGTTCAGATTCAGATTCAGATTCTTTATTGCTTCCATAGGCAGTACAAGGTGTAATTAAGTCAACGTACAAAGTCTCATATGGACCCCGTCGGGCACAGCAACATTAGAAGAGAGGAGGACGCAATTATTAGCATTAGTCAATGAATGTATTGTATTGTATTAAATTATATTGTAATGTAATGTCAAATGTGAGAATATAAAGTTAAAATAATCATTTAGGAGTTAAGAGTATTATTTTTCTTTTAAGAATTCGTCAATTGAGTAATACGCTTTATTAGTAAGGAACTTTTTCAATTTTTTTATAAATTTTGTGTTATTTTGTTCACACTGAAGTTCCCTGGGTAACTTATTATATATGTATACCGACATAGGTAATGTACTAGATGAGTGCATCTGCAGTTCTAAGTGGTGCTGCAACTGTTGCCGCCAAGTGAGCGATCTGCTCGTCTCGACAATCTATTCTATCATTATTTGAAATCATAACACTATAACAGTGCGTTACTTGGTACCGAAATTGAAAATTCGAATAACATGTCACCGCAATATTACAGCAGCGAATCACGTAATAACAAAATATCAAGACCACGAATAATTCTACAGCGAAAGTTTGTGATTGGCTTTGACTTATTCTGCTTCAGGCACATCGACGGCCGCTGCCGCAGCACGCTCGCTTCGCTCGCTCTGCTCGCGCGTAGTGGTGCACCAGTAACCTAACAATCCTCCTCGCATCGCTCGTCGTCGTACCTGCGCATGACTTTGCCATGTAGTTTCGCTGTAGAATTATTCGTAATCTTGATATTTCGTTGTTACGTGATTCGCTGCTGTAATATTGCGGTGACATGTTATTCGAATTTTCAATTTCGGTACCAAGTAACGCACTGTTATAGTGTTATGATTTCAAATACTGATAGAATAGATTGTCGAGACGAGCAGATCGCTCAACTGAAGTACCGACTATAATGTGGGTGCTCGGTAGTGCAGTGTACGCGGGTATAGTTACGTGTGGCGTCCGAGACGGACAGCGAGGGCGGGTCGGGCGAGCCGCCGCCGCCGCCGCCGCGCTCCTCGGGGGCGCAGCCCGACAGGGACGACGCGCGCCGCGAGCCTGCAACAATACTCCTCGAATTGAAAACGTTTTCATGGTAGCGGTATTAACTGCTCTAGAAATGCACAATTTGATCCCCCATCACGATCACAACATAGGAAGAGGCAATCGGCACGACGCCACGTACCGACACCGCTTCTACTCGATCTACGAACACTGAGGAAGTAAAACGCGCTGCTGTCGTCCGAATGGTTCCTGGTCAATACTAGCTGGCTGTGTTTCTATGTGAACAGACACTAGGCAAGCGTGCTACACCTTCAACCGCATCGTCACTTCTACAACCTTTTTCAGCTCCATTAACACGGACCGGAGATAAAACCATTTATCCCGTTTTATCCACTTTCGTCAAACAAAAAATGGATATAAATAGGGGATAATTTTTTGTCTTCAGTCCATGCTAAGGGTGCCAGGTGAGAATGTAGAACGTTGGCCTAGTCTGGTATTAAAAAAAAACAACCCACCGAACAAAGCCATGCCGTCAAGTGACCTAGTCGTGTTTCGGGATGATGTTCGGTGAACCATCGGGGAGACGGACCTGAGCAGCCGCTCAACTGTCGTCTCTCTCTACATCTAGATCTATATACTACGTCTTAGGCCACCTCATCGCTTCACATCAGGCGAGATAGTAGCCAAATATGGATGGATGTATTAAGCGTAAAAAAAAAAACAGCAAAAGTTGAATGTACGAAGAAGCCATTTGCACAATGTATCAAGTTGTCATTACCGTTATGTGTAGGTGGTACATTCGATGTAGCTTTGTATTCGTACTCTCGCGTGTTCTTCATCAGCAGCTCTGCGATATCCGATCCGACGACCACCTGAAAAACGAATCAAATGTTGAACACATCACGGGCTGCGCCACATTTAGTTGTCAGGCGCTGCAGTTTGTCTGTCCTCCGGAACTTTGTGTAGCGGAGAGGAGCCGCCAGCCAATACGGGAATACGGTATTGAACAAAAATATACAGGGTGAATTTGTCAAGAGGGCGTAGAGGGCCAAAGGCTTTTTACTGAATGTAAGATCACTAAAATATATAAATGTATATATATTTGTACATAATTTTTAATTGGTTCTGGAATATAAATGTCTTTCCTAATAAATGTTTTCTGAAAACTAAAATATAAATAAGTTTATTTTTAAAATGAGCAATTTTGTTTAGGTTGTCGTATGTAATTAGTTCCCAGAGCTCGATACTCCTAAGCGGCACTATCGGTTTGTGCAATAATAAAGGGTTTGTTATTTTTCCACTGACCCCGTTCTGCCGCAGCAGCAGCGCCAGCAGCTCCCACAGCAGCGCGCCGCCGACGACGTCGCGCGGCGCCTCGCGCGCGGCCGCACGCGCGCGCACCATGCAGTACTCGATCACGGTCTTCTTGTGCGTCACGCCTGTCGCCAATCATACCACTGAGTTATGCATACGTCCGGCACTGCACTATAGTGCCACAACAATCTGGAACACATTTCATCAGAACCCTAGCTATAAGTCTGGGATAAATTGACTAACATAAGGTAGGTACTAATACTATGGACCATTCCTTTTATATTTTCTAGGTTTCGGCAAGTGCAAATTTAGTAGTTCACATCTGGCTCACACTGGGGAAAACGATGCTTTCGGTAAATAGAACCGGCAAATAGACTTTAATACATCCCGTTGAAGAATTTTGTTTTTAAAAAAACTAGCAGGATAATAATCTGGATTAGATTAATCCTGATTATCTTTAAAATAGATAGTTTCCTGAGAATAAAAAAGGCCGAGGGCACCGGCGCCGGACCTCGATCGCGCGCCTCCATGCCCTACCCAACCTTTGAGTAGCGGTCCGGGGCTGTGCAGCAGCGGGCCGGCGGGCGGCAGCGCCAGCAGCTGCACGGCGGCGGGCCGCCCGTCCGCCGGGTAGGCGGGCCGCACCAGCACCACGTGCCGCGACGCCACGCTGCCCTGCAACACGACCGCCGCTCTACACACACATCTACACACGCGCCCCTACTTACAAACACTCGGTCGACGACAGCCTGAATTAAATGCGCTGTTTTTTTATATTTTTTTTGGTTCTAGATATGCGCTCCGACTATGGGCATCTTTGGTCAAGTTGTGGCTTAACATCAGACGAGATAGCGGGCCGAATGTAGATCTATAAGTGATAATAAATCCGCTTTGTTGTGACGCCGCGCGCCGAGCCGTTGTACATAAATACGACGACCCGATCAGAGTTACGGTGGCTCATAAAGTAACTTTCCACGCTGACTCCAACGACGAAACGTTGAGAACCGACTCGCCCCGAAGCCTTACAATGGAGCGCTCGTCGTGTCACCGGTCACGATGGGAACGCGAGGTCAATCATGATCCATAATTACTATCCGAGTGTCAGCGGATGATGGTGAAATAATGATGTCTTCCTTGACATGTCCGTCAACGGCGAACCTTATCAACTCCGGGAATGGGAGCGAAGATGGCTGGCAAAACCAAATGTAGTTTTAAAGATTCTATTGCAGGGCGCACAGTGCAACTGGCCTCTAGAATAGGGGATCGGACAGTAATCGAGAAAAAAATCTAAAATGTAGTTAGAACGATTGTTTGTCGACCCAGAAAGATCATTCAATCAATATTTTTGTGAAATAAGAATGATTTATATTTTTAAATCAATAAATAATTCTGACATTTTTAATCTGTTCTTCATCTCAAACCAAACAACAATCACAGCGCATGACGTCATTTGTAGGCAAATGCCGTGAGTCAAGCTTTTGTTTATTTTACGTTTTTCCTTTTAATAAAATATATTTTTGCTAATTTTTTCGTTCCATTACTACGATATAGTCCCCAAACTTCAAAAAACGTACTAAAATCTCTTTGCAAGTTTTATTTCGAAGAGTTTGTCGTCTTCTACCTCCATATGACGTCACAATTTTTGAGGTGACCGTTTGCGCGGCAATATTTGAAACATAATATTTAAACAAAGTTTTAGGTACTTTTAGAGCGTTATTTAATTAAAATAGTATTTTTCATGGTAATATATATTCATTGTCGTTAATTCAAAACACTTTCTGAAAAGTTGTCCGATACCCTATTGTAGTTATAGGTGTAAGAAGGCTAATCTTCTTGAGTAGGCGTTTTGCATTGAGAACTGCAGATTCTGATGGAGTAATACAATAAAAGCGGTCTCACCTTGATGTGCGCGGTGGAGAAGCGGTGCGGCGTCATGCGCTCGGAGCGCGCGGTGGACGTGTCCAGCGGCGGCAGCGACACTGTGTCCGTGTTCAGGTCCCTGCACGCACACACGCACAGGTCATACACCGCACTACCCGCGCACGCACGCGCATGCACGCGCACGCACGCGCCCGCATCGCGAACGGGAGGACCTCTCGCACGGTCCACGGAATTGACAACGTTTCGTTTTTATTGAGGTACTATAATCTCGAAACCGTTTCGAGGTTTTCGCATGATGAATGATAGAAAAAAAGATCAGATATTTTAATTAACTGGTTTCGAAGAAATTTCCAAAAAAAACTCGATAGTGTAAGGATTATTGAACAGCCCGTTAAAAGAGCGATTAAAAATAAGTTGGTGGTTCTTCATTCTACCGAGCTCGGGATCCGGACATTTGAACATAATTTTACTACAATTAATATTAATAAACATCATAAAAATAAAGAAAAATAAAAAATACGTGTTTATTTTTTCATGTTTCTCGAAATTAAACAATAAAAAAGGGGGGTAAAAATTTGAAATGTTGCCAATTCCGTTGCAGATGAGTTCGAGGTTGGTTCTTATTCCTTTTAGATCCAAAGTATTCTAGTTACGTCCGTCCCATTGTGTGGATTCATTCCGTAAATAGACTCCGTAATGAAATACACAGCTAACTCCCCATAAAACTTTATGGCTCATATGTATTGATAAACTATTCATTAGCTTATTGCAGATAACAACGCGAGAGTCAGTTCGGAAGTTACAGAAATAATCAAACCTCGTGGCAACGCCTCGTTCCACCGGTGGGATAACGGACATATCATTGCAACCTTTTGTCTACCTTTTCTTTATCTACGTGGATTACAAATGCTTCTTGCGGAGTTTAAAAACAATCCCATTTCGTTTTATTAAAATTACGTAGAAATCATTTGAATAAAACATCACATAGAGACGACAAGAACAACATCAACTCTACCGTACACATAAATAGCGAAATTATATTACTGGTAATGAAATACAAAAGATTGACTAAATTAATCTTCGCACGTTTCATGCGATGTGCGTCACTTACGAGTAACCAAAACCGTGCTGTTAACAGATGAAATGATATGAAATGGTTAGCTTATAGTTACACGTGAACGACCTAAACTCGACCCGATCGCCAAAGCGACAGGGGCGAGGAAGCTCATGCCTCGACGATACATCTGGCGAAGGAAATACAGATTTAAAGAGATACAATTGAAAGCAGCGCGTGCTCACCGAACGTTCAGAACGGTTTCGGCAACGACAACGCGGAGGGCGCCGTCGTCATCGGCGAGCGAATATATTCGGCTATATAAATGCTCTGAACATTAGTTGGAAGCGAACGCTCATCCTAAACATTCGGTGAGGTGAGTGAAGTCCCGCACCACAAGCTAGTGGAAGCTACGCGAAGCGGTACCTGTCGGAGCCGTCGGTGCGCAGCGAGGGCGCGTCGCGCAGCGAGCCGTCGCGCCGGAACGCGTAGTACCTACGGCACGGCAAGTCCGGTCACACACACATAGACAACCGCAGGCGTGACCGCGTGACCGCGTGACCACGTGACCGCGTGACCGCACTCATTCAACTTCTACTTCTCTAAAAGCGGACTGAACTGTTCTCGTGTTGTGGAGCCACTAGATCCAGCTTTTCAATACTTGACTATACTAGGTGATAAGCGTATATTTTGACAGCGGCCATTTAATTATTTATATTATGTAGAAAGCGTTTTATGTACTAGGTGGTTAGCAGCGCACGCTCTCGATATTATTTCTATGTGTGATGTAGATGAACAGTAAGTAGAAGTCGCTTCAGCGCACTCGTCTGTTTAGCAGCTGTTGTTATTTCTACTACCCTTTCCCAAAATTAAGTTAGGTTCTGCATATTCACGTAAAAGTCGATGTGGAAATGTGTTGATATGTTATGAAATGAAACATGACTACACTCAAAGTTTAGAAACTATCGTGATCGAAATATTCATTATAAATATAAACGGCTGCACTCACGTTATAATGTGAGAAAACAAACACTATAGGCGCGGTTGAATTTGTGGTACGGATTTTGTTGATACAAATCGAGCATCGGTTTGCTCCAAACTTACATGCAACTTAGCATGGACTTGACAACTTAGTAATTTGTGATTTGATGGTTAAATTTATCTATTTAAACCACAACTCGTTGTAGTTGAGGTTGCAACCGTCTACGGGGCAGAATGAAATATTTCATTCAAACATAGAAACAATGTACAATCTGAAAATACCTTATTTACAGCGTCTCTAATAAAACAACGTCTAACAAGTAACGTCGGTTCCCTTCAGCCTGCAATTCCAAGCGCCAATAATGTCCTAATGGTACCGAGTACGTGTGTGTAGTGTGTCGTGGCAATGTGTGCTTTGTTCCGTGCGTACTAACGTGTCGTTTCCCTTGAGGCCGGCGGTGCTGGAGCGGCCCGAGTGCACGCTGCCGCGGTCGTCGCCGCGCACCGGCTCGTAGCCCAGCCCGTACCCTGCGACAACACCGCACCATTAATGTCCCGGACAGGCCCCTCTCATTCCGCAAAATAGGCACAAACCATACTTGCGCCGCGCGGCCCGCGTGCGGGGAAAATATTTGAGTACACGCGCACTCCCGCACACGCTAGACGTAACGGAGGCACGCAGCGCTGTGCGAGCCAAATTGCACTTTATTGGGACAGTGCGAGAGTCGCTATTTATATAACTGTCATAAAAGTGTAAGCCTTCAGTAGTTTCTCTTATTATGTGCTCTGGATTATCTCCCATCATTTTGGCAGCGAAAGTTGGAGCAACTGGAAAAAATGGGACAACATAAGCGTCGGCATAAACATAGGCTGCGGGGTCGGTGACACGTACCTTCCAGGTGGTCGGCGGGCTTGCGGTCGGGCGCGCGGCCCGCCATGAGCCGCTTGTACACCTGCATGTAGGCGGCGGGGTCGGTGACACGTACCTTCCAGGTGGTCGGCGGGCTTGCGGTCGGGCGCGCGGCCCGCCATGAGCCGCTTGTACACCTGCATGTAGGCGGCGGGGTCGGTGACACGTACCTTCCAGGTGGTCGGCGGGCTTGCGGTCGGGCGCGCGGCCCGCCATGAGCCGCTTGTACACCTGCATGTAGGCGGCGGGGTCGGTGACACGTACCTTCCAGGTGGTCGGCGGGCTTGCGGTCGGGCGCGCGGCCCGCCATGAGCCGCTTGTACACCTGCATGTAGGCGGCGGGGTCGGTGACACGTACCTTCCAGGTGGTCGGCGGGCTTGCGGTCGGGCGCGCGGCCCGCCATGAGCCGCTTGTACACCTGCATGTAGGCGGCGGGGTCGGTGACACGTACCTTCCAGGTGGTCGGCGGGCTTGCGGTCGGGCGCGCGGCCCGCCATGAGCCGCTTGTACACCTGCATGTAGGCGGCGGGGTCGGTGACACGTACCTTCCAGGTGGTCGGCGGGCTTGCGGTCGGGCGCGCGGCCCGCCATGAGCCGCTTGTACACCTGCATGTAGGCGGCGGGGTCGGTGACACGTACCTTCCAGGTGGTCGGCGGGCTTGCGGTCTGGCGCGCGGCCCGCCATGAGCCGCTTGTACACCTGCATGTAGGCGGCGGGGTCGATGACACGTACCTTCCAGTTGGTCGGCGGGCTTGCGGTCGGGCGCGCGGCCTGCCATGAGCCGCTTGTACACCTGCATGTAGGCGGCGGGGTCGGTGACACGTACCTTCCAGGTGGTCGGCGGGCTTGCGGTCTGGCGCGCGGCCCGCCATGAGCCGCTTGTACACCTGCATGTAGGCGGCGGGGTCGGTGACACGTACCTTCCAGGTGGTCGGCGGGCTTGCGGTCTGGCGCGCGGCCCGCCATGAGCCGCTTGTACACCTGCATGTAGGCGGCGGGGTCGGTGAGTCGCAGGCGCTCGTAGTACTCGTACTGCTGCCGTTGAGCCAGGTACGGGTCGGTGTACGCCGCCGTGCTGTAGCCTGAACAGATAAACACAGACAAATGTATCATACATCTCTCTACATAGAAAAGGTACTTACAACCACGTGGTAAAAAAAGCGTGGAAGTACTCACTGTCATAGTAAGGGTCGACGGTGCGGCGAGAATGGCGCGAGCGGCGGTCGCGGTCGCGGTCGCGGCGCCGGCCGTCGCCCTCCTCGTCCGTTGCGGTCGCGTCGCGCGAATCCGGCCGCGACGGCGACGAGAACACGTCACCTGCGAAACAACAACCACAACTATCAAATCACTTGACTGCGCGCTACTACTTAGGTAATATTGATGAATTTATTGATCATTTCATTTCATAGCAATATCAATATATTATACGTACGTAACGTAGGCGTGTATGTACCAAGAAAGGATTTTTCGAAAATCAACCCCTTTCAACAGGGTTAAACGGGGTACTAAAGTTTGTATAAAAAAATTTATTTTTATATATTTATTACAATGAAAATTTGTATACACAGACTAAGCAAAAGAAGTAAATTAAACAGGCATTGCATTTTTTTTTATTAACCAACAGTTTTAATCGGGGTAGTAAAGTTTCTATAGAACAATCTTTGCTTATGAAGTTATAGCGATGAACATTATAAATAAATAAATAAATTTACTTTCGCTCTCAAACGTATACGAAAGGTAGTCTCGCTTAAGGCTGCACTATCTTCGTATTACGGATATATTGGATCGGTGTTGCGATATGGATTGATAATTTGGGGAAATTCTGTTATTATGGAAAGAGCCTTTAAAGCTCAAAATTTGTGCTTTATGCTTAGCAGGATATCGTGACACATGTAGACCGTTATTTAAAGAGTTAAAAATATTACCAATTCCTAGTCTCTAAGTCGTCGAAGAAATGAGTATATTTGTAAAACAATATTCACATTTCTTTCACTTTAAAGGTGATGTGCAGAGGTCGACTCGTTATTGCAAAAATTTAGCTTTACCCAAATGTAACTTAAGTCTTTTTAAAAACAATGCCTATTATATGGCTATTAAAATATATAACCATATCCCAATTGATATAAGAAATATGCCACTTCACAAATTTAAAACAAAATTACATAGCTGGTTACTGCACTTCTCCTTCTACTCTCTTGATGAGTTCTTTAAATGTAAAGTGAAGGTATATTAAATGTATTATTAATAATTATTATTGTATCATGATCATGACATAACTGTATTTTTATTTTGTCATTATTAAGGTACTGACAATAACAAATAAATAATCACATGTGTTAAATTAAATTATGACATAATGAATTTAATCATTATCATAAATATTTGTACACCGAAAGGTAGAACATGATGGAACCTATACCTAACAAATCTCAACATCTTTATCTGTACCCATGTTTCAGACAAATAAATTTATTTCATTTCATTTCATTGATATACAGATTCAGTAAAAGAATATTATTAAAACGTGATGCGCAATTTTTTTGAAAACCAACCCTAGCTTTAAATAGGGTGAAACATGAAGAATATTTTTAAGCTACAACGATGAAATGTGGTACACGTGCTCAGCCAGTTAAATTATAAACCCATATTCCACTATGTTTTTTCAATCATCCCCTAACAATCAATCAATCAATCAATCAAAAGTTCTTTATTCAATTTTGTCGTCATAGACACACTTATGAACGTCAATTATTACAATGACTCTACCACCGTATCGGAAAAAGAACCACTACTCAGAAGATACGACAAGAAACTGAGGGGCATATTTTTTAGAACTTTTGTTACAATATTTTATGTTTGTTTTTGACAATATTATTTTTCTTATGTGCCAGTTGGCTACTTGGCAGAAGCGGAATGTTCCATGCATCTTTGTCTTCTATGTAATTACTAACTGCATAGCATGCTAGACTAAGTAAAAGAATTAAAAAGCAATGACAAGTTTTTGAAAATCAACCCCTAACGAGGTAAAACAGGATAGAACTTTGTTTGAAGTTTCTACGAAGAAATATTGTAAAAATCTAAAACAAAACACCTATACACATGTTTCACCCTTTTTGGACTGGGTCTGCATTTGACCATAATCATTCCCTAACAAGTTAAAGGGAATGTAATCTTTCAATGAATGATTTTCAAAATATTATACTTTAAGATCGTCGTCCTAATGGAACGCGATTGCGCGACCATCGCAATGCGCGCGAAATTTGTTCGTATTTTGCGAATTTTATTCGTGCGTAAAAGGACGACGCCCTAGGCTATATGAATTGGCCCGGTTCAAAAATACATCATTCTTCGGTAACCTCTGGAGATCATAATCATATATCATATACTAGCAACCGCCCGCGACGTTATTCGTGTCGACATAATTAAATATACCTTATGCTACTTAGGGATAGTGTAGCTTTCTATCAGTAAAAGAATGTGATTTTCTAAATCGGATTATTTGTTCCAGAGATTACCTCCTACACACATACTTACAACTTTACCAGTTTATAATATTAGTATCTTTCGTCAAATAAGAAATGGAATATATCTACAGTAAACAGAAACGACTATCAGTTTTTAAATTGTGAAAGTATGGTAGACATCGAGATAATAGAAGTATCCGCGTAAAAATGCCAACACATATAGATAGCGTATCAATATAACGCGAGTGTGGGTTTAACACATTTACTATATGTGAATATTTAAAAATCCTATTTATCGAGTGCGCAGCAATGTCTTATTGTATCTCCTTGTAAACGTTATAATCTGAGCTGTCAACTGTAACGATAAGAACACTCGCCGATAATACGTATATTGATTATTTATTCTGATTTATGAATACGATTGTCTTCACCTGATTAGAGTTTTAGACAACAATGACTACTGCCAGGCGCCTCGCACACGATAAGCGGGATATTAAACAAATGTTATTATTAGGACGAGAAAACCACACTACAACACGGGTTATTTCAAAACTCAATGAATTCAAACGCGATTCTGAAGCATCTGACATTTTGTTTATAGAGGCGAATGTATGAAAATGTTGCACAAGTGTGGATGTTCCAAAGTGTGTAGCATGCATATCATACAGTGTTGTGTATGTGTGCGGGGCGCACAGACACCGCGCCGCGTTACGATGCTCTGTACTCTGTACCTTCGCTCCTAGAACTATCATTAGCGTGTGCATCGCGCGAGAACGTCACTGCAAAATAAATACATTTATATAATGTCAGTCTGGTAGTCGGACAACAAACCAAATAATTTAACCACTTCATACATGATACAGAATGAATTTATCAGGATCAAGGAAGGTCAACTCTGCAACTAATAAGGTATGGCGAAAAATGCTCAAAGGAGTCTCGGGGCCGATTTTGATAAAAACTAAATGCATCATTGGATTTATGAAAAAACTATTTTTCTAGCCAGGAAACGAACAAATTTATTTAGAAAAAAAAATAACAAACCTGTTTTATTGCACCAGCCGAAAGCGTCGCTTATGAGAATCGAATTGTAGGAAGTACTCACAAACGAGAACCTAAAGGAAAGTTCTCATTTTTTTACTTGTTGACTCGACGTCTTGTTTTTTGCTACGGGTAAAATCGACATTGATAGGATTTTTATTTAAGTAATATTGTATTCTCTGACATTCTAATCAAGCTATATTTGATAGACTATAGTTAAAATTTAATTACTGTAAAAAAAATATAGTGCTTTCTGAAAAAAAGCTTTATTATATACTTTTTCGTTCGATATTACTTCCCAGAATTAGATTGTCACAAGCGCCACTACCGGCTGGTGTAATAACACTAATGTTAATACAGGGATGAGTTTAAACAAAAATCAACGACTTCGATTCTCGGCTATGAAAATAGTTTATTAAAATCTAATTATGCAATTTTGTTTTTATCAATATCGGCCTTGAGACTCCTTTGAGCATTTTTTCGCTATTCCTTATATTTTCAGATTCGGCCCTTCACGCCTACTTGTACATTTCACCCTGTATGTACAAAACTACATCCGCCCGCGACTTTGTTCGCGTCATAATAAAATATAGCCCATGTTACTCAGGAATAGAGTAGCTTTCTATCAGTGAGAGAATTTTCAAAATCGGATCAGTAATTCCAGAGATTACCTCGTACAAACATACTTACAATTTTACCTGTATAATATTACTACAGATGAATGCTTGACTATAAATATTCAATGCTAGTTATGGTAGAGCTGCGATTGTGGAATGGTAATGTAAGATACTCATTTGGCACAGTGAATGCAATAGGCAATATGCATGTATTTTTTTAATGCATGAATCGATTTATTATTGAATACAGTTAATAAAACAAAATGTTACAAAAATTTACGACACCATTTGTCAATAAAATAATTAAATGAAAATTTGAATCAAATCAAATCAACATAAACGCGCTATTTGCGTGTGACGTCAAAATGTGGGACCTAGGATCTTCTCAGTGGTCTGTCTATACTACATGTGTGTGAGTGTGTGTCAATAATCTACCAATAGAGCGGACTCTATGTCAAAAATGTACTATTAAGCAGCGAGCCGAGTCACGTCAACATGTGGTTGCATGTACTCAAGCGTTTTGCGATTACATTCCGTTTTATCAACAATTCGAAAAATAAACATTGAAATACAAAAAAAACTACGCAATTAATAAAAATAATTATATCACTACTAAACGTTTACAGGAGTAATCTATCATAATTAGTGATTTCTGGAGTCATATTCAATCAAATTATTTCATCATTCATGTTACAGGGATCTTAAATATTATAGAGTCACATATGTACCCACTGTAGGGCATAGCCATATGATTTTTCGACAACACATGCATATTCCCTTATCGAACACATTGCGCAACTTATAATAAGTCGTATCCACATGCAACTAAGGTTATCTAGTAGGGAAAACAATCATTATTAATAATGAAACCATGCCTGGTCGTTCGAGGCGTTAAAATGCAAAACATTTCTAATATCCAATACTGATCTCGGCGTGTCTAAAATGCGTGAGCCAAAACTATGATAACGCGTCGAACGGCGACGCGGACCGACGGCGAGCACGTGTCGGCTAGTGCGGCTAGTGCGGCTAGTGCAGCTAGTGCGGCCTCGGAGAGGCGTTCTGCTCCTCTAGCTAAACACGAGCGTCTTATGATTCGCGCAAGTTAAAACGAGGGAGCTCAGCTTCAGTCTTACCTCGTCTCCTTTCGTCGTCGTCGCGCTCGCGGCGGCGGTTGCCGTACTTCCTGGCGGGGTCGATGTCCCGGTACCCGCGCCGGTAGTCCCGCTCGCGCTCGTCGCGCCGCGGCTCGCCGTAGCGCCGCGCGCGCGACGAGCGCTCGTCGTGCCGGCGCTCGCGCTCGTCCGGCCGCGGCGGCTTCGACGTGTACGAACCCTCGCGGTGGCGCCTGGAAACCGATCGTACATCACACGGGGCGCGGGGCGCGGGGCGAGGGGCGCGGGGCGCGGGGCGCGGGGCGCGAAAGCAGTCTCCGATCTTTCGAATTTCCCGAAATTTACCAACCTTCGGTCTCTCTCCTTGTCGCTGTAGTAGTCAGTGTCCTCGGTCTCGTATCTGTGGCTGCGGGTGCCGCGGCGCTTCCTCCTCGCGTCCGGGCTCTCGGCGCGGCGGTCGCGGTCCCGGATCCGGTCCCGGTCTCTCCGGTCCCTGTCGGGGCGGCGGTCGTCCCGCGCCGACTTCCGGTCGTCGCGGTCGTACTTCCGGTCGGGGCGCGGGTAACGGTCCTCGTCTCTGTCCTCGTCCCTGGAGGCGTTCCGGCGGTCGCGGCGTGGTGACGCCTGGAAGGCGCGGTCGCGGTCCGGCTCGTCGCGCGGCGGCTCGCCGGAGGCGGCGCGCTCGGGCGAGGCGGAGGCGGAGGCGGAGGCGGAGCGGCGCGCGGCCGCGTCGCCCTCCAGCGTGTGGTCGCGCGAGAACGTGAGGTCGGCGGAGGAGACGGCGCTGAGGTCCTGCAGGTTCTCGCCCTCCATGGTGCCGTCGCGCGCGGGCGGCGGCGGCGCGTCGGCCGCAAGGAACGAGTAGTCGGAGCCGTCCAGGCGGTGCTCGCGCGCGTCGCCCGGCCCGGCGGCGCCCGGCGAGCGCTCCAGCCCCGTCACGACGCGCTGCTCGCCCGGGTACTCGCCGTCGCCGGGCTCGCCGGGCACCATGCGAGTGAGCCCGACGGGCCGGCGCTCGCCGGCGCGGCCGCCGGGCGCCGGCGCGTAGCTGTCGGGCGTCCGGCGGCCGTCCGCGCGGCGGTAGGACCGGCCGCCGTCGGGCGCCTGCCCGTCGATGAGGCGCTCCATGTAGTCCTCGCCGGGCCGGTCGTACGCGCCGTCGCCCTCCGTCTGGCGGCCGGGCACCATGCGCGCGAGCCCCGGCGGCGGCTCGTCGGGGGGCGCGCGCGCCCCGCCGCCGCACTCGGGCTCGGGCCGGCCGGGCACCATGCGGCGCAGCCCCGGCGGCGGCGGCGGCATGCCGCGCGTGTAGTCGTTCGCGCCGTAGTCTCCGCCGGACAGGTGCGCCGTCTGCAGGTACTGGTTGCGGTCGTGCTGCGGAGCCACCTCCATGTTGTCCGGCGGCGGCGGCGGCAGCGGCCGGAAGGCCGCCGGCGCCGGCTGCGGGTGGTCGGGCCGCTCCGAGTTGTCAGGAGTGGTCTCTAGGTTGGCCTCGAATCCGACGGGGGCGCGGCTCTGGTGCGCCGCCTTGGCGACGGCCGCCGGGGACGTCAGGCCGGCGGCGACGATCTGCGAGGGGAACGGCTGGACGGGAGCCGACGAGGATGACGCTTTCGATTTGTGAGCGAAGGGGCCCGCGTGCTTGAATGGATTTTGGGAGTTCGAAGTCGGAGTGAAACTCGGGGGCGGAAGAGACGCCGACGGCAGTGGAGGCTGCGATGCCGCGGAGGTCGGCGGAGGCCCGGCCGGGAGCGAGGCGGTCGGCGCAGGCGCCGGAGGTAGGTTGGCGGAGGGCGGCCGCGCGGGCGGCGCCGAGCTCGGAGCGGGCGACGCGGCGGAGGGCGGCGCGGCCGCGGGGAGGGCCGCGGGGGGCGGGGGCGGGAGGCTCTGCGGCGAGCTCGCAGGTTGCGGCTGAATGCCCGACATGTTCTGGTGCGAATTTCTAGATGCCATTACTTGATTCACTTGTACATTATTTGACAGAGGATTTTCGTGATTGGATAAAGTCAACTCTTGCAAGGTATGAGATATTTCATGAGAGTCTCTACTCTCTCTTCTGCTTCCGACCGGAATGCTATCTGCTAGAGTGGGTTCGTCCGATTGCCTCGACCACTCACTGTTTTGAGGGTAAGCCTCATCCAATCCCGAGTAGTTAAAATTCGAATTATCGGTGTTGAGACCAGGACTATTGGAGTTTCTCGACTGGTTTTCACTTCTGTAAGTGCTCTCTGAATGAGTTTGGGGCCCATCACTAGACTCCTGTGACATTTGTGATTCTATGGACCACTGAGGTGTTAAATTATCCAGGTGGAACCTCTTGCCGAGTGCTAGGTTGGGCATCCGCTCCTTTACCATTTCTCTATCACCCAGTGTTCTCACTTCCTCTGTGGGCATGGGAGCACTATTGTTAACACTATTCATAATGCTGGGTTCGGATGTTTTGTTGTTTTCAGTAGGGTCTGGAGGCAGTATGGCTGGTTCATTGGTTTCTTGTTTAGGAGAGGGGTTGGGAGATTCAGTGCTCCCTTTCTTGTCATCCATGGCCCAATTCCAGGTATTGGTGGGTGCAAAACTTTCTTCTAAAACATTAGCATTATTGGGTGGTTGTTCTTGGTGCTCTGGCTGCTGCTGAGCTGCAATCTGTGCTTTCTTTGCTTGCTTGGCCGACTCCTCCCAGCCCCAGTCCCAGTTGTCCTCCCACCCATCACTGTGGGCGGCATTCTGAGGGTACTTCTGTTGTGGCGGTTGGTTTTGGTAATAATTTTGCTGATAGTTCTGCTGAGGGTTGGCGTAGCCCGATGTGGGGGTGGTGTAGTTGTGGTTGTACTGCTGGTATGTCTGGTTGGCGTTGGGAGGGTACTCCTGTTGGTACACCTGTGAGTATTGTTGGTTGTACTGCGGCTGCTGCGGCAGTGCCTGCCCTGCCGTGGGTGCCTGCCAGTACTGGGGCTGCTGGGGTGGCTGCTGCGGACCACTACCTGTACCCCCTGGGTAATTCGGGTACATATTCTGCTGGTTTGGAAATGACTGAAACAAAGTTAAGTATAGCTGTAAAACATTATATTAATTAAGGTGCATAAGGGGTCTATATACATATTATGATAAACATTGTATATTTTATACAATGTTTATCATAATATGTATATAGACCCAAAGTTGGGCTATTCTGACCGAGCATACGATTAACTTGACGTGTACAAAGGTTGGATATATCATATTCGAAATCCCCATACAAAAGTAAAATTATTTTTATCGCAGAAATTTGCAACAACCCTAACTTGAATCAGTGTTAACTATTATTGCGTCTCCTGGCTAGCTGCTAGGCACAAAGCATACGCTTCTACGCTATGCCACAAATGAAATGTTAAAAGTCCACTTAGGATCTTACGCATTTAAAAAGTTAAGTAAGATATCATGAAAGTTTTTACAGAATCAACAATCGAAAAGGAAGAGAAAAGTTATGAAAGATTAGGTACCTAACTACGTACCTTTTTAATGTTCTTCTCGGTTGGCAGTAGCTAGGAATACAGCCTATCGTTGACTCGGTTTTATCATTGCATAATCACCACGTAAACATACATGTATCATTGTAAATAAATCATTGTATTGTTTTCACAAATAAATGTTGATGACGATAGATTTTGCTGTCAGTTTTGCTACATTCACTGCTATAATTGACGGATAACTTACCGTCTAATGTCAAAGATAAAGAGGTCTAATCACGTTGCATGAATTTGAATGTTTAATATCTAGGGTGCGTTTAGGCAAGCCAGTCGTATACATTTTAGCTGGACAAAATTTTTTATACGGAGCTCATGAAACGGCGTCATAGCTTTATTTTAAATTCAATTGACAGGTAGGTGGTTGTAACCAGACCAAAAAGTACGGTTTTTGCTACCATTCATCATCTGACTGTTCACTGTACTACATCATTCATACTTCAGCTTTGACCATGCTTTTTGCCTTGTAAACTATTTTTGATACAACACTTGATGTAATATCTCTCTAGGCTTGATAAATTTATTAGTATACTCTGTTTACTCAGTATACTCTTATTCTTTATTTCGCACTAGCTTGTACCCCCGACTTCTGTTAAAGCATGCAACCTCTGGAGTTGTTACAATATGCGTCCATTTTAAAAACAAGGTTGATATTTTAAAGCTGTCTTGTCTGAGTTGTCAATAAAAAAATGTATTACTTCAAGGAAATTGTATTTGCATGAATTTAAAATGTTAATTTGTTCATTAAATCATGAGTAAACAACCCGTAAGTACTTCATCCACGTAGAATTCGGTTTGTAGCTGTTTCCTTGGGAACTGTTCGTATTTTCGGGATAAAAATGATGTCCTTCGTTTAGTTTAAATTTTAGCCAGTAATTTTCACATCTTGGACACTCTAAACGGGCTATTTGATATTTATCTAGTTTTATCCAAGTTGGCTGTCCTAAACGCACTCCTGGATATTGTGATTTTGTTGACTTTTAAATGAATGTGTGATGTAGTGTCATGAGACCTCAATGGTGTGATGGCATTTTGTCAATCACGCCTCTGTCAGCGTCCGGATAGCGATCATAAGTCATGATAGGCCTACGTCATTAATACTAAATAATGACTAACTACAAACAGAAGTAACAATTTTTATGGCGGACTTAATTAATTGCGTAAATAGTTAATTATTAGAAGATTTTATTTATCTTACAATGTTTGGGTCAATTCTTACAACTTGAATCACTACCACTTCCTCTTATCCTACGAAGTTGAAATTTTGCATACTTGTCAAAGTCCGATGACAATGCATTATTATGGTGACAGCTGATCTGAAGATGGAGACAGAAGGTGGGCAGTGGAACTCTTTGATGCATACCACCTCAAAAATAGGCACATTATGTATTGGTGGCGCTTCTGTAATTAACTGTTCTCATAAGATGAGAGCAAAGGTCATTGACCTTGTCACAAAACAGCTGTAACATGGTTATCACGTTGTGGTTTTTACATTTCGCGGAAAAATCTTTACGAGAAACTTTCATGAATGAAAAACTGCAAAATTTCAAAACTCGTAGAACTAACATTGTTCGCCGTGACGTGCAGAATTTGCACCCTTCGGGCTTATACATATATTATGATACAAATTGTATATAAAAGTTAAAATTCTATCTGGAAAAATAACATTTATTTATAAAAATATTTTCACATTGATAGATAGACAAGTGTCAATGAAACCATGGATGACTACAAACTGGGGTTGATATGGCCTATCGCCGATCGCGGCAGCAAAGTATCACCTTCTAATACACAACACTTTTCCTTTCAAAACTTAACTATAAACATTTGTATTACTTATTTATGATAAAATGTATGTATAGTGCATTTATACATTATACAGGATATAACAAAAACCATCAGACATGTGAAGGGGCAAGTTGCTAGAGACTGCACATCATCTATGGAAGGAAAATATTATTTGCTGAGTTAATCGACTAAACTAATGTAGGTATCTTTACTAAGAGGTTGTAGAACATGTTGCTACATCATCATAATTTGCTAATAAACACATTAGCATAATCAGCCATACCATATGTTACCTAGAAATCAACAAAAAGAATGTAACTTTCTATTGTAGTTTCGACACATGTAAGTTTGAAGAGTTGAATGGTAAGCTATTGTTTACATGTAAATGTCAACGATAAAACATTCTAATAGCTGGCCTATATAAAAAGTAATGTTTACGTATTTATCAATGATATGACGGGACGATCCCGGTGCAGCGGTTGGTCCACGTCATTGTTTACGTCTGTGTGGATCTAACCTGAGAGCTCACCTGAGCCTGGGGCGCGGCGTAGGGCTGTGGCGCGGCACCCGCGCCTGCTTCGCCCGGGGTCCGCTTCATCCAAGACATTGGCGCTACCACCAGTTACGTAACATTCGTGAGGGGCTCGCATATGCTTGCAGAGCGACAAATAGCCCCGTCACTATCATCGACGACGAGAACTCTTGCAGAATACTTTCACTCTTCGCTGACGACTGAACACCACTTAAACATTTATTTTAAATTGTTTCGAATGAAGCTTTGATTACCGTTTAGAAGAAACTGCGTCAATAATATGATTTTATTTTAATAAATATTTTAAAATAGAATTGTTGACAGCAGTCCATCGATCGAAGGTGCCCTGTTGGCCAGTACAGTGTTGCCAGCTCCGCCAAGCAATTTCAGCCGGTAAATTGTCAAAATTAGGGACGATTTGACACTCATTGACCTAGGAACTATACATAAGGATTTCTAAGATTGTATAAAAGAACGTGATGATAATCACATAACAAAACAAAAAAAGGAATAACATGCGACCGCTTTCTCGTACTTGCAATATCAACTGAAGAAATCTTACACACTTCATTTATTGTTGACCTTTAATCACAATACATATAAATAAATATTAACAAATTATTTAAATAATCGCCAGACACTACGAGCCGAAAGTTGAACCGGAAATGGGTTCCGTCACTGCAACACAAAATGACCGACCCCGCCGAGAGGCGGCGCTACGTTACGTCATCACATAAAAGTGGCCAATAAATGACGTAACTCTTGCTACTTTTTTTTCATGTATACATACTTTTTACCAATGTGCAAAAGAAACTAACAGTATTTTTGTACTTCAGTGTCGAATTGCATCACATTTATAATTATTATAACACATAGAATGTATAGCAAACACTCATGTTATCACTCCTTTACTTCTATCTCTTTGGACACTATAGACATATTGATACATTGAGGAATGACACGACCTCAATACATTGACAGCGTAACCCTTTTTTCTAAGGTTCGCCCGTTAGGGCAGTCTAAAGTCTCTAGGACCATACCACCATGGCTTACATAGTTTTTATTTGATAGTTTAATGTTGAATATTTCATTTATTATACTTTTGTTGAGAATGAGGGTCAACAGCAACAAGCCGGACCCTCTTCTAGTGCTTCAATAAAGTGGTGGAACTTTATTCAAGATCTCCATGGACTTTTTTGGGAGAACATTAAAAGCCTAAGCCCCTTAATTTGCCTACACTCGTGCACGTTTACGAACACAATACATAATGGTTAATATTTCACCGATATTACACACGATCACTCGGAATAACACTTGTTTGGAAAATAAAACAAAATCTAACTGTGTCACTTTTCACTTCCCGCCAAAAAGTCCACAGCGTAACCCTTTTGGAAAGCAGTTTTTTTTATCCGCCCGTTGGGTTAGTTGGCTAAAGTCAGGACCATACCGCCTTGTTTTACGTAGTGTTTAATTAATGGTTTAAAAAAGTACATGACTTTTTTCGTTTTTATAAATATCATTATTATTAAATATCACATATTATGATATATGATTTTACAAAGTAGCTATTGTAACATAAGTACACCACCGTCTTTTGTCGATTCACAAATTCTCTCCATCCAAAGGTTGTCTGGAAGAGATCGCTTATTAGGGATAAGACCGCCCATTGTACTAATCAAAATTTTAAGTACTATTTTTGTTCTTGTTATGTTTTTGGTGTACAATAAAGCGTTATCAATCAATCATATCCGAAAATCTATGACCCAAGGTTAAATCCGATTTCTTTCATTAGTTTTGGGAAGCAACATTGAGGTCTCACACTTCCTCAATGGGAAGCAATAGTTTTTGACATTTTTACCACACCTATGAAAATAAGCTTATCGGAGATGTCACCACTAGCATATGTGTTCAGTAAACCAACAAAATATGTCAAAATTTCGAGTCCATATATTGGTACAGCCCAAAGACGTAAAATCTTAGGTACAGCCTCAGAGGAATAATGTACAGCTAATATTTGGAGGCTAAGTAAATGCACGGCCTTTCACACCTAATTATTCATGTACACGGCTTCCAATTTTTTCATTTCACTTGACTCTAAGATAAAGTTTTAATACTTTGTCTTTGACTTGACTACTTCTTGTTTGAATCACAGAAAGTAGAAGTTAGAAGAGCGGGCGTGGTGGCAGGCTTCACTGCCAGTGCGGTTGGGTGGCTTAGGTATCTGGTCAATTTCCGGAGTGGCTCTTCCCGCATTACTGTCCTCCGTTTACAGCATACAAAGTCTGACTCAAAAAATTCTAGTCCGTTCATTACCTAATAACCCGGACATAACTTACTTGAACGAGGCCAGAGATGCGTGGTTGTTAGCCTGCCCAAACTCCGAATTCCCACAAAAATTATCATCGCAAAGGCTATGGGATGGGCCGCTCTGCGAGCAGGTACGGAATCATAAACTAAATACGTGCTTTAACTCTGCAGACCGTGCCCGTCTCTTAGCAGTTGCTGAGTGGGAATCAGGTTTATGGCTACAGGCTCTCCCTTTGCCCAACACAGGCACCTTGTTGGACAATTCCACTTTTCGTGTGGCTGTGTGGTATATATACGCTAGGACTCTATAGTGTCATTCCTCAATGATCTAATCATTGAGGAATGACACTAGACCTCAATGGATCTAATGCATCGTACAGGGGCATAGATGTTTGAACTAGTGAAAGTTTTTCCCACATTCGGAATAAAACCAAAACAAGTTCCAGGAACGCGACTTTAATAATGGCAACTTATTTGAAAAAAATACAGGGGTATTCCAAACAAGTTCGAACATTTGTTTGAAATTTGCGGGGAGTTCCCCGCAAGTTTCTGATGACGAATCTGGGACGAACTGGAGTAGAACAAATGATTTTAAATAGTTTAGTTAGGGCTCTTGTTTATTTTTTGCCTCAAGGCCTTTGGTTACCTAGCTACGCCACTGTCTGTAGGTTAAAATGACTGGTAGGTATGCAGCGCTACGCGAGCTGAATTGAATTTTATTGCGTCACAGCATGAGTCGCTATTTGTTTAAATTTCTTTGCGGAGTGCTGCTTCTGTTCCTTTTGTATTCTGTGGTAATAGCACAGAATATAGTTAATAATGATACAATGATACAATGATTTATTAGTCTGCGAATCTAGGTATATACATATGTAATTGTTATTAAAGGCGGTATCAGACGGTTCACTCGAGTGAACATTCACACGAATGCATGCTTCATTTTTCTTTCATTCCATGTTCACACGACTTACTGCGAATGACAAAGAAAAGAACGTTCATCTGTTACTTACTTTAAATATGTCATGGGTGAAGTCGTGCGTCTCGGAATCCGTTTAATTTGTGATCATTTAATCCAAAAGTTAGTAAAAAAGAAGCATAGAAAACGTCGACGTTGGTGGGTGCGGCCATGGATTGAAAGAAGAAATATGTTTGGAGCTTCGAATACACTGTTGAGAGAACTAGCTGATGAAGATTCTGAATCGTATCGCAATCATTTGCGAATGGACGAATCTAAATTTGAAGAACTTTTACTGCTTATTGCTCCGTCAATAACGAAACAAAATACTTTAATGAGAGATAGTATACCTAACCGAACAAAACTTCAAATTGTACTGAGATATCTTTCTACTGGCGATTCTTTTGGAACCTTAGAAGCTCTATACAGAGTACCACGAAACTCAATATCCTACTTTTTCAAAGAAGTATGTGAAGCTATTTGGACAGCACTTGGAAATTGGAAACTTTATAAAGGTCAGTAACATTTAGAATTGATTAAAAAACAAGTAGGTAATATTTTTGAAACTTTTTAATTAAATGCACATGTTTGACAATTAACATTCAAACGATTTCTTTAAGAGCTTGTATGAGTATATTTTCTTGAGTGGATGGTGAAAGAACAATGTGTGAATGTACTTCTTGTTGGGTTGCTGAGGGATAGTACTGATCATTTTGTGGTGAGGACATAGGTACAGAGACCGTTGGTGAGTGTACTTGGTGGGTTGGCGAGTGATAGGTATCATATTGATGCGACCGGCTGATATTTAATGAGGATCCTGTACTTGAGCTCGAGTAAATCGATTCAGATACAGACGTCATTTGTGAAAGACGTTCCTGGGTCATCACGGATTGAAGCCTTTCCTGACATATTAATGCCCTATTTAGGGGCATTTTCTTTAGCTGTATTGCCAAACTTTTACAAAACAAATCAAACTCATCTTCAACTTGCTCTTTGTTTTCCTTGCTTAAAGCTTTTAGTTCTTTAATTGCCATATCAATTGGAATATCTGTCTTTCGTTTGCGGTTGACTGGTTTTCCAGAATGCAATGATGTAGACGATATTGTACCACTATTTCTACTATTCTCAGCACTAGATGTCGACTGCTTCTCACTACCAGCTTGAGAACTCTTCGGCTCAGATTCAGTGGTTTCTTCATTTTGAGTCTGCGTGTTTACTGATGTATCCTGCAATTAAAATATATTTATTGTTACAGGTTCCTGAAGTTCGAGATGAATGGATTAAAATAATGGAAGACTACTATAAACTATGGAACTTTCCAAACTGTTGCGGGGCCATGGATGGAAAATTAATCAATATAAGATGTCCAGGAAACTCCGGCTCAGACTATTTCGACTACAAAAAGAATTTCAGTATTCATCTATTTGCACTTGTGGATGCGAATTACAATTTCATCTTTATAGATGTTGGAACAAATGGAAGAGCAAACGATGCATCAGTCTTTCAAAAATCAACATTAAATGAAGCATTGATGTCAAATCTTCTGAATTTTCCAGAGGAAGGCGTAATCGTGGCAGATGACGCATTTCCTTTACGAACAGATATTTTGAAACCATTTAACTCTAGAGGAGAGTTTGGCGTCAAACAAAAAATATTCAACTATCGGCTCTCTAGAGCTCGACGTGTGGTAGAAAATACTTTCGGAATATTGGTATCTAAATTCAGGATCTTTGAAAAACCGATTCCACTATCGGTGGATAAAGTTGAACAACTTGTTAAAACCACATGTGCATTACATAATTGGCTGAGAAAAACGACAAAGCATTATGTTACACAACAGTCACTGGAAACTGAAGATTGGAACAGAGGTAGCACTGTACCAGGGGAATGGCGACAAATATCATCTTTAGCAATAAGCGATTCTCTACCAACTACTGCAAGGCATCATAGTGAAAACGCCCGTCGCGTGCGTGATGCATATGCAGAAAAGTTTGTCACTACATGCACTGTGCCATGGCAATGGAACATGATATGATGAATATGTAAATGTAAATAAATACCTAACATAAATATTTTATCCATCTAGGTACGTTGCTTTTATTGAATACCTAATATTTATCGTCCCGTGCTGTGCCCCCGTACCAGCATCAGTCCATTTCGTGTCCCATGCGCTGTCCCTTTCGAAAAACCGAGATAGTATGTATGTTAATGATAATCACAGTACAAACAGACACCGGGACAGGTGCAACTAAATAAAAGCTAGTAATAAACAATAGCTAAATTAGTATACTTACGAGATTTGATGTACTCTGCCGTGGGATACAAACACTGCTTAAAAATTCTGCATGTTTAAACCAGTACAGTGTAGGCACATATATATCGTCAGCAGAGCAACCACTTTTAGTAGACTGCTTTATTTTTGTTAATTCAGTTGTAAAGCGGGTCCGTATAGTTTTTATTTTATGTTTGATGTCTTCTTCAGTAACCTCGAGGTTTAAATCACTAATTAGGGATTTTATAGCCTTTGTACGTAATGTTCTATCCTTGTATTCGTCAAGTTTGTGGTTCCATAAACATTGATAATTCTTAAAATGTTCCAAAAACAGCAGCGTACTTTAATCATTCCACTTGAACACCATTTTGGCGCCAATTTTCCGTGACGCAACTGGACGTGCGTCTGCTACCGAGCTCAAGACAAAATGGCCGAATCCGAGTGAACGTTCTCTCTGTGTGCAGACCGTTCATTTTTCGTTCATTCGCAGTTGGAGTGAAAGATGCCGAATGATAAAATCTAACATCGTCGGATCGGTTCATTAATGAATTCATTCGGCACTCTTGTTTCATTTAGGGTTCAGACAAATCATTTCGAGTGAAAGATGCCGAATGAAAGACAAAAATGAACGAAAAGTGAACCGTCTGATACCGCCTTAACGGATAGTTTCTCTAGTTCCGCCATACTGGCATACAGACATGGTCACAAGTTAATTAGTACAATAATAAAACAACAATGACATTGACTAAATTATGAATAATAATAATAAAAGGATTTATAATTGCGATGTCAATCAAAAAATAATAATACAAATGTCAAAATGAAAATAAAATTATAACAAATTAAAATTGTCAAATTATCAGTATACCAATTACACATTATATATTAGTCAAATTCTGTTTTGTCATCTATAAATTCCTGAATGGTGTAATAAGATTTTTTTATTAGAAATATAGATAGGGTATTTTTAAAAATATTAATGTCATTTATTGAGCGGATGGCTGACGGAATCTTGTTAAATATTATCGGTGCCATACAGAACACACTCATTCTTAGCAGTTGGGTTCTGCATGGCCGATGCCGCAAATTACCGTCCCGACGGCTACCCGCGGCACACGTTTCGAAGAGCTCAGGATTGGATTTTATAAATACAGCAATTTCTTCATATAGAGGGATGGTAAAGTTAAGACCTTTAATCTTTTGAAATGTGCTTTACATGAGTCGGTTATTTGTAACCGATAATGAATGGAGTATACACTTCATTATTCGTAGTTTAGAGCAATCAAAAATTATATTATGAATAAGGTCTGGTTAGTAAATTTATAGGTAAAGAATTATCAACCTATATAATTATTATTGGCGATTATTTTTTGTAATCGAGTTTCGTTTTAACTATCGATTATGGCTGATTATTGAAAATTTCGGTAATCGATTTTTGCTAATCGATCAATACATCACTAGTTCACAGAACATTAATACTCCTCCTCCCAAAGATAAAATATAGTAGATAGATAGATAAACACTTTATTATTCACCTTAAAAATAGAGATAAAGTACAATTCAAATGTTTACAGTGGTGTAACAATGGGCGGTCTTATCGCTTAAAGCGATCTCTTCCAGACAACCTTTGGATGGAGAGGAATAACGAAACATACACAGACGGTGGTGATAGAAAATATAATAGACATACTAAGGGCTTACATATGATATACAATATCATATATAGTATCATTTTTCTTTGCCTCTTCCTCCTTACTATTTATAGTTAGGTACCTACATTACAATACAAAGTTCCTTGATTTAAGGCCGCGTTCAGAAATGGGTAAATGTTCACGAGTGAATACTTGTCAGTTAATCTCAGTGATATGCCAAGTCAAAATTAACTAACGCCTTTCTGAACGGGCATCGAGTAATACAATAAGCCAGCAAATCAAAACCAATCATTTTCAAGACCGAGATTTCCCGCGCTTTTGTTTATCAGATATAACTGCGATATTTTGGCTAGTAATGGAATTTTACCTTATATTTTGCTTCAAATACACGAATCGCTTATTATATTTATATGTACAAAAAATCAATGCAAAAAATATTGCAAAATGTAAAGGAAAATGACAACTGACAACTATTACCTGACAGGTGAGAATCGTAACCCGCTTTTTTATCGGTGAATATTTTAACCTGTCAGGTGAACTTTTACTCTCCCCAATTGACGGCTCAGAGTAAATGACTAAGTTCACCTGAGACATTTCTGAACGGCGTTAGGGTAATAATTAGATTAACTGGGTGATTTCTGAACGCGGCCTTGGTTGATTCGAACGAAGTATTTTGACGGAGAAAAAAAAAACCTCATGACGGATGTGACAGTTGTACTGTACGTACCAAAGAAAAAGTACTAAATCTTTGGTAGGTACGTCATAGGACGGGATCATTTCTGCGTACAGAGTAAATATAAGCACGAATGAACACACATTTTTTTTAACGGGCGATTGCCTTTATTACTGAAAACAAACTACACTCTACTTACTAAAACTAAACTAACTATATACAAGGAGAAGCAATTGGACAACCATAGACCATTAAAGGCCTATACACACAAAATTAATTGGTACGATGGATGTTTAAAACTGAAGTGTAAAGAGGATACTCAATTTTCCAAAACTATGAAATGTGTGCATTTTAAAAAGTCGAGCTGGACTGACTTATGAATATTAAGAAAGTTACATCAACGAAAGATATTCTATTAAATAAACTGGCTTCATTAAGATTTTAATGTTACTTAACTTAAATGTTCGATTCTAAAATCATTTGTTCAAAATTCAAATATACCCAGCAATATTTAATCGCTACTACTGTTTATTTCCTAACATTAACCTGCAAAGCTAATTTAAAATGTTGAAATGTACGATGGTGAATGTACAACCTTAATGTTTCGCATACACATGGCAATTAAGCTATTGTTTCTCTCCTGGCAATCACAGACCCAAGGATTCGTGTATGTGTGTGATGTTTTCTTTCTATGTGTTCATCTGTTTTGTCTATGTGTTATACATTTTTGACGTAAAATTCGTTTGTTTACATTATTTTTACGGAGACTTATTTATGTTTTCCGTAAGCTTATGTCCTTATTTTTATGAACATAAAGACTAATATTGCATGTTTAGTTAGAAATTGTCTTGGTAATCATAGTTTTGCATGTGTGACCGTGTACATGAACAGCTTGTGTAAACACATCGCGCGACATCACAGATAACAGATTTAGTAATAGTAATAATGAAGATATTTTTAATAGAAATAAATACTGTCGCAGCCTAACGTCGCTTCAACAATAATTAGAACGCCTATCGAAATCACGAGAGCAATCAAGTTCAACTTTTTCTTTCACCACCGTCATAGTATTTTTTTTAGGCATACCGCCTCAATTGTATAAAATCATTCAATTCATTCACGCAATACGTATAGAACTAAATGTACTTTGATACTGAATTATACATACAAATCAAGAAATATTTCGGGTTTTATTCCAAGAAACTCGCAGTGTCTCCTAGCGTAGACATAGTTTTTTTGGCGACCGTGACAGGACGAAAACCGAAGTTCAGAAATCAATCGTCGACGTGCCAAGTTTGCACCAAGTAAACGGCGTCGCATCCAATCCAGAATTCCACTCGAAGGTCTGCAGAAGGAATAATCCTGCTCCTGGAAGAAGTCAGGACCGACAGCGAAGGAAAAATAAGTGACATAACCACGAACACAGCAGAAAACTTCCATCAAGATAAGTGTCCATCCTTGCCTATTCCCACACAATCTAACTGTTTAAAATCCTTTGTTATTGGCTCCACAGTGCGTCTAAAGCATCAAATAGTTGCGTAATAACTATTTAAATCCATTTCATCCAGTAGTTTCGGTATCAAAGTGCAAATTATTCATTAATTACATGCCAACATTCACAAAGGTCAAAGTCCATTGTCCATAAATTTTATACAAAATATAACGATTAGTTCATTTAATTACTATAGGTACCCATTCATAAGCGTATTAATCAATTTATATCCATCAATTCGACCTTTTTTACAGTCAATATGTACTTATTTAATAAATAGGCGTCTAAATCAGTTTTCATCCAATTTTAAGGTTTTTTCCATCACGATCTTGCTTTATCTTGCGCAGGATCATAAAACGCAATCTCCTTATTATTATCAGTATAGTATTTTCTTGCTTTTCACCCTATTCGCCGAATTTTCCAGAAATAACTGGGGCGCCCCGGTCACAACTCCCGTTACATACCTACCTACTTCGAGTGATCAGCTGATCGACCGGCGGGCTCCGGAACTGACTCCTGCAGCAAGCTGTCACCAAAGGAGGAGAGCAAGACATATTATAACCTGACTGCAGCTAAGTCAGATATAATTGTATTTCTTTATACATTCATTCAGTACAATATAAATTTACTGAAATAATTAATTATCTACTAAAATCATGACTGACTACGAAAAATGTAGTTCTACTATTAAAGATTTAGTTACAAAGCGTAGTTCAGTCAAAGGCCAAATTACAAAGTTTAAAAATTATCTTACAACTTTAGAATCATCAGAAGTGACTAGCTTCGAACTGGCCGAGCTTTCTCTTAAACTAAACAAATTTGAGGGATTAGCTAGCAAGTTTGATACTATTCAAACTGATATCGAGGTCTTGAATCCTCAAGGCCTGGGTTCCGAGATAGACGAGAGGGAAGGCATCGAAAGTAATATTATTACTTGCATGGCAAGAGCAAAGGTTTTAATTGATAATGCAAACATACAGATAGAATCCCGACGCATGTCAGTCGCGACAGAATCACCATGCCATCACTCTCGTGGTCATGACCATGATTTAGGGTTCAAGTTACCTACCATCCAAATTTCTAAATTTGACGGAGCTTATTTCCGGTGGCTCGAATTTCGAGATACATTTTTAACATTAGTGCATAAAAACGAACGTATCTCGGACATACATAAGTTCCATTACTTGATCTCATACCTAGAAGGAGACGCGGCGCGAATTTTATCCAATCTTGAAGTGTCATCATCAAATTATAAAAGTGCCTGGTCATTGCTTTGTGATCGTTATGATAACAAAAGATTGCTTATCAATCACCATCTTACGTCATTATTTAACGTGCAACCGATCGCACGCGAATCAGAACGCTCATTACGATTTTTAGTTGATCACGTAACGAAAAATCTACGCGCATTGTCCAGTCTAGGGCAACCTACAGACAAGTGGGATATTCTACTCATTTTTATGTTATCATCCAAATTAGATACTCACACTTTAACAAAATGGGAAGAACTTCGCAATTCATTTGATGATGTCCCCACCCTAGAACAATTTAATAAGTTTTTGACAGATCGTGCCGACGTGCTAGAATCCTTGAATCGTAGCAAGTACGACAAGTCGAATACCATGCAGCAAGCCACGTCTCGCCCTGGTCCGAGTACTTCTAGACAACATACAAATAACTACAACTATAACAAACAAAATGCAAATTTTAACAATAAACAAGAAAAATCTCCATTTATTAAAACGTTTGCAAGCACAAGTCAACATATACAAAAGAACACATGTATCATTTGCAAAGATGCTCACCGGATTTAAGATTGTTCTATATTTAAAAACAAAAGTATAAATGACAAGTTATCTGATATCAAAAAACATAACTTGTGTTCTAACTGTTTGAGGCAGGGACATCAACTGTCTGACTGTCGTTTGGGTCCGTGCAGAGTTTGTAACAAAAAACACAATACTATAATACATTCAGATCAGGCTCCAATCTCCTCCAATGTTTCGGAGTCCGTAGCAAATTTCTCCAAGCAAGGTCCCAGCGAGGTCATCTTGTCCACAGCGATCATCAAAGTCTTGAACCCAGCAACTGGTGTGACGGAGCAGGTGCGCGCCCTCCTAGACTGCGGCAGCCAATCCTCCTTCATCACCGAAAATCTGAAACATAAACTACAATTAAGTACACATACAATACAAGCTATTAACATTATTGGTATAGGAAATAATTCATGCAGTGAGGTAGTGGAATGTTCTACTATACAAATACAGTCAATGAATAATCCATACAAAGTTAGCTTACCTTGCTTGGTGCTAAGAGAACTGACGGGTGAGTTACCAAGGGCTCCTATAAACATACGAAACATAAACTTACCCAGCAACATGAAATTGGCCGATCCTAACTTTGACTTACCTGCGAAGATCGATGTTCTTCTTGGTGCGGACATATTCTGGGACATCTTGGGCTCAAAACAGCATTCATTAGGGCCCAAGAACCCTAAATTAATTGATTCTAAACTCGGTTGGCTAATAGCCGGACCAATCCATGCTAGCTCTGCTAAGTATGTCCAAAGCAATCATTCATTCAATCATACATACAACCAATCATTAAACTATCCACCCAATCATACATACAACCAATCATTAAATTATCCATCCAATCCTTCATGCAACCAATTATCCAATTATCCATCCGATCCTTCATGCAACCAATTATCCAATTATCCATCCGATCCTTCATGCAACCAATCATTCAATTATCCATCCAATCATTCATGCGATCAACCATACAATCAGACAAGCAAGCAAACTTCCAATTACATGTCCAATCAAGATCATACAAATAATCATACAAACAATCATACAAACAATCATACAAACAATCATACAAACAATCATACAAACAATCATACAAACAATCATACAAACAATCATACAAACAATCATACAAACAATCATACAAACAATCGTACATCCAATACCATTCATTCAAGTGATCAATCATTCAGTCATTCGCAGAATGCGGAACAAAGCATTAATAAGCTCCTAACAAGGTTTTGGGAAATTGAGGAGCTCCCGCAAAAACACATTTTAAGTAAAGAAGAAAGGTTATGTGAGGAACATTTCTTAACCAACACTAAACGGTTAAGCTCAGGCAGATTTAGTGTCAAGCTACCTTTGACTAACAGTCCTGATTGCCTTGGTGAGTCATACAACATGGCAAAGAAACGCCTTCTCAATCTAGAAAAGCGATTTCGTAACAATTCTGAATTAAAGTCACAGTATACACAATTTATTCGTGAATATGCCGAACTAGGCCATTTATCTGTGTCTCCTGATCCAAAGCCTATTCCAGGATATTTCTTATGTCATCACGCAGTATTCCGAGAGGACAGCGAATCTACCAAAATTCGAGTTGTTTTCGACGGTTCTGCACCCACTTCCTCGGGGTACTCGCTCAATGATATCTTGATGGTAGGGCCAAATGTTCAAAATTCCCTTCCTTTCATATTACTCAGAGCAAGAATGTATAAATACTTACTTACCGGCGATATTGAGAAGATGTATCGCCAGGTTCAAGTACATCCAAGCGATCGAAACTTGCAATTGATCTTATGGAGAGCGGACGAATCGCTCCCAATACAAACCTTACGATTAAATGTTCTTACTTACGGTACAGCAAGTGCGGCTCATTTAAGTACGAGGTGTTTATGGCAAGTTGGAGAGGAATGTGTGGACAGCCAAATCAAATCAATCATACAGAACGATTTTTATGTTGACGACTTGATAACCGGCGCGAACAGCGAGAAAGAGTTACGCTACATACAAAAATCTGTTTCTGAAGCATTAGATTCAGCATGTTTTCCTCTACGAAAATACAAGAGTAACTTACCGAATCTTTTGGGCAATCTTGAACATGATTCAAAGGACAAACTAATTCTAAGTGAATCTTCAAGCACTCTCGGCCTGGGATGGAATCCAGCCGAAGATTATATTCATTATCCAATCAAACCAATGTCAAATAAAAATGACAATGTCACTAAGCGATCCATCATGTCCAATGCATTTAGAATTTTTGATCCGCTTGGCTTGCTAAGCCCATGCAACATCCAGCCAAAGATGATCCTTCAAAAATTATGGCTCTTAAAATCCGATTGGGATGAGCCTGTTCCCCAAGATATCAAGAAGTCTTGGAACGAATTCTCTGATAATACACATCACCTTGCTAAGCTAAAAGTACCCAGAAATATCCTATGCGATCAACCGACGGCTATAGAAATCCATTCATTTAGTGATAGTTCCGAAAAGGCTTTTGGCGCTTGTATCTATATAAAATCAACAAATGTGAACCAAGAAATCACTGTGAACCTGTTATGTGCCAAATCAAAGGTCTCACCACTAAAGCCTACGACTATACCTCGCCTGGAACTCTGCGCAGCACTCCTCTCAGCCAAGTTAACGAAAAGCGTTACTGATGCTATCAAATACAAACCTGCGCGCATAGTTCATTGGTGCGACTCTAGTGTGGTCCTCGCTTGGATACACAGCAATCCTAGAAATTTAAAAACATTTGTTGCTAATCGTGTAGGTGAGATTATAGATATAACAAGTCCATCTTCTTGGAGATACGTACCTACTGCAGAAAATCCGGCTGATTTGATTTCCAGGGGCGTCAATGCCAGTCAGCTGCCAAGTTCAAATCTCTGGTGGCACGGCCCGACCTTTCTGGCCAAAGGTGAAAGTGAATGGCCATCTCTAAAATTTAATAAAATTCAAAGTGACTTACCTGAAGTGAAGTCCTCCATCCACGCAAATCCAGCCGTCGCCGCCGCCGCCGCAGAACCTGTAATTAAAATTGAAAATTATTCAAATCTTACTAAGCTACAAAGAATGTTTGCATATGTAAAACGATTCATTTTTAATTTAAAAAATCTTTCAAATAAGCGTTTTGGTATTTTAACTACTGATGAGCTGCAGGATTCATTCTATCATCTCTGTACTATGGCTCAATTACAATCATTTACTACAGAATACAATATATTAAAACAAAACTTACCTTTAAACAATAAATCCAAATTGTTGTCATTGTCACCATTCATGGACAACAACAAATTGATAAGAGTAGGAGGAAGGATTGATGCTTCCAACTATCCATACGAGAAAAAACATCCCATTGTACTCGACGCATCACATCATTTAACTAAAATTTATTTTGCTCGCGAACACATACGTCAATTGCATGCTGGACCACAGCTCTTGTTAGCCACTGTCAGGGAAACAATTTGGCCCATAAATGGACGTCACCTTGCTCGCAATACAGTGCACAACTGTGTTAGGTGCAGACGTTTTCAAGGCAAAACCCTTTGCCCAAAAATGGGAAACCTTCCAGTTCAGCGAATTACACCTGACTTCCCATTCTTGTCTGTGGGTTTGGACTATGCAGGTCCATTTCTCATCCTAAATCGTAAGGGGCGTGGTTCGAAACTCATAAAGTGCTATTTGTGCTTATTTATTTGCATGCGTTATAAGTGTGTACATTTAGAAGCAGTAAGCAGTCTATCTAAAGAAGATTTCATTATGACACTTCGTAGATTCATTTCGCGTCGCGGCAAACCTTCGGAAATGTTCTCCGATAATGGTAGAAACTTTGTCTCTGCGGCCAAGGAATTAGGTCAATTTCTAAAAGCAAACAATCATTCTCTTTCTGACTTTGCTGCACAGGAAGGGATCAAATTTTCATTCATCCCAGCCTACTCTCCTCACTTTGGGGGCATCTGGGAGTCGGGGATCAAATCCGCTAAACATCACATTTCCAGATTTTTATCTCGCGACAGCCACTTAACATTCGAGGAAATTCAAACTTTATTCGCACAAGTGGAGGCAATACTTAACAGCCGTCCCTTGTGTCCCATGTCCTCTAATCCTAACGACCTGCTCTCCCTCACCCCTGGACACTTTCTTATCGGAAGACCATTGACGACGTTCCCGTCTCCTGCGCTACAAGAATTCAACCCAAACAGACTACAACGGTACCAAAGATTGGAACAAATGCGACAACATTTTTGGCTCCGATGGCAAAGGGAGTATATCTCAGAACTGCAACAGCGTCAGAAATGGACACAAGAGACAGCCAGTCTAAATGTGGGAGATCTTGTCCTAATTAAAGAAGATTTCATCCCCCCTCTATGTTGGAGCCTTGGAAGAGTTGTGAAGCTGTATTCTGGGCCCGATAACATACACCGTGTTGCAGATATCAATACAACCCGAGGCTGCGTACGGCGCTCACTTGTTCGTCTGTCTCCACTTCCGAAGCCTGAAGTTATTTCATGTTGAAAGACGGATCTTTCAACGGGGCGGAACATGTCGCAGCCTAACGTCGCTTCAACAATAATTAGAACGCCTATCGAAATCACGAGAGCAATCAAGTTCAACTTTTTCTTTCACCACCGTCATAGTATTTTTTTTAGGCATACCGCCTCAATTGTATAAAATCATTCAATTCATTCACGCAATACGTATAGAACTAAATGTACTTTGATACTGAATTATACATACAAATCAAGAAATATTTCGGGTTTTATTCCAAGAAACTCGCAGTGTCTCCTAGCGTAGACAATACCTATAATTATAATTAGCAGTATTATGTATTCTATGGCTTTAATTTACGGATTGTAACGTAAAACTACGGGCCAGTTATTGACTAAACGGATTTTGATGTTTGGTATGAAAATGGGTACATAGGAAGTACTTATATAAGACCTAGGTGGGTACCGTTTTATACCTATGGTATTTAATCTCTTGGTCTTATTCTAAATCTAATCTAGAGAAGTTGATTCGACTGATTATTGTTAGGTACCTACCTAGATACCCTACAAAACCTCTCCTATTACTCAATTTAATGTTTTATTATTGATTTGCCCCATACTTTGTAGCTCATTCTCCTCATACTTTATTTATATTATAATAATATGCCTAAAAAAATTGCATTCGCTTAGCTTGCGCATCCATCTAAACATATCTGTGTAGATGCCTAGGGACTGTTATTTAAAGATAGGTTTTCGTTTTCGATAAAGAAATGTTCACTTCAAGGGGCGCCATGCCTGTTATTCGCCTAGGGCGCCTGGCATGCTCGGGCCGGCCGGCTGCGGGCGCAGCGGCGCTGGATAAGTGTGATCTATATTTCAACTTACAAATATTATTTTTCTATGACAATATTTGTGGGTAAATTGTTTTCTTTACACTAACCTAACAATGTACCTAAATATGAAAGTTCCATATACCTATATAGTTTCATAATAAAACTATTGGACTTGGTCATCTAAGTACCTACCATTGAGGAATAGTGCGAGACCTCAATGGTGCCTACCCACTGACTACGGAGTAGGGTTGCTAGGTCGTCGGGATTCATCTGGTTTGTCCCGACTTTTGATATGAGGTCCAGAGTCCCGACGAAATACGAAATATCCCGATATTTTGTCTCCGGCTGATTGGGCGCCGGCCACCCAGGTTTAGAGCGTCGTGGAGTGCCCGGCGTGGAAACCAAACTGCTCCTCTCTCGGAGTCAGGTGAGGTCTCATCCTACGCAGCAGCAAGCGCTCGAACAACTTCGAGATGGTCGGTTGCAGTGTGATGGGTCTGTAGCTGCTAGCGGGTAATCGGCGATCCTTTCCTGGTTTCGGCAGCACGATTACCCTACCAGTCTTCCATTCCTGGGGGAAGCAACGGGTACGCAGGACTCCGTTGAAGAGCCGCGCTATAAACACCAGGCCCTTCGTGGGTAGTTCTTGACTAGTTCTAGACGACATTTGTAATGCCGTCTAACCCTGGTGCCTTTTTTTCCGGTAGTCTTAGTACGGCCCTCTTCACCTCCGCCGGCGATATAAAATCGTCACCTTCTAGCGGTGGCGGCGGGTGGCCAGGAACACTGCGACCTTTTCCTGGACCATCTGGTGGTGTTTCAGAACTACACGCGTTATATTATTGTACTAAGACAATATGACAATGACATTTTGCGTTCTAACGACACATACCCAACGATCCACAAACAACAAGAAGAAACTGCTGTGCATTCACGCTCACACAAAGAATGAACATTGAATGAACTTGTTGTATAAGTTTGAGTTGCTATATGAAAAGCCCCCTCCCCCCGTACCTCATTGCCTTCCGCCATTCTCCGTAAAAATATGTCTTGCCGTTTTCTTTCTGTGTTCATCTGTTTTGTCTATGTGTTATACATTTTTGACATAAAATTCGGCAAGACATATTTTTACGGAGAATGGCGGAAGGCAATGAGGTACGGGGGCTTTTCATATAGCAACTCAAACTTATACAACAAGTTCATTCAATGTTCATTCTTTGTGTGAGCGTGAATGCACAGCAGTTTCTTCTTGTTGTTTGTGGATCGTTGGGTATGTGTCGTTAGAACGCAAAATGTCATTGTCATATTGTCTTAGTACAATAACATAAAGCGTGTAGTTCTGAAACACCACCAGATGGTCCAGGAAAGGGTCGCAGTGTTCCTGGCCACCCGCCGCCACCGCTAGAAGGTGACGATTTTATATTGCCGGCGGAGGTGAAGAGGGCCGTGCTAAGACTACCGGGAAAAAAGGCACCAGGGTTAGACGGCATTACAAATGTCGTCTTAAAAGAACTACCCACGAAGGGCCTAGTGTCTATGGAAGTCGAATGGAAGACTGGGAGGGTAATCGTGCTGCCGAAACCAGGAAAGGATCGCCGATTACCCGCTAGCAGCTACAGACCCATCACACTGCAACCGACCATCTCGAAGTTGTTCGAGCGCTTGCTGCTGCGTAGGATGAGACCTCACCTGACTCCGAGAGAGGAGCAGTTTGGTTTCCGCGCCGGGCACTCTACGACGCTCTAAACCTGGGTGGCCGGCGCCCAATCAGCCGGAGACAAAATATCGGGATATTTCGTATTTCGTCGGGACTCTGGACCTCATATCAAAAGTCGGGACAAACCAGATGAATCCCGACGACCTAGCAACCCTACTCCGTAGTCAGTGGGTAGGCACCATTGAGGTCTCGCACTATTCTTCAATGGTAGGTACTTATGATGACCAAGTCCAATAGTTTTACTATGAAACTATATAGGTATATGGAACTTTCATATTTAGGTACATTGTTAGGTTAGTGTAAAGAAAACAATTTACCCACAAATATTGTCATAGAAAAATAGTATTTGTAAGTTGAAATAGAGATCACACTTATCCAGCGCCACTGCGCCCGCAGCCGGCCGGCCCGAGCATGCCAGGCGCCCTAGGCGAATAACAGGCATGGCGGCTCTTGAAGTAAACATTTCTTTATCGAAAACGAAAACCTATTTTTTAATAACAGTCCCTAGGCATCTACACAGATATGTTTAGATGGATGCGCAAGCTAAGCGAATGCAATTTTTTTAGGCATATTATTATAATATAAATAAAGTATGAGGAGAATGAGCTACAAAGTATGGGGCAAATCAATAATAAAACATTAAATTGAGTAACAGGAGAGGTTTTGTAGGTTATCTAGGTAGGTACCTAACAATAATCAGTCGAGTTGTTTTTTAACTTCTCTAGATTAGATTTAGAATAAGAACAAGAGATTAAATATCATAGGTATAAAACCATGAAACAAAAAAGCTTCCCACACTCTTTTCTCTAGGTACCAAGTAATTTTATACCTACTAGCCGATACCTGCGAAACCGCGTAGAGTTAGCTACCTATTAGAGGTACCTTTCAGTTGTTCCTTATGGAACTGTTCGTTTTTCTGGGATGTAACGTAAAAGTACCCACCTAGGTCTTATATAAGTACTTCCTATGTACCCATTTTATACCAAACATCAAAATCCGTTTAGTCAATAACTGGCCCATAGTTTTATGTTACAATCCGTAAATTAAAGCCATAGAATACATAATACTGCTAATTATAATTATAGGTATTTATTTCTATTAAAAATATCTTCATTATTACTATTATTAAATCTGTTATCTGTGATGTCGCGCGATGTATTTACACAAGCTGTTCATGTACACGGTCACACATGCAAAACTATAATTACCAAGACAATTTGCAACTAAACATGCAATATTAGTCTTTATGTTTATGAAAATAAGGACATAAGCTTACGGAAAACATAAATAAGTCTCCGTAAAAATAATGTAAACAAACGAATTTTACGTCAAAAATGTATAACACATAGACAAAACAGATGAACACATAGAAAGAAAACATCACACACATACACGAATCCTTGGGTCTGTGATTGCCAGGAGAGAAACAATAGCTTAATTGCCATGTGTATGCGAAACATTAAGGTTGTACATTCACCATCGTACATTTCAACATTTTAAATTAGCTTTGCAGGTTAATGTTAGGAAATAAACAGTAGTAGCGATTAAATATTGCTGGGTATATTTGAATTTTGAACAAATGATTTTAGAATCGAACATTTTAGTTATGTAACATTAAAATCTTAATGAAGCCAGTTTATTTAGTGGAATATCTTTCGTTGATGTAACTTTCTTAATATTCATAGGTCAGTCCAGCTCGACTTTTTAAAATGCACACATTTCATAGTTTTGGAAAATTGAGTATGCTCTGTACACTTCAGTTTTGAACATCCATCGTACCAATTAATTTTGTGTGTATAGGCCTTTAATGGTCTATGGTTGTCCAATCGCTTCTCCTTGTATGTAGTTAGTTTAGTTTTAGTAAGTAGAGTGTAGTTTGTTTTTAAGTAATAAAGGCAATCGCCCGTTTAAAAAAAATGTGTGTTCATTCGTGCTTATATTTACTCTGTACGCAGAAATGATCCCGTCCTATGACGTAGAACATTGAGGAATGAGACCTCAATGAGGAATGACCTCAATGGTACCTACGTACCAAGTACGTACCAAGGTACGTACAGTACAACTGTCACATCCGTCATGAGGTTTTTTTTTTCTCCGTAAAAATACTTCGTTCGCAACTTTTTGCATTTGCCTTTTGCAATTTTGCAAAATGTAAACGACCATAGCCATAGACTAAAAATTAATCAATGGTTTTTTTTAGTTTGACATTTGTTGACCTGGCTAGTGCGGTCTATTCTATATTCTAATCTAATGGACAATCAAGAATCGAGTGTACGAGAATCTTCATTATTCATAGAGCTTTCCGCGTGAATATACATAAATACATATAGGCATGTTACTATGTCACATGTAATAGGGTCCCACTTTTATTTACTTATTTTTCTGTACCTTAGTTACGAAACGGAACGTTTTATTCATTCTCTTTACTACCAATCAAATCGAACGAAGTATTTTTACGGAGAAAATAAAAACCTCATGACGGATGTGACAGTTGTACTGTACGTACCTTGGTACGTACTTGGTACGTAGGTACGGTAGGTACGTCATAGGACGGGATCATTTCTGCGTACAGAGTAAATATAAGCACGAATGAACACACATGTTTTTATAACGGGCGATTGCCTTTATTACTGAAAACAAACTACACTCTACTTACTAAAACTAAACTAACTACATACAAGGAGAAGCAATTGGACAACCATAGACCATTAAAGGCCTATACACACAAAATTAATTGGTACGATGGATGTTTAAAACTGAAGTGTAAAGAGGATACTCAATTTTCCAAAACTATGAAATGTGTGCATTTTATAAAGTCGAGCTGGACTGACTTATGAATATTAAGAAAGTTACATCAACGAAAGATATTCCACTAAATAAACTGGCTTCATTAAGATTTTAATGTTACTTAACTAAAATGTTCGATTCTAAAATCATTTGTTCAAAAATCAAATATACCCAGCAATATTTAATCGCTACTACTGTTTATTTCCTAACATTAACCTGCAAAGCTAATTTAAAATGTTGAAATGTACGATGGTGAATGTACAACCTTAATGTTTCGCATACACATGGCAATTAAGCTATTGTTTCTCTCCTGGCAATCACAGACCCAAGGATTCGTGTATGTGTGTGATGTTTTCTTTCTATGTGTTCATCTGTTTTGTCTATGTGTTATACATTTTTGACGTAAAATTCGTTTGTTTACATTATTTTTACGGAGACTTATTTATGTTTTCCGTACGCTTATGTCCTTATTTTAATGCACATAAAGACTAATATTGCATGTTTAGTTGCAAATTGTCTTGGTAATTATAGTTTTGCATGTGTGACCGTGTACATGAACAGCTTGTGTAAACACATCGCGCGACATCACAGATAACAGATTTAGTAATAGTAATAATGAAGATATTTTTAATAGAAATAAATACCTATAATTATAATTAGCAGTATTATGTATTCTATGGCTTTAATTTACGGATTGTAACGTAAAACTATGGGCCAGTTATTGACTAAACGGATTTTGATGTTTGGTATAAAATGGGTACATAGGAAGTACTTATATAAGACCTAGGTGGGTACTTTTACGTTACATCCCAGAAAAACGAACAGTTCCATAAGGAACAACTGAAAGGTACCTCTAATAGGTAGCTAACTCTACGCGGTTTCGCAGGTATCGGCTAGTAGGTATAAAATTACTTGGTACCTAGAGAAAAGAGTGTGGGAAGCTTCTTTGTTTCATGGTTTTATACCTATGATATTTAATCTCTTGTTCTTATTCTAAATCTAATCTAGAGAAGTTAAAAAACAACTCGACTGATTATTGTTAGGTACCTACCTAGATAACCTACAAAACCTCTCCTATTACTCAATTTAATGTCTTATTATTGATTTGCCCCATACTTTGTAGCTCATTCTCCTCATACTTTATTTATATTGTAATAATATGCCTAAAAAAATTGCATTCGCTTAGCTTGCGCGTCCATCTAAACATATCTGCGTAGATGCCTAGGAACTGTTATTAAAAGATAGGTTTTCGTTTTCGATAAAGAAATGTTTACTTCAAGGGGCGCCATGCCTGTTATTCGCCTAGGGCGCCTGGCATGCTCGGGCCGGCCGGCTGCGGGCGCAGCGGCGCTGGATAAGTGTGATCTCTATTTCAACTTACAAATACTATTTTTCTATGACAATATTTGTGCGTAAATTGTTTTCTTTACACTAACCTAACGATGTACCTAAATATGAAAGTTCCATATACCTATATAGTTTCATAATAAAACTATTGGACTTGGTCATCATAAGTACCTACCATTGAGGAATAGTGCGAGACCTCAATGGTACCTACCCACTGACTACGGAGTAGGGTTGCTAGGTCGTCGGGATTCATCTGGTTTGTCCCGACTTATGATATGAGGTCCAGAGTCACGACGAAATACGAAATATCCCGATATTTTGTCTCCGGCTGATTGGGCGCCGGCCACCCAGGCTTAGAGCGTCGTGGAGTGCCCGGCGCGGAAACCAAACTGCTCCTTTCTCGGAGTCAGGTGAGGTCTCATCCTACGCAGCAGCAAGCGCTCGAACAACTTCGAGATGGTCGGTTGCAGTGTGATGGGTCTGTAGCTGCTAGCGGGTAATCGGCGATCCTTTCCTGGTTTCGGCAGCACGATTACCCTACCAGTCTTCCATTCCTAGGGGAAGCAACGGGTACGCAGGACTCCGTTGAAGAGCCGCGCTATAGAAACCAGGCTCTTCGTGGGTAGTTCTTTTAGGACGACATTTGTAATGCCGTCTAACCCTGGTGCCTTTTTTCCCGGTAGTCTTAGCACGGCCCTCTTCACCTCCGCCGGCGATATAAAATCGTCACCTTCTAGCGGTGGCGGCGGGTGGCCAGGAACACTGCGACCTTTTCCTGGACCATCTGGTGGTGTTTCAGAACTACACGCGATAAGTTATTGTACTAAGACAATATGACAATGGCATTTTGCGTTCTAACGACACATACCCAACGATCCACAAACAACAAGAAGAAACTGCTGTGCATTCACGCTCACACAAAGAATGAACTTGTTGTATAAGTTTGAGTTGCTATATGAAAAGCTCCCTCCCCCCCCGAACCTCATTGCCTTCCGCTATTCTCCGTAAAAATATGTCTTGCCTGGTTGATTTGATAAATTTGATTACAAAATACAAAAATTACAAAATAGAATATCCTTTATTAATTATTATCTCTTTAATTTAATATGAATATAATCGGTTTCATTATTCAAATAAATTAAAACAAATCTAGATTTTCTCTTTCAATTTATCTAGTTATGGCTAAACGTGCGAATCCTTTCATAGAAGATTTTATTCCTCAAAGTAAAGTCCATGTTGGTCTCAAGCAATTTAACAACAATGACGACCGTCTTAAAAAAGTTTATGGTAACCTATGCCCTTCTCGAATTGTTTCTGTTGTAGTTGTAAATCGCTTAATCAGTTAGCCTTGTAAAGCAAATTTCTTGTGTTGTCTTGATTTTCGATTATTGCTTCCAGAGAAAACATTACAGCTGCTCTTTAAAGGCGCCAAGAAAGTCTCCGCACCTTTTGCTCTAAACAATAATGACATACATTTTATGAAGAAAGATGAAAAAATGAAACAATTATTTATTGGGAAAGATGGATCTCTTCTGCATTCCGGCTGTTTGGTAAGAATTTGCATACATATTATATGAATTTAATTTATTTTCCAAATTTTTGCACTTTTAAACCATTGCAGAGACTGGTGGACTGAATGAATGTGGACTGTGGAGTGGGGTAGTAAAAATAAATAAAAAGGGTAGTAAACACACATAATGGCTACCTAGCTGAACACAATTTACTGATTTCATGTGTTTCAACAACTTTACAGACAATAGAATGTCAAGCCAATGTCTGAAAATAAAAGCAAAAAATTGCGTTTGAAACTAGGCTAAAAGTGCTTTAGTGTCATAAAAGTAGAGTAAAAATGTTCGTGGTTCCCACACTTGCAAAACAATAGCTAGCGACAGTATGCATTGTAGGCTCTACAGTCATGGAACTAAAGCATGTTGAATAGGACTTCAAAAATAAAATGCTGATACTGTTTGGTGTAATAAGCAATGCAAATGTCTGGGGCCACACTACATTTATTACATATTTTTTCTATGCGCTTACCTACATATTTTGCCTTCAGATGGTGCCAAATACGGCTACAAAACAATGCAGTTGTGGAGGCTCAGTGGAGTCCCAGTGTGCCTACTGTGAGGCCACACTCTGTGGCTCCTGTCTGCACTCCTGTGAGCGATGCGAGAGGATTTATTGTGCTCCCTGCATATTTGTTGGGTAATATTATATAATTATATTTTTTATTTTGGAGGAGTTAAGGATGCCTTTAAAATCGTCATAAGAAACGCATTTATTTATTTATTTACGCAAGCATTTATTTTCTAATAAGGAAATGTTCTTACGTTTGACAACAATTCACCTGATGTTAAGTGAAGTAGTTGCGGTCTAAGGTGCAGCATGTTTGCCTATGAGGTGCCTATTCACTTTTGTTTAAAGAGACCCACCTTGTAATTGGAAATTAAATGAGAATGAGTAAAGAGGTTTCCAGTAGAGAATTTTACTTTTTAGCAGTATAATAAAAGAGTCAGCAAAGCGCTTTGTTCGGACTGGTGGTATGTGCACAACATAAGGGTTGAGTGACGCTCCTCGCCTGGTGGTCCTAAGATGGAAAGGGGATGAAGAAATTTAGTGTTATCCAATTGTGAAGCCTCAGCACTGCAGCTCCACTGCTGTAACATGATTCCTGTGGCTGACATGAGGACACTGTGAATGTTGTTTTATAATTTACATTGATATCTTGTTTATTTCTGATTTTCAGATCTGAGGGCTCAGAAGTATGTGTATCCTGTTACGGTTAACATTTAATGGTGCAACACCAACTTGATATAAGTTTACAAGGATTTTATAAGTTACTGTTAGTTGATGAAATTGAACTGTTTTTATGCTAAGTATGAAAAGGCTGTAAGTCAAGCATTAAAAAGAATGAAATAAAACCACAATACAATATTATTAATAATGTATAATTACATTACAAAAGTTCCCATCAAACACAACTTAAGAAATTCACATCTGAATGTTATAAAAACCATTGCATGGGGTGAAGTCGGAATCATATAAGTAAAGCAAACAGTACAAAACACACTTATGAACTTACCTACACAAATCATAAAAAGATAAGGTAATGAATGGAAAAATATATCCTCTCCAGCCTGCCACAGGCGCTGTTATATATCCCATCATAGGCGCTATTAAATACATTACAGATTTGTTTGTGCTTAAGAACATTTTATTACAATAATATAAAAATACAACTACTTTTGTAGATAGACACAGTTTTTAGGACAGTAGACACAGTAAAACATTCAATTTCTTAAGATGAGCGGTTTATGATAAAGTAGAAAAGTCAGCACCTATTATTACCCTCATCCATTCATGCAAAACATTAAATATAACTATTCTCATGTAAGCAAAAACTTGTATACTTTTCCAACTACTGCTACATAGTACCAATATTATTGTTAATTATTTAGGTCGCAAACCCTCAGGTAACGAAATACTAAACTAACGACGTCTTATTACTTTAGAATAGTGTCAATATTTAAATGAACTATAGAGAGTCCCTCGCATTATTTGTAGCAATTTGTAAATTCATAGCTCTGTGCCACGTTTCGCAAATATTACCGCCCGCCATACTTATTGTGTTGTGTAACAGTTATCAAAGATATATTCTATATTTTTATGAATTAAATTAAATGAAAACAATCTCTTAATTAAATAGGTAAATGCTAAATTCTGCTCAAAAAAACTATTAAAATTTGTTAAAGTACTTTTCTTGAATTGTAGGATTAGATATATTTGTGGACAGACAGACAGGTTTTATAATTTGACATTACTTATCTATGTTATGCTATAAAATGCTCTAAAAATATGGTAGGTACTACGCGTGTGGGAGGCGTTTGCGCGTCATGCCGCGTAGGTATATATCATGCTGACCATCTCCTTCCTATATGTCATGTAGTGGAGAGTGAGCATGTACTAGTGTTTACTAGGTAATCACGTACTACAATAACAGATAGTATAACAAGTTAGTTTTAAGGTACTATGGTTCACCAGTAAAGATGGATCAGCTAAACACGTAGTTTCAATGGACCAGAAACCACCATATATACATGGCGACCCTGCCGAAGGACCACATTACATCATTAAATCAACATACACATAATTTAAAAACCGAAATGCTACTCATGACAAATGCATACTCGTGTATATGACAGCAGACTGAGGCTCTTGTTTATTCTATTTTGAATATGAATTGCTAAATAAATATACTGGCCAACACTGCACACTTGTTAATTGGGATTCTGTTTTGTCTTATAACAATGATTACCCGAAAATAACTTCTCCGAAAACACTAAGGAGTCATGCTCATCACCGACCCGAATATTTTAGGTCTCATCATTATTATATTTAAAGCTATATAATCCGTAACTGACTGTTACAGCAACACCTTTGTCGACTTGAACATTATTGTAAAGCCAATGAACTTGATCTCAATATATCGAAGTGTCATGCAATTACGTTTAGTAGAAGCTCTAATCCATTGTGCTTTGATTACTCCATTAACAATCAATATATCTCACGAACTGACTCGGTCGTCGACCTCGGCGCGACCCTCGCCTCTAAACTATTGTATGACAGCCACATTAACAATGTCTGTACAAAAGCCTCCAAAATGCTCGATTTTGTGTTTGTTTGTTCTTCACTGTTCGTTAGTCAGAAGTCAACTCGAATATGCGACTCAAGTATGGAATCCAATAGAATGAAACCTATATATTAGATAGATACCGACTGCTACCAAGCGCATTGAAATTTGACAAAAAAGTTTCTACGACATATCAACTTTATATTACCCCACAAGTTACTATTCAGAATATTGCAAACACCACCACCTACTATACTACTGTTATATAGATAGCGGCGCGAAGCTGCAGACCTACCTGTCCTACACAACATGAACTGCAGAGTTAGTTGTCATTCCTGCCTTACCCTCCTTACTATCTGGAATCGACCCTGAGGTTCCCAATTTCCAACAAAACGACGCTACAGCGTAAGTGACGGTAAGTGATCGGGGAGACGGGTCTGAGCAGCCGCTCAACTGCCGACTCTCTCTAGATCTATGTGCTCCATCTTAGGCCACATCATCGCTTCACATCAGGCAAGATAGTGGCCAAACATAGACCTATTAAGCGTAAAAAAAAAGTGGCGTAACCTTCACCCTTCACCTCTTTATCCACGTGACGCACTAAACAAACAAAATTATTGTATCCCTAGACTAGAACATGTAAAAACTTCAATCAAACTTACTCCAAAGACATTTTCATTAGGTATTATGCATTACATTTTCAGCCGCCCGATGTGATTGATGCAGATGACGGATGTGATTGATGCCTAAGTATTCTACGTGATTCTGTGATCATAATTGTGGTATTTATGAAAGTAAGTTACATATTCTGATATTATGGTTAGTGTTGTTTAGGATGTTTAGTGGTTTCCATGTTAGTGCACGTCATTTAGGTAACCATGAAATGTAATACAACATGTAAGTAGGTAATAATTGTTCAGATATTTCGTGATTATGATGAAGAATTTTACAATTATTATGATAATGAACTTTATAAGACAAAATAGAGAACCGTATTATTATGCTCGTAGTAGAATATAATATTTAAGGCCCCAGTATTAAGTTCTAGATTAAAATAATTATGGCCTTTATTTGCAAACGTATGAATATTATTTCATTAATAACCAAAAACTTGTGTACCTATATTCATAAATTCATCTTACGGTCTGTTATCGATTTAATAAATTCTTATTTCGACTATAACAATACGTATCTAAATAAATACAATCTAAAATAATTCCTGCGGGACGATTTTATCGTAGATAAGGTAGGATAGGTATATTAAATATAATCAAGACTTCGTTTAGTCTATGGCGCTGAATCGGGCAGGTGATGATGGCTGCGGCGGGTGTGCGGCGCGAGTGCGTCCCGCGTGCGGCGCGGTGCGGCGGCGGCTGCGCTACGCGAACAGGTACCGGTAGAGCACGGTGGCGGCGATGCCGAGGATCAGCGGCGTCAGCCACGAGCCCCACGCGCTGCGGAAGTCAGGCACACATGCAAATATCTCCGATTACAAGGGTTACCATTTGGATACTAACACTTTGTATATTTACCAAATTACACCTCGTACTAAACAGTCAATAGCCAACACTATATTTTATGGAAGCAATAAACGATCTGAATCTCATACAATTATATTCTAATAAGTAGGTACCTACCTATACAAATGTTACGTACAGAAAAGTATCAACACACCTATTTGATATAATTCCGTGTAGCTAATAAATGTGATTGAGATGTTACATACATACAATATAATATTGAATATATAAAAACAATAGTTAACATTATCAATTATATACTACGTTATCTTATCTGCTATGTGCAATGCAATATGATGTGTGTTGTTTGTCAGTTTTTATTTTGAATGCCGTTTTGGTATTAGTAGGTATAATGAAGTGTTTATACTAAATGGCTTGCAGGGCAGGAGCTCGTGTTGCCGAGCAAATTATTTAACTTGCATTCTAGAGGTACATTGTACTTACATAATAATCCAAGCGTAGTGCCGCATGCAATCGCATTAAAATTACACAAATATGTTAATGATGATTATGAAGTAAATGCTGATGTGTACCAAAAGAGCAACATGACTGTGCAACTGTTACGTTCTACAGATAGGAATCTCTAGATACACAAGTTGCAGGTACACATGTTGTGAAACCCTATGTTAATATGCACAGTGTGTATCTATGAAACAAAATAAAGTAGCACATGGATCTGTGTAATGAAAAAGGAAAAATGTATCGGGAAATGTGTAATCAAATAAGTGGACTTTGATATATTGCACCATAATATTTATTGAGGAACTTTTACATTACATGAAATAAGCTTTTATTGTTTACACAACGAAAGAGCACCAAGTACAGGCAGAACGCCTTTATTGCATTTTATGTATGTATATCTGTTACAGTTCAATCGCGTCTTTAGTTAGGACGCGTTTTCACTAGTTAAACTAGTTTATACTGAATGGCTGTTACAACTACAATTTACTACTGATTTAAACTATTTATATGTAGATAAACGCGTTTTAACAAAATGACGAAACGGTTTTAACATGTACATGTTCACGGCTTAGGGGTGTCCCAAGGCCCACCACCGCCGCATTTTTACCTATTGTAGTGTGTTAATTTTAAAGACTCCCAATCAATACTTCATTGGTTCAATTAAATAATTTCCCCCAAAGAAAGTTCTCTACCTAAACTAGTTATGTCTAGTGTTTAATGTTAAAATTAGTTAATATCAGTAAACTCATGTCATAACTAGGAAATTCTAGTATTAAAAAAAGGCATCCAGTAAAAACTGGTTTTAACCAGTGAAAACGCGTTTTAACTGTAGCCTATGCACTACATGACTAAATCAAAATATAAAGTTAAGTGAACAAGCCGTGTCCTTCATAGCTAGCTAGTGGAATTCGTAAAGTACTTTTGAGAGATCGTTTCGAGAGGCGAAGCCTCACATGTTACATTTTTCTAGCTAAATATAATTTAAAAATAAGTACAAGCATATTATTAACGTTAAAAACAGATCTAGCATCACAGTAGGTTACATGTTTGGTCTAATTTATAGTTGAAATACAATCACGAGCGAATGAGTTCCTAAATACACAGAGCCATGTGCCGATATGATAATTACGACTAATTCTACTGCTTCTAATATGTTGTGCTTTGCTTCTACCGGTGAGCTGTCGGCACGTTCCTACACTAGGTAGGTATGTGGTAGAATATACAATTCATTAATTACTAATTAATTCACAATAATAATTATAATCATATTATAAGCGAGACAGTGCCTAGAACTTATCTACTGAATGCTAATGCCGGCTATCTAATAGAATGTCAAGTAGCAAGTGTTAAATAAAGTACGACAAAATATGTGATGCAGTGTGTGCTCCAAAATATATAAATTCGATTATGTATATGTAATCTGAATGTAATATTGGAGGTTTTACTTGCTATAATGAACTTAACTGATATTAAAAAGTGAAGTGTAATATGTTAAAATGGAACGGCGAAGTTCAGTTCAATATCAGATATGAAGTGGACAGTACATACAATTATATATAATTATATATAACGTAAAAATAATTATTGAGCGCGAAAAATCCAGCCGATATGTACCTACATAATGAGGGTTCAAAACATTATGCGGAGAGATAAGATAAAGTGTGCTATCTGCCACTTTGTATGCCGTTATAGAAAGGGGAAAATAGTGTAGGTGAAAAGGTGAACGCATTCAAAAATATATTTAATGTTGACGGAAAAGATAATAAGAAAAGTTAAGCGTCAAATTCTTAGCCAAAAGATATGGTTCTATAGTTTCCGACATGGCTAAAACATATAAACAACCTCTTACTCCCTTTCTAATATAAAAATACATAATGTTAATTATAAGAATCAACATGAGCAGGTTCGCTAATCTGCCAGAAATGTAAAAACAAATGAGCTGCTCTTAAATCATCATCATGGAGGCTTTTTTATCCATTCTATGCTATAGGATAGACCTCTTCCCTCCGTGTCCATTCCCGGCGGTGTCGAGCCCGGCTGAATTTTGAGATTCTACATGTAGCTACACACATAATAGAATAGGATATATATATATAAATATATATAATAATTATAATTTATAATTCAACTTGTATTTAAAATAGTGGGTACGTATCACTGAATAAATATTATTATTGGTCTTTGATTAAGGTAAAACCATTTTTAAATCTAAACTAAACCCAAATGTTTGGTACGACAGGTAACACAAAGATGGGTGTTTACATTTCCTCGGCCAATGAGGCCACAGCGTGGAGCAGTGCCACAGGTGTTGCTCGGTGACCTGGTAAATTTTTCAAGTGGGCGTAGATGGCCTCATCCGGAACTATAATAGCGAAAATTGCTCAGAGAAGACTCGGGACCGATTTGATAAAAATAAAACTGCATAATTAGATTTTATAAAAACCTATTTTCCTAGCCAGGAATCGAAATCATTTATGTATATCGAAATTGAATTGAATAGAATTGAAATAGAAACACAGCCTATATTATTGCCTATATTCTGCGGAATTACACTAGATATTTTCATTGCGTTTTAGATTTCCATATTATTGCACAAGCCGATAGTGCAGCTTATAAGGATCGAATTCTGGGAAGTAATTAAATACGACAAACTAAAGTACGAGTACATAATGTGGACGAATAATATTGCCATAGTCCGTAAATAAGGTGAGCATATATTTACACGGCTGCCGAAGCATTGCCACTTGCCGATACCGGCTGCAATCACTTATAGTTTAGATAAACATAAGACATTTTTTTCTTTTCTAGCGTGTGCGCGTGTAAATGGTAGGAAGTAAAAGCCTAACTATACCGCATATTCGTCGAAGTTGGTGACTTAAGTATACGATGTTTTTTGAAGCGCATCGAATTTAACGCTGTTTTCTCCTGGTCATACTATTTCGTTTATACCAGTATCAGTATGACCACGAGGGAGATGAGACACCTTATATTTTTTCCTCCAGCAGTTGAAGAAATGTGAGTATGATCACGAGGACATAATAGATTCTCATGGTCATAATGGTATGACACAATAGTGTGACCACGTGGAAACAGCGGAATTTATGCCCATTATCGAGAGGTCTGACTCTCAACTCGCTAAGTATAAGTCGCCAACGTTGTCGAGCATGCGTGTCGAGTCGGAGCCGTCGGCGCCGGCCTGGGGTGAGGGTGACGGTGAGGGTGAGGCAGTGTGGGTAACTACGCGATGACGCACTTGCCCTGCTCCTGCGGCTGGTCGTTGCTCCACTGCGGCGCGAAGGGGCTCTTGACGGCGACGCGGTCCGCCTCCACCAGCTCGCCGATCTTGTACTTCTTCATCAACGATCTGGAAATTAAGATACGTTCACATTCAAAATCTAAACACACACTCATTCAAATAATTATTTGAAACTTGTATATTTAAATTCCTCGGTACAAAATGAATTTAATGTGTAGAGTTTTATCTCTGTTTCAATATAGCGCAAGGAAGTAGGTATGTGATATAATCTAATATTAGAGGACACACTTTTATGAGCAATGAAACATAGCAGATAAAAAAACAGGTATGGACTTTCTTAATAATTATGAAACTTATAGGAAACTGAACTGAAAAACTACAAGCTCATAATAATATGCTACTAAAATTTCGTACAATATGCATGTACGAGCCAATACAGCTCGTACAGCAGTTCTCCTATACCGCGTAGGTAAACGATAATTACCAACAGTCGTCATCTGTCAACAGCCGCCACGTGCTGATGCGTCAATCTGTGCCTAACTTTACGTAGAACGGCTTGGACACAAACAATCTACTCTTATTATTACATATTATGAAATTGTAACTTTGAATGTTAGTTACATATACACTCGAAAACAGCTGAACAGATTTTAATTTGGCTTTTAGAGTTTGGTAGCACAAGTTTGAACTTAGATGATAGGGTATGTCACATCAAAAATGGTTGGGTGACTATGAAGATACTATTTGCCCTTTCGTAGTACACGCTTTCATTTACGAGGGAGGTCTTGCTAAAATGGTCTAGAAAAAAAAGGACTTTGGGCTATGTATGGGCTTCCTCTGTCGTCTACGCAGACAGAGTCACAGGAAAGAGCTAGTATCTGATATTTTCACTTTCGTTTCGTGCTAACCCTATGGACCGAACCGATTGATTAGATGACTAGCCGGATTTTGGAGTTCATTAAACTCAAAGGAGCGCGCATTTGTTTCCTTGTTTTGTTAATGAATAGGTAACAATAGATTGATTGGAATAAATGTCAGCTGTTATAATAATTATTGATGTGTATTAAAACTCGCTTAGGATGATGATTAGGTACGGCGGTGACTACATGTTGAGCGACACGAGTTTTTTAACTTAAACCACAAGACGTTGACTTAAATCGTCCTCGATTAATTAGCTTTATGACTATAGACATCTCAAATATGATGTTGTAATGTACTGATAGTATCACCGTTTCCAAGCTGGGTCTCTATTAAGATCTCAGTAGTTAAGTACCTAATTTTATTAACATTTAAATGAGGTCAGCCTTTCATCAGCCTTTTAGCTACGTTCCCTTACGAAACATACACCTTCTCCCAGATACATACAGTATTGAGCTTGGCTGTAAAATGAAGGTTAATATAGGACGATGTCACAAAATCCTCGAAATCAATGAAAACAAATATTTGGGTGTATATTTACCTGGCATCGGAACTGTGGCTGACGTCTTCGAAGGGCTCGGTGGCATCCTGGCCCGCCTTCTCCAGCAGCACTTCCTCCCCGCCCGGGTGCTGCGGACACGGACAGAGAAGGTCACTTTACACCGCTTGGAACAGTTGGAATGGAAGACACTCACGTCTCCGTGCCTAATATCTGTTGGGCGATACTTATTGACCGCTTTTATGTGGTAGCGGTTGGGCAGGTCAGCTCATATCCCATAGGTATGTCGTAGCCAACTAGCTTAATTCGCCGTTCTATCAACAGCCTTGCCCCTTTACTAAACAGCGCCGGTCAACTAGCGGCCTGAATGATTTCTGTTTAGTAAAGAGGCTAGGCTGTTGATTGAACGGCGAATTAAGCTAGTTGGCTGCGACAGGTACACCACGTAGGTAACGTAGGTTGCCGTTTCAATTCCCGTTAAGGGACATGTTTGTGCACAGACAAGGTGCAAGTATTTGTTCCGTGTCTGGTGTCGGGGTGGGGTCTGGGCGGCACAAATTCAATAATAGCATTAGTAGTATTATTTTTTCTGTGCAAGGTTTTAAGAAAGCTAAATGACCTTAACGACACGAACACCGCAGTTTTTTCCAAACGTCAACGCCATCTACCGCAGCTACGCTCGGTACTGCCCCAGCACATAGATTAGCACAGTAATGTAAGATGGCGATCAGGCGGGCTCCAACGCTGCGGTGTGGCCTGAAGGAGAGCGCGAGCACACACGACGCCGCGCCGCTCACGCGAATCACGAGACGCAAAAGTCAAGTCAAAGATCAAAATATATTTATTAAATAGGCACATAAATGCATATACCTACACATTTGAAAATGTCTTCTCTAATATACCCCTGGACGTCACAAAAACACTTAACTCTAGTCCAGATGTAGCAGAAGCTCTTCTAAAAGATCACTTTCCACTAGATTTACCGGATTTTCAGTTCAGATATACTTCCACTATTGAAATTATTAAAACATTCAAAAGTCTCAATGCCAAAACCACTGAAGATTTGTGGGGCATATCAGTAAAGATGCTAGAATCATTAATAGAAGTTATTGCACCATATCTCGTGGCTATATTTAATATGTGTATTGACACAGGCTCATTTCCCGATTTAATGAAAAATAGTAAAATTACACCGATCTTCAAATCAGGTAGTAAAACTGATCCCTCGAATTACAGACCAGTCTCTGTGCTTCCGGCTCTGAGTAAGATATTTGAAAGACTCATTCTTAAACAACTTTTATCCCACTTCAACGAACACAAAATACTGAACGAGAGTCAGTTCGGTTTCACGAAATGCAGGTCAACATCAGATGCCGGGGTCGAACTAGTAACACATGTGCTTGAAGCTTGGGAGAGTTCACAAGATGCCATTGGTGTATTTTGTGATCTCTCCAAAGCTTTCGATTGTGTAGAGCACCGTACACTAAATCGTAAACTCTACCACTATGGGGTTCGTGGAACTGCTCTGAATCTTGTTGAGTCCTACTTAACCGATAGACAGCAAAAAGTTGGGGTAAATGGCGTAACATCTTCCGGATCCTTAGTCAGAATGGGGGTACCGCAGGGATCAATATTGGGGCCGTTTTTATTCTTGGCATATATAAATGATTTACCCTTTGTAGTTAAAGACCTTGCAGATATTGTTCTATTCGCTGATGATACATCGATAATTTTTAAAGTAGATAGAAAGGACAGTGAATTGGCGCATGTAAACTACGTATTGGATGTTGTTTCGAAATGGTTCTCTGCGAATAATTTGTTACTAAACGCGAAAAAGACGAAATGTTTAAAGTTCTCTTTGCCTAATGTTAGACATGTAGAGCCAAACATAATGCTCAATAGTAATAAACTCGATACAGACAAAGCGACGGTATTCCTAGGTATAGGCATAGACTCTAAGTTGCAGTGGGGTCCTCATATTGATGCTCTATCTGGAAAACTTAGTTCTGCTGCATATGCGGTTCGTAAAATTAGGCAATTAACGGATATAACTACGGCTCGGTTAGTTTACTTTGCATACTTCCACAGCATAATGTCATATGGCATTTTGCTGTGGGGTTCTGCTGCGGATATAGATACTATTTTTATATTACAGAAGCGTGCGGTTCGCGCGATTTACGAGTTGGGTCCACGTGACTCGTTAAGGGATTTTTTTAAGCAAGTTAATATATTAACTTTACCTTCTTTATATATTTATGAAAATATAATACATGTTCGCAAAAACTTCCAAAAATTCAAAGTAAATATTGACCATCATAACATTAACACTAGAAATAAGGATAGGATTGTTGTACCTAGGTATAGACTGACTAAAACGAATAAGTCCTTTATGGGCAACTGCGTACGTTTTTATAATAAAATTCCAAAGTGTATAACGGAGCTCACAGAAAGTAAATTCAAATTACGCGTTAAGAATGTTCTAATGAGAAAAGCATACTACACTGTTCGTAATTACATAGAAGACAAAGATGCTTGGAACATTCCACTTCTGCAAAGTAACCAACTGGTACATAAAAAACATAACATTGTAAAATCCCAAAAAATTGTAACAAAATCTCTAAAAAAAAATGCCCCTCAGTTTCTTGCCGTATCTTCTGAGTAGTGGTTCTTTTTCCGATACGGTGGTAGAGTCATTGTGATAATTTGACGTTCATAAGTGCGTCTGTGATGCCAAAATGATTAAAGAGATTTTGATTTTGATTGTACATATCAATTAAAATATGTTAAAAATTGTTACTTAAAATATCATGACTTTGAAAAAAAAGGTAAGCACGTCTACCTATTTCTTTCCCATACCCAGAAAAGAAATGTGAAAACTGACTCTACCAGTGCTTCGGAAATACACCCGCTAGAGAAGATAGCACCAAGAAATTGTGCGGGAAAGTCCCTTTTTTAAATCTTTTAAAATGTCTAAAAATATAATACTAAACATTGAGGTATACATTATGATTAACATTACACAATGTCAAACTTAAAGTGCGAGGTAGATGTCCCATAGTCATGGTATCAGTAAGTAATAATAGTTAGTTTTCTTTAGTATCAGTAACATGCAAATATGAGTAATATCTAAATAGATATATTAGGTACAGTAGCAGAGTGACGCGCGCAGTTACTTTTATTATGTAGTAAGTACTAACTATTACCACAGAAGACTTAATAGTACCAAGACTACCAAGGTATTACCTGTGGTATTACCACAGAATACTAAAGGGTACTACGGTAGTACTATTAAGTATTCTGTGGCATACGCTTCTGTCTTGTGCGGGCTAGACGTGCAATTTTCGCAATATAGGTAGCCCACCCCGTTTAGCTTCCGCACGCCCTACGCTACTCTTATTCTGACTTGGCCACCCACCAGTCACCACATTATTTAGATATCTGTGGTCAGCATCTTTATTAGGCACTCTCCTTCACCCCGTCTTGCCACGTGTCCCGTCCCGCTTCCGTCCAACTCAACCATTACGGTAAAAGATTATATAGCTTTAAGTCAGAGTTATCGAGACTTTAATACCTTTGTATGAGTATTGAAGCATAAAAAATAAAATATCATGATATCACGTTTAAAGATTATCCCCGAATCCCCGATTGTTTAATCACTGCCAGTTTATCGGGTGACATATTCGATAACACTATTATCTGCCGTGACGTGCGGCCGTGGCTGATGTGAAATTGCGTCGATAGGTGGTAAATGGCGAAAAATGAACTTTCCATTTTTTTCATGAATAATGCGTACTGTGTCTGTAGGTACGTACCTAGCTTGAACCTAATAGGTACTTGACGAGATGCTAGTTTTTTAGAAAGTAATAGATCGTTATTCGCGATGCAAATATAGAATGTAATGTTCTTACGAACCTAAATGAGGGAGGCTAGTCAGAAAGGCTATTCTGTATGTTTATAAGAAACAGCCTAACACAGACAGTTTATAAGAAACGCCTACTTTTGATTTCCCCGCGGCCGGCCGCGATGTCGCTGGTGCTGCTAGTGTGAATGGAAACAAACAGTCACTTCTACTAAATCCTCCTTATAGGTATACCTATTATAAATGCGAAAGTGTGTGACGATTAATGGATAGATGTTTGTAACTCAATCAGGCAAAATTGCTAAACGGATGTTGATGAAATTTGGTATGTAGATACCCGAGGTCCTAGAAAAGGGCATATACTCTTTATCCTGGGAAACCGGTAATTCTGCGTGAAGCATTAAGTTCATCATAAAGCCTTGTCGGTTTTGGCACGGAATAACTAATAGTATGGGGCCCACGGGAAAAAAGTAATGAATAGCAAAATAGACGAATAATGAAATATGCATTATTTATTCGTCTGCGTCGGCACCAGCCTGAACTTTGACCCTCGCGACTCTCGATGCCAGCACGTCACGCTCACGCCACGTGTACCAGGGTAGTACAACAACAATAGCCACAGAATAGAACATTATACCTGTCTAATTATATGTTAAAGATTCCATTGTGGTAGATATTATTTATAAAGCACGAGTTATTTATGGTAGGAAGAAATACAATGAAACGGCGAAGCTAAGAAGATTGCAAGAGTAGTGACCCTAATATGTGCCTATAGTGTATAGTTAAGATATATACTTATATAAACAGGGTTATCAATCTTGAAGACAATTGCATTTGTACTTTGCTATTGTGGTCGGTCGGTCGTGACTATGATGTCGCATTCTCGTGCTCAGTCTACTTCACGCCATCTTACAATGTTAGTTAGGTAGCATAATTACCTACGTAAATAGGTAAACAAGTAGGTACACCATATCTACCATCATAGGAATACTCGTGTCATTGCCTGGTACGACGGCGACGGGCGGCTGATAAGTTCGCGACGTAACTAACAGCTTGTTACTACTTTCACCATGTTCGCCAAAACTGAAAATTCACAGAATTTTGGACTTGGTGACCACCGTAGCTAAATTAGGCACTTCCCGCGCTGAGGGAAGATTGAGATGTGGGTTCAAGTCCCTGCCGGTGGTGGTCGTATTTTTTCCTTTCCGAAAAACCTTGTTTGAGTTCATACATGATGGTTAAAAATGGGGCCGCGTATACAAGGACTAGAGAGCTGCGAAAATATTATACTGGATTGCTCCGGATAGCCCTCAGTTTTCGTATACAAGGACGAGAGAGCTGCGAAGATATTACACTGGGTTGTTCCGGATATCCCTCAGTTTTCGTATACAAGGACGAGAGAGCTGCGAAGATATTACACTGGGTTGTTCCGGATATCCCTCAGTTTTCGTATACAAGGACGAGAGAGCTGCGAAGATATTACACTGGGTTGTTCCGGATATCCCTCAGTTTTCGTATACAAGGACGAGAGAGCTGCGAAGATATTACACTGGGTTGTTCCGGATATCCCTCAGTTTTCGTATACAAGGACGAGAGAGCTGCGAAGATATTACACTGGGTTGTTCCGGATATCCCTCAGTTTTCGTATACAAGGACGAGAGAGCTGCGAAGATATTACACTGGGTTGTTCCGGATATCCCTCAGTTTTCGTATACAAGGACGAGAGAGCTGCGAAGATATTACACTGGGTTGTTCCGGATATCCCTGTTTTCGTATACAAGGACGAGAGAGCTGCGAAGATATTACACTGGGTTGTTCCGGATATCCCTCAGTTTTCGTATACAAGTATACAGGACGAGAGAGCTGCGCAGATATTACACTGGGTTGTTCCGGATATCCCTCAGTTTTCGGCCCAGTCGGGGACATTCGGAAGAATTTTTTCGCATGTTTCCCACTTTATAAAAGAACAAAATAGTGCGGCGAACAGGAGATACTTATTATTCCTGTCTCCATATCCACTTGAGTACTTTAGCATTTTTGAATAAAATGTTAATAAATAAAACTCGGGTCTCTGCGCTACCACTTGACAGTTGACTACTAATATAACTGCCTTGTATGTTTTTTATTGAGTTATTTAAGAATTTACGATACATCATTTTTATTTTCGTTTTTTAATATTATTATATTTTATTTTACGCGAAAATGGTACAAAGTAAATAAAACAAATCACTTATTTATTTTTATTTACTTACATCTTGAATTAATTGTGCGAGACTAAGTGATGAGACGAGCCAGTCGTTCGCCTGATAGTAAGCGCAACGCCCATAACAATTGCACTGCCACCCAGAACTTTGAATAACATAAAAACACTGTGTAGCACTGCATTGGGCTCATCACCCCGAGACATCAAATATGAAGTCTCATATGCCCAGTAATTACGCTGGCTACTATGCCCTTCAAACCGGAACACAGTAATGCTTGCGCACTACTGCTTGGCGGCAGGATAACTGGCAAAGCTGTGGTACGTGGTCCCAGTGGGGGCAACCCGGAAATATAAGAGCGAGTGTGGCTCAGCGGGAACTCGTGCGCCTTTCGACCCGACGCACCTGGGTTCGAATCCCGACTCAGCCCTGCACCAATGACTTATAGGTAAGTGCAGATTTTGCACGCTCGCTCTAAAACGGTGAAGGAAAACATCGTGATGAAACCCGCTTACGCGTTTTGGAGTGGTAGGTTCTGGCCGTGGTTGTAATACCACCCACCGAACAAAGCCATGCCGTCAAGCGACCTAGTCGTGTTTCGGGATGATGTTCGGTGAACCATCAGGGAGACGGGTCTGAGCAGCCGCTCAACAGCCGTCTCTCTCTAGATCTATGTGCTCCATCTAAGGCCACATCAGGTGAGATAGTACACAAACATAGATCAATTAGGCGTAAAAAAAATATAATTCCTGACATTCCCACTTTTATAGTGAGGGAGACAATAATATTGTATTGAAAAACAAAATTCTTTCATTAAGTACCTTAGTCCGCGAACTTATCAGCCCCCCCCCCTCGTACTATTAGGTGGTAGATACATTTATACGTCCTTATGAGGAGGATACATTGCATCAGAGTCACAAGCAAATACACAATATACTAAGGAAGAAAATACATTAATGCATGATATCAAACAATATAACTAATATTTAGTTTTCTTTGATATTACACTGAACATATTAAAATACAGACAAAAAATAATTACCTACAATACAATGGAATGTTGCGCGATGTCAGGCAAAGGTTCCGACTCAGCATACGCCAAGGTACATCAAATACCTATATAGTATGCGGCAAGCAGTACTTATAGATTCCAGCGTGCGGCCGACGGCGCGACGCGACGCGACGTCGCGGCGCCCTTTTCATAAGCGTCGAAATGAGAAATTCCTTCCGTTCCAGTGTAATGAAATATTTTCCCGACTGGTGCGAAACTAAAAGGAGAGTTATAAATTGAGCAGCGTATGTATCTTTGTAAGTATGTAATTGTATACTATGAATGTTCTGTATCTTAAGTAACTACTTGACGGAGTATGTACTTACTTAAAGTAGGTACCTACATAATGTTTATGAAAATACGTGGTACACTTGAACGTAGTTCAAGATCGTACAGCTGGGTTATTCTAAATGAAACGGAAAGTCATCGGCGCCGCCGCCGGCGCTCGGATTTCGGAACTTTCCGACGGGTTTCCGAGAAACGTTAGTCACAAATCCAAATTCGGAAACGTTTGACACTCTAATTCGGATATTATGCGCAAATCTTTCCGAGAGCATTTTGCTGTCGGAAATGCTTTCGAAATTCGGAAACTCCATATTTATCTAAAGAAAATAATTAACTACGGTAATTATATTGTGAATTTAGTGTTGAATCAGTAGGGGTTTACTCTCTGTTTTGTGGTTTTGTCCCAAAGTTACTTATTCTTTTACCAACTTTTAGGTTATTATTACCTATAACAATACATTCTTTCCATTTTTGTTGAGTAGAGGGAACACATTATAGTACAGAGAGAAAGAATAGGCGTTATTACTTTACAGAACCCCTAGCTGATGCGACGAATCAAAACCAATCACAAATTCGCGGCAATTTACTGATCGGCTGATTATCAAACGACCTTTGATAAACTGATGCATAGAGTATGTAACAAGAGTGATACCATGCGTCTATACATTTTGCGTGTTAAACAAACCGACACTGAACTACCAAAATAGTCTCTTTTGGCTGGCTCACACACACACTGATGGCTGACTGATGACACAGATGGCTGGTCCACAAGTCATACTCGTGAACGGGTGCTGCTTGCGGGGACTGGTCTGTTCTAGTCACTCCTACTGCAACTGTCATACCTACTTATATTTTATTTACACTTTTCTGTTACTGATACTATGACTATGGGACATCTCACTCGCATTTCTTGTTTTACATTCTGTTAATTCTAATTTATACGTAATTGTGCTGAAAAAAGACATCCCCGCAGAGTTTCTTGGTGCTATCTTCTCTAGCGGGCGTATTTCCGAAGCACTGGTAGAGTCAGTTTTCGCATTTCTTTTCAGCACTCAGACTTCAATTTGAGTATAGGAAAGAAATGGGTAAACATACTTACCTTTTTTCAAAGTCATGTTAACATAAGTTACAATTTTTAACATTTTTTATTTGTATCATGTGTTTATGACCTTTAAAAGTGCACTTTTGTGCCTATTTAATAAATGATATTTGACTTTGACTTTGACTTTGCACTATATATTCATTAAAGAAAAAGGTAGCAGTAGTTAATTCGTTTTTGGGCCACTTTTTGTGATGACGTCACGTAGCTCCGCTTTTCGACCGGGTCGGCCATTTTTAGTCACAGTGACTGAATCGATTTACGGTTCAACTTTCGTAGTATTCTTCTCTGGCGATTATTTACATCATTTTTGAATATTTAATGTTTATGTGTATTGTGGTTATGAATGAAGTGTGTAAGATTTCATCAGTGGAATTGCTTGTACTAGAAGGCCGGATTTTATTCCATTTTGTATTATGTTGTGTGATCATTCCACCCGTTCTTTTTTAGGGTTCCGTACAAAGAAAAAGTATTAAAAAAATTAAATCTTTGGTGCCGTACCTCAAAAGGAAAGAAACGGAACCCTTATAGGATCACTTTGCTGACCGTCTGTCTGTCACGACCCAAAAATCTCGGGAAGGCGTGGAGGTATTGAGTTGAAATGAAAACCATATTTTCAAGTACACAGTCCCTTGAAGCTGTGAAAAATCAAACTTCTAAGTTAACGTAAAAAAAGATACGGCCGTTTATGCCGCACAAAACGTATATTTTGACACTCAAGGGAATCAAATTTTATAGGGTACTTTACTTTCTATTGTCCTGGAACTATGAAATTTGGCAAGTAGTATAGGCATATAGTACAGGTACAGGGAAAATTATAGTCTTTACTTAAAGTACATAATCAATCATCGAGGTTAAATATGTACCTACAAATTTGTATGTAGCCCTCGGTGGTAGAGTCCGACTCCCACTTGTTTGGTTTTTTTAATGGTAGAAGTTCTCTATAGTTTTTTATAGTAAAGGTTTGGTGAAATGTTGACATTTATGAGGCTACTTTGCACTATTGTTTTAAAATTACTTCTAACAAAGTTTTGTTTAGAGTAGGTACAAATAGTATATATCAGCACCCTTAGCATGGACCGGAGACAAACATTTTATCCCCTGTTTATATCCCCTTTTTGTTTGACGAAAGTGGATAAAACAGGGGATAATAATAATAAAATGATTTAATTCAGACTTAGGTCCAAAAATCCATATTTGGTTAATAAGGTACTTATAATTATGTTAGTAGATAATTTGTAACATAACATTATTAATTAAAACTTCATTATATAAATCTTATTATTACTACCATTCAAAAATTATCAAAACAAACTGTTTTGTCTCCGGTCCGTGCAAAGGGGGCTGTGACTTGAAATGTGTGTTATTGAAATTTAAGCAAAATGTTTTGAAATTAAAATGCACAATTACTAATTACTTGAGATACAGAAATGATGCAGATGCAGAACTACTTTAGATAATAGGGCATGTTATATCAGAACCGGTTGGGTGATATATATATACAATATACAGCTTGACATTTTCATAGCAGGCGCTCTCATATATATACTGGAAACATCTTGCTAAGATGGTCTTAGAAAATATATGAATATGGGCTTCCTCAATCATTCACATTGACAAAGTTAGTGGGAAAAAGCTAGTATACACATTGTATATTTTTATTAAATTCCCCATGACCACAGCTCTGTAACTACACTGCTTGCACCCGTCCTGCACCTGCATACATGCTACATTTCTACCCTTTCTACATTTTTTTTGGTAATAATAATGTATACTACCTCCTTTATAAAATGGTTTAGTAAGTAAGCAGAAGAGGAATGCGCAACACCCAATACAATATTTCAGGTTTAATAGGTGTTAGTTAAAAATAGAAATTGTATAATTATTATAAATAAATTTAAAAAAATTATGTTGTTTTTTTAAGATTAAATGGGCTCACGTTTGACAACAACTCACCTGATGGTAAGCGTAGTTGCGGTCTAAGGTGGAGCATGTTTGCCCATGAGGTGCCTATTGTTGTTAATTAATTACCTGATGGCAAGTAGCACACTTGAGGCCACTTAACCATCAACCAACCACCACATAATGGCTCAACAGATTTAAGTGAAATATGGAATGAATTCAGTGTCTACCCTGGATTAACAAATATAAATGAGAAATATTATATATTTATTTATTTATTATAAGAAACACCAACAGTATACATATTGACTAAATTATGGTAAAACATTTCTTATAGCTAGGTACATATACCTTTTACAGGTGATTACAACATTCAACATGAATAAGTGGTAGCCATATTAACTAGTATAACTAAAATTGATTGTTATGGATACAAACACACATACAAGGTTAATTATAACAATACCGGCATAACACAGCAAAACAAATAACAAGATAAAAATAAATAAAAATAAGTATAGTATAGAAGTGCCTGAACATTATTCAGTCTTCCTGTTTCCAAGAGACATGACTAGTTTCTTCCTAAACACATTGAATGAGTTGTGAAAGATATTAACGTCACTCATGGATGCCTTGATTTCGTTATACGTATGACATATTCGAAAGAGAGAGAAGAGGAGAGTTATGTGCTAAGTTTGTTCTAGTAGTCAGAACATGAAGAACCTTTGAGACTCTCTGATGCGGATAGTGGTAAGGAACGTTTAGGGAAATGTTGTCTAATATTGAGGAACAATCTGTTAGGCTGTGAATTAGTTTATACAGAAATGTGAGGTCACGAATTTTTCTTCTGTCGCGTAATTTATGCATTTTAAAGAATGATAAACGATTCTCATGCTTTCAATGCGATGAGAATGCAATGGTGTAGAAGGGGCTCCATGCCACACTCGAGAATCCCAGACAGCTGCGTACCATACAATTGTATGGTAAAATTTTTGTATTATTGTAATACATATACTCCATAACAATTAAATGACTTGACACATTATTTAAACGTGAAGAGAAGGGTGGCGTAGGGAACTTCGGAACATGGCGACGCTTGTACTGTTGTACTGACTAGGAACTGACCTCCACCAGGAACGCCGTGACATCGTACACAACATTGTCGATGATAAGCACCGCGTCCTCGCGCGTGCAGCGGGACTTCAGCTCTGACCGCGTGAACAGCTTCACCGGCTCGCTCTGCGGTTGTTGCTCCATCTTATAATTCCAATTCCAATATACCACTGGCCTATGTTGATAATATCGCCGCGCTTTCTGTCGCTCCACGTAACACTTGTTCCGAACACAGAGGACGACACTAACCCGACGAGTGAAGAAACGACCGACGCTTCACAGTCACGACACTACTGTGCTGAACTAAGTACTGTACTGCTAGCGGTAAGATAAAGGCGTCGTAACTTTATTTTCGATAGCAAAGTTCACTTCACTACCTACCCTTCTTGTTGGATTGAAATGACATTTGTGCCATTTGTGGAGTTGGCAGTTAGAGTTCGACGGACAGACGTGCGTCATTGTCTCAATGTCAATGGAGTGCTTTTTTTTGTTTAGTTCGCCCGTTTGAGAAGGCTAAAGTCTCTAGGACCATACCGCCCTGTTTTTCGTAGTTTTGTTTATTTGATAGTTTAATATTCCAAGTTTTGTAGAAAATGATCAGCAACGAGCCGGACCCTCGCTAGTGCTTGAATAATAATAATAATAGGTCTCATATCATAGACCAGCTATCATCCATTAAAAATTCACCTCAATAGCCCAATCACAAGTAATTTTCATATCTTCAATAATAGTCCTCGCACTTATCGGGGGCTGGCTTTATTGTATCTTCTGTTGTTTCGTTTGAGATGAAGAACAGATTAAAAATGTCAGAATTGTTAGATTTAATTTATTGATTTAAATCAGGTTTTCGCGGTGTTCGAGAGACGTCAAAACTACTCTTTTCAGAGCATTTTGTACGTCCTTCTACACGAACGGCCTGTGGGTAGCATATACGCAGAAACAGTACAATGCCCTTCGGGTGCAATATGCGTTTAGGATACTGACGGGGCTGCCCCGGCAATGCAGCGCATCAGTAATGTTTGCCGAGTCGCGGGTCGATTGTTTCTACACGACCATGCGAAAACGGTGCACATACCTTGTGCGCAGGGTCCGGGCCAGCAACAACTATGTCATACAGGTTCGACTGTAACCATAATAGAAAACCATAATATAGTTAATAACCATTGCTGTAGGGTTCATGTACTGACTAATAAACAAATTATGAAATGTGACAGGGGAATAATGTGATATGTGCCTACCTAGTAATAATGTTGATAAGTATATTATGATAATTTTATAATTCTTTGACATTTGTTATTATTATTATTTGCTTGTTATTTTTTGTATGTTTGTTTTGTAATCGTGTTAACAATTTATATGAATAATAATAATAATTTTGTATGATCTTATGTTGGTTGAAATAAACGAAATTGAATTGAATATACCAATTAACCTACAATGTTTCCAGGACCTACAAAACCTACAAAACAAATGTTATCAAATTCCGTTCGTACTGAACGTGGTTCTTGCGTGTTTGAGATCCATCCATTCATACAAAAATTCTACTCATTCTCATTATTTTCTACTCACAAACTTTTGCATTTATAATACTAGCTCCGCCCTGCGGTTTCACCCGCGGTTTCTCGGGATGAAAAGTAGCATATGTCTTCTTCCAGGACCTAAAAAACCTACATACCAAATTTCATGAAAATCCGTTACTGCGTAAAATCTATTTACTCATCCATCCATCCATCCTCACAAACTTTGGCAATTATTATACTAGTAGGATTAGTAAGGTTAAGGTATAAATTATTACACTTACTTACTGGCACTTCTAATTATCTATAATGATCAAATTAATGTAACATAGATTAAGTGTTATCTACATGACGCATGTCATGTCGCCATTACATGTTGATGACGCAGTCTTTTGTTGTTGTGCGAAGTGACTGTGCGTTTTTGGTGTGCTCTCTGTTATTTTCTTCTGATCCGGCTTTTTCATTTAACCTGATCTTACTGACTACGTTTACCTGGCTATAAATTGGACTCCGATTGCTTAACGATTATTAAACAAGAAAAACATTACAGTCTTACTATGTCGAAACGGGGGAAAACTCTAAACAGTCAATCTCGCGAACTAGTGCTGAAATTGTACAATTATTTTGGACGTGAATCAGTTAACGATGGGCCTCTTTTACCATTGAAACCACCGAGAGAACGCGTTGCCGAAGCATTGGCAATAGGGAAGAAGACAGTAACTCAAATTCTGAAAGAGAAATACGGACCATCAGGCTCAGAAGATAATACTTTACGTACACCGAAAAAACGAAAGAGGGACAAGAAAATTGTTGACGTTGATAATTTTGATGCTGCTGCAATTCGCAACCACATTTATGGATATTACTCGAGAAAAGAATATCCTACACGGGAAAAGCTATTGAGTTCGTTAAAAGGCGCAGGCTTATTTTTTGGAGGCAAATCGTCTCTATCAAAGGTTTTGAAATCGATTGGCTTTAGATTTAAAAAATCCGACAAGCGGAAAATCCTGCTAGAACGCACGATATTATTTTGAAGAGAATAACATTCTTACGTCAGGTACTTAAATAAAATTACGGATTGGGACAATGTCGTGTTTATTGACGAAACATGGTTGAATGCGAACCATACGGTTGCGCGGACATGGACCGATGATACAGCGGCCTCCACCTCAAAAGTTCCATCGGGAAAAGGAGCCCGACTTATTATATGTCACGCGGGATCAGCTTCTCAAGGTTTTATTCCAGACTGCCTCCTCGCATTCGCCTCTAAAACTACAACAGATTACCATGAGGAAATGAACTTTGATGTTTTTAAAGAGTGGTTTGAGAAGCTGCTAGTCAGCTTAGAAAACCCATCGAAAATTATAATGGACAATGCTCCGTATCATTCTGTACAAGTTGATAAACCACCAACTCAAGCAAATAAAAAGCAAGAAATTGTCTCGTGGCTGGTAAGAAATGGTGTGGAGGCAAGTCCAACTTTATTAAAAGTTGAGTTGTTAAATCTGGTAAAAGCAACTAAGCCGTCCAAGCTCCGCTATGTAATCGATGAACTAGCCCTAGAGCATGGACACGAAGTTATTCGATTGCCTCCCTACCATTGCCAGTATAACGCCATCGAGCTTATTTGGGCACAAATAAAGGGTCATGCAGCGCGGAACAATACTGAACCACCCTTCAGTACTGCTAAAATGATGACTTTGCTACAAACTGCATGTGCAGAAGTCACTACAGAAGACTGGCGAAAAGTCGTGGAGAAGACAAAGAAAATAATTTTACAAGATTTTGAACGAGATGTGAGAATAGACAATATTATTGAAAATGAATTAATAATATCTCTGAGTGCTGACAGCAGTGATGAAGATAGCAGTTCCGATAGTTCAAGTGAATAAAAGCAATTTTTTTGTTAAATTACGTAGGTACTTGTCTTATTTTGCTCCTTTAATTTATGAAAGAAAAAATAATAATGGGACAGGGATTCGCATGATCATTTTTAAAATTCACATATGTTTCAAGTCTGTATCGATTCATTCGATTCATTCATTTAATCGATGTTTTTAAGCAGGTCACCTCACTATGAATATAAAACTGACATCTGTCAAAAGTGACCTATTATCTTGTCCCTACTTTAAGTCACGGGAGTGAGGTGACGCGCGGGCAGCGGGTGCGCTCACTCGCCCGCGGCATTGACGTACCGGTCGGCGCAGGAGCAACATCGATGAGTGACTCTGTGTGTAATCAGTGCATGCATTACCAGATCTATCAGTTGTTGCGATGTGTATCAGTTTAACTAGCTGCCGATGCTATCGGCCTGTTTGCAAACAGTGACCAGATTCAGAGATCAGACCGACCGGTATCAGAATCAGACCAGACTATCACTTGCGAGGTTCGGGGTGGCTATAGGGGAGGTTGGAGGCCACTGGGGGGACACCCCCCCTATCCTATATATATCCTATTATGCGATCAGTATTCAGTACCAGACAATCAGCAGAAATCAGTAAACAACTAAGTCTTACCTATCCTAAGTAATTCAGTTTCAATATCAGTGTATTTCACAGTGACGTGTTAACCTATTTAAATATTTGTCAGTACTCTAATTCTACGGGGAACAATAATTAGTTGATAAAACAGCATCAGGCTTAGTTCTACCTTACAGTAAGACCGTAATGTTATATATTATACTGGATAGTAGTCAAAGACTGAGATTATGATATTTTATAAAGAGCAGGGTGTAACAAAATCTAAGTGTAGGGTGCTACATGTTTGCTGATTTATGAGTGCCCAAGATTTGATTAGATAACTCTTTATTGTTACACCACCAGAAAAAATAACAAAAGGAAAAAAAAAATTACAATAGGAGGCCTGATCTCTCAAAACAATCTCTTCCAGACAACCTTTAGACGGAGAGGACTAAGAGATGGGGGTGTGTAGTGTGTACATAAATGAGTTTTTATATTTACAGGAGAGGACTAAGAGATGGGGGTGTGTAGTGTGTACATAAATGAGTTTTTATATTTACAGACTATTAAGTAACATATGCTACATAGTAACATAAAAAGTAATAGCCCAAGCCCTGCAGCATACATTTTAATATAGCTACTGTGGTAAACACCAAAAACTATAAAATACCAATATGATAGTAATTCTGTTAGATAAAGGGATAGAGGATTTACACCAAATTCTTGTGGATATTTTATATACAGCATAAACAATGATCTATTCTATCAACATAATCTAAACATAAAACTGAGAAGTTGCTAAGTATATATTATCAAACTCTGACAGTGCTAGCCTCCATTACTTCTTTCTGTTTGTGAGTTCCATCACAAAATGGCCTGAGTTTTGTTTGTTTACAGTTGCATAGCCAGTATTCTTTCGTCTTTTCAACAGTAAACCTGATGGGCCTGAAAATAATTAATTATTAAGGTATAATTTATGTGTCTAGTTAATATAATAGTAAAAACAATGACAATATTATTAAAGAAAAGATAAACTACGAGAAGCTAATTATTATATAGCAATCACACACTGAGCAAAAATTAAAGGTTTAAAATGCAAACCCATCCCTCTTTATTCCTTCGCCAGGTTTCACACTTACTTAAGTACTTCTGTACCTGACTCGCCCGTCAAGCCAGAGGGTGTGGATTAAAATTTCTCCCATTATTATTTTGTACATTAAATACTTATGATTTTTATGTTAAAAGTGAGATGGTTGCCGACTCTGAATACCTTTGTGTGACTTTGAGATATATGTCCTTGTGTGTGCCGTCGCAAAGCGGCTGCGATTTGGAGCGGCCGCAGAGGCACCAGTGATACGTCTTTCCCGCTTCCAGTGTCATCTTAAAAGGTTTCCTGTCATATACAATGCCATTGTCTTTCTGGTTCGCTGCTGAGTAAATATTTTCCAAAGGATTCTTTGGGATCTCCGGCTTCGGCGCTTTAGTTACGTAGTTGACCTATAATCAAAAAATATCGGTTCTAGTATGTGTCCGTACCATTTTTACCTAACCTTGAGTAGTTTTTAATTTTGTATGAAACCTACAGTTTGAAGTGGATTTAAAATAAATTTATAACTAAATCTTCTTCCAAACATCTTGGTTTTAACTGTCTATCAGCTACTCAATTCCTCAAAATATAAGATTTTTCAATTTAGCCAGTTTTGAGGTGCAGTGTAACACTCATAGACTTTGAGGGAGGCAGGATTGACCGTCCATGACAAATGCCGACACGCGATTGACCGGCCGCGGATTTACCACCCCGGAATCCATGTACATGTACATGGATTCCCATGCCGGGCGTTCCTAGTACGGTATTTCCTGGGGTGAACAAAATAGTACCGGGCGAGATTACGCAGCCGATAGTCCCCAACCAGTGATTGCCCGCCCCGAGATCTACCGGCCAGGAATTGGAGTACATTAGCATAAGTACATGTACATGCATTATCAGGCCGGTATATACAGGGACGTGCAATCACGGGATGCGCAATCTCGTACCGTAACGAGATCGCCCGACACCGGATTTACCGGCAAGGAATTGGAAGCCGTCTTCAACTTTTTCATAAGGTCTTGTTCACAATGTGTCCACCGAGGTTTGAGAAATGCTTCCACAGATTAAACATACATGCCTTTTTGTACCAACCTTATAAAATAAAAATTAAAGATGCGTTCAAATTATTTTTTATTTTATCATGAAATAGGTCGATATCTTGCATTTCTAGAGCAGTCTACAATAGCAGGTTTTATATTGTTGACCTGTAAACACACAATTACTTTTTTCGAAACCTAAGTATCTGAATTTTACCTTTTAATCATTGAGGGGAGACCTCAATGCTTTTAATGTATTCTGTGAATTTGTTGCTGACTGGTTTGGTGATCCTGCCAGACCAGCAGTGAGAAATAATTCCTGTGTATATTGCGAGTTAGGCGTAGACGGATAGAAAACTCTTTATTAAAAATAGTAATACTTTCTTAAGATGAGAATGAGAATAAATTTTTCCAAAAAAAAGTGAACTTCAATGTATCCAAGGTGAAATATCGATGATATTTATATGGGACTAACTACTTCGTAGCTGTACTGAACCTAACACAAAATAAATTTACGAATCGGTTCATAAATGACGGAGTTCTGAAGAAACAAACATAAAAATAACATACAATCGAATAGAGAATCTCCTCCTCTTTTTGAAGTCGGTTAAAAACGAAAGATTTCGGTCCTTAACGGTATTTAGGCAGCCAAATGTGATGCAGTATGATTTCGCTTTTATTTTAGCGTAGTAGCTTTTATTACCACAGAAGACTTAACTTTATTTATTTATTTAATGTTTATCTCAGGCAACATTAAAATAAGTTCAGATGTTATTTACTTATTTTACGGCCCATATAAATATATACCTTAGAACTAACATACATATAAATTATATTAAAATATTTATGTGACACGGTTTGCCTGCACCGTGTGCCGCAACTGCGCGGTGTCAGCTTGCTTAATGTAACTACTACGTCATTGGTGTTACTAGACAGTTTATACTAGGCGAAAAGGCGCGGGCGGCGGGCGTGTGTAGCAGGAAAACTTGCGTTACGGTGCTGCAGGACTACCACCAACTTTTACAAAACAATCACGTTTCAGGAGCGTTTTATTTCAAGCTTACAATCATATTACGCTAATTCGTACCACGACCTTTCAAAAACAATATGATTTTATCCCTGCGAAATAACGCAAAAGAACGAATGATATTGTATAACTCAAAGAAAAATTATTAAATCTTTGGTATAACTCATTGAGGTCTAGTTTCCTCAATGGTATAACTGCTTAAGAGAGAACGAGACAGCGCTCTATTTTCATATAGCGTTACCACTTTTGCACGTCGCGTCATATGAAACACTTTCCGAAGCATGCATTTATAGAGCATGTTCTTTGATTTTTTTAATATGATAATAAATCTCGCAATTGATAGAATTCGATTAGATTAGACGGGATTAGATCAGATGATTATATGGGAATTTTTAAATAGAGATAGCTCCTGCATCTGTTTCGATAAAGTTAAACATCTGAATTCAAATAATATTTAATTATAACTAATGCTTTCCTTACAACTTGTCCATAAATCTAAAAATAAAAATAATTTGGAAAGATTCACTTACTTTTTATTGTAATTTATTGTTTTTTGTTATAAATTGAAAACCAATTTTATTCCCGCCGCGGCTGAATTTTTTTATGATTGCTAGATATGACATATAATAACAACAAAAAACCGGACAAATGCAAGTCTGACTTGCGCACCGTACCGTACCGTACATTGAGGAATGACACTACCTCAATGGTACCGTACGTAGGTTCCGTACAAAGTCAAATATTGCACTGAACATTGCTCTAATCTTACGAAAAGATAAGTTTGATTTAGGACAAACTTACCTTTGTAGTTCCATACATCTTTATACTTTACGGTTAATACTCCAACTGCGAATGTATGTTTGTTATCGCAATTTCTTATTGTGACGTAGCTACAAATTAATGATCGGATTTCTTTCTTTACTTGTGCTGTGAGACTTTACTTCTTGCTAAATTTTATTTAGATCAACGGGAAGTAGGTACCCTATAAGTTTTGTCAAAATGTGCGGCGTAAATAGAATAAAACATGTCAATTTAAAATTTTGACAGTTTAATAAATGTTTAGTCTGAAAACTCTTGAGTTATCTATTATTTACCTACCTACAATTTATATTATTGTATACCTACACCTTCTTAAGTACCTATTTATTTTAGTTACCACATGTGACCATAATAATAACGTAACGATCACATGGGTCGCACGCGACGCGACCGGTCGGCGGTCCACCCACAGTTTAGAATACCAGGCACTATCTATGAAAACCATTGTTAGTCCCACAACACCACAAATAAGTCTTTTTCGCTGTGATCCCACAAGTCCACAGCGGAACCCCTCAATCTACTTGGTGTATGTATCTACCTACCTAAATTGAGCTAAAAGCTATGTACTACTTCTGTGGTATTACGTAGGGTACGTAGTACAACTAGTACTTTCATAAAATTGGCTCAATGACATATATAGATAGGTTAAAGATAGAAAACACTTTCGAGAGGGAATTACATTATTAATTATACAAAAATGCTATACGATAAATTATTTTACCTACAAGTACATATCTACATACATAGTATTTATCTACTACCTAATAGACTACTAGAGAGTATTTATCTACTACCTAATTCGATATGGAACCACCTCTGAAGTATGACCTACCAAACAAAAAAGAATCATCAAAATCAATACATAATTGACGGAGTAACATACATACAAAAAAAAATTATAAAAAAACATACCGTTGAATTGAGAACCTCCTCCTTTTGAAGTTGGTTAAAAATGCTAGTGTATCTAACGAAAGTAGACCGACTTTTTTTGAAACTTTTTACATGGCCATCCTAAAGTGTTTCCACCTCTGGGCATTATGCTCCATTACAGGGTAAAATCAGGGTCCCCAAAGGTATGAAATATGTAATTGTTAATGATGATTTATTGTTACTCACGTTTTAGTGGACTGTTTTATTTCATTTTTATCGACTTAGTTTGACTCCAATGTAATTTCGACACGATCTTTTTCTATGTAGCTTATTTATTGATCATTAATTTTGAATCGAAAAAAAGCATTTACTTAAGGTACATTCCAATGTGTTTTTTCCCAAAGATTAGGGAAAACCGGAATCGGGGTATGGCATTACTATTCCCTAATGTTTACAAGGTGGCGGCATAATATGCCGCTAATACCAATACTATAATTACTTCGAGTAGACAGCCATATAATTATTATCATATAGTATTGCTCAAATATTTTGATACTTGATTATTAATTTTGTGGCTCCGAACTCTTATCCCCTTTTATTAATAATATTGTCTTCTTTTATGATATCAGAATAACATTAATAGTTTATTACTTATACATTGAGAAAAAGAATCATCGCATGTGCATTATAATTCAAGATCGAATTGTTCTATTACAGCGAGTCTCCTATGCCTAGGTCTATATTTAGATCTATTGCTCTAAGAATTTTACATTCATACTTTATCACCATTTCAACAATGCGAGTGGAATAAAAAATTATATAGATTTATCTAAGAATAATATCAAAGTACGTAGTAGGAAGTCTTATTATGGTTGTTGAAGATGGTGATGAATATTAAAGTATCAAATTAAGTATAATTCCAAGTCCAAGTAAGTATCTTACTAACTACCGGGCTGCCATACTAATATTTTTTAATTCGCCGCGATTTTTCAGTCTCTACTTTCATTAGACAGATTCTCCTACACGGTTCATGATTTTTTTAATGAAAGAACGTAATAATTTCACGAAATGCACTTGACTGTAATTATATAAAATAAGAAATTAACATGTTCCTACTAGTTTTTTAAGTATGATTTTTATATAATTATTGTATAAGAAACATGTTATAGGTATTATAAGTTTATAGCTACACCCTAATACATATTTAGTTTTCTTTGCTAATACTATATACAGAGTCGTGTTGCAAAGTTCTAAAGTTTTTTATTCAATTTTAGCATCACAGACGCACTTATGAACGTCAATTATTACAATTACTCTACCACCATATCGGAAAAAGAACCGAAGTACTAGAAGTACCTACTCAGCAGATAGATACGGCAAGAAACTGAGGGGCATTTTTTTTAGAACTTTAGCTACAATATTTTATGTTTGTTTTTGACAATGTTATGTTTCTTATGTGCCAGTTGGCTACTTGGCAGAAGCGGAATGTTCCATGCATCTTTGTCTTCTATGTATTTAATTACTAACTGTAGTGTATAAGTATGTTTTTTTCATAAGATTATTTTTCACACGCAATTTGAATCTACTTTCTGTGAGCGTTATACATTTCGGAATTTTATTGTGTATTCGTTTTACTCAGTCTAAACCTAGGTGCTGCAATTCTATCCTTATTTCTAGTATTTATGTTGTGATGGTCACTATTCACCTTGAATTTGTGCAGATGTTTACGAACACAACGAAGTTAATACATTAATGTGTTTAAAAACAAATTAATGTTTTTTAAACAAATTAATGTATTAACTTCGTTTTTTATGATAAGTACAACAGGCGGTTTTATCGCTAAGCAGCGATCAATTCCACACACACTACATACCTAGGATATTAGGGGTGATCCATAAAGTAGGTACGTGATTTTTGAGCCCTTAAGTCCTTGTCACAGTTGATCACATTTGGGAGATCCTCTCCCTAGTGTGACGTCACATATTTAGTAATTTATGCATTTACTGTCAAAGGGCTCATAATCATAGACGATCGGCGTGTGGCGTGTGACACTCGCCAACAAAACAATATAAACCTTATACTCGTACAGATAGAGTTGGAAATATTTTTAATTCTTTCGTTACTTGTCGCAGCGGAGGGCTTAAAGGAAACTCGAGAATAGAAATAGAACTTTCTCCCGAGTGATACATAGTGCTTTATACTACACCTACGAGGAAATTAAAATCATTATAAATTTTGTCGTATTTGGCTCGAGACTTCTCAGGAAGTAAGTTATTTATGACTTCTTGGGCTGTATTTTTTATTTCGGTGGCGTCATCATTACAAAATCGTCGCTTTCACTATCAGATGACATTTTGGAATATTATTTAGAAAATTAAAAGCTAGGTACTGTTAAATTATCAATTTAGTTAAAACAAAATTTAACGCAACGAAATAAATTGCCGCGCTTTTTTTTTCGTATGGCAGAATAAGGTTGCCATCCTCATTTCATTAAAAATAGAAAACAAAAAAAAAACCGCCTCTTTTCTCTAATTATTTGATATAAAACCTTTTTGAGGTTTGACGTTTGTGTTTTTTTTTATGTTCGCTGCTAAAAAACAAAAGAAAGCTAGCCGGGCAGTAATGGATTTTCATACAACATTCCTGCCCTGCTTCGGAGGGCAGTAATGAAATTCCATATAACTTTTCCCGCCGCACATTTTTAAGGGAGAAATTACGAACTTTGTAACCCGTTTATGAACGAGTAATAAGACACTTTTCGAGTGGGTGTGGTATAATAGTAGATTGTATCATAAGGGAGCAAAATAATATTTTTACGGCGAGGGCGCTTTTTTAGAATCCTGAACGTAGCGAGGGATTCAAAGTACGTCGCCCGAGCCAAAAATATATTTTGCGCCCGAGTGATACACTCTACTTTTCATCACCCACTATGAGAAAATAAAAGCGCCTCATATTTTATTCACTGTCACTTGAAGAACTCATTTTTCAAAACAAAACAAAACAATGAATTTCTAACAATCCGTGAAAATTTACGAAAACGCGGGCTGTAGTTCGCGCTTTTTTAATTTGTTTTTTTTTTCATTCATCCGGCGGCGTGACTATGGGCCGTCGTACCAGCCAGTCTTTATTCAAACAATATTTGCGTTCGATTTCTTTGGTGCTGAACACTAAGATGTTCCAAATTCAAAAAGTGCGCGGCAAAGATAATTGCGGCGCACTTATAAAGAGGATTAAAAACTCATTACTGCCCGCTAAAAGTTTCTTATAGAAAACACCACCTTTGGGTGCACATAAAGGCGAACCAAGTCGTCCTTTTCGAATAGATGGGATGAAAATAAATTATATTCATGGTATTGTATGTAAAGTAGAAAAGTAAAGAAAATGAATTGTTATGGGATAATTTAAGCTCAAATACGTTAACAAAATAGTTTGAAATCAAATTTAATAAAAAATCAAATAATTTGGTATTGGTATACTTATAAGTAAGAACGAACTTTTAGAGAATTAAGAGTGCGCTTTAGCGTCCATCAGTTCCAACTTCAGTAAAAGTATAGTAATTAATAAATATCTAATTTTCCTTGTCAGTATTTTTTGAAGGATTACTATAAGGAATAGCTGACTTATTAAGAAAACGCTCTCCAGCTTTAGTCGTATAAATATCACTAGCTTGAGAGTGTGCAGAGCAAATAAATGAATATTTTGTAAGAAGCCATGTGTCTTTGTTTCTCTATCCTTTTGAAGATTTTTTATCCATTCTCCTCTTTTCGGATAACTAGAATGAACAAAGCTGAAATAATAAGATATATTAAAGTGAATGCGGAAGGAGATCTTAATAAACAGTAAAATAATGCAATATCACCCTTATGAGTGCATCAACGTGGTAAGAAAATAATTAAACAAATTAAAACACCACGTCAAGTATGTTTTCCGTCACATATTTTTACCTACAACCGGTTTTATAATGGATTGCAAATAAATGAATATGAATATGGATCATCTGCATATTTTAGTCTATGATTTTAGATGGCGTGCGTGGTATTTAAATGAACATTTTCTGTTTTATTGTTATATCTCCTCTCGTATCCCGTGACCGTCGCGCTCCTGTCCTATTTCGTTGTAGCCTAAGACTCAACAAAACATTTTCTAGAAAACGGCATGTCAACCCATCCTTTAGCTCTCAAGATAAGCAAAAAAACCAGTTTAAGCTGAGCCTTGTGCACTAAGGGTGTGGTACGTTCTGGGGTTAAACTTATAGTGAACATTTATATTTATTGCAAAATGGCGTCATAACTTCAATATTCCTGGACCAATTTTGATGAAACAAAGCCTATGTGTAGCGCCACGCTCCGCAGAACATATTTCAAATAACGGAATTCAATTTAGTGCCTTAGTTTCTGAGTTTATCGCGGACAGACAGACGACAGACAAAAATTAAAAAAAACTGTATTTATGGGTGCAGTTGCTACCATATAGGTTCTCCTAAAGAAAATGTTTTTAAGAAATATCTTTAACGTACAGTAACCACCTCGTTACAGTATTATTATAAGTATAGATATAGATTCCTATTTCTTCACTTGAACTAAACGTAGTGATTACATTCTCTCTGACTTCATTGAACGGCGCTGTTTAGTAAAGAAGAAAGGCTGTTGATTGAACGGCTGATTAAGCTAGTTGGCTGCGACATATATATATACATATATATCGATGGCTTACAGACAATAATTATTAAAAAATACCAGGCTATATGTAACGTTATTGTTATAGGTACATATCCAAACGGAGACGTCCAAAAAAAGCTACAAAAGGGTAGGGTATTTTCATATAAGTACCTACCTCACTGTTTGGACCATCCTGTAATTAAACCTATATCCATTAGATAGGATAGGAAGATACCTTATTAAACCTACTTATCTAATACCAGCAATTATCGAAGTATTCCCATTTGAGCACCACTTTTTTGAGCACCACTGATTTGAGCACTAATCAATATGTTCACTTGATGCGCAAATGGGAACTAAAATAATAATATTTCTATTTGAGCACCTACGCTATACGGTGCGGTAGCTTCTAGTGGTGGGATATATATTAAAACACAATATCGACATAAATCTGTTTTATTTTACATAAGGTAATGGCACCGGTCATGGACACTTTTAGACTGTGTTGGATGGAAAAGTTCTTGTAGAGTTTCATAGAAGCTGTGAGTTGGCATACAAATTATTTCGAGCTCTAAATACATTCACAGTGCATATATCTGACAGTAACAATGATCATTATATTTAATATTTAGCTGTTTGTAACCAATAATTTCAAGGTAGTCAAGAACACCTGTTATGAACTAGTCAAGATCTATTAATGGACAACCAATAATGGACATTTCCCCAGTAATAAACACCCAGAAATGGACGTTGCTTCAATTATACTTACCATTCAAATTGACAATAGCTTCAAATGTTAATTAAAAGATCAAGTTCAAATAAGACGTTAATTTATTTAAACAGAATCTGCAGTCACAGTATTTTATTGAGATCTACTAATCAGCTTCTTTCAGTCACAGCATCATCATTATAATAAGTAATCAACATCAGTCTTATAATTTCTCTTAAATCAACTACGAAAAGCTCCTCTAAGACTATACATATACAATGCTCAAAACAGTTTCAAATAAGATGTAACAAGAATAAGTATTATTTTTCATCAGTCCTGCCTTTATAGTTCTTTTATGTCGACAGCTTCAGAAAAAATGAATAACAATCTATTTTGTGTGTCTGGTTCTGGCAAGTATTCTATAATATATATGTCGGTTTCTACACATTTGAAGGATCTTTTATTTTTTCTGGACTTGTATCCTTGCACGAGAATTCTCTCTGACATTATTTCTTTCACAAGACATACATAACGGTATGTCTTAGCTTGCTCGCTTTGAAACAACAAGAACAAATTGACCAACGTGAGGTTGGTTTTCGGGTTCTTTTATTAAATGTAAATCAGATTTTTGTTTCATGACTTTGTACTTACCAGTTTTATCATCTAAAACTATGTTAAATGGTAGGTATCTGATCCAAAACATTAATGGTTTTGGTTGAGAGAGGTCTATTTTATGATTAGTACATCTACTTTATATACTTCTTCTTTTTTACTGTTTGTCTGTGCTTCTTCATTGGTTTCAATTAAAGTTGGGTTCTGGTTTACGTCTTGCATTTTTTGTCTTACGTTATTTTCCTTCTTTTCTTGAGTTTTATCACCAGCACCAAATTCGTTTCCATTTCGAAGTGTTCTTCATCGCTTTGTAACTCAAGGTCACTTTCTCCCGTGTCTACGTAGGCTTTTTTTAAATGGGCACAATTACATTATTTTTATCGAGAATGTAATTGCCAATTGATCTAGAAGGATAATTTTTACTGGGAGTTGCCAAGTTTGTAGTTAGAGTAGGTATTTGCAATGACGCAGAAGCTTCATTCTCTGCATCTATTTGCACATTCTTATTCTCTTCTGAAGTTCTCTTCTTAACAGTAATTTCGGAAATCCGCACTGAAGGCTCTCCCCTCCGAACAGCTTCTAAAGCGCGACCCATTTGCTCCGGCGTGTAGTCTTTTTTCGGTGCCATGACTAAAAAACAAAAAATATAATATCGAACCCATAATGGACACACCAATTATGGACATCCATGTTCATAACTGGAATTAAGCCAAGTACAGCTACTTTTCAAATATACACTGTTTTTTCTATCTATTAGTATTACAAATGACTAAAGAAAAACAAAACAAGCGGAATTCCTATAATGAACACTTTTGTCCATAATAGGATTTAAGACAGTATCACTGTCCAGTTATGAACATCACAACTTCCAAGCTAACTATATCGAAATCATCCAGTATGTAAGTCGAATTTAACGCACAACTACGCCTATAAAACGACCAAATTTAAAAATAATTCTAAGCAACATATTTTTTTGTAGTAAATTTAGTTAAAATCTACTCACCGCACTAACAATTTCCTTAAGAAAACAGGTTTCAAGCACGAAGATCTTATTTCGACGTCCACCATATTTTACGCATGTATCTGTCAATCGTTAAATGGCACTGATGTGACAGCTAAATGATTCTTGTATATGGATTAGAGTTGCTAGTTACGTATTTATCTGTGCATTTCTTATTTAGAGGATTTTTTAAAGTAAGTGTTCATTATAGCATCCATGTCCAACACTGGTGCCACTACCTTAATTGTTTATCAATTATGTAATGATTGTTTAGTTAATGCATTTGCGTACATACAATTTTCAGTCTACGAATTATACAAGAAGTAAATCTCCGATCAAGACGGAAAAAGTTGCAATAGCATAAATCAATGATGATCCATATTTACCTCCTAGTGTATCTTAAGGACAGTAGGAATGTGAATATTTTTAAGTCATTGTCATGCCAGAAAGAGTTACTTCTTCTTCCTTGTGATTTATGGTGGCCTGGTACTTTAGTATCGAATGGTACAACTGTCATGATTAAAAACTATAAAAATGCTCCTATCTCCTCAATAAAGTCCGTCATTTAGTAGTATTTTAAATAAACCTTACAACTCTCGGCCTTGCGTTTATCTCCTTGGTATTTATGGCCACCTAGTACTTGGTACTGAACAAATGATAAAACAATAAAGTACTGTTGCCATAGGTAACTACAGAATGTGTATTTTATAATAATTGATAATTCCAGCAGTGGGAACGTGATGGGCTGATGATGATGATGATAACAATCTGTAAAATAAAACTGCTGATTTTTATAGATATTGTGTTTTAATATAGAAGCTATCGCTTCTATCACTTTAGGAGGTCAAATGGGAATAAAGTCGAATACATGTTTTTGCTCCCTACTGAGCACCAAGCACCAACATTGATTGGTGCTCAAATGGGAATAGGCTAGCTAGGTGCTCAAACGGGAATACTTCTATTAGCTACATTGTGTATAAAATTGCTTATTATAAAACGGCTTTAATATGTTTTTCGTAAATTTGATTATTTTAGGTTCTGGCTCAACATTCGCGTAAACAAACACGTAGGTACTTATAAAATAACGATTATCATCCATTACGTCAAGTGTTATCGAGGAGTTAAAAATTGTATGCGATCAGAAACAGGGCCAAAAATTATTTTTTTGTTTTATTTAGAAAATCGATAAAAAAATCGTTCTTCCTCATACCTAGTGGTTGTAGGAAACGTTGGAGTAGCGTTACATCGCTGTATACTTAGAGTATACCTAGTATATAAGTACTCTAATGCTGTATAATATGTCGGTAAAACGTGTACTTATGTGGATGGTGGCTAGACGGGTGCCTGTTTTGTTTTTGTGATGAAAAACTTATAAAAATCTATGTTCTAGTGTCTGCGAACTTCATTCAACGTTTCCGCTTTTATTAATTTTTCATGACATTCAAACCAGTGCTCTCAAATGTCTTTCCTCGTTTTATTTCGTTTCGTTTTTATTTGAGTGAGCATGACTAAAAAACCTAGTCATTTTCAACATTCACCAATTTTTACGTCTTTAATTGAATGAATGACTAAAGACATCAGACATTTCACATGGCACTGTACATTATCCTATCTCACTCCGTTAATAAACTCGATCCAAAGGTTGAATGGAAGAGATCGCTCTTAGCGATAAGTCCGCCCATTGTACTTTAGTTTGTAAGTCATTTCCATGTACCATTTATTTTTTATTTGGTGTACAATAAAGCATTTTTGTATTGTATTGTGTTATTATGATGCACAACCTGTGCACAACACTTATCTGTTATCATCATTGAGCATAAGGCATATAGGCCACGTCATTAACATATTTATTTATTGTGTAGTATCCTTTCTTCATAAGATTAGATTTAACAAATGATTTGAATCTATTAATTAGTAAAAGCGTATATAGTTCCCCATAAACGAACCATTAACTCTTTGCAACCTGAATCTAGGTACCTACATATAGTGTAAGACCTCAATGCCTACATACAATTTATTCGTATGTCTAGTGTTATAGTTATGAAATGTAAGGTTCGTTGTGGGGAGTGTCAAGTAAGAAACAACCGAATCGTTTGAAGTGTGTTTATTACTGTCTAAATCAAGTTTAAATAATCCTATTGACATATTACATACGACGGTATACTGGGCATTGTAGCCAGCGAAATAACTGTGCATATGAGACTTAATAGGTATCTGATGAGCCCGATCGTTTCTTCATTCAGTTCTATAAAAAAAAGAGTAAACCTGAAACGCGATATATTATTCAGCGGAATTAGATATTTTCATTGCGTATCACATAAGCATACAGTACACGCCCATCGGAAAAAAATATAAAAAATGTTTTTCTTAAATTTTACTTTGCCTAAAAATTAAGCCTTTTGATACATAGGGGTAACGCCGCGCCGCCCCGCCGACAGTATTCTGGGAACCCTGCCGCACGGTGGCGATGTACACGACGTGTTTGCCTTATAGTTTTGTTATAATTATTATTTTTTATTTATAGTCATGTCTATTATGTTGAAATAAAATACAGTATTCCTAGGTACCTACTTACTTATACATATTGATTACATACCTAGTTAACATAGGATTTGGTCAATATAATTTTATATTAACTACAAAAATATTATATGGTCTTCTACTCTTATGCAGTAACATTTCTTTTCCTTTATAATATACTAGCTGCGCCCCGCGGTTTCCCGGGATAAAAAGTAGCCTATGTGCTATTCCAAGTCCTAACACACGTACAACATACCAAATTTCATCAAAATCGGTTAGGTAGTTTTTGCGTGAAAGAGAAAACTTACACCCATATTTTCTTACAAACTTTCGCGTTTATAATATTAGTAGGATTTTAAAATTCGATTCACCATCTTCAATAACACGAAAGGTCCTATGTAGGACCGTACATATAGAGGATCGATTTTTTTATATTTACTTCATTTCTAAGCATTAAAATGTCTCCAACCATAAGTAAGTCATGGGAATAGAATTAGTACCTACAATAATCATACCTATCTTTTCTTACCTGTTTGCTTATAATTAAATTTTGTTGTGCATCATATTGCGATTTTTGTAAGTGATATTTAAGTTGTTTTGGATAATCATAATGGTTTTATAATGGATCTAAATCACAAGTCAAATTGCTGAAATGCACACAATATGAGCTAGTTTTTCAAATTACTGGGTATACCTATAACAAAGCCGTAAGCTTTGTACAACAGTAAATTCAATTTACTGTTGTACAAAGCTTAGATTCCGTTTGCATGGGGAGAAATGACATTACATTTTTATGATTATGTTCTAAACTACCTATGGACTGGTGATCATATGCTGTGGATGTAATTTGCTTAAATTGTTAAATTTCACATTCTTCTTTCATAACTCTCAAAACAAACTCCGTGCCTCTATCAGATATGATTTCTTTTGGTATACCGTAACATATCTAATATGAAGTTATTTACAATAGTATAAAAGATCAAAAATATGAAGGACAACAACAAAACAAATGAATAAAAACTATGTAAATGAAAATACTAAGCAACTAGATCAAAATGCCAATAATTTCAACTCACAGTACTATGTGAAGATAAAGATCATATATCAAAATTATCTAATATATGAGAGTTGAAGACCTTTGGCATTCGAACACCTACTTGCTTATGCAAGACCCAATATTTTATATCATGAGTTTATTTTTAGCCACAAGTACATTCATTATTGTTAAATAAAAGTATTAACACACACAAAATAGTCTTTAATCCTTATGATCTGTATTTTCCACATTAAAGTTAAAAACACCATGATCTGACAAGAAAGTAAACATATCCAGCTATCATTTTAAATTTTTGCATGTTTGACCACTGTACCTAAAAGCGTTGGTAACCTTTATATTTCCTTCCGTGTAGTGTAAGGTTACGGCATCAGTTCATTTGTGAGAAGATAATCAATATTTAGTTCAGACATTCAACTTGGGACTTAGGGGTTGTTTCTTTCATTATCATGGCTCTTCATATTGCTACATTTTCACATTTCTTTCTCATTCAGTCTTATCAATATCGGTGGGCACGGAACTGCTAATTCTCATCGCAATTTTTAGTGGAGTATCTCAATTATGAAAATGCACTAGCTACATATTGTAGTTAATTGTAGTTACTTCTGCATCTTGGGAGTTCCTGGACCACAACAACGCAAGGACGCGTTATTCTTTGATCTGAAGACCGAAACATAAACAAAACATTAGACCTCTTATTTCGTTTAGATGGCTCTTGTGACGATAATCGCACTTAAATATACGTCTTAAACCTAACCAGTAAGAAAAATAGCATATTAATTTAATACTAACGATGAATGTAGTAAATTCATTCCGGTTCATTTTCTTTTTTAAGTAAATTTTAAGATACCTATATTTTTAATACTGAACATAAACACAGTATAAACCATAAAACTGTTTAACATCTATAGCGTAAATACAATTGTCATCTTTGTTAAAATAAAAAGTTATATTTTAGTTAAAATCTTTTTTTAGCCACCATTATTAATTTGGTTTTCCAGATTGTCAGCATTGGGATTTTGCCTTGCCATCGTTACCTCATAATGAACACAGCCTTATATTATTCTATTACTGTCAAACGTTTTCCACCAATAGCATTAATCCTAGAGAATACAGTGACCAATAGGAGTAAAGCAAATCAGCCAATAGCACGATGGACGCGTTTTCCGGGGTGGTAAATCCGCGGCCGGTTAATCCGCGGCTGGGTTTTCCAACCCGTATCTAACTTTGTACAGGCAGGAATACGCATCACAGGATTTACCGGCATGATAACTGAAGTACATTGACGATGTACACGTATTCCTTGATGGTATTTCCATGGTTGCGTGTTCCAGTGTCGGGTAATACGGGCCGGTAAAGTTTGTACCGGAGTGGAAAGCCCAGCCGTGGAATGACCACCCGCGGATATACCGCCCCGGAATTCATGTACATGTACTTGCATTGTTTGTACGGGCAATGACGTGTTGGCATTTCCCATGCCGGTAAATCCACGGCCGGGTAATATACACACTCGACTTTGACACTAAGATCCGATACAATTTTTATCTAGGGCCGCGTTCAGAAATGGGTAAATGTTCACGAGTGAATACTTGTCAGTTAACCTCAGTGATATGCCAAGTTAAAAATTAACTAACGCCTTTCTGAACGGGCATCGAGTAATACAATAAGCCAGCCAATCAAAACCAATCATTTTCAAGACCGAGATTTCCCGCGCTTTTGTTTATCAGATTTAACTGCGTTATTTTGGCTAATATCGGAATTTTACCTTATATTTTGCTTCAAATATATGAATCGCTTATTTTATTTATATGTACAAAAAATCAATGCAAAAATATTGCAAAATGTAAAGCAAAATGACAACTGACAACTATTACCGGCCACAACGCCCTAAACGACGTCATCCGTCGGGCCTTTGGAAGTGCCAATATGTCTGCAATTCTGGAGCCAAACGGCCTAGTGCGGGACGATGGCAAAAGGCCTGACGGTATGACGCTCATTCCCTGGAGGATGGGACGGCCCCTGGTTTGGGATGCTACTTGTGTAGACACGTTGGCGCCGTCCCATCTTCCGGAGACGTCTCTACGGGTGGGTGGCGCCGCTACAGCGGCAGAATCCCTCAAACGGCGCAAATATTCAGGTCTCGATAGGGGTTACCTGTTTGTGCCGTTTGGGGTAGAGACGTTGGGCCCATGGGGACCAGGAGCACTAGAGATTTATAAGGATTTGGCGGGGCGGCTGGTGGAATCCACACGTGACCAAAATGCTGGCGTGTATTTTGGCCAAAGAGTCAGCCTCGCAATTCAGCGAGGCAACGCCGCCAGCATTTTGGGCACGTTGCCGGACGACGGGTATCGGTTGAATTATCTGTAGGCCATTCAGTTGGCTCATCCGATACCCGGCATGTACATAGTATATATTTTAGTTTAGTTTTATTTAGTTTTTACATTATTAAGCCTTTTTTTATATCATATTAAGTATTATTGTACCATATTTCTTGTAATTAAATTGAATAAATTATTACCTGACAGGTGAGAATCCCGTAACCCGTATTTTTGTATTGGTGAATATTTTCACCTGTCAGGTGAACTTTTACGCTCCCCAATTGGCTTTCTGAACGGCTCAGGGTAAATGTCAAAGTTCACCTGAGTAATTTCTGAACGGCGGCGTTAGGGTAATAATTATATTAACTGGGTGATTTCTGAACGCAGCCTTAGACTAAAATGATTAAAAAAAAGAAAAACTAAAAGCTCCATTGAGGAGACTTCAATGAAAAGCTCAAAGCATTGAGGAATGACACTATAGAGTCCCTGGCAGCGTAACACTTTTGGATAGCAATAGTTTTTTGACAGTATTTTTGGGGTGTTTACCATACCTATGAAAAATTCTCCCATTCGCTTGAATGAAAATGTAACGTGTTCTGCGTTGCATCGCAGCCACTATAACTTTAGAAGTTCATGGTTGGTCTGTAAAAGGTAGGACATCTGTACTATTCTGTACCCCAGAGTGAAAGAATAGGGAAATAGGGAATATGCATATGTTATCGAAAGATCTAGAAATTACTTTTTATGATAGACTCCTGTAAACAGATCAAAAGGTGAAGGTCTCTTTTAGGTGGCCGAGTAATGAATACGTTCTAGCGTGGCCACAGAATAATAGTACAGATTTCCTACCTTTTACAGACCAACTCCCTACAACTTTCTAAAGCTATAGTGGCGGCGATACAACGCAGAGCTCGAATGACATTGCGGTAACTACATTTCCTTACGGTATGCTTCTTATGCAATCTTTAATATTTTGTTGTTAACCAGGTTTTATCTAGTATTAAACCAGTCAGGTAAATAAAATAATCAAATAAAATATATGACACATTTATACAATATACATACATTCATTATTTCCATACAGGTAAAATTTACAATAGAAGAACTAGTATTTTGACATAATTTACAAGACTGCAGCACAACTGATACTTAGGATATAGGTAGATAGATAAACACAATGTAAAAAAAAACACTTGAAGTATTCTAAATAGCATAGTGTCTCAGTTAAATGTCATACTGTCGGAGTAGATCACAGACGTACTTATGAAAGTCAATTATTACATTGACCATACCACCGTATTGGATAGCACTAACTATACATAACTGTCAATTCACTACACTAACCCGAAACGGTTTGTCCTTTTGTGTTCTGAACAGCCTTGACGTTCACATGATGATGAAGTCTACGTTCATGAACTCGTTCTCACTATGTGGCGTTAATTAGGATTAGAAATCCGAGATTCGTTGCTTACATTTTTATTGTAGGATTGTGATCCATCAATGGAATTGGATGATTGGCCATAGTAATCGACAGCAAGGACCTGTAAGATAAATTTATAACACAAAATAAGAACTTATTTACAACATATGTTCTTACATAAGAGGCGAATGCCTTTACTATTAAAACAATTCTACTCTCTTCTTACTAAAATTTAACTTTTTAATTTCAAATTAAATAAAATCTATAATCATTAACTACTTTTATTACCTATATCTTAATTAAATGGTTTAAGAATGCACAATTTTAATACATTTAACATTTTACACAAATATGCAATTTTTTACCCGACGTAATGGGAACTGAAATGTTTATACGATGGCCACACTGACACACGAAACTGGTCAATGTTGTTTTAACAAAATAACACCGAAAACTGAATATATCAAGCCAAATGCAGGTTCTAATTGTCGAACCCGATGTATAGTTACATCCACATAAATTATAGTTACCGAAATACATCAATAAACACAAGAAAAACACATACGTTTGAAAACTTAATCTTTCAGTACAATTTTCACTTCACCATGAATGGAACACCCGAATATTTTTTCACATTCAATTCTAAATTGTTTCTAGTACACATTCACAAAGATTCACTTAAAAATAATAAGAAATACCACAACACAAATTAAAAAAACCACAAGCCGACCCTGCTGGACACTATTTTGACTTAACATGTCATGACCAATGTTGAGAAAATGGGTTACGCGATAGAGACAATATGATAATAGTTGTACCTCATTCTTTATAAGAGCCTGTTGTATAGCGCTATCCTTGTTTAGGTCGGAAAACTTCGTAATTATCCCTCTATAGTGTGAGACCTCAATGGCTCAAAGTCAAGTCATAGTGTCAAAATTTATCTTTTTAATTTAGCCCATGAGGGCAGGCTAAAGTCTCTAGGACCATACCGCCATGTCTTACGTAGTTTTTATTTGATAATTTATTATTCCATTTATTATACTTTTGTTGAGAATTCGGGTCAACAGCAACAAGCCGGACCCTCTCCTAGTGCTTCAATAAAGTGGTGGAACTTTATTTAAGCTTTCCATGGACTTTTTGGGAGAACATAAAAAGCAAGGTTTTCTCTATTTAGTTTCATTTGCCTACACTCGTGCACGTTTACGAACACATAATGGTTAATATTCCAGAGATATTACACATGATCACTCGAAATAGCACTTGTTTGGAAAATAAAACAACATCGAACTGGCTTTTCACTTCTCGCCAAAAAGTGTAATAGTGTCCTTTGACACTATTAGACTTTTTGGCTCATCATAGCTTCAACTTTTTCTTGTTTGGCTTTTGCGGGGCTGCAAACCAAAGAAAAAGAATAATAATACTCCTAACGGAGACAAACTCCTGCAAATTCAGATAAAATATATAGCAATATATTTGGCTTTCTACTCGAAGGCTGATTTTTTTTTATTTATAATCTAAACTATCCGGCTGGCCGATTCAGAACCTCACGATTACTCATTTGTCGACCGATTCGGTTTGATATCGTACGATTCAAAATATTTTGAATTCACTCGACGTTCAAATTGTCGTGGTCGATAACCAATCGTAACCGTACGATAAACACATATTTATCGACCAAGAATTTTATTCACTATGCAGATTAATTTCCACGAAAACTTATCGAGTGCAACATATCACTCGAAACATTGAGGTCTCACGAAAGCATTATATTTGACTGTCAGCGATGTTTGATACCGAGTATATTCCGGATGTTAAATAAACTATATTTCAAACATTTTCTACTACATGTAAAATAAAAATCACAGTAAATATTAACATAAACTAATTCTATGTAATAAAGTAGGTACTTACCAAGTCTAGTATTTTAATTTTTAGGTTTATTTCGCTTTGATTGTTATAGAACTATTTACTACTATAAGATTACTTAATAGGATGAATAAAATGACCGAAATAAAACCACTGTACCATAATTATTATAAAGTTCTCTGTGATATTAAGTAATAGATATTTTGGTATTAACTTACTATTTTTAATAAATCTTATTAAATGAATAAGTAATGAGGCTCGTCTTCTCGCTCGATCTTCTTTTAATAATTTCAAAACATCATTGAAACAATTTGGCGACAGACATTTAAAGGCGAGGGTTATAAGTGGTCCTAAATAAGATGCAACAAACCAAATTGATAAGAGTAGCTTAAGATGCTGGGTTAAAAATAAAGTTATTCTGTAATTATTTCAGATTTTTTAAGACTGCCAATTTTGATTTATTTAATATAGTTGCACATAATTTCAAAATTTTACTTGCGTCGAAAGAACTCCGCAAAAAGAACTCCTCAGCCTCCGCAACAACAGGCCCTCGAAGAGCTTCGACAGCATGCGCAGGAGCGTAATAGGTCGGTAACTGGCAGGCAATCGGCGGTCCTTCCCTGGCTTCGGGAGCACGATCACCCTGCCAGTCTTCCACTCTTTGGGGAAGTGTTGGGTGCGAAGGATACCGTTGAAGAGCCGAGCTAACGCTACCAGGCACCTCGTGGGAAGTTGCTTCAGCATGACGTTGGTAATTCCGTCATGCCCCGGCGCTTTCTTCCCTGGTAACCTTCGCACGGCCCCCAGCACCTCTGCTGGGGAGATGAAGTCATTCCCCTCCAAGGGGCGTGGCGAGGAGAGGAAAACGGCGGCCACTGCTTCCACATCTGGTGGTGTGCCGGTACCATAACAGCTGCATCCATGGGCATGGGGTGCAGCTGGAACTGGCCCTCCAGGTGGTCCGCCAGCAGCTCCACCCGTTCCTCGGCTCGGTAACGGCGCTGGCCCGTGCCGTCCAGCAACGGGCAGACCGCCACCTTGGCCTGGGTCAGGGTCCAGTTCAACTGGTACAGGCTGGCTTTCGTGGGGTCCTCTCCTATTTCTATAATGCGATCGTTCCACGATTCGCCACGACACGCCTGTACCTCGCTTTTGAGTTACTCCGCCAGCATGTTGAGCTCTCTCTTTACGCGGGGACAGCGGCTGTGTGCCCAGAGCTTCAGCAGACACCTCTTCTTCCTGTGCATCGCGCGCAGGCGAGAGGCAGACATAGCCGGACACCGACGGCGGGTCGCGCGTCGTTACACGTGCACCGTCAGAAAAGATAAGAGCTATGCGATAGAAAGAGAGGCGCTCTGTAGGTTAATATGACTGGTAGGTATGCAGGGCTACGCGAGCTGAATTGAATTTTATTGCGTTATGACGCAAGAAATTTAAGCAAATAGCGACTCTTGCTATGGCAAGAGTCGCTATTTGCTTAAATTTCTTTGCGGAGTGATGCTTTTGTCCCTTAGTATTCTGTGGTACTTATCACATAGAGGTGCATCAGGCAAGACGCATCCACACCGACTACCGCCCGAAATTAATAATGTATCTCCTATCTAAGATTTGAATTAATCTTCGATTGATGCATATCGTTCGATCGATCTCCAATCCGCACGCCAATAACTAAACTCGGCAATCCCCATTTCTTTTCTACGATAGATTGCCAGCGATCCTTTCCCTCATAACCGTTCCGTTATATGCAAAATGTTAGCATGCACAATAGGTTAACTCTGTGTATTTTATAAACAAACTATTCCGAAAATAACTTAAAATATTGTAAAAAATAATGTCTATAGTAAAATTATTAATGTTAAGCCTTTAAACCTGAAAAAAACGACTTCAATGTATCTTCGAAGTCCAAGTATGTATATGACACATATCGATGAAATTTATATGAAACCACTTCATCGCTATACTAATCCACACTAAACACAACGCAAAAAGAAATTTCCAAATCAGTTTATAAATGACGGAGTTCCGAGGTAACAAACATATTATAAAAAAACAATCAAATAGATTCCTCCAAATTTTTTAAGTCGGTTAAAAATGAAAAATATCGACTGCGAAATTAACTAAAACATAATTTATTCAAGTGGCACAATTCATACTATGGTTGTGAATTTTACCACATCACTAGACGAGTACATGAAATGCCAAACACGTTGATCGGTAGGTATGCAAAAATCCGTGTTTATTTAGATATGGGATATCTTCTGCTCATCATGTGAAGCTAAAATAGCACCTAGTGTAACTTACATACTTTTCAAACGTACGAGAAGGCTAGCACATACAAATATTCGCATTAGGAGGTGAAATACACAAATCAGACTTACCGATGAAATGTTATAGCCCTTGGTTTATGCTTTAAATCACTGACGTGGCTCTTGCAGCCTACCACAACCCACGGCATGGTTCATTTACTTGTTGTTTATTGCTTGATATAATGTTTTTTCCGTCAAAATTCCTTGGAAAACACCAAAAACACTGCACACAAATACCAGCTGGTATCGACCAAACCCTAGATAAAAATTGTATATACAAACATCACCAAACGTCACACCCGTTGGCTGGTGGCCCGCAGGGTTTAAATATGGTGCCATGCGCATAATGCTTTCTCTTTTTAACACAAGCAAACGGCTTTTGAGAAAAAAGAAATGTGTATATGTTTAATTGTTCATCTTTTTGCATTTCGTCTTCTTTTAATAATTTGTCTTTGGCTGAGACAGCCAATATTATCCGTGTTCATATGTTATACATACTCTTTGGTCCGTCTTCCTTCTTTTTTTAGTTTTCTTTTCTTGTTTTATTTACTTTACTATTGTTCTGGTTCCTGTGTCATACATTGGAATAATAGTATATCGTGGTTACAATAAACTATGATTAAGGTGCTAAGTAATGTCTAGGATTAGAGGAATCGAAGTTAAAGTGCAGAAGGAAGTATTGCAGACACGTAAATATGGTCTTAATGAGATCCTCAAAAAGAAAAATGAAGAAAATTCTTCTGACTCGAAAGAAGACGTTGAAAGTAAGTGTTCATTATGATCAACCTCAATCTAATTTTTGAATGTACCATTTATAAACCGTGAATATATAGAAACATGGCAGTGTTTTTAGGTTATATATAGCTATATTGTTCATTGTCCTTAGACTACGGCATACATATACATAAACTAGTTCTTGCCCGCGACTTCGTACGCGTAGTGAAGTAATCTCACCCTAATCCTGCTCCTGCTACAGCTTTCTACTCCTATCCCGATCCTGTCCCCGTCCTATCCCGATCCTGCCCCCGTCCTATTCCGTTACTATCCCGCTTTTATCTAAATTCAGATCCCGCCTCTCTCTGGTACTGTTACCGCCCTCTACCCCGTTATCGTCCCTCTTATATTCCGTTACCAACTGCTCCTAACCTGGAACCGTCCCCCTCATATTCCGTTACCATCCCCCTCTTATCCTGTGACCATCCTGCTCTTAACCTGTTAACTTCCCTCTTATATACTGTTACCATCCCACTCCTATTCATCTCAAATACTTGTTCAAAGTTTATTTGGCTGAGTAATTATGTATTCTCTTTCCTCTAGGGTTTGCTGGAAGAAAACTCTTTTTAGGGTTAAGCTCACCTTTGTATATGTAGTTTCTATAATCCACGATGTAAATGTTTTAACACTGTACAATTAAAAAATATATAATTAGTATATATGTCGCAGCCAACTAGCTTAATCAGCCGTTCAATCAACAGCCTAGCCTCTTTACCTAACAGCGCCATTCAACTAGCTTCCTACATCATCACAGGAATTACCCAATTCAATAGTTTTCAAATTACTACCTTTCCCAGAGTGCTGCTGGTAATTAAATTATTAGTACTTTCCGTGAATGTATGTAGCTTATATGTATTTATTATATACGAGGGAGGGCTGAAAAGTTCTGAGCCCAAGGTACTTGCAGTTATGCTAATAATTCTCGCTACCTGTCACTAGTTGAGCAATAACTCGGACAATAAATCATTATTGTCCGAGTTATTTAGCTGTCAACATCACCTTGTCTGAGTCATCACTGCATTTGACGAAATTGAAGCATTGCGCCGTGATAGAATTCCTGGTAAAAAAGGGAAAATCGTCCAAAGACATTTTTGAAGAAATGTCTACAGTATACGGGGAATCTGGACCATCGTCTGCGACAGTAAAACGTTGGTCACAATTGTTTCAGCAGGGTCGAGTCACTCGAAGACGACGCTCTGGACGCCCAAACACCGCCATCACGGACGAAAACATCGCCAAAGTAAAAAAAATTGTATTGGAAGACCTTCGAATAAAAATATGGCAAATATCAGAAGAGTTAAGCATTAGCAAGGAATGCATTGGAAATATTTTGCACAACCAAAATGCTCACACCGCTCGACAAACAGCGTCGAGCTGTGACTTCATTGGAGTTTTTAGACCTGTGCAAGGACAACTTGCATGAAATTTGTACCCGAATCGTTACTGTAGATGAAACTTGGATTCGACAATATGATCCAGAATCAAAACAAGAGTCAATGCAGTGGATAGAAAAAGGGGAAAAGCCGCCGAAGAAGTTTAAGGTGGAAAAGTCGACTTTAAAAATCATGGCCACCATTTTTTGGGATTCGGAAGGAGTATTAATGATTGACTACCTTCCAAAAAAAACTACGATGAATGCCGAGTACTATGCTGCACTTTTGAAAAAAGTGCGCGAAGTAATTTTAGAAAAAAGGGGGGGGTAAAATCTGTAAAGGAATCCTGTTTTTGCAAGACAATGCGCCAGTGCACACGGCGCGCATTGCAAAGCAGGCACTCCGGGAAACTGGCTTCGATGAAATAAACCATCCACCCTACAGTCCAGACCTGGCTCCAAGTGACTACTTACTTTTTTAAAAAATTGAAGAAAGTCCTTCGGGGACGAAGGTTTGAGGACGATGAACAAATGAAGGCAGCCGTAGAAAAGCATTTCGAGGGTAAAGACGCGACATATTTTTTAGCGGGATACAGGCCCTTTACAAACTATGTGAGAAATGCGTTGAAGTATAGGGAGACTATATTGAAAAATAAATTTTATTCAGATTTTTGTCTCATCTTTTAATACCCTAGGCTCAGAACTTTTCAGCCCACCCTGGTATGTATATATATATATATATATATATATATACATACGAGGGTGGGCTGAAAAGTTATATCTTATATACACATATATATATATATATATATATATATATATATATGTGTATATAAGATATATATACATATTTTATGTTATTTAGTCGTCCTCTTTTACCTTTTAGGGTTCCGTACCCGAAGGGTAAAACGGGACCCTATTACTAAGACTCCGCTGTACATCCATCGGTCTGTCTGTCTGTCTGTCCGTCTGTCACCAGGCTGTATCTCATAAACCGTGATAGTTAAACACTTGAAATTTTTACAGATGGTGTATTTCTGTTGCCGTTATAACAACAAATACTAAAAACAGAATAAAATAATTATTTAAGGGGGCTCCCATACAAAATTTTTGCTGTTTTTATAGATAATGGTACGGAACCCTTCGTGCGCGAGTCCGACTCGCACTTGGCCGGTTTTATTATTTACACCGCCAACCTCTCTCACTCCATTAGTGCTTTCCATCCAAAGGTTGACTAGAAGAGATTGCTTTTAGCGATAACTCCGCCCGTTGTGCTGTAGTTTATAAGAGGGTAAATTTCTTGTATGGTGTACAATAAAGCATTATTGTATTGAATTGTACATCCTAAACAAAGTTTTTTTTATACAAACTTTACCCTGTTTGTAAGGAGACATTTTTTGGCGTTTTCATTTATTTCTTATGTTTAGTTTGTATACCAGGTTTCTTTGCTGTAAAGTTTGTATGAAAAATATTTGTTTATTTGTTTAACCTTGTTCGATTTTTGAAAATTCTTTCTTAGTGCATGCCTACTTTTTTTATGATGAAATGCGCTTACGTTTGACAACAACTCACCTGATGGTAAGCGTAGTTGCGGCCTAAGGTGGAGCACGTTTGCCCATGAGGTGCCTATTCACTCTTGTCTTAAAGAGAGCCAGGTTGTGATTTACATAAGGAACATAGCCTCTAAATTGTATGTTTCGGCTTAGGCTCTGCATTGTCTGTCATGTTGTCATCTTGCATTTCTTATTATAAGTAGATAACATTAAAATATCTTTCAGAAAACCAAATTAGTGACCTCCTGCAAAAGCTCCCAAAGCTGGATAAAATATTTGAGGTACACTGCAAAATTGGAGAGGGTACATTCAGTTCAGTGTACCTGGGTTCCCTGCGACAACACAGCACACTGCCTAGTTCTGAGAAGAGGTGGTTTGCAATAAAACACCTGGTGCCGACGGCTCACCCCGCCCGGGTGGAGCACGAGCTGAGGTGCCTGCAGGACATAGGGTGAGTGTGTCCCCACTCATCATGTCTGTTTATTATGTTTTCATTCTTTATTCAGTTGTGGCATCACATAAACACTTATCAACGTCAATTATTACAATAAATAAATAACGCCCAACGGTCACATACATATATCCTTAACCCTAACTAGGATTCCCTGTATCTAGGGAACCAGGAACTATGAGGACCATGGTCCCAGAACACCCAGACACGAAACAAATGCTTGCGCTTTTTTTCTGTGCACAAACATTTGTCACGTCGCGGGAATCGAACCCGCAGCCTCAATGTTTCTACCACCGCATCGGAAAAAGAACCACTACTCAGAAGATACGGCAAGAAACTGAGGGGCATATTTATTTAGAACTTTTGTTACTATATTTTATGTGTATGAGTAGGACTACCTAGGAGTATCATCGTCTTGTCTGTGTCGAGTTTATCACTATTAAGCATTACGTTTGGCTCTACATGTCTAACATTACGCAAAGAGAACTTTAAACATTTCGTATTTTTCGCGTTTAGTAACAAGTTGTTGGCAGCGAACCAATTTGAAACAATATCTAATACATTATTTACGTGTACGTTTTGTTACTTGCTGACCTAACAGACATTGTCCTGTGGTATCAACCAACTCGTTTTGTATACCTACATGGAACATCAGTTCTATGTATACAAAATTGATCTGCAAAGCCCTCATGACCTTCAAATATGATAGGGAGTATGGAGTCCCTTCTGGCCCAGATGAGACCGAACTTAGCAAATATCCTCTCTAATTCCTCTCTGAACCAAGGGACCCTTGGATTCGAAAGAAGCAACTGTCACTCCAATCTACAAAAAAGGAAATAAGCCAACTATCGTCCGATAAGTCACACAAGCATAATTTGCAAAACTTTTTAGGTTTTATAATATGTATTTTAATCGATATACATATAGCATAACCTAATTTGGACTATAACAACCAATAAATAACATAGTAGTCTTAAATAAAAAAATAAATCAGTTTTATATTAAACCCACCACATAAGCTGTACTCGAGTTATGTGCTTACCGACGACAGGCATTTAGTTTTTTACTGATATAGATTAAATGAGCAGCACAGCATGGCTGATGTGTCTATAACAAACAGTGACCAGTGTTGACAGTTTTTTTTTGCTTTGTATTAACTTAGTGCTGTTTATGTTTCAGTGGTAAAGACCATGTGATAGGAGTGGATTTATGTCTGCGTCACCTGGATACCATAGTTTTTATAATGCCGTATATACCTCATAGGAAATTTTCAGTAAGTTGAGTTGTTATTATTTTATCCTATACATAACATGTACAGGTGCGTTTTTCAAGTAGGGTGGAAGACTAATCCGAAACTATAAGGAATTACTCAAAGAAGTCACGGGGCCGATTAAAAAAAAAGAAGTGCATTTTTAAACCTACATTTTCCTAGACAGACATCGAACGCATTGATTTTGAATAAAAAGCTGCCTGTGTTACAGCACCGACCGACGCCCACGTGTCGCTTAGAGTGATCCAATTCTGGGAACTAATAAAATACGACAAACTAAAGGAAAGTGCTCATTTTTTAATAACCTGATTAATAGTTTTCGTTTTCATAGGTACCTACCTACATTGAACCCATACCGTGACCACAGTATACAGGTAATCAATAGGTGGGCGTAACGTCAGTATGCAGACTGCGCAGATTAATTAATAGTTACTGTGTAACCCGGCCGCGATCCGCACGGCCGCATTTATTTCAATAAAATAAGTATAAGAGGGTTATTAATAAACTCACTTTCTTTTACTCATTCAAAATAAATAAAATTGTTATATTTATATTAGTTTTTGAACAGAGATCCCTATCAAGTTCAAAAGTTCTTTATTAACTTTTGACATCACAGCATGTACCACTTAAGAAGGTCAATTATTACAATGACCTACCACCACCACCGCATCGGAAAAAGAACCATGCGACAATGCACATAATAACTCTTAGATATAGAATAATTTGTTGTTAGGTATTTATGCTGAAAAACTTTAATTAAACCTACTCCAAACACATTGACATATGTAAACACTACATCTTCTAAATGTATATATACAGAAACTTTTTTGGCATTGATGAAAGTTAATCCAAAGCTCCTAGTTACTCACATACTTATTTAACATAGGATCGTATAACATATAGCCGCTTGATGCAATCGATGCAGATGACTCATGATAGGTATCTAAGGGTTGAACCACATCTGGCAGCACGGAATCGCATTTGTTCCACCTGTGCTACAGCATGCTGCAGCATGCTGCCGTTCGCGGTCGCATTTATATACTGCGGAATGCGGCCGCACGCGGCAGCGTGCTGCAGCATGCTGTCACGTTCTTTTGATATTTGTTTTGCTCACAGTAAAGTTTCAAGTTGTAAATGAATAGGACAGCTGAAAAAAGAGCAGGGATAATAGCGTGCATTTTGCAAAATCAGTATAACAGGACTAAAAGGATACGAATTTGAAAAATAAGACGTAGACCACGCGCGCCTGCTTGCGACTGCGCGCGGCTAAACGCGATCAAAGGCGAAAGGATGCGACAGCATTCTGTCGCGCGCGCCACCGTTCCGTCACCTCCATGCTTGCAACCGCATTTTGTCCGTAGTGCCGAGTGCCTCGTCGATTCCGCCGCGTGCGATCGCACTCCCGCTCTCTTTCTCGCTCTAGTAAATGACGGTTGTAAGAGACAGAAAAGGATAGAAGCATAGAAAAGTGCGATTCGGTGCGGCCAGATGTAGTTTAACCCTAATTATATGTTACAGTATTACATGTTTAAGTTTTATAGACTGCATTCCTGTATTATGTACTTAGTTGTCCATCTGTGGAAACTTTCATAAGCTATCAACCTGTCCATACATGTATACCTACATACATTATACTAAGTTTAGCTGTAGTTTTCCTAAACAAATAAATAAATAAATTAAAAAAAGCATTTTTTTTAGTAGTTGCGTTTGACCGCTATTTCACCGGATGGTAAGCGATGATGTGGTCTAAGGTGCAACACGTTCGCCTTGAAGACAGTTGTTCACTCTCGATTTGAAGACTCCCCGGTTGTAGTTGGCAATGCGTTCCACTCCTTGGCTGTTCGGAAGATGAACGTGGAACCAAAACGCTTTGTTCGTACAGGAGGGATGTCTACCATATATTATTATATGGATGTCGCATAGCCGTGCGTCTGGTCGTCCTATGATGGAATGGAGACGGTGGTATGAGATCATTTAGTTCCTGTGCACACTCTCTAAAGTGCACCCGATAGAATACCGCTAAACTTGTAACTTTTCATCTATGGTCGAGACTATAAATGGGTCTCAAACAGGTCCTTGTGTATGCGCTTCTTGTCACGTGTTTGGATGGAGTGGCATGAAATCGTTTGTGTCCAGGAGTACGTGGGCGAGATGGACGCCGATGAGGTGCGGCGCTACATGCGCGCGCTGCTGACGGCGCTGCGGCACGTGCACTCGTTCGGGGTCATCCACCGGGACGTCAAGCCCAGCAACTTCCTGTACGATCGAGAGAACAGAAGGTAGCACACTCAATACTCGCACTCGGACCAATGTGTGTACAAAAAAAAGCGCAAGCATTTCTTTCGTGTCTGGGTGTCGTGGGACCATGGTCCTCATAGTTCCTGGTTCCCTAGATACAGGGAATCCTAGTTTTTTTTTTTACTGGTTATAGGCTTGCGTTTGACCACTATCTCACCTGATGGTAAGCGACGATGTGGTCTAAGATGTAACACGCTTACCTAGAAGATACCTGTTCACTCTCAATTTGAAGACCCCCAGGTTGTAGTTGTCAGGAAACACAGACGTTGGCAATGCGTTCCACTCCTTGGCTGTTCGTGAGATGAACGTGGCACCAAAACGCTTTGTTCGTGCAGGAGGGATGTCTACCATATATGGATGTCGCATAGCCGTGCGTCTGGTTGTCCTATGATGGAATGGAGACGGTGGTATGAGGTCATACAGTTCCTGAGCACTCTCCAAAGTGCACCCCATAAAATACCGCCAAACTTGCAACTTTGCGTCTATGGTCTCTGTAAATGATTCTCAAACAGGTCCTCGCCTATGAGCTTCTTGGCACGTCTTTCGATGGAGTCTAAGGATTCCAGTTGGTATTTAGCCGAGCCATCCCATAGGTGGCAGCAGTACTCCATGCACGATCGGACTTGTGCCTGGTATAGATGAAGAAGCTGTCCAGGTGCAAAGTACTGCCGAACCTTTGTGAGGATGCCAAGCTTTTTAGCGGCTAATTTCGCTTTGGACTCAATAAAGGACCCAAAGTTCAAGTTAGACAGGTCAATTAGTTGGGGTACAATCATTTGTCCCGTCGCGGGAATCGAACCCGCAAAAAAATCACATACACCACTGGGGAGTGGTGTATATGATTTTTTTTTTGACGCTGGGAAAAATGCATTACGCATACCCCCCATCGGGGGATGGGGGGGGGGGGTATGTGGGACTCCCGGCACTGAGACCGGTATACCCACTAAACAACCCAGCGGCACTCCGGCATCGTCTGTGCGGAGGAGGACTGGGAAACCGGCACAGCCTTTCATCCAGTCCCCCGCCGACGACCGCCCGCCTTAACGGCGGGCACCGCCCCTCCCAGCAGGAGGGGCCCGGGAATGACCGCGAGTGCTCAGCCATTCCCGCCCGACGGAGGTGGTGAATAGGTGCAATGCGGGAGAAGGCACCCCCACGCCTGTCTCCCGCTATTCACCACCGGGAAGGGGTAAGAGAAGACCACGTCTTCTCCTACCCCTTCTCCGTCTCCGCAGCGGCGCCGCAAGGGGGTCTCGCTCCCTTGCGCGCTCCGCCGCCTTCTTTTGCGACATCACGTCCTCGCAAAAGGAGGCGACCGCTGCCCAGGCCCCCTCGCTTCCCAGCATGGCGTTGACCACGCTGGGAAGCGAGAGGTCCCGGCCGACGACGGCGACCAAGCTGCGGCGCAGCACGACGGGCACACCTCGAGGGTGTGCTGTGCCGTGTCTTCCGCGCCGCCACAGTCGTGGCACGCCGGTGTCTCCTCCCGTCCGATCCGGTGCAGGTACGATCCAAACAACCGTGCCCGGATAGCACCTGCACCAGACGGAACGAGAGGAAACCGTGGGACCTCCCGAGCCAGTCCCGCAGGACCGGCCCGAGAGCGTCCAACGTTCGTCGGCCAAACGCGGCGGTGGCGAGGTCCTCCGTCCAGTGTTGGACGACCGTGTCCCTCGCCTCGCGCCGGACGGCCTCCCGCTCTTCCGGGGCGGGGCGCTCCCCGAGCGCCTTACGCCCGGCCGTCCACTCGTACACTCTGGCGAGCACCCCTGCCTCGAGCTCCCAAGGAGGGGTGCCAGCCAGAGCGCACGCTGCCGCGAAGCCTACCGAGCGGTAGGCCCGCGACACCCGCTGCGCTATGGCCCTTTGGGGCCTCCGAAGAGCTGTGGCGTTCTCCCTCCTTCGAAGGGAGTCCCAGACCGGGGCCCCGTAAAGGGCCATACTCTTCAGTATGCCGGCACCGCCCTTTGGGCCCTCCGATGTTAGGGAGGAGCCATGAAAGGGCGCCCGCGACCTTCAGCAGGCGCGTCGACAGCATGCTGAAATGCGGGCCGAAGCGCCACCTGCTGTCGAGTGTGAGGCCCAGATATTTCATCTGGGCCTTCACCTCGATCCTGACGCCCTCCACAACAATGTGGGCGTCAGGAGGTATGCGCTGCCGAGGCCTGTGAAAGAACACGGCCTCGGTCTTGTTCAGCGCCACCTTCAGGCCCAGTCGGCGGATCCTCCCTGCGACTAAGGATCCGCCGGCTGAGGCCAGACCCGCCACCTCCCTGAAGTCCCTCCCCCTGGCTGTGAGAAGAGTGTCATCTGCATAGCAGATGACACTCGTGCCATGGAGGAGGGTTCCCCGCAGGAGCCAGTCGAATCCGATGTTCCACAGGAGTGGTCCTAGGACCAACCCCTGTGGAACACCGGACTCGGCTCCGTACCTGCGAAGCTGGCCTGTCCGATCTACGAGGAGGACCGCTCGGTCCTCCAAGTAGTCGGCTAGGAGGCTCCGCAGGTACCGGGGCACTCCGTGGTAACGGAGTGCCTCCAGGATTGTCGAGTGGGGGACGGAGTTGAAGGCGTTGGCGATGTCGAACGACACAGCCAACACTCCGTCCCCCGCCTCGACGGCCTCCCGCTGGTGTATGTGATTTGAGTCTATTTGTTCAACCACTACACCATAAAGTTTTATTTTATACATTTTTTTTACATTTGTGGACAATCACGGTACGACTAGTCCACAAAATGGAAGTTGCTCAGTGAGCTATGGAAAGAGCTATGCTCGATATTTCTCTAAGGGATCGAATCCGGAACGAAATTATTCGCCAGAGAACTAAAGTTATCGACATAGCTCAGCGGATTAGCAAGCTGAAGTGGTAGTGGGCTGGTCATATTTGCCGCAGGACCGATAACCGTTGGGGTAGACGTGTTCTAGAGTGGAGACCGCGAATCGGCAAACGTAGTGTAGGACGCCCTGCGACTAGATGGAGTGACGACATACGTAGGGTTGCTGGTAGCGACTGGAGAAGGAAAGCCGAAGATCGGGCTCAGTAGCGTGCTATGGGAGAGGCCTATGTCCAGCAGTGGACTGATGTGGGCTGATGATGATGACATTTGATTTTGTTGTAAGCACAATTTGTTAAGGTAGGTAGTTATGCGCGCGACTGTACCTAGTTTCATAACAGTACGAGCCTAAAACTGCAAGGCTGCAGTTTGACGCACGATTTCTCCGAATGCACATGCATGAGCCTGCATGAGCCTGATTCGCGTCCACTCTTATTTTCACCCCAGCTCCTACAGGTGGGTAAGTGTGGGTTACTCAACTCATAAGGTACTCTGCATGTTTTCATGGGTGTAATTCAGAACTCTTGATGCAGGTAACTGTTTAATAAATAATTATTCGGCCAGGTACTTGCTGGTGGACTTCGGGCTGGCGCAGCGCCTGTGCCCGGCGCCCGAGCCTCCCCCGGGGGCCGGGCCGCCCCCGGCGCCGCCCTCGCCGCCGCCCGCGCACGCCCTCAGCACCAGGAAGAGACCACGGGAAGAGGTTAACAAACCGCTATGCACTCGTTCAGATTAAGGAAACGTTAAGACATCGAACCGTGATATCCCAAAAATTAAATTTTCGTAGGAGGAATTGCTACAGGACGCCAAACGCGCCGCCCTAGATCTCAGCGTGTCGACGCGCACGCGCGCCCACGACGCGCCCCCCGCGCCCGCGACCTCCCCGCGCGCGCCCCCGCCGGCGCCGCCGCGCGACTCTCCGCCCGACGTGAGTGTCGGAGCACCTCGCACGTCGTCGTATGTCTGTTTCATAAATAACAACCGTCGCCATCGTCAGCAGAAGGCGGCTGCGGCGGTGGCGGCGGCGGCGGCGGCGGCGGCGGCGGCGGCAGCGGCGGCGGCGCGCGGCGGATGCGCGTGCGCGGCGCGCGGCGGCGTGTGCGCGGCGTGCGGCGCGCGGCCGGCGGCGCGCGCGCCCCGCGCCGGCACGCAGGGCTACCGGCCGCCCGAGGTGCTGCTGAAGGTGTCCGCGCAGACCACCGCCGTGGACACGTGGGCCGCCGGCGTGGTGCTCGCCAGCGCGCTGTCCGCGCGGTACCCCTTCCTGCGCGCGCCCGACGACGTGGCCGCGCTGGCCGAGCTCGCCGACCTGCTCGGCACGCGCGCGCTGGCCCGCGCCGCGCGAGCGCTCGGTGCGTACCGCGCCCCGCCCCGCCCCGCCCCGCCCCGCCCCCGCGCCCGCGCTCACCGCCGCTCTCCGCTGTGCAGGTCGGCGGCTGGTGACGTCGTCGTACCGGCGCGGGCTGTGCCTGCGCAAGCTGACGGCGCGGCTGCGCGGCGCGCCGCCGCCCGCGCCGCCCGCGCCCGGCGCCGCGGCCTGCGCGCGCTGCCGCCTGCCGCGGGACCAGTGCCTCTGCCGGGACGACGCGGAGCAGGTAGGGCGCGCGCGGGGCGGCGCCGGCGGGGCGGGCGCGCGGGCACGCAGTGACGTGGCGGGTGTTGCAGGCGGAGGCGTGGCAGCCGGGGCGCACGGTGGCGGGGTTCCCGGACAGCGCGTTCTCGCTGGCGGCGCGGCTGCTGCAGCCCGACCCGCGCCTGCGCCTGTCGGCCGCCGACGCGCTGCGCCACCCCTTCCTCAGCGACGAGTAGCGCCGCCGGACGCCGGACGCCGGACGCCGGACGCCGGACGCCGGACGCCGGACCCCGGACGCCGGACCCCGGACGCCGGGCGCACGCGGGACGTCGGACTTCCTGGATCCCATATTTACGTACACGTGGGCTTCAATATTTACGTACTCATCGGGCATTGTGGTATTTTTTGATGCGACGACGTTGTCCTGAGGGACTCGAAACTTTTCGTCGACAACATTTCAGTTAATAACATTTCAAATATTTAATTTATTTTTTATATTTTATTTCGGAATTAGATGGAAAAATGCAAGTTTTAGACATTCTTGTTAAACCCACACTGTCGGTGTCTTTTGAGAAGTGGACATCACCATTATTTGCACACGACACGACCAGTCGACCATTATTTGCACACGACACGACCAGTCGACCACTATTTGCACACGACACGACCAGTCGACCACTATTTGCACACGACACGACCAGTCGACCACTATTTGCACACGACACGACCAGTCGACCACTATTTGCACACGACACGACCAGTCGACCACTATTTGCACACGACACGACCAGTCGACCACTATTTGCACACGACACGACAGTCGACCACTATTTGCACACGACACGACCAGTCGACCACTATTTGCACACGACACGACCAGTCGACCACTATTTGCACACGACACGACCAGTCGACCACTATTTGCACACGACACGACCAGTCGACCACTATTTGCACACGACACGACAGTCGACCACTATTTGCACACGACACGACCAGTCGACCACTATTTGCACACGACACGACAGTCGACCACTATTTGCACACGACACGACCAGTCGACCACTATTTGCACACGACACGACCAGTCGACCACTATTTGCACACGACACGACCAGTCGACCACTATTTGCACACGACACGACAGTCGACCACTATTTGCACACGACACGACCAGTCGACCACTATTTGCACACGACACGACCAGTCGACCACTATTTGCACACGACACGACAGTCGACCACTATTTGCACACGACACGACCAGTCGACCACTATTTGCACACGACACGACAGTCGACCACTATTTGCACACGACACGACAGTCGACCACTATTTGCACACGACATTCTGCCGGCATCCTTCATTTTTTTTCATAATATCTCGAAACCAGTAAATGTAAAATATTATCTTTTTACCACGTTTTTATTAAGTCACTTTCTTGTTTGTCTGTCTGACTGACGTTCCGGGTGGCATCTTGCAACTCAAATTTCAAGCACTTCCCGATTAGCTATCCGGCTGCAACTTTCAGGGTAGCTCACAACTCGATGTCAATGCATCCTGAATCCATTTATCAGCATGCCATGCCGACCTAACCTCAGAAGACGCGTAAGTCGTGGTTTTAAGATTAACTTTTCTAATTCTTTAATTTCAAATTGGTCTTCTCTTTCATTCAGCATGCAAACCCTTCGAAATGGTTTCGAGATTACCTAAATAAAAATGAAATGTTGTCAATTGTGGAAGACGAGAGGCCACGCTGATGTCCGCGTGTCGCCGCTCGTCTCCCGTCGTGCGGTCCCTGCGTCTCGTTGGATAATAATTGATTGTGGTGTGTGACGAGTCGTGTGGTCGCCGGCGCGGCGCGGCCGTCCTCTCGGGCGGGCGGAGTCGATAAATGGAAAGAAAAATTTAAAAATTTTTTTATAGAGTTGATTATGTTGCTGGACCTCTTGTCGTCTGGTATTTTCTGTTTAATGTTGATGTACAATGGTAAATTACATTGCTAATTACACAATCGGCGCACGTCGTCGACACAGATACACAGATTTATACATAACCATTTTGCCGGATACGCTGATTCCAAAATTTTGAATCAGCGTTCGGCAAAACTTACTTATTTGTCGGAGTGTAAGTAATGCGCTAATCCGACGATTCGTTTCGTATTATTCCGCTGACACGTGCAGTAGTTTGTCGTGACGCATATGATGTGATCACATGATTATAACTGAGCCACAACAGGCTGTGAACAGAGTGCTTCCCTTATGTTTGGGGCCTCGTCTCGATCGTCACGATCTACGCGTACTTTTAAGTATTAATTATTAGTGTGACTTTTGGAAACTTTACTGACAAATTGTTTTCAGTTTGTCGAGCCGTCAGCGCTTGTCGAGCCGTCAGCGCTTGTCGAGCCGTCAGCGCTTGTCGAGCCGTCAGCGCTTGTCGAGCCGTCAGCGCTTGTCGAGCCGTCAGCGCTTGTCGAGCCGTCAGCGCTTGTCGAGCCGGCAGCGCTTGTCGAGCCGGCAGCGCTTGTCGAGCCGTCAGCGCTTGTCGAGCCGGCAGCGCTTGTCGAGTGCTGTTGGATATTTTTCTAATTATTGTTACTCTAAAACACTACTTGTAAAACAAAATGTCTGTGGTTTTACAATTAAGGGATTCAGTCATTTTTGTGCTGACAATACAACCAGTGTGAAATGTGCTTTGCAAAACGAATTACCTACACCTACTCTTTATTGCTGCGTGCGTGCGGCGCGGTGCGGTGCGGTGCGGTGCGGTGCGATGCGGTTCGGTGCGGTGCGGTGCGGTGCGGTGCGGGAATCCGTTTGAAACTAGTGTTTGCGCTGGTTGTAACGCGTTTTATTAGAACACTTATTATATAATTAAACTGGAGCTTCCATCGGTAAAGGTCTGAGCAACAGATAGTGTCGCTTGTGTTCATATTTACGGCGACGTGTCGTTACGCACCCATACTGTACTAGCGCCGTATACCTTCAAGAGCATTCATACTATATATGTCTTGAAAGTATATTTACTCGATATATGCGTAGTACCGACATGTAGTGCGTGTAGTTTCTGCCTCGCTGGGCGACGAGACGTCGGGAACTACCAGGCTAGCCCCATGATGTGCAGGTACTAGTGTCACCGGCGAACTATATATAATGCACTCATTGTATAGAATACGACTTATTCTTTACAATACCGGGTTCGTCTAGGCAATGTACAAAATATTTCATTTAATTTTAATTATTACGTACTTTACATATGGGTAATGTATGCTTAGGAGTTGTGTAGAATACCGTAAAGAGATCAGGTGAAGTTTAAAATGGACAAATAAAATATCAGCTCAGAAAGAATAAATAATAATTAATTTTTAGAAAAAAACAAGAACCGACTTCAAGACTAAACTAATATTTTTTTGTTTTTGTAAACACTAAGAGCTATGAACTATAACTATGGGACCACCTCTGTAGTATGACCTACCAAACAAAAAAAGAATCATCAAAATCAATTCATAATTGGCGAAGTAATCGCGTAACAAACATACAAAAAAAACATACCGTCGAATTGAGAACTTCTTAATTTTTAAAGTCGGTTAAAATATAGCAATCTATTTGATTAAAATATAGTTCGACGGCTTAACACATGTCGGCTATGCCGCAGTGGCCGGACGCGGTATACTTAACACATGTCGGCTATGCCGCAGTGGCCGGACGCGGTATACTTAACACATGTCGGCTACGCCGCAGTGGCCGGACGCGGTATACTTAACACATGTCGGCTATGCCGCAGTGGCCGGACGCGGTATACTTAACACATGTCGGCTATGCCGCAGTGGCCGGACGCGGTATACTTAACAAATGTCGGCTACGCCGCAGTGGCCGGACGCGGTATACTTAACACATGTCGGCTATGCCGCAGTGGCCGGACGCGGTATACTTAACACATGTCGGCTATGCCGCAGTGGCCGGACGCGGTATACTTAACACATGTCGGCTATGCCGCAGTGGCCGGACGCGGTATACTTAACACATGTCGGCTATGCCGCAGTGGCCGGACGCGGTATACTTAACACATGTCGGCTATGCCGCAGTGGCCGGACGCGGTATACTTTTCATACATTCATTATTTTTGTATACGGTGTTGGAAAATATAATCGATTTCACAATAGTTGCGAGTAATTAGGATTGGAAAATATGTTCGAATATTACGCAGCTCTGCGTACTGGCATAGTATAGTGCGCGGCGACCTGTGAACCAAATTACTGGTTTTGTTAAATTCATGTTTATGCTCGTACATGTTTGGGGGTTGAATGAGACTACATGTCACCCACGGCGCGGTGGCGCACGGGTCGGCTTATCGCGGCGGAGCCGACTCAGCCGATGCTATTGTCAACGCTTCACAAGATCGATAATCGAAATATATTTTTCTGTATGTCTCACAAGTCGTGACACACTTTGGTTGTTTTATAAGATTTCTCTGCGGTCTGTAATGTTTTTGTACTCCTTAACTTCGCGCTGAACACAAAACGTTTGTGTTGTTGTATTATCATGATTATTTGCCGATTTGTTTGAAATTATTTCTCCGGCCCGTATTTTGTTTTCAGAACAAGGCTTTTGCTTTAAGAAGCAGTTAATGTTTTTAATATTATTGTTGATTAGTTTTAAATGGGATCTCAGAGTAAACTTTAAGTTATGCATTGAGTACAAAGTAGATTAATGTGCACTGAGTCGCGCAGAATGCAGGAGATTGGTTGATCTGGAAGGTTTACATAGAGATATGATCTGGGCGCCAGCGCGGCTGCGGCACGGCTGCGGCGCGGCTGCCGCGCGGCATTCGTCGACGTGGCAAACTAGAATAAGTACTGTAATACTGTAACTAGAATACTGTTATACTTAAGAACACTTACAAATGGCGTTGCAATATATTGCCTGTGCAGCTCTAGCAGGCCGGCTTGATTCTAAAATGAACTGCTCAATGTTTATATGATAGTGTGGCTATACCTACCTACTGGACCATACTAATCGGGGGGAGGGTTAAATGTGTGGTGGTTCTGTAGGTCTAGTCTGAGTTTGTTTCACTGTTTCACATGAAACGTGAAATCGAATAGCGAATCAGTTTTTGTATGGTTTAACAAAAAGCGCCCCTGGCGGACGATTTGCGAAGCTCTAGACGCGAGTCTAAGTTCTTAGAGAAACCGTGAGTTATGACTATCCACGATACGTTTAAATAGTGGACTTGATTTTCGATTTTTTAACGGACTTTTTTAAAAACGCGAGTCTGAGTACTAATTTTGACAGTTCGGCGGTCGAAATGCGAATCGAATTTGCCTTCGATTCGTAATTCGCCCTACACTTGGCCATTTCGCGGTGAAAGTGGGTGAGACTAGAGTGGGACTGAGACTAGAGTGAGGGTTTCACTTATCTAAACACTAAAACCGAGTTCGAGAGCTCTACTCGCCTGTCACGGATTTTTAAGCAAAACTCAGACTAGGGGTACTGGAGAGATTGTGATCACCTCTAGTTAGTTTCCCTGTTTAGTGAGTTAGGCTTAGAGTAAAATAGCGTCATTCGACAGAGGTATACTATGACATACGCTCATTAAAAAAATCACTCTAGCACAAGAGAATAAGCGAAAATATTACATTTTATAGGGCAATCCGACGATTGGCAAACAAAAAATATCTCGTAAACGATCCAAAATAGTAGAACGTACATAGGAGGCCAATCGATGCACATTTGAACCCCTCCCCGCTTAGATCCACGGTGAATGAATCGCCCTGAAGTGCTCAGTCCGCTATTGTTGACTACTCCCGTTTAGCAACATAGTAAAGTACTTAGGGCGCGACTCAGCCCCTCAGACTGTCATCCTGTGGGATCCAGCCTGGCAGTGGTCAATAATATAGCGGTGATTAATAGGTGCTTGTAATCTGTCGGTTATTTTATATTAAGGTTGGAACAAGTGCCTTGTTACATGTGTTCAGAAGAGTTGTTAAGTTACCTCATTATTTACAACCTCTCATTAAAGTTCTATTTAACTAAACTGAGGATTTTATTTCACATCATCGATAGCCTACTGTAACCACGAAGCCTTCGGAGATTATTCAATCGGATACCTACCAGGCAGAAGGGCATTGGAGCCCGCGAAATTACTGGGTGCATGAGACTTAATATCTGATGTCTCGGGGTGATGAGCGCAATGCAGTGCTACGCAGTGCCCTTTTAACGATATTGAAAGTTGTGGGATCACTGCAGTTGTTATGGCGCGGCGTGGCAGTCAGGCTATTAGACGAACGGCTTGCTCGTCACATTGTGCAGTAACATTTAAAAAAATGGACCGACTCATTTACTGCTGAATCATATAAAAACCTATAGGTACTGTCCGTTGATTTAGAATCTTGGAATTTAGCATGAAAATAAACGTTTTATCAACAATAACCTATAAACTAATTTGCGCGACTGTACTAGACAAAAATATAAATATGTACCTATGTAGAAGTTCTACCAGGCCTAGCGCACTCCGCACTGTAGGTACGCAGCTACAAGTACATAGCCGGACACCGACGGCGGGTCGCGCGTCGTTACACGTGCCGCGTCAGAAGAGATAAGAGCGGCGCGATAGAAAGAGGCGCTGTGTAGGTTAATATGACTGGTAGGTATGCAGCGCTACGTGAGCTGAATTAAATTGTATTGTCATGGCAAGAGTCGCTATTTGTTTAAATTTCTTTGCGGAGTGATGCTTCTGTCCCCTGGTATTCTGTGGTTCTAGTATGTTTTCGTCCGTCTTATATATTCCGATACAAGTAGATGTTTCTACAGTTTTTGCCAAAACATTTTTTGACACAAAGTCAAAATTGAAATACGCTGCCTTTACTGATATTTAGGTGAGTACGCTGGGATTGAACCTCATCCCACCGTGCTCAAGTTCTGTTATTGACATTTGGCGTAGCTTCATCGCAATTCCATGTCAGAGTTTTGAGCTATGAACTATTGTTGTAGCTTAAACCCTTTTTGCGTATAATACGAAATACTCATCAAAAAATACTCACAAGCGTGAGTTGTAATACTTTTTATGCTCACGCTAGGATGATATCATTCCAGCGTGCTCACTAAACTCTAGCTTTACAGCTACAGTTTGGTTTCTTCATTTGTATAGCGGTAGGTACTTTTTATTTTACTATGGTCACAATTTCAACACAATTTTTTGGTATAGCCAAAATTCATAATTTGTTTGGTGCGCACGCCGGAGGTTCTCGGTTACGAGTCAACATTGACACAAATCTTCGTAATTGTATCCACAGGCAGACATCAAGGTAAGTAAATAAACACCACGGTTACTTTCAAAACTAAATCACTTTATTACAAAATAATTGTTAAAGCAGTCTTTTCTTTATACACTGTACAGACGGCTGAACTGCATTACAGTGCAGCTGTCGGCATCGTTCACTCGGTATGCTCCGCACGACACACCGCCCCGAGAGGCGAGCTAACGGACGCGACGAGGAGTCTTGAATACACACATATGTGGACTTAGAGTACAACAGATACAAGCTGCGGCTTCGTCGATATCTGATACTTTGCTTTCTACTTCGCTGCGTACTATAATACGAAACTTGTGAAACTATCGCACGAACCTACGTAACCCTACAGCTCGCTTTTTGACATTGGGGGGTCCAAGAATGGTGGTACCCCTTTTTGCAAATGACTATACCAGCCGTACTACCAGCAGTGTCGTTGACGATACTGGTCTAATACTTCAGGCATAGTATAAAGACCTAGGGGACGCGGACGTTCAGAAAACACCCAGTGAATGTTATTATTACCCTAAGGCAGTTTAGAAATCACGTTGGATCAGTAGTTCCACAGATTACCCCCTACATACACACAAACAATTTCATACACACAAACAATTTTACCTCTTACAATATTTAGTATAGATTCATTCTTTTCGTAGTCATATTGAACTGCATCATAGATATTGAAAAAAATTACAGCCAGCAGCCAGCAATAAAATGTCAGTTCTCGTGTTTTCTTTTTATGATGCCAATAGATCCAGTTCCTTATAAACATAAAAAATATTTCTGTTCTCCTGGTGCTTTGGCGCTCGAAAAGGAATAAAGTTGAATTTTAATATTATTTGAAATTTGCATATCATTTGAAACATTTCTTGAAAATGAACCTATACCCACAAAAATATATATTATTATTATTGGTATCCCTGGTTTACAGACAGACTAAGTTTCCATGCATGGCGAATGAATGTCTCCTGTGTTGGTGTAAGAATAAGTTCCGGGGGTCGCAGAGCTGGTAAACATCGATGGAAGTCTAAGAGCTGTTACTGCTGTTAGTTGAGAGATCCTTCAAGAACATGTTTACCTTAGCTGGGGATCATTGCACATACACCCCACGCGGGACGTCAGCGCAGGACTTATCGCCATGAGAATAAGATAAGAATGGGGTTCATTGGTGAAGATTTCTTGCTAATGCAAGATGAGATCCGACCACTCACTGCTCGATGTGTAAGTGCTTATTGCGAAGAAGTCTCAGTTCAGAAAATCGTCTGGCCAGCGCATAGCTCAGACATGAATCTAATAGAACATGGCTGGGACGTGCTAAAATGAAAGAATGACCTGAAAACAGCTGTCATAGCTTTTTGGGACGAATTCCCTCAAAGAGACATTAAAACATCATCCAAAGCATGAGAGAACAGTTACAGGCAGTGATAAGAGCTCAGGGAGGAAACACGCGATGTTAATGAAGCCTTTTTTGTTTTTTTTTACATTTCTTTACTTTATTTTATAACAAGTTACTGATAAATGTTTATTTCCTAAAACCACTGATTCTTCTTACTAAACTTATGTTAAATTTTTGGTTGAAATGTATTGATTATAGCTTAAAATGATCCTCATAAACCCTTAACTATATCAAAACTCAAAAAATAAATAGGGGAGGCTTTTGTTATAAAGCAATTTTTGTCATTTTCATCAAAACTGCTGCTCAAAACTGCTGGCTACTTTTCGTGCTGGTGAGTATAATACTATGTACAACATAGTATACTAGTAACTTCCCGCAACTTCATTCGCAAAATATAGATAGTGTACTTTTTTATCAGTGAGCAGTGAAAGAATTTATTAAAATTCGATCTGTGTATGTATGTAGTTCTTGGATTGGATTACCTTCTACAAACATACGCACTTACATACAAACAACTTTACCTCTTTATCAATGATCACTTAAATCTCTAATCTAATCTCAATCTTTAATTTATTTCTTTTTTTTGTGTTTTATAATTTGTATATATGTTAGTCTGTAAGGTATATATTGTATGGGCCTCTGGTATTTGTATTTTGTTAACTGTATAAATAAATAAATGAATGTATAAATGAATGCCTGAAATAAATGAATTTATTTTGATATTAGTTATGCTAAATAGTCGCCCATTGTAACACTTTCTAATTGTTTTTATGTAATGTCTTTAATTTAATGTTTGCAATATAGCGTTCATCTATCTATCTATTCTAAGTTATCTCGGAAATTGAACACGCTAGCTCGAGGGCTAGTAGGAAGAGCTTTCTAGCCAATATTTTATATGTACCTACATATTAATGTTTGATGGTTTTTACTATTGTATTATTATTTATTTGAATATTGCTGTAGGCTTTGCAGCAAGACAACCAGTTGTACAGTTGTAGGCCTTGCAGCAAGACAACTAGTTGTACAGTCGTAGCCTTGCAGCAAGACAACTAGTTGTACAGTCGTAGGCCTTGCAGCAAGACAACTAGTTGTACAGTCGTAGGCCTTGCAGCAAGACAACTAGTTGTACAGTTGTAGGCCTTGCAGCAAGACAACTAGTTGTACAGTCGTAGCCTTGCAGCAAGACAACTAGTTGTACAGTCGTAGCCTTGCAGCAAGACAACTAGTTGTACAGTCGTAGGCCTTGCAGCAAGACAACTAGTTGTACAGTTGTAGGCCTTGCAGCAAGACAACTAGTTGTACAGTCGTAGGCCTTGCAGCAAGACAACTAGTTGTACAGTTGTAGGCCTTGCAGCAAGACAACTAGTTGTACAGTCGTAGGCCTTGCAGCAAGACAACTAGTTGTACAGTTGTCGGCCTTGCAGCAAGACAACTAGTTGTACAGTCGTAGGCCTTGCAGCAAGACAACTAGTTGTACAGTTGTAGGCCTTGCAGCAAGACAACTAGTTGTACAGTCGTAGCCTTGCAGCAAGACAACTAGTTGTACAGTCGTAGGCCTTGCAGCAAGACAACTAGTTGTACAGTCGTAGCCTTGCAGCAAGACAACTAGTTGTACAGTTGTCGGCCTTGCAGCAAGACAACTAGTTGTACAGTCGTAGGCCTTGCAACAAGACAACTAGTTGTACAGTCGTAGGCCTTGCAGCAAGACAACTAGTTGTACAGTCGTAGGCCTTGCAGCAAGACAACTAGTTGTACAGTCGTAGGCCTTGCAGCAAGACAACTAGTTGTACAGTCGTAGGCCTTGCAGCAAGACAACTAGTTGTACAGTCGTAGGCCTTGCAGCAAGACAACTAGTTGTACAGTCGTAGGCCTTGCAGCAAGACAACTAGTTGTACAGTCGTAGGCCTTGCAGCAAGACAACTAGTTGTACAGTTGGTAGACATTTACAAAAAAATATATACCCTAAATGAAATCGATACAGATGGTGATTAGTTAACACAAATTTTCCGACCTAACCCGGCGCCTGCACGGCGGCAGATTATTAGAGATTGAGCTACCTTAGCCTTATAACATTTTTCCTGTTTCCATAGGAAACATTAATCTATAAAAAATAAACAAATGCAAATAGTAAGGAAAATTAAATTAGAATTATTGCATTGTGTTATTGGTTAGAGTTCTTTGAAGCATGATTTTATAAACATTTAAAAATAAGTTAGCTACCTACAAATAATGGGCCACGTTGAGCTACATATTCTTCCAGAAATTGGGATTTTGTTGAAGCCGCCGCTCGAAGTTCTGATACCAGGTGTGCAGCGTGCTGAGAGGAATGTAGGACACGCCCGGCGTGGCCGTCATCTGGTCCTGGGTCACCGAGAAGGAAGCCACGAAGTTTACTAAGTTTTCAAGCATTTTTTGGGCAAATGTCACATAGGAGCTTGTCTGGTTTGCCTGAAATAATAATTTCATACTCTAATAAATTCCACAAAATATTTATAAAATTTTTGAAAGGGTTCGTTATAACTTACAACAGAAGAAGCAAGTAACTGGACATTAGCCTCTGGTTCAATAGAGATCCCAATCTGTGCATTGTGACATATTTGTTGATGACCAAATGCACTCCCAAATTTATTATCACCTGTAAATAAAGTATTTTATTAAATGCAGATACAAATTATGTACTGTTCAACCTATACCAGGCCTGTCTCACTCCGCAAAATAGGCACAAAACGCGCGGCCACTGATGCAGGGGAAATATTTTAGGACACAGTGACGCGCGCGCTTCATGTCATGGACGCCGGGAGACTAAAATTGGCCGTATTATGAACTTTGTCTTTTTAAAATGAATACAAAAATAAAAGCTAAAGTACTGTATAGCATTTGGTTGTCAATTATGTGACAAAAATGACGACCTATCATTCTTTTCGCTTCCTAGAAATATCGAAAGGTAATTTACCTACTAGGTACGCTATATTATAAGCGAAAATAGATACATAGGTACTTAGTTACTGATATTTTTATATTAAGTACCTGCTTATAGTTTTTATTATTTCATTAGCGTACCGAACCTACATATTTTCGGGTTTTCCGCGCAAAAATTAAACAAGTTTTTTTTTTTTACGCTTAATCGATCTATGTTTGTGTACTATCTCGCCTGATGTGAAGCGATGGTGGGGCCTAAGATGGAGCTCATAGATCTAGAGAGAGACGGCAGTTGAGCGGCTGCTCAGACCCGTCTCCTCGATGGTTCACCGAACATCATCCCGAAACACGACTAGGTCGCTTGACGGCATGGCTTTGTTCGGTGGGTGGTATTACAACCACGGCCAGAGCCTACCACTCCAAACACGTAAACGGGTTTCATCAGGATGTTTTCCTTCACCGTTTTAGAGCGAGCGTGCAAAATCTGCACTTAACTGTAAGTCATTGGTGCAGGGCCGAGTAGAACCCAGGTGCGTCGGATCGAAAGGCGCACGAGTTCCCGCTGAGCCACACTCGCTCTAAAACCTAAACCTAGCTAAACCTTTGTTACCTGTAGATTTAAAAACTACTAAACAGATTTTAATGCGGTTTTCAGGGTTTGGTAGCATAACTCTCAAATTATAGGGTATATTATACATAAAAATCGGGTGAGACTACGAAGTTACAACCTGAGCTCTTCGTCTTTGAACAAACATTCATCCATCCATCCATCCATCCATGCAACAAACTTTAGCATTTATAATATTAGTAGGAATGCGACAATGTCTCTATTGCTCCTGGACCGCCGACCGTAGCCGCGCGTCGGCGGAGCGTGATGACCTCGCGCACGAGTCTTATGATTTAATTATGTATATTGTTCATAAAAGGTGAATGAGTACTTATGTACATAATTGGTAAGCAAGTTATTCGTCACGTAGACCACGGTAGAAGCCTTTAAAAATAATAAAAAGTGAAAAAAAATAATAGTAGGATGAAACCCATTAGAAAAGGAGGGGAATATTATAAAAATGAAAGGAAAAATAATTTACGGGCGATCTGAGGTCGGGAAGGGGGTGAGCTTTTAAGGGTAAAAAACGGTTTTTCTCGATTTCCGGCAAATGGCAAAGTTGTAGGTAATAAAAAGATCTAAAACTTTTGGATATACACTTTTTTCACATAACCCCAAAATTTATGTGAAAAATTCAAAAAACCAAGGTTTTGGTTTGTTATTTTTATCTTTTACAAAAATTCTTTTTTTTTCACGAAATTTGGTGGAAACTTACCTTTTTATGTTCCAAATACGCTGTAATTTATTTGAATAGAAATATGAATTTTTTCACCTTATTTTGAATTAATAACGAAATAGCACCCTAATTTTCAATCGAAAATTCACCCGTCAAAATATCAGCTTTTTTCAAAAAGTTGGTATGTTTTCTGTTCGTTAAAATATTTACTTTCCGATGATGAAAAAAAATATATATGTTACTGTAGTAAATCTTCTCAGAAAATACAAAATATCAAAAAAACTAGAATTCGAATTTTTTTTAAATTATTATATACAATTTTGAGCTATTTATTAAAATTAACACTTTAATTACTCGAAAAACGTAAGATTACACGTTACATTGATAAAAAAAAATTGCAAATCAAAATATACTACTATAATTAACAAACAAATAAGTTAATAAAATTAATATTTAATAAGACATCTACAATATTTGGAGAAAGTTGTCGAATCTTCTTTAAATTATATGCGTAGATGCCTATTTATAACTATTTTAAGATAACTTATATACCTGAGTGAGTCTTACTACAAACATGCCTACTATTTCGTAGCAGCTGTAACAACCGTTAGCCTAGCCAGTATTCGAAATACAGTACAGTATACAACATCGTTTATAAAAATACACGTGCACGCTGAGTTTCTTTAAGATAATTGTAATAAGTTTACTTAAAAGAAATAAACTTTTCGAATCTGCATAGGAAGGTAAATACTATCTCTATTTTTATCTGTATCAATCAACTCAAACATAAAAATAGTAATATTTTCTTTAAAAAATAGTATGCTTAACGTAACATAACCTAAAGGTTAAAATGGAATGATATTATAATATATAATATGTAATAATCTCCTTAATTTTGCACAAACAAATTTAGTTACTCCCATGAAAATAAAAAATATTTTTGCACATATTATTTATATGAGTTACTTGTGACTATTATATTTGTTTATTATGTACGCCACCAAACCGCATTAGATCTTATACCTGTTCTATCCATCCAAAGGTTGTCTGGAAGAAATCGCTCTAAGTGATGAGACCGCCCATTGTACGTCAAAACTACGATGTATTTTGTGTATATTTTTTTGTTTTGTTTCATATAATTGTGTATATTATTATGTAATTTGGTGTGCAATAAAGTGTTATTGTATTGTATTGTATATTTCAAAATACATAAAAATATATTAAAAATCTAAATATATATAATATAAATATAAATATATATAATATAAAAATATAAATATATATAAAATATATTTTAAAATGATTAAAAAAAAATTTTTGAATTCATGTTTCTTTTCGATTTTTTGCATTTTCTGAGAATATTTACTATAGTAACATATATTTTTCTTTTTCACCATCGGAAAGTAGAGATTTCAACGGACAGGAAACATACTAACCTATTGAAAAAAGCTGATATTTTGACGGGTGAATTTTCGATTGAAAATTAGGGTGCTTTTTCGTTATTAATTCAAAATAAGGTGAAAAAATTAATATTTCTAATCAAATAAATTACAGCGTATTTGGAACATAAAGAGGTAAGTTTCCACCAAATTTCGTGAAAAAAACGAAACCAAAAACTTGGTTTTTTGAATTTTTCACATAAATTTTGAGGTTATGTGAAAAAAGTGTATATACAAAAGTTTTAGATCTTTTTATTACCTACAACATTGCCTTTTGACTTTTTTCCATAGGACTTTTAGTTTTGCCGGAAATCGAGAAAAACCGTTTTTTACCCTTAAAAACTCACCCCCATCCCCTTCCCGACCTCAGATCGCAGGTAAATTATTTTTCCTTTCATTTTTATAATATTCCCCTCCTTTTCTAATGGGTTTTACCCTACTATTATTTTTTTTGGTGTTAAAAATTATCGACCCTGGTCTAACGACCCTTATGTTACATATGTCGCATCAGAACAGATAAGCTATGCGATAGAATGAGAGGCACTTCGTAGGTTTATATAATAGTGGCATGCAGCGCTGTGCGAGCTAAATTGCACTTTATTTCTGTAAATGTCTTCACAGGGTGAGCCTTCTGTACTTGTACTATTAATTATTCTGTGCCTATACTTCTGATAATATGTAATAGAAACCCACACTGATTTTATCATTATACTAGCTGATACCCGGGACTCGGTCTGCATAGAATTTGGTTTATAATTGTTGCTTGGAACTGTTTGGATCCAGGACTTACACCAAAATTCATCAACATCCGTTCAGTTTTTATGGAGCGAAGTGGCAAAACACACAGACTTTCACAAAAAAAAATTGTTTTCATATCATTAAGAGGTAAAATTTGTTTGTGAGTAATCACCAGAACTGCCGATTCTTTCTGAATTACTAAATTCTTTCACAGATAGAATGCTTCACTATCTGTGAATGCTATAAGCTATATTTTATTATGTCGCCACAAATGAAGTCACGGACGGGGTTGAAAAAGAACCACAACTCAGAAGATACGGCAAAAAACTGAGGGGCATCTTTTGAAACTTTTGGTACAATATTTTATGTTTGTTTTTGACCATATTATGGTTATTATGTGGCAGTTGGCTACTTGGCAGAAGCGGAATGTTCCATGCATCTTTATTTTCTACGTAAATACATACTGTATGCAATTACTAACTGTATAGTACTTTTTTCATTAGAATATTTTTCACACGCAATTTGAATCTACTTTCTGTGAGCTCCGTTATACATTTTAGAATTTTATTGTAAAAACTTGCGCAATTTGCATAGGCTACATTTCTCCCCAAGGAAAATACTAGCACACTAGCGGGTAAACTTCATGTTCTGATGGAATATATTTTGACTTAGAGTTTGAATACCTGGTGTGCATTTAAGTAATAACAGTGAGGCTTTAGACACCTTGAGGATTTTCAAAAAAGGTTGCTTACTAGTAAGTTCATGAAGCTTCTTCAAGTTTGATATCTTAAATATTGCCGAAGGTTTGGCGTTCGAGATGTGCCCGAGAAGCTGCCAGTTAGGCGGCGCGGAGGGGTCGGGCCAGCTCCAGTAGACCATGCCGGCGGTGCCGGGCGGCAGCGGCGCCAGCCCCGTCAAGAACACCACCGCGTGGTTGATGGAGTCCGCCTCCGTGATCGTCACCAGGAACCGCGTCTCCGAGAGCGGCGTGAAGTCCGTCTGGACCTGAAACACGCCGCGCGGCTTAGCCTTCACATTCCCGGCGCACGACAACAAACGCGCCGCGGCGCACGGCTCACCGATGTCACTCACCAGGCGACCGGATACTATCAAACCAAATACGTTTGACATTATTTCGTGCACTATTTAATTGATAATCTTTACAAAGAAAATAGAACTAGCTGAAAAATGGAATCAAATTTCCACTGCATTCTAGAAACAAAACTTCATTCATTCTAGTTGAGCACAGACTAGGAAGTATTATTGAGTCACGGGCAACAATCTTCATACAAAAAAATTATATCGTCTAGATGAGTGAATTAAATGAACGATAATTTGCAATTCAACATTATATTTTATAGTCTGTGTACAAAATGTTCATTCTGTCGCCATCTTGTCAAATGTCACTGCTACAGTTCTTGTCACTTGTCATATTATACTTCCTTGTCAGTGAACACTTGCCATTCATTACAGGATTCTCCCGATTTCAACAGAAATCTCTCGATTTCCCGATTTTCTACCTTATCGTCCCTTTTTTTCTATTGTAGGCTTTTTGGGAACAAGATTCCAAAATCGACTTTATTACATTACTGTGTAATGATGTGAAATCGACTTTATTACTGTGTAATGTAATACAGTCGTAACGCCATACCTACCTTAGGCAACAAAAAAACATTCCGAATAAAAACATAATAATTAAGCTGAACATTTTAGCAAACACAGCACTGCAGCGTGACTATACTAGTTTTTGATAATATTATAATATTTGATATTGTTAATGTCAATTTCAAATAAAGCATTTTGATATTGAACATATTCCACCTTTGCACCTTCCTCTATACAAATAAATTATTTCCAAAAAATAGACATAGTAGGTAAAACAATCTTACAATTTTGACACGAGGGATCTTAAGTAAGCTGGGCTTGTTATGTATTACATTAATTCGTGCGCAGAACCTACACCAAGAAATAACTTGTGTCGTGGGTATTTGCTAAATCTTCAATTTCACAGTTTTACACAGCCAGGGAATTTAGAATGGTAAGTATAATTTTTTAATATTCATCATCATCAGCCCATTACGTTTCCACTGCTGGGACTCGGGCCTTCCCTCGTAGAGAGAGCAATCCACAACGCATCCATCCATCTTATTAATATTAGTCTTAAAATTAAAATTAAATCAAGTTTCAGCTTATTGCTAAATTGACTTAAGTGTTTCTCTATTTGTTTGATTTCATACAATTTCTGTTTTTTTTGTGTGATGCGAAATGACATTGAATCATTGAAATTGTGTTGTGACTTGGTGTGAATAAGACACGTCTCTAAGTTCGTCAAAAAGTGATGCGTGGCTGGAAAACTATCCTCAAGGATTTTTTTAGGTTATTATGCTAAAAGAAAGAAAGAAAGAAAATACATATATTTGACAACCACAAAGAAATAACTGAAAAAGACACGTAAGTAAAAATACAAAGACGGAGACAAAGAATATAAAAACATCAAATACAAAATTTTGTGGTGCTAAATAATAATAATAATTATTAAATCATTTATTTCAGATAAAATAATATATAAATAATAAATTCTCGATTTTTTAAATTTTGTCTTCATATATCTCCCGATTTTTCATAGTGCACCTCCCGTTTTACGAAAATTGGACCTGGCAACACAAATGTTAGTATGAATTTATCCGATTTTTTCCCTTTAATAATTTTACAATATTCCCGGTGTTTTCTCGAGTTTGTGTTTATTGGACATCTAATTTAGCTGCGCCAAATAATTGTTTTCAGAGTTAACTGCTTTTTGCACTGTTGTGTTTTTCTTCATGAACGATTTATAGGTTATATTTGAATCTCACCACACAGGTGTGGTGCACTGTTAATAATGTAATATAAAATAAATAAATAAAAATTGTTTATTTCAGATAATACACATCCATAGTTATAAATTACAATAAGATATTAAAATTAAAACTTAAAATCAAAAATTATAAATTAAAATCAAAATCACAATTTAAAATACCAAATTGAAATCAATAATTAAAAATCAAATTAAAATTATAAACCAAATTAAATTAGTAAAAAATAATTATCATTACACAAATATAGGTAAACCCCGCCGAACTAGAGACTTCCAGAGCGGCGAGGTGAACCTATCTGCTACCGTCTTTAGGATGCTATTGGTACTGCCCCGAATTCTGTGGATCAGGGATGCAGTTTTCTTGCGGATGATGGCGTGATAGCCATCAGTGCGAAATTGTGCGAACATCCCTGATGCACTACAGAAACGGGGCAGCCCCAACATCATCCTAAAGATGTTATTGTATTGGACGCGTAGGGTGTCTAGCGACCTCTTGGTGTGACTGACCCACAGACTTCCCGTGTAAAAGCTTTGACAGTACGCTTTAAAAAGCGTCACTTTGACTTCTTTATTACAACGGGAAAATCTGCGGGTCAGCATGTTACCTCTGACCGCCAGAGCCCTACGCTCCCTCTCAATGTCTACATCGTCCCCAAGGTCGTCGGTAATGTAATGCCCCAGATATTTAAATTTCGTAACTCGGTTAATGTTCAAGCCATTTAGGGTAAAGTTGTGTAATATATCGGGGCATTTACCGGCGGCCTTAAAGACCATGTATTCACTTTTCTTAACATTGTATAAGAGGCCATGCGCCCCTACATAGGCCTCACACACTTTTAATAACTCCCTGAGACCCCCCACCGTCGGGCTCAGCAGCACCATATCGTCAGCGTAGCTTATATTATTAATGCTTACACCATCTATACGACAACCAACGCGCATGCTGCTCAGCCCGACGATGAGGTCGTTTACATATAAGTTAAAGAGCTTGGGAGACGTCAACCCCCCCTGCCTCACCCCGCTCTCCAACCTATATGCTTCAGAGAGAGTATTAGCCCACCTTACAAAATTGGTTTGGTGAGCATACCAATATTTAAAAACATTCAACACTTCCACCGGTAAACCCCTGTCTCTCAACTTACTCCAGAGCACATCATATGACACAAGGTCAAATGCTTTGGAGAGGTCGAGGAAATAGGCGTACACCGGTGTCCTGCGATCAGTATAATATTGAACAGTATGCTTGAGACTAACGATTGCGCTTTCAGTCGAAAGTCCGGGCCGAAACCCGAACTGAGCGTCATGTAGATCTAAATATTTTTCTAAATAAGAATCAAGCATACTGTCCAATATCTTGGCAATCGTTGTTGCTAATGATATAGGCCGGTAGTTCCCCTTGTCTGAGATATCCCCGGTCCTGTTCTTCACAATGGGCACGACGATGGTCTTCATTAAATCATGTGGTAAATAAGAGTGAGTCATGCACATTGAGAAAAACATGGCCAGGACCCCCGGCAAGTGAACCCCCGCGTGCCTCAAGTGCTCAACACTAAGCCCGTCATGTCCAGGAGATTTGCCGCCGGTCATCCTTCTCAAAACTGTCCTTACCTGGCTAGCAGTGAAAAGTACCAGCGGTTCCTCTTCTCGACTTCCAGATTCAGTGTCAATCGACGCGGCTGATGAGCCCAGCGGGGAATGCACTTTAAAATGTTCCATGAACATATTAGCTACATCCACGGGCTCACTTTTATCACCAACGCTCACCGGGAGACCAGGCCTAATCTCATGCTTTCCCGTAGCCTTCCAGAATTTACAAAAGTTTTTAGCCGATCGATGTTGCGCCAAAATATCCATTTTCAGTTGATCTTGATGGTTTTGGCACCACTTTAATCTACTTTTGAAAATTTTTCGTGACTCATACATTTCACTGTATATTATTCCTTTTGTTGGTCGGTTACATAATACCCACGTGTTGAACTTAAGCCTGGCCACCCGATGCGCTTCGCGAACGTGCCTATTCCAGCCACATAAATGCTTACTCTTGTTCCGGTTTTTACAGCGCTTGCCGCTGGTCTCAGCAGCCGCGTCACACAAGATATCCACAATGTTGGCGTATAATCGATCCAGCACAAGTTTATGTTCGTCAGAACTGCATGACCCACGGCTGCAATCAGAGAACTCAGAGGGGAAGTCAATATCGCGAAACCTCTTGTTACATAACTCACGGTACCGGTCAATTTGAGTTTCTCTCGCCCCATATTCAACAGATTCAACTGACAAAGTTAATCTTATTTGTTTATTTAAATCATTTAATTTGAACTATCTTTTCTGTGAGCCAACTAGAGTAACTGCCGCTTCATGTACTTGTATAGACAATATATTTTTAAATTATAAGCCTAAACAAATGTTAATTATGAGCGGAGTCAGGTCAGATCACAAAGGCCTGGCAATTAAACTCGAAATCGAGAAGCGTCAAACAAAGCCTATAATCGAATATAGACCATTGACAAAATGCAGATTAGAAAAACTTAATAAAAGTATAAATTCGAAACTTAGTCATACCGAATTTACTAGTAATAACCCAAATATCATTTATAAAGAATTCTTCTCAGTACTTAGCAAAGAATTTAATCAAATTTGTCCCAAAAAAAAGGTAAAAATAAAGGCGAAATTACAATTCAGTGACTGGGCAACTAGAGGTATACGCAAGAGTAGAGATAACATGTTTGAGTTGTATTACAAGAAATCTTTGACATCAAATAAAGATTTTCATGAGTATGTTAGAAACTATTCCAAAATATTTAAAAAGGTCTGTATTCGTGCAAAATCTTTGTATATTAGTAGTAAAATTAAAAAATCAGATAATAAAATAAAAGCCGTCTGGAAAACCATTAACACGGAGACTGGCCAAACTAAGTCGAGGGATTCGGAATATAAGTTAATAGTTGAGAATAAACAAATCTCCAATGCAAAATGTGTTGCTAATACTTTTGAAAATTTCTTCTCTAATATACCCCTGGACGTCACAAAAACACTTAACTCTAGTCCAGATGTAGCAGAAGCTCTTCTAAAAGATCACTTTCCACTAGATTTACCGGATTTTCAGTTCAGATATACTTCCACTATTGAAATTATTAAAACATTCAAAAGTCTCAATGCCAAAACCACTGAAGATTTGTGGGGCATATCAGTAAAGATGCTAGAATCATTAATAGAAGTTATTGCACCATATCTCGTGGCTATATTTAATATGTGTATTGACACAGGCTCATTTCCCGATTTAATGAAAAATAGTAAAATTACACCATCTTCAAATCAGGCAGTAAAACTGATCCCTCGAATTACAGACCAGTCTCTGTGCTTCCGGCTCTGAGTAAGATATTTGAAAGACTTATTCTTAAACAACTTTTATCCCACTTCAACGAACACAAAATACTGAACGAGAGTCAGTTCGGTTTCACGAAATGCAGGTCAACATCAGATGCCGGGGTCGAACTAGTAACACATGTGCTTGAAGCTTGGGAGAGTTCACAGGATGCCATTGGTGTATTTTGTGATCTCTCCAAAGCTTTCGATTGTGTAGAGCACCGTACACTAATTCGTAAACTCTACCACTATGGGGTTCGTGGAACTGCTCTGAATCTTGTTGAGTCCTACTTAACCGATAGACAGCAAAAAGTTGGGGTAAATGGCGTAACATCTTCCGGATCCTTAGTCAGAATGGGGGTACCGCAGGGATCAATATTGGGGCCGTTTTTATTCTTGGCATATATAAATGATTTACCCTTTGTAGTTAAAGACCTTGCAGATATTGTTCTATTCGCTGATGATACATCGATAATTTTTAAAGTAGATAGAAAGGACAGTGAATTGGCGCATGTAAACTACGTATTGGATGTTGTTTCGAAATGGTTCTCTGCGAATAATTTGTTACTAAACGCGAAAAAGACGAAATGTTTAAAGTTCTCTTTGCCTAATGTTAGACATGTAGAGCCAAACATAATGCTCAATAGTAATAAACTCGATACAGACAAAGCGACGGTATTCCTAGGTATAGGCATAGACTCTAAGTTGCAGTGGGGTCCTCATATTGATGCTCTATCTGGAAAACTTAGTTCTGCTGCATATGCGGTTCGTAAAATTAGGCAATTAACGGATATAGCTACGGCTCGGTTAGTTTACTTTGCATACTTCCACAGCATAATGTCATATGGCATTTTGCTGTGGGGTTCTGCTGCGGATATAGATACTATTTTTATATTACAGAAGCGTGCGGTTCGCGCGATTTACGAGTTGGGTCCACGTGACTCGTTAAGGGATTTTTTTAAGCAAGTTAATATATTAACTTTACCTTCTTTATATATTTATGAAAATATAATGGCATGTTCGCAAAAACTTCCAAAAATTCAAAGTAAATAGTGACCATCATAACATTAACACTAGAAATAAGGATAGGATTGTTGTACCTAGGTATAGACTGACTAAAACGAATAAGTCCTTTATGGGCAACTGCGTACGTTTTTATAATAAAATTCCAAAGTGTATAACGGAGCTCACAGAAAGTAAATTCAAATTACGCGTTAAGAATGTTCTAATGAGAAAAGCATACTACACTGTTCGTAATTACATAGAAGACAAAGATGCTTGGAACATTCCACTTCTGCAAAGTAACCAACTGGTACATAAGAAACATAACATTGTAAAATCCCAAAAAATTGTAACAAAATCTCTAAAAAAAAATGCCCCTCAGTTTCTTGCCGTATCTTCTGAGTAGTGGTTCTTTTTCCGATACGGTGGTAGAGTCATTGTGATAATTTGACGTTCATAAGTGCGTCTGTGATGCCAAAATGATTAAAGAGATTTTGATTTGATTTGATTTGATTTGATCATATAACTGAGCTACGCTGCAAGCCGTAGTTCACCAGTTTAGCCCTTACGACATTTAGGTCACATTTGATAAATAGAGGCAGATTATCTGATGTAAAAACATCCTCTATAACACCCACCTCGGCAACAGTTTGCCAAGCTGACAATGATACTACACAGTGATCCAACCATCGCTTGCACCCATGAGCGTCGCTTACATAGGTGTAGGTGTTAGACAGTAAGCCTAGTTTTTCTACGTCCGCGCAGGTCCAAGACTGATCCGCACAAAAGCCTGTCAATTCATTATAAAATAATTCGTGTGGGTGTGCGTTAAAATCACCTAAGATATATACACTCTCAACATCTTCGCTAGCAACTATTGCACTTATTTCGCCCAGCACCTCGGCTAGAATAGGCAAGTTTTCAGGTGAATCGGTCGGCATGTACACAGAAAATACAAGTAAAGACCGCCGGCCAATGGTTGCTCTAATAGCTGTCAAGCGAACGCTATTACACTCTAAAACAGTTACACTCCCGAAAACACCCTTTCTCCAGAGGATGGCTACTCCCCCGTAAGGTCTTCCTGAATAGTAATACAAACGACAGGGCGAGTTCCCTTTCTCCCGAATAACGAGAACCGAACCCGACTTTTGTTGGGAAAATGAAGTTAGATGGAAGCCAATGGCTTCAGCAGATAAAAATGCAGTCATCCCAACATCTACTTTTGCAGGTTTGTGAACAATATTATATATTTCGTAATCCAAGTGTTATGAAGCATAATGAATTGAGTCTATTCCATAATTGATATATTGTTAAAGATTCCATGTCACAACCCAATGTAGTTTCTGAGTAGTTATGACTCGCTACTTGGGAACCACTATTTCCAGTATAATACTCTAATTAAATGTAACTACTGAAGAATTATTTGCAGTGCATGGGTAGGTGTATCTCTAAACAGTTACAATGTATATTAATAACTGAGTGAAACGGGGTATCCGAGTCAAATCAGCATTTGTTTGACAACAACTCGCATACTGTTGATCAAATCTGCATAATATTTATTATGTATACCTTATTATTAGTATTTCAAGTAAATACAAGTTTTAAGTTCAAATATGAGCAAAATCGGTCAAAGTCGTAAAGTCCAGTTGTGATCGAACTAGTACTTTTTAAGGTGTGTACTCACTACAAACAATTAGCATGCAAGAAAAGAACATGCTTGAATTTAAATGATTTTATTCATGCAGTACATTTATTGGTGAACTTTGTCATACAATACAAATAAAAAGAATCAGTAGACAGGTACCTGAAATCAACTACTTTAGCTACATACCTATTGGCCGCTCTGGTTAATTAGGTGGACAATTTTCCTGTGGTTAATATAAATTTAGGTACACATTCTGACTTCTTGTTAATAACTTAAATTATATAATTAGTATAGTTTTTTTTTCTTAGATCTGACATCGGCACTATCAAATGATGAGCAGAATCGTGACTCCAAATCAGGAACACTTACCAAAACTATGTGGTATACATCTTTGATAATTTTTGTCATTATTAATATATAATAATCGTAATTATAGTAAAGAGCCTTAAGTGACATCCGAAGAATATTTCTTGAAATGTAAAAAGCATGTAAAAATGTACATGTTGACTTGACTTCTTGTTTTATGGCTTCTGTCTTTGCCCTTTTCATTCTAATTTCATAAACTTTATAGAAATTTTGTTTGTATACTAAGATACATAAGATATGATACATACTGGGTATATGGGAGAATCTATTTGAATTTAAATGTAAATGTTTCGATGTTTCAGAGTGTAGGGCAGTAGCAACGGTCTCCTGCAGATGACTGCTTCTTGTGCTGACAATGACATGACTGCACAATCCAAACACCATTGAGGTCTTACACTATAGAGGGATAATTACGAAGTTTTCCGACCTAAAAAAGGATAGCGCTATACAACAGGCTCTTATAAAGAACGAGGTAGAACTATTATCATATTGTCTCTATCGCGTAACCCATTTTCTTAACATTGGCCATGACATGTTAAGTCAAAATAGTGGCCCGGCAGGGTCGGCTTGTGGTTTTTTAATTTGTGTTGTGGTATTTTTTATTATTTTTAAGTGAATCTTTGTGAATGTGTACTAGAAACAATTTAGAATTAAATGTGAAAAAATATTCGGGTGTTCCATTCATGGTGAAGTGAAAATTGTACTGAAAGATTAAGTTTTCAAACGTTTGTGTTTTTCTTGTGTTTATTGATGTTTTTCGGTAACTATAATTTATGTGGATGTAACTATACATCGGGTTCGACAATTAGAACCTGCATTTGGCTTGATATATTCAGTTTTCGGTGTTATTTTGTTAAAACAACATTGACCAGTTTCGTGTGTCAGTGTGGCCATCGTATAAACATTTCAGTTCCCATTACGTCGGGTAACAAATTGCATATTTGTGTAAAATGTTAAATGTATTAAAATTGTGCATTCGTAAACCATTTAATTAAGATATAGGTAATAAAAGTAGTTAATGATTATAGTTTTTATTTAATTTGAAATTAAAAAGTTAAAGTTTAGTAAGAAGAGAGTAGAATTGTTTTAATAGTAAAGGCTTGTAAAGGATTGTAACTGAATCTCTTGCATAAGCTGTTGATCATCTAATAATAAATAAAAAAAATAAAAAAAAAAGGCATTCGCCTCTTATGTAAGAACATATGTTGTAAATAAGTTCTTATTTTGTGTAATAAATTTATCTTACAGGTCCTTGCTGTCGATTACTATGGCCAATCATCCAATTCCATTGATGGATCACAATCCTACAATAAAAATGTAAGCAACGAATCTCGGATTTCTAATCCTAATTAACGCCACATAGTGAGAACGAGTTTATGAGCGTAGACTTCATCATCATGTGAACGTCAAGGCTGTTCAGGACACAAAAGGACAAACCGTTTCGGGTTAGTGTAGTGAATTGACAGTTATGTATAGTTAGTGCTATCCAATACGGTGGTATGGTCAATGTAATAATTGACTTTCATAAGTACGTCTGTGATCTACTCCGACAGTATGACATTTAACTGAGACACTATGCTATTTAGAATACTTCAAGTGTTTTTTTTAACATTGTGTTTATCTATCTACCTATATCCGAAGTATCAGTTGTGCTGCAGTCTTGTAAATTATGTCAAAATACTAGTTCTTCTATTGTAAATTTTACCTATATGGAAATAATTAATGTATGTATATTGTATAAATGTGTCATATATTTTATTTGATTATTTTATTTACCTGACTGGTTTAATCCTAGATAAAACCTGGTTAACAACAAAATATTAATGATTGCATAAGAAGCATACCGTAAGGAAATGTAGTTACCGCAATGTCATTCGAGCTCTGAGTTGTATCGCCGCCACTATAGCTTCAGAAAGTCGTAGGTAGTTGGTCTGTAAAAGGTAGGAAATCTATACTATTATTCTGTGGCCACGCTAGAATGTATTCATTACTCGGCCACCTAAAAGGGACCTTCACCTTTTGATCTGTTTACAGGAGTCTGTCATTAAAAGTAATTTCTAGATTTTTCGACAACATATGCATATTCCCTATTCTTCACTCTGGGGTACAGAATAGTACAGATGTCCTACCTTTTACAGACCAACCACGAACTTCTGAAGTTATAGTGGCTGCAATGCAACGCAGAACACGTTACATTTTCATTCAAGCGAATGGGAGAATTTTTTATAGGTATGGTAAACACTCCAAAATTACTGTCAAAAAACTATTGCTTTCCAAAAGTGTTACGCTGTCGAGGACTCTATAGTGTCATTCCTCAATGCCAAACACACTGGATGTGAATAATCACCTGTATTATTAAGTAACTTTTGGACATGTGGACATTTAAGAGATTTAGTACCTGTTATTTTTATATTATAAAATAATTATAAATGTTAAAAATATATTCATAAGTACTATGTTATTTTGTGTTTTATTATTTTCCTGCCTACAAATATATAATAATTGAAAAAAGTAGGTGAGTGAACCCGTACAGGTAGACGGCACTATAAGCGTACTGCCTTTGCCAAAAAACTAATTCATTCTCAAAAAAGAAAAAATTAAACGTCATGTTCTAATTTGGCAGAACCAAAAAGGAACAACAAAAATGTACTACAGATTGCTGTCTATACGTAGTAAAACCTACTTCCTAGGCCGCGTTCAAAAAAGGGTAAATGTTCACGAGTGAATTATTGTCAGTTAATTTCAGTGATATGCCAAGTTAAAAATTAACTAACGTCTTTCTGAACGGGTATCGAGTAATACAATAAGCCAGCCAATCAAAACCAATAATTTTTAAGATCGAGATTTCCAGCGCTTTTGTATATCAGATATAAATGCGTTATTTTGGCTAATATCGGCATTTTACCTTAAATTTTGCTTCAAATATACGAATCGCTTATTTTATTTGTATGTACAAAAAATCAATTCAAAAATATTGCAAAATGTAAAGGAAATACAACCTACCTGACAGGTGAGAATCGTAACCCGCTTTTATATCGGTGAATATTTTCACCTGTCAGGTGAACTTTTACTCTCCCTAATTGGTTTTCTGAATAGCTCAGGGTAAATGTCAAAGTTCACCTGCAGATTTATTCTAATTCATTCGACTCGTTTGCCGGAAGGTCCCGCCACGGAAATGTTTACGAAGAAAGCTTCGTAATGGTAGAAAACTGATTTCTTGGTAGAAAATTTGATAACGAGAAATCTCAAGTAATTCTGCATTTTAATTTCAAAACGTTTCGCTTAAAATTCAATAACACATATTGTAAGTCACAGATATATACTATTTGTACCTACTCCAAACAAAACTTTGTTTGAAGTAATTTTCAAACAAAAGTGCAAAGTAGCCTCGTAAATGTCAACATCTCACCAAACCATTGACTATAAATGGCTATAGAGGACTTCTACCATTAAAAAAAAAACCGGACAAGTGCGAGTCGAACTTTCCCACCGAGGGCTACGTACAAATTTGTAGGTACATATTTAACCTCGATGATAGATTATGTACTTTAAATAATGACTATATTTTTTCCTGTACCTGTAGTATATGCCGATAGTTCTAGGTCAATGGAAAGTACCCTATAAATTTTGATTCCATTGAGTGTCAAAATATACGTTTTGTGCGGCATAAACGGCCGTATCTTTTTTTTTCATTAAATTAGAAGTTTGATTTTTCACAGCTTCAAGGGACTGTGTACCTGAGAATATGGTTTTCATTTCAACTCGATACTTCCACGCGTCCCCGAGATTTTTGGGTCGTGACAGACAGACGGACAACAAAGTGATCCTATAAGGGTTCCGTTTTTTCCTTTTGAGGTACGGAACCCTAAAAAAGAACGGGTGGAATAATCACACAAAATAAAACAAAATCGAATAAAATCCGGCCACCTTCTAGTACATGCAATTCCATTGATGAAATCTTACACACTTTATTCATAACCACAATACATAAACATTAAATATTCACAAATTATGAAAATTGAATACTAGAAAAGTATACTACGAAAGTTGAACCGTAAATCGGTTCAGTCACTGTGACTAAAAATGGCCGACCCAGCCGAAAAGCGGAGTACGTGACGTCATCACAAAAAAGTGGCCCATAAACGAAGTAACTACTGCTACCTTTTTCTTCCATGAATATATTATACATTTTACTGTAGTGCAAAAGAGACAATTTTGGTAGTTTAAAGTCGGTTTGTATAACACACAAAATGTATAGACGCATGTTATCACTCTTGTTACATACTCTATGCACCAGTTTATCAAATGTCAAATGATTATCAGCTGATCAGCAAATTACCGCGAATTTGTGATTGGTTTTGATTCGTCGCATCATTGCATCAGCTAGTGGTTCTGTACAGCAATAACGCCTATTCTTTCTCTCTGTTTATAGCACTATAATGTGTTATGTGTATATATGTGTATAATGTGTGTCTACTCAACAAACATTTTTTTTTTTTTACTCTTAATAGATCTATGTTTGGCCACTATCTGGCCTGATGTGAAGCGATGATGTGGCCTAAGATGGAGCACGTAGATCTAGAGAGAGACGGCAGTTGAGCGGCTGCTCAGACCCGTCTCCCCGATGGTTCACGGAACATCATCCCGAAACACGACTAGGTCGTTTGACGGCATGGCTTTGTTCGGTGGGTGGTATTACAACCACGGCCAGAGCCTACCACTCCAAAGCGCGTAAGCGGGTCTCATCACGATGTTTTCCTTCACCGTTTTAGAGCGAGCGTGCAAAATCTGCACTTAACTATGTCATTGGTGCAGGGCCGAGTCGGGATTCGAACCCAGGTGCGTCTGATCGAAAGGCGCATGAGTTCCCGCTGAGCCACACTCGCTCAAAATGGAAACAATGTATTGTTATAATAATAACCTAAAAGTTGGTAAAAGAATAAGTAATTTTGGGGCAAAACCACAAAACAGAGGGTAAACCCCTATTGATTCAACACTAACTTCACAATATAATTACCGTAGTTAATTATTTTTTTTAGATTAATAAAGAATTTCCGAATTTCGTAAGCGTTTCCGACATGAAATTGCCCTCGGAAAGATTTGCGCATAATATCCGAATAGGAGTGTCAAACATTTCCGAATTTGGATTTGAGAATAACGTTTCTCGGAAACCCGTCGGAAAGTTCCGAAATCCGATGTTGACATTTACGAGGCTACTTTGCACTTTTGTTTTAAAATTACTTCAAACAAAGTTTTGTTTGGAGTAGGTACAAATAGTGTTATATCTGTGATTTGAAATATGTGTTATTGAAATTTAAGCTAAACGTTTTGAAATTAAAATGCAGAATTACTTGAGATTTTTTGTTCACAAATTTCTACCAAGAAATCCGTTTTCTACCATTACAAAGCTTTCTTCGTAAACATTTCCGTGGCGGGACCTTCCGACGAACGAGTCGAATGAATTAGGGCCGCGTTCAGAAATCACCCAGTTAATGTAATTATTACCCTTACGCCGTTCAGAAATGAATCAGCATAGTAATTCTAATTCATTTGACTCGTTTGTCGGAAAGTTCCGCCACGGAAATGTTTACGAAGAAAGCTTTGTAATGGTAGAAAACGGATATCATGGTAGAAAATTTCATAACGAAAACTCTCAAGTAATTCTGCATTTTAATTTCAAAACGTTTCGCTTATATTTCAATAACACATTTTTCAAGTCACATATATATACTATATGTACCTACTCCAAACAAAACTTTGTTTGAAGTAATTTTAAAACAAAAGTGCAAAGTGGCCTCGTATTCAACATCGGGTTTCGGAACTTTCCGACGGGTTTCCGAGAAACGTTATTCTCAAATCCAAATTCGGAAATGTTTGACACTCCAATTCGGATATTATGCGTAAATCTTTTCGAGAGCAATTTGCTGTCGGAAACGCTTACGATATTCGTAAATTCCATATTTATCTAAAAAAATAATTAACTACGGTAATTATATTGTGAAGTTAGTGTCGAATCAATAGGGGTTTACTCTCTGTTTTGTGGTTTTGCCCCAAAATTACTTATTCTTTTACCAACTTTTAGGTTATTATTATAAAAATACATTGTTTCCATTTTTGTTGAGTAGAGGGAACACATTATAGTGCTATAAACAGAGAGAAAGAATAAGCGTTATTACTTCACAGAACCGCTAGCTGATGCAATGATGCGACGAATCAAAACCAATCACAAATTCGCGGTAATTTGCTGATCAGCTGATAATCATTTGACATTTGTTAAACTGGTGCATAGAGTATGTAACAAGAGTGATAACATGCGTCTATACATTTTGTGTGTTATACAAACCGACTTTAAACTACCAAAATAGTCTCTTTTGTACTCTAGTAAAATGTATAATATATTCATGGAAGAAAAAGGTAGCAGTAGTTACTTCGTTTATGGGCCACTTTTTTGTGATGACGTCACGTAGCTCCGCTTTTCGGCCGGATCGGCCATTTTTAGTCACAGTGACTGAACCGATTTACGGTTCAACTTCCGTAGTATTCTATTCACATAATATGTGAATATTTAATGTTTATGTGTATTGTGGTTATGAATAAAGTGTGTAAGATTTCATCAGTGGAATTGCATGTACTAGAAGGTGGCTGGATTTTATTCCATTTTGTATTATTTTGTGTGATTATTCCACCCGTTCTTTTTTAGGGTTCCGTACCTCAAAAGGAATAAAAACAGAACCCTTATAGGATCACTTTGTTGTCCGTCTGTCTGTCACGACCCAAAAATCTCGGGGACTTGTGGAGGTATCGAGTTGACATGAAAACCATATTCTCAGGTACACAGTCCCTTGAAGCTGTGAAAAATCAAACTTCTAATTTAATGAAAAAAAAAGATACGGCCGTTTATGCCGCACAAAACGTATATTTTGACACTCAATGGAATCAAAATTTATAGAGTACTTTCCATTGTCCTAGAACTATGAAATTAGGCAAGTAATATCGGCATATACTACAGGTACAGGAAAAAATATAGTCATTATTTAAAGTACATAATCAATCATCGAGGTTAAATATGTACCTACAAATTTGTACGTAGCCCTCGGTGGGAGAGTCCGACTCGCACTTGCCCGGTTTTCTTTTAATGGTAGAAGTCCTCTATAGCTTTTTACAGTCAATGGTTTGGTAAGATGTTGACATTTACGAGGCTACTTTGCACTTTTGTTTGAAAATTACTTCAAACAAAGTTTTGTTTGGAGTAGGTACAAATAGTATATATCTGTGACTTACAATATGTGTTATTGAATTTTAAGCGAAACGGTTTGAAATTAAAATGCAGAATTACTTGAGATTTCTCGTTATCAAATTTTCTACCACGAAATCCGTTTTCTACCATTACAATACAAAGCTTTCTTCGTAAACATTTCCGTGGCGGGACCTTCCGACGACCAAGTCGAATGAATTAGAATAATTCTGCTGAATGGCTCAGGGTAAATGTCAAAGTTCACCCAAGTCCCTATAAAAATTGTATATACGGCCGAGTCATTTATGAACCCCACGCCATGCTCTAGCTCACGCAATAATATAAACAACACCTTCTTATTCACATATTTATTGGAATTCAATCAAACTAAGTCAAATCAGGAAAAAGACAAAGGAACTAGCACCTGAGATGAATTTTAACAATAGTAAAATAATAAATATAACAAGTTGAACTTGAATTGAATAACAAAGTAAATCATGTAGAAATGTTCTATAATACATAAAGTTAGGATACACGCATAAATGCAGTTAATAATGTAAGAGAGCAGAGACTGACAAATAAATAACAGAATCCAGAGATAAGAGGGAGCAAATAGTGGCGGCTGATAACAACTGGCAGCGGCTGAACTAAATAGCTAGCAAGCACACGCGACATACAATTTGTTAGGTAATTCAAGTTTATTTATTGTTAACATAATTAAATAATTACATCATTTTCATCCTAAAGTATTGATATTGACAATCTAAAAAGTTCTACAACACCATTGGTACTTCCAACAGGTATGTAATATATTAACATTGGTACTTTCAACAGGTATGTAATATATTAACAATCTATACAGTTCACTACGTTACAAATGTATTATTATTATCTTGTAAAGGACTCACTTCTATACCCTAGTGCGGTATAGATGTTTTTACAAGTCCCAAGTATTATATATTTTTAATAATATAACAGTGAACATAAATTTGAACTTGAGCTACATAATAGTGAGATTAGAAACAAGTTTCTCAATCAGATCTTAATTATCTAAGTCTAGATTATACCTATATTAACAAATAGGTACATCATAACAATAAATTATTGTACTGATATATGACGTGTGAGACACGCAGGCTTTCGGGGAGCTGTCTCATATCTATTCTCTCATGTAGGGGTAGTCTATGTCACGCAGGGGAACAAAGGTTTCCTTGATGGACTGGGGTGTAGTCCACCGCATCACATAGTTGGGCCCGCCCGCCTTGTCGTTAGTGCCGGACATGCGGCCGCCGCCGAACGGCTGCTGGCCGACCACGGAGCCTGTGGACTTGTCGTTTATATAAAAGTTGCCCGCAGTCATTTTGAGCTCCTGCAGCGCTTTGTGCAGGAAGGCCTGGTCGTTCGCGAACACGGCGCCCGTGAGCGCGAACCGCGTGGAGGCGCCCACCAGCGCCAGCGCCGGCCACAGCTCGGCGTCCTCGTACACGTACACGGTCAGCACGGGCCCGAAGATCTCCTCCGTCATGAGCCGGTCCCGCGGGTCCGACGTCTCGATGATGGTGGGCTGGACGAAGTATCCCTTGCTCACGTCGAACTCGCCGCCGCCGAGGATTTTATTCTTAGGGTTCTTCTTAGCGTGTTCGATGTAGCCGGTGATCCTGGCATAGGCCTTGTCGTCGATAACGGCCCCCGTAAACACGGAGAAGTCAGTGGGGTCGCCGATTTTCAACTTGGCTCGTTCTTCAAGCAGCCCTTGCTTGATGGGCTCGTAGAGCGAGCGCGGCACGTACATGCGCGAGCACGCCGAGCACTTCTGTCCGTTGTACTCGAAGGCGGAGCGGATGGTGCCGGTCACCACGGAGCGCACGTCGGCGGTCGGGTGGATGAAGTGATAGTTCTTGCCGCCGCACTCGCCGATCAGTCTTGGGTAGTTATGATACAAGTTTAGATTTTTGCCGACTTCATTCCACAGCCAGTTGAATGTCGGCACGGATCCGGTGAAATTGATTCCAGCTAAGCTTGGGGAAGTCGTGATAGTGCGACCGAAAGTCGGTCCGTCTGCAGGGACGAAGTTGACCACTCCATCGGGCAGTCCGGCCTCACGCATTATGTTGAATATGCGCCAGTTAGAGAGAACAGCGGTGTCAGACGGTTTCCATACCACTCCGTTTCCCATCAATGCCGGAGTGTATGCCAAGTTTCCACCAATGGCAGTAAAATTGAAAGGACTGATTGCAGCGATGAAGCCATCGATACCACGGAACCTGAGAGAGTTTCTTGTAACGGACGGGTCTTCGGAGATGGGCTGGTATTTAGAATTTTCCTTCAGGAAAAACACATTGAATTTGAAAAAATCTATAAGCTCGGCGGCCGCATCTATCTCGGCCTGCACCGCTGTCTTGGACTGGCCGAGCATGGTGGCCGCGTTGAGGCGCTGGCGGTGCGCGCCCGCCATCAGGTCCGCGGCGGTGTGCCAGATGCGGATGCGCTCCTCCAGCGGTGTGCGGTCCCAGCGACTCTGTGCTTTCAGCGACACGTTGATGGCCTTATTAATGGTTTTTTCACTGGCGTAGTAAAACTTGGCGATCTTTTTGGAGTGATCGTGCGGCATGACCTGGTAGCGCGGCTCGCCGTCGCGGATGTCCTCGCCGCCGATGACGATAGGCACCTCCTCGGTGACGGCGGCAGCGCGGCGCAGCTCCGCCTGCAGCTCGGCGCGCTCGGCGCTGCCCGCACGGTACCCCAGCACGGGCTCGTTCTGAACCTTGAAATCGTTGAACTTGGGCAGCTCCACGATGCTCGACAGCGAACGCTCCAGCGAGCGCCCGCTGCGAACAGTCTTCGACCATACGCTCAGCATTCTGTTTTCTGATGAAGGAGCGATCAGCTGATCGGGAAACGGCTAGCCGTGTGCTTACTGCTTGCGCGGGATGGCGGCGGCGGGTCTAGTCTCGTTAGCTCGTTACGTAAATCGCGGCGGCACGCAGCGCGCAGCGTGGATGCGATTGCGATGAGACGAAAACGCTCCGACGAGGTAAGGTAACTGACGTAGCGGGTCGAACAAATCGACGACCTTCACCGCTTCACATTTTGTGCAGATTCGAAATGGCTCCGAAATATTTTGCACATATCGATTTTATTTAACAACGACGCCTGTAGTTGAAAAGTAGTCATGTAAAGAGTAATAGTATTTAATAATTTAAGTTTTAAAATAACTCCAATTTCTTGGAATGGATTATTCTTACGTTTTTTATGAAAAACAATTTCCAAAATATTAGTTTTTTAACGATGAACGAATCTAGTTCACTCAGCTGACTGACAGCAGGTAGGGGCGTGGCGAAGGTTAATGCATTTTATTTCTCCACTGTTGTGTCTCTTTCTATCGAATGCGATTTGCGAAAAGTTAGACAAGGACTGCAGAAGCCCTCTGTTGAGCCTATGTTGCTCTTTCTCTATCACACAAACTCATTGATCTAGGTTGTAGGAAGGGGCTTCAAAATAAAAATAAACATTTTCGTCTACTGTTGCCAGACCTCCTGATTTTAGCACGACTCTCCCGATCCCCGATTTCCTAAGCTATCCTCCCGGTTTTTCTTTTGTAAGCTTTTAGGGGACATAGATTCCATGATTTCAAAAAGCTGTGTGATACGAAATGCAAAATTAGATTTCTAATACTATTACTATCATTTGCTATTCTACACTACACATATTCATATTTTATTCGAATTAAAAAATAAAACATACGTAATTGAACATCGGAACCTATTATTTATCTTTACTTTATGAAAAAAAAGGTAAATACATAAATTGTAGTTTCATTTTGTATATAACTTTTTATCGTAAAATAAGTAGGAAAGGAGGTATTTTCAAAAAACTGCTTTTAGGCGCTATTTTTCCAATATGCCGGCACGACTGGCAAAAATACGAGGTGTCGAAGTTGAAATTCGGAAAGAGCACATCAAAATCTACAAAATTACCAATTTTCAAAACTCCCGGAAAACTTTTCAGGTCGTAAAAAAAGTCTAAGTGTACTCCAACACGCGCGTTGGAGTACACTTTGCGGCGTTCGGACGCTAAAACTATTGACTTTATGAAAAAAGGTAGATACATAAATTGTAGGTAATTGTCTCTAGTTTCATTTTTTATAGTAAAATTAGTCGGAAAGGAGGTATTGTCAAAAAACTGCTTTTAGGTGCCATTTTTCCAATATGGCGGCGCGAGCGGCAAAAATACGAGGTGGCAAAGTTGAAATTCGGAAAGAGCACACCAAAATCTATAAAATTACCAATTTTCAAAACTCCCGGAAAACTTTTCAGGTAAAACTACCAAGTATATTAGTTTGAATGAATGAATATATAGGAAAGAATAGATAAACATACTTACCTTTTTTTAAAGTCATGTTAACTTAAGTTACAATTTATAACGTATTTTTATTTTATTTGTATTGTCTTTATGACGTTTAAAAGTGCACTTTGTTCCTATTTAATAAATTATATTTGACTTTGACTTTGTGTTATCAATGTCAAAAAAAGATCTCTTATTCTGCCTTTGCAGGCGTGCAAATGTTTCCAAACGTGTTTGTACTTTACCACCCCTTTAACCTTGTTAGGGTTTGAATTTCGAAAAATTCTTTCTTAGTGCGCGTCTATGTTACATAAGAAACATAGCTCTTAAATTTCGTGTTTTAGGATCACTAACTAACAAAAACTCATCTTGAATTTTATAATATATAAATATTGATTAAAGTCTCCAAATTTTTTGATTTTTTTTCTCATACATCTTCCGAATTTTTTTGGTACACCTCCCGTTTTACGAAAATCGGATCTGGCAACACTACACTAGTGACAAGGAGGGAGGCAAGTGGTGCGCTTCGTATCGCCCCATCGCAGCAGCCATGCATTTTACGTAGTATACCAAGGTACTGTTAAGTAGGGATATGGTATTGAAACAGAAGTATCGATACTGTACTCATGAGTAGTATCGCAACAAATATACTCGATACCGGTATCGTACTCGCATCAAAAGTATCGAGTTACTCAGGTATTCTTGAAATAGTACTTAAATGCTGTTAATTACTATTAACAGCATACCATCAGGTGACATAGTAGTCAAACGCAAGCCAATTAAAAAGTAAAATAAAAAAAAAACTATGAGAGCGAGTGTGGCTCAGTGAGAGCACGTGCTACTTTCGATTCGACGCACCCGAGTTCGAATCCCGCTTGCCCCGCACAACTGACTTTCTTAAGTTATGTGCGGAATTAACACTCGCTTTAAAAATGGTAAAGAAAAATATGAGGAAATCGGCATGTTCAAGAATTAACACTTCCCAACATCACTTGTGCCTTTCGTCGGGGCATTTCTTGTTTTATAATTAAACTTTATTTGGAAACCTCTAGCATTAATTATTATTACTTAGACTAATAAGAATTTAATGTAACATACCTACGCGAACGAATGGGAATTGGGAATGAAATTCATTATATACATTCTGATTCATTCAATGAATCAGAATGAACGAAAGCGTAAAAAATATACAGCCAGAGACGACTACTACTCGACTACTCAAACTTATAATAACACTTATTTTCTAGTTCATAAGAGTAATGCAATGCTTGACAGCTTTTCCCTTTAATGACGAGGACTTCTATGGCTTAAGCCAAAAATAAAGTATTAGAAATTTGTTTTTGGCTTAAGCTATATTATGTCTATGGCCTATAAACTAAAAGTTCTAAAGTCTCTAGGATCATACCGCCTTGTCTTAAGTAGTTTTATTTGATAGTTTGTAAAAAATACAATAATTTCTTTCGTATATCGTCGTATGAGGTTCATCAGCAACAAGCCGGACCCTCTCCTAGTGCTTCAATAAAGTGGTGGAAATTTATTCAAGCTTTCCATGAAACTTTTGAGAGAACATAAAAAGCAATGTTTTTCTCTATTTTGTTTCATTTGCCTGCACGTCCTTGTCACTCCTAAGAGTGACAAGGACGGAAATAAAGTCATCAAGCGGTCCCGAGCGCAGCTATTGTTATGGAATTTATATATATTATTATAGTCAATACCACTACTATAAAATGTTATTAGAAGTAAATGAAGAGGAATGCGACATTCAAGACAAACCTGTTTAAGGTTTATAATAAATTAAAAAAAATTAAATGTATGAAGTGTCGAAAATTTAACTTTAGTAGTAGCTGAGCGTTTAGTGTTCAGAATTTCAAAGAATTTGTAATAGTGAAGTACCTTTCGACTTGAAAAAACGTATAAGTGATCTAGCACAGTTTAAGCCGATCGGCAATCTGTACCTATATATATTGTTAGTTCTGTAGGAAAATAAATTACAAAATGTATTTTTAGTGACTAAAGTTAGGCATTATGAACTTTGTATCCAGTTGCCAATTAATTAAAATAAAGAGAATAATGAATAATGACGTATACTGCAACTTAATCCTGCTAGAGCTAATTGATTATGTTAAAATTAAATATGGCTTGTATGCAGGTTGTTCGAAAATAAAAATGTGTTGTCTGTCAAATGTCCATAGATACTGTGAAATATACGTAAATAGGGGATCGGACAGTAATCGAGGAAAAATCTAAAATGTAGTTAGAACGAATGTTCATCGAAGCAGAAAGATCAGTCAATCAATATTTTTGTGAAATAATAATGATTTATATTTTTAAATCTATAAATAAAATCTAATGATTCTGACATTTTTAATCTGTTCTTCATCTCAAACGAAACAACAATCACAGCGCATGACGTCATTTGAAGGCAATTGCCGTCAGTCAAGTTTGTGTTTATTTTACTTATTTGCTTTTCATAAAATGTATTTTTGCTATTTTTTTCATTCCATTACCACAATATAGTTCCTAAACTTCACCAAACGTATTTAAATCTCTTTGCAAGTTTTATTTCGAAGAGTTTGTCGTTTTCTACCTACATATGACGTCACAAATTTTGAGGTGACTTTTTGCGCGGCAATATTTGAAACATAATATTTAAACATAGTTTTAGGTACTTTTAGAGCGTTATTTAATTAAAATAGTATTTTTCGTGCCTATATATATTAATTGTAGTTAATATAAAACACTTTCTGAAAAGTTGTCCGATCCCCTATTGTAAGAAAAGTTAGCCCATTTCACTGATATGAAAGTTAATATTTGCTTGACATCTTTGTATTCATGAATTTGACACATTGAGGTAGGTAACTTAAACCGAGATCTGAGAGTCAATTTTAACTAAAAGAAAACCAGCAACCCATTGAGGTCTTACACTATAGAGGGATAATTACGAAGTTTTCCGACCTAAAAAAGGATAGCGCTATACAACAGGCTCTTATAAAGAACGAGGTAGAACTATTATCATATTGTCTCTATCGCGTAACCCATTTTCTTAACATTGGCCATGACATGTTAAGTCAAAATAGTGGCCCGGCAGGGTCGGTTTGTGGTTTTTTAATTTGTGTTGTGGTATTTTTTATTATTTTAAGTGAATCTTTGTGAATGTGTACTAGAAACAATTTAGAATTAAATGTGAAAAAATATTCGGGTGTTCCATTCATGGTGAAGTGAAAATTGTACTGAAAGATTAAGTTTTCAAACGTTTGTGTTTTTCTTGTGTTTATTGATCTTTTTCGGTAACTATAATTTATGTGGATGTAACTATACATCGGGTTCGACTATTAGAACCTGCATTTGAATTGATATATTCAGTTTTCGGTGTTATTTTGTTAAAACAACATTGACCAGTTTCGTGTGTCAGTGTGGCCATCGTATAAACATTTCAGTTCCCATTACGTCGGGTAACAAATTGCATATTTGTGTAAAATGTTAAATGTATTAAAATTGTGCATTCTTAAACCATTTAATTAAGATATAGGTAATAAAAGTAGTTAATGATTATAGTTTTTATTTAATTTGAAATTAAAAAGTTAAAGTTTAGTAAGAAGAGAGTAGAATTGTTTTAATAGTAAAGGCATTCGCCTCTTATGTAAGAACATATGTTGTAAATAAGTTCTTATTTTGTGTAATAAATTTATCTTACAGGTCCTTGCTGTCGATTACTATGGCCAATCATCCAATTCCATTGATGGATCACAAATATCACAATCCTACAATAAAAATGTAAGCAACGAATCTCGGATTTCTAATCCTAATTAACGCCACATAGTGAGAACGAGTTCATGAACGTAGACTTCATCATCATGTGAACGTCAAGGCTGTTCAGGACACAAAAGGACAAACCGTTTCGGGTTAGTGTAGTGAATTGACAGTTATGTATAGTTAGTGCTATCCAATACGGTGGTATGGTCAATGTAATAATTGACTTTCATAAGTACGTCTGTGATCTACTCCGACAGTATGACATTTAACTGAGACACTATGCTATTTAGAATACTTCAAGTGTTTTTTTTTAACATTGTGTTTATCTATCTACCTATATCCTAAGTATCAGTTGTGCTGCAGTCTTGTAAATATGTCAAAATACTAGTTCTTCTATTGTAAATTTTACCTGTATGGAAATAATTAATGTATGTATATTGTATAAATGTGTCATATATTTAATTTGATTATTTTATTTACCTGACTGGTTTAATCCTAGATAAAACCTGGTTAACAACAAAATATTAATACATACCGTAAGGAAATGTAGTTACCGCAATGTCATTCGAGCTCTGAGTTGTATCGCCGCCACTATAGCTTCAGAAAGTCGTAGGTAGTTGGTCTGTAAAAGGTAGGAAATCTATACTATTATTCTGTGGCCACGCTAGAATGTATTCATTACTCGGCCACATAAAAGAGACCTTCACCTTTTGATCTGTTTACAGGAGTCTATCATAAAAAGTAATTTCTAGATTTTTCGACAACATATGCATATTCCCTATTTCCCTATTCTTCACTCTGGGGTACAGAATAGTACAGGTGTCCTACCTTTTACAGACCAACCACGAACTTCTGAAGTTATAGTGGCTGCAATGCAACGCAGAACACGTTATATTTTCATTCAAGCGAATGGGAGAATTTTTCATAGGTATGGTAAACACTCCAAAATTACTGTCAAAAAACTATTGCTTTCCAAAAGTGTTACGCTGTCGGGGACTCTATAGTGTCATTCCTCAATGCAGCAACCATATTGCAAAAAAAAATCGCATATAATTATTTAGTGAACAATAAAAAAGTAATCGTACTGGTAACTTTTGTGATGAGTGAAAAAGGATGCATTCTATTTTGGAAGTACAACTTTTTAGTCTCCATCTATTTTTAATACTTTATCTTAGGTTTACCATACCTATATAAAGTTCTACCATTCGCTTGAATGAAATGTTTTCTGCGTTGTATTCAAGGAACATAAAAAGGTATGAACTATTCTGCACCCAGAGAAAAATATGTACCAGAATAATATATTCTATATTATAAACTTCTTGTACATGATGCATACCTACGCATAGAATGCATACGGTACGAGTACATACTAGGTAGTTATTTTATCTTTGCTAGGTAGTATACTGTACTCTGTGGTAGTATACTACGTAGAACGAGTGCGGCCAAACATAAAGGATAAAGCATTAGAAATACTTTATCTTTGAATGCGGCAGATTCACAGACAATCGACAGAAATCTCCATGAAACATAATTAATATTGTATAAATGTGTCATATATATTTTATTTGATTATTTACCTGACTGGTTTAATCCTAGATAAAACCTGGTTAACAACAAAATATTAATGATTGCATAAGAAGCATACCGCAAGGAAATGTAGTTACCGCAATTTCATTGGAGCTCTGCGTTGTAGCGCCGCCACTATAACTTCAGAAAGTCGTAGGTAGTTGGTCTGTAAAAGGTACGAAATCTGTACTATTATTCTGTGGCCACGCTAGAATGTATTCATTACTCGGCCACCTAAAAGAGACCTTCACTTTTTGATGTCTGTTTACAGGAGTCTATCATAAAAAGTAATTTCTAGATTTTTTCGACAACATATGCATATTCCCTATTTCCCTATTCTTTCTCTCTGGGGTACAGAATAGTACAGATGTCCTACCTTTTACAGACCAACCACGAACTTCTGAAGTTATAGTGGCTGCAATGCAACGCAGAACACGTTACATTTTCATTCAAGCGAACGGGAGAATTTTTCATAGGTATGGTAAACACTCCAAAATTAGTGTAAAAAAACTATTGCTTTCCAAAAGTGTTACGCTGTCAAGGACTCTATAGTGTCATTCCTCAATTCCATGAAATGTTCCTTTCCTTCCCCTATAAATTTTTTTCTTTGTTCATAGATTAAACTACAGTGTCATTCAAAGAGAAAATGAAGTAATGGTGTCATTACTCTCCTAGATAAAAATTACTCTGAGGGTCAATGGATCAAACATAACACGTAGTTCGGCAGATTTACTCTGTTAAAAATTATGATGTATATATTTTTATATTTTCAAAAGAAAGTACCTACTGGAGTTTATTCGTTATTAATTAAATTACTCAGTAATACATAATGCTTCAAACAATGTGCAAGCATTTAGCCATTCCAGTGCGTAACCGTGGAAGTGCAGGGGTCATGACGTCCGCCCTGGAGGCGCAGTGCCCCGTGCACCCGCCGGCGCCGGCGCCCGAGCGGCTCGTGGAGCACCTCGCGGGCACGGCGGCGCGCGCGCAGCTGTCGTGCGAGCTCACCGCGCTGTGCCGCCAGCCCGCCTGCGTGCCCGCCGTAGTGGGCAGCGAGCGCTGCGCCGCCGGCGCCGGCTGCTGCCGCGTGCAGGCCATGCCCTTCGAGCACCAGCGCGTCGCCGCCTACTACACGCACGTGTGGCCGGACACGCTGCAGCGCGCGTTCGAGACGGCCGCGTGCGCGCAGCGCCGCTGGGAGCGCACGCCCGTGGACCAGCGCTGCTGCGTGTTCGAGCGCGCCGCGCACCTGCTGGCGGGCGCCCAGCGGCAGCGCGTGGCGGCTGCCGCCGTGCTCGGCCAGGGCTGCACGGCCGTGCGCGCCGAGCTCGACCTGCGCCAGCTCATCGACCAGATCCGCTTCGACTGCTACTTCATGCGCGAGCTGACCAAGAGCCGGTGCGTGGTAGACGGCGGGAGCGACGTGCGGAACCAGAACCAGTACCACGGCCTGGAGGGCTTCTGGGCGGCGATCTCGCCGAGCGAGTCGGTGGCGACGGCGGCGCAGCTCGCGATCGCGCCCGCGCTCACCGGCAACGGCGTCGTGTGGAAGCCGAGCGACAACGCCGTGCTCGCGTGCTACCGCGTGCTGGAGGCCTGCGAGCTGGCCGGCCTGCCGCCCGGCGTCATCAACTTCGTGCCGTGCGACTGCGACGCGTTCCTGGAGGCGGCGAGCGCGCAGGCGGCGCTGGCCGGCGTCGCCTTCGCCGGCACCACGCCCGTGCTGGAGCGCGTGTGGCGCCGCGTGGCCGCCAACGTGGAGTGCCATGCGAGGTTCGCGCGCGTCACCGGCACCGGCAGCGGGAAGGGCTTCCACGTGGTGCACTCGTCGGCGGACCTGGCGGCCGCGGTGGCGGGCACGGCGCGCGCCGCCTTCGAGATGGCCGGCCAGAAGTCGACGTCGTGCTCGCGCGTGTTCGTGGCTGAGTCGGTGAGCGAGCGGTTCACGGAGATGCTCGCGCGCGCGGTGCGCTCGCTCGTGGTGTGTCACCCGCTCGACTACCGCTGCTTCATGTCGGCGCTGGCGTCGCGGGACGCGTACGCGCGCGTGGCGGGCTTCCTGCGGCGCGCGGCGCGCAGCGCGGGCGCGGCGCTGCTGGCGGGCGGCCGCGCGGACGACGCGGTGGGCTACTTCGTGCAGCCGACGCTGTTCGCGGTGGCGGACGCGCGGCACGAGCTGCTCTGCGCGGACGTGCGCGGCCCGCTGCTGGCGGTGCACAGCTTCCCCGACCGCGCGCCCGACTACCTCGAGTGGGCGGCCTCGCAGGCGCCCTACGCGCTCACCGGCGCCATCTACGCTCAGGTGACGATGCCGCGGGATGTTCGGTAGACGGCTAGATATCCTCGCATACCGAGATGACGCAGGTCAAGGAAGTGACTACTGTAGGTACCTACTGATTTATCAGTTTAGTGATGAAATAATGGTTGTTTGGGTGACCTAAACTGTTAGGTATAGGGCTTCGTTCCTGCCATTCGGCACAGGTGCGAGAGCCCTCTCCCTTTCTTATAATAGAATTATATCCTTTACTCTACCCGCAACTAAAAAAAAATCGACCGACGAAATACTTTAAAGGGTCTCCCTCTAAGTAATTAAAGTATATAAACTATCGTGAGTCGAAATATTAATTATAAATATAAACGGCTACACTCACGTTACAATAATGTCGGAATAACTCCGACCAAAAACAAAAAAGATCCAAAGCGTAAACTCCCGGAAGAAGGACATACTAATTGTCCGAAACCTGGTCGGAGTTATTGTGACATAATTATAACGTGAGTGTCTCTCAAAGTGAGTGATATTTGAAAGATTAAGCCAATTTAAAGATTTTTTTATTACAAAATAATTCGTTTATTATATTTCGCGAACCTACTAGCTGTTGCCAGCGATTACCTACGCCTATATTTTAGGTAAACACCTATATTTTTTCCTAAAATGCGCCATAATTTCAATATTTTTTGATGAAACAAAGTCATGAAACGAATGATGAAACGAAGCGCGGACTCAACAGAACATATTTCAAAAACTGCAGTTGAATTTGTGCCTTAGTTTTTGAGACTATATGCTGACAGATATGCAGACAGCATAGAGTATACATTACTAGGTATAGAGCGCGTGTTCCTAAGTGGGAACAGTAGGCACGGGTGAGAACATGGCATCGTCCTGCCACAAGCGCTTAGTAGTCTTACGAGTACTAGCAGTGTGAGCGCCCGTTGCGAGTTCTTAGCTCTATTTATCTTTAAAAAATGGTAAATTTAAAAACGATACGCGGAAACATACTAAACAGAATTCTAACATCACATTTCAACGGTAAGCCAATTTTTAATACTTTTAAGTTTAAAGTTCGTTTCGTTTCGCGGGGGTGAACAAGACGACACGACGTGAGACGCGGGGCTACAAGTACCGCGCGCACTGCCCCGCAAACCCGCTAAGATTGCCGATTCAAATAGTGATGTGACGCGTTCGGCCTATTCGATAAAGATGTTTGTTATGAGTTATGAGTATGGCGAGCAATAGTTTACACCGGCGATTTAAAATTCTAGTAATATATATAAATAAAAATTAAATGCTGTTCTTTGGTAAACGCATCACTTTCTTATTTTTGACTTTATTATTCTTATTTTTGACTTTCTTATTTTAGACTTTCTTATTTCATGTTTTGGCCGCGCCAACCGATACCTACATCCTTTGGTTCTTTCCGTCGCGGCTACCACCCCCCCGTTCCCCTCCCCTCCGCTCCCTTTGCCTGTCTCAACCTGTCTGTGAAGCGGTGTGCGGCTCTCAATCGTCGTTCCTAAAATAACTGTAAAAACCTTAGAAACGTAGAACTACCGGTGTGCCTAAGTGTGTAGTGCCTCTCGGGAGTAGTGCCTATTAGTTTCCGACGTGTGAAAGGTGAATTCGCCACTCAAGTGCCGCGTGGATAACATAACCTCCAAACCGGCGGGTGCGCACCGCAGCGGAATTTGTGCTTACCCACTGCTGCCTCTGCCCCTGAAGGACCAGACTACAAGGATCCACGTGAGTACAGGCATATTCATTTCTCCCTCCTTCCCATTCTATGTATATCCCTGGTTTGAGGAACACCAAATAAATCCTCTGGTAGCAGAGTGCTACATTCACTAATACCGCGCTGACATTTTTGGTAGCAGAGCGTGGTTTAAATACGGCCTCCCCTAAATATTGCGGTAAATCATATCCCAAATATTGCGGTAAATCATATCCCAAATATTGCGGTTCCTTGTTCCCTTTAATTGCCTTTATTACCCTTTGTATAGTTTTTTACCTAAACTTCGCGGCGCGCGTAGCGATACCTACCTATTGGTTTGTTTACCTTTTTTCTTGTTTTTTGCGTAGTCATTCCTTATTGTTATTGTTCGTTATGGCCGACCGGGATAAGAATAATTTATCTATGGCGTCCCTATATGTTGAATCGGAAGATTATAAATATCACCTTGGAAATATTCGTTTAACATGGGATTGGATAAGTGACACCTTTGAAATAAAGGATTCTATTCCCTTACCTAAATTAATGATGCGGTTATCCGACCTTGACACCAATTATGCGAAATTCAATGAGTCCTGTGCCAAACTTCTAGGATCCTTAGACTCAACTGTAGATTCAAAGGAGATTGAAGGTTTGCATAATAAGATAAAGTTAGCACGAAGTCACATGGATGAGTTGAGATTAAAGCGTTCGGAATGCGCTCCGGCTCCGGGTCCAGGTGCATACAGCACCCCTCATAAATATACGTGCAGTGACGTCACGCAGCCTAGGCAGACGTTCCCGAGCTACCTATCCCTAGATTTGACGGTCGCCCTGAATCTTGAACTAGTTACCAGGACCAGTTTGATAGCGTTGTCCACCTGAGATCTGATCTAACCCCTACCCAAAAACTCCAGTACTTGGTTGGTTCCCTTTCTGACGGGCCTCGCCAACTCACCCAGCACCTGCGGATTGAGGACTCAAATTATGATATAGCCTGTAACCTACTCAAAAATCGCTATCATAATTTACGCCTACAGACAGATACTTTGATAGCACAACTCATTAACTTGCCAGAAATATCACCCCGCCTCGTTAGCCTCCGTGCAACATTCCTTAACCCCTTGTTATCGGCCTACCGAGCCCTTGAAAGATTGAACCTCCCCGTTAATCACTGGTCTTACCTCCTGGTTCATATGTGCCTTACTAAATTGCCTACTGATATTAAGACGCGTTTTGAGTGCCTATACGGTGGAGACGTATCGAAGTTACCTACTTTTGAGCAGTTGATTGCCTTCCTTGAAGAAGAATGCCGAAATCATGAAATTATTGGAAGCACGTTGATCGACTTAGTACCTACTAAAAATGTAACTACCCGCGCCCCTTTCCCTCGCCGTGCTTATGTAGTTGATGCCCCGGTCAAAAGTGAGTCAAGTCCCAAGTGCTTTTACTGCTCTAGTCCCTTTCACTACCTACCTAAGAGAATGTCCCCAATTTCTCTGTAAGACTCCCCGTGATCGTTCCCAATTTGTAAAAAACCGGATCGCTATGTTATCGTTGCCTTGATAAGCATAATATAGACAAGTGTCCCAAAAATTATAAGTGCAAATCCTGCGGACGACTATCGCACCATACCTTGTTGTGTTTTAATAATCCTAGTGATCCTCAATACTCCCCTGCGAACCAACGTAATGACTCTTATCGCGCTCTGACTCCGCGCATGGGCGGAGGTGTTTATTCGGACAGCGATCGTTTGGGCGTTAATTATTTCACCTCCAATAATTATGAAAACACCCCCCGATATTCAACTGGGCGATCACCCCCTAGAGATACGTCCCCACATATGCGTCGCGGGTCACCCCCTAGAGAGACGTCCCCACATGTGCGTCGCCAATCACCCCCTAGAAACACCTCCCGGTTTGAGACACGGTCACCTCCTCGCGCATATAATGAAGCAGCGCGTGGCACGCGGTCTTCTCCCCCCCGTGATATTGCCGGTTCCCGTCAACGTAATGCTTGACTAGAGATAGATAGCCTTTCCTTCCCTACGTTCTTCACCCATAGCCTTCCTAATCTTGTCCTCCTACCTACTGCGGTTATCCTTATACAAACGTCGTCCGGACATGACATTGAAGCTCGTGCCCTTTGTGATACCGGTGCCCAGGGTTGTCTCATTACTAGTGATTTATCCTCGCGTCTGAACTTACCTTTATCCCCCTCTGTTGCCCTCGTTCGAGGTGTGGGTAACGTTGAATCTGCTCGAGCCCGCGGAACTGTGTCCCTTACCTTTAAATCTCGATATAATACCTACTCGTGTTTGTCGACTGAAGCCCTGGTTATTGATGTCATTGCCGGCCTTCATCCTGAAATCCAATTGCCTACTAATGTGTTCCCCCCTTCCTTACGTCTAGCGGACCCTACCTTTTATAAACCTGGACCTATAGATACCTTATTAGGTGCTGATGTTTGCGGTACCATATTTGGTACCGACAAGATTGAAATACAACCCTGTGGCCTTACGGCGTTTTCCTCAATGTTTGGATATTTAATTCTTGGACCTGTCTCCGGCGTCCCAGCAGTCGAAACCGGCCCCCTTGCAACTGTTTCCCTATCCCAAGTAGTAGAAAGGTTCTGGAAATTGGAAGAACCCTCCGAAACCCTAAAAGGAAACCCCCGCGATGTAGAATGTGAGCTCATTTTTAAATCTACTACTACCTGTGATGACTCAGGTCGTTTCATAACTCGCCTTCCTTTACTGTCAGACCGACCTTCCCTTGGTGATTCCCGTGTAACGGCTGAGAGGACATTCCTAAGCCTTGAGAAACGTATGATACGTAATCCCGAATTTCGTGAAAAATATATAGCTTTCATGCGAGAGTATATTGAGTTAAACACATGTCTCCCTTGTCATGTTATACCCAGACCCTAGCCCTAGAGCTTTATTATATCCCGCACCACGGTGTCTTTAAGACTTCTGGTGATGTTTCGAAAATCCGTGTAGTGTTTTAATGGATCTTCCCCCTCCTCCAGTCGTGTTTCCCTGAACCAGTGCCTCCATGCAGGTCCTAAACTACAAAGTGATATTTCTCTTATTCTATTAAACTTTCGGCGGCACTCTGTAGTATTTGTGACAGAAATTCGCATGATGTTCAGAATGTCTTGGATCCATCCTGAGGATCGCAGATACCAGTTAATCCTTTGGCGCGAGTCCCCCTCCGAACCCCTCCTTACTTACGAGCTAAACACTAACACATACGGCCTTCGTTCAAGTCCTTACATTGCCATAAGAGTATATACTCCATGAGCTGTCTGAACGAGAGCGTCATAGATTCCCCTAGCGGCTGAAGTCCTAATTAATGATCTGTACGTAGATGATTGCCTTTCTGGTGCCCCAGACCTGAAATCAGCTCGTGAATTAAAGTCCCAACTTGAAGGTATAATGGCGGCAGGTGGTTATGAGCTTCGAAAATGGACCTCTAATTGCCCGGACCTTTTGGACAACCTACCTAGTGAACATTTGCAAAATCCCCATCAATTTACTGATGCAGAGAATCCCCAAGTTGTCCTTGTATTGGGTGTGCAGTACAATCCCGTGAATGATTCCTTTACCTATAAATCTGCCTTTGTACCTGAAAAGTGTGTTACTAAACGTACTGTGTTGTCCCTTATTGCGCGTACCTATGATCCCTGTGGTTGGGTCTCCCCCGTTGTGTTTAAGGCCAAGGTCTTTATTCAGAAACTTTGGTTATCAGGCCTAGGATGGGATGACCCCCTACCACCTGACTTGTTACAAGAATGTAGTTTCTTTCTTAATGACTTGACTAATATAAATTTGGTCTCCATCCTTCGTCATGTATTGCTGGCAGTTTCATATTCCTTGCACGGTTTTTCCGACGCCTCTGTTGCTGGCTATGCAGCGGTAGTGTACCTTAGATCTGAGGATTCCCTTGGCAATGGCTCCGTCCACCTCCTGATGTCGAAAACAAAAGTTGCCCCTGTCCGGACTCGTCTTAAAATTCCCAAATTGGAATTGATGGGAGCTGTGCTCCTTACCAAATTAATGCAGCACATCGCCCTCTGCTTTCAGAAGTCAAATGTGCTGGATTCTATTCATAGTTGGACGGATAGCCAAATTGTTGTTGCTTGGATAAATACCTCTCCGCATCCGCCAAACTTTCGAAGCCAACAAAGTTTCTCAAATAATTATTGCAGAGATTCAATCGACCTGGCACCACGTGCCTGGAGACCAAAACCCTGCTGACTGTGCCTCTAGAGGACTCTCAGTCACGTCTTTAGTTGATCATTCCTTGTGGTGCCCCCCCCCTCTGGCTAACTTTACCCCCTACACAATGGCGTGTTGATACTGAAACCTTACCTCATGACCTACCCGGAATCCGTTCCTTGTTGGTTGTTACTGACCCCTCTCCTCCTGACCCCTCTTTCCTTTTGGACCGTTTTAGTTCTTACCAAAAACTTATAGGTGTTGTCGGCTTTATGTTAAGATTTCGTCATAATGCTAAAAATCCTGATTCTCGTCGTACAGATCCTTCCCTTACTGCCATTGAACGAAATGAAGCTCTACTGTTTTTAATAAAAATTGTTCAAAGTGTTGCCTTCCCTGAGATTAAGTCCTTGCGGTCTAAACAGCCTGTTCGTTCAGCCCTAAGACGCCTGAGTCCCTTCATTGATGAGAACTCCCTAATTAGAGTCGGAGGTCGTTTGCGACACTCAGACTTACCCTATGACGCTTGTCATCATTATCTCTTACCTAAAGACGGTTTCTTTGTTCGCCTCCTTATTCGTCACTTTCATGTGGAAAACCCACACGCTGGTCCTAATGCTTTACAAGCTATCCTTGCTAGAGAGTTTTGGATCTTATCAGCCCGTCGTATAATTAGACATATAATTTACAAATGTTTACCTTGTTACCGTATGAATCCTAAAACTTCCGCCCCTCCCATGGGTGATCTCCCTCGAGACCGTGTAATTAAAGCTCGTCCTTTCCAGGGAGTCGGAACCGACTTTGCTGGTCCCTTTTACACCCGGTCAGTCTTATCGAAATAAGAAAATTGTGAAATCTTACCTTTGTGTTTTCGTGTGTTTAGCTACAAAGGCGGTTCACCTTGAGGTAGTGTCTGACCTTACCACTGATGCCTTCATAGCGGCTTTGTCCCGATTCATGTCCCGTCGCGGCCTTCCTACCCTTATTAGATCAGACAACGGCAAAAATTACGTCGGTACTAATCACCGTCTACGCGAGGTCTATAAATTCCTAAATGACAATCAGATCTCCTTAGGACATGCAATGTCTAAGCGCGGTATTACCTGGATTTTTGATCCCCCTGCTAGCCCTCACTGGGGCGGCCTATTTGAAGCAGCCGTGAAGTCGGCCAAGACTCATTTAAAACGTGTTATTGGTGAAACTCCCTTACCTTTGAGGAGCTCGCGACAGTGTTTACGAAAATTGAAGCGGTTTTATAAACTCGCGACCCTTGTACCCCATGTCCTTTGATGATCCTAATGATATTGAAGTCTCCAAGTTGAATCGGTTTCAACTTATCCAACAAATTACCCAGCATTTCTGGAAGCGGTGGCATTCCGAATACTTATCGACCTTACAGTCCCGCCAGAAGTGGACTGACCCTTGTAGAGTCCCTGCGGTAGATGAACTCGTCCTTATTAAAGAAGAAAACTTGCATCCTCTTCAGTGGCGACGTGGCCGCATTCTTAAAGTATATCCCGGTGACGATAATGTTATTCGAGTAGTTGATGTGCAAACCCCTATTGGACTTTTAACCCGGTCCTTATCAAAATTAGTGCGGCTCCCTTTAGATTAGTGCCTATCCCTGAGACTTATCCCTTAATCGTAAACATTCCATGTTTAGGGCGGAGGCAATGTTTAGGCCGCGCCAACCGATACCGATACAGCCTTTGGTTCTTTCCGTCGCGGCTACCACCGTGGTACCAATAGGTACCGTGTCACGGCGCGGCGCGGCGCACAATTATTGCCCATCACTATTTGCCACATTTCAAGATAGCTAGCTATAGTTTACTTGCCTACGCTGCGTATTGGGCGACAAGTACGATATGCGCGCTCTAAAGTTATGTATACTCTAAGGCAGACAGACATACAGACAAAATTATAAAAACTGTAATTTTGGGTTCTGTTGCTCATAATAAAAAAGATTTTCAAAAATATGTTCGTATACTTAGTAATGGTCTCGTTACAGATTTATTATCAGTATAGATACTTAACTACTTTACCCGTTCAAGTTATCGTCCAATTAATTGTAGCACAGGATCCTAATAATATTATAAATGCGAAAGTTTGTAATGAGTAGTACGCACGGCGCGGTCATAAGTTTATTGTATCATGAGTCGAGTGCACATTGGATAGATACACTTGAACATGTGGCTACCCTACAACAAGAGCACGCTGCAGGATGCGGGCCGGGTACCAGCGTCGGGAAGGCCGGCCGTAGACTCGCAGTCATGCAAAAGTACAGGTTTATCCTGTCACAAGGGACACGATGACGATATTCGCTAGATAGGGTAGATTAGGTTATTGTTGTTGTTCGCGCTTGCTTGTGGTGGCGTGGCGTGGCGTGACGTGCGCGTGTGTGCAGGACGTGGAGTGGGCGTGCGGCGCCGTGGCGCGGCTGCGCGACCAGGCGGCCACGCTGTGCGTCAACGAGCGCTGCTCCGAGCTGTTCGCCGGCCAGCAGTCGCTGGGCGGCTCGCGCAAGTCCGGCACCGGCGCCAAGGTAGCGCTTCACACTCTACTTTTAGCATTTTAGAAGCGTGCCGGACGTACTGCGGTACGTTTCACATTACTCCTCATTTTTATTTATTTATTTGTATCACTTTACTGATCAATATGTCGCAGTGGAATTACATAACGGCTAGGCATTTTACAAAACGGAGTAGTTTTGTATTGCGGCGTTTTTTTAAGATTAGGTGACTCTGTGAAACGAAAATGAATGCGGATGCTTGACAAGCATGCTTGTCGGTGCGCAAGCCTAGCCAAGCATGCTCGTCAAGCACGTAGATGCTTGTAGAGTAATTTTGACCGTCTAGGGACACCTTTAGTAGGCGTTTGTGTTGAATGTGGGGTGTGGTTGCAGGTGGGGTCGATCTCGTGCCTGCTGCAGTACTGCAGCGAGCGCTCGCTGCGCGAGGCGCGCGCGCCGCCCCCGCGGGACGTCACCTACAAGTACATGAACGAGTGCTCGCCGCCGCCGTCGCCCTCCTGTGGGTAGCCGCCGCCCCAGGAGGGTAGCCGCCGTCCCCGGCGGGTAGCCGCCGCCTCCGGCGGGTAGCCGCCGCCCCGTCTCCTGCGGGTAGCCGCCGCCCCCGGAGGGTAGCCGCCGCCCCCGGCGGGTAGCCGCCGCCCTCTTGCGGGTAGCCGCCGCCCCCCTCCTGCGGGTAGCCGCCGCCCCCGGAGGGTAGCCGCCGCCCCCGGCGGGTAGCCGCCGCCCTCCTGCGGGTAGCCGCCGCCCCCCTCCTGCGGGTAGCCGCCGCCCCCGGAGGGTAGCCGCCGCCCTCCTGCGGGTAGCCGCCGCCCCCGGCGGGTAGCCGCCGCCCCCGGAGGGTAGCCGCCGCCCCCGGCGGGTAGCCGCCGCCCTCCTGCGAGTAGCCGCCGCCCCCGGCGGGTAGCCGCCGCCCTCCTGCGGGTAGCCGCCGCCCCCCTCCTGCGGGTAGCCGCCGCCCCCGGCGGGTAGCCGCCGCCCCCGGAGGGTAGCCGCCGCCCCCGGCGGGTAGCCGCCGCCCTCCTGCGGGTAGCCGCCGCCCCCGGCGGGTAGCCGCCGCCCTCCTGCGGGTAGCCGCAGCCGCCATACTGCGCCGTATTCCTGATACTTTGCTTTTGGTCAACATTCCAAGAAAACCGCGCCGTTGTTAGTTTTACATGAAAATCACGGGCGCATGAGAGGCCTTCTTTTTGATTATATTTTGCTTTATTCGATTGTGATTTTAGTCATTATGTAACGAGGTAACTATTATGGTGAAATAGTTTGTGAGGTTTGTAAATAAAACGACACGTTTCGATTTGTCTTATTTTTATTGCCATCGTAGCATCAATACATCTAACGATGTGGATATAATTATATAAGGTAGCACGCACCGCATTGACTGAGCTCCGCCCGCCGACGTTTGTACCCGGTGGAGGACATCGCTCCGTCGCACACATACACACAGTGCGCCGCGAGCGCGCGCTCCAACCTAACGTCATTCAGTGGCGGCACCGGTCCGCGCGCGCCGGCACCGGTCCGCGCGCGCCGGCGCCGGTCCGCGCGCGCCGGCACCGGTCCGCGCGCGCCGGCGCCGGTCCGCGCGCGCCGGCACCGGCCCGCGCGGCGCCCTTATAAATAAATTCATTACTTTCAAGAGAGAAACGGAAGTCGCGTCATCGTGCGCTATCTCGCCCGCTCGCCGCGCCGACTCGCGTCTCGCCGACTTCATAATAAAATACAAAAAAAATATACATTGCACTACGATACTAATAATAAAATGTCATAATATGCATAAAATATAACTAGGCATTGGCAAGGGTCGGCCGGGCGGCCGCTACTCCTACAAAATAATAATATGACACTCTTACAGCGTGTCCGACGCGACGGCTAACTGCTGCTACACTAACCTAACTGCGGGGCGCGGGGCGCGGGGCGCGGGGGGCGGCGCGGAGCGACTACACAATCGACCATCACTGAGTCCGGTGAATATTGCATCCGCCCCGCGCCCCGCGCCCCGCACCCCGCGCCCCGCGCCCGTCTCGCCTCCGAACAGACAAGGCTAAATACATTGATACAGACACGTGAAACAAAACAATACTCGCTAGCACGCACCGAGGCGCGTGTCGGTAGGTGCCTACCGAGGCGCGTGTCGGTAGGTGCCTACCGAGGCGCGTGTCGGTAGGTGCCTACCGAGGCGCGTGTCGGTAGGTGCCTACCGAGGCGCGTGTCGGTAGGTGCCTACCGAGGCGCGTGTCGGTAGGTGCCTACCGAGGCGCGTGTCGGTAGGTGCCTACCGAGGCGCGTGTCGGTAGGTGCCTACCGAGGCGCGTGTCGGTAGGTGCCTACCGAGGCGCGTGTCGGTAGGTGCCTACCGAGGCGCGTGTCGGTAGGTGCCTACCGAGGCGCACTCGAACCGAATACATTACTACCGACACGAGGTCGCGGAATACATTGCAAATATCTTTATATAAATCGTCTAATTCAGTACGAACGTGTAAATTGCATACAAAAGTGACCGTAAAAAAATCAGTACAAAATTTAGGAATGACTTTTTGGAATGGAGTATATATTATGTTAAGTTTGTCTTTCACCAGGCTACCAAGCACGCGCGGGCCGCTCGCACGCGCGGGCCGCTCGCACGCGCGGGCCGCTCGCACGCGCGGGCCGCTCGCACGCGCGGGCCGCTCGCACGCGCGGGCCGCTCGCACGCGCGGGCCGCTCGCACGCGCGGGCCGCTCGCACGCGCGGGCCGCCCGCACGCGCGGCCGTGACTTCACCTACGTTAAATGCTTCAAAATGTATGACAACGTTAGGATCGTTATAATGACCGGTAAATCAGTCGAGCTTCGTTACGCACCGACATTTGGACGTAAGCGCCTAAGATATGACTCGGTTTCTTAATCTACAATAATAAATAGACGAAGCACTTGAGCAGTTATTTCATAGTATGTCGCGTCTCACGGACATGGCAGTGCACTCTAGGCATTCATCGTCACGCGTCCCTGCTTACTTGTTACTTCATTATTAATAATTTCACAGTATCGTCTCGAGCGCCGCTTCTATGTGCGAACAGAGCGCGCAGGTGGCCGGACCGCGCCGGTGGCCGGACCGCGACGGCGGCCGGACCGCGCCGGCGGCCGGACCGCGCCGGCGGCCGGACCGCGCCGGCGGCCGGACCGCGCCGGCGGCCGGACCGCGCCGGCGGCCGGACCGCGCCGGCGGCCGGACCGCGCCGGTGGCCGGACCGCGACGGTGGCCGGACCGCGCCGGCGGCCGGACCGCGCCGGCGGCCGGACCGCGCCGGCGGCCGGACCGCGCCGGTGGCCGGACCGCGACGGTGGCCGGACCGCGCCGGCGGCCGGACCGCGCCGGCGGCCGGACCGCGCCGGCGGCCGGCCCGCGCACGGGCGCCGTCGCCGTCTCGCTCGCGCGTCTCCCGCTCGCCGCTCGATGGAACTGAAAAAACGAGAAATAACTCATTAAAACACATCATTCTAGCAATCGAGCGATAAACTAAACTATTCGCGCTGAGCCAAGTTATATTTTATGTAAGATTTTGCAGTGCGTTAATTTGGTTAACAAGACGTTGTTTTATTCGCTTCTCTGTGTATTATATTATATAAAACTGGAAGACCACTCACTGACTGACTGACTGACTGACTGACTGACATATTGACAGAATTGATCTCCCACTTGCCGTTATGGTGGGGGGTAGTGTTTGGTACCGTTGGATAGAGGATGTTTTGAAACCAACCAGAAAAATCCGAAAACCATGGAAAGGTTTCTCCGAGATGGAACTGCTCAGGGGATCTCGGAAACTATAAATCGGATGGGGGTACCGCTTGAACTAAATATGCCCCAAACCTTGGGCCATTTTTGAAAATTTGAAAAAAAAGATGGCTGCCATACAAAAAAACATGGCCGCCATACAAAATAAAAATGTAAATAACTTTTGAATGGTTAGAGATAGGTATAGGGTGCTCGACCAAATGTCATAGAGGGCGATGGGGGAAATTTGGAAAAGTTGGAAAAATTAAAAAAAAAGAAAAAAAAATGGCGGCCATTTTGAAAGTTGCTCCGATCCGACTGAAATTTTGCATCGGGGGGTTTTCTAGGTCGTAGATTACGATTATGGAAAAAAAAATTGGATTCCGCCATTTTTCAAGATGGCCGCCATACAAGAGTTATTTTTCCGGACAAATAAGCCAAACAAAACTTTTGAACCGTAGTCGATAGGAAGCGTCTATAAAAAAAAAGCAACACCCCCCCACGCGAGCTGCTTTAGCAGCTCGCGCACGCCACAAAATCACTTGGATTCCGCCATTTTTCAAGATGGCCGCCATACAAAAGTCTTTTTTTCAGAATAACTGAACTTAAATAACTTTAGAACCGTAATCGATAGGGAGCTTTTATAAAAAAAGCAACACCCCCCCACGCGAGCTGCTTTAGCAGCTCGCGCACGCCATACAATCACTTGAAATCCAGCTTTTTTTCAAGATGGCCGCCATACAAAAGTTTGATTTCAAAACAAAAAGGGTAAACAAAACTTTAGAACCGTAATCGATAGGAAGCTTTTAAAAAAAAACAGCAGCCACCCCCCCACGCGAGCTGCTTTAGCAGCTCGCGCACGCGGCGAAATACTAGTTATATTATATAAAAGTGAAAGACCACTCACTGACTGACTGACTGACTGACTGACTGACTGACTGACTGACATATTGACAGAATTGATCTCCGACTTGCCGTTATGGTGGGGGGGAGTGTTTGGTACGGTTGTATAGAGGGTGTTTTGAAACCAACCAGAAAAATCCGAAATCACCAGAAAGTGGTTTCCTCGATGGAACTGCTCAGGGGATCTCGGAAACTATAAATCGGATGGGGGTACCGCTTGAACTAAATATGCCCCAAACCTTGGGCCAATTTTGAAAATTTGAAAAAAAAGATGGCCGCCATACAAAAAAACATGGCCGCCATACAAAATAAAAATGTAAATAACTTTTGAATGGTTAGAGATAGGTATAGGGTGCTCGACCAAATGTCATAGAAGGCGATGGGGGAAATTTGAAAAAGTTGGAAAAATTAAAAAAAAAGAAAAAAAAATGGCGGCCATTTTGAAAGTTGCTCCGATCCGACTGAAATTTTGCATAGGGGGGTTTTCTGGGACGTAGATTATGATTATGAAAAAAAATTTTGGATTCCGCCATTTTTCAAGATGGCTGCCATACAAACGTTTTTTTTCATGACAAAATAGGTGAAAATAATATGCAAATAACTTTTAAACGGTTACAGATAGGTAAAGGGTGCTCGACCAAATATCATAGGGGACCATAGGGAAAATTTGGAAAAGTTGGAAAAATTAAAAAAAATGAAAGAAAAATGGCGGCCATTTTGAAAAATGCTCCGATTCGACTGAAATTTTGAATCGGGGGGTTTTTGGGGTCGTATATTACGATTATGAAAAAATAATTTGGATTCCGCCATTTTTCAAGATGGCCGCCATACAAAAGATTTTTTTCCAAACAAAGAGAATAACTTTAAAACCGTAATCGATAGGGAGCTTCTATAAAAAAAAAGTAACAACCCCCCACGCGAGCTGCTTTAGCAGCTCGCGCACGCCACAAAATCACTTGGATTGCGCAATTTTTCAATATGGCCGCCATACAAAAGTTTGTGTTTAGAACATAAAGGCTTAGATAACTTTAGAACCGTAATCGATAGGAAGTTTCTATAAAAAAAAATAACACCACCACCACGCGAGCTGCTTTAGCAGCTCGCGCACGCGGCGAAATACTAGTATAATATAAAACTGGAAGACCACTCACTGACTGACTGACTGACTGACATATTGACAGAATTGATCTCCGACTTGCCGTTATGGTGGGGGGTAGTGTTTGGTACCGTTGGATAGAGGATGTTTTGAAACCAACCAGAAAAATCCGAAATCCATGGAAAGGTGTCTCCGAGATGGAACTGCTCAAGGGATCTCGGAAACTATAAATCGGATGGGGGTACCGCTTGAACTAAATATGCCCCAAAACCTGGGCCATTTTTGAAAATTTGAAAAAAAAGATGGCCGCCATACAAAAAAACATGGCCGCCATACAAAATAAAAATGCAAATAACTTTTAAACGGTAAGAGATAGATATAAAGTGCTCGACCAAATGTCATAGAAGACGATGGGGGAAATTTGGAAAAGTTGGAAAAATTTAAAAAAAAGAAAAAAAAATGGCGGCCATTTTGAAAGTTGCTCCGATCCGACTGAAATTTTGCATCGGGGGGTTTTCTGGGTCGAAGATTACAATTATGAAAAAAAATTTTGGATTCCGCCATTTTTCAAGATGGCTGCCATACAAAAGTTTTTTTTCCGGAAAAATAAGCCAAACAAAACTTTTGAACCGTAGTCGATAGGAAGCGTCTATAAAAAAAAAGCAACACCCCCCACGCGAGCTGCTTTAGCAGCTCGCGCACGCCACAAAATCACTTGGATTTCGCCATTTTTCAAGATGGCCGCCATACAAAAGTCTTTTTTTCAGAACAACTGAACTTAAATAACTTTAGAACCGTAATCGATAGGGAGCTTTTATAAAAAAAAGCAAAACCCCCCCACGCCACACAATCACTTGAAATCCAGCTTTTTTTCAATATGGCCGCCATACAAAAGTTTGATTTCAAAACAAAGAGGGTAAACAAAACTTTAGAACCGTAATCGATAGGAAGCTTTTAAAAAAAAACAGCAGCCACCCCCCCACGCGAGCTGCTTTAGCAGCTCGCGCACGCGGCGAAATACTAGTTCTATTATATAAAACTGAAAGACCACTGACTGACTGACTGACATATAATTGACAGAAATAGAAGTGGTACTTGCCGATATGGTGGGGGGGAGTGTTTGGTACCGTTGGATAGAGGGTGTTTTGAAACCAACCGGAAAAATCCGAAATCCATGGAAAGGTGTCTCCGAGATGGAACTGCTCAAGGGATCTCGGAAACTATAAATCGGATGGGGATACCGCTTGAACTAAATATGCCCCAAAACCTGGGCCATTTTTGAAAATTTGAAAAAAAAGATGGCCGCCATACAAAAAAACATGGCCGCCATACAAAATAAAAATGCAAATAACTTTTAAACGGTAAGAGATAGATATAGAGTGCTCGACCAAATGTCATAGAGGACGATAGGGGAAATTTGGAAAAGTTGGAAAAATTAAAAAAAATTAAAAAAAAATGGCGGCCATTTTGAAACTTGCTCCGATTCGACTGAAATTTTGCATCGGGGGGTTTTCTGGGTCGAAGATTACAATTATGAAAAAAAATTTTGGATTCCGCCATTTTTCAAGATGGCTGCCATACAAAAGTTTTTTTTCCGGAAAAATAAGCCAAACAAAACTTTTGAACCGTAGTCGATAGGAAGCGTCTATAAAAAAAAGCAACACCCCCCCACGCGAGCTGCTTTAGCAGCTCGCGCACGCCACAAAATCACTTGGATTCCGCCATTTTTCAAGATGGCCGCCATACAAAAGTCTTTTTTTCAGAACAACTGAACTTAAATAACTTTAGAACCGTAATCGATAGGGAGCTTTTATAAAAAAAGCAAAACCCCCCCACGCGAGCTGCTTTAGCAGCTCGCGCACGCCACACAATCACTTGAAATCCAGCTTTTTTTCAATATGGCCGCCATACAAAAGTTTGATTTCAAAACAAAAAGGGTAAACAAAACTTTAGAACCGTAATCGATAGGAAGCTTTTAAAAAAAAACAGCAGCCACCCCCCCACGCGAGCTGCTTTAGCAGCTCGCGCACGCGGCGAAATACTAGTTTACTTATATATTTCTTCCTACCATGTGAATGTATAGTACCTACGTATATACGAGAATAGTTTAAAACTAAGTAAGTATAGCATAAGTAGAGTTATTTGTATGGGCGACGGCAGCGGGTGCGCCTTGAACAGACTTTCTCTTCATGGTGCGACACGTTGACTGGCGTCCCTCAAGGTGGCGTACTGTCTCCGCTTCTCTTTGCTATATTCATCAATTCAATATCTCAACAATTAACTTCTTCCTACCACCTTTATGCAGATGATCTCCAAATTTACTCTCAATCTCCTCTTATTAATTTACCTGATACTATTGCCACTATCAATAATGACTTAAAACTTATAACGGAGAGGAGCGCCGCTTTTGTCCTGAAAGTGAACCCAGCTAAAACACAAGTCATTATTTTCGGTAGCTCGCGAATGATATCTAGAATTAATTGGGTGAATCTCCCGCCTGTTGTGTTTGATAGAATCACGGTTCCTTACAGTACATCAGTAAAAAGCCTTGGCGTCATAATGAATCGGCATCTATCGTGGAGTCCTCATCTCGAAGCTCTAAGTTGTAAAATGTTTGCTTCAGCTGGTTCCCTTCGACGCCTTCGAAACTTTTTGCCTACAGCTACTAAAATTGCGCTTGCACAATCTCTTTAACTTCCTATCCTTGATTATGCTGACGCCTGCTATCTCGATCTCACCGAGGACCAATTAAATAAGCTTGAGCGACTCCACAATTTCTGTATCAGATTCATATTTGGCTTGCGCAAATATGATCATGTCTCTAGTTTTCGTGACAAACTCAAATGGCTTCCAATACGCCTTCGTCGGAATACTCATAATTCTTCTCTTCTTTACAATGTTTTGTTCAACCCCTCTTCCCCGTGCTATCTTAAGGAACGTTTTCAATTCCTTCATAGTACCAATACTCTTAATCTTAGGTCGTCAGAAAATCTATTAATTAAGACTCCCCAGCATGATACCACTGTTTATGGTAAGTCGTTCACCGTTCAAGCGGTGCGATTGTGGAACTCTCTTCCCATAGAAATTAGACAAGCAAAGACGCTTCAAATATTTAAGCTTCGTGTGAAAAACTTTTACCTGTCATCATGAAAGTCTGCTGTTTTTATGTATTTATATATTTAATATACATATATTATGTACATGTGTTGCGTATATATTGTAATTATATAATATGTATGACGGCGCGTTTGTTTTGATATTGAATGAATGGTTTAATTCAGTCTTATTTTTCAACTGTTTCGTTTACATAATTTGAGATTTTATTTAATTTTACATTACTGTTACTCTGAGATTGAAATTTGATTATTTGACATAGTAAGATGGTAATCTGTTGATTTAATAGACACTCATTTGACTATTTCCAACCAGAGAGAACGCAGTCGTTCGAGTGGGGTTGCGAGCGGCGCCAACGATTAGTGGTGGGAGAAGGCTTGGAGGCGCGTGCGCGCTAGTAGGACTCAGTCTGTGAACAGTTGTGGCGTTGTGCGCACGCTCGCAAATCCACTATCTCTGTGTTGTTTTATGATATTGAGATACGTAATGAAATGAAGTTTTTATAATAGTGTAGTGAATATTACTTAGTGAAGTCTTGTGAAATTACAATACATAATTTGTTAAAATAAATACGGCGTTCGTATTTCATACTCGATTTCCCACATCTTGACACCCATGATGACGAGTGAACGTGATGGAGAGCTCGGCGATCCGACATCAGAAGTCGGGACTGAACCAGATACAGAAAATTCTCCAATGTCTACACGCCTGACTATTGTTATTTGGTGCTTCCGAAGGATGGTGCAATAAAGTCGAATGTTTGCCTAACGGAAAGAACAGTAAGGGGGAAAAACCTAATTATTCTATTGTGTAAATGTAAAGCATTGAAAGGTTCTGTCGTAACTTGGTTTGCCCAAAAATTCTTATTTAGATACGACTTGGCCTAACATAAAGAACATTTTCTTGGCCCTGTTTGGTATAGTTAAAACACCTGCAGCAACTGTTTAAAAGGTTTTAAATGACCACCCGAAAGATGGAGAAACCTATCTTTGGAGTGTGGAATAAATTGTTATTAGCGTTGCACTAACTCACACTGGCTTGTACGACTGATATACAAAAGTGAGTTACACTGCAGCAACAACTTGTACGTTGTGTGCGCCTAGTGTTGGCCACTTACTGATGAGCATACAGCGATATACCGCGTCTTTTTCCGTAAAGCTCTTTGGAACTTATGTGCTCTTATTTTCTGCAATGATCAGGTCGTATCAACTTTTTTTTAAAATATTTTTAAACAAATAGTGACTACTTATTACAAAGCCGTTGTGTCAAATTGTGTTTTTAGTTTAAAAAATCTTGTTTAAACGCCCAAAAAGCAGCTTGCTACTCTCTGCCAGAACTTACTCAGTAAGTGAGGCTAAGAAACCACGTTTGCTACCGCGTACATGTAATAACTAAGGTAAGATTAGGCACTTTTATAAAGATTATAAAAAAAAAATTACCAAAGATAATAACGATACTTCTCAACATGAGCCAACAGGACCAAATACATCATCACATCGACGTAAGGATTTGGCGAGACAAAGAGTATTATCCGTTTCCGATCCGGTGAACTAGATCACGTGGCGCTGAGATGTCCGAAGTAAATGAAGCCTGATGACCAAGCGACGCCGACGTGTGGTTATCTGCTCCACGAGGCCTACCATTTAGTATCTTTACTTTATGGTTTTTATTTTACTTTTGACATTGATGCTGAATGCTCTGTTGCTTAGGAACACAGATTATTTTACGATTGAGTTACGTTAATGGGAATTGGCAAGGAAAGTTTACAGTGTAATTTACAGATATTTACTACCGTTGTTATTTAAAACTATTCTGTCGTGTTATTTTTCCATGCAGTTCTTGATGTCGTTCTGACTAATGATACCCTAATGAGGAAGGATTTAAATCCACGTTAACCTTCTTTCAAAATCTCATCACAAGAACTACTTAGTTGTTAATAAGTCGAATAATTGTGAAAATTGACGAAGGACAAAGTAAAAGTACGCTATATAACAGTAGTACGTTATAGACACCGATATTCCTGCTAATTATTAGAAAATACTTGAAAATTATTCTGATAACTTTGTCGAAGACCAATAATCGAAATGCGACGACCTTATAACTGGAGCTTTACACGAGAAGTGGTTTGAAATAAAAAAAAATCGCTTTATTGCTAAAAGTCATTCGCAAGAGCTGTTCTTCGTTCGTTAGACCTGTATTCTTTGTAAAAAAGAGGATGTTACGGACCGTCTTACCGTTGAAAAAAAGGGAAGTTACTTATGGATGCGTTGTGACCTTGTATAGCCTAGTACCATATAACCACGTTGTATAGCTTACAAATACGCCATTTGCAGTGTGTTACATTGGATATATTATTCCAATGAAACTACTGAAGGAGTAATAAGTAAGCCATTTATTTATTAGAACTTTAATAATGATTATTAATTAGTTGCAGCACCACTCGGAACGTTGTTGTGCAGGAATCTCAACGGTATTGCACTACGCTCGTCACCCTGAGAGAGTGGCTCTTAAGTCTCATAACATATAAAGCCCAGTAATTTTCCGCACTGCTTCTTGGTGGTGGAATGGCTCGCGGAGCGGGGGCACCAACCCAGACGGCGATACTAGTGACCAACCACCTAGTAAAAGGTTTCTCTTTCAATTTACAAAAATGCCTATTTTAAAAAAAGCCTTAGTTATCAAGTTTCAGCTGGACAAATAAGATCAAATGTTCAAAGGTCAATGCGCACAAAGTAGGCTGACCTCGTCATTTTATTGGCTGTACGTATGTTAGACATGTATATGTTTTATAGTATGTATAGACAATATAGATGTATTTATGTATAAATGTATCTATATATATTTGTATATCTATATCATATTTTAACCATTTTAGTTTAAAATCATTTTCTACTTATTATCTACTGCACACTATCCTCTTTTAAGTGTTGTTTTCCTTACCCTATGGTTGTCTGGAAGAGATCGCTGCTTAGCGATAAGACCGCCAATTGTGCTTATTGATTATGTGTTACCAACTGTAATTCTGTTTTCTTTTTTAAGTGCAATAAAGTGTTATCTATCTATCTATCTAAGTATAGTGTTGTCATTATTTCTGCCCAATAAAGAATCTATTTATGGTATTGTCTAGTTCGAGGAGGTCACATCGCGATAACGCCGCCGCAGGGCCGCGCGTCCCCGCCCTCGTCCGCGCCGCAGGGCCGCGCGTCCCCGCCCTCGTCCGCGCCGCAGGGCCGCGCGTCCCCGCCCTCGTCCGCGCCGCAGGGCCGCGCGTCCCCGCCCTCGTCCGCGCCGCCCGCGCCCCGCGTCTCACGTACCGTGTGACTAGAAGAGCAGGTCGGTGGCGAGCGTGCGCGCGTCGCTCCACGAGCGTGCCGCGTCCGCGCCGCAGGGCCGCACGTCCCCGCCCTCGTCCGCGCCGTAGGGCCGCGCGTCCCCGCCCTCGTCCGCGCCGCAGGGCCGCGCGTCCCCGCCCTCGTCCGCGCCGCCCGCGCCCCGCGCCGCACGTACCGTGTGACTAGAAGAGCAGGTCGGTGGCGAGCGTGCGCGCGTCGCTCCACGAGCGTGCCGCGTCCGCGCCGCAGGGCCGCACGTCCCCGCCCTCGTCCGCGCCGTAGGGCCGCGCGTCCCCGCCCTCGTCCGCGCCGCAGGGCCGCGCGTCCCCGCCCTCGTCCGCGCCGCCCGCGCCCCGCGCCGCACGTACCGTGTGACTAGAAGAGCAGGTCGGTGGCGAGCGTGCGCGCGTCGCTCCACGAGCGCGCCGCGTCCGCGCCGCAGGGCCGCGCGTCCCCGCCCTCGTCCGCGCCGCAGGGCCGCGCGTCCCCGCCCTCGTCCGCGCCGCAGGGCCGCGCGTCCCCGCCCTCGTCCGCGCCGCAGGGCCGCGCGTCCCCGCCCTCGTCCGCGCCGCCCGCGCCCCGCGCCGCACGTACCGTGTGACTAGAAGAGCAGGTCGGTGGCGAGCGTGCGCGCGTCGCTCCACGAGCGCGCCGCGTCCGCGCCGCAGGGCCGCGCGTCCCCGCCCTCGTCCGCGCCGCAGGGCCGCGCGTCCCCGCCCTCGTCCGCGCCGCAGGGCCGCGCGTCCCCGCCCTCGTCCGCGCCGCAGGGCCGCGCGTCCCCGCCCTCGTCCGCGCCGCAGGGCCGCGCGTCCCCGCCCTCGTCCGCGCCGCAGGGCCGCGCGTCCCCGCCCTCGTCCGCGCCGCAGGGCCGCGCGTCCCCGCCCTCGTCCGCGCCGCCCGCGCCCCGCGCCGCACGTACCGTGTGACTAGAAGAGCAGGTCGGTGGCGAGCGTGCGCGCGTCGCTCCACGAGCGCGCCGCGTCCGCGCCGCAGGGCCGCGCGTCCCCGCCCTCGTCCGCGCCGCCCGCGCCCCGCGCCTCGCCGCCCTCGTCCGCGCCGCTCTCGCACTCCGCACCTGGATATACGAATACAAAATATCAAATGCGGTACAATAATATACACGGTGAATTTTTGAGCAGAACGTGTATCGCTAGAGAGCATAGAAAATAGAGATAAGTAGTGGGGTAAGAGTGTGTGTGTGTGTAAGGGTGAGGGTGTGTGTATGTTTGTGCGCGTGTTTGTGTAGTATACTGAGAGATATAGGGCTATGTTTTATGGTGGTCTAGGATGTCATACAAAATCACCATATTGTTAAATCACTGCAAAAATATTGGTCTCCAGTAGTTCTATAAAAAAAAAGTCCGCGACACGATATAGGAAAATATAACTTCGTCATTAACAACACACCAAAGGAAAAAAACATCTTAAATCTTACTCAGAACGCCTGGTTTACTTTAATTTGATTACTTTGGAAAGCCGTCGTTGGGTCTCAGACCAGATTTTGTTATATAAGATTTCGACTGGCCTGTTGGATTGCCCTGAGCTTGTTACTAAAATTCAATTCTCTGTTCCTCGTGTAGGCGCTAGATGCGTTAACTTTCGACCACTAGCACTTAAAGCATATCGCACAAATGTCGGGTCTAACAATGTTCTCGCCAGAATCTGTCGGGAACACAACACACTTTTTGAAGCTGAGCAACTTGATATTTTCAACTGTTCACTGCTCAGCTTTAAATCTTGATGTTCAAGTATAAAAAATAGGGTTTATCTCATTGTACATGAATATTTTGTATGTCACTAAATTCTACTTTATTTTTATTTCATTTAGTTCTTTTTATATTTATTTATTTATTTATTATTAGATGATCAACAGCTTATACAAGAGATTCAGTTACAATCTTAAGTAATCATAATATAGGCTAATGAAAGATCATCCTAATTATTACAATTATTATGTATTTTGCGCTCTCTAGCAGAGGATTCAAGTATGTATAAAGGGTGTATATGTGTGAGTCTATGTGCGTGTGTGTGTGTGTGTGTATGTGTGTGTGTGTATGTGTGCGTGCACGTATGCATGTAAAGTTGACTGTGTATAGAAGTGTATGTTTGTAGTAAATTTATATATTAACATTAATAGTTATTTGTCTTGGAGAGTTTTGAAGACTTGGAATTTAAAAGAGGTTTTTAGACAGGTGTAGGGGTCAATATCCATGAATAAATGATTGTACGTTTTTGATAGCCTATTAATAACATAGTTACAACCGTAGTTTGTTTTGCAAGGTGCCTCATTTAAAAATTTGGTATGTCTGGTTCTGTATCGAGGAGTATTGTACGAGATCGCGTTGATAAGATAAGGGCTATCAATGTTACTCAAGAGAATATCATGGAGAAAAGCCATGTCTAGCAGAGTTCGTCTATCTTCCAAATTCATTAACCTGTGATGTTGCAAATTATCTTGGTAAGTGCCTTTAGGGGTTTTAGTTTTAAAGTTAAGATATCGGATAAATTTGTTCTGGATATTCTCAATTCTTTCTTTATGTGTGATATACTGGGGATTCCAAATTGGGCTCGCATATTCCAAAACACTTCTCACATACGTCATGTAAACTAATTTGATACATGCAGCGTCATTAAAGAGATTACAAGTTCGCTATATATCCCCTGTTATTCGCAATGTAAGTACCTTCCTAAAGTCATTTAGTGCGAGCTGTATGTGCGAACACGTTAGGTCTGTCCCGAGCACCGAGCCCCGAGCCCCGAGCCCCGAGCACCGAGCACCGAGCCCCGAGCACCGAGCACCGAGCACCGGGTCGGGTGCGGTCCGTTTTTGCGCGGCACACTCCACACGTAGTATAATATTATAAGTCGCATGTTGTGTTTTATTGGACTTTCACTATAGTTTTGATGTCTATGTTTATGATGTACCTATACCTATGATTGTTTTTGTGTTAAGTCTGTTGGAAAACCTAATAAATTAATTATATAAATAAATTAATAAAGACATTATTATTTACTGACCGGCTACACTCACGAGAATAAGTCGAGACACTCGACCGGTGTTCGAGCGGTACAGACGCTCATCATCACGGTACAGACGCTCATCATCACAGTACGTGCGGTCGCGGCGAGCGCTCGCCGCGACCGCACGTACGCCGTGAGGAGTGTAGCCGGTTAATAAATAATAATATGAATAATTCTCACGTTAGTTAATTAAGATATATAATATTAATATTAATAGATGATCCATTCTTTATAAGCAAGGTATATATGATTTTTATTTGCAAGATTTGATCCTTATCAAGCAATGCAAGATTACGCCGCGCTAGTAGTACCACAGAATATAAAAGGAACAGAAGCAGCACTCCGCAAAGAAATTTAAACAAATAGCGACTCTTGCTGTGACGCAATATAATTCAACTCGCGTAGCGCTGCACACCTATCAGTCATATTAACCTACAGACAGTGGCGTAGCTAGGTAACCAAAGGCCCTGGGGCAAAAAATAAACAAGAGCCCTAACTAAACTATTTAAAATCGTTTGTTCTACTCCAGTTCGTACTCCAAGATTCAAGATTCATTTATTTGCATAAAATACAGGTACCAAGGAGATGTTATACAATCAGATTCAGAACCTATTCCGTACTTTGCCAATTTGGCGTGCAAATATTATAACATTATAATTATCCAGATTCGTCATCAGAAACTTACGGGGAACTCCCCGCAAATTTCAAACAAAAATGTTCGTGACTTGTTTGAAATACCCCTGTATTTTTTTCAAATAAATTGCCATTATTAAAGTCGCGTTCCTGGAACTTGTTTTGGTTTTATTCCGAATGTGGGAAAAACTTTCACTAGTTCAATTTATAGTTTGTAAGTCAGAGTCCGTGTGGCCCCCTGAGCTTGGGGGCACTGCCCCCCGTCTAGCCCTCCGGTAGCTACGCCACTGCCTACAGCGCGCACGCGGCACGTGTAACGTTAGGGTTGATACTTGTGTTGTGATGAAATATCAATTTGAATAGTTCAAGTAATGTGTATCTCTACTATCTATGGGGTACTATTATTCTCATTCTACCTAATAATTATAGTTGTAGTTAATACCTAATAATACAAGTAGTATTAGGTATTAACTACAACTATTCTACAAGTGTGCATATTTTTATTTTCTAAGTAGATAACTAGGCAAACACTATGTACACTTATATAAGAACCTGAATAGATCTGTTAACACGCGACAAGAAACTAACATTGATAATGATAATAAATAGCACAGACTATATATATATCTACTAATAAAATTCATCACTTATATCAGAATAAAAGTTTTGAGTAGGTAGGCAATTCTTTGTTATATATACATATATATGATAGATAGAACACAGAATTTAAAAATAGATATACCTAATATAACTTTCTTAAAATGGTGTAGGTACATTTACTTGCCTTTCGATGTCCTCCGGAAGTGCAAAAAAAGAGAGATTCCGGTCCTTGTTGATATTTAGGCAGCCAAATATGATGCAGTATTTGCTTGTTTTCACATTTGTGTTAGACAGTAATACCACGTAATACTAGTCGTAAAGCGGCGCGGGCGCATAATGTACGTGCGTCACGGGCGGCGCGCGACAACCCACTGAACTCCGCACGACCCGTTGCTGGTGTATGTACTTGTAGCTATGTACTTGTAGCTTCGTACCTACAGTGCGGAGTGCTATAGGCCTGGTAGTACTCACCGAGCAGCGCGGGGAGTGCGTCGGCGGCGGGGGGCGCAGGCGGCGCGGGCGGCGCGTGGCGCGTCACGCCCAGCTGGAAGGCGGCGGGCGGCGTCTTGTGCGGCGTGTAGCGGGATAGCGCCGCCGACGCTGCAACCACGCACACACACATAGCACTACGCACACTAGCGGCCTCTACACATCACTTACACTACTAAAACATAGATACTTGTACAGCTGTAGGGTCGCCATGTGGAGTTGGTGAAGATGGTGTGGTGAATCTTACTGAAAGGCTGGTAGGTACTCTGGATACGTGTGTATTATCTAAAGGCTTCATGATGACTACCCAATGTACTCTATGCTAACACTTAATGCTATGTCGGGAGTCCTTAAAGAGGTCGGATGTTTAAACACTACATACTGGGCGGGGCGTATATATGGGACGATTTTATCATCTGATATCTGATGATGCGCAGTTCAGCGCTTCTAGCTAGGTATATACTGCTCAGTGGATGAGTCCGTTGTGCGACTTGTGCGCACGTGTGACATTCGAACAATATTATAAATCTGAAATCAATGTACGTTTCAACGGCAAGGTGAGTGACGAAGCACGCGGAGCTAATAGATGTTTATTTCCTTAATGGATAGCGCGTATTCTACAAATAAGCAGATTGGCTACTTTGTTGGTGTAACGGTATGAAATAAATGCACTGCAAAAAATATTGGTCTTATTTTTTGATTATCGTTTTTGTGTGCCGAATAAATGTTTTTTTTTCTTTCTTTCTATACGTGAGGTGGACGGCAGTTAAGTTGCATTATCCTCAAACTCTAAATAGTATGAAATAAATTCACTATTCAGTATTCACGTCCTCGTTTCTGTTTCTCCGGTTACTTCTTCTAACCTATGCAACGGATTTTGATACGGTTTTCACTGCCATTTAAAGATGTTTTTACGGAAGTTTAATATTGACATTAAATTCAGACCGCCGCAGCTCGCACTCGTGCGGGAATGACGGCGCCCGCGTGCGGGAATGACGGCGCCCGCATGCGGGAATGACGGCGCCCGCGTGCGGGAATGACGGCGCCCGCGTGCGGGAATGACGGCGCCCGCGTGCGGGAATGACGGCGCCCGCGTGCGGGAATGACGGCGCCCGCGTGCGGGAATGACGGCGCCCGCGTGCGGGAATGACGGCGCCCGCGTGCGAGAATGACGGCGCCCGCGTGCGGGAATGACGGCACCCGCGTGCGGGAATGAGGCACCCGCGTGCGGGAATGATGGCGCACGCGTGCGGGAATGACGGCGCCCGCGTGCGGGAATAATGGCGCACGCGTGCTAAGCGATACATTTTAGCATTGTATAGCAATGTCGCATTTACAATTGATTAATGCTAATATAAACTCGGAGTTAACTTATTGCTGCTGCACTAATTAATATCAAACGTGCACTGTCTCCGTACGTAATGAGTGTAAGCAATCTTCTACTGAATGAGACATACATTTTTATCTGGCCCCTTACTTAGCACGGGCCGGAGACAAAAAATATATCACCTGTTTTTATCCACCTTTGCCTTATCGAAACAGGATAAAACAGGGGATAAATTGTTTTGTCTCCAGTCCGTGCTAAGGGGGCCGGTGTAACATGCAGTTGGAACTATTATTACAAAGGAATATGTGAACACGTATTTTCAGTACGAAAACACCGAGGGAAAACAAAAGACGACGTCGAGATGGAAACCAGTTTTTATTCGGTGTTGATTCACGACGTTTTTGGCTACTACTGGTCCCTGTGCTAGTGGCGAGCAGGCGGCTGCCGCGTCCTCGCCCTCACCCTGTGCTAGTGGCGAGCAGGCGGCTGCCGCGTCCTCGCCCTCACCCTGTGCTAGTGGCGAGCAGGCGGCTGCCGCGTCCTCGCCCTCACCCTGTGCTAGTGGCGAGCAGGCGGCTGCCGCGTCCTCGCCCTCACCCTGTGCTAGTGGCGAGCAGGCGGCTGCCGCGTCCTCGCCCTCACCCTGTGCTAGTGGCGAGCAGGCGGCTGCCGCGTCCTCGCCCTCACCCTGTGCTAGTGGCGAGCAGGCGGCTGCCGCGTCCTCGCCCTCACCCTGTGCTAGTGGCGAGCAGGCGGCTGCCGCGTCCTCGCCCTCACCCTGTGCTAGTGGCGAGCAGGCGGCTGCCGCGTCCTCGCCCTCACCCTGTGCTAGTGGCGAGCAGGCGGCTGCCGCGTCCTCGCCCTCACCCTGTGCTAGTGGCGAGCAGGCGGCTGCCGCGTCCTCGCCCCGTCACGCGACTGCACTCACCGACACCAGTATGCAGACAACAAGCACTCGTCATACTCGTGATCAGGAACCGTTCCCATTGGTCGCAGATGTTATATAACACGGATAAATATCCAGTAAATATATTCTTTTTAGTAGAAAACAGGAAAATAATGCTCAATAATAGTTTCGACATTAATCATTTATTACGAGCTAATGCGAACAAAGTAATGTTGTACGTTATTTATTGCAGTCCACCATTATTTATTACATAATGTAAACATGCATACGCGCTTCTTTTGAGACAGTAATGAGAGATAACATTTTTATAAATAAACATTATTGCGGGAAGGAGAGTAAAGTGGTTGCTGAAACCTACGAAGTACGCGTGTCCTAACTTAGTACTACGATGCTAATCGATGTATTAATAACAACAACTAGCAGTGCGGAGGACTTCAATATCGCATTAGTTGGGTAGTCAGATAGTCGATCCAGCTGGGATCTATCTTATTAGCTTTCACGGTTCATTCGAGCTCATCGACGATCTGTGTAGAAATCGTATTCAAAAGTTTGCTCGACTTTTAATTTAGTTCCACGCAGTGCTAGCGAGAGTGTCCACGCCGCCACGGCCGCGGCCGCAGCGCCAGCCGAGCCGCGCCGGCGCCGCCGCCGGGACCGCGCCCTAGCGTAGCATTAATTAGCGATAGTTACAGAGCGCTAGACAAACAGTTCGTCGGGCACTAGCGGCGGCGGCGGCGCCGGCCGCGCGCCCCTCGCGCCCCCCGCGCCCCGCCGCCCGCGCCCCACTGCCCGGCAGAGAGCACATTATTAGTCAACATTGTAACGTACTGGTTCCTTCTACGGGTCCTTCGGCAAATAGCTCGAGACTGACTTGAGTATTCATAATGTGTTAAATGAAGCGAGACGAGCATTACAATCGGAAATAAAATCGGAAAGCAACAGTTATTTATTATTTATTTTAGGAAAACTTGATATGATAATAAAATTATGTTTAAGATAACTAGGCCAATTACAAGTATTAGTACGAATTGACTCTGTTTGGCGGAGACGAGACATGCCTGAGTCTTAGCGGCATTGTACATGACCACGTTGGCATCGTCCCAAACGGAGTCCGCCTTCAGAGCAGTTAATACGCACAGCCACAATCTCCCGAATAGTCTGATCTGGGCACCTCTGGTTCGCTCTACAACAATGCTGTTGTCCGCGTACCCAAAGATAGCGGGATTTAACAGATCGTTAATGTGCAGCATTAAAAGCGTTGCAGCGAGTATTGATCGCTGAGACCTCCGGCGTTAATAGCTAATCGATTGGACGAGCAGCTATCGACCATCACTCGAGCCGATCGATCCTTCAGAAACTCTGATTTCCAAGCGCAAAGTCCAGTGGAAAACTTATCGTGTCGAACCTGCCGAAAGCTTTCGAGATGTCGTGTGACGTTTTCACAAATGCTTCATCATGGTTCTGTATAATATACCAGATGTGGCAGCAAACACACCCACGTCAGTCGGTTTCGGCGCAGCACAACAAGCATTATCTGCTCAACGGCAACAATAACAGAATGGACGTGGGACGGGCCTGTAGTTGGCAGGGTCAGCACGATTGCCTTTTTAGGGTTCCGTACCCAAATGGTAAAACGGGACCCTATTACTAAGACTCCGCTGTCCGTCTGTCTGTCTGTGCGTCTGTGACCAGGCTGTATCTCATGAACCGTGATAGTCAGACAGTTGAAATTTTCACAAATGATGTATTTCTATTGCCGCTATAAAAACAAATACTAAAAAAAAAAATATTTAAGGATCCGTGAGTTCGACTCGCACTTGGCCGGTTTTTTAGGTACAGGCAGCACGTTAGTTTGCTTCCAGGACTTTGGCACACGAAGTTTTCCGAAAAAGAGATGTTTATTCATTTATTTATTTAAGGCGCTTATGGATATGTTTGGGCGCCATTTCCTCTCACAATAAGCGACGGTGTAGTCGATCACATACATCTAGAGGCCGGCGCAGTTGAGCGACTACCGTCGCCGTTGACCGAACATCATCCCAAAACACGATTAGGTTGCTAGAAGATATGTCTTCGTTTGGTGGTGCCTCCGATGTGGAAGATACGTACCGATATGTGTGTTGTCGGCGAGCTGCGCGGCAGGCGCGTCCGCGGGCGGCGCGTGCGGCAGCGCGGGCGCGGGCGCGGGCGCGGGCGCGGGCGCGGGCGCGCTTGCGTGCGCGGGTGCGGGCGCCTCCTCGCACAGCGACGTCTCCGAGGGGTACTCGAAGGTGCGCGTCAGGGAGTCGTCGAACTGCAGCTTCAGCTGGAATCATACGCAAACATTTGCAACAAGACTATTTCTAAAAGCAGGAGGTTCATTGGTTCCCTTTTGTATCGCAACCAGTTCCATGAATCCCATAGAGTGGTCAAGTTTACGAGTTAGTGTACGGTGCTCTACACAATTGAAAGCGTTGGAGAGATCTCAAAATTCATCACCTGTAAATTATAAAAATGGAAACATTTTGGCCAATTTCTATAAAAATAAAAATATCGATTTTGACAAAATGTAGCTACTTTAACAAAATAAAAATTTTGGTCATTGTTAGCAGCAGATTAATTTTTTAAAACATTTTATAGTTTTTGACAGAAAAACGATTTTTTTCTTAAATCCAAATTATAGGTTTTATCCGGTTGGAAAACTCTAGATGGATTTCTAACAACACATTGTTCTATATCTAACGGTTACAGTATTGCCGCAGGGATCCCTGAACAAAAACTCACCTTTATAATTATCACGGTATGGCTTTTTGGCAATATTTTGCCTATTAGAGTACCTACCTTATTGATAAATCATGGTATTTTGTTAATATATTATCTGCAATTTTAAAGTTGATTTGATTTGTAATGCAGTCTAGTGCCGGTCGGGGATCGAACACACGCCATCCAACTTTAGACGTACCCGAGAGCTTTGGTTATAAAAGTATAAATCAAAATATAATATAAATCACAAAAATTAAGGACATGTGACATCCGCCGTTAATTCTTGGACATGTCGGTGTCCTCATGATGATTTCCTTCACCGTTTTTAGAGCGAGTGTTAAATCCGCACATAACTAAAGAAAGCCAGTGGTGCGCGGCCAGCGGGTTTCGAACTCTGGTGCGTCAGATCGAAAGTCGCACGTGCTCCCATATGGTCATCTCGCTCTCGAAAAAAAATATTTAAAAAAATTCAAGGACATGTGACGTCCAGCGACCTGCACTGGGCCAGCGTGGTGGGTTATGGGCCTTCTCATAGTAAGAGTTTGGCCCATACTCTCTCTATGAGAGAAGATCCGTGTCCCAGCAGTGGGGAAGTGGTGGGCTGATGATGATATCTGCTGGGTTCGCGTGGTGCTTTATAAAGTTTATAATCCCAGAAGCGAGAGAATGCCTGTGTCCTAGCAGTGGGAACGAAGAGTTACTCGGTCAACGATGACGGGGTCGGCAAATGTCCGATGGGTTTACCTTAGCGATGCGGTCGCGGTCGCGGCGCGCGGGCATGGAGGAGCGCCCGTTGATGACCACGTTGTCGTTGACGAAGCGCACGCCGCACGGCGACGGCGGCGCGCCCTCCTCCTCGCTGTCCGAGTCGGAGCGCGCCGCCCCCGCCCCCGCCCCCGCGCGCAGCACCACCACGCCCGGCTCGCCCGCCTGCAAGCACGGGACGATCCACTTCAAACAGCTGTTCACACGAAAACAAAATACATGCGAAGCCTAATAAATTGCTCCGGCTAATTTACTCGGAAGGCCTTTTTCGATTGGATTTATAGCCATCACACGGAAATCGAAAGTCAAAGTCAAATATCATATATTCAATAGGCACAAACGTGCACTAAAGGTCACTTCATTAAAGGTCATAGTCATATGATACAAATAAAATTTAAAATATATTAAATATTGTAACTTATATTAACATGACTGAAAAAAATGCTGACTCTACCAGTACTTCGGAAATACGCCCGCTAGAGAAGATAGCACCAAGAAACTTTGTCGGGATGTCTTTTTTTCAACTCTTTTAAAATGTCTCGAAATAATATTTCGTATTATAACAATGAACAATTGGTTTTAAATTAAAATTAACAGAATGTCAAACAAGAAGTGCGAGTGAGAAGTCATAGTGTCAGTAACAAAAAAGTGTAAATAAAATATAAATAGGTATGACAGTAGCAGTTGGGAGTGACCAGACCAGCCCAGTCCCCGCAAGCAGCACCCGTTCACGAGCATGACTTGTGGACCAGCCATCAACCATACTGGAGGGAAGGGAGTGACCCGACACACAGATCCGCCGACAGCAAAGACATTTGAGTGAGCATGACTGTAAAACCTAGTCACTTCCAACACAAAAACCAATTTTTATAGCTTTAATTGAATGACTAACTATATGAGACATCTCACATAGCATTGTACAATGTACATCCAAGAAGAAATAAATTTAAAGAAAGATTTTCAATCTCATCAAAACTGGACGTATCCAATGCAAAGTTTTCTAATAAAGTAGCTCAGCTGAGCCTGTCCACAGAAGTAGCGGACTGAAACGAAGACCTTTTAACCAATATGAGAATCGTAAGTACACATTTGTATCTAAGTATATCGAAGGACTTTTTGGTGATTGTATTGGTTTAATGTTTCTGCCTACGGTCCGCTCCGCTCCGGAACTGTAGGCCTGTAACCTGTAACTGCTATCTGATTGAGTTGCAGCTCATTGACAGTATCATCCTGTAGGCCCGTATCACATTAACTTATAGCGGCGGCGACGTGTCCGCCAGATGAACCGACGCGACGGGCGCGCCCGTTTCAACGATAACCCAAAGGGCTACTAGTACTAGGACGCGGTTACTAGAACGTGGCACTTTGCAGCACTTTTGCAGGTAACGAGCAAGTAGCCTTTTCATTTGTCATTCAGGACTCAGGAGTCAACAATAAGAACCGCTGTGACGTTCAATAATCGATCATATCAGAAAAAAATTCCACTCGCCGGCGGCGCTTAGGGACCGGCCTGACGGCCCGTGAGAATTTCCCGCATTGGAATGTAGTACAGTAACGTTTCTTTTTCACGGTGGAGCAAACTTCCTAAACAAGCCGCGTGCGATCGACCCGCGGGCGGGCTGGGAATCCGGTCCGCGTCCGGTGCCAGCTCGCGCGCCGCCCGCCGCGCCGCCGCCGCGCGACGAGGGCAATGTCAAGGGAAACGAACCTGAACGCACGCAGCCACGCGTCAACTCGCACACGATTCGTAACTCACCCGGCTGCTGCACTTGATAGCGTCGAGTGCCGACGTGTGGCTATGTAGGTACGACGGCGGACGACACCTGAACTTGACACCGGGAGCTAATTATTCTGTGCCTGAAGCTTACTATCTAGGTATGCGAGACGAGTGGTGTGAGAGGAGTAGACTGAGAACCGTTTCTGAGATCATATCGATAGGTAGGTATTATTTTATATTTAATTTTAGAATGGACATTTTAGAGGTATGCATCCCTCTATTCATAGAGATATGTACACATCTTACACAATTGGTGTTCAATACTTGTTTCGTCGCATCATTATGTATTTTTTTATGGAATTGAGTGACCAGACGAGCAGGACGTTCACCTGATGGTAAGCAAAAGTTGCAGCATCACCCGGAACTTTGTTTAGCGATATCCTGATTCATTGTATAAGCGGACTTTACTGCGCTTATACAATTGTATAAGCGCACTACACTGCGCTTATACAATGAATGATAAGAGCTCTCATATAAGATATAAAAAATTCGAAGTGTTTCCTGTTAATGTTATACTGTTACCTTTTACGTTTAGTTTGCTTCGAAAGCTTTTTACTTATATTTGTAGCAAATAACAAGGATCAATAATAAGTATTTACACGTTTTGCTCAGTTAATAAACTATATATACAAGTTGGCTACATAAGGTAAATCAACAAAACAACGGAAAGCCATAGGGAAAATATTTGTGTTCAATTCTAATTAATTTAATTACCGCCTCAGGGACCGCAAACATAACTGTTTGTGTGTTTGCGAACGAGCGAGTCAACAGTGTCCTAAATAATGGAATTGTTCCCTAAACAAACCCGCTATACTTAGGTATAACAGCTTAGTAACAATATGGTTAATTTAGCATTTCAAAGTCAAAGTCAAATATCATTTATTAAATAGGCACAAAAGTGCACTTTTAAAGGTCATAAACACATGATACAAATAAAAAATGTTAAAAATTGTAACTTATATTAACATGACTTTGAAAAAAAGGTAAGTATGTTTACCCATTTCTTTCCTATACTCAAATTGAAGTCTGAGTGTTGAAAAGAAATGCGAAAACTGACTCTACCAGTGCTTCGGAAATACGCCCGCTAGAGAAGATATCACCAAGAAACTCTGCGGGGATGTATTTTTTCAGCATAATTACGTATAAATTAGAATTAACAGAATGTAAAACAAGAAATGCGAGTGAGATGTCCCATATATGACTATGGGAGTGACCCGACACATAGAGCCGCCGCAAGCAAAGCCATTTGAGTGAGGACATTTTCATTCACTTGGAGCCTTGAAAGATGGAGCAATTAAGGTCATAATGTTCATCGTACACATTTAATAAATACTAAGCCAACAATCACAAACACACCCGATTCCGCATTAGGAATCAGGATCTACGAGGGCCTCATACCAGTCACACTCGAAACAATGCAAAAATACATGTCTCGTGACTGGAATCAAACCGGCAACCCCTTTATTAAGAGCCACTATTTAGTTGTTAATTATTGAATCAGATGGCAAATACAGGCAATGGATAGTTTCCAATGTTCTTTTATCCAGTAGTTCCTACCTGAATGAGGAACACAGGAGAGCGCAGCGCGGCGCCGCGGCGGTCATGTCACACCGCACTGCCGCGGGCCGGAGCGCGGCGCGCGGCGTCCGCGGCGCCGGTCATATCTCATCGACCCTGGCGCTATCTAAATTATTCTTGTAATCCTGGATTACACTCCGATTAGCTCCCGCGTCGTCTATCGCGAATTACTGCTTTTAAATAAAACTTTGGCGATACGAAGATTGTAATAAACAGGGTAATTGCTCAGGCGCTATCTAAAGCCACTGTCACGCGATGATATACGAGTATTAGATCTCACGGGAATTCTTTTATTTCCAAGAAAATTTGGAGGTACAGCTTTGGCTTCCCTGCCAGATTTTGACTAGTTAGACCACAAAGTATCAACCGCGGGACCCTGGGACGTATAAGGCTCGAATTTATAAACCAAAATCAGAACTGAGTCAAGGCTCAAGTTTTGTTTGATAAACGTATCTTAACTAAATTCATGAATTAATAATCACTCAAGTAAACGTCAAACGTGATCTCAACTCATCAAGTCAAATCTGTAAATTCAAAGCTAAGTATATCTAAGTACATACAGGTGGATGTTTGAGACGGGGCACTAAGGGTATGAACAATGATAAGACGAAAGTCTTGTTTAACACACATACTCGTATCGCACCAGAACCAATAGTCGTCTACGGCATGCCTCTCGAAGTTGTGCAGGAATATGTCTACCTTGGACAAATTCTAATGCTCGGTAGACACAACTTTGAGAAGGAAGCCGCCAGGAGGATACTGCTGGGCTAGGCAGTATTTGGAAAACTTCGTCAAGTCTTCTCGTCGCCAATCCCACAATGCCTGAAGACAAAAGTCTTTAACAGTGCGTCCTACCCGTAATGACATACGGAGCCGAAACGTGGACACTGACTGTGAGACTGGTTCATAAGTTTAAAGTCGATCAGCGAGCTACAACGAAAAAAATGCTAAATTACGAAAAATATTTTTTTATGCCAATCGATCTTGTTTCTTGTAGGGATCAAAACACTCTGTGGGACCATCTAGGGTATGCGTACCTCATTGAGGAATAGGAGACTTCAATGGCGTACCTACTAGAAGTGACAGAAATCTCCAAAAACTTTTCCCATACATTTTGTACAGAAAAACGATTTATTATGCTTTTCCAATTGTTAAAAATGTATTAAGATGTTATGGTTTATGGTTGGAATAAATAAAATCAATATGTGTCAGGTAACACCAGACCATAATACATTTGCAAATTAAATGGCATATAAAGAACACTAAATTTAAATTTATTTGTTTATGCATATTATTTAGCTTTTGTGTTGTTTTATTCTAAAAAATGTGTTCGACTCTATACGTAATTGTTCGTAATGTGACGGCCAGGCACATACAACATAGATATTACTAATCACTACAGGCAGAGGTTCCGACTGAACATCCGTGCTAAGGTAGCACTAGTTTCACTATTAGTATTCGCTGCTTATTGCTTAGAATCTTTATAAATATTTAATAAAACGGCTAGGACTCACGTAGTTTGCCGAATTACTCGACCTAGGTTTCGAGCATGTCCGATGCTCTTCATCAGGGGCGAGTTTACGCTGCGAGATCGCGGCGACCACTCACACTCACACAGTGGTCGCCGCGATCTGCTGGTCGCTTGCCTGATGGTAAGCAATAAGCCAACCCATAACAATAACAGCACCATCCAGAGCTTTGTTTTGCAAAATCTTGCGCGGCGCTGCACTGCGCTCGTAACCTGAGACAATTAGCTGTTGAGTCTCATAATGCTCAGTCATTTCGCTGGCTACAATGCCCTTCAAACCGGAACACGGTAATGCTTGCGCACAACTATTTGTCGGCTGAATAACTGGTCCATAATAGGTAGTTTTATGTAATGTCACGTAATGCCGTGTATATGAATGCTTGAATACATTTATTTTCTTTCTTTCTCTCTAATAATAATGAATGGGATTTTGTTTGGCGTTTCATTTCCTTCTATTTTGTTCAAGCCTCTCGGAACATTTCCTTAATTTGCTTTCCGAGCGACAGGCGCGACGCGCGACGCGCGACTACGCGCGTGGGAAATTAGGAATCGCAATGGATATTACCTGATTGCCGCGCCGCGGCTTGTATTGTATTAATTAGCATGTCCAGAACATTTTGCTTTCGAGTATATGTCATATCATGTCGAAACAGTTGTTAGTCATCGGTGCCAATTATTATCATTATGTGTGATGTATCAACATCCGTCTGTGCTAGCCGGCTCTAGTCCACAGATAGGGCACGGCCAGACAGACTCGTTGATCCTCTACAGTGTACATTGTGCGATATGGTTCAGTGGGTCGAAGTAAGACGTAGGTAAATCCGTTGCGCTCAGGTAGTGCACGCGTCGGCGCGGCGGTGGTCTCGCGCTCTGCACGTGTGCCGACACGGGACTTGTGATATTACCGCCCGGCCCGTGGCTCATATCGAACACTATCATATCCGAGTACCAGGTACCGTCTATGACTATAGTGTGTTTACAGTTGCTGGTTTTAGGGGGGAAATGTACGTAGAAAATTAACCAATCCCAACGAGCGCTGTTTCGATACTCATTTATTGCAATAAAACTATGCCAATAACGTACTGAATCGAATCGATTGGATACTGTTCTCGTAGGTTCCTTTTAGAGCTATTCAGAACACCCGCCCCAAGGATTCTTACATGCCTTGAACGCTACAGATTTATTCTAGAGCATGGACTGAGTATGTGTTCAGTCCGTTTTATATTTTTCCGATATGTATGTATATGTATATATGCTTGTTTGCATGCTTGCTTTAAATATATGACGCTTTATATAACTAGGTACACGCGCTTCAGCGCAGACAGGTACCTACTTATAACACATTACAGAGCAATTATTATTCATGATCAGAACATTGTAATGTATCGATTTGGAATAACATTCTGTAAAGCAGGTAATACGTCCAACAATTCGATTATCCCTCGCTTGGAATTCGTAAGGGATAGGATTGTAATAAACTTTTGTCCTACAATTTTCCTTGTATCCATATGAACAAACAACTGCATATAAAACTGAAATAGGCATGAACTTTATAGCTTTTGGTTCTGTTCAACTGCGATTGTATTTTCTTCGTAATTAATCTTGACATAATTATTTGTTTTGTTTTCCATCCTATTCTCTTATAAGGCACTAGTATCAGAGCACATTGATAGGTACTACGTGTACTTTGGTGACTAAAAGATTTGATATTGATATGATATCGATAATCCATTTAAAATGTGATTATGTTTAGGTGTATAAGTAAATACATTGAGTCACTGTAATTATTTATCTATGTAAGCGTTTAATAATAAACAAACGAGAGTGTGACTCACAGTAAAAAATCAGGAGTGCTTCCTTTGGAGGGGCACATTCCTGCGTCATGCAGGCCGAACCCCTGCCCTGCCGAGCTACCGAGCCGACCGTCGCACACGTCTGGCGCACTTTGCGAACGATATCAGTGCTTCCTACTGTTGCTTAAAGTTCTCTTTCGCTGCTTAGAGTCATCAGTGCTACTTTTAATCAAAAATTGCATTCGAGGAGGAATCAATAAGGACTGTCTGGCGAGCTGGTTTTCAGTACTTTGTTGTTCTTAATGATCAGTAAAGAGTAGCTACCTAAAAGCACAAATTAATAAATAGTTACTACCTAAAAGTGAAACGAATACACTGTTGGCTATCAGAAAATACGCATTTGTAGGAAGCGATGCGATCCTAAACACCTGCGCTGCGTTTGTATTGCAGCGTGACTTAGATCTATGTTTGGCCACTATCTCGCCTGATGTGAAGCGATGATAAGGCCTAAGATGGAGCACATAAATCTAGAGAGAGACGGCAGTTGAGCGACTGCTCAGACCCGTCTCCCCGATGGTTCGCCGAACATCATCCCGAAACACGACTAGATCGCTTGACGGCATGGCATGGCTTTGTTCGGTGGGTGGTGTTACAACCACGGCCAGAGCCTACCACTCCAAAGCGCGTAAGCGGGTTTCATCACGATGTTTTCCTTCACCGTTTTAGAGCGAGCGTGCAAAATCCAGACTAGCGCCAGTTACTATTTTTCGGTGGTACCCTCAACTGCCGCCGTGGCGCGATACGTCGTCGCGTCGCCGCGCCGCGCCGGCGCCGTGTCGGCCACCACTGCACCCAATGACGATATAGCCAGTTGCTTTTATGCTCCTTGAGCACAGCACACGCGCACAGGGCAGGGTTTGATTACCTTTCGCGTTTACCTGCAATCTTCTAGACTATTCTATTAATGGAACTGAGTCAATTGAAGCCATTGAAGATATTTTTGAAAAAACAACTGGGATCGCCTATTTAGTATTTAGAACTACTTAGAATTTTTGTCTGTTTGTTTTTATGTTTGTTATAAACAGACTTTAAAACTGCTGAACGAATTTTAATATGATTTTTGGGTTTGGTAGTTTTAGTCCCCATTTACATTATAGGGTACCTATGTTATATCATAACCGGTTGGGTGACTATAGAGATACAGCTTGGCCTCATCGTAGTACGCGCTCTCATATACTGGGCAGGTCTTGATAAAATGGTCTTGAAAAAATATATGACTATGGTTGTCTCTCTGTCGTTCACGCGAACGAAGTCACGGGAAAAGCTAGTAATAAATAAATGTGGATTTGCAAGCAGATCTAAGCATATATATCAATAATTATGGCCCAATAATATAGTAGCTCCTTGAGTAATCTTTAAAAATATCACACTTTACTACGTTTATTTTTAAAAAAATATTTATTTGGCTCATAAATGAAATTTAAAACTTTAGCATAGTTAATTTCAAAGTTAGGTAACAATCAGCGTTCATCCCAGTGAACACAGCATGCTATTTCGAAATGTTCAATCTAAAAAAGTTATAGTTAATCAGTGAAAATTGAGATAAAGTACGTACCTACGACTCGGCCTGTCGGTGGATGTACATCTGCTTGTCTTGTATTTATTTTATTCTACAGTATGAGAGATGGCGGGACGAGCTTGACACCTTGACAAACACTGGCAAACAACAGCGGAAAGATCGAGGGGAGGCCTTTGCCCAGCAGTGGGACACCGCAGGCAAAAAACAAATAACCATATAGTATTTATAGTATTATACATTATAACATAAAGATATAAAACCTACTTAATTTTCAAAAATAGTTTTAGACCTTAAAGCTTGCTAAAATGTTTTCGAATTAGTCGACTAGGTAACAGGTATCCCCATTATCGAACGCTTGTCCTTAATCGATTCTACATTACTCGGTTGATAGATCTCAAACTATGTTTACTTGCGCACGTCAAAGGCGCGGCGGCCGAGGCGGCGGCTCGGAAACCATGGAACGGAACTACTCATCGCACTGCGTCTCATTACCATAAGATCTGGTTAAAATAAGACTACGCTCGAAGCGAGAAGAGAAAGTAGACGATTAATGTTGTGGCGAATTAGGCGAGCTCATTGGCAGCGGCGGGCGGCGCGGCGGCGGCGGCGGCGGCGGCGGCGGGCTCGGTCGGGTTACACCCGCCGCGCGACCATTACACGGATCGCTTACAAGATTTATCTACTTGACGATGACGATTTATTCAATCTATCAAATTTCATTATACATTCTCGAGGTAAATTCGTTGTTTAAAGATAATAAATTTCTAGTCGCTAGTTACTACTTTTTGTCTGTAATTAACTGTAATTAAGCCTCGGATATTTTTTGTTATTATAGCATTAATTTATATTATGTGCAGAGAACTGAGGAAGAAGTCGAACGCGAGAGACGCCGGCACCGTCGCCGCGCCGCCGCGCCGCCGCGCCGCGACGGATACTTTTAAAATGTACTGTTATCGAGCAGGCTCAGGTTAAAAGTAAATATTCGAACATGGTGTGGGATCGCTTACGTTACGGGGGAAAGCATGACTTGCACCTGCTCAAGAGCTTGACGAATTGAAGACATTACGAAAGGGTCCATTATCGGATCCGGTCACTCGGAAAAATGTAGCCGCATCACCTCTAGCTTTCTATTTTTTTGTCGTTATCTTGTAATAACTACCGCAGTCCGCATCGAACCAAGGAGATTTACTCGAAGGTTTGAAATGATTTTAGCAATAAACAATAATTCGAAGGCATTGTCAGGGAACGGTATTTGATCATCTTGCTGTAGCGACAGAGTTGAAGTATGATATGATCTGATATCTTCGACAATAGTTTCTGCGTACTGTGAGTGGCGGCGCGGGCGCAGATCGAGTGCCGTTACAGCGCAGCGCCCGCGCGCCGTGTTTACTTTACGGGTCGGCTGCTCCTCTCGGCAGTCACGACACTTCACGTTGTAAGATGTGTATACATTTAGTACGTCACGTGCCAAATATGTAATTAGACTAGAGATCATGAACGGTAACGGTGTCATATGTGTTTTGGTAATTCATTTTGCGATCGGTTGAGGCCTGTTTTCCTTTATTAACGTAAGGACAAGTATTAGTTGATACTATTTCCTTCATCATTCGTTTCGAAATCAATATTTCCTCGCTCAAATTGTTGATCGTCGAACTGTGAAAAGAATAGACTAATTAATCAATAGGTATTTTAGATATTCTATATATTTGGAAGATTTCGCCACATCCCACTTTAAATTCGTAAGAGCTCAGTCACTGTCCAAACCCAGAGAGCATTGTATGGAGAAATGTTTTAGTACTCTAAAATTAACTAGATGGCGTTAGTCGCAAAATTAAAACGCGCAAATGTTTGGTTCCGGTAGCTTAAGGTTATGTCAATGTGTTCGCAATCAATTTTGCATTTCTTCTACGGTATAGTGTGTTGTTATTTATCATCGAGTCAGTCACATTGGCTCGACATTACACAGATTACACTGTGACATTTTGTAGCTCCGCGTCGGTGCAGGAAGTAATTAATTCGTCGAAGAGTCAAGGACACCATCACTATTTCATTCGAAACTAGCCTTGTAAGCGTTTCAACTGGCGTGAGTGTTTGACAGGAAGTGGAATATGATTGTAAGTACAACATTGCAAATATCAAACATTAGCTGTTATTGGAGTGCATGAGTAATGCGACCTACGTCGAGCCAGAGGGACAGCGGAGTGTGTGGCGGCGCGCGGCCGGCGCGGCGGCGGCGTCATGTATCGTCGCAATATAAAACATTATCATCATCAGCCCATCACGTTCCCACCGCTGGGACACGGGCCTTCTCTCTTAGAGACAGTATGGGCCACCACGCTGGCCCAGTGCAATTGGTGGATGTCACATGTCCTTGAATTTTTGTGATTAATTCTTGGACATGCCGGTTTCCTGACGATGTTTTCCTTCACCCTTTTTAGAGCGAATGTTAATATCTCATCTAATCGGCACATAATTTAAGAAAGTCAGTGGTGCGAGGCCAGCGGGATTCGAACTCGGGTGCGTCGGATTGAAAGTCGCAAAAGCCCCCCCTGAGCCACACTCGCTCTTAATATAAAACATCGTAAAAAACTAAAACATCGTACTATTGATTCTGTGACATCGCATCGCATCGTCCGTGACTACTCGACTTGTTCGGGTACGGGTACGGGTACGGGTACGGGTACGGCGACACATATGGTACAGCGCGCGGGCGCGGGCGCGGTCGCCTCCACGCGTGTTCAATTGCAAACTACGAGTAGGTACACCCTCAACAATTGACATGTTAGTAGATGCTGACGGATATAAAAAAGTCGAAAACGTGAATTTTATATTTCTGCTGTTAAGAAATAGTGTCAAATAAAATTAATAAGGCTTGTAGCAAAACATCTGATCAGCATTCTTGCAAAACTACTGAATAATGAATATACAAAGAGAAGGCTATTTGAACTTTCCTAATGATACCGCGAGATACACCTCGTTAATGTGTTGGCCGACGTCAACAATAGCATCAGTGTGTTTACTGGCACTTGCAATCAGGCTTCGTGAAGTTCCTACGTGTCGAGTGCTCCCTGCATTGCACTATAGGCTGACCGGTTATCTGAGTCCTCGCCTGCGCGGTACAGGGGCGCGGGGGTATGACGACAAAGGGGACTGAGAAAGGTGCGGGCGGCGGGCGAATTTTTGTAATCGCTCATTTCGATCGCAACGCGGACAGCGATCGCACGTGTTAATTGTTGCGGACGCCTTGTGAGAGATACACATGTGATAACAATCTCAAGATGAATCTTAAGATCTTCGGTCATAAAGTGAATGGTCAGTGCAAGCAAATGGCTTTAAACGTGTACGAATATTTTAGAAAAAGAAACTGGTCCCAAATTCTAGTGAATATCAACAAGACATACATTTAATTATCCTATATAATAAATAGTACAATAGTTTATTACCAAATATTTTATTTACGTACCTTCATAGCTTTTAGTTAGTAAATTAAAATTTTGTATTATCATTAATAATTTTTCATTTAATAAATCACAATTTCTTTACTATGACGTCACATATCTTAGGAACTATCTTGGCGCATTTCATCTCGTGTGTATGTCACTAAGCGCCCCCGCCGCCCGCACCTGTCTCAGTCCCCTTTATCGTCATACCCCCGCGCCCCTGTACCGCGCAGGCGAGGACTCAGATAAACGGTCGGCCTATAGTACCTACTAATACGAGTCAGACGAGTATTTCCGAGTCGGGTCCATGTCAATAATTAAGAGGAACTTTACCTTCTTTGTATATTTATGAAAACATATCATAACAGAAACAATAGAAATAAGGATAGAATTGTATGTACCTACCTAAGTTTAGACTGACTTTCCGATACGATGGTAGAGTCATTGTAATAATTGGCGTTTAGTGTAATAAGTGTGTCCGTGACTGTGATGCCAACATTTAATAACGATCTTTTGAATTTTGGGCTGTGACGTATTTTATGAACAACTTATTCTAATTAAATTAAGTCAATCGCTATCGCAGTAAATCTGGACTGACACTTTAGATATATTGAATTGAGTGGACGAGCTCGGCCATTGCGAACGATGTGGATCGAACATAATAATTATACATGATCTCATATATTTGCAGAACACTGAGAGAACAATCACAAGAATGAAAATGTCAGCAATGAGAGTAGGAGAGGATGGAGTCCGACTGTATAATGTACTGTAGTAAATGATTATAGTAGGTACATTATAGTATAGTAACGTAGTGAAATAGTAACTGTTTTATATTGTTGTATATATATATACCTAATATATGTTAGTCTGTAAGGTATATTTATTCTATGGGCCTCTGTTAATTTTACTTTGTTGCACTTTAATACTGCCTGTACTATTATATAAATAAGTATACATATTACATGTATGTAAATTTCTCTGTAAATAATTTCCGTGTGAGGCACGTGGCGGCGCGTCGAGCGCAGAGCAGTGCGGCGCGGTGGCGGCGCGGCGCTAACACGCACAATCAGAGCGGAACGCGTGATAACCGCTCAACTGTTTTGTGCCCATTATGTGATTTCCGACCATCACTGCAAACCTTGCTCGGATACGTTAGCTAGCTGTTATTAAAAATCATCCACAATATGAAAGATGATAATTTTAATGGTAAAAATTGAGCGACTGCTCTGACCAGTCTCCCTGATGGTTCACCGAACATCATCCCGGAACACGATTAGGTCGCTTGGCAGCGTGGCTTTGTTTGGCCAGTCTGCCACTAAGCTGGTTTCTTCGCGATGCTTTCGTGAGCTAATTCATTGGTCGCGGGGTCGAGGAACATTCGAACTCGCGCGCGTCGCGTCGGGCGCACAAGCCACCGCTCGGCCACAATCGCTCTTCGGTTCAAGAAATGGGATGCATTATTAATAGGTAAGACCATGGTATATGGTGCAGTATAGTATAGTAATATGGTGATTGGTGGCACAAACTCTCTAATAAATAAAACAACATTGCTCGTTATTGTGGTACATACATTAAGGGTCATAGAAAGTCCTAGTCCTCATTTGTTTATACGTATTTGGCGTGTTTATACGAGTAAGGCGGTTGCGCCCGTAGAGGCCACCTCCGCGCCCGCGGCCGTGCCGGCCGTGCGCGCGCTGCGTGCCTGCTCGTTCCCTACGCACCTCGAAATAACGGCGATATACAACTCGATATTGAACATCAATTGAGTCCATTGTTTAATTCTTTCTTTAACTTTTTGTAACGATGCGTTGGTTGAAGCTAAGCTTCAGAGTCTCGAGCATCGACGTAAAGTTGCAAGCGTGTCGGTATTTTACAGGATACATCACGGTGAGTGTGCGATGGAATTACACGAGTTAATTCCTCCATCTACTTTCTACCATCGGACAACAAGACGTACAGAAACCCGGCATCCGCTTATGGTTGACATTCCTCCTGCCAGAACAAAGCGTTTCGCTACAACTTTCATAATGCGAACAGCTAAAGAATGGAACACCTTACCAGCGTCTCCGTTTCCCGATGCTTATAATCTAGGTGTCTTCAAGTCCAGAGTGAATCGGTATCTTCTAGGCAAGCATGCTCCATCGGCGACCACGTCATCACTTTCCATCAAGTGAGACAGCGGTGAAATGTTTGCCTAACAGGTAATAAAAAATAATTAACCTAAACTGCTCCAATGGCAATCATAAATATTTTCCATTGACATTTGAAAGTGAGACTACGACATAGCACATTATTCATTGCCAAAACGCGGTTTATCGGCGATATCGATGTCTGATAGAGTTTATCGCTTAATGTACTGTTGCCTGAGCCCTCCATACGGGCTACGCGAGAACTGTCCGAGTCATACTTTGTACCAAACAAAAGAATAGGAATGTAAATATCGTCTATTCAGTCGTGCGTCCTTTCCCAGGCCATTGACAGTGTCACATAGTAAAAGCTCCGCGCGATTCAATGATTTTCAAGTGGACTGTATAGTATCTTTGTCCCATATCTTGAGAATTATCGTTGTGATATAAGATTGAACCTTGAATGACGTCACAGCGTGATTCAAGGGCACGAGTATTTGGATGTGGAACGGCGCGTACCTTTGTCGCTGTCGAGATGTCGACCGCGCGCCGCGTACCGACTAGCGCCTGACTACGTGCGATTAGGTATATTCTAGATATCATTATGAATCTGGTATTTCGCGTTTGTCTACCTTTACCTAATATAGCACTTCATCTATTTGCTTATTAGTTCGATTCTTTAATACGAATATTGTATCTACGAATATATGTATATTTCTTATCTATTAGCTTTTTCCGCGGCTTCGCCCGCGTGCTTCTAGTGAAAAATACTGTGTTTTTGATACGTGATTACTATATCCCATGAGAACCGCTTATTGGGGTAAACAGTAGCCTATGTCACTCTTCGGGTCATAGACTATGTCTGTGTAAAAATCAGGTCGATCCGTTGCTCCGTTGATGCATCGCATGTATAACAGGGATGGGGGGGGGGGGTGTAGGGATGAGGAGATACTGGAATTTGTTTCATTTATTTATCTGTGCACTCTAACTTTGGTCTTATCCTATCTAGCCATTGCCAAAATTAAGTGATTACGATATGGAACCGCTTCTTTTCCCGGGATAAAAAGTAGCCTATGTCTCTCTCCAGGTCGTAGACTATATCTGTGCAAACAATCACGTCGATCCGTTGCTCCTTTAAATGCGTGAAAGACACAAACAAACACACTTTTGCATTAATAAATAGGTATAGGGATGTATTAAAACTGTGAGTTAGATTAGGATTTCTTAGTCAGATTAAGATATTTTTATTATGATAACATCTTCCTTGTCGTTTCGTAATGATTCCATATTATGCGGTAGCGATTTCAAAGTTGCTTACGGAGTTATTCTACTAACAGCAGTATTCAGGGCTATTGCGTAAATTAAACAAAATAAGCACGTTTCATAATACGGTGCCGGTGAAGTATTCTTAACATCGCATTTGTGAGTCTTCGGTATTAAATTATTAGTCGGCGCTTAGATTTGACGGATTAACCTCAGTCCATGAATGGACGCCGCGCGCCGCTCGGAGGGCTCGGTCTGAGGGTCGGTCGAGGCACCGGGCACCCGTCCGAATGACGCCGTTCAAAATCGTAACCACAGTCACTACGCGAAGGCCAGCGAGATGAGTCTTTTGTAACCGGATTGTTGAGGAATTCGTATGAAACATTCACAATCGAAAGACGCGAGTAATCAGCGAAAAATGAGCAAAACACTCCCGGACCGGTTGTGGGTCCGCATCCGGTGCCCTCGAACGGCGAAGCGGGCGGCAGGCGCGTGTATAGCCGAGGTAGGCTTGCGCTGCGGTAATTAATAATTATGTAAAGCGCGAGAGAGCTCTTTCCGCGCACTGGGAACGCACTTTTTTGGCATGATGCGCCTTCTATTGTCGACGAGGAGACGAAGTTGCCGCGCACCGCGCCGCGCCGCCGCCGCCGCGACAGCGCTCCGCGCACGTGCGTTTTTATCGTTAGAAAGCGATAATATTAGTATAATTGCTAATTAAGTATTAAACACGCTTCCGCGACGACGACGTGTCGCGATGTTGAACACACACGTTTTTGCCGACTGTTATATCACAATTCTTGGAAGCAAACTAACGCACTATGAGTAAGAAACGCAGATTTCTTATGAATCGCCATTGCGGGTATATAGGTAGTGGACTAGCTGGTACCCGCTACTTCGTCGACGTTGAATAAGGTTTACAGCGAGTATCTAAACTCTTTGTGCGAATTCAGAATGCACAGCAGTCAACCTCGGTGGACAGCATCACCTAGTCCACTATTTGGCCGTAATGGCGATTCATTAAAAATTTGAGTTCCTTACTTCTAGAAAGCTAATGCCATCTTTCTAGAATTGTGATACAACAGTCGGACAAATAAAGTCCCGAATGTACGTTGCTGTTTACACGATATGGTCGAGTAAGTATTCCCAATCCGAGTAAACAATACGCCGAGCACGTCGCCGCGCCGCGCCGCGCCCTCGCCGCGCTCGGCGACTTCTTAACGCTATTTGCTCGGTGCAGACACATTTAGAGGAAAATATTTAGCTTGACCGCAATTATGACTGAGACGCCCGTCAATAGTGAATTAAGAATGCGCGGCGCGAGCGCTGCGCGATGGGCTCCGCGGCTGTTAGCAAAGGCATGCGTAAAGGATTCCCCAAACTGGTATACAAAGTCGCCTTTCTACTTTCTTTCACGGTCGAATGTCGTAATGTTGCCAAAACTGTTTCATAACACTTGTCGTTCGCAAAGGTGACATGTAAATGACATAAATTATAATAATCTCAAGGAATCTCTAACCGAATTCAACCGGATTAAATAATTCATTGGCATATCATTAACATACCTAAATAAATTCGTGATTGGTAAAGAAACAAAGCGATGCGAGCATATTGCGGCTTGGTCCGGGTGGTACACGAGGCTAGCGTACTGAGCACACGGAACGCAACCATACTGCACAGGCGAGGCGTATTAATAAACATATAAACATACATACATAATATGGTTGATAAACTACGATTGTTTACCATAGTTTTATATTTCTTCCCAAACTTTCACGAGACTAGTCTAAAAAAAACTTCCAATAATACTTTATTGGGCTAACCCCTCCTGGCCGGCGACAGTAGGAACACTGTCCTGCGAGATACAGTTTTATAACCAGTTTGTAACACAGAGGTCCACTCAAATAGGGGATCGGACAGTAATCGAGAAAAAATCTAAATGTAGTTAGAACGAATGTTCGTCGAACCAGAAAGATCAGTCAATCAATATTTTTGTGAAATAATAATGATTTATATTTTTTAATCAATAAATAAAATCTAATAATTCTGACATTTTTAATCTGTTCTTCATCTCAAACGAAACGACAATATAGCGCATGACGTCATTTGAAGGCAAATGCCGTGAGTCAAGCTTGTGTTTATTTAACGTTTTTGCTTTTCATAAAATGTATTTTTGCTATTTCTTTCGTTCCATTACTACAATATAAATTTAATTAAATTGTGATTTTGATTCTAATTTATAATTTTTTTTAATTCATTTATAGTTTTAATTTTAATATCTTATTGTAATTTATAACTATGGATGTGTATTATCTGAAATAAACAATTTTTATTTTTATTTATTTATTTATTGATTTATTACTACAATATAGTCCCCAAACTTCACAAAACGTATTTAAATCTCTTTGCAAGTTTTATTTCGAAGAGTTTGTCGTTTTCTACCTTTATATGACGTCACAAGTTTTGAGGTGACCTTTTGCGCGGCAATATTTGAAACATAATATTTAAACATAGTTTTAGGTACTTTTAGAACGTTATTTAATTAAAATAGTATTTTTCATTGCTATATATATTCGTTGTAGTTAATTTAAAACACTTTCTGAAAAGTTGACCGATACACATACAATAGGGGTATTGTAAAAATAGCCTTAATAAAATCTGCTTTAAAATCAGAGTCATATTAAATATTATGTTAGCTTCTAGCTCGAGCAGGGAATGCAGTGCAGAGCGGTCGGACGGCGAGTCGCACCACCACCCAGCTAAACGGGTCGCCCGGCGGGCAGTGACCACCTGCCGCCGCGCCGCCCGGCGGGCAGTGACCACCTGCCGCCGCGCCGCCCGGCGGGCAGTGACCACCTGCCGCCGCGCCGCCCGGCGGGCAGTGACCACCTGCCGCCGCGCCGCCAGGCGGGAACGGACGGCGTTTAATGACGGCTTTGTTCCCCGAACAATTACACACGCTGGCTGTTTTGGTTCGAGATCTGCCGCTTCGGTAACACCACTACGAACAAACCGTTGTTTCAGATAACAGGTAATAAACTACTTTGAGATTGAAACTGATGCCTTCAAGTATTTGGACAAAAAATATTAATTGTGCGCGAAGAGACCCGATATTATCATAAAACAAGAAAATATTATTAAGAAAAGTTTAAAGTTTTTTAATAAAGGGTTACTTAGATCATTTGAAAGATAACCGTAAAAAATTGTTTAAAAAAATAATTTTGAATTTATAATCTCGTTTAATTGATAATAATAGTTCATACGCCTCCTATCATAAGCAATAATGATCGGCTTCCGTATCATAATAATAGATGTAGTGTAGGCGCTAACCACGTCGCGCCACTCGCGTCGCGTCGCGTCGCGTCGGTGCCAGGCGCGGTACTAAAGTTAAAGGTGACATGAAATAAATGCCAAATTCTATAAAAACAATTTAAAAGAGCAACACGTTTTGAGAAAAAATATATTTACTTAGACAAACTCCGATAACATAAATAGAAATACGATTTTTGAAATATCGAAGTTCATCTTAACTTTGTAACAGACGAGACACATAGTATTTTTAAGGATAGAGTGACGTCACACAATGACGTTCGATGTTTGTGTGTGTAGCCTGAATGACGCAATAGTCTCCGTAGGTGAGTCGGTGCCTCACCTCGGTGCACAGTGGTGCAGCGCGTCACCCACCGCGTATCGCACTGTCACCTGTCACGCCAACTTACAATTCTTTAGTATCACGCTATGCGTTCCATTTTTTATGAAGCAGTAGACACAGATATTATAATTTTTCTCTTCTCATGCTCGTAAAGTGGATCGTATGCTGCGTACCAGGGGTACATCATCATCATCATCAGCCTGTCGCGGCCCACTGCGGCACTACGGCCTCACTTTAGTCCCTAGGGCAGGCCCACTGTTTGAACAAATCAATATTAAATTGAATTTTTAAAACTAGCAATAACAAAAAGAAATTTCATTAGTCCACAAAAAAAAAGAAGAAAATAGCTGCATACAAAATATTCATACATCGCGGCCGAACAATTAACCATACGTCAACTAAACAGTATTTCCTTGTTTGAAATATTACTATTTCACGAATATAAACTGTACGGGGTACTGTATACACATATATTATTTTGTGAAACTGGGCTTCATGAGATGTGTAAAAAGAGTAAAGACGCGGAATAGTGAAGCGTAACCTCCGCAGATTAGATCGGAACGCAAAGTAATCGAGAACAGAGAGAGTAACGCCGAATCGAATGATTCAACCAGTTGCATAACTGTTGTAGACGGTGGAGCGCGGAGCCGGACGCGCCGCCGCCGCGCCGCGCCGCCGCCGCACCGCGCCGCCGCCGCACCGCGCCGCGCCGCGGGACCTCCGAAACCGAGAGTGGCGCACCCAGCGCCCGGTATCACTTTCACCGTTTGAACGAATCAATTGTGTATTTACATATGTACATGAGAGTTGTACAATCCGACGTGACCTCTCGCGGGACGACGCGACGCCCGCTCTACCGTGAGATATAGGTCCGAAGTTCGACACAACGCGCTTCGTCGCCCCGTCGTCGGTCGTCGGTCGTCGGTCGCCGGTCGCCGGTCGCCGGTCGTCGGTCGCCGGTCGCCGGTCAGACGTACAACTGTAGTAACTGTAGTGGGCTAGTAGCGTCCGACGACACGACAAGACCCGGCGGGAACCGGGACGGGTACCGGCGCGGCGTCCTCGATATCATGCCGGCATCGACCATCCAGAGAACTGTTTTTTTACACAGATAGCTGATATACCGGCCGCCACGACGCGGTTGCTCGTCTAGATGTTACCGCCTTTAACGGCGGGAAGCCTTCGACGAGTATGATATTAAGTAGGTAGGTGTACAATCATATACCTAAAATAATAATATTCAGCTTTTTCTGTACTCGTATTTAGTTCCTTCCTTGATGCGTCGGTCAGCCCGCGCACCTAGGTAGGTATATATAAATATCGCACGCGGGGTTTACATTTGCAGTTGTAAAGAGTGTCCGTCTCACCTTGATCCGGTTCCGGCGCGCGGCGCGCAGCACCAGGCCGTCGTTCTCGATGTAGTCGGGCACCTCCTTGCGGTTGGAGAAGTTGAACACGACGGAGGTGGCGGGCGGCGGGGGCGCGCGCGCCCGCCCCGCGCCCCCGCCGCCGCCCCGCGCCCACGGCGCGCGGGGCTCCGCGGGCGGCGCCGGCGGCTCGATGCGCCGCACGTGCGAGCCGCTCCACGCGCGCTCGATGCCGGCGGTGCCGATGCGCGACAGCACGTGCGGCTCGGGCGTCGAGTGCCCGTTGACAAGCGGCGGCGCCGGCTCCGGGGACTCCGCGCGCGGGCCGGGCTCCACCGGCGCCGGCGACTTGTCGGGCGCGGGTGCGGGCGGGGGCGGGGAGGCGGGGCGCGCGCGCGGCGCCGCCGGCATGGGGCGGATGACGCCGACGCGGCGCGCCGCGCGCCCCACCAACACGGGGTTGGTGGCGGCGAGCGGCGGCAGGTGCGAGCCGGCGCGCGGCGCCTCGAACGCGTACCGCACGGAGCACCCGGCGCGCGCGATGCCCTCCAGCGCTGCGCGGGACACCGCCCGCGTCTCCGTCGCCGTCGCCGGCACCACGAGGCAGTCCGCCTCGTCAACCGGCGCAGGCGGGCCGGCGGGTGCGAGCTTGACGCTGGTTTCGGTGACGATCGGTGGTGTCGGAGTGAGGATCGTCGGGAAGGCGAGGAACACCGGCGGGGAGGTCGCCGGGAGACTCGGAGCGGGCGACGGCGCCGGCGTCGGGGTCGACGGCGGAGTGAATTCATGCGGCGACTGATGCGGGACGGGCGTCGATAGCGGTGGCGGCGTCCCCGGGGGCGGCGGCGGCGTCGCCGGGGGCGGGGGCGCGGGGTCGGTCGGGCTCGGCGAGCGCGCGTCGCGCTCCGGCCGCTCGGGCGTGAGGCTGCGGCGCGCGCCCTCGAGCCCGCGCAGCACGGCGGACACGCGCGCGGCGGGCGCGGGCCGGCGCGGCGGCGCGCTCTCGAACTTGCGGAGCGTCGACTTGACGAGGTCGGGCGGCGGGCGCTCCGTGTCGCGCAGCAGGGGCGCGGGGCGGCGCGGCGGGCGCGCGGCGCGGGCCGCGGGCGGGCGCGGCGCGAGCGGCGGCGGCGGCGACGGCGATGGCGGCGCGAGCTCCTCGCGCGAGTCGAGGCGGCTGAGCGCGTCGACGGAGCGCGCGCGCTTCACGTAGTCGCGGCGGGCGGGCGGCGCGAGCGGCGCGGGCGCGACGGCCACGGAGGCGGGACGCGGCACGCGGGCGGCGCGGGGCGCGGGCGGCGGGCGCTCGTCGAGCAGGTGCTCGAGCGAGGTGGCGCGGCGCAGCACGGATGGGCGGCGGCGTGGCGCGTCGCGGAGCGCGAGGCTGAGGTAGCGCGACTTGAGCCGCTTGACGATGCCGGGCCCGTAGCGCAGCTCCTCGTCGTTGTCGTCGTCGGCGGGCGGCGGCAGCGGCGGCGGCGGTGGAGGCGGGGGCGGCGGCGGCGCGGTGGCGGCGGCCGGCCGGGAGCGCGCGGCGCGCCGCTGCAGCAGCTCGCGCTTCCACTGCGGCAGGGCTCCGTTCGACATGCCTGCATAGTTCGGCTTCCTGTTATTCTTTTGAATAGGGTGCCTGGAAGCTTAATAGCGGATCGGACAACTTTTCAGAAAGTGTTTTATATTAACTACAATTAATTTATACAGCCATAAAAAATACTATTATTTTATTAAATAACGCTCTAAAAGTACCTAAAACTATGTTTAAATAATATGTTTCAAATATTGCCGCGCAAAAGGTCACCTCAAAATTTGTGACGTCATATGTAGGTAAAAAAGAAGAACTCTTCGAAATAAAACTTGCAAAGAGATTAAAATACGTTTAATGAAGTTTGGGAACGATATTGTGGTAATGGAATGAAAAAATTAGCAAAAATACATTTATGAAAAGCAAAAATGTAAAATAAACGCAAGCTTGACTCACGGCATTTGTCTACAAATGACGTCTTGCGCTGTGATTTATGTTTCGTTTGAGATGAAGAACAGATTAAAAATGACAGAATTATTAAATTTTATTTATGGATTTAAAAATATAAATCATTATTATTTCACAAAAATATTGTTTGAATGATCATTCTGGTTCGACGAACATTCGTTCTAACTACATTTAAGATTTTTTCTCGATTACTGTCTGATCCCCTATTGTTACTGTGACGGTCTACAGGGTAGGCCTAAAGAAAATAAAATCATTCAAATGTATGACAAAGTTCAATGAGCACCTACTAAAACATATATTAATTATTACATAAAAATGTATTTATGTTCTCTTTGCTCTTACTTTTTTAAGATTTTCAAGTAATAAAATGATAATAATAGATGAACATAGATGACATTTCTGATGTCTACTGAAGGCAAGGCGCCGGCGCGGCGCGGCGCGGCGCGGCGTTACGTTCAATGTAGCGGTTGTACCTACTACATGTTACCTAGGTATATATGGTCGCGAACGTCGACACTTGTCTTCACCAGCGATGTTGCTGAAAACCATATGTTCCACCTTTGCCCATGTACACGAATATCCTTCTCGTAATAATAATATAAACTATATCATTCACCTTTTCAAAATTGACTGTAAACTATTTGTATGCATGTTGTGTTCGCATCTAGAAAGCCATTCAATTATTTTTGTTTTTTATGAACTAAAAATATGTGTAGTGTCAGTAGCTGTAATTTCCAGTTTTCTGAACATAAAAACAAGAATCAAAATTAAAAAAAGTAGGATTGTTTAATTATACCAGGCCTAGCGCACTCCGCACTGTAGGTACGAAGCTACAAGTATATAGCCGGACACCGGCGGCGGGTCGCGCGTCGTTACACGTGTCGCGTCAGAAGAGATAAGAGCGGCGCGATAGAAAGAGAGGCGCTCTGTAAGTTAATATGACTGGTATGTTGTATATAAGTTCTTATTTTGTTTAATAAATTTATCTTACAGGTCCTTGCTGTCGATTACTATGGCCAATCATCCAATTCCATTGATGGATCACAATCCTACAGTAAAAATGTAAGCAACGAATCTCGGATTTCTAATTCTAATTAAGGCCACATAGTGAGAACGAGTTCATGAACGTAGACTTCATCATCATGTGAACGTCAAGGCTGTTCAGGACACAAAAGGACAAACCGCGTCGGGTTAGTGTAGTGAATTGACAGTTATGTATAGTTAGTGCTATCCAATACGGTGGTATGGTCAATGTAATAATTGACTTTCATAAGTACGTCTGTGATCTAGTCCGACAGTATGACATTTAACTGAGACACTAAGCTATTTAGAGAATACTTCAAGTGTTTTTTTTAACATTGTGTTTATCTATCTACCTATATCCTAAGTATCAGTTGTGCTGCAGTCTTGTAAATTATGTCAAAATACTAGTTCTTCTATTGTAAATTTTACCTGTATGGAAATAATGAATGTATGTATATTGTATAAATGTGTCATATATTTTATTTGATTATTTTATTTACCTGACTGGTTTGATCCTAGATAAAACCTGGTTAACAACAAAATATTAATGATTGCATAAGAAGCATACCGTAAGGAAAAGTAGTTACCGCAATTTCATTCGAGCTCTGTGCTGTAGCGCCGCCACTATAACTTCAGAAAGTCGTAGGTAATTGGTCTGTAAAAGGTACGAAATCTGTACTATTATTCTGTGGCCACGCTAGAACGTATTCATTACTCGGCCACCTAAAAGAGACCTTCACCTCTTGATCTGTTTACAGGAGTAATCTATCATAAAAAGTAATTTCTGGATTTTTCGACAACATATGCATATTCCCTATTTCCCTATTCTTTCACTCTGGGGTACAGAATAGTACAGGTGTCCTACCTTTTACAGACCAACCACGAACTTCTGAAGTTATAGTGGCTGCAATGCAACGCAGAACACGTTACATTTTCATTCAAGCGAATGGGAGAATTTTTCATAGGTATGGTAAACACTCCAAAATTACTGTCAAAAAGCTATTGCTTTCCAAAAGTGTTACGCTGTCAAGGACTCTATAGTGTCATTCCTCAATGCTGGTAGGTATGCAGCGCTACGCGAGCTGAATTGAATTTCATTGCGTCATGGCAAGAGTCGCTATTTATTTAAATTTATTTGCGGAGTGATGCTTCTGTCCCTTAGTATTCTGTGATTAAACTAGCCAAATGCAAGCCCAAATAGTGTGCTTTTTAATTTATTTAGATTGGGTTTATTCTATTTGTTTATGACCAAGATGCTGTCACTTAATCTGAAATGGTGACCAAAGATTTCACTGTATTTTAGAATTTACAGATTTGATAGTGATTTCTGTGTTGGCTGCAGTTGGTTCTTAAAAAAATATTATTAATGTACAGAATTGACATAGTTAGTTTTATATGTAAAGCTGTATTTTTTTTTCTAAAATCAACGGGGCTATATCTGTTAAGTTTAGAGAAGTATTAAAAACAACTAACTGCTACTGTATCTGTACAGGTTGTGGCAAAATGTTGGGACCTTTAGGGTAGGTAACTTTTCCTTTGCACTGCTTGAGGAAGTTTTGTTCTGAGGAAACATCGGGTACATTTTACATAAAAAAACACATGCATATTTTTATATTTTAAAACCGGTACAGGTAGGCAGAAACATGATATTTGTAAAGAAAATACATGGTCTTAATCAACCCTATTTCCAACCAGGAATCCATCCCCTAAAGTAAAAAGTAATGTAATCAAAGTTCTTGAGAATATAAAAAGTTTCCAATAAACTATCGGTTTTGAAGTAATGGATATCTATCACTGTTTTGTTGCAACTGCTAAATATTGGATAAAAAACGACTAATCCAGAATATTTTTTGGCAATTCATTTTACTGACGGACCATTTTAACTATTTGTATAGAGGGTTAAAGTAAGAGATCTTGTTCTTATGAATATTGAGAAAAACTACCTTATAGGTACATAAATTTAACAACACAAATTTAAGCTCTTTTAATATATTATTACTTACTTATTCTCTAGTTTTAGAATTGGCCATTCAAATCCATTTCAAATATTTATCTGTATTTACATTGATGATTTACTAGTTAGGCTCTAGTCTTATGGTGAATTTAGATATAACTACTTATGATCAGCTTACCAAAGTCCTGTGAGGACTCGAGGATGGTCTCCACCATCATCTTGGGTCGGCCGCTCCAACCTCAAGCTCTGCCGTGACAAATGCAAAACAATATGTTAAGCTCCATTCCACATACATGAGACATCTGCAATATACAATACGGCCGACGTAACTTGGCGAGTCTGAACATAGGCTCTGCGAACTTTAGCGCTTTACTAAAAATAAAACGAATAAAATTTATACTTTTATTGCGAAAGTTTGTGAGGATGTATGAATGCTTTTTACTTTTTCACGCAAAAAACTACTGGACAGATTTTTTTTCACAAACACACATTATTAGCACTTAGCACACACATAATATTTAGCACAAACATACATATTTTTAGCACTATACTTATCATTAAATATATACACTTATTATTATTATGGAGTATGTCACACAAATACCAGATACGGATTTTTTTACGAACACATACATATTATTAGCACACACATTATATTTAGCACAAACATACACATTATTAGCACTTTACACTTATCATTAAATATTTACACTTATTATTATTATGGAGTATGTTACACACAGACACACATAGTTTATATTTAATCACTGTCACTAAGAGAAGAATTCCTAACAAAGTCGTCGGCCCCGTGTGTGCCATATGTGGTGCTTGGCATAGGTTCACTAAAAATATCAGCACATAATATATACAACATTAACAATAAGAATCAGTTATAAAAACAACTCCGAGAAAATCACCAAAAATACTTTAGTAACCGACTGTACTTAAGACAGAGACAGCGCAACCAATCCTAACGTGTGACTGAGATACATTATCTCGTACCGAGGATTGCCGAAAAAACACGAAGCTTTACGTAGTAAACAAAAAGGGATGTCCAATATGCGTGCCTTTGAGTGATGTTTAATCGATTCTATCAAAATCGATTGAAATCAAGTAATAAAAATATATGTCTATTCAATTGTATAAGAAGGTTTCAAACAGTCCTTCCTTAACTGTAATTTATGTAAATGATTTATTTCAACCGAGAATATGTAATTTTATTAGAATCAGTTTTCTTTTATTAACAAAATCTTTTTTATTAACGACAGAATTCACTAAATTAGTAAATCTATTTCGTTTAATGTATTATAATAAACAAAATGCATGATTTCTAAATAAAACAAATTGATTGCGATAATTAATCGATTAAGGGATTGATTGTGTTTACGTAAGGTACATAAGTAGCCTAGAGCACCTCCCCGCGCACTTTGCCTCATGCCACCATTTGGTTCCTAAAATGTGTTACTGCGCAACCGTCTGCGCGATGTTCAGACTCACCAAGTTATTTTGGTCGTAGTGTACATATTATTTGTATGTCACCCAATAATGCCAAGGATAACTACTGATTATACTGTTACTTTGAAAACTTAGTAGGTATAAAATTAGGATCTTGATAATAATACTGATATAGAAAATAATAAAGGCAAATAAATAATGTAATGTAATCAGGCGTGACGTTGCGGAAATTCATCTCAAAACTGAAACACAATGAAAATATGTAGTGTAATTCCACTGAATATTATGTAGGTTGTTGTTAGACTAACGAGACGAGCTGGTCATTTGCCTGATGGTAAGCAATACGCCAGCCCTTAACAATAACAGCACCACCCTAAACTTTTGTTTTGCAAAATCCTGCGCGGCTCTGCACTGTGCTCGTCACTCTGAGACAATTAGCTGTTGAGTCCCATAATGCCCAGTGATTTCGCTGTATATCGTGTACATTACATTCAATCTTGAGAGAAAAGTGCAGGTATAATTAAGTTGGCATTACTTACCTTGGCATAACATAGCTCATAAATTATTAACCTTTTGGAAACACTGGATCAGGTTTGCTCCAACCTTAACCTTACGGCTATAACATTACAGATGAGATGCAAATGAGATGAATTTTTAACAGGTCATTTGCATTAGGACTTTCCACAATTTAATTTGTCAAAGTCCTATAAGGTTTATTACCTTCAATAACTTAAACCTCTACATACATACTAAAAGTGAAAGCTGCAACACATAGTTGAATATATGGATGTCTGAAATATGGATGTCATATGAAAGTAAAATATCTGAAATAAATGAATATAAAAAATGCCCTAAGCCAGGGGTCTCCAAGCTACGTCCCGCGAGGGTCACCCACGATTGATTATAGAAAATTACATTCTACTAACTGAAAACTAACAGATATCAACTATTATATACCTACCTATTGAAAATTGCTCACTCATCTCTTTCACATGCTTTTGCTTGTGACTTTTCCAGACAGCAAATTCATAAAGAATAATAGCAAACGCCTGTGACTTTGTTTGCATCGACACAATTAAATAGTGGCGATAGTGTAGCTTTCTATCAGTGAAAGAATTTTTAAACGGGCCAGTAGTTCCAGATATTACATTCTGCAAACTTGTCTCTTTCATCTTTTGTTTTTCATTTTTGTGTCTTTAAATTTTAATGATATTTTATTGTTGAAGTTGATAATTTAGTATGAAAGTTTTCGTGAGTTTGATTCATTATAAATATTTAATAAAACGGCTAGGACTAACATAGTTTGTCGAATTAGTCGACCCAGTCGAAACATTTTTTCATTTAAAGCCTAAAGTATCCCACTGTAATGCCTCCCTTTCATTCTTTTTAATGAAAGACAGGACAAAAATAGCTAAAAACCATGAAACATAGGCATACAGAAAAAAATTATGTCAAACTTTTATTGTTGATGCAGTATATATTTATCAATTGCAGTTATACAGTTTTTATGTAAGTTGTAAGTTTTTGTAACATGCTTAGCTCGCTTCACAATATGCACGATATTTGTAAACGCAGCATCATCTAAACTCAAATAAGGTAAAAAAAATTTAAACATGTCAAGCATGAAATAAAATCATTGATTGATTCTCTAATATCCAGAGAAATTGAGCAGTGTCAGACACTGTTGGCGGAGACGGCGCTGCGAAAGCAACGAAATACAATCAAACATGTGAAGCAAGTGTCCAATAGGCAAATCAATAACAGCAGCTGATTATTTGCAACTGACTAATGAGGACAATGTTACTTTAGAGTATCGATCAAGATAACTAATCAGTTGATAAGTGCAGAATGTGGGCAGCAGGCGTCGCGGGCCCCAGAGCGCGGAGCCACCGGCGACGCCGCCGCGATCATAATAAACTCAGATTGAAACACTCGCCCGAACCGGACACCCAGGCATGTAAGCTCAAACGGTGGCGTCGGTACCGCCGCCGCTGCCGCCGCCATAATGAACCGGTGCATTCCATTCTACCATACTTCACATAACTTTTCTTACCTGTTAAAAATCCATCGACGTTGCACCTATTCCGTGATGGCTCCAAGACCTCGCGCTCGGTCTTACCGAAACGCCATTGACACGGCACACCACGCTTGATTATAACACAGACAGATCCTGGGTAACCAACTACAAATCGACACACGCACTGGGTTTTGGAATATAGGTACTATGTACCCTGGATCACCCACGGCGGCGGTCGTTCAGACGATCGTATCGATTCTTCACAAACACATTCTCCACGACACTTTTTGTTTTATGTTATCACTGCAGTTCGTAAAGAACTATTCTTGAATCTGTGATTACTATTTTATTTTCAAACAAGTTTTCTTGAGTTTATTTAATTTTATTCTACACGACCGACGACAACAGCTTATTCACTTGACTGAATGACGGAATGGAATGAATGTCAGTTGTCACATTTTATGACGCGAGGAAAATGACATCAGTTGACAGCTGGGGCGCGTTCAGCGCTTAAGCTCTGACAGCAACTGACACCAACTTTGGCGTTCTGTCTCAGATAAAATATACTCGAAGGGTGATGATCGTTTTGCTATTGTCTCTTACATCCTCAATGGTCTCTTAGTAAAGCTATCTGGCTTGTTTCGAGTGTTTTTTTTATGGAACTGAGAGATGAAACGAGCAAGTCGTTCGCCTGATGGTAAGCTCTATGCCTGCCCGGACTTTTTGGCGGGAAGTGAAAAGTGATACAGTTCGATTTTGTTTCATTTTGCGAACGAGTGTTATTTCGAGTGATCATGATAATATCGGTGAAATATTAACCATTACGTGTTCACAAAAGTGCACGAGTGTATGAATGAAATAAAATTGAGGAAAACATTGCTTTTCAAGTTCTCCCAAAAAGCCCATGGAAAGCTTAAATAAAGTTCCACCACTTTATTGACGCATTAGGAGAGTGTCCGGCTTGTTGCTGTTGACCCTCATTCTCAACAAAAGTATAGTAAATGGAATATTATCCTATCAAATAAAAACTACGTAAGATGGCGGTATGGTCCTAGAGACTTTAGCCTGCGCTAACGGGCGAACTTTAAAAAAAAACAATTGCTGTGCCACCCAGAACTTTTATACTATAAAAAAGCACTGCGCAGGATTGCATTGAGTTCATCACCGCAAGACATCAGATATTAAGTCTCATATATCCAGTAATTTCGCTGGCTACACTGCCTTTTAAACCGGAACACTTTTTTTTTTTTTTTTATCTGTTAATTGGCTTGCGTTTGACCACTATGTCACCTGATGGTAAGCGACGATGCGGTCGACGATCTAGCACGCTTACCAAGATAGTACCCGTTCACTCGAGACTTGAAGATTCCCAGATTATAGCTATCGGGAAAGACTGACTCTGGCAGGGAGTTCCACTCGTTAGCAGTACGCATAATAAAAGTGGAAGCGAAGCGCTTAGTACGCGCGGGAGGAATGTCCACCATAAAACGGTGGCGTATTGCCGTACGTATTGTAGTCCGATGATAAAATGGGGTTGGGGGAATTAGTTGGTGCAATTCGGACGCACACTCTCCGAAATGTATCCGATAAAAAACTGATAGCCTGGCAATTCTGCGTCGATGTTCAAGACTGTGTAGTCTTGACTCGAATAGCGCGTCATCACCAATGAGTCTCTTGGCTCGTCTCTCGATTGATTCAAGTGCCTCAAGTTGATATTTAGCTGAACCATCCCAAAGGTGAGAGCAGTACTCTATACACGACCGGACTTGCGCTTGGTATAGATTCAGCAGCTGTTCCGGTGTGAAGTAACTCTTCACCTTTGCTAGGATGCCCAGCTTTTTGGCAGCCAACTGAGCCTTTGACTCAATGTAGGTCCCAAAATTGAGGGAAGACGTGAAGTGTAACGCCAAGAAGTTCTAGGTGGTTGGTAATTGGTACGGATACATCTCGAAAAGTTGGAGTGAGATCAAATGGACTCCGTTTAGCGGAGAATAGACACGCTTGGGTCTTTTAGGCATTGAACTTGACCAAGTTGGAGTCGCCCCAATCGGAGACTGCCTTCAAAGCCACGGTCATGCGCTCAACCATCGCCTCCCGAAGACTCTGGATCGCGGCACTACTGGCTCGAGCATCGGATATGTAACTCTCTACAACAGTGCTGTCATCTGCGTACCCAAAGATACCGGGCTTTAACAGATCGTTGATGTGCAGCAAAAAAAGCGTTGCAGAGAGTACTGACCCCTGAGGAACTCCGGCGTTAATAGCCAATTGATCGGACGAGCAGCCATCAATGACCACTCGTATCGATCGTTCCTTCAGAAAGTCTGATATCCAAGCACAGAGACCTGTGGGCAGGCCGTAAGATGGAAGCTTACTTATAAGACTATCGTGCCAAACCCTGTCGAAGGCCTTCGAGATGTCAAGGGAAACGGCAAGCGCTTCACCATGTTTCTCTAAGGCCTCGCTCCAGATGTGGGTGGCATACGCAAGAAGATCCCCAGTCGACCGGTTTCGGCGAAATCCGTATTGCCGGTCACTGAGGAGGTCATTCACAGAACACACAGAAATATTTGCGCACTACTGCTTGGCGGCAGAAAAGCTGGCAAAGCTGTGGTACCTACCCAGACGGCCTCCCACATACGAAAGACCTACCACAAGTAAAACCTTATTGTGTGAACCTTATGTCCATATACTACTTTTATTACCTCAATTAATTGACCTCAATGACGAAAAAACATATACGTAAACTCCTTAGCTCGCCTTGCATCACAACAAGAACATGCAAAAACATATACGTAAACTTCTTAGCTCGCCTTGCATCACAACAAGAACATGCAAAAACATATACGTAAACTTCTTAGCTCGCCTTGCATCACAACAAGAACATGCAAAAACATATACGTAAACTTCTTAGCTCGCCTTGCATCACAACAAGAACATGCAAAAACATATACGTAAACTTCTTAGCTCGCCTTGCATCACAACAAGAACATGCAAAAACATATACGTAAACTTCTTAGCTCGCCTTGCATCACAACAAGAACATGCAAAAACATATACGTAAACTTCTTAGCTCGCCTTGCATCACAACAAGAACATGCAAAAACATATACGTAAACTTCTTAGCTCGCCTTGCATCACAACAAGAACATGCAAAAACATATACGTAAACTTCTTAGCTCGCCTTGCATCACAACAAGAACATGCAAAAACATATACGTAAACTTCTTAGCTCGCCTTGTATCACAACAAGAACATGCAAAAACATATACGTAAACTTCTTAGCTCGCCTTGCATCACAACAAAAACATGCAAAAACATATACGTAAACTTCTTAGCTCGCCTTGCATCACAACAAAAACATGCAAAAACATATACGTAAACTCCTTAGCTCGCCTTGCATCACAACAAGAACATGCAAAAACATATACGTAAACTCCTTAGCTCGCCTTGCATCACAACAAGAACATGCAAAAACATATACGTAAACTTCTTAGCTCGCCTTGCATCACAACAAGAACATGCAAAAAAGCGATCCCTATTTTTCTTCGCACGGTTAGTGTCAAGTTATATTCCCTACTATTTCGGTACCCAGCAAAAATAAACTTTAAGCCGAGTCAGAAGAATAAACTTTAAGTCCTTACACTATGAGCTGTATTCTTTGTTCTTACCAAAGAAAACTAACTATTATATAAATAACGCCCAACGATCACATACATAAATCCTGCCCCTAACTAGGATTCCCTGTATCTAGGAAACCAGGGACTATGAGGACCATGGTCCCACAACACCCAGACACGAAATAAATGCTTGCGCTTTTTTTTCTGTGCACAAACATTTGTCCCGTCGCGGGAATCGAACCCGCAACCTCAGTGATGTATGAGATTTGAGCCAACCTGCCCAACCACTACACCACAGAGGCTGTGAACTATTATGAGTCATAGTAGAATAAGTTCCCCTAGGTGGAAACATGGTGGAAACCAACCAAGCGGTGTTCGAAGCGTTGCTGTTGCTCTTACAAGCGAGAAATTAATCTGACATCTCCTTTCTAGACCTTTATTAGGTAAACTGAAACGCAATGAAATATGTAGTGTAATTCCGCTGAATATTATGGAGGTTGTTGTTAGAATATAATATAAAAAGTATATGGGGGTAGCAGCAAAAGTAAAATGAATTAAAATTAAATTTCACACCAGCTCCTTCTGAAAACACAAGAGCAATTTATCTATCATACAACAAGTTCGTGCGTCACCAAGGGCCTGTGCTGAAAACCAGCGTTGTGGATTCTTCACAAACTTGACCAAGTTGGTGTCGCCCCAATCGGAGACAACCTTCAAGGTCAAGTTCATGCGTTCAACCATGGCCTCCCGGAGACTCTGGAACTTCCTTTCTACCCCTTTTTTACCCCGTTAGGGAATGAATTTTAATAAAATACGAAACACGTCTTCTTAAAAGGTACCTACTTAAAAGATATTATAATGGTCGCACTCGATTTTAATAAAATACGAAAATAATCCTCGCATTTGTACTGAAGAGACAGGAACCACTGTGGGCCGAGATAAGTATGTTAATGCGATGTGGTGTCATGTTTCGCCGGATTGTAACATTTTTCTGGTAAGCATCCGCGGTAATCTCGCGTCACCCCCAAACCACAAAACAGAAAAGTACTGAAGTCAATCTCGTGTATGTACTTCACTTTTCATACCTACGCTCGGCGGTCGCGCTAGAGTTGTTAAATTGAATGCGCGCGCCCGCTGCCTGCGACCCAGTGCGGCGGTGTGACGTCACGACGGTTACTCGGACGGCGCCGGCGGAGGAATTTTTTGGGAAGTCCATAATTGAATAATTTAAAAATATAACTTTACAAGATATCGAAATAATTTTTTCGCAGTTATTAATATAATTGGATAAAGTTTTTTTGAAGACAAAAAAATGCGATTAATTTACATTTACATCTTCCTTATTCGATTATTGAACACAAGGCGTACACAGCTTTTACTACAATAAATATCTAATATAAATTGTAAAAATATGACAAGGGCACAAAGTCAGTTCGCTTGTTCGGCGCGGGGCCGGGGGCCGGGGTGCTTACCTACCTACCTAACTGTTCTGTGTAACGTGAAAACGAACCATCAAAATACAAGCAAATACCTACTTACCTCTCTGAAACAGCTGGTAGCCTAAAAAACGACAATTCACCGTTTAATGTTGAACCACAGAGTTGAACTTAAACATCCGTTCACCGAATTGTTATAATAACCTTTTTTTCGTTTTGCACAAAAAAGTTCACAGACGCGTGTCTCAAGCGGATGGCACTCGCGCTCGCACGGAGCTCAACTGTGCCGAGATATCGTGTCCGTGAGCAGTGTCTACGTGTGTGTTGCTCGAGCGCACTTTGTATGCAGATTGATTTCTGTACTTATCTGTTTTGTGCCAAACCTTGCACCCGCGCCCGCGCCCGGTTCGCCGGCGCCGCCCGCCGCCGTCTGTCGGCCTGCTGAATACGACTGGTTTTATTAAACCACCCCAGTTTTATTAAATCTCACTTAATCTGAGGGAAAAACACTGACGGTTATTTTACTTAACACTCACTTCGCCTCTCTTTGTTACCATAATATTTTTGTGTTTATTAATTTTCATGATCCCGGCTGTATCTACATACCTACAAAAAGATAATGCTCGTGACGTAGGCATGGCTCTTGATTGTAGGGAAAACCAGAACAGAATGAGTCCCTTAAGGTTTGGCATCAGATTACTTTCAAAGAAAATAATCATATATTGACTGTTATATTATACGAAACTAAGCATTGGAAGGAACGAAACGAAATAACTTAAATCATTGTTCAGCTCACGAAAAGATTTTTCGTAGGGAGGTACATCCTTAATTACGCCGTCATAAAACAATCGTAAATACCATAGGTATTTACCCAAGCGGCATAATAATCATCATTTATAATAGGTCTTCAGAGGTGGTCCCATATAACGTCAAAAAGCATCATTAAATTTTAACTTCACATATCACGGCACCTTTTTAGAAACTGTGAACGAATTCACATTGCTCGGCTTGGAAATTGATAAGCACATTAATTGGGAGTCGCATGTTAAAAAAATTAGATCTAAACTTTCATCTTTTACGTACGCACTTCGCGAAATCAAAAAAACAACTGACTTGCAAACCGCACTAGCGCTATACTATTCCTATGCGTATGCATACCTAAGCTACGGTGTTATTTTATGGGGGAATAGCTCCGCCGCGCCAACTATTTTCATTATACAGAAAAAACTGATTAGAATATTAGTGAACATACAACAAACAGATAGCTGTAAACCTTATTTTAAATATTACAAAATACTTACTTTACCGAGCATATACATATTAGAAATTTGTAAATTTATACGAAATAACCCCGACTTATACACGAAACGAGAAGATGTCCCTAGGAACACAAACCGCTCAATACGACATAAAAACCGGCTTGTGGTACCTACTTCCCGACTTAAACTACATTCGACAGGTACCTATGGTATGTCCGTAAAAATATATAATCAACTTCCACAAACAATTAAAAACGAAAAAGATGATAAAAAATTTATAAAACAACTAAAACAACTATTGATAAACAAAAGTTACTACACGCTTGATGAATATTTAAATGACCAATTTAATAAATAATATACCTAATATTTATGATAAATATACAATAATAAATACATAATATACAATAATGATTATAAAATTAAATGACAAATTGTAAAATGCTATATGAAAATAAAAATAATCTTACGACTTGCTAAAAAATTGCAATTATTATAATTAGTATTATTCTTATTAATTTGATTGAATTTTTGCTATATATTTTTTATACTTAGAAGCAGTCTTCCTCTCTTCTAAATGCGTGCCCGACAGGGTCCTTAGTGAACTGACTATAAATTGACCATCTGTTGTACCTACATTAAGGAATGCATTAAATAAATGGATGAATAAATAAATGAATGAATAAATAAACGTTTATCAAAATTGATTCAGCCCTTTTTGAAAAATAACAAATACAAAAAATACTAGTTTAATCTTCAAGTCATTTCTTGTTTTTTTTTAACCGACTTTCTAAAAGGAGGAGGTTTGTATTCGACATGGCTGCTTCACCCAGGGTTGACTTCCGGCGAGGGAACTCCTCAACGGTGAATAGTACAGACACAACATTTCGTAAATGGATTTAACCATAATAGCCTGTTTTAAATTCCATCATGACATGGCTAATACACCAAGGGTTGACTTCCGGCGAGGGAACTCCTCAACAGAGTCAAGTCTGTCCTCAATAGGACAGACTTGAATTTTTTTGTACATGCATTTAATTGTGATAGCCCGTTTTAAACTTCGTCATGATATGGCTGCTAGATCATAAAAGCTTGTCTTTAAAAACTTTTTTAAATTAATTTAATTAAAACTTGTTTTGCACTAAAAAGGGCAAAAAAAATTATAAAAAAAACCGACTTCAAATCCACAAATAGGCACTCAAATGTGAAAAATAAATTAATATAATTATTATAAGCGCTACCCACTCATATATTTGTACTCATATATATATGATTTGAAGTCGGTTTTTTTTTATAATTTTTTTACTTACTACATACATAGTATCTATCTATCTACTACTTGCTGGCACCGACTTCAAATACATATATGAGTGAATTATGTAGGCTACAGGCAGGAGGATGCAAAGGAAACCAAAATGCTTTGGTTCTATGTTTAATTAAATATAAAAATTACATTTTAAGTTCCTACATGCTAATTATCCTAATGGGTGACAACGGTTCGATGTGAGAACCAAAAGTGACGGTGTGGGGGAAAGCTATATAATGTAAAAAGGTAGAAAGAGAGGGCATGATGTGCTGCGTCGGCGCCTTGTGACTCGCTCCTGCGGGCAGTTGGTATGCACCACGACGTCATACGTAACAAGTGGGTAGCGCTTATAATAATTATATTTATTTATTTTTCACTTTCGAGTGCCTATTTGTGGTTTTGAAGTCGGTTTAATTATTTTTTTAAATAATTTTTAAATAGGCAATAAACTGAAGTTTATCCAAATTTATCAATGGAATGCTAAGTACATCAAAGTAATTACTTAATCTCTATTCAAGTAATTACCTACCTAATTAAAACTGATCTGAGCACGACCTGTGTGCTAAGACACGTTGGTATTAGCAACGACTATTTTCTTGGCCTTGAATAGCGAAACCTAATATAATGTCGAGCAAATAACTTTGCATTAGTCGTGTTCCTGTTAACCAACAACTGGGCCGCATTCATTCTCGCAAGATTACAGCGGCAGCGGTCCGAGAATATATATCTCAAACTATTATCAAAGAGGCGGTCGCCGCCGCGCCGCCGCGGCCCTTACCCGCTTTTTCGGTAGGTAGGTAGGTTTCACTTTCGACTAGACCTTCATACATCTATCTGTTTTGTATCTTGCAACATGCGGGTTCCGCTTTTCTTCTTTTATTTACTCATCAGTTAATATTCTATGACGGTCGAGCCACAATGTAACATTTGAATTTGTAGAACCTATATACCTACCTATCTAGGTACTATACATATATAGATATATACCTAATCTTTATTTATTTTTAATTTCTCGTACTGCTCGTAAAGTGTGTCAGAATACTACATACTGACATGCGGAATGTAGTGGCACTTTTAAGAATAAACTTTAAACAGTAGCCAAGTTGTAATTTGCCACAATACCTATTATAAACTTTAAAAAACTAGCCAAGTTGTAATTTGCCACAATACCTATTATAAACTTTAAACAACTAGCCAAGTTGTAATTTGCCACAATACCTATTATAAACTTTAAACAACTAGCTAAGTTGTAATTTGCCACAATACCTATTATAAATTTTAAACAACTTGCCAAGTTGTAATTTGCCACAATACCTATTATAAACTTTAAACAACTAGCTAAGTTGTAATTTGCCACAATACCTATTGTAAACTTTAAACAACTAGCCAAGTTGTAATTTGCCACAATACCTATTATAAACTTTAAACAACTAGCCAAGTTATAATTTGCCACAATACCTATTATAAACTTTAAACAACTAGCCAAGTTGCAATTTGCCACAATACCTATTATAAACAAAAGTGAAAAAAGAAGAAAAGAGATTCTAATTCTATTTACCATTTATAATAAATTCTATGTCTGTTATTTATGTTTTTATTTTCAAAAGCAAAGTGAACTCATTTAATGTACATGAACTCATTTAAACGGAAGTACTGTTACAAAACTGTTAGTTGAAGTTTACTGGTGGTAGGTTTCTTGTATGCGAGAGGCCGTCTGGGTGGGTACCACCGCTTTGCCAGTTATTCAGCCGCCAAGCAGTAGTGCGCAGGCATTACTGTGTTCCGGTTTGAAGGGCATTGTAGCCAGCGAAATTACTGGGCATTATGAGACTCAACAGCTAATTGTCTCAGGGTGACGAGCGCAGTGCAGCGCCACGCAGGATTTTGTAAAACATACTTCGTTCTGGGTGGTGCTGTTATTGTTATGGGCTGGCGTATTGCTTACCATCAGGTAAATGACCAGTTCATCTCGTCACTCAGTTACTTATAAAAAGAAAAAACTCATTTAAATGGGGTTCTTACCCTAAGTGAATCAATTTACTATTTTAAAGGGGCAAATGCATGGGGCCAAGTATACGATGATTTATTAGGCTGTGACTGCTGTGACACTTATATTTAACTACATATTAAGTCTACCTACTTTGTGCCTATTTGATTTATATTGTTTGACTTTGAATCAAAGTACTAAGTTTACAAGGAGCTGAGTTGGTAGCGTACTTAAAATGCTGATTGACAATTAGGTTATCCCTGCTTAAGTGCAGAATTGAAAAAATGTTGATTGATAAATGTTATTATAATACTAATGAATTTTTAAATGACAAGTTTAATTGATTTATTATTTGATTCTGTTTAATAATTTGACGTTATATAATTATGACATTAATTAAAATCTACATCTATAATCTGACAATTTGAATTTAATTTAATGATATATATATATATATATACTTTAATGTTAATATTGCACACCATTGTTATGGTAGAATGTTAGGAATTATCTTTATTTGTCATCTTTGTACACAACATTCCAGCAATAAAGAATTTTTGAATTTTGAATTTTTTGAATTTTGCTTTTTAGTAATGATTAACTAGTAAGTAACTCGCAAGTCATTGCTAAAGACTTACTCGGAGTATCTATACTTTTTTAGTTTATTAGTTATACTTATATATATATATATATATATATATATATATATATAATAGTTAAATAAATAATATATTTAATATATATCTATATAATAAGAGAACAGGATTTTTTTCTACAATCATCGCACAGCCAAAACCGCTTAACATAGAAACCTGAAATTTGGACCACGTATTCTACAAGTAGTGAAGGCGTCATTTAACAACGGATTTTTCGAAATTTGACCTATAAGTGGGTCAAATGGGGTCATAAAGAATGTACGGGGAAAAAAAAAATCTTTTGTCGCACGGTCACAAAACTTTGGCAGTATACTATGCAAAAGAAATAAAAGAGCACATGTATCACAGTTTCTTGAAAATCAACCCTTAAGGGGGGTTTAGTGTGGTTTTTAGATTGGAATGCGGAAACTATAATGTATGCTATGGTGATTGTTTCTTGGCCAGTAGTTATCAAATTTTGTATGATTATTAAACATGTGAACACTAAGAACTTGTTTTCGGCATTTTCCTAAATTCAACCCCTAAGATCATTTATTGGGGTCGCAAAGTTTCCATGGTGTAGGTTTTTTTAGTAAAGTTATGAAACTTAATAAATTGACTAAACATAAGAATATAAAAATAAATTTTCAATAACTTTTCAAAAATCAATTCCTAAGGTCATTAAATAGGGCCGCAAAGTTTGTATGGAGTAGGATTTTATATTAATGCAACACTGTAGCTACAGTAAAGAAACAGGGTAAATAAATTAAGTTTGATCAAGTTTTAAAATAAGTTTTCAGCATTTTTCAAAAATCAACCCCTAACAGGGTTAAACGAGGTGGTAAAGTTTACATAAAAATCTTTGTTTATAGCGATGAAACTTGGTACATACACCTAACAAACATTATTAGAACGTGATTTTACAATTTTGGAAAATCATCCCTTAAGAGGGTTAAACAGAGTGGAAAGTGAAGATTATTATTTTTATGCTACAACGATGCAATATGGTGTTCGTGGTAAGCTAATGAAATTATATATGTGTATTTCACAATTTTTTGAAAATCATCCCCTAACAAGCCTAAGCGGGTGGTAAAATTTGTATAGAAAATCTTTGTTTATGAAGTTTCGTGGCTAAGATAAAACTTGGTAAAAGAAGATAATTAAAACGTGATTTATAATTTTTGAAAATCATCCCTTAACAGGGTTAAACAGGGTGGAAAGTGAAGATTATTATTTTAAGCTACAGCGATGAAATGTGGTATATGTGCCTAGCCAATGAAATTATAGATATATTCCACATTTTTTTAAATCATCCCCCAACAAGCGGGGTAGTAAAGTTTGTATAGAAAATCTTTTTTATTTATGAAGTTTGTAGTTATGATGAAACTTGGTACACAAACTAAGAACAAGGAGATAGTTAAAACGTGATTCACATATTTTTTAAATCTACCCATAACCAGGTTTAATAAGGGTGAAATGAAGTTACATTTTTAGAAGCTACGACGATGAAATTCGGTTCATATACTCAAACAGATAAATTTTAAGCACCTGTTTCACCATTTTGCTAGAATCATACCTAAACTGGTTCAAACGGGGTGGTTAAGTGTATATGGAGAATCTTTGTTCATGAAGTTATGGCAATTAAATTTGGTACACATAGTAAACAAAAGAAATAAATTGAAACGTAATTCGGCATTTTTTGAAATTCACCCTCTAACAAGGTTAAACAGGGTGGAAAGTATTAAATATATTTCAATGCTACGATGTTGAAATTTGTTACAAATATTCAGCCAATAACATTTTAAACACGAATTCCACCATGTTTTTAAATCATCCCCATAACAGGGTTATACAGGTTGGTAAAGTTTGTATGGAGAATTTTTGTTTATGAAGTTGTAGCAATGAAATTTCGTATACAGACCAAACAAAAGTAATAAATTAAAATGAAACTCACTATATTAATGAACTTCTAAAAACGTTAAACAAGGTGGAATTTAACATTTTTCCTAAACCTACGACGGTGAAATTTGGTACAAATACTAATCAAAGATACTATACGCACATGTTTTACCACTATTTAAACATCTTAAAAGGTCTAAACGGGATAGCAAATATTTTAGTGAAAAACCTTTGTTTATAAGGTGAAAGCAAAACTTGGTATATAGACTAGGCAAAAGAAAGGAATTCTAACGTAAAGCAAATTTTTTGTAATTTCTTTATTCGTACAAGACTTTAATAGACTTTTAAAGTGCAACATTCAGAAAAGTAAGAAATGCTCAAGGTGTAGTTAATCGAAGATTTTCAAATATTCAGCAACTTTTGTCGTTGACCGTACGTGTCGTAAATCGGGAAATGAGGATATCTGGGATTTCGCGAAATTCCTAGGGATGGTATAATCATGTATAGGAAGGACCACTTCTCCGCGGTCCGACTAGCTTTTACCCCTAGAGTGTATATAAAAAGCGCGGAGCCAGAAGCTCACGAGGAGTTCCTGAGCAAAACGAGTGCGCAAGGCCAGAATGAAGCGAGTGGGAGAGGTGGCGAGCGTAGCGAGCCGGCGACCTCCCGAGTGGAGTGATGGTCGATTGCGCGAGTGGTGCGAAGGGATGACAAAGCGAGAGTTCTGGCGAGAGCCTATTTATTAAAACTGTACGTCGTATCCCTAGAGATTTCATGAAATCCCTGGTATCCTCATTTCCCTGCGACATAAAATATTTTTTCTGGAGCTACGACGATTGACTTTTGGCCAAAATACTTACATATACTTAGCCAAAAAAACTATTGACACATGTATTATTAGGTACCATTGTTTTGAATACCATCCCCTAACAGGTTTAAACGGGTGGTAAAGTTTGTAAAGAAAATATATGTTTACTAGCTGACCCGGCAAACGTTGTTTTGCCATATGAATTATTTCTAGAGTATAAAAATATATTTTGTTTATTGAAAGTGTGTGCGTATGTGGTATTTGAGTGGAAGAGGCATGGACCGCTGTGAACGATGACGTAATGTGAAAATAACAACACAACAAGTACATTTCTTTTAATTTATTGTATAAGTTTTATTTTTTAATTATATATACGACGAATTGTGTAAATATTAGTCAACAGTATTAATCTTTTATTGCAATGGAGTGTACAATATAAACTTGCTATTTTGCTGCTCCCAAGCAGAGGAGTTTGGCAAAACGGAACCCATTGATCAGCTATCGACCTAAGTTAAAAAGTCCAGTTAAGTTTAGTTAAGTTGTTTGTCAGTGGTGCGAGGCCAGCGGGATTCGAACTTGGGTACGTCGGATCGAAAGTCGCACATTCTCCCACTGAGCCACACTCGCTCTTATTGTTCGAATCCCGCTGGCCTCGAACCACAAATTTACTTAAGTTATGTGCGGATTTAACACTCGTTCTGAAAACGGTGAAGGAAAACATCGTGAGGAAACCGGCATGTCCAAGAATTAATCACAAAAATTCAAGGACATGTGACATCCACCAACCCGCACTGGGCCAGCGTGGTGGATTATGGCCCATTCTCTCTCTATGAGAGAAGGCCCGAGTCCCAGCAGTGGGAACGTGATGGGCTGATGATGATGAAGTTGTTTGTCAAATTTTTTTTTCACCTGAAAAGAATTTTGTTTTTTGGGTGAGCCACCCTTAACACTTAGGGGTATAAAAATTAGTTATAAACCTATTCTCAGAACTACTGAATATACACATACGTACGGTACGTTTGATACTTGGTCAAAGAAACTATAAACACATGATCCACAATTGAAATTAGGGCTAGAAAATTTGGTAATTATATAGGGACCAGAGTGGCACGATAACGGGTTAGGAAGGGGATGATAATGGTACAGGAGGGGAACAATAACACGATAGGAGGTTTGCTAGGGAGGACGATAAAGGTTAGGATTGGAATAGGATCGGGAGCAGAGAGAGACGGTAACGGAATAAGAGTGGGACTGTAAAAGGATGGGAGCGGGACGGTAACGGGATAGGAGTGGGACGGGGTATCAGGACCAAAGCAGGGCCCCAATTCACTATGTCAACTCGGTAATTTCTTTCTTCGAAATCACGTCGATTCCTTCATTAATAAACGACATCTCTATGACGAACTCATATATTCATATATATGAAGCGTCATAGATAATACAAATTTCACAGATGTTGTTTATTAATGAAGGACACGACGTTTCCTCGAAGCAAGGAATCACCAGAGTTGTCATAGTGAATTGGGGCCCAGTACGGTAACGGGATAGCAGCGGGACGATAACAGGATAAGAGTGGAAAGGACACGAAACAGAAGCGGTACGGTACGGTAACGAGATATGAATACGAGCGGAACGGGAACTGGAACGGGAATATGGTGGGACGGAAAATGGTCGGAAGCAGGATGAATACTTCACTACGCGTACGAAGTCGCAGGCATCAGCTAGTAATATTATAAATGCAAAAGTTTATGTGTATGATGTTTTCATTCAATCAAATCTCGATACAAATACGAGTAAACTACAAAATAAATAGTAAGAAACTTTTTTTCTAAACTACCTCTGTAAGGGGTGCAAATGAGTTCTAAAGTTTTTATGGAAAATTGTATTTATTGGTTCGATTTCATTTTATTTCACTAAAACCTCGACTTAAATAAACTATAAAGTAAATAATGAATTATGTATTTTATATTTTACAAAATTACCATTAGGTAGGGGGTGTGCAATAGAGTTCCAAACTTTATATGGAAAATTGTAATTCATGGTTCGACAAAATAGACAATCGATGATGGGGCATGCCTGTTTAGGCATTTTCGTATATTTTATACGGCAACCCATGTTTGGCACGGAAAATACGAGAACAAATCGTTGAACACGTGCTTAACAATTGAAGCGAGGATTGAAGCGAGTTCGCAAATACAGAATCATGATAGATTCGGAAATAATCATACGCAGCGCAGCCGAGCAACCGACTACTTTTCTTACTTGCGACACATCAATTTCCACGCGGGCGAAGCCGCGGGGCGCAGCTAGTGAAATTATAGATGTGTATTTCACCATTTTTTGAAAATCATCCCCTAACAAGCCTAAGCGGGTGGTAAAATTTGTATAGAAAATCTTTGTTTATGAAGTTTCGTGGCTAAGATAAAACTTGGTAAAAGAAGATAATTAAAACGTGATTTATAATTTTTGAAAATCACCCCTTAACAGGGTTAAACAGGGTGGAAAGTGAAGATTATTTTTTTAAGCTATAGCGATGAAATGTGGTATATGTGCTTAGCCAATGAAATTATAAATATATATTTCACATTATTTTAAATCATCCCCCAACAAGCGGGGTGGTAAAGTTTGTATAGAAAATCTTTTTTATTTATGAAGTTTGTGGTTATGATGAAACTTGGTACACAAACTAAGAAAAAGGAGATAGTTAAAACGTGATTCACATATTTTTTAAATCTACCCATAACCAGGTTTAATAAGGGTGAAATGAAGTTACATTTTTTGAAGTTACGACGATGAAATTCGGTTCATATACTCAGACAGATAAACTTTAAGCACCTGTTTCACCATTTTGCTGGAATCATTCCTAAACCGGTTCAAACGGGGTGGTTAAGTGTATATGGAGAATCTTTGTTTATGAAGTTATGGCAATTAAATTTGGTACACATAGTAAACAAAAGAAATAAATTGAAACGTAATTCGGCATTTTTTGAAATTCACCCTCTAACAAGGTTAAACAGGGTGGAAAGTATCAAATATATTTCAATGCTACGATGTTGAAATTTGTTACAAATATTCAGCCAATAAAATTCTAAACACGTATTTCACCATGTTTTGAAATCATCCCTATAATAGGGTTATACAGGTTGGTAAAGTTTGTATGGAGAATTTTTGTTTATGAAGTTGTAGCAATGAAATTTCGTATACAGACCAAACAAAAGTAATAAATTAAAATGAAACTCACTATATTAATGAACTTCTAAAAACGTTAAACAAGGTGGAATTTAACATTTTTTCTAAACCTACGACGGTGTAATTTGGTACAAATACTAATCGAAGATACTATACGCACATGTTTTACCACTATTTAAACATCATAAAAGGTCTAAACGGGATGGCAAATATTTTAGTGAAAAACCTTTGTTTATAAGGTGAAAGCAAAACTTGGTATAGAGACTAGGCAAAAGAAATGAATTCTAACGTAATGCAATTTTTTGCAAATTCTTTATTCGTACAAGACTTTAATAGACTTTTAAAATGCAACATTCAGAAAAGTAAGAAATACTCAAGGTGTAGTCAATCGAAGATTTTCAAATATTCAGCAACTTTTGTCGTTGACCGTACGTGTCGCAAATCGGGAAATGAGGATATCTGAGATTTCGCGAAATTCCTAGGGATGGTATAATCATGTATGGGAAGGACCAATTCTCCGCGGTCCGGCTAGCTTTTACCCCTTGAGTGTATCTAAAAAACGCGGAGCCAGAAGCTCTCGAGGAGTTTCTGAGCAAATCGAGTGCGCAAGGCCAGAACGAAGCGAGGGGAAGAGGTGGCGAGCGTAGCGAGCCGGCGACCTCCCGAGTGGAGTGATGGTCGAGTGCGCGAGTGGAGCGAAGGAATGACGAAGCGAGAGTTCTGGTGAGAGCCTATTTATTGAAACTGTACGTCGTATCCCTAGGGATTTCGTGAAATCCCTGGTATCCTCATTTCCTTACAACATACAATATTACAGCTACGACGATTGACCTTTGGCAAAAATACTTACATATACTTAGCCAAAAAACTATTGACACTTGTATTATTATCATTGTTTTGAATACTATCCCCTGACAGGTTTAAACGGGTGGTAAAATTTGTAAAGAAAATGTATGTTTATAATGTAAGTATTATGTCTTTTTAAAACGAGACAAGAGCTGAAAGAAATCGGAATAGAAACGAGCCGAATTCGGGATAGGATTGGGATAGAAGCAGGACAAAATTGGCATAGAAGCGAGACCTGCCGAAAATAGCCGGGAGCAAAATGAATTATTTCACTAAGCGTACAAAGTCGCGGGCAACAGCTATGTAAATGTATATAGGAGATTTAGGTTCCGAAGATTTCTTTTACTCATGCTTCATATATGTACAATTGTACATGGCGCCGCACACGTACCGGAGCCGGACCGCGGTTTTGATCATTTACATGACTTTGCGCTGCCGCCGCACCTCAAAGTCATGTAAATGATCAAAAACCGGAACCGTTTAGGATTGGAATAGGATCGGGAGCAGAGCGGGACGATAACGGAATAAGAAAGGGCCTGTAACAGGATAGGAGTGGGAAGGTAACGAAACAGAAGCGGTACGGTACGGTAACAAGATAGGAGCGGGACGGGAACTGGAACGGAAATATGGTGGGACGGAAAATGGTCGGAAGGATGGATGGATGAATACTTCACTACGCGTACGAAGTCGCGGGCATCAGCTAGTAATATTATATATTAGGATTAGGATTAGGGTTTTGAAATCTCGTTTTTACTTATCCCAATTTAATTGCAATATGTATTAGCATATCAATTTTGGAGATTGACGCCGACAGTGACACAGACGCCGGAGTCAGACGCCTCAACACCGAGAGCTACGTCAACGCTGACGCCTCTGCCTTGACCCACCCCAGAAAGTAAGAAGATTGTATTTATTGTCGCCGCGGTGTTTCTGTCGCTCGCCGTGGCCCATGATCGACTTTCATCGAACAGATTGTTTGCCTGCTCTCGAGGAACCCAGTAAAGCTATCCTTCATCAATGATTGATCCAGCAGCGACCCCGCGCCGCCGCCTCTGTAATTATAAACAAATTTATTTTTACTGGCAGAGCGAGCCGAGGATGGAACTGGTAGCGAACTCGCATCGTCTACGGTTTAGGTAATTTAATAACAAAGTAAAAAAAAAAAAACGAATATTTCGCAAAGGTAGACCTCTGTGATATCAATAAGGTTTGAGTAGACGCAGAGAAATTCATTTCCCTCCGAAAGGATTTTAATAAAATTAGGCACTGGCAATCTCTCTTTCATTTTCATAATAGGTCTGTAGAACAAATATATTTGGTTTGTATCAGGTAAAAAAATAATGGAAACGGTGTGTTACATTATCTCTACCTAATAGGTACTAATTACTGATTACACCTCTAGCTATTAACTGTTGGGATTGAAGAAGTGAGTGACAGAATCTACCCTTACAATATCCACGGCTTGTATGGCCGTACCTACGTATCCATGGCTTGTAAGTATAGTTTACACAAGTTCAGTAAATCTGGCGAAGAGTGCCGACCCTCGCCGCCAGTCCGGACCAACGCCAGGCCCAAGCAGCGATATATTAATTTGACTATGAAGGTCTTTACTACCCTTATCCTGGGTATCAAGCTTCCGAGTAACGATCGGTGGTACGTGTGTAACTTTTTTCTATCTGCATTTGACTGCTCTAATTTACTGAAATGTCGCCTGTATGTACATTTGCCAGGGGTTTTTTTATGGAACCGAGTGATGATACGAGCAAGTCGTTCGCCTGATGGTAAGCGCCACGCCTGCCCAGTCGCAGTGCCACACAGAGCTTTTAATACCACAAAAAGCACTGCGTAGCACTGCATTGCGTCCATCACCCCGAGATATTAAATCTCATATGCCTAGTAATTTCACTGGCTACAATGCCCTTCAAACCGGAACACAGTACAATGTTTTCGCACTACTGCTTGGCGGCAGAATAATTGGCAAAGCTGTGGCTACTTTAACTGTGACAAAGTGCACAGAGAGACGATGCGAAATGAAATTAATTCAATATATCAGACATACAAAATTATGCATGCACTTCTCTAACAGTTTACTTGAGTGATTATTGATATGATTTTAGTTTCGAGTTACATTTATCAAAGAAAGCTTAAATTTCCCTGAGTGTAGACTCAGTTCTGATTTTAGTTTATAAATACGAGCTTAGTCTCTTACGAGGCCGGAGTAATTACTCTTCTCTTTTTACTATCTCAACGCTAGCGGTTGGTTTTATCGGATCCTGGCCGGTGGACGCGGGCTGCGCGCGTATCCAACATGTAGGAAGGAATGAGCAGCACTCGTTTGGCCACCTAGTGCGCGTTGCCCCTTACTCGTAGAGCGCATGGAGGGAACTTAAAGGTAAACTAATCTATTTCTTGTTCGTGTCCTTTCAGTATTTTTTGACGTAATCGTATAACTTTTCCTTTCTGTGCCCTTCGTGCCTGCCGGCAACTTATATTTTGTACCGTAAGCCGGCTTGGAGCTAGAACGTCCATCATTCGTACTACTGACGTCTCGACAAACACGGAGAGGACGTGACCTGCCTGCGCGATATCATGGAATGTGAAACAAAACAAAATTGAATTTCAGTGCGCCACTACTGTATATTTTCGAGTCGCAAACTGAACTCTGACAAACTGTTGTTAGACAAAACGCTATCACTTGCCTTTGTTGGCCTTTCCCTTGAGCTACAACATGGAGTCCTTAAAAAGAGGTATTAATAGAGTCCTTAAGGGTCGGCAACACATCATCAAAATCTGTGGTGTTGCAGAAGTTGATAGGCGACGGTGACCGCTGACCCTCAGACGGGCCGTACGCTTGTTTGCCGATATTTATCGAAGTCTGACATTATTATACTCTGACAGTACCTAAAGCCCACATAACTGAACTAAGACACAATGCTATTGAGAATACATTCTACGCGTTATAGGTTCGCTTCATTCCTGACCTCCATCGCGAGCTTGTGGCTGCACGCCTACACGAGTATAAGCCCTGCTTGTTATTATTAAAATTTGCACACCTGAACCTGAAGGTAGACTATGAACGCTGAATGTAACATTATTATACTACTATGAGGGGTATTTGTCCAGAGAAACACGAGGTATCGAGTTAACAATGTACCTACAGGATTATATTTCACAAATTTTGCTTAGGGCATCTAGACGAGCACTGTAGTCTTATCCTAGGTTTCACAATGTTTTGGAACGGGAGGGGACCGCACGTCGGACCCCGAGACGACGTGATCGCGGCGGAACTCAAACAGGAGCGCGTCTCGCTCCACAAGATTACTGTAGTTCCCCGCGCCTCTACCCTGGGAACGGGAAGCGTTACCCGGAGTACGGGTGCGGTACCTACGCCGCAGTAACCCTGTGGAGGATAAGAGTACAGTACGCATCAAGATGCCCTTGTAAATATGGAACCTGGATGAATAACTTTACTGCGCGTACGAAGTCGCGGGCAATAGCTGGTTATAAAATAAAATTATAAAGTGGTAGAAGATGTAAAACACGAACAGCACCGGTAGGTAGATGCAATAATTCATGGCTAATTTCCAAGATTACGCCAACGAACAATCCATTACAGTTTTTCCTATTTCAGAGATGCTGAACGTTCTACCAAAGAAGACGAAGTGTTACTTATGTTCCACCGTGTCAAGGTTTCCGACGTCAGTCACCGAAATACAAAATAAATCTAATGTTATTTTGTGGTCATTTCAACAAACATGGAACAAACAAAACACAAAAGCATTTTAAGAGCTTTTTACAGTAAAACAAATTGCCTAGATTCACAATTATTATATAAAACGCTCGAAAGTCGTTCAAAGTCGAGGACATTTTCGGTTGTGGGTTGGCGAAATTTTTCCTGCTTAAATTAAACAAAATGTACAAAAGCTGTAAAATCTCACTATACGTTTTTAATTGCACAGATTAGAAAACGTTCATATTTTAAGAAGATATTTAGTTTCTTTTTTTTCTCGAGGCTACTTATGTATTACCTAATTGAAAGAGATTACGATTTCCTCGAAGGCTTGTGAGGTCATTTGCTATAGATTTACATCCGGTACGTTGAGCGTGTTCTATTCGCGGCAGTAGCTGGAATGATGTAGCGGAACCACCTCGATCAGCAGATTCAGTGACACAGGTTTTTAACGAATGAATTCGAATTTCGAATTGTTCATAAAAATAAAAATGTATACTTTTTAGAATTTTACTCATTTTATAATTTGGAGTGGATTAAATATGGAGTGGATGCTTAAAGAAGACCGTGTTGCAGTTATTGCGTTGCATCGTTGCGGTTACGCGCCAATTCAAATTTTTGACATACTGAAAAATTTTAATATAACCAAAAGATTCGTTTATCGTACCATCAAACGATACAATGAAGACTCTAGTGTAGATGACAGGTCAAGAAGTGGTCGCCCTCGGTCTGTTAGGACTCCAGCAGTGATAAAAGCTGTGAAGGCGCGAATTCAAAGAAATCCCAAACGTAAGCAGAAACTGTTGGCCCTTCAGATGGGGTTAAGCAGAACCACGGTGAAAAGGGTGTTAAATGAAGACTTAGGGCTTCGGGCATATCGAAGAAAAACAGGACATCGTTTAAATGCTCGTCTAATGGACCTAAGACTGAAGAGATGCCGCGCTTTGTTGAAGCGGTACGCGGGAAAAAAATATCGGGAAATTCTTTTTTCGGATGAAAACATTTTTACCGTAGAAGAGAGCTACAACAAACAAAATGATAAGGTGTACGCACACAGTAGTGAAGAAGCGAGCAACCGTATTCCGCGTATCCAACGAGGTCATTTTCCATCCTCGCTCATGGTGTGGTTGGGAGTTTCTTATTGGGGCTTAACAGAGGTACATTTTTGTGAGAAAGGTGTAAAAACGAATGCAGTTGTGTATCAAAATACAGTCCTGACGAACCTTGTGGAACCTGTTTCTCATACCATGTTCAATAACAGGCACTGGGTATTCAACAAGATTCGGTGCCAGCTCATAGAGCGAAGAGCACACAAGACTGGCTGGCGGCGCGTGAAATCGACTTCATCCGGCACGAAGACTGGCCCTCCTCCAGTCCAGATTTGAGTCCGTTAGATTACAAGATATGGCAACACTTGGAGGAAAAGGCGTGCTCAAAGCCTCATCCCAATTTGGAGTCACTCAAGACATCCTTGATTAAGGCAGCCGCCGATATTGACATGGACCTCGTTCGTGCTGCGATAGACGACTGGCCGCGTAGATTGAAGGCCTGTATTCAAAATCACGGAGGTCATTTTGAATAAGAGAGCGAGTGTGGCTCAGTGGGAGCTCGTGCGACTTTCGATCCGACGCACCCGAGTTCGAATCCCACTGACCCCGCACCACTGACTTTCTTAAGCTATGTGCGGATTTAACACTCGCTCTAAAACGGTGAAGGAAAACATCGTGAGGAAACCGGCATGTCCAAGAATTTTTCACAAAAAGTCAAGGACATCTGACATTCACCAACCCGCACTGGGCCAGCGTGGTGGATTATGGCCCATTCTCTCTCTATGAGAGAAGGCCCGTGTCCCAGCAGTGGGAACGTGATGGGCTGATGATGATGATGATGATGATGATTTTGAATAAACTTTATTGTCATAAGAATCTATGTTTTGTTAAGTTCATTTTGGTATATAAATGGTTACATAATGAATAAACTTGTTTCAATTATTTTATATTAAACATGTGACAGAATTTATGACCTGACTAGGTAATATAGTTTGTGGGTCACAATCATAAAACTTATAGACAGAGGCTTGTCTTTTAAGGTATCGGGGCAGTCAAGAAAGAAACACATCCTGTTTAGGGCGAGCGAACGATTTCGCCAGTAAATTCGAAATTTACGAGCCGGACATGTAGATTTATGAACGGAAAGTGGACGAAGCTGAAGGATTACGTTTTACTGCTTCCTTTGACCGGAGCGTCCGTAAAGTCGTCACGGGGCTTGGTCGCGTACAGTAAACAACGCAAGTCGGGGGTTAATCTGGGTGATTTGTCGACGGGGAGCGTGCGCCCCTTGCGCGGCGCGCTGCTCCTTTTATCATTAGCGCCGAGGACTCACAACAAGGACAGATTGTCGTTTTTTCGTCGTAAATTCGGCTACTTGCGGTGCCCTCGGCACTCGGCCCTCGGTTCCCGGCCTTCTCAACCTCTCTTACTCGTAAAGAACGCGCTGAACAAAAGGAACGTCGCACGCAGCGCGCCGCGCGCCGCCAGCTCGGGAGTTTCATTCTGAATTAGTTTTATTGTCGGAAAACGTTTGCTTATTTCTAGGAATCTTAACATATTTTTTTATCAACTGCTGCTTCCCGCTTATGCAGCACCATTTCAGACCTGCTATTAAATAAAGACTGAATTAATGTAACATCACAAAAAAAGTACAAAATACTTGTCTTATGTAAATAGCTAGTAACAAGTATTCGTGTACACGCAGGGCAGTATATTTTCTTTTGTTTGAGTGTTGTGAATTACAGACGAGCGGTTCTGGGAATAGCCGTCCATACATTTTGATAGTTGCCATTCATTGCCATACATTTTGATAACGCATGATGTAATTTGTGTTGCGAAACCCAGTGTCTATGTCGAGTGGTCTTTACCTATGAAATTGTCGTTTTATATGAAAGAAGTCAAACTATTTTTTATTTTTGTTGTTTTTATTTCTCTTAATCCAATTTATCACCCGTGCAATCGATGCATTTTGGCCAACGCAGTGTCAGCTTATTAATGCCCTTCTTGAAGAAATCAGCTGGACGGGAGGTAACAAAAACTTCAAAGACATTTTGTACTGCCTCTCGGGTATTTTTTTTCCCGCCAAAAAGTTATCCAAATTCTGGAAAAAGTAGAAGTCTGTAGGCGCAAGGTCTAGTGAGGCGGATGACAGAGAGCTCTTGCTCTTGCAACTCGGAGACCGTTTGCTGTGCAGTATGAGGTCGCGCTTTGTCGCGTAGGAGCAGCGGGGACGAACGATTGACCAAAGCTGGTTGGCGATGTGCGAGCTTCTCCATCATTGTGTTCAGTTCTTCACAGTACACATCTGCAGTAATGCTCATCCCGTTTGGTAAGAAGCTGTGATGAATCACATCGGTGCTAGACCACCAAACAGTGACCATCATTTTTCTAGGGGTAAGTTTTCGTTTAGGACGTTGTTAAGGTGCTGAACCAGGATCCAACCAACTTGCTGACCGCTTGCGATTGTAAAACCAAATCGTCAAATCCATTTTTCGTCGCAGGTAACAATGCGGTTCAAAATTCTTTTGTTTGTGTACCTGTTGAGTACTTCGCGCTGGCGATCATTGAGTTCGTGGGGCACCCATTTGTAAAGCTTTTTTACCTTGCCAACTGTTATGACGCTAACATGGAAAGCGGCTGCTTGTTCAGACGTAGATCGAGTATAAATAAGCTTCCACAACCGCCTTTAATTCGTCATTGTCAACCAAAGTTTTCGGAGACCACAAGGTTCATTTTTCAGGTCAAAATTTCCAGAACGGAAGCGGGTAAACCAATGACAGGCGGTGCGTTGGTTTGTAGTGTTAGCTCCGTAAACGTCGTTGAGGTTGCGTGCCGCTTATGCCGCGTTGCTGACGCGACGGTACTCATATTGCGTGCCGCTTGTGCCACGTTGCTGACGCGACGGTACTCATGTTGCGTGCCGCTTGTGCCGCGTTGCTGACGCGACGGTACTCATATTGCGTGCCGCTTGTGCCACGTTGCTGACGCGAAGGTACTCATGTTGCGTGCCGCTTGTGCCGCGTTGCTGACGCGACGGTACTCATATTGCGTGCCGCTTGTGCCGCGTTGCTGACGCGACGGTACTCATATTGCGTGCCGCTTGTGCCACGTTGCTGACGCGAAGGTACTCATGTTGCGTGCCGCTTGTGCCGCGTTGCTGACGCGACGGTACTCATATTGCGTGCCGCTTGTGCCGCGTTGCTGACGCGACGGTACTCATATTGCGTGCCGCTTATGCCGCGTTGCTGACGCGACGGTACTCATATTGCGTGCCGCTTGTGCCGCGTTGCTGACGCGACGGTACTATTATTGCGTGCCGCTTGTGCCGCGTTGCTGACGCGACGGTACTCATATTGCGTGCCGCTTGTGCCACGTTGCTGACGCGACGGTACTCATATTGCGTGCCGCTTGCGCCGCGTTGCTGACGCGACGGTACTCATATTGCGTGCCGCTTGTGCCGCGTTGCTGACGCGACGGTACTCATATTGCGTGCCGCTTGTGCCGCGTTGCTGACGCGACGGTACTCATATTGCGTGCCGCTTGTGCCGCGTTGCTGACGCGACGGTACTCATATTGCGTGCCGCTTGTGCCACGTTGCTGACGCGACGGTACTCATATTGCGTGCCGTTTGTGCCGCGTTGCTGACGCGACGGTACTCATATTGCGTGCCGCTTGTGCCGCGTTGCTGACGCGACGGTACTCATATTGCGTGCCGCTTGTGTCACGTTGCTGACGCGACGGTACTCATATTGCGTGCCGCTTGTGCCGCGTTGCTGACGCGACGGTACTCATATTGCGTGCCGCTTGTGCCGCGTTGCTGACGCGACGGTACTCATATTGCGTGCCGCTTGTGCCGCGTTGCTGACGCGACGGTACTCATATTGCGTGCCGCTTGTGCCACGTTGCTGACGCGACGGTACTCATATTGCGTGCCGCTTGCGCCGCGTTGCTGACGCGACGGTACTCATATTGCGTGCCGCTTGTGCCGCGTTGCTGACGCGACGGTACTCATATTGCGTGCCGCTTGTGCCGCGTTGCTGACGCGACGGTACTCATATTGCGTGCCGCTTGTGCCGCGTTGCTGACACGACGGTACTCATATTGCGTGCCGCTTGTGCCGCGTTGCTGACGCGACGGTACTCATATTGCGTGCCGCTTGTGCCGCGTTGCTGACACGACGGTACTCATATTGCGTGCCGATTGTGCCGCGTTGCTCACGCGACGGTACTCATATTCCATAATTACTCGAATGTTTAACGTATCCATGATGACGAAAAATATTCAAATGCGATGAAAACAAAACACTAATCAATAAGCAAATGACTACTTTTGGAAAAAAGACCTTGTTTTTTAAAATAAAATTAATTTCAAATTAGAATTGTAGACCAAAATAAAATATTTTGATTTGAAATGGCCAGTACTGCAGAATGGCAATTTCATAGGTATTGACCTATTATTTGGTTCTAAGTTATTGTGCTCTCTAATTTTGAATACTAATGAATAATATTAAAGTATGTGTGTGAAAGTTCAATATTTTATATTTTATATAATATTATAAGTGCGAAAGTGTGTGTGTGTGATGTTTGTTACCACGTATCACCGTAACTACTGAATCGATTTTGATGAAATTTGGAATATAAATAGCTTAATAGCTTAAATACTGAACTGAAACAGGCTATGTAAATTTTTTAAAATCAACCCCCAAAAGGGTGAAAAAGTGTGGTAAAGTTTGTATGGACACTTTTTATTCCTTCGTTCAATTCACTCAAAACTCGGTACAAATAAACTTTAACATAAATAATCAAACAACTATTTTTTATTTTTTCAAAACTACCCATAGGTAGGGTGCATGGGGGTTTTAAAGTTGGTACGGTTTTTTTCAGTGTATACTTTATTCCGTGGTTTGATTCACTCACAACTCAGAACAAATAAACTTGAAGGTAAATTTTAAAACACATGTTTTTTATTTTTTCAAAACTACCCCTAAAAAAAGTGTAAGGGCGTTTTAAAGTTTGTATGGTTTTTTTTTAATTTTAGTTTTATTCATTGAAAACTCGGTTCAAATTAACTAAAAACTAAATAATGACACACGTATTTTTTATTTTTTCAAAACTACCCCTAGGAAGGGTGCATGGGAGTTTTAAAGTTTGTACGGTTTGATTTGTTCCGTGGTTCGATTCACTCACAACTCAGAACAAATAAACTTTATCATAAATTTTGAAAACATGTTTTTTTATTTTTTTGAAAAAACCCCTAAAAAAAGTGTAAAGCGTTTTAAAGTTTGTATGAATTTTTTTTATTTTAGTTTTATTCATTCAGAAATCGCTACAAATAAACTTTAAACTAAATAATGAAACATGTATCTTTATTTTTTCAATACTACCCCTAGGGGGTGTGCAATAATGTTCTAAACTTTGACGGAAAATTTTATTGCTTGGTTTAATTCACTCAAAACTTGGTATAAATCCTATTTCTAATATAGTATCATATAATATAGAATGTATTATGTAATATAATATATAATATAATACATAATGTAATATATATTATATAAAAAAAATTTCGCCGCTCGCCTAATGGCAAGCACAACGCCTGACCACAACAAAAAAACTTAATACCATTAAAATCACTGCGTAGCGCTGCACCCCGGGACATCATATATTAAGTCTCATATGCCCAGTAATTTTGCTGGCCACAATGTCTTTCAAACCGAAACACAGTAATGCTTGCGCACTACTGCTTGGTGGCAGAATAACTGGCATAGCTGTGGTACCTACCCAGATGGCCTGCCGCATACGAGAGACCTAACTCGGTTTAAATCTTTATCCTAATAATATTATAAATGCGAGAGTTTGTGTGTATGATATTTTCATTCCCTCAAATCTCGGTACAAATAAACTACAAAATAAATAGTAAAAACCTTTTTTTTTCTAAACTATCTCTGTAAGGGGTGCAAATGAGTTCTAAAGTTTTTATGGAGAATTTTGTTTCTTGGTTTGATTTAATTTTATTTCACTAAAAACTCGGTTTAAATAAACTATAAAGTAAATAATGAATTATGTATTTTTTGTTTTTACAAAATATCGAGTGCAATAGAGTTCTAAACTTTATATGGAAAATTGTATTCCATGGTTCGACAAAAATAGAGTGTTTAGACGTGAATGACGTAGGTGCATAGTGCAATACACTGTCGTCGTTTCCATAATAATCGGTGATGCCTGTTTAAGCAATTTCGTATATTTTATACGGCAAACTATGTTTGGCACGGGAAATACGAGAACAAATCGTCGAAAACGTGCTTAACAATTGAAGCAAGTTCGCAAATACAGAATCATGATAGAATCGGAAATGATCATAACAGCGCAGCCGCCTACTTTTCTTACTTGCGACACATCAATCTCCACGCGGGCGAAGCCGTAGGGCGCAGCTAGTATTTTATAAGTTTGAAGTTTAAACAATAAAGATTATTTATTATTTTCAAAAGTAAATGTATTATTTAAACATTACTATATACAAATTAATACTTATATCATATTATTGCTATAACTATCACAGAATATACCTAGATCCTGCCCCCAACTGAGATTCCTTGTATCCAGGAAACCAGTAACTATGAGCACCATGGTCCCACAACACCCAGACCCGAAACGAATGCTTGCGCATTTTTTTATTCTGTGCACAAACATTTATCCCGTCGCGGGAATAGAATCTGCAAAGGGCAATTGAGCAGATTTGAATCAATCGGGCAGAGCCCTTTCCGTGTTTAGGGAAGTTTGGAATGCGGGTTCAAGTCCCAGCAGGTGGTCGTATTTTTTCTTTTCGAACCTTGTTTGTATTTTTCGCTTGGTGAGTATAATAAGAATCGAATTATTAGTTTGAGAAAATGTTGCCGTGATCACATCCGTGTCCTCGTCTGCAGCAGGGCAGGGGAAGGTGAGCACTGAGCATTCACGAATATTTCGATCATAATCTACTGAGTTATTATTTTAAATACTAGAAAGAAGTCACAGTTCGTTAATGGCTCCGCAATCTGAATATTCAACAAGGCTCGACGCAGCTGGGTCGGGAGCGAGCGGGCGCAGACGCTGCTGCAGGACTGCGCGCGGGGTTCGACGATACTAAATTACTCATTTAGCTACGGCTGCTTTCTTACATGCCTTCTTTTCACAGCACACTTTTACATCCAAGCATCCTACTAATAGATAGATAAATACTTTATTGTTAAAAACCTTAAAAAATAGATGCATTAAAAACAAGTACATTTCACAGAAATCAGCATAACAATAGGTGGTCTTATCGCTCAAAGCGATCTCTTCCAGACAACCTTTGAACAGAAAGGACTAACATAATTTGGAAGGACAGTCGTTTTTACGAAATAACTGCAGATTAAATTATAAATATATGTATAAATATAATATACATACATAGATATAATATATGATATATACATACACTAATACTATACTACAATACAATCATACTTTATTGAATACCAAAACAGGAAACGAAAGTTTCCAGTTACAAATGATAGTGGTAGAACAATGGGCGGCTTTATCGCTATGTGCAATTACTTACAGGCATATAAAAACACAATATGTTAATAATAACACATATAAATATATATAATACTATCCTATCTTATAATTCTATAAATCAGGGCAATGGCTTCACGCCCTTCCTTCAGTTAACCTCGGCACACTGCTCGACTATGGCAGCTTCCGCATTGCCGTCTGTCTGCGACTGGGTGCGGCAATTGTGGAGCGCCATCGGTGTCCATGTGGCAGCGACGTCGACAGGGACGGACTTCATGGACTGTTTTGCCAGAAAAGTGCTGGCAGATTCTCCCGCCTCGGCTCCATAAACGACATCATCAAATGGACACTTGCCACCATCAACATCCCTTCGGTGCTAGAACCGGTGGGGGTCGTTCGCGATCATGGTAAGCGTCCGGACGGCATGACGCTGATCCTGGTCCCTGAGCGTGGTCGAGCCCTCGTATGGGACGCAACTTGCGTCGATACGTTGGCTCCTTCTCACCTCAGTGGAGCGGTGTCAATGGCTGGAGCCGCGGCGGAGGCTGCCGAAGACGCCAAGCGGCGGAAATATGCTTCACTGCGGCGGAAACATTCTATAAAATATCATAAATGCGAAAGTGTGTGTGTGAGAGAGGATGTGTGTGTGTCGTCTGTGTGTGTGTAACAAACACACCAGTTAGCTCCATAACGACAAGAAAATTTGATGAAATCTAGTATGTATAGGTACTTTAGGTATTGTAATAAGTCATAGGATAGTTGCATCCCGGAATAAAAAACAGTTCCTCAGGGAACAACTACTCACTTAGTACTACGCGGACGGAGTCGCGGGTAGCTAGTACAGATATTAAAAAAAAACAAAATATACAATCAGCAGCACTCTGAACAAGGAAAATCTCTTGCTCGACGTTCCACACACGCACCCGTGCCCGCGCCCGCGCCCGCGCCCTCGCCCGCACCCGCACCACGTACGGATGAAGAGACTTAGGTACTCATTTGTTCAGAAAGCGTTTACTAATGTTAATATCTTGGAGTGAAGAGGAGCATGACCGCGGTTTCGTAGCGAATACCGATACAATCATGGTTGTTTGCGGAGCTCATATTCTTACCAACTATTCGCATAGTTATGGAAAGACTTCTCCCGAGATAAAAACGGACATCTGTCTATACCTATTAAGAGATCGTTCACTAATTTTAGAAAAACACATATTAAGGACAAATTTTTATAAAAAAAAAATATGAGAAAGCAACGACAGACGCAGGCGAAAGCTTCGACGACTTAGGCGAAAACTACGACAACGTAGGTGAAAGCTACGACGACGTAAGCGAAAGGTACGACGACGTAGGCAGGAGATACGACGACGTAGGCAGGAGGTACGACGACGTAGGCAAATACTACAACGACGTAGGCGAATACTACGACGACGTAGGCGAATACTACGACGACGTAGACGAATACAACGACGACGTAGGCGAATACTACGACGACGTAGGCGAATACTACGACGACGTAGGCGAATACTACGACGACGTAGGCGAATACTACGACGACGTAGGCGAATACAACGACGACGTAGGCGAATACTACGACGACGTAGGCGAAAACTACGACGACGTAGGCGAATACTACGACGACGTAGGCGAATACAACGACGACGTAGGCAAATACTACAACGACGTAGGCGAATACTACGACGACGTAGGCGAATACAACGACGACGTAGGCGAATACAACGACGACGTAGGCGAATACTACGACGACGTAGGCGAAAACTACGACGACGTAGGCGAATACTACGACGACGTAGGCGAATACTACGACGACGTAGGCGAATACTACGACGACGTAGGCGAATACTACGACGACGTAGGCGAATACAACGACGACGTAGGCGAATACTACGACGACGTAGGCGAATACTACGACGACGTAGGCGAATACTACGACGACGTAGGCAAATACTACAACGACGTAGGCGAATACAACGACGACGTAGGCGAATACTACGACGACGTAGGCGAATACTACGACGACGTAGGCGAATACTACGACGACGTAGGTGAACGCTACGACGACGTCGGTGAAAGCTACGACGACGTAGGTGAACGCTACGATGACGGAAGTGAAAGCTACGACGACGCAGGTAGAAGCTACGACGGACGCTGGGCACAGCTATGAAACGACTTTATAATTTAAAAACTATTTGACGGTTTCACTCACGTTTTTGTTGAACAGTCGAGATCAAACAAACTCACGAAACTTATAATCAAATGATTTTTTTTTATTAATTTTTTTTTTATTTGTTAATTGGCTTGCGTTTGACCACTATGTCACCTGATGGTAAGCGCCGATGCGGTCGACGATCTAGCACGCTTACCAAGATAGTACCCGTTCACTCGAGACTTGAAGATTCCCAGATTATAGCTATCGGGAAAGACTGACTCTGGCAGGGAGTTCCACTCGTTAGCAGTACGCATAATAAAAGTGGAAGCGAAGCGCTTAGTACGCGCGGGAGGAATGTCCACCATGAAACGGTGGCGTATTGCCGTACGTCTTGTAGTCCGATGATAAAATGGGGTTGGGGGAATTAGTTGGTGCAATTCCGACGCACACTCTCCGAAATGTATCCGATAAAAAACTGATAGACTGGCAATTCTGCGTCGATGTTAAAGACTGTGTAGTCTTGACTCGAATAGCGCGTCATCACCAGTGAGTCTCTTGGCTCGCCTCTCGATTGATTCAAGTGCCTCAAGTTGATATTTAGCTGAACCATCCCAAAGGTGAGAGCAGTACTCTATACACGACCGGACTTGCGCTTGGTATAGATTTAGCAGCTGTTCCGGTGTGAAGTAACTCTTCACCTTTGCTAGGATGCCCAGCTTTTTGGCAGCCAACTGAGACTTTGATTCAATGTAGGTCCCAAAATTGAGGGAAGACGTGAGTGTAACGCCAAGAAGTTCCAGGTGGTTGGTAATTGGTACGGATACATCTCGAAAAGTTGGAGTGAGATCAAATGGACTCCGTCCGTTTAGCGGAGAATAGACACGCCTGGGTCTTTTTGGCATTGAACTTGACCAACTTGGAGTCGCCCCAATCGGAGACTGCCTTCAAGGCCACGTTCATGCGCTCAACCATCGCCTCCCGAAGACTCTGGATCGTGGCACTACTGGCTCGAGCATCGGATATGTAACTCTCTACAACAGTGCTGTCATCTGCGTACCCAAAGATACCGGGCCTTAACAGATCGTTGATGTGCAGCAAAAAAAGCGTTGCAGAGAGTACTGACCCCTGAGGAACTCCGGCGTTAATAGCCAATTGATCGGACGAGCAGCCTATATATTATTTATTAGGACATCAAGTTACTCCAACACTTCGAGTTATTGTATACAAACTCAAATTTAAAAATATTAAGTATTTTTTTCTTTATTTGAGGGTAATGTGTCAATTTGATTAAAGAGATGTGGTGCGATGACTGTATTTTATTGGCTGTAACATTTTTACGGAGAGGCCCCATAAATCTTCAGTAGCTTCCTACGAGTACATTAGATTTTTATAATTACTAAAGAATACATAACTCGAAGTGTTGGAGTAACTTGATGTCCTGAATAATTTTAAAATAGTTTCGTAGCTGTGCCCTGCGCCCGTCGTAGCTTCTACCTGTTCTGTACGTACTAATGTACAGATATTATAAAATAACTGCGTGGCATTTTTTTACATATTCACAAATAACTTTCATGTTTGAAAATTTGTAAAAAGATATCGATAAACATACCTTTCACGATTCCGTCCGCTAGGGGGCGCTGCTAATTATTTTAAACAAACCTAATGACACGTAAATAAGTATTAAGTACAAATGTATGTACATGAAACCAATGTAAGCGCAGTACGTGGTAACCTTATTAGTACATATGGTAGTAGAGTATCACATATAACGTATCCATACAATAAGGTACACTTAAACTTCTTCTCACGCTCAAATGAATCCGCTTGCGTGCGATATTACTGTGCTTTCACATCTATATCGAATGTTTAATAACATTTGGCTTATAGCACAAAATACTTAATAGTACTCTTAAAGTAAGTTTTCTCGTTTTTGCGATAAATGTGTGTCGTCAGTAGCAAGCGAGCAGCGTGCACGTTCCACATCCCAACCACCGCGCGCCGCCACTGTCGCCGCGGAGTGACTGATTGACTCGAATGGATGACTCAACAAATCAGCAAATGCTTGAAGAGGAGGAACGATAATTATGTAAATGGTGTAAATTACAATACATTACTAATAACATATAAATTATTTACTGTTATTGTTAATCAACCTTTATTCCAGTGACAATATTAATTAGGACCTTTTCTGACAAGTGGACATGACAGAGTGTGACATGAGTAGGAATAGGAGCCGACAAACATGGAACGAGCCAGTTACTTAGTTTGTTAATGAAACTCTTAAGAATACAGATTGTAACAATGTAACCACGGTCGGGCGCTCTGGATCGGTTTAAGGGTCAAGGGCAACCGAATAAGCATTAATGGCCGACTGTGGCTGAATTGAATACAAATTTATAACATTCAATCACTAAAGAGAGTATTTTGATTTAGATAAAGTGTTCGTCTTGTCAGTTTTTCTGAGCTTGGCGGTCGGCGCGGCATAGAGTTGTAGAGTTTTGTTTGATCTGCTGCCAAGTTGGTAGTTCCTGTAAAGTTGCGTTCAACAAGTTCCGCAATAACTTGGAGGACAATCATTTGGAAAGACTACTTCACCGCACGGCTCTGGTGGCACAAACATCTAATTACAATTTACCTGTTATCAGTTTTTTTCAACAAAAATAATAGCTTTTGATGGCCTGTGACACACCGCTATGACATTATAAGGTTTTTATTGTCAAACATACTGCAAGGTGTATTTTCTTTTTATCTGGTTGCGCATAAACAATATATGTGAATGTGTGACACGAGCCATTCGTGGCGAATTGGCCGTACCCCATAGAATACTGTGAATTGCGTTTAGGCGTTACGTTTGTTATTTCATTGTTTTTGTGAATATTCATAGGCTGATATAAATAATACACATGTCGTGTCCCGACCGTACTATTGATCACATCATAAAGTGCTCGGTCTTTTCATGAAATGGTGGCATTTCATAAAATATCATATATATTTAAATATATTTTATCGTTTTCATTTCGTAACTGTCTATTGTCTATATCATGATCATGATGTGCCTTGGTCCGAACAATGAATAGAAATCGTTTATCGTTGTGGCCAATAAACGTCCGGATACTTCATGATGTCGTGACGGCATCATGAAGTATCTGGACTTTTATTATTATAAATAGTATAGCATTATAAACGACAATGTCGTCGAACAAAAAATAATAATATCGTAAAATAGTTAGCGTAGTCAAGCGTTGTTAGCGCGTTGTTAGCGCGTTGTAAGCGCGTTGTTAATGCTGATAACGCTTTTTTAGGTTATAAAGTTAAATAAGGAAAGTAAGAGGTGACTACATTTCGTCGTACGTAAGTCGATGGACTACTGCTATAACCCAAATACCAGAGGATATAAAGTAGGCTCTACCAGGAGTCTCGCTCGTTGCCCCTTTACTACTTTTCACCTACTTAAGCTTCACTCCACTCGGCCTCGTAGGCTCGCTTCATTCAGGACCTTCTTCGCGAGCTTCTGGCTTTGCGCTTTTTTATAAACATTATAGGGGTAGCAAGTTGGACCAAAAGTGGGGTGCTAAGATATTTTTCAGTTATAAGTACTATTTACCAATGAAGAATAACAATAAATAAGATCTTGATTATTTTTTATGGCCACCCTACATCAAAAAATAAGAGACGTAGACTATTAAATAATAATATGGCAGTTCATGTAGGCATGAGGAGCTATTATATCAAACATAATAATAATATTACACCTCAGTACAGCATAACTTACACAGGTAAAGGATTATTTTGGTATATATAATAAGATATATACACACATACCTACATATACCAAAAATCTTTGCTTCAAGAACAAATAGATACGTTTTGGTAAAAGCGCAGAAAGAACAAAAATTATCAATTTCTCAGTGATTAAAGATAAAATGAGAGCAAAATAAGTACTGAACGGTTTTACTAAAATAATTCATATGAGAAAAATACGGTACGTTTGAATGGTTTAGGCAACGAGGCAACGAGGCAAATTGGCAATTCGACGCAAGCGACTTGTGTTCCGACGCCACACCCCCTTTGGCCCCGAACGCTTGTTTCATTAAAACGCGTGCCTTTGTGTTTCTTTTGATCTGACTCCGATGGAGAATATTCATGCGTCATCACGCCGCGTAATCCTACGTGTCGCGACGTGCTCTCTCGCGTCGCATCACGTGGGAGTGTATATTTAAAAACACGATCCTCTACGGCGGCGGCGGACGCGTCTCTTGTGTATGGAAAGCGAATTTGTTTATTGACGAATACCTTACGCGTACCTCAAAGAAGGTAGGTGTAGGTACCAATATAAATTTGCATGTCTACGCGACATCAAGCTGTTGTTGTGCAAATTAAATGTTGTTTGTTGGAAAACGCATCACTTGAGAACGACAGGACCGATTTAGCATTTAGGAAAAACTGACAGTGCGCGCTAAAAAATCGGCGCCAAATATACGAGAAGGGATCAAAAAGTAGTGAGTACGACATACTCCTTGGTAAGAAAAAAAATAAATACTGGCAGGCATAGCTCAAATACATATTTGTTATATATACATATAAAGAAAAAAATCTTCGATTCTCTTTTGTTTTTTCTGAATGTAGTCATTTGTTTGCTTCGTGTCGGAACTTGTTGAAAATGGAGAAAAACCAAGTGCGAGCCGTTATTAAATACCTCTGTTTAAAAAAGTTAACGACGCAAGAGATTCATTGCGATTTGGTGGCAACACAAGGAGAGTCTGCTCCGCCGTATTCCACTGTCGCAAGGTGGGCTTCTCAATTTCGAGTAGGGAGAACGAGCACGGAAGACGAACATCGTTGCAGCCGTCCATCGACGTCAGTCACCCAAGAAAATGTTGCGAAAGTCGAGAAACTTGTATTGAGCGATTGAAGAGTTACCATCCGATACTTAATTCAAGAAACGGTCATTTCATATGGAAGTATTCAATCCATATTGAAACAATCTTTGAATATGAGAAAAGTCTCCGCAAGATGAGTGCCGAGAATGTTAACCGACAGTGAGAAACAAAATCGACTTGACATTTCGAAGAAATTTTTGGACAAGTTTCAAGAAGATTCTGAAAATTTTTGTCTCGTTTCGTAACAATGGACGAAACATGGGTCCATCATTTTGATCCCGAGCAAAACAGCAATCTACGCAATGGAAACGGCCATCATCACCAACCTCGAAGAAGTTTCGTGCCGTGGCATCGGCTGGTAAGGTTATGGGCTCAATATTTTGGGACTCAGAAGGGATATTGTTGATTGATTACCTGGAGCGTGGTACCACTATGACAGGCCAATATTATGCAGCTTTAATTCCCAAGTTGAGGAATGTCATCAAAGAGAAAAGGAGAGGGAAACTTCGAAGGGGCGTGCTGTTTCATCACGACATCGCACCCGCGCACAGGTCGGCAGTTGCGATGGCTGCCATTCAGCAAGCTGGCTTCGAATTGGTTGACCACCCCCCTTATTCACCAGATCTGGCGCCTAGCGATTTTTATCTGTTCCCCAAATTGAAAGAATATTTAAGGGGAAACAGGTACGAAGACGATAACGAGGTGATGGCTGCCGTGGAGAGCTTTTTGCAGGACCAAGACAAAATTTTTTTTTGAAAGAGGTTGAAGCCTTGGAAAAGCGCTGACTCGGTGTGTAGAGAGACTCGGAAACTATGTAGAAAAATAAATTATTCTATCTCATTCTCACTACTTTTTGATCCTTCCTCGTAGTAATACTCAAACCGTACTAATCATCAATTGTAAACTATTATTGATAACTTTTTTAAATCAACAACTTTATTGTTAACCATACAATACTAAAATCACTATAAGCTTGCGCTCGTTCTTGTATCATTTGTTCTAGATTGTCTTATGTTCAACACGTACGTAATATCCTTTAGAAAGCTTTCTAAACGCCTACTCAAGTCGTAGAAAATGCTATCATTGTATGGCGACAACGCCGACGCACCGCCCGCCGGCTCAATTGACTTTGTGTCATTCGTAAGTTGTGTACCGTATCGGGCCTAATCAAATATCCAACAAAATTGTGTCAACAGGCTTTCTTTTAATCAGTCCAGAATCGTAACATTTTAACGCGAAACCAGGTAAGCGTAGACACTGTCTGCACTTGTTACTGTGAAGGCTTTTTTCACGCGAATTAGTGACAAAATGCTCTGGAGCAGCCGTCAACCCATTTATCTCGTGTGTCATGACCGTACCTACGACGTGATTTGTTGGCATTTTACCGCAGCCGTGAACTTGGGGGCGTCAGAGAGGGGTGTTGTTTTGTAGCGGCCGGCGCCGTGTAAAGCATCGGTGACAATATTGACCGTGACTTTATGGCTCGATATACACATATCGAGCCAACAAACAATAAAATGACAACAAATCACGTCGTAGGTTACAATACTATTATAATATACTAGCAACTAAGTGCGACTTCGTTCGTGTCAACATAATAACATATAGCCTATGCCACTCAGGGATAGTGTAGCTACCCAGTAGTGGAAACATTTTCAAAATCGGTTCAGTAGTTCCAGAGATTACCTCCTACAAACATATTTACAAGTTTACCACTTTTTAATATAAGTATATAGATATTAGTAACAGGATATTTACCATGTTTATTATTTGTTTTGAGTTTTCAATATTTCGGTACCGTTACAAGCGCCATGATCACGAATAAATTGAAATATATACGGGTGGTTAAATATCCACACACGGTAAATATCCCGTTAATAATAAATATGTTATTATTCATATTTTTCTGTGACTGATACTATGACTAAAGTACATCTAACTCGCACTTCTAGTTTGAAATTTTGTTAATTTTAATTTATACATCATTGCCCATTGTTATATTTTGAGACATTTAAAAAAAGTTGAAACAAGATGTTTGTTGAAAAATATATTTTTCAAGTCAAGCTTTTAACAAATTCGTAATCGAAACCAGCAGGTTAAAATGAGCCCAACCACTAGTAATGTACGATTATCCGTCAAGGAGACCTATTGCCCACCTTCCGGTTCCATAATATAATCAAAGATAATTAATTTTTAGAAAAAACAAAAACCGACTTCAATGTATCTTCGAAGTCCAAGGTCACATATCGATGAAATGTATATGGGACCACTTCGTAGCTATACTGAACCCGACTCAAAAATATTTTTTCAAATTGGTTCATAAATGACGGAGTTCTGAGGTAACAAACATAAAAAAAAAATATAAAAAAAAATACAATCGAACAGAGAACCTCCTCCTTTTTTGAAGTCGGTTAAAAACTATTACTTAATTTCTCAGAGCTTAATTGCATTGTCAACGGACTTTGACAAGTATGCAAAATTTCAACTCTGTAGGATAAGAGGAAGTGGTTCTGATTCAACTTGCAAGATTTGACCCAAACCAACAAACATTGCAAGTTAAATAAAAGCTTGTAAAACCTGACATCCTTGAGTTTCTTGGTACTATCTTTTCTAGTGGTTGTTAGTCAGTTTTCGCATCTCTTTTCTGAGACTTCAATGAAATGGGTACAATGAAATGAAATGGGTGGACATACTTACCTTTTCTATTTCAAAGTCATGTTTTAACATATTTTAAATTTTATTTGTTTTTGTGTTTATGGCATTTAAAAGTGCATTTATGTGCCTATTTAATCATAGTTTAAAGTTTAAAAGTTCTTATTAAATTTTGTCGTCACAGACGCACTAATGAACGTCAATTATTACAATGACTCTACCACCGTATCGGAAAAAGAACCACTACTCAGAAGATACGGCAAGAAACTGAGGGGCATATTTTTTACAACTTTTGTTACAATATTTTATGTTTGTCTTGTATGTAATAACTTACTGTATAGTATAGTATGCTCTTTTCATTAGAATATTTTATTAGAATATTTATATAATAAATGATATTGTAACAGTACTCTCACAGTAATTAAAGTCAAAAAGTGTTGATGATCATGGTAGTTTAACGTTACAATGTAACAAATGTGGCAGTATTTGTGTGGAAACTATGTATGGATAACTCTACATTACACATTGGCTCTCTATTTGTTTAATAGGGTACCTATTTGCCCAAGTCGTCCCATTCGTCCTTTGATAGATGAACGTGAGCAGGTAGATCTAGACAGCGCCGTGACGGTGGCGGTCTGTTTGTGGGGCCTGCGAAGCGAAACGATTGACCGACGAAATCGAATAAGGCCGGCTCGGCTTAGGCCTTCGGCATCAGCTGGCAGCGGCGGCGATAACTCACACCGCCCCACGCTGCCGCCCCGCCGCCGCACCGCCACCCCCACCCGCAGCCAACAACGCGTAACTACATTTTAACAACAGTTAAGTCGGAAAACCCGGTTCTAGTCATTTCTTGAACCGAAGTTGGGTTCGGAAAAGTATGCATGCAGCTGTTCAATGCATGCATACTTTTCCGAGTGTCTTGGCACCTAGTTCATATTGAAACGTATACGAAGACTAGTAATAGGTATCCTTGGTTAAAGACATTACGAGAAAAAACCTTATACTTTTCACCGTTTAGGTATTCGGTTCGTATATGTTATCTTTCGAGTGAGTAGACATCCGTAAGTGGGTAATAGTCGTCCCCGGCACGGCTCAATGGGACATTGCCGGTGCTCTTGCCACCGGCTGCTCGCAAGCGGAGTACAGCTGTTACAGGGCCCCATTACCCGGTAACTTGGAATTATTTGCTCACCAAAATTTACAGGTCGATATTGTATATAAACGAGAAAAATTAATTAAAAGTTTAAGTTAATTTTGAGGCTTATCTTAAAGTGAATTTTTAAACTGTGGGTATTTGAATAAAGTCCTATACATAGCCTTACCTTACTTTACTGAATTTGATGGAAAAATTTTCGAACTCAGTTTATATTAAAAAGAACTAAATGGGCGAACGCCAGTATAATTTAAACAATTTTACGTTCTAGTTACTAAAACCCAACTAACTAATTACAAGGAGACGGAATTGGATAACCTATTGACCTTTAAAGGCCTATAGATAGCCAAATGCTACTGCCCACTACCAGTTGGAAGCGTATCTAAGACAGCATCTTAGCAGTATTCAAGAATAAAAGTGTAAGTGACTACATGGAAATTAGAAAAGGCGGTTGTAAGAATCAGTGCGTAGCGCGTAGCCGATCGTGTAGCGCATTCAACAGCGCACGAGCGACGCGCGCGAGGGCGGCTTTAGGTCGAGTGTCGAGATCGTGCTATCCCCATGTTGAATCAGTGCGTAGCGCGTAGCCGTTCGCATAGCGCATTCAACAGCGCACGAGCGACGCGTGCGAGGGCGGCTGTAGGTCGAGTGTCGAGATCGTGCTATACCCATGTTGAATCAGTGCGTAGCGCGTAGCCGATCGCGTAGCGCATTCAACAGCGCACGAGCGACGCGTGCGAGGGCAGCTGTAGGTCGAGTGTCGAGATCGTGCTATCCCCATGTTGAATCAGTGCGTAGCGCGCAGCCGATCGCGTAGCGCATTCAACAGCGCACGAGCGACGCGTGCGAGGGCGGCTGTAGGTCGAGTGTCGAGATCGTGCTATCCCCATGTTGAATCAGTGCGTAGTACGTAGCCGATCGCGAAGCGCATTCAACAGCGCACGAGCGACGCGCGCGAGGTCGGCTGTAGGTCGAGTGTCGAGATCGTGCTATCCCCATGTTGAATCAGTGCGTAGCGCGTAGCCGACCGCGTAGCGCATTCAACAGCGCACGAGCGACGCGCGTGAGAGCGGCTGTAGTTCGAGTGTCGAGATCGTGCTATCCCCATGTTGAATCAGTGCGTAGCGCGTAGCCGATCGCGTAGCGCATTCAACAGCGCAAGAGCGACGCGTGCGAGGGCAGCTCTAGGTCGAGTGTCGAGATCGTGCTATCCCTATGTTGAATCAGTGCGTAGCGCGTAGCCGACCGCGTAGCGCATTCAACAGCGCACGAGCGACGCGCGCGAGGGCGGCTGTAGGTCGAGTGTCGAGATCGTGCTATCAACATGTTGAATCAGTGCGTAGCGCGTAGCCGATCGCGTAGCGCATTCAACAGCGCACGAGTGACGCGTGCGAGGGCGGCTCTAGGTCGAGTGTCGAGATCGTGCTATCCCCATGTTGAATCAGTGCGTAGCGCGTAGCCGATCGCGTAGCGCATTCAACAGCGCACGAGTGACGCGTGCGAGGGCGGCTCTAGGTCGAGTGTCGAGATCGTGCTATCCCCATGTTGAATCAGTGCGTAGCGCGTAGCCGATCGCGTAGCGCATTCAACAGCGCACGAGTGACGCGTGCGAGGGCGGCTCTAGGTCGAGTGTCGAGATCGTGCTATCCCCATGTTGAATCAGTGCGTAGCGCGTAGCCGATCGCGTAGCGCATTGAACGAGAGTTTTACCTCAGCTGTTCACAACAGGTCATTTAATAAAATAAATACATAATTGCGGTTAACTTTCAAATGTGATGGGAACATTACTTCACGTTAGGAACTGTGCTTGACACATTATGGTGTGTATGTGGTGTAGTACGCGCCACCGCACAGTGCGACCTATGGTTTAGAATTTGTATGAGCAATGCGCTATGCCTAATCCTAAAGCTTTAAATCGACAGTTTATTCCTACAGTACCTAAATTCTGTAATAAAATTGTAATAAATTGTCGGCCCATTTGCAGCCACAATACAAAGGGACGGAATTATAGAGCCTCTTTGTCAGCAGTTCTCTCAGCTCAGATTTATGAAAGGTGGCGCCTGACTTCGCCGCCTCACCGCTTTGCCGCCTTAGTGCCTTGGTGCCCTGGTGCCTTGGTGCCTTGGTGTCTTGCCACCTTGCCGGCTTCATCACTTCTTTGTCTAGTGGTATGATAGTCTCTATGCAAGTTAAGTCGTAACGATCATGTGGACTACTATTAAAAGACAGATGAATAATCTTTATATTGTGACACCTACCAAATTTTTTATAAATAAAATCAGATGAAGTCAACACAACAAAATGGTAGACAAGATTTAATTAATACGAGAGTAAATAATAATAATTAAAAAATAAATAAACAAAGAAGCAGCGGTCAAAAATAAAGAAATATAAGAGAACGCGAGCGACGCCGGGCGCGGTCCGAGGTAGGTGTGCGTGCGCGACCCGCGGCTGGTGCCCCCCTCGCCCCGCAGAGACAGGGCAGTAGTGGCAGTAAAGGTTGATGCGCAGACAGTGCATATTTCGAGTATATGTTAGTTTATAGTTATATTAATATTTATTTATTAGGATTTATATTTACATAAGTATCTAATGGCTTAATAGTATTATTTATTTATGGATTATTGTACACTACCGTCTACTTCTTTTCTTCCGATACTGTCCATCCAAAGATTGTCTGGAAGAGATCGCTCTAAGCGATTGTACTACCCTAATTATAAGGTTTATCTGTAATCATTTTTTATGTTATTGGTGTACAACAAAAAGTTTTTGTATTTGTATTTGTTCTAATAGGATTTTAATTGTTTTTACGTTATTAGTTTTGTTAGAACATATAAATTATTATATTCAAATGTTTGAATACTTATAAAATATAACAATCTTTATTATTCTGTAGAGATTTAAAGGTAGGGACTCTACGTCCCTATGAGACCGTGTCCTAAAAGTGCATAACCTTTTTAAACTTAGAAACTTCAAATGAGGTACTAATATGCTACGGTGACTTTAGAGATATTCCAATTTAAAGTACATATTTGCTTATGTTTTTAGGTGCGTTTTCAAACATGTGTCAAAAAAAAATTTAATTAAATCAAAGGCACTAAGGACTATTGATATCAACTTCGACGCAAATCATCGCCTAAATAACTTTCTACCCCTGTTTGATCCCGTTAGGGGATGAATTTCAGTAAAATACGAAACGCTTCTTCCATCAATTCTGTTAAAAAGGCTTTATGCAAAATTTGAAGTAGATTGGACCAAGGGATCACATTGTCCCATACGTGGCCCCTTAGGGGTATAATTTCGGAAAATCCTTTCTTATTGGATTTCTACGTCATACAAAGAATACACCCTCCAAGTTTCGTCTCTACGATCAGCGTTTTAAGCTTTGCGTTGATTCGTCAGTCATTCAGGACAAAGCCTTTTATATGTATACTAGTATTTCGCCGCGTGCGCGAGCTGCTAAAGCAGCTCGCGTGGTGGTGGTGTTATTTTTTTTTATAGAAACTTCCTATCGATTACGGTTCTAAAGTTATCTAAGCCTTTATGTTCTAAAAACAAACTTTTGTATGGCGGCCATATTGGAAAATGGCGCAATCCAAGTGATTTTGTGGCGTGCGCGAGCTGCTAAAGCAGCTCGCGTGGGGTGGTGTTGTTTTTTTTTATAGAAGCTCCCTATCGATTACGGTTTTAAAGTTATTCTCTTTGTTCGGAAAAAAATTTTTTGTATGGCGGCCATCTTGAAAAATGGCGGAATCCAAATTATTTTTTCATAATCGTAATCAACGACCTAAAAAACCCCCCCATGCAAAATTTCAGTCGAATCGGAGCATTTTTCAAAATGGCCGCCATTTTTCTTTCTTTTTTTTTAATTTTTCCAACTTTTCCAAATTTCCCCTATGGTCCTCTATGATATTTGATCGAGCACCCTATACCTATCTGTAACCGTTTAAAAGTTATTTGCATATTATTTTCACCTATTTTGTCATGAAAAAAAACATTTGTATGGCAGCCATCTTGAAAAATGGCGGAATTAATTATTTTTTTTCATAATCGTAATCTACGCCACAGAAAACCTCCCTATGCAAAATTTCAGTCGGATCGTAGCAACTTTCAAAATGGCCGCCATTTTTTTTTCTTCTTTTTTAATTTTTTCAACTTTTTCAAATTTCCCCCATCGCCCTCTATGACATTTGGTCGAGCACCCTATACCTATCTCTTACCGTTTAAAAGTTATTTACATTTTTATTTTGTATGGCGGCCATGTTTTTTTCTATGGCGGCCATCTTTTTTTTCAAATTTTCAAAATTGGCCCAAGGTTTGGGGCATATTTAGTTCAAGCGGTACCCCCATCCGATTTATAGTTTCCGAGATCCCCTGAGCAGTTCCATCGAGGAAACCACTTTCTGGTGATTTCGGATTTTTCTGGTTGGTTTCAAAACACCCTCTATACAACCGTACCAAACACTCCCCCCCACCATAACGGCAAGTCGGAGATCAATTCTGTCAATATGTCAGTCAGTCAGTCAGTCAGTCAGTCAGTCAGTCAGTGAGTGGTCTTTCACTTTTATATAATATAACTAGTATTTCGCCGCGTGCGCGAGCTGCTAAAGCAGCTCGCGTGGTGGTGGTGTTATTTTTTTTTAAAGAAACTTCCTATCGATTACGGTTCTAAAGTTATCTAAGCCTTTATGTTCTAAAAACAAACTTTTGTATGGCGGCCATATTGGAAAATGGCGCAATCCAAGTGATTTTGTGGCGTGCGCGAGCTGCTAAAGCAGCTCGCGTGGGGTGGTGTTGTTTTTTTTTTATAGAAGCTCCCTATCGATTACGGTTTTAAAGTTATTCTCTTTGTTCGGAAAAAAATCTTTTGTATGGCGGCCATCTTGAAAAATAGCGGAATCCAAATTATTTTTTCATAATCGTAATCTACGACCTAAAACACCCCCCGATGCAAAATTTCAGTCAAATCGGAGCATTTTTCAAAATGGCCGCCATTTTTCTTTCTTTTTTTTAATTTTTCCAACTTTTCCAAATTTCCCCTATGGTCCTCTTTGATATTTGGTCGAGCACCCTATACCTATCTGTAACCGTTTAAAAGTTATTTGCATATTATTTTCCCCAATTTTGTCCTGAAAAAAAACCTTTGTATGGCAGCCATCTTGAAAAACGGCGGAATCCAAATTTTTTTTTCATAATCTTAATCTACGACCCAGAAAATCCCCCTATGCAAAATTTCAGTCGGATCGGAGCAACTTTCAAAATGGCCGCCATTTTTTTTTCTTTTTTTTTAATTTTTCCAACTTTTCCAAATTTCCCCCATCGCCCTCTATGACATTTGGTCGAGCACCCTATACCTATCTCTAACCGTTCAAAAGTTATTTACATTTTTATTTTGTATGGCGGCCATGTTTTTTTGTATGGCGGCCATCTTTTTTTTCAAATTTTCAAAATTGGCCCAAGGTTTGGGGCATATTTAGTTTAAGCGGTACCCCCATCCGATTTATAGTTTCCGAGATCCCCTGAGCAGTTCCATCACGGAAACCACTTTCTGGTGATTTCGGATTTTTCTGGTTGGTTTCAAAACATCCTCTATCCAACCATACCAAAAACTTCAACCCACCATAACGGCATCTGGGAGAACAATTCTGTCAATATGTCAGTCAGTCAGTCAGTCAGTCAGTCAGTCAGTCAGTCAGTCAGTCAGTCAGTCAGTCAGTCAGTGATGGTCTTTCACTTTTATATAATATAACTAGTATTTCGCCGCGTGCGCGAGCTGCTAAAGCAGCTCGCGTGGGGGGGTGGCTGCTGTTTTTTTTTAAAAGCTTCCTATCGATTACGGTTCTAAAGTTTTGTTTACCCTCTTTGTTTTGAAATCAAACTTTTGTATGGCGGCCATATTGAAAAAAAGCTGGATTTCAAGTGATTGTGTGGCGTGGGGGGGTTTTGCTTTTTTTTATAAAAGCTCCCTATCGATTACGGTTCTAAAGTTATTTAAGTTCAGTTGTTCTGAAAAAAAGACTTTTGTATGGCGGCCATCTTGAAAAATGGCGAAATCCAAGTGATTTTGTGGCGTGCGCGAGCTGCTAAAGCAGCTCGCGTGGGGGGTGTTGCTTTTTTTTTATAGACGCTTCCTATCGACTACGGTTCAAAAGTTTTGTTTGGCTTATTTTTCCGGAAAAAAAACTTTTGTATGGCAGCCATCTTGAAAAATGGCGGAATCCAAAATTTTTTTTCATAATTGTAATCTTCGACCCAGAAAACCCCCCGATGCAAAATTTCAGTCGGATCGGAGCAACTTTCAAAATGGCCGCCATTTTTTTTTCTTTTTTTTAAATTTTTCCAACTTTTCCAAATTTCCCCCATCGTCTTCTATGACATTTGGTCGAGCACTTTATATCTATCTCTTACCGTTTAAAAGTTATTTGCATTTTTATTTTGTATGGCGGCCATGTTTTTTTGTATGGCGGCCATCTTTTTTTTCAAATTTTCAAAAATGGCCCAGGTTTTGGGGCATATTTAGTTCAAGCGGTACCCCCATCCGATTTATAGTTTCCGAGATCCCTTGAGCAGTTCCATCTCGGAGACACCTTTCCATGGATTTCGGATTTTTCTGGTTGGTTTCAAAACATCCTCTATCCAACGGTACCAAACACTACCCCCCACCATAACGGCAAGTCGGAGATCAATTCTGTCAATATGTCAGTCAGTCAGTCAGTCAGTGAGTGGTCTTCCAGTTTTATATTATACTAGTATTTCGCCGCGTGCGCGAGCTGCTAAAGCAGCTCGCGTGGTGGTGGTGTTATTTTTTTTTATAGAAACTTCCTATCGATTACGGTTCTAAAGTTATCTAAGCCTTTATGTTCTAAACACAAACTTTTGTATGGCGGCCATATTGAAAAATTGCGCAATCCAAGTGATTTTGTGGCGTGCGCGAGCTGCTAAAGCAGCTCGCGTGGGGGGTTGTTACTTTTTTTTTATAGAAGCTCCCTATCGATTACGGTTTTAAAGTTATTCTCTTTGTTTGGAAAAAAATCTTTTGTATGGCGGCCATCTTGAAAAATGGCGGAATCCAAATTATTTTTTCATAATCGTAATATACGACCCCAAAAACCCCCCGATTCAAAATTTCAGTCGAATCGGAGCATTTTTCAAAATGGCCGCCATTTTTCTTTCATTTTTTTTAATTTTTCCAACTTTTCCAAATTTTCCCTATGGTCCCCTATGATATTTGGTCGAGCACCCTTTACCTATCTGTAACCGTTTAAAAGTTATTTGCATATTATTTTCACCTATTTTGTCATGAAAAAAAACGTTTGTATGGCAGCCATCTTGAAAAATGGCGGAATCCAAAATTTTTTTTCATAATCATAATCTACGTCCCAGAAAACCCCCCTATGCAAAATTTCAGTCGGATCGGAGCAACTTTCAAAATGGCCGCCATTTTTTTTTCTTTTTTTTTAATTTTTCCAACTTTTTAAAATTTCCCCCATCGCCTTCTATGACATTTGGTCGAGCACCCTATACCTATCTCTAACCATTCAAAAGTTATTTACATTTTTATTTTGTATGGCGGCCATGTTTTTTTGTATGGCGGCCATCTTTTTTTTCAAATTTTCAAAATTGGCCCAAGGTTTGGGGCATATTTAGTTCAAGCGGTACCCCCATCCGATTTATAGTTTCCGAGATCCCCTGAGCAGTTCCATCGAGGAAACCACTTTCTGGTGATTTCGGATTTTTCTGGTTGGTTTCAAAACACCCTCTATACAACCGTACCAAACACTCTCCCCCACCATAACGGCAAGTCGGAGATCAATTCTGTCAATATGTCAGTCAGTCAGTCAGTCAGTCAGTCAGTCAGTCAGTCAGTGAGTGGTCTTTCACTTTTATATAATATAACTAGTATTTCGCCGCGTGCGCGAGCTGCTAAAGCAGCTCGCGTGGTGGTGGTGTTATTTTTTTTTATAGAAACTTCCTATTGATTACGGTTCTAAAGTTATCTAAGCCTTTATGTTCTAAAAACAAACTTTTGTATGGCGGCCATATTGGAAAATGGCGCAATCCAAGTGATTTTGTGGCGTGCGCGAGCTGCTAAAGCAGCTCGCGTGGGGTGGTGTTGTTTTTTTTTTTTATAGAAGCTCCCTATCGATTACGGTTTTAAAGTTATTCTCTTTGTTCGAAAAAAAATATTTTGTATGGCGGCCATCTTGAAAAAGGGCGGAATCCAAATTATTTTTTCATAATCGTAATCTACGACCTAAAAAACCCCCCGATGCAAAATTTCAGTCGAATCAGAGCATTTTTCAAAATGGCCGCCATTTTTCTTTCTTTTTTTTTTAATTTTGTAACTTTTTCAAATTTCCCCTATGGTCCTCTATAATATTTGGTCGAGCACCCTATACCTATCTGTAACCGTTTAAAAGTTATTTGCATATTATTTTCACCTATTTTGTCATGAAAAAAAACATTTGTATGGCAGCCATCTTGAAAAATGGCGGAATCAAATTTTTTTTTTCATAATCGTAATTTACGACCCAGAAAACACCCCGATGCAAATTTTCAGTCGAATCGCAGCATTTTTCAAAATGGCCGCCATTTTTCTTTCTTTTTTTTTAATATTTCCAACTTTTCCAAATTTCCCCTATGGTCCTCTATGATATTTGGTCGAGCACCCTATACCTATCTGTAACCGTTTAAAAGTTATTTGCATATTATTTTCACCTTTTTTGTCATGAAAAATAACTCTTGTATGGCGGCCATCTTGAAAAATGGCGGAATCAAATTTTTTTTTTCATAATCGTAATCTACGACCCAGAAAACCCCCCGATACAAAATTTCAGTCGGATCGGAGCAACTTTCAAAATGGCCGCCATTTTTTTTTCTTTTTTTTTTTAATTTTTCCCACTTTTCCAAATTTCCCCCGTCGTCCTCTATGACATTTGGTCGAGCACCCTATATCTATCTCTAACCATTCAAAAGTTATTTACATTTTTATTTTGTATGGCGGCCATGTTTTTTTGTATGGCGGCCATCTTTTTTTTCAAATTTTCAAAATTGGCCCAAGGTTTGGGGCATATTTAGTTCAAGCGGTACCCCCATCCGATTTATAGTTTCCGAGATCCCCTGAGCAGTTCCATCACGGAAACCACTTTCTGGTGATTTCGGATTTTTCTGGTTGGTTTCAAAACATCCTCTATCCAACCATACCAAACACTTCCACCCACCATAACGGCATCTGGGAGAACAATTCTGTCAATATGTCAGTCAGTCAGTCAGTCAGTCAGTCAGTCAGTCAGTCAGTGATGGTCTTCCAGTTTTATATAATATAAATATAGATAATCTGTTTACACCTTTGTAGTTCCAGATAATCTCTAAAAATAAGCCCAAAAAGAATTTCTCCATTACGTCGGCCGCTCGCGTAGTTCACAAGGATTTATTAATATTGGCGCCCAACATGGGACAATTTGTCACCCGTCGTCACTGAATGTGAGGAGAGGCGAGTCAAGGTCCATCGCTCGATCCACTGTTTTACGTTAGTAATGTTTAACAGAGACAGTTTTAATAGAGGTCAATATGTGAAATAAGTTCATTGCTCGCAATCGCAGAGTTGGCCTGTTGTTCCTTGCTAAACTGTAAGCTAAGCCGAGTGGATTAGTCATTAGGCTACATTGTATTGCAGTAATGGCTCCTCTAGCCTTCTTAGCCGTCAATAGTCGGCGCCAGCGTCTCGGCACGTAAGTAATAGTTAGTTTTCTTTGGTCTTGGCGAGGATATTAATTGGTTTATTCTGTGTTACTAATGGCTCTTGTCAATGTGGACCACTTCAAGGAAATACGGAATAAGACTGTGGCGGACTAATGTCAGGAATTAAGTTATATAATTATGTATGTCGTCGCCGAATTGTAGAATCCACCGTATTTTTATTTTATTTATTCAATCTTTATTTCAGGCAACATTAGATAAGTTATACAGCTGTAATTTACTTATTCTACGGCCCATATAAATATATATACTTACAACTAACATGCATACCATAAATATAAAAATATTTATGTGACACATGTTACATAACGGGTATATGTATTACATAACGACTAAGCATTTTGCGGCGCGGCGGCTTACGTTTAGCCGCGTTGTAATCAATTGCATTGTAGGATTACCATAGAGAATAGAGAATAGAATTCCTTATTGGCTATGTAACTAAGTCCGTCCGTCTGTCGTGTATAAGGCAAGTCTAGTACATAATAATTATATTAAGATACTATACCATACTAATGAAATTCCGCACCGCACTCTCCTATGGTCAGACTCGCTCTTATCCCTAGAGTGTATATGTATAAAAAGCGCGGAGTCAGAAGCTCGCAAGGAGTTCCTGAGCTAAACGAGTGCGCAAGGCCTGGACGAAGCGAGGGGGAGAGGTGGCGAGCGCAGCAAGGGGGAGAGGTGGCGAGCGCAGCGAGGGGGAGAGGTTGCGAGCGTAGCGAGCCGGCGAACTCACGAGTAGAGTGAAGGTTGAATGTGCGAGTGGAACGAAGAGATGATGAAGCGAGAGCTTTGGCGAGAGCCTTTTTATAAAAACAGTATGTTATGCGAGCATTGGACTTCATAGCTACCTTAGAAGTTGTGGTTGTTGTTGTTATGATAGGCAGCGCCGCGAGTGTCGGAAATTGGAACTAAAGACTGCCAAAGCGACAGTTTATGACCCGGCGGCAACCAAACGGCTCTGTTTTGTAAAATGCCTAGCCGTTATGCAATACGACGGATTCTACGATTCGGCTGCAACATAGATATTGTCTATCTAATAACGTGTCCTCCAAACGTACAAAGACCCTAATGGGACATAAAAGGCTGCGTTTGAGCGGTAATTAGTACTACAAGATCATTATTATTAATTATTAATTAATTAATATAATATAAAACTGGAAGACCATCACTGACTGACTGACTGACATATTGACAGAATTGATCTCCGACTTGCCGTTATGGTGGGGGGGAGTGTTTGGTACCGTTGGATAGAGGATGTTTTGAAACCAACCAGAAAAATCCGAAATCCATGGAAAGGTGTCTCCGAGATGGAACTGCTCAAGGGATCTCGGAAACTATAAATCGGATGGGGGTACCGCTTGAACTAAATATGCCCCAAAACCTGGGCCATTTTTGAAAATTTAAAAAAAAAGATGGCCGCCATACAAAAAAACATGGCCGCCATACAAAATAAAAATGCAAATAACTTTTAAACAGTAAGAGATAGATATAGAGTGCTCGACCAAATGTCATAGAGGACGATGGGGGAAATTTGGAAAAGTTGGAAAAATTAAAAAAAAAGAAAAAAAAATGGCGGCCATTTTGAAAGTTGCTCCGATCCGACTGAAATTTTGCATCGGGGGGTTTTCTAGGTCGTAGATTACGATTATGAAAAAAAATTTTGGATTCCGCCATTTTTCAAGATGGCTGCCATACAAAAGTTTTTTTTCCGGAAAAATAAGCCAAACAAAACTTTTGAACCGTAGTCGATAGGAAGCGTCTATAAAAAAAAAGCAACACCCCCCCACGCGAGCTGCTTTAGCAGCTCGCGCACGCCACAAAATCACTTGGATTTCGCCATTTTTCAAGATGGCCGCCATACAAAAGTAATTTTTTCAGAACAACTGAACTTAAATAACTTTAGAACCGTGATCGATAGGGAGCTTTTATAAAAAAAGCAAAACCCCCCCACGCGAGCTGCTTTAGCAGCTCGCGCACGCCACACAATCACTTGAAATCCAGCTTTTTTTCAAGATGGCCGCCATACAAAAGTTTGATTTCAGAACAAAAAGGGTAAACAAAACTTTAGAACCGTAATCGATAGGAAGCTTTTAAAAAAAAACAGCAGCCACCCCCCCACGCGAGCTGCTTTAGCAGCTCGCGCACGCGGCGAAATACTAGTATAATATAAAACTGGAAGACCATCACTGACTGACTGACTGACTGACTGACTGACTGACTGACATATTGACAGAATTGATCTCCCACTTGCCGTTATGGTGGGGGGGAGTGTTTGGTACCGTTGGATAGAGGATGTTTTGAAACCAACCAGAAAAATCCGAAATCCACGGAAAGGTGTCTCCGAGATGGAACTGCTCAGGGGATCTCGGAAACTATAAATCGGATGGGGGTACCGCTTGAACTAAATATGCCCCAAAACCTTAGCCATTTTTGAAAATTTTAAAAAAAAGATGGCCGCCATACAAAAAAACATGGCCGCCATACAAAATAAAAATGTAAATAACTTTTGAATGATTAGAGATAGGTATAGGGTGCTCGACCAAATGTCATAGAGGGCCATGGGGGAAATTTGAAAAAGTTGGAAAAATTAAAAAAAAAGAAAAAAAAATGGCGGCCATTTTGAAAGTTGCTCCGATCCGACTGAAATTTTGCATCGGGGGGTTTTCTGGGTCATAGATTACGATTATGTAAAAAAATTTTGGATTTCGCCATTTTTCAAGATGGCTGCCATACAAAAGTTTTTTTTCCGGAAAAATAAGCCAAACAAAACTTTTGAACCGAAGTCGATAGGAAGCGTCTATAAAAAAAAAGCAACACCCCCCCACGCGAGCTGCTTTAGCAGCTCGCGCACGCCACAAAATCACTTGGATTCCGCCATTTTTCAAGATGGCCGCCATACAAAAGTCTTTTTTTCAGAACAACTGAACTTAAATAACTTTAGAACCGTAATCGGTAGGGAGCTTTTATAAAAAAAAGCAAAACCCCCTCACGCGAGCTGCTTTAGCAGCTCGCGCACGCCACACAATCACTTGAAATCCAGCTTTTTTTCAAGATGGCCGCCATACAAAAGTTTGATTTCAAAACAAAATGGGTAAACAAAACTTTAAAACCGTAATCGATAGGAAGCTTTTCAAAAAAAACAGCAGCCACCCCCCCACGCGAGCTGCTTTAGCAGCTCGCGCACGCGGCGAAATACTAGTTAATATAATATAAAACTGGAAGACCACTCACTGACTGACTGACTGACTGACTGACTGACATATTGACAGAATTGATCTCTGACTTGCCGTTATGGTGGGGGGGAGTGTTTGGTACGGTTGTATAGAGGGTGTCTTGAAACCAACCAGAAAAATCCGAAATCACCAGAAAGTGGTTTCCAAGATGGAACTGCTCAGGGGATCTCGGAAACTATAAATCGGATGGGGGTACCGCTTGAACTAAATATGCCCCAAACCTTGGGCCAATTTTGAAAATTTGAAAAAAAAGATGGCCGCCATACAAAAAAACATGGCCGCCATACAAAATAAAAATGTTAATAACTTTTGAACGGTTTGAGATAGGTATAGGGTGCTCGACCAAATGTCATAGAGAGCGTTGGGGGAAATTTGGAAAGGTTGGAAAAATTAAAAAAAAAAGAAAAAAAATGGCGGCCATTTTGAAAGTTGCTCCGATCCGACTGAAATTTTGCATCGGGGGGTTTTCTGGGTCGTAGATTACGATTATGAAAAAAAATTTTGGATTTCGCCATTATTCAAGATGGCTGCCATACAAATGTTTTTTTTCCGGAAAAATAAGCCAAACAAAACTTTTGAACCGTAGTCGATAGGGAGCGTCTATAAAAAAAATGCAACACCCCCCCACGCGAGCTGCTTTAGCAGCTCGCGCACGCCACAAAATCACTTGGATTCCGCCATTTTTCAAGATGGCCGCCATACAAAAGTCTTTTTTTCAGAACAACTGAACTTAAATAACTTTAGAACCGTAATCGATAGGGAGCTTTTATAAAAAAAGCAAAACCCCCCCACGCGAGCTGCTTTAGCAGCTCGCGCACGCCACACAATCACTTGAAATCCAGCTTTTTTTCAAGATGGCCGCCATACAAAAGTTTGTTTCCAGAACAAAAAGGGTAAACAAAACTTTAGAACCGTAATCGATAGGAAGCTTTTAAAAAAAAAACAGCAGCCACCCCCCCACGCGAGCTGCTTTAGCAGCTCGCGCACGCGGCGAAATACTAGTTAATATAATATAAAACTGGAAGACCATCACTGACTGACTGACTGACTGACTGACTGACTGACATATTGACAGAATTGATCTCCCACTTGCCGTTATGGTGGGGGGGAGTGTTTGGTATGGTTGGATAGACGATGTTTTGAAACCAACCAAAAAAATCCGAAATCACCAGAAAGTGGTTTCCGTGATGGAACTGCTCAGGGGATCTCGGAAACTATAAATCGGATGGGGGTACCGCTTGAACTAAATATGCCCCAAACCTTGGGCCAATTTTGAAAATTTGAAAAAAAAGATGGCCCCCATACAAAAAAACATGGCCGCCATACAAAATAAAAATGTTAATAACTTTTGAATGGTTAGAGATAGGTATAGGGTGCTCGACCAAATGTCATAGAGGGCGATGGGGGAAATTTGAAAAAGTTGGAAAAATTAAAAAAAAAGAAAAAAAAATGGCGGCCATTTTGAAAGTTGCTCCGATCCGACTGAAATTTTGCATAGGGGGGTTTTCTGGGCCGTAGATTACGATTATGAAAAAAAAAATTATATTCCGCCATTTTTCAAGATGGCTGCCATACAAACGTTTATTTTCATGACAAAATAGGTGAAAATAATATGCAAATAACTTTCAAACCGTTAGAGATAAGTATAGGGTGCTCGACCAAATATCATAGAGGACCATGAGGGAAATTAGGAAAAATTTAAAAATTAAAAAAAAAAGAAAAAAAATTTGGCGGCCATTTTGAAAGTTGCTCCGATCCGACTGAAAATTTGCATCGGGGGGTTTTCTGGGTCGTAGATTACGATTATGAAAAAAAAAAATTGATTTCGCCATTTTTCAAGATGGCTGCCATACAAAGGTTTTTTTTCAGGACAAAATAGGTAAAAATAATATAGAAATAACTTTTAAACGGTTAGAGATAGGGATAGAGAGCTCGAACAAATATCATAGAGGACGACGGGGGAAATTTGGAAAAGTTGGAAAAATTAAAAACAAAAGAAAAAAAAATGGCGGCCATTTTGAAAGTTGCTCCGATCCGACTGAAATTTTGCATAGGGAGGTTTTCTGGGGCGTAGATTACGATTATGAAAAAAAAATTTCGATTCCGCCATTTTTCAAGATGGCTGCCATACAAATGTTTTTTTTCATGACAAAATAGGTGAAAATAATATGCAAATAACTTTTAAACGATTACAGATAGGTAAAGGGTGCTCGACCAAATATCATAGAGGACCATAGGGGAAATTAGGAAAAGTTGGAAAAATTAAAAAAAAAGAAAGAAAAATGGCGGCCATTTTGAAAAATGCTCCGATTCGACTGAAATTTTGCATCGGGGGGTTTTCTGGGTCGAAGATTACAATTATAAAAAAACATTTTGAATTCCGCCATTTTTCAAGATGGCTGCCATACAAAAGTTTTTTTTCCGGAAAAATAAGCCAAACAAAACTTTTGAACCGTAGTCGATAGGAAGCGTCTATAAAAAAAAAGCAACACCCCCCCACGCGAGCTGCTTTAGCAGCTCGCGCACGCCACAAAATCACTTGGGTTTCGCCATTTTTCAAGATGGCCGCCATACAAAAGTCTTTTTTTCAGAACAACTGAACTTAAATAACTTTAGAACCGTAATCGACAGGGAGCTTTTATAAAAAAAGCAAAACCCCCCCCACGCGAGCTGCTTTAGCAGCTCGCGCACGCCACACAATCACTTGAAATCCAGCTTTTTTTCAAGATGGCCGCCATACAAAAGTTTGATTTCAAAACAAAAAGGGTAAACAAAACTTTAGAACCGTAATCGATAGGAAGCTTTTAAAAAAAAACAGCAGCCACCCCCCACGCGAGCTGCTTTAGCAGCTCGCGCACGCGGCGAAATACTAGTTATATTATATAAAATTAAAAGACCACTCACTGACTGACTGACTGACATATAATTGACAGAAATAGAAGTGGTACTTGCCGTTATGGTGGGGGGTAGTGTTTGGTACGGTTGTATAGAGGGTGTTTTGAAACCAACCAGAAAAATCCGAAATCCATGGAAAGGTGTCTCCGAGATGGAACTGCTCAAGGGATCTCGGAAACTATAAATCGGATGGGGGTACCGCTTGAACTAAATATGTCCCAAAACCTGGGCCATTTTTGAAAATTTGAAAAAAAAGATGGCCGCCATACAAAAAAACATGGCCGCCATACAAAATAAAAATGCAAATAACTTTTAAACGGTAAGAGATAGATATAGAGTGCTCGACCAAATGTCATAGAGAACGACGGGGGAAATTTGGAAAAGTTGGAAAAATTAAAAAAAAAAGAAAAAAAATGGCGGCCATTTTGAAAGTTGCTCCGATCCGACTGAAATTTTGCATCAGGGGGTTTTCTAGGTCGTAGATTACGATTATGAAAAAAAATTTTGGATTCCGCCATTTTTTAAGATGGCTGCCATACAAAAGTTTTTTTTCCGGAAAAATAAGCCAAACAAAACTTTTGAACCGTGGTCGATAGGAAGCGTCTATTAAAAAAAAAGCAACACCCCCCACGCGAGCTGCTTTAGCAGCTCGCGCACGCCACAAAATCACTTGGATTCCGCCATTTTTCAAGATGGCCGCCATACAAGTCTTTTTTTCAGAACAACTGAACTTAAATAACTTTAGAACCGTAATCGATAGGGAGCTTTTATAAAAAAAGCAACAACCCCCCCACGCGAGCTGCTTTAGCAGCTCGCGCACGCCACACAATCACTTGAAATCCAGCTTTTTTTCAAGATGGCCGCCATACAAAAGTTTGATTTCAAAACAAAAAGGGTAAACAAAACTTTAGAACCGTAATCGATAGGAAGCTTTTAAAAAAAAACAGCAGCCACCCCCCCACGCGAGCTGCTTTAGCAGCTCGCGCACGCGGCGAAATACTAGTTAATTAATATAATATAAAACTGGAAGACCACTCACTGACTGACTGACTGACATATTGACAGAATTGATCTCCCACTTGCCGTTATGGTGGGGGGTAGTGTTTGGTACCGTTGGATAGAGGATGTTTTGAAACTAACCAGAAAAATCCGAAATCCATGGAAAGGTGTCTCCGAGATGGAACTGCTCAAGGGATCTCAGGAACTATAAATCGGATGGGGGTACCGCTTGAACTAAATATGCCCCAAAACCTGGGCCATTTTTGAAAATTTGAAAAAAAAGATGGCCGCCATACAAAAAAACATGGCCGCCATACAAAATAAAAGAGTAAATAACTTTTGATTGGTTAGAGATACATACAGGGTGCTCGACCAAATGTCATAGAGGACGACGGGGGAAATTTGGAAAAGTTGGAAAAATTAAAAAAAAAGAAAAAAAAATGGCGGCCATTTTGAAAGTTGCTCCGATCCGACTGAAATTTTGCATCGGGGGGTTTTCTGGGTCGAAGATTACAATTATGAAAAAAAATTTTGGATTCCGCCATTTTTCAAGATGGCTGCCATACAAAAGTTTTTTTTCCGGAAAAATAAGCCAAACAAAACTTTTGAACCGTAGTCGATAGGAAGCGTCTATAAAAAAAATGCAACACCCCCCCACGCGAGCTGCTTTAGCAGCTCGCGCACGCCACAAAATCACTTGGATTTCGCCATTTTTCAAGATGGCCGCCATACAAAAGTCTTTTTGTCAGAACAACTGAACTTAAATAACTTTAGAACCGTAATCGATAGGGAGCTTTTATAAAAAAAAGCAAAACCCCCCCACGCGAGCTGCTTTAGCAGCTCGCGCACGCCACACAATCACTTGAAATCCAGCTTTTTTTCAATATGGCCGCCATACAAAAGTTTGTTTTCAGAACAAAAAGGGTAAACAAAACTTTAGAACCGTAATCGATGGAAGCTTTTAAAAAAAAACAGCAGCCACCCCCCACGCGAGCTGCTTTAGCAGCTCGCGCACGCGGCGAAATACTAGTTATATTATATAAAAGTGGTCTACCATCACTGACTGACTGACATATTGACAGAATTGATCTCCGACTTGCCGTTATGGTGGGGGGTAGTGTTTGATACCGTTGGATAGAGGGTGTTTTGAAACCAACCAGAAAAATCCGATATCACCAAAAACTGGTTTCCTCGATGGAACTGCTCAGGGGATCTCGGAAACTATAAATCGGATGGGGGTACCGCTTGAACTAAATATGACCCAAACCTTGGGCCAATTTTGAAAATTTGAAAAAAAAGATGGCCGCCATACAAAAAAACATGGCCGCCATACAAAATAAAAATATTAATAACTTTTGAATGGTTAGAGATAGGTAAAGGGTGCTCGACCAAATGTCATAGAGGGCGATGGGGGAAATCTGGAAAAGTTGGAAAAATTAAAAAAAAAGAAAAAAAAATGGCGGCCATTTTGAAAGTTGCTCTGATCCGACTGAAATTTTGCACAGGGGAGTTTTCTGGGTCGTAGATTACGATTATGAAAAAAAAAATTTGGATTCCACCATTTTTCAAGATGGCTGCCATACAAACGTTTTTTTTCATGACAAAATAGGTGAAAATAATATGCAAATAACTTTTAAACGGTTAGAGATAGGTATAGGGTGCTCGACCAAATATCATAGAGGACCATAGGGGAAATTTGGAAAAGTAGGAAAAATTAAAAAAAAATGAAAGAAAAATGGCAGCCATTTTGAAAAATGCTCCGATTCGACTGAAATTTTGCATCGGGGAGTTTTTGGGGTCGCAGATTACGATTATGAAAAAATAATTTGGATTCCGCCATTTTTCAAGATGGCCGCCATACAAAAGATTTTTTTCCGAACAAAGAGAATAACTTTAAAACCGTAATCGATAGGGAGCTTCTATAAAAAAAAAGCAACACCTCCCCACGCGAGCTGCTTTAGCAGCTCGCGCACGCCACAAAATCACTTTGATTGCGCCATTTTCCAAGATGGCCGACATACAAACGTTTTATTTTTTCAGAACAATAAAGTTTAAATAACTTTAGAACCGTAATCGATAGGAAGTTTCTATAAAAAAAAAATAACACCACCACCACGCGAGCTGCTTTAGCAGCTCGCGCACGCCACACAATCACTTGAAATCCAGCTTTTTATCAAGATGGCCGCCATACAAAAGTTTGATTTCAAAACAAAAAGGGTAAACAAAACTTTAGAACCGTAATCGATAGGAAGCTTTTAAAAAAAACAGCAGCCACCCCCCCACGCGAGCTGCTTTAGCAGCTCGCGCACGCGGCGAAATACTAGTTAATATAATATAAAACTGGAAGACCACTCACTGACTGACTGACTGACATATTGACAGAATTGATCTCCCACTTGCCGTTATGGTGGGGGGTAGTGTTTGGTACCGTTGGATAGAGGATGTTTTGAAACTAACCAGAAAAATCCGAAATCCATGGAAAGGTGTCTCCGAGATGGAACTGCTCAAGGGATCTCAGAAACTATAAATCGGATGGGGGTACCGCTTGAACTAAATATGCCCCAAAACCTGGGCCATTTTTGAAAATTTGAAAAAAAAGATGGCCGCCATACAAAAAAACATGGCCGCCATACAAAATAAAAATGTAAATAACTTTTGATTGGTTAGAGATACATACAGGGTGCTCGACCAAATGTCATAGAGGACGACGGGGGAAATTTGGAAAAGTTGGAAAAATTAAAAAAAAAGAAAAAAAAATGGCGGCCATTTTGAAAGTTGCTCCGATCCGACTGAAATTTTGCATCGGGGGGTTTTCTGGGTCGAAGATTACAATTTTGGATTACAATTCAAAAAAATTTTGGATTCCGCCATTTTTCAAGATGGCTGCCATACAAAAGTTTTTTTTCCGGAAAAATAAGCCAAACAAAACTTTTGAACCGTAGTCGATAGGAAGCGTCTTTAAAAAAAATGCAACACCCCCCCACGCGAGCTGCTTTAGCAGCTCGCGCACGCCACAAAATCACTTGGATTTCGCCATTTTTCAAGATGGCCGCCATACAAAAGTCTTTTTGTCAGAACAACTGAACTTAAATAACTTTAGAACCGTAATCGATAGGGAGCTTTTATAAAAAAAAGCAAAACCCCCCCACGCGAGCTGCTTTAGCAGCTCGCGCACGCCACACAATCACTTGAAATCCAGCTTTTTTTCAATATGGCCGCCATACAAAAGTTTGTTTTCAGAACAAAAAGGGTAAACAAAACTTTAGAACCGTAATCGATAGGAAGCTTTTAAAAAAAAACAGCAGCCACCCCCCACGCGAGCTGCTTTAGCAGCTCGCGCACGCGGCGAAATACTAGTTTATATCTATAGCTAGTAAGAATGACATGTGATAATGTTCTATTTACGTTAGCGCGTGTGGGATATTTTACAGTGGGATATGTTGTTAGCTATACGGGAGCTCATCCCGCGACTCTGACATAGTAATGCAAGGGATTTGTTTGCTGGATGATCGGTCGTCGTAATTGGAACACAGCGATTAGATAAATAGTTACTACAATAACAGAGCAAGGAACAGTATGACAATAAACTTCACACACAGATGCGAGCAAGTTAGTTCGGCGCCAATAAGTGTGGCGCGGTGGCGCGAATGGGTGTTTGGGCTAGGATAGCCAAGCACTCGTTGGATTATATATATTCTCGTATGGATTTTGGAAAGCTCAGATACTAAATGTTTTGGTATATAGTGGTCAATATGTTTGCCGTTGGAATCAGCGCGATGCGAGTCCAATCGGGTTAACGCGACTAATGTGGCGCGGCTTGTGGCGTGTCTCGTGGCGCGTCGAGTGGTGCTTTGAATGCTTAATCACGTGACCTGATTGCTTTGTTAGCTAATCGCTCGATTGTTTGCCTTATGGAATGCTGTGTAGGTATAACATGTCTATCAAATGAAATGCCATTTTGGCAATATACTTTTAAGAGATGAGTGACCAAATTGTATAGAGATAAGGAGCTTTCATAAACTAAATTCATATTGCATGTAATAATCTTATATTATACCGTTATTAATTACATAGAAGACAATGATGCATAGAACACTCCGTTTCCGTTTCACATAAGAAACATATTATTGTCAAAACAAACATAATGTAACCAAAGTGCTAAAAAATGCTCCTCAGTTTCATGCCGTATCTTTTGAGTAGTGGTTATTTTTTGATATGGTGGTAAAGTCATTGTAATAATTGACGTTTATAAGAGCTCTCTACGTTTCGTTTTCGATGGCACAATTAAATTAATAACAAGGTACACACGGTACAACGGAGTGTAACTGGGATGTCCACACATAGGTTTCCACGCGAGCTCAGTGCGGCTTTGTGCGTCACAGCTAGGACCATAGCATAGACCTCCAACTCTTTGTCCATTGGACATGCCGACTTCTTAACGATTCTTTCCTTCACCGTTATTATGTTATTAGAGCATCCACTCTATATGTACGAACTTTCATGCACATACAAATACAATTTGATAACTTGCCTGAACCCGAACCTCAAATCAGACAAAAACGTTCGAGAGAACAAAGGGCTCTTAGAATATCATACTTTGTTTATAATTCACAGCAAATCGATATCATTGAGGAGGAACCTCCTACGACTCTCTTTCGCTTGTCGATGGTTGGTGAGCCCGCAGGCACCGGCGCATGCAGCGCTCCTCTCAATTAGATATAACGTTATTACATCGGTCGTGACCCGAGATGCTCTATTTGTGGAATCCTTGTATCGGTTTATGGTCGCGGAACGATTTTATTCCAGACGTTCTGATTCTTTTACTATCGTGCTGAGGGCGGGGGAGAAGGTGGCTGAATTGTTTAGTTTTATTTTTGATTGGATCGATTTGTGTTTTTAACCGACTTCAAAAAGGAGGAGGTTTACAATTCGACGGTATGTTTTTTTTTTATTTTTTTTTTATTTTTTTTTTGTGTGTTTGTTACGCGATTTCTCCGCCAATTATGCATTGATTTCGATGATTCTTTTTTTGATTGGTAGGTAATACTTCAAAGGTGGTCCCATATAAATTTTATCGAAATTCATTCAGTAGTTTTTGAAAAAAATAGCAAAAACAAAAAAATATAAGTTTAATCTTCAAGTCGGTTCTTGTTTTTTTCGTAACTAACTTTCTAAAGGTGGAGGTTTGTATTCGACTGCTTCACCTGCTTCACCAAGGGTTGACTTCCGGTGAGGGAACTCCTCAACGGTGAATAGTACAGACACAACATTTCGTAAATGGATTTAACCATTATAGCCTGTTCTAAATTCCATCATGACATGGCAGATACACCAAGGATTGACTTCCGGCGAGGGAACTCCTCAACAGAGAATAGGACAGACATGAAATTTTTTTGCACATGCATTTAATTGTGATAGCCCGTTTTAAACTTCGTCATGATGTGGCTTCTAGATCATAAAAGCTTGTCTTTTAAACTTTTTGAATTAATTTAATTAAAACTTGTTTTTCACTAAAAAGGTTAAAATAAATTATTTTTCAAAAAAAACTAAACCGACTTCAAAACCACAAATGGCACTCAAAAGTAAAAAATAAATTAATATAATTATCATAAGCGCTACCCACTCATATATTTGAAGTCGGTGCCAGCCAAGTCTAAAAGGTAGTAGATAAATACTATGTATATAGTAAGTACTACTTCTAGGTAGTATTTATCTACTACCTTTTAGACTTGGCTGGCACCGACTTCAAATATATGAGTGGGTAGCGCTTATGATACTTATATTAATTTATTTTTTACTTTTGAGTGCCATTTGTGGTTTTGAAGTCGGTTTAGTTTTTTTTGAAAAATAATTTATTGCAGACTGATGATTGATGAAAACTGAGCTTATTGGCTTTTGGCTTTCAAACTGAAAACAAATGAAAATGATTTAGGTATTAGTTCTTTTAGAGATTTTTTCGATAATTTGAAACCTGTCAGAGTTTTGTGCGTAGTCGGCATTGAGGAATGACACTGAGACCTCAATGGTAGTCGGCAAATGAGTTGCCAAATTCGGCGACAGTTATGAATGGAAAGGAAATGTGGAAAAGAATGTGCGTCCACGGGGAGGCGCGGGGAAACGCAAAGTGTTTCTGACTTCATAATTATGATTGATGCGTCGCCGTCGTCGGCGCGCTGGCGCCCGCGTCGCACTGCTCGCTCAAATAATTCCCCGCAGGGTCGCATTGTCTTGTTTTTACACAAAAGGGGTGAAGTGCGTAAGTAATTTTTTAAGCTTGCCAGGTTTCAAAATAATCACTCGCGGAATGTGTTCCATCAGTAAATATAAAATGAGCGTGTTGCACAAATATCTCGTTAGCATAGTTTTTTATCCTTCGCAGTTCTTATTTCATAGTTTTTCATAAGTTCTGACGAACATTTCTAGTTGAAGAAAGCCTTTATCATAAAAAAATAGGTTATTCCCATTTTGGCATCCACAAAAAGTTCCCTGCTGTCATCGATGCAAACACAGTAGTTAGTCCCTTCCCTCCAATATGGTTGAGGGGGTGATGGTTGGTCCACCACAAGTAATACTCGTGAACGGGTGCTGCTTGTGAGGACTGGTCTGGTCTGGTCACTCTAACTGCTACTGTATCTATATACCTATTTATATCTTACTCATAATATGAGTGATCAAATTATGAGTAATATATATATATATAGGTATATATATATATATAAATCAGTGACTATGACTATGGGACATCTCACTCGTGACATTGTTTATAATTTATACTTCATTGTTATATTTTTAGACATTTTAAAAGAATTAAAAAATACACATCCCGCTGCGTTTCTTGGTGCTATCTTCTCTAGCCTAGTGACTAGTTCAGGGCAAAGTCATACATAGGCACGACGACGGCGGAGCGAGGAGTGTTAGGTTACTGGTGCACCACTTGCCAGAAGAGGTATAAGCCGAAATCATATTTATGTGCAACGACGAATGAAGCGAGAAATGCAGTTAACGGTTTGTTTTTCTTTTATTTATATAAATTTTAATATTTTTCTTATACAACTAACACCTTTTATACCTTGTAGCTTTCAGGACATGTTTCGTAAAACACCTCATTTTTTTAGGATATTGCAATATTTGTGTCGCTCTCAGAATTGCTTTAAAGTAAATATGATCGAAAGAAACATTTATGTTTGCATTTCCTGTGGTGTTACAATGAGCTGGTATAAGTAGGTATTGTTTACTTCCTCGTAGCTATAGCGTAAACTTTAGTAATGCTATCTTCAGAAGAACAATATAATATTGTTTTGTAAAGTTTGGATGTACCTAGTTAAGTTTAGCGTTAGTGCCGAATATGGAGCTGGTGAAACGCAATTTTCTTTGATAAAGTTATCACGAAAAAGACGGTAAGCCGTTATTAGAGATTTTCAAATTATCAACACTTTACTGTAATTATGTAATTATTTGCTTAGGATAAGGCAGGAAATTGTACGGATAGGGGTATAGAGCAGCTACTAGGGGTGCGACTCATTAATGAGTGTATCTATGCCGCTTTGAGCGCTGCTGATGCCCAGCAGAAATGACCTCCACTTAGGGATTGCAATCCCGCAACACGGGATCACGCATTACCGCGGGATCGTGCTGCTTTTATTGATCTGCTGGATCCCGCACCTTCAAAGCGCGGATCCGCGGATACCGCAAATTAAAAATTTGTCCCTATAACGTTCATGTAAATCGCGAGTAGCACGAGCGTGACGTTGCCGTTCCGCACAGTGAACAAAACAATAAAACTGTTGTTAGGAGTAAGGGTACAATTAAACAAAACTATTAAACTACGCCAAACATTTAAAGATGAATCTAAGAAAATATATTACTAATTACTTATATTTAATTTTAGTTAATAGAAAAGTAATAATTTCTGTTTCTTAATGGTTATTAAAAATTAATTTTATTGTTGATATACCATATTATATTCGGTTAAACTTTTATATATGTCTTTTGTATATTTTATACTATATGTAGTTAAATTATTACGAGTATGTCCGTGCGTCACCAAAGGTCGGAGCTGAAAACCAGCGTTGTGATACAATCACAACATTAAGCTGAGCTCAAACCTTTTCTGTTCCGTACACGGACGCATTATAATTATTGTAGACATTGTTTTTTGTTAAAGGACCCGAGTATTTTTGTGTTGTTGTGTGCAGTTTTGAAAGAATAAATAATTTTCTTTCTTTCTTTCTTTATTTTTACACAAAAATCTGTAGTTTCAATTTGATTTAATAACATAATTTCAAAGACTTTACCTCCACTGCAAATCGGCAGCTAACGGCGAGATACTCACATGCGTCTGCTTGAACATGAGTACTAAAGTAAACATTCTAAATGGTGGTTTATTTTGTAAAAGCTCTAGTAGGTGTGTCGATGGTATACATATCCACCTTCTATTATTACGGATGCGAGGTAAGTCGCAAGAGATGTGAATAGGGGGCGGTGGAAGGCCGCATGTGTCGCGTGCCATAAACAACCCTTGCCTGCTCTATTCATAAACAACAAAAGTGAAATGCGAGTAGGCTCTACTTCGCAGATGCCATCTCCGAAACTTCCATCAAAAATAATTATCGTAATAAGTTTGAGCGACGTTCCAATTAATGAATACGTCTGCCTAAACACCGCGCGCGGCGCGGCGCGGCGCTGCGTGAACGGACTGCTTGTCGAGGGATTAATAATATATTATCATCCATCATCAGTTTAAAACCTACACAGTAATTAATTAGGTTGTTGACATTGTTATGAAAACAGATAATATTTTAAAATTGTTTCGCCTTTACAGTCTTCTGCTTATCGACAGTTTCGGGAAGCTTTTGATCCTGATGAGTTGTATTGATTTTTTACACACACACAGTATTTATTATATATCCAAAATTCCCTTTTTCAGAATTTGATTGAGAATCTCAACTGTTGTTGGAATGAAAAAATAAGATAGACTTCATACAGACAATGGTTCGCATTAGTATATAAACGCTGAACTTATTTTTGTAATAATGGTTTAAACGATATTTTTATAATTTAATAAAACGCGATCTAAAAGCTTGTCACGTTCTTGCGATAATAATCAATTTAAATTTCTACGTTGAATAATAATATGACAAGCCATAAGTTGAAAGTTCGTAAGTCCCTTAATGTTAATGAACCGTAGTGACTTGCTATTTCATCGAAATAAGCTCTGTGCGTATTATTCCCGGCCTAATTTGGGTGCATTCGTCGGAGACAGGTGGCACAGCGGCATCAAGTTGAATATCATCGGTTCAATCTGATACAGATAGAGACAGGTGGCGCAGCGACATCAAGTTGAACATCATCGGTTCAATCTGATGCAGATAGAGACAGGTGGCGCAGCGACATCAAGCTGAACATCATCGGTTCAATCTGATACAGATAGAGACAGGTGATGCAGCGACATCAAGTTGAACATCATCGGTTCAATCTGATGCAGATAGAGACAGGTGGCGCAGCGGCATCAAGTTGAACATCATCGGTTCAATCTGATGCAGATAGAGACAGGTGATGCAGCGACATCAAGTTGAACATCATCGGTTCAATCTGATACAGATAGAGACAGGTGATGCAGCGACATCAAGTTGAACATCATCGGTTCAATCTGATACAGATAGAGACAGGTGATGCAGCGACATCAAGTTGAACATCATCGGTTCAATCTGATACAGATAGAGACAGGTGGCGCAGCGACATCAAGCTGAACATCATCGGTTCAATCTGATACAGATAGAGACAGGTGATGCAGCGACATCAAGTTGAACATCATCGGTTCAATCTGATACAGATAGAGACAGGTGGCGCAGCGACATCAAGCTGAACATCATCGGTTCAATCTGATACAGATAGAGACAGGTGATGCAGCGACATCAAGTTGAACATCATCGGTTCAATCTGATACAGATAGAGACAGGTGATGCAGCGACATCAAGTTGAACATCATCGGTTCAATCTGATACAGATAGAGACAGGTGATGCAGCGACATCAAGTTGAACATCATCGGTTCAATTTGATGTAGATGGCGACGTATCATGCTGCCAATGGTCGCAATTACTGTTCGAGTTCTCTTGATCGAGGTTTAAAACAATAATAATCTACACTAAAGACTAAAGATAATAACAGCGCTTCTCTGTATATTTATGAACATATTTATAATGTATGTTCGTAAAAATCTGCACAAATTCAAGGTGAATAGTGACCACCACAACATAAACACTAGAAATAAAGATAGAATTGCAGTACCTAGGTTTAGACTGAGTAAAACGAATAAGTCCTTCATGGGCAATTGTGTACGTTTTTACAATAAAATTCCAAAATGTATAACGGAGCTCACAGAAAGTAGATTCAAATTGAGTGAGAAAAATATTCTAATGAAAAAAGCATACTATGCAGTTAGTAATTACATAGAAGACAAAGATGCATGGAACATTCCGCTTCTGCCAAGTAGCCAACTGGCACATAAGAAAAATAATATTGTCAAAAACAAACATAAAATATTGTAACAAAAGTTCTAAAAAATATGCCCCTCAGTTTCTTGCCGTATCTTCTGAGTAGTGGTTCTTTTTCCGATACAGTGGTAGAGTCATTGTAATAATTGACGTTCATAAGTGCGTCTGTGACGACAAAATTGAATAAAGAACTTTTGATTGATTGATTGAGCGCATTAAAATTATCCACAGTACTCCTACTTCTTACTCTTTCTGTTTGTCCTTATGTTACCTTTTCACGACTAAACAGCTGAACCAATCTGAATGAATTTTGGCACGGAGATAGCCTGTAGCCCGGACAAGGACAGGATTTTCATCCCAATTAAACACATGGTTCTAGAGGCCACGATGTAACCTATCCCACGCGCACAAAGTCGCAGGCAGCAACTTATTATTTACTTTATTCAAAGTACTACTTAACTTCTCATCATAATATCTCAGTTAGAACATGTCTTTCATACACATACATAAAATGGTAAACTTAACAGATCTTTACCATGAGTTTAGTATTGTACTGCGCTCTGCTAACGTACCGACATTTTATTTAAGCAGGGCGTAAAAGCTTTATACTCCATCTCGACACTGAAAGGTGCGAAACTTTAGAGGTCCGCGGTTCAAGGCTATAAAGTGCACACCGTAAAACATTCCCGCGCGGTGGAGAAATCTCTTCAAACAATTTCGTAGGTTAGGTACTTAGCGACTGTTGGAGTGTGTGCTTTATTGCCGAGCTGTCACTCGCAGGGCGGCTGTCACTCGCCACTCGCCACGTACGAGGTGCTGTTACACTCTGGATGTGGGTGAACATGTTACACTTAGTTAGGGACAACCCTGGAGCGGTCGCGTGACTGCCTGTGGGTTCTGCTCGTATAATGTATACACGAACTCATCGCAAACAAATATTAAATAGTTTATCCTCTCAGAGCAAGCGCGGAGGGACTTAAGCCGTATAATTCGATACTTTAGATGCCGCTTCGGCTGCCCATTTGCAAAATAAATAAACACGTGTAAATAGAGCCGGCTCGGTGGAGGTGAGGCAAGTTTAATTGGTCATGCGACGAGCTCGCCGGCTCCCCCGCGTCCGCCCGCCCCTCGCCCGCCCTCACAGTAACGAGGGAATCTCAGAGAGTGAACTGTTTTGTTTCTGTCTGATCTCAGGTGAATTTGTTTGCAGAGACAGGTCGTGTGCTCCACGCTCTACCTTTAAACGCCTCTAAACTATTTCGAGGGCGATAATGTAAAACATGGATGTCATTTCAAAAATGGACATGGTGTTCAGAAGTTCAGAGCCAGTATCATGCCGCCCTTAATTTTTTAAGAAGCAGCTCGGCGAGTCTCTCTCTGCATACAGCCACTTCACGAGTCATTGACATTTGTAGCATTTTTCGATTCGGCAGTGATCAAATATGAGCATACTAGCTGTGCTGCACGGTTTCACCCGCGTAGTATTCGGTTTGTACTTGCTCCTATTTCATCAAAAACCGTTCGTTATGGAGTTAAGTAGTAACAAACATACACCAAAATTAGCTGTCCCAGCTAAAATAAAACTAAAGTACATAATAGATCCCCTGACTCTTTAATTACTGTGGAATAATACCCATAAAAGTAGAATTAAACTTACTACTCCAACAGTACTTTCGGACTGAAATTCAACAACTAAAAAGTTACTATAAGCATCTCCGACACAAAAACTATTCCATCCTAAAATAATTAATAAAACGCCTATTGTAATAATGTTTATAGTAAAAGAACTTCCAAATTCAATGGCATAATTCCATAATAAATAAATAATTCAAACGAGATTCAAATTAAATTATAGAAAAAAATTAGTAATTTTTAGTCTTTCGCGATTCGAACTCATTGTTTATGATAATAAATCGGGACTTGATCGCGCTAAAAACATTAATTTTATTTACCTCGACGTTTCGACCAAGTTGCATCGGCCGTGGTCACGAGAAGACTGGAGAAGGCGGGTATCAGCGTCGAGTAAGGCGGGCGTTGTCACCAGCTACCCGCACTTGGTCTTGTAAAAGCTTAGGGTTGTCATCACGGCACACACGGCATACACTGGCTTTCGTCGTCGAACATAAACCGCGACGAGAACATTTGCTAATCACTGGGTTCCATGCTGCTGCCAGTTTAAATCCATCCTCCCGGTTGAAATTACAGTTCACCGTACAGTACCGCTCCCACAGAACGTCACTACTATTCTAGGATGGTACCCTAGAATAGTAGTGACGTTCTGTGGAGAGGATTTTGGGGTCGTAGAGTTCAATCCAAAAAAAAAGTAGCCTTAAAAATATTTTCTAAAGTAACCAAAGCATAATGAAGCATCTTTTATTTATGCAGCGTATGCGCACACATTTGTAAGACTTACTTTATTAAATATTTGCATCAATAAAATCATCGAGAACCGCAAGTCTAGACAAACCCGAGCTAGGTTTAAGACATTACATATAATAAATGTATAAATTAAAAAAGACCACACAGACACACACACGTACACATAGACTTATAATATTAGCACAGAATAAATAATGTAGGTATTATTACGATTAAGGACCGTTACACTTATTATGACTGTCACAAAAAACTGTTTTTGCAGTTTGTACCTGCAGTATTATCTCCGAGATGAAGCTAAAATAAAACGTTTTTCTCCTGAATCTATTAACTGGTTGTTTTATTAGATTTTTCTTGCAATTGTTCTGGAGAGGTCCGTTTGTTTTCATATTCGAATGAAGATTCGCAAAATGATAATGCTGATCAAACATTTGGAAGACAAGTTAAATTACACAGATGTTTATTCTTCATTTTGTTTCGAAATACGTATATAATCAGTACATACTACTGGCAGTGTTTTACTAGTTTCGGAGGAGCTCTTTTGAAAGCAATCTCGCCGCCCACGATCTGTCACGGGCTCACGGCGCCGGCGCCGCCGCGAGCCGGGGCCCTTTCAGTAGACATTTTAAACGCAGTACCGCACTGCACGTGTCCCTGAACAAGCGAAAACTAATGATAATAGCTCTCGAACCGTCTCATGAAAAGAAGAACGGTCGTTTTTATTAATGCAATAAGTACCTAATGCTTGTTGCGAGTGAACCACACAAGTTGCTCAATCCAATGCTTTAGTTTAGATCGATCTAAGCCCGCTCTCCTATTCCCAGAACCCTCTCTGTGCTCAATGCCCTCCTAGACGCATGACCAACTTGTGATCTGTTTGCGGATGAATGGAAGGTGATTCTGTCGGATTGCTGCGAGATGAATGTGCGATAGTTTTTTTGTTGTAATTTATAATTTTAAAATAATATGTTGACATTTAAATACATTGATTAATTTTAACTGACATAATCTGTAATTTAATTTTTATTATCTTGTAATTATTGTTAGTAAGTATTGTAAGTATTGTTGACATATTTTTACCTTTTACTTTATTTTTGCTGTATTTTAGATTATTTTTATTAGGTAATTGGCTAAGGCTGTCTAATAATAATAATAAATAAACAAATAAGAGTAAGTCCAATGAAATGCCGGCTGAGTCGAAATAGGATACTGTGCTGTGCGACGCATCGGTGTGTTGCAGCCGCACCCGGGGGCAAACAGCGCGGGCCAGCCGAAGTCCATCGTGCATGTCAAGTTTGATCGGAAGAGTTGGTTTGTAATTATACTTCTGAGGTCCTTTACATCGCCAGTATTACGCATAAACATTAACCATATATAGAGAGTTAATAAGCTAGGTAATTTTGACATTACTTCTACTGAAGTGGCTTGGAGCCCGGGGCCCGGCCCGGCCGGTGTTTGTTTAGGACGTACCGCCGCCGCGGAGCGCGGGTACTACCAGTGTTTGAGTATCGTATTAGTTCTCGTATCCGACGCGATCAGGATCCGCTGGAAAATGCACACGTCGCGGCGTGCCACACCGAACTACATCGGTTATTTGATCTACGGAACAACGCGCTATACCAAATGATTCATGACTCGAACTTAGATTTTATCATAAATCCATAGACTAATTATATTATTCTCTATCTGCATTTGAATCGAATATTTTTATTTAAAATTTCGAAATGTAATATACAACAATTATATAAAAAGAATTGCGCGCGTCTTGTCGAAGCTGCAGGTGACAAGAAGGCTGGCTCATTCCTGGCTCAAGGATTAGCGTTAGCCATTCAACGCGGGAATGCAGCCGCCATTTTTGGCACCTTGCCGCACTTGTACCTACATAAATTTCTAGTTGTGTATTGTTTAGTATCTTATTAATAGAGTTTCTTTTTTTTAACAATTGTAAATATCTTCCTAATAATTAGTAGGATATATGTATATATGCAGTATACACTTCAATAACAACAAATAACCAGTTGTAGATGTCGTGGTCTGATCGTAGAATTGATCACATCTCATGAAGTGCACGATCATTCCATGAAATGGCCAACTAGTAGGTACTGGTCATATCGTTTAATCGTCAACGTTTGGAGATGTTGTCCATCCACGTTTGGCCATGTCATTGATGTTGGGTGCCCATAAAAAATAATGAAGAACTTATTTATTGTTCATGTAAGTACACAATTAGGAACTTTAAATAGAAAATACTAACGTAACGTAACGTTACTTACTAACTATAACTAACGTTTAGTGAACTAAAAAATATTGTAGCACCACGGAAAAGTGTTACGTGGTCCGAATTGCTCTAACAAAAAGAAAACCCTAGAATTTTTATAAAAAGCGCGAAGCCAGGAACCTGCGAGGAGGTCCTGAATGAAGCGATCCTACGAGGCCGAGTGGAGCGAACTTGCGGAAGAGGTCCTGAATGAAGCGATCCTACGAGGCCGAGTGGAGCGAACTTGCAAAGGAGGTCCTGAATGAAGCGATCCTACGAGGCCGAGTGGAGTGAACTTGCGGAAGACGTCCTGAATGAAGCGATCCTACGAGGCCGAGTGGAGCAAACTTGCGAAGGAGGTCCTGAATGAAGCGATCCTACGAGGCCGAGTGGAGCGAACTTGCGGAAGAGATCCTGAATGAAGTGATCCTACGAGGCCGAGTGGAGCGAACTTGCGAAGGAGGTCCTGAATGAAGCGATCCTACGAGGCCGAGTGGAGTGAACTTGCGAAGGAGGTCCTGAATGAAGCGATCCTACGAGGCCGAGTGGAGCGAACTGTTACACGAACTAGGTTGATGAGGTTTTTTGATAAAATTAAATTTAAATATCTGAAAGATATACACTTTCATTCAATTTGTTTTACTTCAAAATATTAATAAAAGTCGAATTTTATTTAAATTCGACCTTGGCAGGTTACCGCGTCAAAGGATGGAGAGAGACTGTCTGTTTATTTCACATCACATATTAAATGCTGACACAGTCAGTGTGAGGTGTGTATAAACTGTACAAGCAACAACATAGTTATACAGGTAGTGTCTACAACAGATAGTCCATCGACTTGTTATTTTATGTTTCACCACACCATAAAGTATCCGTACGTTTAATAGCCATACGATAAACGATTTCTATTTATTGATCGGGCCACAGCCCATCACGGTGTAGACAACAGACAGTACAATATTTCATGAAATTACACCATTTCATAAAAACATCAAGCACTTTATGATGTGGTCAATTCTACGATCGGAACACGTCATAGATATGGCTTGACAAAGATGTCGTCACAGGAAATTAGGCGGGCATTTAGGCTATGTTTGACCTGCGCGTCTGTGTGCGCGACTGTGGCGGTGACGGCCGCGGCCGTGCGGGTGTTTGCGGGCTGATAACATCACCGGATAACAATCACGTAGACAGGGTTTTAGGAACGAAGGATTTGCGACTGAGCTCGCAGAAATAAATTAAAGTATTTCCTCAGCGACGGAAATAAATACGACTATAAGTCAGGTAAATTCGGAAAGTCTAATGCGTTGCGGTGATGAGACGACGCGGGCTTGCCTTGTGTGTATGTGTACCTATGACTCCTCTAACTAATTCCATAAGTATATTATTTATATTGTCTTATATATGTAGGTACTTTTGTTTGATGTGCTATATTATTTTTCTTGTGTCCCCACAACTTATATTGTGAATACTTATCAATTATTTTATTTATTTTATTTTATTTATTGGTCAAGTGGGAATGGCGGAGGCACTGATCACCTACTGACCTGTCCTTACTTTATTCCTGAGTAGGTGCTATAAAGTATATATTTTGTGCAGTATTGTCTCTCTCCGAGCACCGCACTACTGCGCTACAACTGTGCGGGTTACCTGACAACTCGCCGATGAATTAAACTTTTTACGAAGTAATCCGTTTGTCAGGATTACGTCTGCTAGGAAATCGATTTAATAATGGTTCGGTTCCAAAGAATACAAAGTTTAAATCGACGCCAGGCGAGACTGGTTGAACTTTTTTCATTTAAGGCATCGGCTCTCTAATATCTAAACACAGTCGCATTATATTCGCCGAACGCTACACGCACCGCCACGCGCCGCGCGCCTCGCGCCACGCGCCGCGCGCCTCGCGCCACGCGCCGCGCGCAACGCGCCATGCGCCGCGTCCCAATTTTTATTGGTTGGTAAGCTGAGCTAGTGATCCAGCAGTAATGAATTAAATGAGTAACTCTCATGAGCTCGCGTGGGCTTTAAGTTGAACCTCCATCAGAGCCGGATAATGAGCGCAAATTTCCGAACAGAGTCGGAAGCTGCACGCCGACGACCGTAAGTCTAATACTTAATATATATTTAAAGCGCTGAATTGGAATATAAAGCAACAAAAAGTTTTATAAAAGAGTTTAATTACACAGAAAACAAAAAAGGCGTGCGGCGACGCTTTCAGCTTTTGAATTTAAAAGTTTCAGTTCCCTTTAGTAGAGTTATTTAGCTATTTACTCCAAGAAAACAGTTCTGAGGCGCTGATGTGCGTATTATAGGTCGGTCTCTGGTCGCTGATTACCTATTGTTTTTATTTATTGCTGGAAAATTTTACTTTTCTCTGTGTCGGTAAATTGATCAAATTCGTCGCTGGACATCGCACGCGTCTCCGATCTTTTTACAACATTTGTCCATTTTCGAGAGACCCTTGTAAATAATATTTGTGAATTAGTTCGACCCTCCAGGGACAGTGTTCGAAAATATGTTTCGACACATTCTTGTTCAGCAACAGCTGATGCCCGCGGGACGAGTCATACGAATTATTGCAAAACTTTCGATTCGCTTGTTCACCATTGAAAATGGTTAGTTGGAGTTTCGGATTTATGATTGGGTATTGCCATAAATAAATGATAACGTTAAGAAGTTATAACGTGCACTCAGAAAAAAGGTTATCTGGCTGGCTATATTATAGTAGGAAAGTTTACGTGAGTTTGATTAATTATAGGTAACTGTTTGATACAACGGTGAGTGTACGTTCCCCAGCGAATCCAGGGAACGTGTTCGACGAATGGCTGGTTCAAAGCGATGTAAACTAATTTTTCTTCGATAGCTCATGAATATCAGTACCAGTGAAAGAATAGCCAACTGCTGTAAGCCCACTCACCGATCTCCACGTACTCGGCCCTCGTAAGAGGACGGCGCCGTCCAGAGAAGATGGCCGCAGGCCAGCACTAGAATTCCACCAGTCACAAATAATACACACGCGATTTCCACTGGCTATAGCAATGCCAGAGGAAGGAGGGGCACTGCCGACACTGTGCTACGTATTTGAGGGTTCAGACCTTCCACTTCAGGTCGAACGAGGTTCTGCTGCGAGCTAGGCGTGCTCCGCAGTTCATTTGTAGGGCGAGACTGCCGTGGGCTAACCAGCGAGCGGTAAACAACAATCAACTACCCTCACTGGTAAAATGAATATTAAACTACAACTTTTTTACAAATTACCCTCCAAAACTGTCGATAATTTGTACGTTCGAAAACCGCGCTATAATTTGAATTAAGAATGCAAATAGTAAAAAAAATCAATTACGCGGCTACAACATTCCGCCCACCAAAATACGACGTATTTTCCATGAAAATATATAAACAAAACAAAACTCAAAAAGCGATGCTACGCGGCTAATCGATAAAACTAAACTAACACCTTACTAATGTTAACACTAAGCTCCGATGAGCTAAAACGAAAACTAAACGAGAATGGTTAACGCGAAGCTAATAAAGCTAGCATGAGACTAAACAAACGATAAGCAGATAGCAACCTTAAACTAATTCGGTAACGCGAAGCTCCGGCAAGCTAAGCGCGAAAACTGATCTATGTACATGAGACTACAATCTAATCACATATGGGCAAAGGACAAAGCTTTACCAGAGGTCTCTGCAATAGACCTGTCTGAGTCTTGACAGTCGCGACGCGACAAACACCGTCTCTAGCACGATGCAATTGAACGATACGTCCGAGCGACCAATTAAGGGGTTTGAGCTGTTCATCTTTGATCAATACTAATGATCCTAACTTAGGCTCTGAGGAGTCTGTTAGCCATTTTGCACGTTGATTCAGTGTGTGTAAGTATTCGACGTGCCATCGTTTCCAGAAGTCATGATGGAGTCTCTGTACTAGTTGCCAGCGGCTCAAACAAGTGAGTTTAACGTTCGAAGTGTCTGACTCTGGAATCGATGACAAAGGTTCGAGGGTGAGAAAGTGACCGGGGGTCAATACCGACAAGTCATTGGGATCTGATCCCATTTCGCATAATGGACGAGAGTTTAATATCGCTTCGATTTGTGTTGCTACGGTTGAGAATTCCTCGTACGTGAGGATCTGATTTCCTATTACGCGAGCGAGATGTGTCTTAAATGATTTTATGTTAGCCTCCCAGAGGCCACCAAAATGTGATGCTGCTGGGGGGTTGAACGAGAATTCAATAGCCTCATTTGAGGCTGCTTGTTGCATGAGTGGCACCAAACTATTATAACCACCGACGAAATTGGTACCTTGATCGCAGTGAATTCGTTGGCACCGACCACGACGTGCAACGAATCTGCGAAGAGCGCCTAGAAATGCTTCACTGGTCAAACCAATGACAAGCTCAATATGCACCGCTTTGGTCGCGAAGCAGATGAACAAACAAACGTAGGTTTTGAAAGTCCTTGATCCGCGAAAACGAACAATGTGGGTAGGGAAAGGACCAGCAAAGTCTATGCCAATTACTGAAAAAGGCTTAACTTGCGAAACTCGAAGTTTAGGTAGGTCTGCCATGCGTGGCGTGACAGGCCTGGGGTTAGTGCGATAGCAACGTATGCACTTCGACAATCGACTACGGATAGCGCGACGAGATGACAAAATCCAAAAGGTTTGTGCTAGCAAGAAGCTGAGCGTACGAAGTCCAGGGTGTAAATTATCATTATGACATTGATCAATAATGAGCGACGTGAGGCGGTGTTGACGAGGCAACAACAGAGGATGTTTGCAATCGTAATCGAGCCCCGAACGAGCTAAGCGACCGCCCACCCTGACGAGATCCTCGTCCAGGAAGGGTTGCAGCTTCTGCAAGGGTTTTGGCAAAGGCAATCCCTTTTTCAAGTTTGCAATTTCAAGTGAGAACGACGAGTGTTGAGCGATTTTAACAAGAGTTAATAGCGATTGCTTCAACTCTGAAGCGACAAGATGACCAGATCTACGATTAGATCGGTTTTGACAATTGTATACGAATCGAAGTACGTATCCCACGATACGTTGAACCTTGTTCAGGCTTGAGTACCTGTCCAAGAATTGATCGAGTTGATCAACAGCGACGAAAAGTGAAACATGAGAGTTTCGTTGCTCCTCGTTTATGTCAGGAAGTTCCTCGACACACGATGAGATTGGCCATTCACTGGCATCCAGACACAGCCATGATGGCCCATGCCACCATAGTGGATGATCGAGCAGCTCCGGGATTGTAAGACCGCGAGAGCCACAGTCGGCTGGGTTACATGAAGACCGAACATGATGCCAATGTTGAGATGGAACCCTGTCATGAATGTGACTTACGCGGTTGCTCACGTAAGTTTTCCAACGAGATGATGGCGATTGAATCCAAGCCAGAGTCACTGTGGAATCTGACCAGCAATAAATGTCATTGAAGTGAAGCTTGCCGGCGAATACTTCTTTGACATGTGCGACGAGATCTGCCAAAAGAACTGCGGCGCACAGTTCGAGACGAGGTATCGAGATTTTCCTTAAAGGAGCAACTTTCGAACGAGCAAAGATGAGGTGAGTAGTGACACGATTGTCACTGTGCTCACAGCGAAAATACACGACGGCCGAATACCCGAGCTCAGAAGCGTCGCAGTAGCCGTGTATATCAAGTTTGATGGAATTCAGTCCCGGAACGAAACGAGGTATAACGAGAGATGAGAGGGAACTGAATTCTGAGCGATAATGAGACCAAGTCTCAGCGATGTCATTGGGAGCAGGATCGTCCCAATCCAATCCAAGATTCCAGAGTTTCTGGATAATGCATTTGAAAGCGAGAGTCAAAGGGGTGAGGAATCCAATCGGATCAAAAATACGAGCTAGCTCCGAGAGAACGTTTCGCTTGGTACACTGCTCATGTAGCGATGTAACAGTGAAGGAAAATCCATCCTCGATGGGATTCCACTCCAAACCGAGAACCTTAACGGAAGGACAAGATTCCGAGTCGAAAGACAGCGATGTATCGTGACGATACTCGGGAGGAATATGTTCGAGTAGAGAACGACAGTTCGATGCCCATTTCCTTAGCTCGAAGCATCCCTTGCGAAGAATTTCAGTGACCTGGCTCATTAACTCGCGAGTCGAATCTAATGAGTGGGATCCAGTCACTACGTCGTCTACGTACACGTCATTGGAGAGTGCCGCGACAGCGAGGGGATGATCGGTTCCCTCGTCTCGCGCCACCTGCAAGATTGTTCGAAGCGCCAAGAAACTCGACGACGACATTCCATATGTAACGGTGTTAAGGCGATACTCCTGTATAGGTTCGTCAGGCGAGAATCGAAACAGAATTCGTTGATAATCGCGATCGACATCAGCGACTAAGATTTGTCGATACATCTGCCTTATGTCGGCAGTGAATACGACCGAATGTAAGCGAAATCGAAGAAGAATCGAACCGATGTCCGATTGTAAACGAGGACCGACAAGCAGCTGCTCGTTAAGTGCTGTCGCTCCGGCCGACTTAGCCGTGGCATCGAACACTACGCGCAGCCGCGTTGTGGTGCTACTCGGCTTCAACACGCAGTGGTGCGGAATAAAATATGGATGGCCTGAAGTCAGTGGTTCAGCTACATCCATATGCCGAGACGAGAGATAGTCCTTCATGAACTCGTTGTAATCCTCACGCAGCTGAGGATCACGTGAAAGACGTTTTTCGAGGGAGTATAAGCGACGAAGAGCTAAGGAGCGAGAGTCCCCGAAAACTGGTTCGGGCGACTTGAAAGGTAAGCGCACAACATACCTTCCATCGACGGTCCTGGTGTGAGTCGTGTCGTAAATACGCTCACACAGGATTTCCTCTTCAGTGAGAGACGACGATTTGGGAAGTTCATCAATTTCCCAAAATTTGCGAATTTGCGAGTCTAAACTGTCCAAGGAACAGAATAGCGACGATGATTTCGAAGGAAAATGTGCACATGAGATTTTTCCCATCACTACCCAACCGAGTCTAGTATTGAACGCCACGGGTCCGTCGGGCCCACATTCGCGACGTTCACCTAAGAATATTTGGCAGAAGATATCAACCCCCACTAGTGCATCGATATGCGCAGGCACGTTGAAATCTGGATCAGCCAAATGTATACTACGAAGTTGTGGCCACTGAGCGATGTCGATCCTATCAGTGGGCATCTGACTACAGATTTTGGGAATGATGAGAGCTTCGACTTCTATGTCAGGCGAGCGGTCTCCACAGCGCATGCGATACACGGTAGAATCGGTCGCTACCGATGACGACTGACCAATGCCTTCGACCGTGGTCGTAGTTTTCTTAAATACAAGTCCGAGACGATGTGCACATTGTTTAGTGATAAAATTTGATTGACTTCCACTATCAATGACTATGCGAATCTTTCGATAAGTGCCGAAGTTATCTAAGACTTCGACCAAAGCTGTGGCCAACAGCGATATATGCGTGGCGGGCTTCATACCGGCCACCAAAGTGACAGTCGGTTGACTGTGTTCAACTTGCATTGATTGCGACGATGAAACAGTAGGCAATTGTGATGATGACGCAGCATCCGAGGCAATAAGCGTTGTCGGCGGAGAGACAGGCGATTTTTCAAAATGTAAAGTTGTGTGGTGAGCCGAACTACACTTCAAACAACGACTAGTTGATTTGCAAGATTTAAATCCGTGACCTTGACGAAGGCAATTAATGCAACAATGATTGTCCTTGACAATATTGTATCGATCCTGAGGTGTATAATTACGATATGTAGGACAATTCCACAAAGTGTGATTTGATTTACAAATTATGCAAGTGTCACTCGATTGTGACTGCGAATTAACAACGAGTGCCTTAGAGGGCGCTTGATAACGCGGGGTATAAGTGCCTGTGCGGGGTTGCGCATTATTAAAATGTTGCGCAGGCGAAGTCGGCGCAGCGCGCATGTATTGCGGCGCGGGCGAGATGCGCGGCGGCGGTGCCCCGGCGGCAGCGGCGCGCGGCGCTCGCGCGGCCTCAGGCTCGGCTAGCTCGAGCGCTTGACCGGCCTTGTTGAGGTACTCCAGAAGGGAGTCAAACGAAGGAATGTCCTTGCTGTCATTCTGTAGTTCGAACCGACGGCGCGTGTCTACATCGAGTTTATTTATCAGCAAATAAAACAATGGAAAGTCCCAATTATTGACCGGCAACCTTAAGTTTTTTAAAACTGCAATGTTTTCTTTGAATGTGTCAACGAGACGACGTAACTCACGCGGGGAGTTTGACTTTAACGTAACTTTCTGCAATTCTTCCCAGTAGCGAAAGGCCAATTTTCGCTTGCATTGATAACGATCAATTAGTGCCGCATAAGCATCTAAATAATTGTTTTCCGAAAGCGGAAAACCCTTTAACAGTTGCAAGGGTTCACCGGAAAGAAGCGAAATTAAAATTGAAAATCTTTCTATATTAGAAAGTTTTCTGTTTTGATGTACCATCGTGTTGTACATGTCGTAAAACGTACTCCAATTAGTAATGTCACCGCTGAAGTGCAATAGATTCAATCTAGGCAGTTTCACCGATAAGTCGGTTCTATTTGATTCTAGTTCCGGTCCATGTGCTACGGAAGCGGAAGTAAGTGTCGAATGAATTTCTATAATTTGGAAATATTTGTTGTCAACTTCTTGTCGAATTTCATCTTGTTCATCTAATGACGGCGTATCTGTGATTTCGGAACAAATCTTTAAATGTTGAGATTCGAAACTAGAACAATAACTTTCTAGCCGACTATACCGTGATAGAAATATAGGTAGTCGGGCGGTGTCATCTTGCGCCTCCAAACCTGCTGATAAGCATTCATCGATCCGTTTAACGGCAATGCTGCGCTTCAGTTCTAAACTACGTTTAATTGCAGCTTTACTAGACATTGTGAACAATAAACAACAACAACACAAAAATTAAATAACAATTGAATATCTATTAATGACAATTTATTATAATGGACTGTATTTGATAAGAATGATAAGAAGTGAATCTCGCTTTCGTTCGAAATTACGGAAACACAACTTGCAATAATTATAAGTTGTAGTTGTTTACAACAAATAACTAACAAAATAAATTGTAATGAAAAAATTTGTTATGCTGTTATTATTGCAAATAACAGATAACCGAATTGTATCGTTAGCGAGGTAATAAAATAATGATTCCAAGCAATGTATATCTATGTATATTATAAGAATGCGTTCATTCAATAATCGAGAGAACAAGATATCACAAGCTATAGCTATAAATTGCACCTAACCGTGTGCGGCGGTATTATCCGACCGAATTCGAAAGTACGAAATGGCTAAATGTGTAGGGCGGAGATGAACCACTTAATTTGACCGTATTAACATGATCGCATCATCCAACCGCATGATACAAAATACTATTTATTTGTATAAAATAAGCGAATAATACGAAATATGATTAGAATGAGTCTCAGCCTACAAATATAACTAAATATTTCGAGTTATTTGTGCGAATAATCACGAAATGAAACGAATGAAAGTAGATTACTATCCTATAGCAATGTACAACGTTGTGATAAATAAGCTCAAACCGAGTGCTTGACTATTATTTACCATCGAATTAGCGACGATACTAAGCGATATTGATAAAATAAGCGCAAATCCGAATGATTTGCCTATTATTTTACCACGACGAATGGCGAATCGCGTGCGGTTCGAATAGGAAAAACGATATTACCTATCAAAATTACGCGCCACGACTGCCTTATGACAAATAAGCGCAAAACACCATAGTTTTACCTATTATTTGCCATAATACGAGAATGCGAAAAAGCGAGATTATAATAAATAAGCGCAGAAAACGATATTCCTACCTATTATTTACTATACGACGAGTTTGTACGTACAAGTATCGACAGTTTACGAGATAACGCGTGAATTTACTCACTTCTGGTGATGAGACAGGGCTGCTGTTCCTCAATACCAGAAGGATCACGGGTCGAAGGACCAAAAAAAATGTACGTTCCCCAGCGAATCCAGGGAACGTGTTCGACGAATGGCTGGTTCAAAGCGATGTAAACTAATTTTTCTTCGATAGCTCATGAATATCAGTACCAGTGAAAGAATAGCCAACTGCTGTAAGCCCACTCACCGATCTCCACGTACTCGGCCCTCGTAAGAGGACGGCGCCGTCCAGAGAAGATGGCCGCAGGCCAGCACTAGAATTCCACCAGTCACAAATAATACACACGCGATTTCCACTGGCTATAGCAATGCCAGAGGAAGGAGGGGCACTGCCGACACTGTGCTACGTATTTGAGGGTTCAGACCTTCCACTTCAGGTCGAACGAGGTTCTGCTGCGAGCTAGGCGTGCTCCGCAGTTCATTTGTAGGGCGAGACTGCCGTGGGCTAACCAGCGAGCGGTAAACAACAATCAACTACCCTCACTGGTAAAATGAATATTAAACTACAACTTTTTTACAAATTACCCTCCAAAACTGTCGATAATTTGTACGTTCGAAAACCGCGCTATAATTTGAATTAAGAATGCAAATAGTAAAAAAAATCAATTACGCGGCTACAACAGTGAGGACTCACGTATATACGATGTACAGAGCTTGTCGAATGAGACGTCCTAGGCCATCACGACGCACAACTCATACATTCATACGAAAACCTACATAATATTTGCATTTATTTAAATTTAATTCGGTATCGTAGTAATATAAGGTCATAGTTAGTATTTTTTGGTATTATTCTGTGCCGTAGCTTATTGCAGTGCCAGCGTGGCCTGTTGTAGAATAGTTTAGCTTGTAGCTTGTAGAGATCGATCGTGGTGAGATAGTAATTCTTGCAACGGGTAGAGGATCTTGTGTAGATAATCATTTGTTTCATAGCTCGGTTCAGCGCGGATCTAATTGTTTTCGCTGATGGCTGCATGAACTTTTCTACACATATTAAATTATAGCCATTTGTGCGTCTCTTTTTCCCCCAACTCCCCGCGCTCGTTGTAACTCCTTTGAAAGTCCATTTGTCGGGTAATGGGCCGCAGCCGCAGCTCGCGGTGCAATACCAAATATTAAGTGGAGGAACGTGCCCTAATAACTAACTTATCGGATCGTAACAGTATATCAACTAGTTACGAGTAGAGTTCCTAATCCATAAGATTGTTTCATTGGCCCGCTTAAAATATAAGAAGCGAGCAAAATGTTAAAAGTAGTTTAACAAGTTCATCGTATCAGAACAGAGCCGCGCCGCGCCGTTATACGTTTACAATTAGAGCCATTATATTAGTTAGTCTACTCCCGCGTTGACTCCTCTCGGTTTACTGAGACTTTCTTAATTTTATTTAAATCTCGAGAACTATTTTAATCTCCTTTCCAATAAATAATGTTGAATGGATTTAATTAAAATTCCTTAAGATCTTATTCCAGAGCGGGTATCGGTAGCGTACCTAGCGACTTAGAGATAAGGTCCTCTGAGAGAGCCCCTCGTACTCGTACACAAGAGTAAGTGATCAGCTGGTATTATTTGCTAAGTAACTCGAATTAGCTCTAGACAAAAAAAGGCGACCAATATAATAATATACTGCAGGAATATACGACTTAGTTTTCATGAGTTAATTAAATATCTTTACCAAAGATCATAGATTTGTTGTAATTTCATATTAGTACACTTCCTCTCAGATTACTCCATTGCAGATCGATGTTAAAAAAGTTGGGCAATACCTAAACATTCGACATCCTTATTTTTTAATCAGTCAGTCCCAATAATACAGCCTGGCTTAAATGAAAGCAAGATTGGACAAACAGGCGTGGATTAATATTAAAATATGGTAACGACGACAGGTCGCTACAGCCACCGGCATAAATAATGAACTCTCAAAAATGTGCGCCAGTTCATAGAATTGCAAAACGCTAGATCAAACGTGACATTTGCATATACGAGTATATATTTAGCTTCACTAACAGGACGCCGACGGACGCCGAGCGCGCGCGGCCGTGCTCTGCTAACAATGGATATTTAACCGACTTCAAAAAAGGAGGAGGTTCTCTGTTCGATTGTTTTTTTCTTTTTTTTATGTTTGTTACCTCAGAACTCCGTCATTTATGAACCGATTTGAAAAAATATTTTTGCGTCGGGTTCAATATAGCTACGAAGTGGTCCCATATAAATTTCATCGATATGTGACCTTGGACTTCGAAGATACATTGAAGTCGGTTTTTGTTTTTTTCTAAAAATTTATTATTAATATTACCTGTTAACGAATGACGTTTGATTTGAGCGAGTCTCGCATAAACTTGATATAGGGCATGTTACAAGGCTTTATTTAAGGCCATTACCATTACGTACTCGCGTTAATTGTCACTCGATCAGTAAGTTCGGTTTTTCGAATCAAATGACCGCTGCCACCGGCCGTTACGTAGTCCGGTCGGAGACGTGCACTACTCCACTCGCCTCGCACTCAAATGTACTTGATCACCGCATCGCGGTTTGATCACCAGTCGCCGCCACCGTGTCCCACCGCCCGCCGCCACCGCATCGCGCCGCCCGCCGCAACCGCACCGCGCCGCCCGCCGCCACCACGCCGCGCCACCACACCGCACCGCCCGCCGCCACCGCACCGCGCCGCCCGCCGCCACCGCACCGCGCCGCCCGCCGCCACCGCGCCGCACCGCCGCCACCGTGCCGGACCGCCCGCCGCCACCGCACCGCGTCGCCCGCCGCCACCGCGCCGCACCGCTCGCCACGCGCTTCTGCGCCGCTGCCGCCGAACACACCACAGGCAATTTAAACGATTAGTCGTGGAAATTAAGCATATGACTAAGATATTGGAATGGAGATATCAGAACTTCCCCCGAAGTAACATAAGTCTAATAAAGATAAAGCCGATTTCGGTACATTGTCGCACATTCCCGAACTTGGGAAATTATTGAGTTTCTAACACGGTGTCGTAAACCTTAAGGTAAACAGACAAAATATTCAATACTTCGTCGTTTAGCATTCGAGTTGAGACACAATTGAATCTCAAGGAGCTATCAAAATGATGAATCGCAAAGCCCTCCAGTAGTCAGTGAAAAAAATATTGTTTACAGTCGAATTCGAGCTTTTGTTGGGGGAGTAAGCAAAGACGACGGCAAACTTCAACGGGCTGACATTAAACTGCTTTGTTATTTTACAACTGGAAACGACAGTAGGTATACCTCGTACTATATACTCCGTACTTGCGTACCTCCTGGCTCGAACATATTTGAAAGTGGTTTGTCGTCTTTATTCAAGCAGCAACAAGATTATAATACTAGCCCTTTCGATAGCCGACTACTGCGCTACGTGTACGTGTCACTGGCACTAACTTTACACCACTACGGTAGCTTCATAATGAAAATTCGGCTAAGCTTTGTTACTTTGTCTATACTTACGTAATTTGAGTAGCCGCATGCTCTTAGTCCACATTCCTGTTAGACCGAAGGATGTGACAATGAAATAACGGGATGACAACAATTCGAATTATAAATTCTAACTCTAGGCAAGTACATGTTCAACTGCATAAAGTTACAACGCCCATGCACAATTTTTGTAGGTATAGGTGTTTCGTTTGCATTTTGACTCACCAAGTGTGGTATCTGCCACGCGACAGCTAGACTACTGTCTGAAGAAGGTGTAACGACCGAGATGTGTCACGATTGAATTTGTGTTTGACTTTTTAATATTTAGTAACATATTCTTACTAATTATAGTAGTGGTTGTCGGCATTGTATTATAGTAGTGGTTGCCGGCATTGTATTATAGTAGTGGTTGCCGGCATTGTATTATAGTAGTGGTTGCCGGCATTGTATTATAGTAGTGGTTGCCGGCATTGTATTATAGTAGTGGTTGCCGGCATTGTATTATAGTAGTGGTTGCCGGCATTGTATTATAGTAGTGGTTGTCGGCATTGTATTATAGTAGTGGTTGCCGGCATTGTATTAACTATTTCGGTACAAATTTTAGAAGCTTTTACTATAATGAGAATTGGCCGACAGGATTGAGGACAGGACAGGACGGCCCAGCAAGTACACGCAGATATTTATATTCATTAAAAATGTCTAAAAACTGCGATCCAAGAAGTTTTCAACTTTGTGAAAATGACCACATTGTCCCAAAAACCGAGTCTCGCTCAATAGGTACAAATGTAACGAGGAGCTCAAGCTGAACAAAGTGGGACGCGACACCATGCAACCAATGTAACGAGGAGCTCAAGCTGAACAAAGTGGGACGCGACGCCATGCAACCAATGTAACGAGGAGCTCAAGCTGAACAAAGTGGGATGCGACGCCATGCAACCAATGTAACGAGGAGCTTAAACTGAACAAAGTGGGACGCGACGCCATGCAACCAATGTAACGAGGAGCTCAAGCTGAACAAAGTGGGATGCGACGCCATGCAACCAATGTAGCGAGGAGCTCAAGATGAACAAAGTGGGACGCGACGCCATGCAACCAATGTAACCAGGAGCTCAAGCTGAACAAAGTGGGACGCGACGCCATACAACCGATGTCAACTGCTTCACATTTTGAAGGATTGTCGTGGTTGAAATAATACGGCAATTCGGTATGCTTAATATACTTTTGAGTTTATTACGTGAGTAAATAGAAAAATGGTTGGCACACTGTTGACGGATGATGGCGTCTATCGTAGCGGCGGAGCTAGGTACTATTTTAAAAAGGGTTGCGTTCATATCACAACACATTTAATGAAAATATTAATTGGTCAATTAATTTGACAGCCTCTGTGGTGTAGTGGTTGGGCAGGCTGGTTCAAATCTCATACGCCACTGAGGTTGCGGGTTCGATTCCCGCGACTGGACAGCTTTGCCATGTTTGTAGACAGAAAAAAAAAGCGCAAGCATTTGTTTCGTGTCTGGGTGTTATGGGACCATGGTTCTCGTAGTTTCTGGTTCCCTAGGTATAAGGAATCCTAGTTAGGGGACAGGATCTATGTATCTGATCGTTGGGCGTATTATTATAATTAATTTAGTTATAATAAATCGTGCCGCGTCAATAAACAGCGACCGAGACAGAAGGTCGGGGCCACACCGCGCGCGCGCTGCTTGTCTTCTCTTATGTTATGCAAATGTTTCCCGATGTCGCAGCATTAGCTTCGCTGAGGCTGTCGCCTCGCGGGCTCACCGCCTCACCGCCTCGCAGCCTCACCGCCTCACCGCCCCGCCCTCAATGCGCGTGATTTAACATTTTCGCCTCGTTATGAGTAATCTTGAAATTGAAATACACGGTCGCTTCGCGGTGAGCCGCCCGTACTCGTAGTACATCAATAAGCCCGATGCTGCGGCTCGTGTTGTGTGGGAGGCTAAGTGCTACTGTTCTGCAACAATTCTCCCGCTTTCATCGTTAATCGCTTATTTTAAGTTCGCACTCGAAAACAGCTCTACTTTTAACAGGAAATGTTGAAATAATTTGCTCTGTTGAGCTTTCTTGATATACAGGGGGTGGCATAGATTAGGGATCTCCAGCGTAGGTACTTTCCCTTGCAGTGAGGAAGTTTTGTTCTTAGGAACCATATCTTTTTTAATAACGGCATTTTTTATGGGACTTAGTGATGAGAAGAACAAGTCGTTGGCCTGATGGTAAGCGCCACGCCTGTCCATAACAATTGCAATGCCACCCTGATCTTTTAATACCTTAATAAAAAGCACTGTGTAGCATTGCATTACGCTCATTACCTCGCGGATATTAAGTCTCATATGCCCAGTAATTTTCGGTGGCTGCAATGTCCTTCAAACCAGAACCTAAAGCCGTGGTACCTGCCCAGACGGCCTCCCGCATACGTTACTAATTCGAAACGACGGAAAACACAACAACAGTTCATATGTAACTTGTGAGTTTTTTAAAATAAATGCGCCCATCTGTAGATCCCGGCCCATAACTAGGATTCCCTGTATCTAGGGAACCAGGAATTACGAGGACTGTGGTCCCACAACACCCAGACAAAAAACATTTTTTTTTTCTGTGCACAAACATTTGTCCCGTCGCGGGAATCAAACCCGCAACTTCGGTGGTGTATACACCACCGAAGCCACAAATCCTATAGGATTTGAGCCAACCTGCCCAACCACTACACCACAGAAGCTGAGTTCTAAAATTCATTTACGGTACGATTGTTTTGTTCTTAAAAAAGCGTTGCAGCAAAAAAGTTTGCAGTTAAATTTGTTTACAGCAGCGAGCGCCGCCGCGCCGCGCCGCGCCGCGCCGTGCCGCGCCGCGCCGCGCACTTCCGTCACTGTTCTCACAACAGTTCCGTTCCTCCAGTTGTGTTCGTGACCGATATGGTTTGGTTTTGATTGTTCACTTCCATTACTTTTCATTCAAAACAGCATGTTTTGGTTCCATGTAATTTGTAACTTCGTAGTTCGCCTACGCCGTAGAGCCTGCTACGGCAGATGGCTACGAAAGCAGCAACGAAATTTATTAGGTTCCAAACTTTGCGACTAAAGCAATTACGAAACATTCGGGAATTATTAGGCAACGGTTTGCAAAAATACCTTCACATAATGTATAGTGGATACAGATAGCAGATGCAGACAGTTGCTGCTTGCTTTCCATTTGCCCGAATTTACTATTTTTTCAATGATGTTCTTAGACTTACAATATTATAGTAAAATTGTTAGGCAGCGCGTGTTTCGCACAAAATTTTCGCAGAAAAATGATCAAATCTTTTTTTAAATCCCATCCCTATACCTATACATGGTAGCAAAAAGTTAGCAGGATTTTATAACTGGTTCGCTAATAAGAATATAGTATGTCAAATATAACAAAATTCGTAGGTTTCAGTTAAAGCCGGTATAAATCATTGATCGTATTGGATTTAGAATACGACAAGGGAAAAGGATCGTTTTTATAGAAAATCGTCGTAAGCCAGGATTCAGCTGTAAGCAGATATTTAATTTGGGCCGTCCGTTTGTCACGAGAAGGAAGATAAAACGAAACCAGTTTATCCTCAAGCGAATGAATAACATTAGTAAATAAAAGATTTACATACTCGGATGCGGCTCAGGATGCTTTCTCCCAGACGAGCACGCAAAGTGCGCCGGTTGGTGCGCGTACTGGAATATGTACACATACATTCTGTGCACACGTCAGGTACTAACTCCGTGACACTACACGTCGATGTTGTTGGCGATACATGCGCGTGTGAAGCTCTCCAAACACGTCCTTCTAATTGTAAACAGAGTTCACCCGCAGCCGCCTTCGCCCACCCTGTGGACTAACTACAATGGAATCCGATTTAGTAACCGATCAGAAGTTAATTTGGCAGCACAGTGGCAGCGGCTCCGGCGCGGGGTGTCTCCTCGCACGCCGCGCCCCCGCTGCGTCCCCGCCGCGCCCCGCACGTCCCCCGCACGCACGGCTTATGACAATTAAATCAGGATCACGTAATTGAGCATCATTTACCATTAATTACCTTTTGACATCCACCCCCGCAAGATTCTGTTATCATAATCGAAGCGGAGGAGCGGGGGAGCCGGGGAGTGTTGGAGCGGGGGAGCGGGGGTGCAGCGGGAGAAGGGGCTCTACTCGGGTACGAACACAAAATGTTGTGATTTATTTGTGATCGTGATGCGAATTTTAAACCATAACTAGATCTCCTGTGAAATAATCTCGTTCATTTGTAACAACAGCTCGGTCACAGAATAATAAATAGTACAAGGCTCAGATATATTACCTGATGTAATTTGCTTCGAAGGATGTTTAGAGGTCCGAGCCCTAAACATTTTAGGGGCTATAATGCGGTGAGTTCGTTACTGAATAAGTTTTAATTTACCCAAGTCGTAATCTTCACCGCAGTCGCGTCTCGCCCATTTTATTATACGGTCCCATAAAGTTTGTGAAGGTAATGTAGCGAGGTAAAACTTAATCCCTACGCACACTCGAGTGCACGGCCCGCGCCCACCCCGCGCCCGCCCCGCGCCCGCCCCGCTGGCTACTGCTAGATACTACTACGCCCGCTACGCTAGTTACTTATTACATACATAGTATTAGTCAGTTTAATTTTTTTTTTAAATATTTTTTTTTCCCTTTTTAGTGCAAGACAAGTTTTAATTAAATTAATTTAAAAAAGTTTTTAAAGACAAGCTTTTATGATCTAGCAGCCACGTCATGACGAAGTTTAAAACGGGCTAACAGAATTAAATGCATGTACAAAAAAAAATCATGTCTGTCCTATTCTCTGTTGAGAAGTTCCCTCGCCGGAAGTCAATCCTGGGTGTATCAGCCATATCATGATGGAATTTAGAACAGGCTATTATGGTTAAATCCATTTACAAAATGTTGTGTCTGTACTATTCACCGTTGAGGAGTTCCCTCACCGGAAGTCAACCCTGGGTGAAGCAGGTGAAGTAGTCGAATACAAACCTCCTCCTTTAGAAAGCCAGTTACAAAAAAAACAAGAACCGACTTGAAAATTAAACTTATGTTTTTTGTTTTTTCTATTTTCAAAAAGTGCTGAATGAATTTCAATAAAATTTATATGGGTGGACCCATATAAATTTTATCGAAATTCATTTCTCTGAAGCCTACCAAACAAAAAAGAATCGTCGAAATCAATTCGTAATTGGCGGAGTAATCGCGTAACAACACAAAAAAAATCTTATAAAAATTTCTACATGATTAAAAAAATGGTAAGTTTGTACTTCAACCCATTTTTTTTCGCATATCCGGACCGAAGTCCGGGAACCTGAGGAAAATAAATTGGAAAACAAAATGTACCGGTGCACGGTGCCTTGAAAGTACACTGGCTTGTAAAACTGTTACACTACAGACAGTAACAAGCCGCGAACTGCGCGGGATATGCTTTTTTAAGTCAATTGAACATTCTCATACAATCGAATAATAATACGAGTTGGTATAAATAAACAGACTAGAAGTGCGGAATGACATGTCCCACAAACATACAACTAAACTAATAAAACATGCTTAGAGATCTTAGTAGGTACGAGTATAAGATAGGAACATAAATACTTAGTCTGGCCATAAATACTGTTACAATTAAAAATAAACAAAATATTACATTTGAATTTGGAATCTGTCATTTTTATATGATTGTTCATTGAGTTTTCTCATTTTGGCGCCAATACATTGTACAATATTTTGCGATATTAAAGTGGAGTGGGGTGATATAGAGAACCGAATCGCTGTGATTGCATTACACAAAGTAGGTATAGAGCCAAATGCAATTTTTAAAATTCTCCATACGCTTGGTATTAGTAAAATGTTTGTGTATCGGGCTAATAATAAGTACAATGAGACCTCCTCTGTTTGTGACAGAAAAAAATCTGGCCGTCCACGTAGTGTTCGTACGAAAAAGGTGGTCAAAGCAGCAAGGGAATTAATTCGAAGAAATCCTGTCTGAAAGCAAAAGATTTTATCTCGGGATATGAAGATAGCACTAAGAACCATGTCGCGTATTTTAAAAGATGACTTAGGAATTGCGGCCTATAAGAGACGTACTAGTCATTTCTTAACTGATAATTTAAAAAAGAATAGGGCGGTAAAATCGAAACAACTACTGAAGCGGTACGCAAAGGGAGGTCACAGAAAAAAAAGTTTACGGATGAGAATTTTTTTACAATTGAGCAACATTTTAACAAAGAAAATGACCGTATTTATGCTCAAAGCTCTAAGGAAGCTTCCCAATTAGTCGACAGAGTGCAACGTGGGCACTGTCCGACTTCAGTGATGGTTTGGTGGGGTATTAGCTATGAAGGAGTGACTGAGCCATACTTTTGTGAAAAAGGTATCAAAACATCGGCACAAGTGTATCAAGATACCATTCTTGAGAAGGTAGGGAAGCCCCTTAACAAGACCATGTTCAATAACCAAGAATGGTCTTTCCAGCAAGACTCGGCGCCAGGTCATAAAGATCGGTCTACGCAGTCTGTGTTGGAAACGAACGTTTCCGACTTCATCAGAGCTGAAGACTGGCCGTCGTCTAGTCCCGATCTTAATCCGCTGTATTATGATTTATGGTCAGTTTTAGAGAGTACGGCTTGCTCTAAACGCCATGATAATTTGGAATCCCTAAAACAATCCGTATGATTGGCAGTGAAGAATTTTCCCATAGAAAGAGTGCATGCTTCTATTGATAACTGGCCTCAACGTTTAAAGGACTGTATTGCAGCCAATGGAGATCACTTTAGAGCGAGTGTGGCTCAGCAGAGCGAGTGTGGCTCAGCGGTAACTCGTGCGCCTTTCGATCCGACGCACCTGGGTTCGAATCCCGACTCGGCCCTGCACCAATGACTTATAGTTAAGTGCAGATTTTGCACGCTCGCTCTGAAACGGTGAAGGAAAACATCGTGATGAAACCCGCTCACGCGCTTTGGAGTGGTAGGCTTTGGCCGTGGTTGTATTACCACCCACCGAACAAAGCCATGCCGTCAAGCGACCTAGTCGTGTTTCGGGATGATGTTCGGTGAACCATCGGGGAGACGGGTCTGAGCAGTCGCTCAACTGCCGTCTCTCTCTAGATCTATGTGCTCCATCTTAGGCCACATCATCGCTTCACATCAGGCGAGATAGTGGCCAAACATAGATCTGAAAGGCGTAAAAAAAAACTTTGGGTGAGCTTTTTATATTTTAAATTGTTTTATATTTATGTATTAAACTAACACACTGTAAAAGTAATAAATGTTATTTGCAATATAAATTTTTTCTTTGTTTCAGTATTTATGGCAAGACTAGGTAGATATACGTAAGTAATAGTTAGTTTTCTTTGCCTACAAGCAGCAACCGTTCACGAGTCGTATGACTAGTGGACCAGCCGTCACCCCCTACTGTACTGCAGTATTGTGCAGTGCTAGAGCAGGCAGTGGCAGGCAGTAGGCAGTGACCCGGAATAATTAACGTTTAATCAAATTGGATCAAACACTTTTAAATAACTCAATTTATAGATTGCGGTTTGGTCATCAAATTTCGATCGACATAGCGTAGAGAGTACTTTTTATTCGTATGTCATATATAACGTAACTAGCTGCGCCCCGCGGCTTCGTCCGCGTAGAGATTGATGTGTCGCAAGTAAGAAAGTAGTCGGCTGCGCTGTTATGATCATTTCCGATTCTATCATGATTCTGTATTTGCGAACTCGCTTCAATTGTTAAGCACGTTTTCGACGATTTGTTCTCGTATTTCCCGTGCCAAACATGGGCTGCCGTATAAAATATACGAAATTGCTTAAACAGGCATGCCCCATCACCAATTATTATGGAAACGACGACAGTGTATTGCACTATTACCTACGTCATTCACGTCTAAAGTCTCTATTTTTTCGAACTATGGAAAACAATTTTCCATATAAAGTTTAGAACTCTATTGCACACACCTAGTGGTGATTTTGTAAAAATAAAAAATACATAATTCATTATTTACTTTATAGTTGATTTAAACCGAGTTTTTAGTGAATCGAACCAAGAAATAAAATTTTCCATAAAAACTTAAGAACTCATTTGCACCCCTTACAGAGGTAGTTTAGATAAAAAGGGTTTTACTATTTATTTTGTAGTTTATTTGTACCGAGATTTGAGTGAATGAAAACATCATACACACAAACTTTTGCATTTATAATATTATTAGGATTAGAATTTAAACCGAGTTAGGTCTCTCGTGTGCGGCAGGCCGTCTGGGTAGGTAGGTACCAAAGCTTTGCCAGTTATTCTGCCACCAAGCAGTAGTGCGCAAGCAGTGTTCCGGTTTGAAAGGCATTGTGGCCAGAAAAAATACTGGGCATATGAGACTTAATATATGATGTCTCGGGGTGCAGCGCTACGCAGTGATTTTAATTGTTTGTTGTGGTCAGGCGTAGTGCTTGCCATGAGGCGAGCGACGAAATTTTTTATATTTTATATATAACATTATGTATTATATTACATATTGGAACCGAGTTAGAGTGAATTGAACTAAAATAAAATAAAATACATACATACTTTAGAACTCTTTTGCACACTTCCTAAAGGTAGTCTTAAAAATATGTGTTTTATTACTTATTTTAAAGTTTATTTGTACCAAGTTTTGACTGAATCAACCTAAAATAAATATATCATACAAACTTTACCACAGCTTTGCCAATTATTCTGTCGCCAAGCAATAGTGCGCAAGCGTTACTATGTTTCAGTTTGAAGGACATTGTAGGCAGTTAAATGACTGGGCATAAGAGACTTAATATCTGATGTCTCTACGCTACGCATTGCTTTTTATAGTATTAAGGTTCTGGGTGGCACTTGCAATAATTGTTCTGGTCAAGCGTTGTGCTAGCCTTAAGGCGAGCGGCGAAAAAATTTTTTTTTGTATATATATATATATTACACTATATATTATATTACATAATACATACATATATTATATGATACTATATTAGGATTAGGTTAGGTTATTTTTTTAATATTATACATTACATTATGGTATTATGTTATTATATATTATATTACATAATATATTCTAAATTATATGATACTATTTAAGGATTAGGATTTAAACCAAGTTTTGAGTGAATAGAACCAAGCAATAACATTTTCCGTACAAAGTTTAGAACTTTATTGCACACCCCCTAGGGGTAGTATTAAAAAATATACATGTTTCATTATTTAGTTTAAAGTTTATTTGTACCGAGTTCTGAATGAAAAAACCAAAATTTAAAAAAGCCATATAATCGATCCACGGAAAATAAATACACTGAAAAAAACCGTACAAACTTTAGAACTCTCATGCACCCTTCGTAGAGGTAGTTTTGAAAAAATAAAAAATACGTGTTTCATTATTTAGTTTAAAGTTTATTTGTACCGAGTTTTGAATGAATAAAACTAAAATAAAAATAAAAGCCCTACAAACTTTAAAACGCCCTTACACTTTTTTTAGGGGTAGTTTTGAAAAAATAAAAAACACGTGTTTTAAAATGTATGTTAAAGTTTATTTGTTCTGAGTTGGGAGTGGACCACGGAATAAAGTATACACTGAAAAAAACCGTACAAACTTTAGAACACCCATGCACCCTTCCTAGGGGTAGTTTTGAAAGAATAAAAAATAGGTGTTTGATTATTTATGTTAAAGTTTATTTGTAACGAGTTTTGAGCGAATTGAACCAAGGAATAAAAAGTGTCCATACAAACTTTACCACACTTTTTCACCCTCTTGGGGGATGATTTTTAAAAATTTACATAGACAATGTTTCAACTCAGTATTTAAGATAAGCTATCAATATTCCAAATTTCATCAAAATCGGTTCAGTAGTTACGGTGATACGTGGTAACCAACATCACACACACAAACTTTCGCATTTATAATATTATTAGGATTTAATTATCATATGCATGTATTGGCTGTAAGTTTTCCTAAAATAAATAAATAAAAAATAAAAATTAAGCCGACGGTGGCGGTCAAAAGGTTTGACTGGTTTTAAATCTAATTGAGCATAAAAACTTTCTACATTGTCAGCATTAAATCAAAGAAAACTAACAATTACTTACGTAAAGAAGCGACACCACCCCCCGCCAATGTGTCGTCCGTCACCCGCAACGTATGGGTAAAATTCTGGGTAATGCCGTGCTAGCGACACTCGGTTGTCACCGCTCGCTGCGAATGACTAATGAGTGAGATTCAAATGTTTATTATGTTTCGCAGCTTCATTCTTTGCGATTTACTGTTTACATGTTGTAGTAGCGCTACCTAGCGTCAGCCTTGCACGGAGTTTAGAGGTAAGTTTTTTTTGTTTGCAACACTATCTTGACAGTTGACAGCTCATGACTTACCCCCACTCCTAGACTTCCTGAACGGTTACTTCGAATATTGTACTCATTTTGTTTAGAGCTTATTACATCTATTCACATTTTATTTTTATAGGGTAGGGATCCAAAATACTAGGGAGCGTATGCGTAAATCGCGTCGAATGACGCTGCTCACACAATTGTCATCAAACTTCACTTGGTAAGTTCGTTTGATTTTCTAAATAGCCTCTCTTTTTTATTAAAATTTAATATATTGACTTTGATACAATATTAATATAACGAACATATATATAGGCATATATAGGCATCAGCCAAGGCTAGGTATAAATATAAATCAACCGATGCCAATAAGGCAAAATATGCAGAGTGTCGAAATCACTGCAATAAGGTTTGTAGGGACGCACAACGCCGACATATTCATAGTTCTCTCGAAAATGAAGACCCTGCCAAAGTTTGGCAATTTTTGAGGTCATTAGGAGTTGGGAAGTCACGCCAAAACAATATTCCTAAAGATCTGAACATTGATGTTCTCAACCAACATTTCTCTTCCTCTACCAACTTTGATGGACCTAAAAAAGCAGCCACGCTAAATTATCTTTCAACAATTCCAACTCCTGACCATCCTGCTTTCGTTTTTAAGCAATTCACCGATTGTGATGTTAAGAAAAGCATAGAGTCTATTTCATCTAATGCAGTCGGTAGTGACTGCATCAGTCGTAAAATGATCATCCTCATACTTGATGAGATTCTGCCTGTCATCCAGTATATCCTCAACGCCTCAATATCCTGTGGTATGTTTCCTTCTGCTTGGAAAGAAGCTCAAATCACTCCTCTCCCAAAAAAAGCTAATCCTTCTTCTTTTTCTGATTATCGTCCTATATCTATCCTTCCATTTCTCTCTAAGCTCCTTGAACGTCTTGTCCATCAGCAACTTACTTCCTTTCTCATTCGAAACAATCTTTTAAACCCATATCAATCCGGATTCCGTCCTGGCCACAGTACTGTTACAGCATTAGTTAAGATAACTGATGACGTCCGGTATGGCATGGCAGATGGTCAATTGACAGTCCTTTCACTACTCGACTTCAGCAACGCATTCAACAATGTCGACTTTGACATTATTTTAGGACTCTTATGCTCCCTTAACATATCTCCAATGGTAATTGATTGGTTTCGTAGTTACCTGTATGGTCGTCGGCAGCGCGTTCGCATTGACGAGAACTTCTCAACATGGTGTAATACGACTGCAGGCGTACCTCAGGGCGGCGTTTTATCTCCTCTTCTTTTCTCTATCTTTATCAACTCAATTTCCAAATATCTTTCTTCTTCCTACCACCTTTACGCAGATGATTTACAAATATACACACAGGCTCCTATACAGCAATTGGCAGAAGCAGTTAAAACTATAAACAGCGATTTGCAACGAATCACTGACTGGAGTAACTCATACGGACTAACCATCAACCCAGCGAAAACTCAAGTCATAGTAATTGGTAGTTCCAGAATGATTTCTAAAGTTGATTGGTTTCACCTCCCCCAGGTAATCTTTGAAGGAACTCAAATAAAAATTAGTGAAACAGTAAAGAACCTAGGTGTACTTATTGACAGACAGATGTCATGGGTACCACAAATGGCAGAAACTAGTCGGAAACTGTTCGCTTCTGCTTCGTCACTTCGAAGATTAAGGAATTTCTTGCCAATTACCACTAAAATTGCGCTCGCACAATCTCTTCTACTCCCTATTCTCGATTACGCTGACGCCTCATATCTAGACTTAACCGAAGAACAGCTAAACAAACTTGAACGCTTACAAAACTTTTGTATTAGGTTCATATTTGGCTTACGAAAATATGACCATGTTTCCGAATTTCGTTTAAAGCTGAAGTGGTTACCTATTCGTCTTCGTCGAAATGCTCATATCCTCTCCCTGCTCTATAATATCCTATTTGCTCCTTCCACCCCTTTCTACCTCAAAGAACGCTTTGAGTTCCTTCATACCTCCCACTCCCGATCTTTGCGCTCCTCCGAAACTTTGCAGCTCAAAACACCTTCCCACACTTCCCAGTTCTATAATAAATCCTTCACAGTGCAAGCTGTTCGTCTATGGAATGCTCTACCACTTGACATCAGACGTGCCAAGTCTTTGGCAATATTTAAGCAAATGGTCAAGGCCCACTATCTATCTTCCTACCAATAACACTGCTATTATTATTTTTATGTAAATAAGTATTATATTGAATGTATTAAAATAATATTTTGATAAGTATATATTAGTCTATTTTAATAATAACATTTTTGTTTTTGTGTGTATTAGAATGTAAATATTAGCATGTATGTATGATTATATAGGTATTTAGTTGTAATTAACAAATTTTGTTGTACACCGCCGTCTACTTCTTCTTCCGATACTGTCCATCCAAAGGTTGTCTGGAAGAGATCGCTTCAAGCGATAAGACCGCCCATTGTACTACCTTAGTTAAGGACTGTGTTATTGTCTATTTCTATAATTTGGTATACAATAAAGAGTTTTTCTATTCTATTCTATTCTATAACTAAAACAAAATGTTTCGTTATTGTTCTGTTGTTCTGTGTATGGATGCGAAGAAACCACTTACACAAATAAGAATCGGAGATTTTTTGGTTTTTCACGTCTCTCAGCCAAGCGATAGTAGGTGTGAAAGAGAAACACTTAGGTTGCTTACGTATAGCGTTGTCCTTGTCGCGCTCGATTCGTATTAGCTCATCCCTACAATAATTACTCACACACACAAAACGTGTGCGAACAGGCCGGTGCGCCAGTAGTAGTACTAGAATGTTAGCTCGGCGAATTCGTATGGAGTGTCGGGGGTCTGATTAAACTAACATTTGTCTAAAATTTTCCAAGTATTAGACATACAGACAATTTTTTAATTAATGCCTACTTACATAGTCGGAAGAGAGATAATGGCTACATATCTCGAACGAGTTTATTATGCAAATAACAATTATAATTATCAAAGCATTCCACCTAAAGAAAAAGTTACCCGCGGCGCCGCGGGTGGAGCAGTGAGCAGACCGGAAATAATTTGTTATTAGAAATCTGTTAAGAGTTTTCCAAACATAAAATTTGCATTTATAGTTTTTTTATAAATATATAAGATTATAAAATCAATTATTTTTCAAATGAAATAAGTATTGCTGCTGATAAACGACAAGTATGAGCACATTTAAAGTGGTTACTACTTCATTTAATGAAAATCGCTATCACGTTTTTTGTACAAATTGTCTAAAAATAAACACTCTTAACGGTTAGCACAGATTACTAAGGGACAGAAGCATCACTCCGCAAATAAATTTAAACAAATAGCGACTCTTGCAATGACGCAATAAAATTCAATTCAGCTCGCGTAGCGCTGCATACCTACCAGTCATATTAACCTACAGAGCGCCTTTCTTTCTATCGCACTCTTATCTCTTCTGACGTGTAACAACGCGCGACCCGCCGTCGGGGTCCGGCTATGTACTTGTAGTTTCGTACCTACAGTGCAGAGTGCGCTAGGCCTGCGGTTAGGTTATTTACTAATAGGGATCGTATCAGAGAGAGAGATCGTATATCGACTGTACAAGCTTATGTAGACACGTCCTCGTGAGGGCTTGGAAGGGGTTAGGTAATTAAAACCAATTCGATCTGCTTTGAAAGACAAATTGTATTACAACCGTAAACTCAAACCTTATTGTGGTAGGCGTAATGAAAGACGGACTATCGGAAACTGACTTTATTTCTATGCATGCAGTGCACCTAAAATACCCACATAGCGAGGGTACCATAATATAAACTGCTACCGTCTAATAGCAAACATTACATTTTCCTCCTTCTATAAGAGAACATATTTTTAGTAAAACTATGTTAACAGCTAACAAGTAATAGGTAATTAAACAAGATTTGTATTTTATAACTAGAAGGTATGTAGGCACTATAAGTAGGTATATATAATGAAGTTTAATCTAATTCTACTCTAAGTTACACAAGCAAAACTGGTAGGTATGTTCAATGACGGTGAATAACATAGAACTTTTATGTATGTGTTTCATAGTAATAACAACTACCTACTTGTTGATACGAGACCTTAATCTCATGGTATGAGGAGTATAAGCTCGGTGTTGGGGCCTACTAGGCTTGTTTTTAACATTGGTGCGAGCATTACCTACGGGTGAATCAGCGCCGTGATCGCCACCGCCGTGATCGCCACCGCCGCCACTCACGCCTCCCTCTTTATCACTACTTACGCGACGCACACCCGACACTCCAGAGCAAGGTGATTGCGTCAACGGAGTTGACCAACCCTCATTTGCGTTTTCGTTGGTTTCTTTTATGTCTTCTGAGACTGTAGGCGGGTGATCGACGCACGATAAGACCTAGAAGACTTATTCAACAGCTGATCGACATGTTTTTTTGCAATTCGATTATCATTTTTTGTTTTGACAACAAACGAAACGGGGCCAGTTTGACCTATCACTACCCCCTCCTTCCATTTGACATCTTTGTTGAGATAATCACGCACGAGTACCGCGTCCCCTGGCGCGACGTCGCGGGGCACACCGCCGCGCCGCATCTCCTGCTTGCTCTGCTTCTCGCGCACCAGCTCGGCCGTGCTGGGCCGGAGCAAGTCGAGTCTGCCGCGCAAACGTCGCCCTAATAACGCTACTGCGGGTTCTTTCTGTATTGTACAATGTTCTGTATTCCTATATGTGTGTAGGGGTTTAAAATACTACATAAAGAAAACATAACTTGATAACATACAATAATGGTTTATTAACTCGTCTCTCATCACATCTTCACAAAGAACAATAATAGAACTCCTCTCATCAATTTAATTTACATTCGTATCATCATTTAGTATCGTTAGATACTAACTTTAGTTCGCTCTAGCAGGAACTGTGCCACTGAATAGTATTTGTTTCTCAATTTATAAAAGAAAACCCGTTGATCGCACTTACCGCAATCTGGCCAGCATCGCCATCTTTTCTGTTCTGTCACAGAAAAAAAACATGGCGGGTGGCTCGGACCAATCATCGCGGTGTGTCAACGTAAATGTCAAATATGACGTTTAAAAATATACCATGACATTAGAGGTCAGACTAAAGAGTTATATTGCTAACCAGTACAGTTTCCTAACAGCTCGGCCATCCTGCTAAAGCGAGTCCCTTCGCTGTAAGATACATAAATAACACATACACATTCTTGTGAATCCATAAAACAAACCAAAAGAACATAAAAAAAATGTTACTTATGAATATTATAACAAATGTTAGTTTCATAGAAACACACTTCCTTACAATAAGAAATTTCGGTAAATAATAACTGGCTGATTTTAAAACAAAATATTTACAAAATAAATACAAACGTTTGAGACACCAATTATTATGACCATTATACATTCCATATAATAAACGTTTGATCGAAATTCAAAACACATCATTTCAAAAGAAAACTATTCAAAAAAATATATAATCATGTGATATACTCCTTAAATTAAATAACAATTATTAGATATAATTCACTATACATACTAATTTATATATTTATTCAAATTCAAATACAACTATCATTACAGGAATTTCCCAATTCAATAGTGTATGTCAACATTACAATTCATTTAAATGTAACATAGTCAATTATATAATTAATTTACATCTACATTAGTCAAAGTTATTTGCCATTATAATTCATTTATATTTACAATAGTCATTAATTATTTTTATTTTAATTCATTTACATATACAAAACATAATTATTTTTACCATAACATATATCAAATAGTATTGCTGTTTGTAATAATATTTTTTTATTCAAATTTAAAAACATACCTAATTAAACATCGAATCCTATTATTATATTTCCAACTGTTAACTGCATTCCTTGCTTCATTTGTCGTTGCACCGATATATGACTTTTCCCTGTACTAGTCATTACAACAATACTGTATTAATTAAAAATAAATTAGGTATACCAAAAACATAGTACGTTAATTAGTCATCTTTACATTAAAAAAACAATATAATAATTGAAGAGTATATATAACATTAGTAGTATATCAAAACATAGTACTACAGTAGACAGATATATCAACTGATGGTACAGATTCCAAATTACATAACGAATATTACGTATATCAAACAGAATTACACCAATTGTCCGTTACGGCAAAAGTCATTTATACTCAACGGACGGCATTGAAATGTAAATAACATGTAAAATGTATTTCAAACCAATGATACGCACCCAATAAATTGTCATGATGTGGGTAATATTACAAGAATGTAATTCCAATTAAGGTCAATAATGCAATTACTTATTCCTAGATACGATTACTTATTCCTATACGAACCAAATAAATTAATTTTTATCATTCAATACACCACACACTATTCTATTTATTATGACTGACATGCGATTCCACACTATATTTAATTTCAACTACGAGTGATCCTAATATATCTGTTGGTTAAAACCATCAATATTTACAGTTGACTTTCTGTTTACTGAATTTTTACATGTTGGGCGTCTAGCGCCATTCAAATAGCCAAAATATATCTACCAAATAGGCACAAAAACTGCACCTTTAAGGTCACACATCATACAAATCAATTAAAGTACGTTAACAATTGTAACTTAAAATATCAAGACTTAAGGTAAGCATGTCTACCCATTTCTCTCCCATACCCAACTGAAGTCCGGGCCCAGAAATAATGCGAATACCGACTCCACTAGTGCTTCGGAAATACGCCCGCTGTATAAGAGACAACACCAAGAAAACTACAGCGCTATCTCTTTTTTTCCCCCTAAACGTCCCAAAATACATCACTGAACAATGAGGCATACATTATAATGAACATAACACACTACGCAATGTCAAACCAGAAGCGCGATTGAGTTGAGACGTCCCACAGTCATAGCATCAGCAACATGAAAACATTAGCAATTAATATGTAAATAGATATATAGATACAGTAGCTGTCAAAGTGATCAGACCAGACAAGTCCCCACAAGCAGCACCCGAGTATGGCCTGTGGACCAGCCATCACTCTCCTCAACCATATTCAATTTCAATTTCAATCACCCATTGCGTTCCATATTACTATTACACAGTTGTTGCCAATAAATAAAGCTCACTATGGACCCTGTTGGGCACAGCAATTAGAAGAGAAAAGGAACACTAGTGAACACAATAATTATTGAACCATTACTATTATCAAATTATTGTTATTATTAAATTATTATTAGGTATTATTAAATTGTTATGATCATACACAAAGCTACAAAATTACAAATTAGTATCTAGTATTCGATGGAAGGAAGCGAGTGACCCGACACATAGATCTGCCGCAAGCAACGACATTTGAGTGACCATTACTGAAAAACCCAGTCACTTCCAACATTCAAACCAACTTTTACGTGTTTAATTTAATGAATGACCAAAGACATAATACATTTCACATGGCACCGCACGCAATATACACAACACAACACATGTTCGTTAACTGTTATCATCATGGAGCTTAGTGCATACAGGTCATGCATTTTTGTGATTAACATAATATTCATTTATTGTATACTATCTTTTCTTCTTAAGATTAGATTTAACAAATGATTTGAATCTACATATTAATAATTTATTAATGCCCTCACGTAATTTATTGCAAAAGTGTAAAACAGTATCCCATAAACGAACCATTAACTCATTGCAACGAATCTAGGTAGATACAACTTATTGTTATGTCTATTGTTATAATTATGTAACTCACTGTTTTTATTTATTAAAGTAGCTATTGTTTTTGCGGGCATGCATTAATTTTTATAAATCTATTGACAAGCGACTGTAAGAATTGATCTCTTTAAAGCTTTCCCTAAGAAAGTCACTAGCATCATGTCATGTTATAAATGGAACGAATTGTTCTTTTTTTTGTAACACAAATATGGTTTGTAATTCCACAGCTTTACCCATAGTAGGTACTATGGAAGTAACTGAAATATACTAATATTAACATTTAAGTCAAAATATGGTTTAAAACTTTCAATGCCGCGCCACTTTACGTGCGCTTTTTGCGCATAAGAGGCGTATCTTCAATTATATCACGTTTTATAGTTAAAACGATAAGTACCTAGACATTTCATGAGTTATTTCTTTGATTTTCCGTCGTTGTTAAGTATCTTTCTTCTCAGATTTACTAAATCGCCACGATCAAAGATTGGTCGATTACTACAGATCTGACTTCCCTCCAAACCTCTATTAGTGCAGGTAGGTAGTATCTAAACTTTCATTAATTATTTCTCTGAGAATATTCTCAGAGTTGCCATTTGACTTATCAATCAATCAATCAATCGAAAGTTCTTTATTCAATTTTGTCGTCACAGACGCACTTATGAACGTCAATTATTACAATGACTCTACCACCGTAACGGAAAAAGAACCACTACTCAGAAGATACGGCAAGAAACTGAGGAACATATTTTTTTAGAACTTTTGTTACAATATTTTATGTCTGTTTTTGACAATATTATTTCTCTTATGTGCCTGTTGGCCACTTGGCAGAAGCGGAATATTCCATGCATCTTTGTCTTCTATGTAATTACTAACTGCATAGTATGCTTTTTTTTATTAGAATACTTTTCACACTTAATTTGAATCTACTTTCTGTGAGCTCCGTTATACATTTTGGAATTTTATTGTAAAAACGTACACAATTGCCCATGAAGGACTTATTCGTTTTACTCAGTCTAAACCTAGGTACTGCAATTCTATCCTTATTTCTAGTGTTTATGTTGTGGTGGTCACTATTCACCTTGAATTTGTGCAGATTTTTACGAACATACATTATATTTTCATAAACTGCTATGTTTGTAAAAAGTCCAGAGGAAGAAATCGTAGTAGCTGTCAGAATTTCCTAGTACGGGTACTAACGACACTTCTAAGTATATATTAACACCGTATTTGTATAATTATATGATACCCTCATAAAGATGAAATTAATTGTTATGTATGTTTTTCGAAGTAGGTGACCTAAACCCAAAATAAAGATCGGGTGGGCTCTAGATGATATAAACTTCGTTTTATGAACAGTGGTACACAATCGTCCTAATTTATGTCATCGATTTTACAGATACAGCGGCGAGAATAGTTTTATTGAACCGCTCCACCACTAGTACTTGCCACTAGCAATTTTGGTGTAGCAACTGCGTTTTCCATAATAATATATATATATACATACTTTACGAAAGTTATGTTATTTGTAGACGACCTCCCTTGATAGGTGTTCAACCACGTTGACGCACTAAAGTAACTAATAAGGTCGCGAAACACTATTAAAGTAGTAGCAGTCTTAATATTTTTAATAACAGTGATAATAACTTTACATGCACGTACGTTTTCACAAAACGGCGCATCTTAGGGAAAACGACTGCACACTTCGCGTGACTGTATATTCGAAACTAAAGTGATTTACCTACATTTCGACCAAAGTATGTGATTTAGGTTCCTTTGTCATTCACGGAGCACATTATTACATAGTAGCATCTAAGTAAGTTCGATCAGAACATAATTGTTACTTTTCCAAAACCCGCTTTATCTGACTACTCACCAGGATATCAATTCCATAAAATATTGACGAAATAATGGTATGTCGTAGGATTAGGACTATTGGAGTCTACCGTACTACAATAGTCGAATGGTATTACCATCCTATTAAGATACTTCTATGAGTTGACTGTCATTGTTGGCAAAATATTGGTATTATGTTATGTTGTAAGTAGCACAATATCACTGTCATGTTGCAGTTGTATGGTTTTCGAAATCTTTCAGGTGTAGCCATAGTAACGCTATCAGAACACGATAGATTTATTGTAGAATACCAATTCAGTTAAAATAGCTCGACAGCTACGTCACCTTGAGCGACAGCGTGTCGATAGCAAGCCATTGACTCGTGTTCGAAATAAATAGTGAACAAACTACAGAAACTATCATAAAACTCTCAATATTGATTATTTTCGTACAACTGATACGTAATAAGGTAGTTCAATAAAGAAAAAGACACAACGCTTGGGACTGAACTGGAAGTCTTGGTGAAAAAGTTTAATACCTATAGACATTTAAAACTCAGTGAATCGACACAAAGTGCAAACTTAATAAAAATCAAGGCGACAGAATATCTGAAAAGGTTGGTATTTTGAATCTTTTGTGCATTTCCAAAGAATAACGTCATCACAATTATGTATTTTGAATTGTAATAGAACAAGATAAATGAACTATGTATATCATCTCTTCACTTATAGCCAGAAATATGTGCTGATAAAGCTGGTGCTCAACTTAACTCTAACCAACGACTCTTTGTTTTAATAAACTAATCGTGTCTCGTTGTTCAGTTACCTGGCCCTAATGTTTGTCCTGCAATATCACGTTAATTGTTGTTAAAAGTTTATGTTGTACACAACAACTTAAACATTTACGTGCAAACAGCGCGTAGTAGTCAGCGGGATAAAGATGCTGTATTCTTAGCTATATTTAACAGAATCGAAGCCGGTCGCAAATAACACTTACTCATGGTTAACTTTCCTTCTTTATGAACCACTGACGTAGATGCGATCAGTAAAGTCGGTATTATAGATTTAATTAATTTGTACTATACCAATTTCTTTAAGTGACAAAATGACGTCTTTCACACGCATACATAATTTACTGGATGTTTATTTTCTTTTAAAAAAAATACTATTTCATTAGACGTCTTTGTAAAAGTTACTCGAATCTTTCCTGTAAAAAAAGTTAACCAAATAAAACCGGACATTTGAGAACACTATGTCGTCAACTACAAATATTTTGATACATTCTCATAAAACTATATCTTATAATCAAGCTGCAGTAAGTTCGGCTTAATTTAAGAATTTGTCAATAACAGAATAAGTTTCACTATAATCCACCTGAAAACTACGTTTGATTATGGTCTCTAACTTATATCATGACGGCGGAAGCTCTCTCGGGGAGTAAGAAACTCGTCCACACGTTTTGAGACCAAAATCATGATCATCATACAATACACAAAACTTTATTGTACACCAAACAAAAATAATCAGTAGGTACATGAAAACAACTTAAAAGTATATAAATAAAAGTATACCCATTGTGCTAGGGTGGACTCATCAGATCATCGGATCATAGTGATGCTTTCCACTTCTCGCTAGAGCATAGGTACCTACCACTTCTTATGTATCAGATTTGATGAACTTAATAAGCGTGAACGTAAAAAGTCAAAACGTCTACGCAACACTGGCCACGTCTTTTCGGTATTGGTAAAATTTGCAAAGCATGCCTTAATGTTTTACGATATGTTTTTAGAAATTTACTCCTCGACTGTGAAAACTTCGAACCCTTACGGCATTTTCTTGGTAACTCCACACTTGAACTGCTTGACGAATGTTTGCGGCTTTGCCTACTTCCCAAGCATTTATATGATAGGTATAAATAATGATTGCGGATTTGCCCAACTCTCTAGCTCCCTTCCGCGTTATTTATATCTATCATAACGAAATGAAAAGTGACTGCGGCTTTGCCACCTCTCTGGCTCCCTTCCGCATCACTTATGATAAAAATTTGAAAGTTATTGCGGCTTTGCCATCTCTCTGGCTCCCTTCCGCATCACTTATGATAAAAATATGAAAGTTATTGCGGCTTTGCCATCTCTCTGGCTCCCTTCCGCATCACTTATGATAAAAATATGAAAGTTATTGCGGCTTTGCCATCTCTCTGGCTCCCTTCCGCATCACTTATGATAAAAATATGAAAGTTATTGCGGCTTTGCCATCTCTCTGGCTCCCTTCCGCATTGTAAGTATGATATGCAGAGCGCTTGCGGCTTTGCCACCTATCAGGCTCCCTTCCGCTCCCTCGCTCATTTTATGCATCGGTCTTTGTTGAGTCTCACACTCACCGCTACCAGCTGTGCGCTCGACGAGGACCAGACGACTCTCGTCGATAGCATCAGTTCAACCAGCACTGGCCGCTGTGTTGTCAGCGTCACCATGAGTCTCCACAAATGGCGCCACGCGCCTTCCGCAACTGCAACACTTACAAACATTCACCTCGTTATAAAATATCAAGTATATAAGCTGCCATTGACAGGCTACTGGTTGTGTTTACGTCCACCACTCATTATTACACGAGTGACTAATCGTTCTAGTAGTCACAATTAACTACTTTACCCATTATGTTACTACACAAATATGTGTTTTACAAGAATCACCTACATTTTGCACTCGATTAATAGTAAGATGAATATCACATCCTCAGATGTACTTACTTTGAGTTCTATTATTGCGCAATGTCTATGAGAAATCAATATTAAAATGAACTGACGTAGAAATGCATAGGGTATATGAGGTATTCTATGGTATGAGAAGATAACAAATGATAAACAGAAAACAAAAAAAAATATCTACATTATTTTGATGACGCATTGGTTGAGGTTGTGGGCGGGATAAACGAGTGATTTACAATAAAATACCCGTTTATCCCACTTCTGAAGTGTAGGGGTTTAAAATACTACATAAAGAAAACATAACTTGATAACATACAATAATGGTTTATTAACTCGTCTCTCATCACATCTTCACAAAGAACAATAATAGAACTCCTCTCATCAATTTAATTTACATTCGTATCATCATTTAGTATCGTTAGATACTAACTTTAGTTCGCTCTAGCAGGAACTGTGCCACTGAATAGTATTTGTTTCTCAATTTATAAAAGAAAACCCGTTGATCGCACTTACCGCAATCTGGCCAGCATCGCCATCTTTTCTGTTCTGTCACAGAAAAAAAACATGGCGGGTGGCTCGGACCAATCATCGCGGTGTGTCAACGTAAATGTCAAATATGACGTTTAAAAATATACCATGACATTAGAGGTCAGACTAAAGAGTTATATTGCTAACCAGTACAGTTTCCTAACATGTGAATAAGAACTTACAAAGAGCAGTCTCATAATTTTCATTTTCTGTTGTTGCCTTTTTAAGTACTTGTTTGACCGCTCGCACTGCATTCTCGGCAGCTCCGTTGCTTGACGGGTGATAAGGAGCAACATCTCGGCAGCTCCGATGCTTGACGGGTGATAAGGAGCAACATCTCGGCAGCTCCGTTGCTTGACGGGTGATAAGGAGCAACATCTCGGCAGCTCCGTTGCTTGACGGGTGATAAGGAGCAACATCTCGGCAGCTCCGTTGCTTGACGGGTGATAAGGAGCAACATCTCGGCAGCTCCGTTGCTTGACGGGTGATAAGGAGCAACATCTCGGCAGCTCCGTTGCTTGACGGGTGATAAGGAGCAACATCTCGGCAGCTCCGTTGCTTGACGGGTGATAAGGAGCAACAAGGATACGTTTAATTCCGTTTTTCTCCAAATATGACAAATATTCTTTTGACGAAATCGGTGGACCATTATCACTAACAATGGACCTCGGTAAACCAAACCGAGAAAATATCTTACAATATATCGCAATCACTGCCGCTGCAGATGTAGTCGAAACACATTCCACCTCTAACTACTTGGTGTTTGCATCGATTAAAATAAAATAGTATTTATTTTTATATGGGCCTGAAAAGTCAACATTGAGGCGCGTCCACGGCTCCGTGGGCCACGGCCACGAGTGCAGGGGCGCGGGCGGCGGCTGGTCGCGCTGTGACGAACAAGCGCCGCATTCACGACATATCCCCTCGATATCAGCGTCTAAGCCTTCCCACCATAAATAGTTTCGAGCGACCTGTTTCATTTTGACAATGCCTATGTGGCCGTTATGCAGTTCTCGTAGGACGGCAGCTCTGAGACTTATAGGTATGACTACGCGATAACCCCATACCAAGCAAACGTGTTCTAAAAACAAATTATCTTTTTTTTAAAAAGAACTCTTTATCTTTTTTGTTCTGCGCACGCTCTGACCAACCAAATTTTACATATCCTACAATTTTATTTAACAAAGGGTCTTTCAAGGTTTCGGTTTTGACTTCATGAAATAATACCGGCAATTTATCTTCAACAAAATTTAAATAACTTCCTTTTAATATTTCATTATCATATTCTTTCGTAACAGTATGTTTGAGTGGAAGGCCTGAACGAGCATCGGCAAAACAATTACGTGACGAAGGCACAAATTCGGTGTCAAAGTTATACGCAGCCAATCGTACCGCATACCTCTGTAACCGGCTCGCAGCCGTCTGAGGGATGCCTTTGTTTTTGCCAAAGATATAACTTAACGCTCGATGACCACTGCGTAACAAGAAATGCCTGCCGTACAAATATTGATGGTGCTTCGTCACACCAAAATCTATAGCTAAAGCTTCCTTATTGAGCTGCGAGTAATTGAGCTCGTGCGAGTTCAGGGTGCGAGACGCACAGCTCACCGCGCGCTCCGAACCGTCCGGGTAACGGTGTGAGAGGACCGCGCCGAGCCCGTACGCAGAACTGTTAACTGACAGGATCAATGGTAACTTCGCATCATAGTGCGCCAACACCGAACCGCTACTCAGTACATTTTTAATTTTATTAAAAGCTAATTCACATTTTTCACTCCAATGCCATCTAGCACTTTTCTTAAGCAACTCATACAAAGGTTTTAATATATCACTGATATTGACACAGAACTTCGCGTATACATTTACGAGCCCCAGAAAACTTATTAACTGAGTGACGTCTTTCGGAGTGGGGGCCGATACTATGGCTTCCACTTTCTTGTCATCTGCGTGAAGCCCGTGCTTATCTATGCGGTATCCTAAATACGTGACGCTATCTTTAAAAAACTCACATTTTGCTAAATTTACTCGTAACCCATCTTTTAACCGACTCAAAACAGCTCATAAATTTTGTAGATTAGTTTCTTTGTCCTTCCCAGAACAGCAAATATCGTCCTGAAAAACTACCGTAGACGGCAGGCCACTGAGGATTTTTTCTATCATTTTCTGAAAATTTTCAGGTATGCACTTAATTCCGAAGGGAACACGCTTGTAAACAAAGGTTCTTACGTGAGTGGTGACTGCCGTCATCGGTTGCGAGTCCTCTGTCAATAATACCTGCTGATAAGCGTGGGACAAATCTAATTTTGAGATAGCTCCCCTCCGGCGAGGGTTGCAAATATTTCTTCGATTCGGGGAAGAGGATAGTGAAAATCTTTCAACTGTGGATTGATAGTGATCTTGTAATCACCACATATACGAATGTCGCCATTTTTCTTTACAATAGAAACTATGGGTGTTCCAAAGTCAGACCGATCTACTTTGTAAACAACGTCATCACGCTGCAAACGTTCCAATTCGCGCTCGACCGGGGTGCGCAACGCAAGCGGCAGCGGGCGAGCTTTAACAAAAACCGGTGTGTTATCTGCCAAATGCAGCTGCATGCGAACTTTACATATCCCAAGCCCATCGGCAAATACTTCTGGAAATGCGTTACGTAAAGCTTCTACAGATTCGTCACATTTATCCCTCAAGCTATAACAATCATTAACATTGACGCCTAAAACTCTTATCCACTTGCGACCCATCCACGGAGGGCAACCGTTCTCAATAACAAAAAGTTGCAACATTTCAGACAGCGTACGTCACTTGCACCTCAACACAGCCTATCGGTTTTATAACATCGCCGGTATAAGATTTAAATGTTAAGACTTTTTAATGCAACGGTAAATCATAAAATAATTTATCATAACATGATTTTAAAATTGCAGAAAATTTGCAACCAGTGTCAACTTCAAATCGTAGTGAATGGCCTTCAACCGATAAATTAATATAATACGGATCATCTTCAGTACCACTCGATAAATTATAGAAGTTCATGTTTTCATCCTCAAAATCAGAGTCAACCAAAAAGAACTGACTTTTAGCCGTCCGCGCAGAGTCCGTTCCGCGACTACTTTCGTACTTACGGCACATCACTTTTAAATGACCTTTTTCACTATTTTCTCAAGGTCGTCAAAAGATTTCGATTCTGGCAAATCCGGTGCACATAAATCACACATAAGCTCATAACACGAAATCCCGACATGAGTAACTAGCGTGGCCACGTGCAACTCTTTCGCTATGCTGTTTAAAGCTATAAACTGTTTAATTCGCCTACAATATGCATCCCAATTTTGGGTTCCTATTTCGAACACTTCAATTTTGGCTATGGGCATGATCAATCACCACTTAAATATGCGTAAATTCGAAAAAATACCGGCAGCTTCAATTGTGGTAGGCGTAATGAAAGACGGACTTTCGCAAACTGACTTTATTTCTATGCATGCAGTGCACCTAAAATACCCACATAGCGAGGGTACCATAATATAAACTGCTACCGTCTAATAGCAAACATTACACTAATGTTCCGTGCTCGTCACCGCGATCTAGAAAACGTGGCTCGTTTGTTATCGCCATCTAGTTGAAACCTTAGGAACTAACAACGCAAATCGCTTCACACTTAAACCATAAACACCGTTTATGGTTTGAGTGTGAAGCAATACCAACTTCTAGATAAAAAAGTCACTTGAGAGACTTGTTAAAAAGGTCTAAAAAATGTTTGAAATTAAGTACAGTTATTGTATAAGTATTTGGACCATCAACAGAACTACCTACATGATTAAATACAAACAGTTTTGAACTTAAAATTAGGTCATAATTCTAATTATAGATAGCCTCATCGTGCTCATTAGAAAGTGCAAACATTTAGACTCGTCACGTAAACCAAAGTAACATTATAAAACAATTATTTAAAGGTACCTTATATATACATTATTTGTGATTGTAGATAACTGAATAATGTACCAGAATACTGTTTAAAAACTCGTTTGTTTATTGAAACTATATTTTTACGCTGTCTCGCTGCTGATGGACAGGTTCCTTCTGGTCTTTCTCGATGTCCTTCGCGACACCCTTACTGTTTATCAAAATCATTATAGTAACACATAGTAATTATTATCTGCGACGACAATATTAAGAAAAGCCAGTTATTTATCATTATATCAATACGATACACAAGTTTGTTCGTCTGTAATTGAATTATAGCCACCGCAATTTGAGGTGGTGCGAGAAGAAGCGACATAGTGTGAGGTGGCGCGAGGTAGCGTGAGAGGGCGCGAGGTGGCGCGAGGTGGTGATGCGAGTAGACGTAGATATCGCTGTCGTTACCAATAATTAACTCAGAGTGATACTAAGCACTGCCTTACGATAGTATATGCCGTAGTAATTTTTTATTTATTTTATTCATAATTCAGAACAATATTTTTTGTACATGAAAGGAGATGACGCAGTCAGACAGCGATTGCTTAGTAGTTTCGATACACAAGGATAATCAAACCGTACTTCACTTGCACTTCTACATTCGGGTGGGTATACATGGATACAATTATAATACAACGTAAAATTGTACATTGTCCCGCACTTCAGCGCAGTTCGTAATGCAACTGGTAATACTTGTAGGCTAGGCTATATATTTTTATTTTGAGAAATATTAAAATTAATAATAGAATTAGTGCTTCCTCGAGCAATAGAATGTGTTACTTGAACGACGAACGAACATGAGAAGGCCATACTTTTTAAATACCTCTGTGACCGCACCTTATATGTGAACCCTACTCCACTTAATTCCAGCTGTTTTGTGTCACGGCTGTCATCCAGGTAATCTTAGTTCTTGCCAACGACCGGGGGTTTTACACCAAAATACACAATCGCCTATTTAGAGGGTAGCGGTAGGTACTGAACACTAATCTACGGTTTTTAGAATTTTTGTCTATTTGTTTGTTTGGGACAACAAATATTAAAATTGGTTGCGTGACTGCGAAGGTACTGCTTACCTCTCCGTAGTACGCGTTCTCATATACTGGGGAGGTCTTGCTAAGATGGACTGGGAAAAATACAAATATGGGCTTTCTCAGCTGTCGTTTGAACTTTTAATTCTTTACTTTGTATACGCCAACGAAGTCGCGGGAAAAAGCTAGTTAATAATTAGATAGATGAATGTTTTATTGCAAACATTAAATTAAAGACATTACATAAAAAGATTCAAAGTGTAACGATGGGCTCGCATTAACAGCGATCTCGTTCTTAATAATATCCAAAGAATAAGAGAATCAAACAAAACGTCAAAGTAAGACCGCGCGCGCGCCCGCGTCCGCGCCCGCGCCCGCGCCCGCGCCCGCTGTCCATTCTAAGTTGTAGCGTTCACAGTATCGGCACATACGAGGGTTAAACTGAAAGTTTTTAGAACAGGCCACTTGTAAACAAAATAAATAAATAAATAATTTAAATATTTAAAATGGAACTCTTTGCCAATATTATTGAGTATGAATTTCATTCAATTGCCATTTGTTTTACGATTTGGCGGCAAATTGAAAATTGTCTGTGTCACGTCAGCATGAATTTAATTTGAGAAAATTTTCGTGCTATGATTTTTTATGACTTTCGATTACATTTAAGTCAACAAGAAAGTTATGATAGACTACGATTGGTTTTTCACGATGAAGCCCCATCTCGTGACACTGTTTACAACTGGTTTAATGAGTTTAAGCGTGGTCGCACTAATCTCACCGAAGATCTGCGTGAGGGACGGCCTTCTACGGCGACGACCGAAGATAACATCTGTGCTGTGCGTCGTATGATAGAGACTGACAAAAATGTGACCTATCAGCAGATTCGGACAAGCTTAGGCATCGGTATGAGTCAAGTGCACAAAATACTCCATGAACATTTAGCGGTCAGGAAGCTTGGTGCCCGGTGGATACCTCATATTTTGACCGAGGCCCAAAAACTCCGTCGTGTTGATTGGTGCCGTGAAATGATTGAAAGATTTAACGGAGGTGACTCAAACGCTGTGTTCGACATACTTACGGGTGATGAAAGCTGGATTTACTGTTATGATCCCGAAACCAAAAGACAGTCTGCTCAGTGGGTGTTTCCTTCCGAGGAGTTGCCAACTAAAGTGAAGAGAGGTCGAAGCGTGGAAAAAAAGATGGTAGCGTCGTTCTTCGGAAGGTCATTTCGCGACAATTGCTTTAGAGGATCGAAAAACAGTTTCTGCGGAGTGGTACACTAACAATTGTTTGCCACTTGTCTTGGAAAAAGTTCGGGAGAAACAACCTCGCAGTAGAATCCTCCTTCACCACGAGAACGCCTCGTCGCACACCGCCAGGCGAACGATCGACTATTTGGCGACGGCAAACGTGGAATTACTGGGTCATCCACCGTATAGTACCGACCTCGCACCTTGTGATTTTTATTTATTCCCAAAAATAAAAGAAAAACTTAAAGGAAAACGTTTTATGGACGCTGAGGAAGCTGTGGCAGCGTTTCAAAAGGCCGTCGAAGAGACCCCTAAGGACGAGTGGGCAAAGTGCTTTTCTCAGTGGTTCCATCGGATGCAGCGATGTATTGACGTGAACGGACACTATTTTGAAAAGATATAATAATAGTAATAACTAGCTAGTTTAATCAGTTTTTGATTCTCTAAGAATTTTCAGTTTGACCCTCGTATTTGAAGACTGGTCTCTATTCTGGGTCGGGGCGGGGTTCGCTAACTAGGTACTTGTTTAACCGATGTCCACTATCCAACATTGAAGCGTCGCGTTTGTTGGCTTAGGCTCTCCGTGGGCTCTTACCCCGAGTGGCCGTGCCTAGTGCCCGTGGCGAGTGCACACCGGCGGCGCGGCAGTGCGCGGCGCCGCGCCGCCACCGCGCACTGCCGCGCCGACAAACACTAAACAATGTCATAATGTTTCGCCCATTCAATTGTTTTTTAATAGTCCGATACAAACGATTGAAGTGTCTATGAATATAACAATAAGCCATTAAACTTATTATTCGGTAAACTTAGCATATAATAATAATACACCGAATAGCATTTTTTTTATTTTGCTGAGTGATGGGACGTGCAAGTCGGTCGCCAGAAGGTAAGCACCACGCCTATCCAAAACAATTGCAGTGCCACCCAGAACTTTAAATACCCTAAAAAGCACTGCGTAGCACTTCATTGCGCTCATCACCCCGAGACATCAGCTATTGCGTCTAATAATTAATTTTGCTGGCTTAAGATATATTACACAGATATAATTACTAAGTAAACAGAATAAACCTTAAATGTTACGACTGAAGGAACGGTACTAATTACAACAGAGCAAATTTCATTCAGTTGACTTTACAACTTTTGGTATTACATTTAGAGGTAAAAATGACCAAAAATCTAGCAAACGTCTGTAGGCCGGCGCTGTTGACATTAATTGGCGCTTACTGTCCAACCGTCAGCGTCAGCGGTCCTGCAGAACACAACGGAATGTGCTGAAGTATGCCGCTTTATAATAAGCTACATCTCACTAAGATGCTTTTATAATTTATTTAATGTAATGATCTCTGATTAAATTCTTTCCTGTTGGTTTAAATTCTATGCATGACTCCATGACCATGAGTCGCTCTGTCGTCGTTTCCTGCTCCTAAAACCGACTACGAAGTTCACCGCTCCATGCTCGTGTCGAGTGCTACATTTAACGACCCGCCGCCTTCACCATTGTAACGAGAATATAATGAAGGGTTCTCGCCAACATAAAGAGTTTATATTGTATTGTGCATCACTTTGTTATGTCTTTAGGTACAGGTATGTAGTAACTACGCGCGGCTGCGCCCGCGCCATTTTTATCGGTTAATAAATTAGTGCGCAACAAGCTAGTATTTTGAATGGTCTCGCGTCTTTTTACCCGTAGCACCTAGAATATTGTACACTTTACTAGTTGTAGTAAAGCTGTTAAAGAGGTGGCTTTGTGCAGTGCGGAGCGGTTATCACATTAATATGGTAATCGTAGTCATTGTACCGGCGGTGCGGCGCGGTGGGGCGCGGTGCGGTGCGGCGCGGTGGGGCGCGGCGCGGCGCGGCGCGGCGCGGCGTAAGTGTGCGCCGTACATATTTTGTTAATAGCTTTAAAGACAAAGGGCTGTTATGGCGCGCTAATACTGCTAATGTACATATATTAAAAGTTTGACGGCCTCTGTGGTGTAGTGGTTGAGCAGATAAGCTCAAAATCTCATACATCACTGAGGCTGCCAGTTCGATTATCGAGACGGGACAAATGTTGGTGCATAGAAAAAAGCGCTTATATTTGTTTCGTGTTTGGGAGTTGTGAGACCATGGCCCTTGTAGTACCTGTTTCCCTAAACACAGGGAATCCTAGTTAGGGGCCAGGATCTATGTATGTGATCGCCGGGCGTATTAAAAGTGCTAACGGGAACATAATATTATACCTACTTGTAATGTTTTTGTTCTAAGGGCTATGCCCTCCTTTTCAATGTATTCTAAGTTAGGTTACTTACATCATATTCAGTTGTGTAATAATACTTTTCGAGGATTGCCAATCCTCTGTATCTTTTTTCGTCCATTTTCCGTTCATTTTATATAGATTTTCTTGATTTTTAAACATTTTTCTTGTTGTTTTGGTTGTTTGACATTTGTCTAAATTGATTGCGATATATTATTTTTCTGTTTATTATCGGGAGGTTGCATTCGTTTATGGTAGGTTTTATTGTTATTTTCATTTAGGAGCTCATTTTGTAATAGAATTTAATACTGGCATTGGGCAAAAAAATAAGTTAAATCTTTGGAACAAAATTTGATAATGGAATTCTCGCTGGATTGGTATATAAGCGGAACAAGTCGCTGTCGCGATCAGTCTATCCTGACCTTTTAACTGATATATTATAGCGGTTCTTATCGTGGCTGACTGCTAGCCCTTACGTGGCCAACTGCTGGCCCTTGCTGTGGGTAACTGCTGGTCCTTGTCGTGACTGACTGCTAGTCCTTGCCGTGGCTGACTGCTGGCCCCTGCGTGACTGACTGCTGGCCCTTACCGTAGCCGACTGCTGGCCCTATCAGGGCCGACTGCTGGCCCTACCAAGGCCCACCGCGGAATTTCTTACGGGGCCGTCTTCTGGCCTGTTACCGATGCCATTTGCTGGCTTGAGGCCGTCAGCTGGCTTGCTACCGAGGCCGTCTGCCGGCTCGCTACCGAGGACGTCTGCCTGCTCGCTACCGAGGACGTCTGCTGGCTTGCTGCTGAAGACCGACGTCTCGCTACTGAAGCCACCCGTTGTCTGCCAGTGTCGCCCTCCTTTTATATATCCCTCCTTTTATTTTATGTTAATAATTGTGACTGTCAATTTATTTTATTAGGGTTAGGTAATTTTATTAAAATAGGTGAGGTAACAGATAAAGACAATTAAATCAATTTTAAATTTGTAGAACTCTTTCATTACATTACATACTTAGCGATGGGAGATGCATCGTGACAATGTGCATAACGATCTACTTAGATCTTCATACGCGGAGAACATATAGCTTACGCAAGTACGAGCAAGTCTTCGAATGTTGATATAAGATCTCAGTGAGTGGGGAACGTCCGCAAGTAACATAAGCCGTGCCGGCCGGCGCGGCGCGGCGGCGGGCGGCGCGGCGCGGCGCGGCGGGGCACAGTTGAGATTCGAACTCAATTTCTCGAGTGCTCTAAAATTAAGTGTCTTGCACCAACTTATATAAATGTATAAATCAATTATTATTGTTATGGTTATTCGGATTGAAAATCGCCTTTGCTGCCGCTCGGCCGCATCGCGCTTTCCCGGGGGGCGGCCATATTATGAAATGAAAGCTGGAGCAAACTCAGAATTGCAACTCGAAAACGATATTGTCCTAGATTGAGTAATGGCGCCGCGTCGTTTCCAACCGGGGACGACTCACCCGATGCAAATTGTTGAAAAGTTAGGTCCTGAATGAATTACTCATTGCGTTTCAATAGGTACCTACAGCTCTCTCCGCGGCCGCGTCGCTTTGACAAAAGAACATCGACTTGTGGAATGATAATCATTGTATTGTAGTACTAAGAATTATTCAAAACAGTACATTCAATTTAACAATGTAAGTTCTCGTTCGTTACATCTCTTTGGCTATACAATTTATTGTCTTCCAACTCTTAATTTTTCTGTTAGTTTTAGTTTAAAAGTAACATTCATATTTATAATCCAAGTAGATAATTAATAGTACATTATGGTATTAGTGTGTAATGTTGGTGATTACCGCTGAGGCGCCATTGAGACCCGAGCCGTTAGGTGAGGGTCTTAAGAGAGCCGAGGACGGTAATCATCAATACACACGTGTATCATACGACGTTTTTCAACACACTTGTGAAAAAAATAACAATAAAAACATTTTAAACAGTGAAAACGAGTTGTGAAAAATGATTCGCTATGGCGGGAAAAATTAATCAGTTTTCCTATGCGCGCGCATTGCGATCAGCCACAGACTAAAGGGATGAGGTTTTTTTTTTATTTTCCGCGCATAGGGTTTGCGCCTATTCTACCACGTACAAAATGGGGAATTTAAAGTTTTCTTTTATTACAGAGAAAACAAAATTTATGTTTGTGTGAAAGTTTAATTTATTAAACACGTACGAGTTAAAATTATCTATTTAAATAAGAAGTTGTATGAAATGAGCAAGCAATAGGAACATTAATTTATTTGTTCTATTAAACATGATCTTTTTTTAAATAAAAACCTTTTTAAGAACAAAGCACATCAACCAATAAAATTAAAAAAAAATACTAGTGAGTTATAGCAATGAAAAAGTCACAGTTTGATTATGGGTGTCATTCTGTGCCTAATTCAAAGATCTTTTATTAAACAACATAAGATCTTTGGCCTAATTGCGGTGACCATAGAGCCACTTTATGAGCAAGTGTGTTGAAAACGTTTTAATTGGATAATTATAGTATTGGTGTGGGATTTGGGATGGTACGGGAAGGACTGGGAAGTTGCTTCTTGATGTCAATCGCTGGGGCGAGTAATATCCCTGCTGAATAAAATTCTATCTAACTAATATTATAAAAGCGAAAGTTTGTGAGGATGGATGGATGTTTTGTCACTCAATCACGTAAAAACTACTGAACAGATTTGATTACTGAAAAATAATCAAATTAGTAAGGAGGTACTTTAGGTCCTGAAAAAGGACATAGGATACTTTTTATCCCGAAAAATCGCGGGTGAAACCGCGGGGAGCAGCCAGTATCCCATAGTTGAGTCAGAGCTCTGCCTCATTATTAACATTAATTGTTTGGATCGCTACATTTAAATAGTTTTAAGCTCATATAACTTTCAACAAAGACGGGACAGCAACTTCGTCCTTTTCGTCCCTCCAGACGCGCGCCGAGCGGTGCCGGCGGTGCCAGCGGTGGCGGCCGGTCGACTCCGAGAGATTGCGGTACGAGTAGTGCAAGTACATGTACGTACCTTATACCTGCTGGGGACGAAATGAGATATATTTCAGGCTGGTTCTGCCCTTGCTGCACGCCGGGGGGAAATTGATGTCATTACAGCAGTAGGTGCCTGACACAATTAATTAGCGAGTAGGTAGTGCTCATTTTTCACGACATGTCGACAAGTAGGTAGTGCTCATTGTTCATGACATGTCGACAAGTAGGTAGTGCTCATTGTTCATGACATGTCGACAAGTAGGTAGTGCTCATTGTTCATAACATGTCGACAAGTAGGTAGTGCTCATTGTTCATGACATGTCGACAAGTAGGTAGTGCTCATTGTTCACTACATGTCGACAAGTAGGTAGTGCTTATTGTTCATAACATGTCGACAAGTAGGTAGTGCTCATTGTTCATGACATGTCGACAAGTAGGTAGTGCTCATTGTTCATGACATGTCGACAAGTAGGTAGTGCTCATTGTTCATAACATGTCGACAAGTAGGTAGTGCTCATTGTTGATGACATGTCGACAAGTAGGTAGTGCTCATTGTTCATGCTCCTAAACAACTTCGTTTAGGTACGTTACCAATCATCTAGAAGTAGCCGTCACGTTAACCGACATTTAGTTGAGAGTGGGCTTATCTTTAATTTCCGCAAATCACTAATATCTTCGCTAATATTATTTATAAATACGAAAGTTTGTATGGAAGTGCGAGTGTGTTTGTTATTTCTCTGCACTGTAACGGCTCAAAGGATTTATGTGAAATTTGGAATGGAGATAGTTTATAGTCTAGATTAAAACAAGGGATTTTTATATCGGGAAACCGCGGCTGATGTCGGGGGGGGGGGGGGCGTAGCTAAAGTTGCCTATAGTTAAAAATAAATTGTCACAATTTCTAGGCGAAATCAGTGCCAAGAGAGGTTAATTCTCTCAAAACAACGTTCCCTCTACGAGTACCTTAAAAAAAAGGTAACTACTCGATTCTCGCTCCCGGAGAGTACGAAGTCGGACCAATTTAAAACTATTACAATTGCAGTGCAACCTCGCAGAGGCTAACTAGTGCATCGCCCTGGATTCCTTGGGGGGCACGAGATGAAGAAAGCACGGGGTCAGGGGCGAAAGGGGCGAGGGGCGACGCTCGGGGGTACGTCGCGAGCAGAACCATACGTGAGGAAACTTGAGAGCATTTCTCCCCGACCGACCCTTAGTGCTCGCAATTATACTCAATAGTTGGACTAGAAATAACCTAAGAGAAAAATGTTTCTAAGTCACAGTATTATAAAAAAATTATATTTGAGAAAAACTACAAAGCAAGGACTTCTTTTCCCCGGGGGTGGCGAGCGCGGCGCGGCGTCTCGCGCTCGCGCCGCGGAGCGCCGCGCGACGTGCCTTTATCTTATCTCGTCCTATTGTCCTTGTAGCTCGCATTACAATTTCTTTTTCTGGGCTGCGCCACTAGAATATAACTACGAAATAAATGCTTCTATATAACTGCGAAATGAATGACGAGACGAGCTGGTCGTTTGCCTGATGGTATGCAAAACGCCAGCCCATAACAATAACAGCACCACCCAGAACTTTGTTTTGCACAATCCTGTGCGGCGCTGCACTGCGCTCGTCAACCTGAGACAATTAGCTGTTGAGTCTCATAATGCCCAGTAATTTCGCTGGCTACAAGGCCCTTCAAACCGGAAAACAGTAGTGCTCGCGCACTACTGCTTCACGGCTGAATAACTGGCAAAGCGTTTTAACGAAAACCACTCGAACAAATTGCACCGGAAGGACAGCACACGACGCGCCCGGCGCCCGGCTCCCGGCGCCCGCTCGGGACGCCGACGACGACGATGCGGTACAACATCATCGCTCGCACATTAAACGCCCCTTACGAGCGTCGGAGTATGTCGCTAATGCGTTATTGAATTACTAAAAACCGATAAATTTTCACATTCCGACCCTCCTTTACATGTTACTGTTTAATAAATGGAAAATCTTGGGGATTTCATTTGCGTATGTCGTGAGCGAATTCCGCGAACAGATGAGGCTAAATACATTTGTACGTCGCAGAATAAAATTGAAGGGGGTTATCGGAACGATTACTTCACACTTCAGAATAGGAGCACATCACTATTCGTCTATACTCTACGTGAATGTGTAGTACCTATGTAGAGTGCGGGCACCGGTTCCGAAAACTAAGTGCTTTTCAATGTCAATTTAATAGATATAAAACAATGGTCAAATCTTTTTTTTATGTAACTGAATGACGAGACGAGCTGGTCGTTTGCCTCCAGGTAAGCAATACGCCAGCCCATAACAATGACAGCACCACCCAGAACTTTGTTTTGCAAAATCCTGCGCGGCGCTGCACTGCGCTCGTCACCCTGAGACAATTAGCTGTTGAGTCTCATAATGCCCAGTAATTTCGTTGGCTACAATGCCCTTCAAACCGGAACACAGTAATGCTTGCGTACTACTGCTTGACGGCTGAATAACTGGCAAAGCGGTGGTACCTACCCAGACGGACTCTCGCATACGAGAAACCTATCACCAAATCAAAATTAATTGATAAATTATACTATAAATTTTTTAATTTTATTTTATTATATTTATTTATTATTATATTATTCATTATTAATTATTTATAGAATCAAAATTTGGTGAAAAACACCATTTATAATTCAATAAAATAATAATAATAGCGGCACGTATAGTCAGGAGGTTCGTCACTGTGCAGCCCGAACCACCGCCACCGCACCGGTAGTTGCGCCCTGCCACAAAGCGGAACCACCGCACCGGTAGTTGCGCCCTGCCACAAAGCGGTGTCATTTTTTGCGTGGTTAAGAAGAAGTAAGCGGAGTAACAGAATTGAGGACGCGGATAGCGACTTTATTTAAACTATTTAGGGATTACATAGATAAAAGTATATGTTTTATTTTTATTATTGGGTAACATAAACATATTTTTGCAACAAATAAATTTGTGTTTGACTGTCTATAAATTAACATATATAATAATCGCTAGTAAACTAAGTTCATTCTTAGCTTAATAAATAATACTTCCGAGACATGAGGTTGGACAAGAGGTTTGTGTGACTCTTTGATGAGGATGGATCCGTAATAACAACCGAATATATTCACAGATAAGATCCCTGTTCGGTAGCAGAACATGTCGAGATCACAGAACCTTTTATTATAGGTTAATGTGATTCTAGATATATAGTACTTCCCGTTGACCTAGAATCATGAAATTTGCCAAGATGATGACGCCATGAAATTTTGTCATAAAGTACAAAGGAAAATATCCAAAAACCGTTTTGTAGTTACATCACTAAAAAAATAAGTTGGAAGGAACCCTCGGCGCGCGAGTGCTACTCGCGCTTGGCTGGTTTTTTATGATATTTTTGCGACGCGGCGTCGAAACCGATATCCATAATCCGTATACTCTGACGTTAGTAATAAAATGTTTATTCGTGCCATTAGCTCGCTTCGAAACGTTTGTGTCTTAGTTTTAATAACAGTGTGTCAGCGCGCGAGGGGGTGGGGGGAAGCGGGGAGCGGGAACCTCATCATGAATGGAAATAGATTTACAAAGTTTCAGGGTTACGATTCAGGCTCGTCTAGTTTGTAAACTAAAACGTTTAGTCCTACACAATCTACACATTTCATCAAAGTAGGATCTCCGATGATCAAAAGTTTGTTTTTATTACACTCCCATCGAAAACTTCGGAAGATTCCGTTTGTAACGGTTCTGGTAACGTTACTTGGATAGAGTACACAGCCAGAGGCGGCCTTTTCGTACAACTATCAATAGGTACATTATTCTGTGGAACGACTTATCTTTTTGTAACTGTTGGCTCTATTGTCTTTTTTTACTGGTTGCGGCTTTTACGGTTTACGGTTTGCGTCTGACCACTACCTCACCTGATGGTAAGCGATGATGTGGTCTAAGATGCAACACGTTCGCCTTGAAGACAGCTGTTCACTCTCGATTTGAAGACTCCCAGGTTGTAGTTGGCAATGCGTTCCACTCCTTGGCTGTTCGGAAGATGAACGTGGAACCAAAACGAGGAGGGATGTCTACCATATATTATACGGATGTCGCATAGCCGTGCGTTTGGTTGTTCTATTATGAAATGGATTCTATATAATTTTTTCACAGTAAAGTTTATTTAAAGCAGGTAGTTAAAATATTTTATTAGTGTTGTAATTGTAAGTGCTTGACCGTTTATCGTACCTAGTGTGAAAAATGGATGGACATTTAGCCGGCGGCGGCGGCGCTGATGGAATTGGATCATTCGCTAATTTATCGGCGCAATATATCGGCCTTTTGTAATATATTGTTTAACAGCCATCCAGTAATTGCGAAATACGCTGATCCAGTTTGTTTACACTTGCCCCCCGGCTCGAGCCGCCTCGCTCTGTCCCGCACGTGTGTGCCAGCGCGGCGCGCCGACCTACACTTATAGATGCCGCATACGTTAAGAGCCGCAACATTAACACAATGTGGAGTTATAGATAAATAAATCGTATTTCATAAACCATTTTAGCTCCACTTAATCCGGCAAGTGCCTTACGCACATACGAAAGTGCGATTGATACGCACGCACATAGGTATTGAATCCACATTCCATACTCCTGCGTTCTTGAAAATCAAACGTCCATCTAGAGCTTACTGCGCTTTACAATAAAATGTTTGAGATAACAACTATGAATAGTCGTATTTCATAACAATTTAGAATGACATTAAAACAATGCCGGCCGTCGCCGCCGAGCCGCCGCGCCGCCGCCGCCGCGCCGCCGCCGCCGCGCCGCCGCCGCCGCAGCGTAGGCGTGAGAATGTCGAGGCTATTGGCTGCAAATATTGATAAACAATAAATCGGGCTGAATTCCTGAGATAGCGGCTCTCCCACGACTCGGCTCGCGCCCGCATCCCACGTCGGTCGCGGTCCGGCCTCCGGCTCTCGGCTCCCGGCCGATGCCCGACTGCTTCCCCAATTTGTTGGACAAACTAATCAGCTTTCGAAATGATAGGTCAACAAAATTGCCAATTAGATTTGTACCTTCGGACAATGGTTCCGAATAGTTTAATATAACGTAGTAAACGTAACGTTCCACCATTCAGCACGAAACGAAAATATTTTATGATAAATTGTGTACTCGGATATCCTGAGAGCTCGCGGCTCACCATCCGAGCTCACGCGACTTCTCTCCGGCTATCGCGGCGACATTAGCCAACGTGTCACTATCACTATTCGAACTCGGCGTATCCGCCACTTTTCTCAAATGCAAAAATAAACCAAAATGTTCTAAAAGAAATGTGTTTTCGGTGTTAAAGTGGCGGCGGAGGCGGCGGCGGCTAGGAAGGCGTGTGTGCGATGCGCGGATGACGTACGGCCGCCGTAAAATCGCTTTTAGAAAGTTTCCATTTGAACGCACCCTTTCTTGAGAGTGAACCGACCGAAAGGAGGTTATTGTTTATCGTTTAACGTTTTGTACTCTCACTTCGCACAATACAAACAATGGGGAACACAAACTTTTGTGCTCTCTTATCGCGTTAGCTGATACTTCTGCTTTCAGGAGTTTAACGATAAGAATACCTGCCGAACAGAAATCCTCGCGACATCGGAGACGCCGCTCTCCTTTGTGGGTCCTCTTACTGTAATCTGTTTATAGCAGTTGGCTTTCTATGAAAATTGGTGTAATATCGCCAAAGTATTACATTCCCCATTATATGGCATTTAAAGGGGAGTTGCGGATGAAGTCGGAATATGTTAGAGATCATATTCATAAAGGATTAATGACGGCAATTTAACGCGATTACAGCTAAGACTTGTGTGGGGGAGGCGAGGGCAATATGCAGAGACGCGCGCCTCGGAATGCCGAGTGAGGGCCGAGGACCTTCTCGACTCGTTATATGAACATCTCAACTTACTTACGCGCTATTGTCTTTGCTTTAGTAGACTTTTCGGTTTCGGTTTCGTATCTTGTTTAACAAGTCATTTTTCCCCTACGAGTATATGGAGTATGAAGGAAATTGATAAAACAACACACGTAAATGAAAAAAAAAGCTAAGAAACGTTTATTTAATAACTTGTATTCCCTCCCCAAGCTCTTATTACTGCTTCCATACGGTTCTTCATCGGTTTGATGAGAGTCACGATTAAATTTTGTGGCATTCCATTCCATTCCTCTTGAATTGCATTTTGCAGCTGGCTAAGTGTTTCTGGGGCCATAGACGTTGAATGGGATTCATGTCAGCCAGATTTCACGACAGACATACTATTATAACCCTTTACTACGCATTTGTGCGCAGTAAATTGGAATATAATTCTATAATATGGGATCCGCATGAGCAGCAATATAAAGTTATGCTGGAACGGGTTCAAAGAAAGTTTGCTCGCTATCTGTACAAAAAATTGTATGGATATTATCCTTATTTATATCCGTCTCTGTTCGTCGCAGGAATGGTGGGTGTCAACACGTTAGAGCTTAGACGAAAGTGTGCGTTGTTGATGCATTACTACATGCTGCTCAACAACAAGATCGACAACCCACCCACTCTGGCTCGCTGTTCGTTATTTACTCCGGACCGGATGCGGCGGTCGCGCGCGTGCAGCGCTCGGCGCCTGCTCGTGGCACCGCCTGTGCGTACGCAGACCGCTCAATATGCCCCTACGGCCCAAGCCATAAATCTGCTCAACGCCCTGATTGCCCAGGAACCTGATCTAGACATTTTTTTTACTAAGTTCAATATATTTGTTAATGTGTGTTTTAATTATTTAAGCACAACATTGTAATATTGGCTTGCTGCACGCTTTGGTACCAAACTGTAAGTGCAGCAAGCAACTGAAATAAATAAATAAATAAATAAATAAATAAATAAATAAATGTCCAGGCTTCTTGCTGGCCATTCCATAATGGAGATACCGACTTCGGTAACATAATCTCGTACGCCGCTCGCGGTGTGAGCGCTAGCATAGTCGTGCATGCATATGAAACCATTGCCATTAAAATGTGCAAAGGGCATCAAGTGAGGCTCAAGACACTGTTCGATGTACCGATGACTGTTTAGTGCAGGCAGACTGTAGGGGCTTAAAATACTACATGAAGAAAACATAACTTGATAACACACAATGAGTTATTAACCATTATTAACTCATCTCTCATCTCATCTTCACATAGAACAATAATAAAACTCCTCTCAATAATTTAATTTACATTCGTATCATCATTTAGTATCGTCAGATACTAACTTTAGTTCGCTCTAGCTAAAACAATAATTATTTCTCTAAGAACTGCGTCACTGAATAGTATTAGTGTCGAAATTTATAAAAGAAAAACCGTTGATCGCACTTACCGCAATCTGGCCAGCATCGCCATCTTTTTTATTCTGTCACAGGAAAAAAAACATGGCGGGTGGCTCGGACCAATCATCGCGGTGTGTCAACGTCAATTCAATTCAATTCGAAAGTTCTTTATTTCAATTTTGTCGTCACAGACGCACTTATTAACGTCAATTTTCACAATGACTACCACCGTATCGGAAAAAGAACCACTACTCAGAAGATACTGCAAGAAACTGAGGGGCATATTTTTAGAACTTTTGTTACAATATTTTATGTTGGTTATTGACAATATTATGTTTCTTATGTGCCAGTTGGCTACTTGGCAGAAGCGGAATGTTCCATGCATCTTTGTCTTCTATGTAATTACTAACTGTATAGTATGCTTTTTTCATTAGAATATTTTTCACACTCAGTTTTAATCTACATTCTGTGAGCTCCGTTATACATTTTGGAATTTTATTGTTATAACGTACACAATTGCCCATGAAGGACTTATTCGTTTTACTCAGTCTAAACCTAGGTACTGCAATTCTATCCTTATTTCTAGTGTTTATGTTGTGGTGGTCACTATTCACCTTGAATTCGTGCAGACTTTTACGAACATACATTATATTTTCATAAACATACAGAGAAAGTAAAGGTAATACATTAATTTGTTTAAAGACTTCTCTTAAAGATTCGCGAGGACCCAACTCATAAATAGCGCGAACCGCCCGCTTTTGTAAAATATAAATAGCTTCTATATCCGCGGCAGACCCCCACAGCAAAATGCCATATGACATTGTGGAATTATGCAAATTAAACTAACCGAGCCCTAGCTTTATCCGTTTATTGCCCAATTTTACTAACCGCGTATGCAGAAGAACTAAGTTTTCCTGATAGAGCATCGATATGAGGACCCCACTGCAACTTAGAGTCTATGCCTATACCTAGGAATACCGTCGCCTTGTCTGGACGACATCAAAGTATGGACTGGACTAAGCTACCGAGATCTCAAAAGCGCAGCGTGGGATCGCAAGAAATATTGCCTACTGACCTCCAAACTTCAGTATGAAGATGGCACCCGATGATGATGTCTGTGTTGAGTTTATCACTATTAAGCATTACGTTTACGTACTCTACATGTCTAGCATTTACGTGTACTAGTTCACTATCCTTCCTATCTACCTTAAATATTATCGATGTATCATTCGCAAAAAGTACAATGTCTGCAAGGTTTTTCACCATAAAAGGTAAGTTATTTACTTACACTAAAAACAAGAACGACCCTAAAATTGAACCCTGTGGTACACCCATTTTGACTAAAGATCCAGATGAAGTGACGCCATTTATACCAACTTTTTGCTGCCTGTCAGTTAGGTAGGACTCTACAAAATCCAGAGCAGTACCACGAATTCCGTAGGGGTGGAGTTTACGAATCAGAGTACTGTGCTTTACGCAGTCAAAAGCCTTGGAGAGGTCACTAAAAACTCCAATGGTATCCTGTGAACTCTCTTAAGCTTCAAGCACATGCGTAACATCGGCATCTGTTGTTGATCTGCTTTTCGTGAAACCGATTAGAACTGATTCTCGTTCAATATTCTGTGTTCGGTAAAGTGAGACAATAGTTGCCGTAGTATGATTTTTTCAAAAATCTTACTTAGAGCCGGAAGCACAGAAACTGGTCTATAATTTGAGGGGTCAGTTTTGTTACCTGAGTCGAAGATGGGAGTAACTTTACTTTTTTTCATCAAATCGGGAAATGAACCTGTATCAATGCACAAATTAAATATAGCCATCATATGTGGTGCGATGATCTCTATTATTGACACTAACATCTTTACGGAGAGGCCCCATAAATCTTCCGTAGCTTTAACATTAAGGCATCTGAATGTTTTGATAATTTTAAAAGTGGAAGTATGTCTGAATTGAAAATCTGGTAAGTCTAATGGGAAGTTATCTTTCAGGAGAGCCTCTGCTACATTGGGACTAGAATTAAGCGATTTAGTGACATCTAATGGTATGTTAGAAAAGAAATTTTCAAAGGCGTTGGCTACTCATTTTGGACTAGACACTTGTTGATTATCAACTATTAACTTTCATTCAGAATCCCTCGGTTTGATACGACCAGTCTCCGTGTTTATGGTCTACCAAACGGCTTTAATTTTATTATTTGATTTTCGTATTTTACAATTTAAAAACAGTGATTTAGCGCGAATGCAAACAGCCTACAACAACAATATTTTTGAATAACGTCTAACATAGTGGAAATCTTTACTCGATGTCAAAGATTTTTGGTAATATAAATCAAACATAATGTCTCTACTTTTCCGTGAGACCTCAATGACTTTTCCGTATATATTTAGTTGCCGTCAATGTCAAATATGACGTTCAAATTATACCATGACATTGGAGGTAAGACTAAAGAGTTATATTGCTAACCAGTACAGTTTCCTAACAGCTCGGCCATCCTGCTAAAGCGAGTCCCTTCGCTGTAAGATACATAAATAACACATACACATTCTTGTGAATCAATAAAACAAACCAAAAGAACATAAAAAATGTTACACATGAATATTATAACAAATGTTAGTTTCATAGAAACACACTTCTTTACAATAATAAATTGGGGTAAGTAATAACTGGCTGATTTTAAAAATTTATATTAACAAAATAAATACAAACGTTTGAGACACCAATCTTTATGACCATTATACATTCCATATAATAAACGTTTGATCGATACATTTGTTTGATCAACACATCATTTCAAAAGAAAACTATTCAAAAAATATATATCTAATCATGTAATATACTCCTTAAATAAAATAACAATTATTAGATATAATTCACTATACATAATAATGTTTTATTCAAATTTAAAAACATACCTAATTTAACATCGAATCCTATTATTATATTTCAAACTGTTAACTGCATTCCTTGCTTCATCTGTCGTTGCACCTAAATATGACATTTCCTTGAACTAGTCATTAAAACAATACTGTATTAATTAAAAATAAATTAGGTATACTAAAAACATAGTACGTTGTCATCTTTACATATAAAAAGATATGCTAATTGAAGAGCATATAACATTAGTAGTATATCAAAACATAGTACTACAGTGGACAGATATATCAACTGATGGTAACTGATGGTAGATTCCAAATTACATAACGAATATAACGTATTGTACGGAGTTTTCCGTACATAAAATGATAATGCCAGATTATGGAGAAAAAACTGTTCATTTATTTCCCAAAACTAGGTCTAAAATGGTTAATGTAAATAATGATTGAGCACACGCGGAATGAATGGTGTCCCATAGTCCTTAACTGATGACGCGATACATGAAATGTGGCATGCAGGCGTCAACTGCTGACCGCGCGCAATGTGCGATGCTTGCATCGTACACGTATATCAAACAGAATTACACCAATTGTCCGTTACGGCAAAAGTCATTTATACTCAACGGACGGCATTAAAATGAAAATAACATGTAAAATGTATTTCGAACCAATGATACGCACCCAATAAATTGTCATGATGTGGGTAATATTACAAGAATGTGATTCCAATTAAAGTCAATAATACAATTACTTATTCCTAGAATGAATCATATAAACTAATTTTAATCATTCAGTACACCACACACTATTCCATTTATTATGACTGACATGCGATGAACTACTAATAGTACTACTAATAGTTTGGTTAGACGACATTAGCGCTGCAGCGAACTAACTCACCAGCATTTGAACATGAATGAAAGCTTCATGAATGCGCTTGTCTATCGGTAGAATATATGTCAATGATTTCGGCCCATTTGCTGGCTTGTGCGGCACCAGTCCACGTTCCTTCAACCTTCTTCTAATTGTAAAGTCAATTACAGCGACCCTACGTACAACATGAAGCTGCTGCTGCAGTTGAAAAGCATTAAGGCGTCGATTTCGTAAAGAAGTTGTTACAATAAATCGATCATCTCGCTCAGAAGTGACTGCCAGATCCTGAACGGCGCGTGAAAACCAGTCTCCCGATAGCGATTGTAGACTCTATGAACAGAAGACAGGCTTAGATGCAATCTTTCAGCCACAACGCGCTGACTAAGTCCAGAATCCAGCAATGCCACCACTTGGGCGGCTTCTGCGGGCGAAGTATCCATATGTTTTAGAAAAAAAACTTTTTCAGACGTCCCAAAGTCACAGTACACACACAGTATACAAAACACGGAACAAAAAATTGTAAGATAAGCGCTAATTTTTAGTTTTCAAATGTGAAATGTACCCCAACTCTAAACACACATTTGTCTCAAAACAGTGAATCATTTCATTTATAGGATAAACAAATGAAATTCTTATTTCGAATTTAGAATTTTCGCATATCACTGTAATGGCCAAACTGCCAGTTATACATCATGTGATTTTTTTCATGGAATGAAAACTCTTTTGTGTTAAATTAGGACAGAAACCATAAAAAGGGAAGTGTTTAGGTTTTTTTGATGAGAAGTGTAGTTTTATTGAAAACCAAGTTCAATATAAAGTTCAAAAGTTCTTTATTCAGTTTTGTCACCATAGAAGCACTTATGAACGTCAATTATTGCAATGACTCTACCACCGTATAGGAAAAAAGACCACAATTCAGAAGATACTGCTATAAAAGTTTTTTTTTTTTTAACTTTTGTTAGTATATTTTATATTTGTTTTTGACAATATTATCTTTATTATTTACCAGTTGGCTACTTGGCAGAAGCGGAATGTTCCATGCATCTTTGTTTTCTATGTAATTAATAGCTGTATAATGTGATACGAATATTTTTCACACGCAATGTGTATTTATGAGCTTCGTTATACATTTCGGAATTATTGTAAAAAGTGCGCATTATGATGATCACTGTGACACTGACGAAACAACTTAACTTAATGATTCGCGAGGACCCAACAACGGATAAATAACGCATTTTTGTAGTAACAAACAATTTAGTTTGGTGTTTGGCGTCATCGAATATATATATCAATGTTTGGCGTTACCTATTTAATTAATTACTAGATAAGTATTTCACGAATTAAATGCGAATACTAACTATAATAATGATAAACGTCCAATAACATAAACCGCGCAGTCTTATTTTTAAGCTGAGCGATAAGACGAGCAAGTCGTTCTCCTGATGGTTCGCGCCACGCCTGCCCATAACAATTGCAGTGCCACTCAGCACCCCATTAAAGGCACTATGTGGCACTGCATTGCGGTCATCACCTCGATACATTAGATATTAAGTCTCATATGCCCAGTAATTTCTCTGGCTACAATGCCCTTCAAACCGGAACACAGCAATGTTTGCGCACTACTGCTTGCCGGCAGAATAACTGGCAAAGCTGTGGTACCTACCCAAACGGTCTCCCGCAAACGAGAGACTTACCACGAGAAGAGGCTTTGCTTTAAGTAACATTTTGAGTTACCTATTATTTGATTGGTTCCAAAAACTGTGCGTTACTACAAAATAAAGGGAATATGAAGTAACAGTCGGCACCTGGCTCTGCTCGGTGTATCCTGTGGCTCGAAATGCCCAAACTCAGGGCAATTGATTACAATTGCAAAACTTAAGGTCGCCAATTTGACCGGAGCTGCGTAATCGCGAATTTTTTATACGCAAGGGTAGTTTATTATCCTCGCCGGCCGCGGCCGGCCGGGTTGCTCATTATTACAATGTATTACAATGTATTATATTATTTCAATGTATATAGACCGTAACATGTAGATAAAGGATTGAAGGATAAATTTTTATTAAGTATACGATTTCTTACTGCCTAGAAGGCGGATACTATTTCGCTTGAGATGAGGCGGCTGCGGGCGATGGTATTTTGTCAATTAGTTTGCTGCAACTGTGCAGGCACGCATGCACGTGTTTGTTTAGTGCCTAGGTATATACTACGCGTGAACCCTGATTTTTCGTTTTCCCGTTATGTAATCGTCAACTCCACTCACTCCAATACTTTTTGAACTCTTAATTTCGGAAAACCCTCACTGGGCGAGATAGCCGAGATAAACATTATTTATTCGCGAAATTTAAATTTTGTAGACGATTTTCTGTTCTGGAGTTAAATAAGTAAAACTTAAGTGTAATTTAAGTTTCTCTTAGACGGTGCAAATTCTTGCCGGTTGCATACCACTGATTAATAATGTGTGAATAATTGACAATAATTTATTAATTTATTATATTTATTTATTTATTCTAGGAAAACAAACAGCTTATATATTATACAGTATCATAGTTTATAGCTTAGCTTATAAAAAATAAAAATAATATACACATATAAAAAACAAGTTTGCCTTAAATTGTTTTCACTTGTAGAATTTGTATTTTTAATTTACAGTCTAACATTTTGGTTGGTCATAATAATAATAAATAATAATAGTAATAATTGGCTGTGATAATGGTATGCAAATAATTGACTTGCATCATCTAAACGATGCGACGTTCACTTGGCAGGGGTGTACCCCTTTACACACCGTCAATAGTAGGTACAATGAAAATAATGTGCGCAGGATTACAAGTAGTTTTAATGAACGCTGGCATTATGTTACTATTACGTACCTACATCTATAGGTACCTACATCTATAGGTACCTACATTGCGAGAGCTCGTGCAACTTCCGCCAAGTTGTTTAATTGTGTTTTCGTTTAATGTGAAAAATATGTTCTCGAATCCAACTTCTCTTTCAGATATGAAACTTTGGTAAAATTGTGGTTTCATAAAAATGGGATTTGAACGGAAGTGTATATTTTTATACGATTTTGCTTCGGCACCTCTCCGCGCGCCTTCCGCTTCTCCGTCGGCGGCTAAGCTGAGCTAAGCACCCATTCAAAGTTTTTATAACTGGCTTATTAGGAACCCGCGTAAACAAAAAGTTTCTATTAGGTTATTTATATTAAACTCTCCCAGTCAGTGACGATAACCACCTTCCAGTGATACAAATGGATTGGGTGCGCAACCCACCCCCGATCACATTTACCCGGCTTACCCTGGACTGCCAGTACCCACGTGCTGGTTGACCAATCCTTTCACGACGATTGTCCAAAACGATCCTTCTCGGGACCCCATAACAGCGACCCTTTTTATGGCCTCTCAACGGCACTGTGTCAGCGCCACATGAAGCGGCACTCATTAGCACCACCAAAAACGGCTTTCCCAGCACGCAACGTCGAACCAATTAAGATCGAGAGTTTCTCTCAAAATAAGACTGACACGCTGTCAGAACTAAGTCAAAATGTGCAATGTGACATCTTATGCGTTCAAGAAACCTACATGTAGTAAATCTGCTGGTGTTGACGATATTATTGTGTAGCAATTGAAACACTTGGACCCAATTGCGGTATCACGGCGTCTTGCGCTCTTCAACTCCTGCTTCGAAGAAGCAAAAACTATGGAGAAGTAAAAACTAATTTTGGCTCATCGCCGCCAAATAACCGTCTGAGGAGCCGCAACAGTTTTCTTAAGAAAACATAAGCTTTAACGAGCCACACAAGCGAGTCTCGACGCAATTTGTGGCAGCCAAGCGCACGCACCGCCACCTGGCTATGTAGTGCCTACTGAGCAACTCCCCGCGGGTTGCGACCTCTTGTCGCCTACATAGAAGTTGCTTACTACCCAAGGGTGCCGCTGCAGGAGCCATCTAAATAAATAGGGCTACATTGACCCCGGCGGGCTCGATGTGACTGCGTTGCTCCAGCGCAAACAATGCAGCCTTTCCCTCAGTGCCCCAACACCTGCACTTTACAAGACCTACATAAAGCTACTCCTCCTGGGGTGGCAGTAGCCGGGCATTGAGTTATAATGATTTAATACCTACATCTTATGGACCATCTCCACGAAGAAGAAGAAGTATTACAAAACAGCCCAGAAATGGATTCGTTCAAGAACATTCGTAGTTTAGTCGTCATATCTACTTCATATTCTCTCTCTATCTAAATAAAAGGCATTGGACAAATTACTTTTCTTATCGGTCGGACCTTTATTTGATGGGGTACAATTTCGAAGTGGCGACAAAATACCTACAAGTTGCAATATGTATAGAAGTGGGACACGTGATGACGTGAGCCGATGCGATGGGATCGCGCGGCCGATAATAGTCCAATTACAACGAACTGCCGCCGCCCGAAGGGGGCGACAAATAAATAATTGTTTTGTCATTTAAGTCAACGCATTGCTGTACTTTAATTACTTAATTCTAAACACAAACGCTCTCGAAATTAAGCATGAACAATTTTCACCACGTTCGTTTCATTTTTATCAAAGTCGAAAGCAGACAAAGCCTCTCGTGCGATGTAGAGTCGTCAGTCGTGACCCACTGCGGAGCTATGTCGCTGCGAATTTATAATTTAGTTAAGCACAAAGCGGCCGAGCTCTGTGACGGGTGACGGAAGACGGAGTGGCGTGTGTCGCCTTCTCGCATAATTTTAATATAATAACCCGGTGTAATGAAGGCGCCTACTGCCTAACCCCGCGGATTATGCCCTGGGTTCTCAGGTTCCCCGCATTTTGCGCCAACAAAGGGCCGCCATTGCCGCCGCTCGCTGTATGCCGATATTGCGGATCAAAACATGCAACCGGATAAATTTGGATTCGCAAGCTATTGTGCTACGTATCGCGAACGGAAACGTTTCCCGTAGTCATTGTCTCATGTAAATTAATATACCTACCTAGTTCGTTGTCATGAGTCAGCAAAGCTAAATTAACAGGAATATGTGAAACTTCTATGGAATGCCTTTGATGATAGGAACTGACATGTTTACTTTGATGCCTTACTTAATAAGATAAATATTTTGTGATAGCGCTTGGCTACCAGCTATCTGCTACAAGAAGCGGCGGCGGCGGCAGCGGCGGCAGCGGCGGCGCGGCGGCAGCGGCGGCAGTGGCGGCGCGGCGGCAGCGGCGGCGCGGCGGCAGCGGCGGCAGCAGTGGCAGCGGTGGCAGCGGCGGCAACGGCGGCAGCGGCGGCATGGCGGCAGCGGCGGCAGCGGTGGCATGGCGGCAGCGGCGGCAGCAGCGGCGGCAGCGGCCGCAGCGGCGGCAGCGGCGGCAGCGGCGGCAGCGGCGGCGGCGCGGCGGTGACACAGTACCATTACAACGATTAATCATCACTTGTCTTTTTTTTTTTCATTTAACACATTTCACATTTAACTTAGACTCGATTAGAAAATAACAACTCGATTAGAAAATATTATTATACATAATATGTATTGAATTTTGCTGCATTAAGTAAGCTGCTTACCTACTAATAGATACCCTTTCGTGGACTAAAACCTCCGCCGAAACGTAAGTGCCAATGGCGGATTTTACGCAAGACGTATGATACTTAAGCTACTCGTTTGGTAAGTCGCTAAGAGAAAACTTTATCAGATTTTTTCCTTGCGAGTGTTCCTCAAATTCGGAGCTCACCCGATGGGAGCCGACGCGACGCCGACGTAAATAAAGACTTAGTCGGCGCGCGACCGAAATGTCGCTGTCAGCAAACGGCGGCTGAACGTCGACACGCTGGCGCTGCGTAAAAAACTTAGCGGACATTTTCTTTTGATCTCTGAAGTTGTCTTTCTAAACGGTTTCTGCGTATTTAAATTTAAATTTTATATTATATTCAATTATCGCCAGCTATTGGCCAGCCGGAAGTGCTTCCGCGCTATCTCGCGCCGGAAGTGGTCACGTCACCCAGCTCCCCGCGTCCCGCGTCCCGCGACTGTCCCGTGACGTATTCAGATCAAATAAACATTAAAGTACATACAGCAATTAGATGTTATAGAAGTTCCGCCACTTCGGAACCAACTTTGTCGAACTCATCATTTGTACGTCAACGAAGTCAAAGTTTTAATTGGGTTTACTATAAATACATAGTGTAACCAATAGGTATACGGACAGTACATCTATATCCATATAATAAAACTGTAAGCAAAGCGAAATGTGTACATAGAAGTGAAATGAGGAAGAAACATTTTGGAGTGCATAAAAAAATCAGTAAAATCCGAAAGTATTGTGTTTCGAATTTTTGTCTGTCTTTATTAAAAGTGTATCACGTAAAAACTACTGTTTGGATTATTCTGCAATTTGCTGTAATGTATTTTTTGGAGTGGAGGTTTTTATTTTTGTTTTTTTTAAATCGGTTAGTGGAAAAAGGAATTGAGACATATTTATCCTAAACAAAAGCCCTAACTGAGTGAGTAATCAAAGCACACCTCAAACCACTAGTTTGTTAGCAGTAGTTTGAACAACAGTTAGTGTCAATGACTAGACCACTCACTAAACAGAGTTTTTTTTCATACTGATTAACCCCTTACAACTTACTGATTACAGGTTGTGAAGGTTGTACTGAGAAAGTTAAATACTTTAAACAAGGAACATTAAACTTAGTACTCTTTAAACAAATCAGTAACCACGTGTGATAGATAACAACTTTTTAAAAATCATTCATAAAGGATGTGAGGGTATAAAGTTCTTAACAAGGGTGATGGTAGCTCAAAAGTCTTACAAGCTAGAATTATATTAAAAAATGTTTATGGCGATAAAACATAGTAGTACTAGCTGCGCCCCGCAGCTTCGGCCGCGTAGAGATTGATGTGTCGCATGTAAGAAAAGTAGTCGGCTGCGCTGTTATGATTACTTCCGAATCTATCATGATTCTGTATTTGCGAACTCGCTTCAATTTTTAAGCACGTTTTCGACCATTTGGTCTCGTATTTTCCGTGCCAAACATGATCTGCCGTATAAAATATACGAAATTGCTTAAACAGGCATGCTCCATCACCGATTATTATGGAAACGACGACAGTGTATTGCACTATTACCTACGTCATTCACGTCTAAACTCTCTATTTTTTCGAACCATGGAATACAGATTTCCATATAAAGTTTAGAACTCTATTGCACACCCCCTAGCGGTAATTTTGTAAAAATAAAATAGACATAATTCATTATTTATTTTAGAGTTTATTTAAACCGAGTTTTTAGTTTTTTTTTTCGTTTAGTATGGTTTCATGAATATTATTGTCCCCATTTATGTTACAATCTACTCAATTTATTAGGCTAATGAGTAATTTGCATTTAACTTAAACTGATAGGTAGGCTAAAACTAAGAATGTGTCCATTAACACTTTCCTTATTGTCTCTACTAGCTGATGCCCGCGACTTCGTCCGCGTAGTGGAGTATTCATCCTGCATCTGAACATTTTTCGTCCCATAATATTCACGTTCCAGTTCACGTCCCGCTCCTATCTCGTTACCGTACCTTACCGCTTCTGTTCCGTTACCTCCCCACTCCCATCCTGTTATCTTCCCGCTCCTATAGCGTTACCGTAGTGTTCTGGTCCTGATTCCGTCCCGCTCCTATATCATTATCGTCCTGCTCTGCTACCGATCATATTCCGATCCTAACCCTTAATCGTCCTCCCTAGCGAACCTCCTATCGTGTTATAGTTCCCCTCCTATACCGTTACCATCCCCTTTTTGTCCCTTTGTCATCCCACTCTGGTCCCGATATAATTACCAAATTTTTTGGCCCTAACTTCATTTGTGAATCATGTGTTTATAGTTTCTTTGACCAAGTATCAAACGTACAAAATGCTAGCGTAGTAGTTTGAAACATATTACAGACCGTAGAAACCGGGTGGAAATGAAACTTCGGGGAGAACAGCCACGGACCCTTTACGATTCGTAATACCAGTAATACGTACAAACGGTGGACGATGCGGCGCGCGTGGTCCCGGTCCGGGTTTGTGATCATTTACATGAGTTTGCGGTGTGGCGGCAGCGCCGGTCCAGCGCCATTTACATACATGAAGCCTGTGTAAAAGAAATCTTTGAAACCTAAATCTCCTATTTACAAATACATAGCTGCTGCCCGCGACTTTGTACGCTTAGTAAAATAATTCATTTTGCTCCTGGCTATTTCCGGCTGCTCTCGCTTCTATGCCGATTTTGTCCTGCTTCTATGCGAATCCTATCCTAAATTTATCTCGTTTCTATTCCGATCTCTTTCAGCTCTTATCTCGTTTTAAATAGACAGAATACTTACAATATAAACATATATTTTCTTTACAAACTTTACCATCCGCATCCGTTTAAACCTATCAGGGGATGGTATTCAAAACAATCGTAATAATACATGTGTCAATAGTTTTTTTGGCTAAGTATATGTAAGTATTTTGGCCAAAAGTCAATCGTCGTAGCTCCAGAAAAAATATTATATGTCGCAGGGAAATGAGGATACCAGGGAAATCACGAAATCCATAGGGATACGACGTACAGTTTTAATAAATAGGCTCTCGCCGGAACTCTCGCTTCGTCATCCCTTCGCTCCACTCGCGCAGTCGACCATCACTCCACTCGGGAGGTCGCCGGCTCGCTACACTCGCCACCTCTACCCCTCGCTTCGTTCTGGCCTTCGGAACTCCTCGCGAGCTTCTGGCTCCGCGCTTTTTATATACACTCTAGGGGTAAATGCTAGTCGGACCGCGGAGAAGTGGTCCTTCCCATAGATGATTATACCATGATTTCGTGGTATCCCTAGGAATATCGCGAAATCCCAGATATTCTTGTAAATCTTCGATTGACTACCTACACCTTTAGTATTTCTTATTTTTCTGAATGTTGCATTTTAAAAGTCTATTAAAGTCTTGTACGAATAAGGACATTGCAAAAAATTGCATTACGTTAGAAATCATTTATTTTGCCTAGTCTATAATATAAAAGTTTCGCTTTCACCTTACAAACAAAGGTTTTCCACATACATATTTGCCATCCCGTTTACACCTTTAAATATGTTTAAAAAGTGGTGAAACATGTGTGTATAGTATCTTCGAATAGTATATGTACCAAATTTCATGGTCATAGGTTTAGAAAAAATGTTATATTCCACCTTGTTTAATGTTTTTAGATGTTGATTAATAATGTGAGTTTCGTTTTAGTTTATTACTTTTGTTTGGTCTGTATACGAAATTTTATTGCTACAACTTCATAAACAAAAATTCTCCATACTAACTTTACCACCCTATATAACCTTATTAGGGGATGATTTCAAAACATGGTAGAATACGTGTTTATAATTTTATTGGCTGAGTATTCGTAACAAATTTAAACATCGTAGCATTAAAACATATTTGATACTTTCCACCCTGTTTAACCTTGTTAGACGGTGAATTAAAAAAAGTGGCGAATTACGTTTCAATTTATTTCTTTTGCTTACTCTGTGTACCAAATTTAATTGCCATAACTTCATGAACAAAGATTCTCCATATACACTTAACCACCCCGTTTGAACCGGTTTAGGGATGATTCCAGCAAAATGGTGAAACAGGTGCTTAAAGTTTATCTGTCTGAGTATATGAACCGAATTTCATCGTCGTAGCTTCAAAAAATGTAACTTCATTTCACCCTTATTAAACCTGGTCATGGGTAGATTTAAAAAAAATGTGAATCACGTTTTAACTATCTCCTTTTTCTTAGTTTGTGTACCAAGTTTCATCATAACCACAAACTTCATAAATAAAAAAGATTTTCTATACAAATTTTACCACTCCGCTTGTCGGGGGATGATTTAAAAAAATGTGAAATATATATCTATTATTTCATTGGCTAAACACATATACCACATTTCATCGCTGTAGCTTAAAAATAATAATCTTCACTTTCCACCCTGTTTAACCCAGTTAAGGGATGATTTTCAAAAATTATAAATCACGTTTTAATTATCTTCTTTTACCAAATTTTATCATAGCCACGAAACTTCATAAACAAAGATTTTCTATACAAATTTTACCACCCCGCTTAGGCTTTTTAGGGAATGATTTTCAAAAAATGGTGAAGTACACATCTATAATTTCAGTAGCTTACCACGTACACCAAATTTCATCGTTATAGCTTAAAAATAATAATCTTCACTTTCCACCCTGTTTAACCCTTTTAAGGGATAATTTAAAAAAATGGTAAATCACATTCTAATAATGTTTTGTCAGGTATGTACGAAGTTTCATCGCTATAAACAAAGATTTTTAATGTAAACTTAACCACCTAGTTTAACCCAGTAAGGGGTTGATTTTTGAAAAATGCTGAAAACTTATTTTTAAACTTTATCAAACTTAATTTATTTACCCTGTTTCTCTACTGTAGCTACAGTGTCGCATTAATAAAAAATCCTACTCCATATAAACTTTGCGGCCCTATTTAATTACCTTAGGGGTTGATTTTTGAAAAGTTACTGAAATTTTATTTTTATATGCTTATGTTTAGTCAATTTACTAAGTTTCATAACTTTACTAAAAAAACTTCGGTTTAACGGTTTCTATGTTAAGCGGTTTTCGCTGTGCGATGATTGTAGAAAAAAATCCCCGTTCTTTTATTATATAGAAGGTTAGGATTAGGATAACACTTAGTAGCGTGCATTGGGAGAGGCCTTTGTCCAGCAGTGGACTCGTATAGGCCGATGATGATGATGATGATGTTCAATAGGATGGAAATAATTTTTTTAAGCTACACGATGAGATTTGGTATATATATATATATATATATATATATATATATATACCAAATCTCATATATTGGGCTTAATATATATATATATATATATATATATATATATATATATATATATATATATATATATATATATATATTAAGCCCAATATACTAAGCCCAAGTATAAATACCAGTTCCATATTTTTTTTAAATCACCCCACTAGGTTTAAGCTCCGAACGTGGAACTCTCGTTCCAGTGTTCGGTGAGTCGACACCTGATGATGCCTCGTGCAGACGGCGAAACACGTGTCGTACAAAGAGTGTTGTTGTTAGGAACTAACTACAACCTACATAATATTCAGCGGGATTACACTACATATTTTCATTGCGTTTCAGTTTTGAGATGAATTTCCGCAACCGTCACGCCTGATTCCACTGCATTATTTAATCGGGGTGTTAAAGTTAAGTTACGAGCATATTAAATAGTTTTAGAAACTCATACTAATACTGATATAAGATATTTATTAAAGGAACGAACTCTGAGGGTTATTTGGGAGTTCAAAAACAGTAGGTACTTAAAGCTCAGGCTAACTCGTTACATGGTTTAAATGAACTTTAATGAGACAATTATTAACATGGCCCGTAAGTTCATACTAACAAAATGGATTGTAAATATCTGAAAATTAATAAATGAATTGAATTGAATTAAATATCCGCTAAGACTATTGGGAGATATAAAGGGGTTTTGAAGTCTGTATAGGAAAATTTATATATTAATGTAGCAAGCACACTAAGGCGTTCTGGCTGATTAAAACTGAACCGCAGCGAGATGAGATCGGGATAAGAACGAGACGAGATCCGAACCGGAAAGGGGAGAGGTACGGTAACGAGATACGAGCGAGACGGGATTGGGATAGGAGCGGAATAAGATCGGGATAGGAGCGGGACGGGAGCAGGAGCGGGATTTAGTGGGATGTAAAATGGTCAGGAGGTAGATTACAACGCGTACGAAGTTGTGGACAACAGCTACTGCTAAATAAACTCAATAAAGTGCACATGTAGTCCAACCAATTAGATCAATAACGTGCGGTGGCTGCCCATCGCGCGGGGCGCTGCATTCCGAGAGAGCACTGGCATCGCGCGAGGTGGTCGCTGAGTCGCCGCCAGAGCTGCGTCTAGTGATGGCAGGGGGAGTGCGCCCCGGGGTCGACACTGGGCCACCCGGCCCAGTGTCGAGTCGAGAATGTTGCTAGGACGTTTGTTATCTGACGTTTGCTTAGTTATATATCACTTTAATTTTGTTAATATAAAATATATAACTTTAATTCCTTGGACGGCAAGGATTTTGGCTGCAAATGTCCCAGTGACGCGGCGCGATAGCAATTCAGTGATAACAAATCTCTTAGGAGTCATCAGATAAATTGGAGCGAGCGCTTAGCTTATCTATTATGAAGTAGTATCAGTTATCGTTAAGGGTCAGATCGAAGGCGGTCAAGTGGAGTGGAACACATTACCGGCGATGTTGCATCGTTACGCGGCGCTGCTCAGTGGCTCGCGTGATTCCGGCTATCTGTCCGCGGTGTCCGCTGGCGAGCTGCCAGCAGCCTTCGCTCCACCCCCCCTCTCCTATCTCCACCCCTGCGCCTGCTGCCGCCATACGCACCGCATTTGCATGATATTAAGTTATTACATCTATCATGAGGGCAACCTCTCAGAATGAATTCTGTAAAGACGCTCGGCGACACCGTGATGGGGTCGCTCGACTCAGCAAAACCCGTACACATATGTCATACAATATTTATTCCAGTAGGTACCTAAATAGCACGCGCTACGTGTCGGGACATTCGACTCCAGCTGCGACTCCAAGATTACGCTGATGGCTATTATTGTTATTAAGTGCAGGTGGTCAGACATGAAGACTCTGAGATATAGTTGTTAGGCGAATCAGCTCATATCTCTTGCACCTCGGAGGTAGCGGGGTCGATTCGCGCCACGGGATAAATTTTAGTGAACGGATAAAAATCGCAAATATTTGTTTCGTGTCTGGGTGCTGTGGGACCATTTTTCCTAGTTCTCTTAATATAGAGAATCCTAATAAGGGGTCCGGAGCTATGTTTGTAAGCATTGGTAGGGAGTAAAAAAAAACAAGCAAAAATGAAAGATGTCGTATATCACACGACCTTGAATTCGTCAGTTTGCTAGTTCTTGGATAAAAGTGGCCGGTTTTATTAACAGTTCCATAATATATTATGTGAATAATATTATATTTAATTAAAATATTGTAATCTTTCGAGATACAAACACATTTTTACATTATCAAACGCGACAAGACAAACATTAGGATTGTTTACGTCGTTGTTTACGCCAAACACACTCGTGATAGCTTAATTGTGCATGTGTGGAGAGTAGGGGCTGGTTATGTTTGTGATGAGAACAACCGGAAATAACACCCTATAATTGCTAGCTTTGCGGTTCATTAGGCAAGTAGAAGTCGAAATAATAACGTATTTAGATTTGTGTGTTATACCAGCACCATGCTACTCAATGAACCATGTGAAGGTTTCATAACTTCCGTTAATAATGTGCTATATTTGTTATGTACCCACAGAACAAAATGTTATTGTACAAACATCATAACAACAGTAAGGTATGAGTACAACAATACAATTACAACAATAAGGTACCTTTACATTTTTATGGGATTGAATGATGAGACGATCTGGTCGTTTACCTGATGGTAAGCAAAACGCCTGCCCATAACAGTAACAGCACCACCTAGAACTTTATTATTTTGCAAAATCCTACGCGGCATTACACTGCGCTCGTCACCGCTCGCTCTTAGGTATCATAATGCCCAGTAATTTCCTTATCCATAATGCCCTTTGAACCAGAACACAGTAATAATGCATGCGCGCTACTGCTTGGCGAGACGCCGTAGCCCCCCCCCCTAATGTAATATATGTTACATTAGAGGGGGGGGCGTATAGCCCCGGGGAGGACATTTGGGGGGGGGGGGGTGGCGAAATTAGGTAAATGGGCGGCCCGCGCCGCCTTGTTCCGTTTCTGTATTATTTTGTTTATTGTGGTTTTTTTATTTTATCAAATTAAACTCACACAGCGCGTCTAGGTATACCTACTGCTTCTAAGCTACGTAGTACCAGGCCTATAGCACTCCGCACTGTAGGTACGAAGCTACAAGTACATAGCTACAAGTACATACACCAGCAACGGGTCGTGCGGAGTTCAGTGGGTTGTCGCGCGCCGCCCGTGACGCACGTACATTATGCGCCCGCGCCGCTTTACGACTAGTATTACGTGGTATTACTGTCTAACACAAATGTGAAAACAAGCAAATACTGCATCGTATTTGGCTGCCTAAATACCAGTGCTGTAGGCAGTGGCGTAGCTACCGAAGGGCTAGACGGGGCAGTGCCCCCAAGCTCAGGGGGCCACACGGACTCTAACTTACAAACTATAAATAGAACTAGTGAAAGTTTCTCCCACATTCGGAATAAAACCAAAACAAGTTCCAGGAACGCGACTTTAATAATGGCAACTTATTTGAAAAATATACAGGGTTATTCCAAACAAGTCTCGAACACTTTTGTTTGAAATTTGCGGGGAGTTCCCCGCAAGTTTCTGATGACGAATCTGGAGTACGAACTGGAGTAGAACAAACGATTTTAAATAGTTTAGTTAGGGCTCTTGTTATTTTTTTGTTCCAGGGCCTTTGGTTACCTAGCTACGCCACTGTCTGTAGGTCAATATGTCTGGTAGGTATGCAGCGCTGTGCGAGCTGAATTGAATTTTATTGCGACACAGCAAGAGTCGCTATTTGTTTAAATTTCTTTGCGGAGTGCTGCTTCTGTTCCTTTTGTATTCTGTGGTAGTACGTGCATATGTGAGTGTAATTTTTTTACTGCAGTTCTTCGTATCTCGTATAATTTTTCAATATTACCTATAGTAGCTACGGAGTTCACTATTCAACGGTTTCATTCAGTATTTAAAAGAGTGACATTTTCTAGTCAAGGAGTTCGCTATGTAACGGGTTTTCAGCGTAGCATTTGTAAAAACTTCTCGCTTCGCTCGCGTTTTTTTTTAATTTCTTACCCCTCTTCGTGACCCGTATCATTTTATAAAATCAAAGTAATTAGGCAGTTCGCTATATAACGGTTTCTAAGCTACGTAAGTGTAAAATGAGCTCGCTTACGAGATATATTGGTGTTGTTCGCATATTGACGAAAATGAGGAAAATAGCGGTAGAGTGATTCCGCGTCAAATACAACTATTCAATAACGCGAAATCGTTGAGCTTGCTGTTCGATTCAAGCCCGAACTAAATGGAATATGGGAATGCTCGGTAAATAATAAACATTCTATGGATTTATTATTGTTTAATTAACTGTACCGCGGGGCGTCGTTTCAGTCGTGAATTTATTTTATGTATTATTCAAATGTTGTCTGTCTTCGAATATGTGTAAAATTGGAACCATGCCGCCTGCCGTTGCCGCTGCTGCCGCCGCTGCCGCCACCGCTGCCGCCGCCGCCGCCGCCGCCGCCGCCGCCGCTGCCGCCGCCGCTGCCGCCGCCGCCGCCGCCGCTGCCGCCGCCGCTGCCGCCACCGCTGCCGCCTCCGCCGCCGTGTGCCTTCGGTGTGACCTCTCACATCATCAAATCGAATGCTGTAAAATCGCGGTGAACATGAGACATGCGCGCCGCCGCACTTATCGTTTGGAATACCTAAATCCCGCTAAAATGTGTTACCCGCTTCATAAATTCATCAATGTGACATTTGTTGCGCCTGTTTCGATATACGTCAAATTATATTTTGTCCGCCTAATTGTGCATTTTAGTGTAGTGCTATGGTGTTACTTTTAAATGCATAGAGGGGGCGAGGGGTGGGTTTTATCTCGGCTTAATGCTCTGGAAAGATAACAATTGACTGGAGTAAGTAAATATTTTACTTGACCTTTAGTTGCTGCACAAACCGTGCGAACTAAATACGAAAATGATGAAATACTAAGAAACTCGCTAGCCTTGTTAAAACTTACGAGAACTAAGGAACAAAGTTTATTCCGATTTTGAATAAATAGTTTTATTTAGACTTAAATAAATAATGTGATCACATTTTAATATATATGGATCTGTGGTTGGTTAGATTTCCGATAAACTATAGTTTTAAAAACATAATTCATATTATATAAATGGTCATTCATATTTAATTTAACTAAGTTTGTTTATTTCTTGTTTTTTATAATATTAACTAGTGTTTTATTACGAGGTCCTCGCGGCGTGTCCGTCCGCGTACCCCCGTCTTTGTAATATGAGCTGGAACTGTTTTTTATTAAGTATTTAAATTTAGGTTCGTTGGCGCAGTGTGTCCCTCACCGTGGAGCCTACACTTGAGCAGTGTACATTAAGAAAGAAAAGAAATAAGAAGCATTTTTTTAAGTATGTACCTATACCGAATGTAGTGTGGACTTTTTCGAATTTTGTTTTTCGTGTAATTTTTTATTTTATTATTTTTTAAATGTTTTCCTCGAGAGTCCGGAGCGCGGGCGTGCGGCGTGCGGCGCGGCGGCGGCGCGGCGGCGGTGCGGCGGCGGCGCGGAGGCGGCGCGCTCGGCGCTCGGCGCTCACTGCCGCACGCACCGGCGCCACAGCGAGCCGACTGCGCCGCGCCACCGGGACTCCACCGCACGCGACGAACGCGCCAAAACTACGACGATAAACATTTTTTTTTCATTTACCCATATTAAATAAATCCGACCAGTGTCAAAATCCCTGACAGTGTTGTGTTAAAAGATTCAGTGTCCTTCGCCGTTTGTTTTTCAAAACTTGTTAAAAGTTGTGCGTGAAGCTGAAAGTTCAGTGGTGGACGGTGACCGTGGCCGTGGGTCGGTGGGCCACCTGTGGGCCACCTGTGGGCTTGTGTCCAAGTGATCACCGTGCGCTGCGGATCACTATTTCCAAATCAAGGTAAATTAGTTATAGTAATTGTATACCTACGTATATATTTTGTACATTGCTCTGGTGTTTTCACAAATTGATATACTTACTTCTACATAACATGTTTTCAGAATTATCCTATCCTACACATACCTGCATAGTTATTTTTGCAACAATTTTTCACAGCCCTATTTATTATAAATATACTAATAATGATTCTGTGACTATATTGCGGTAGAAGAAAAATAATACAAACCCATCAACCTAAAGGAAGATTAATATAAATAAGGCAACATTTAATACATTAAAACAACAACTATACCAAGCTACCATTTAATGTATAAAACCATAGAGAACATGTATAAAACTACTAAACTCGTACTACTAACAAATAAAAAAAAAAGGAATACTTTATCTGAGGCTGTGCCCGACGGGTACCATATAAGACTTTGTACGTTTACCAAATCACACCTTGTACTACCTATGGAAGCAATAAACAATCTGAATCTAAATCTGATTATCTAACAGTATACAGGGTGTGATTTTGAACATGCATCCCTACGGCAAATAGGTACCCTAACTGTTACTGACGGAATAATTTGTTGATAGTAAGTTTCAAAAAAAAACATCTAGAGTTTTCAAACCAAATAAAGCTGAATAGTACGAGTTTTGTAGTACCTAATTACATTTGTGCCTAAAACTAAATGCTGATAAGGAACACACAATGATGTGGGCGCATACTTTATGGTTGTTAGTACTTGATAAAATCGATAACAATACGGTTACCATACAAATCTGCCAAAATCGATACAATATCAATCCTAGTAATAATATAAATACAAAACTTCTGTGTGTTTGTTACCACTTATCTCTGTTACGGCTGAACGGATATTGTTGATACTGTAGGTCCTGGAATATTTCCCCAGGGAACAACTATAAACCGAATTGTACGCGGACAGAGTCGCATGTACCAGCTACTCAACAAATAAAGTGAAGTCCTCAAACCGGCACACGTGGGAGTCTTCAAATCGAGATTGAACAGGTACCTTCTAGGCGAGCGTGTTGCATCTTAGACCACTTCATCGCTTACCATCAGGTGAGATAGTGAACAGGTACCTTCTAGGCGAGCGTGTTGCATCTTAGACCACGTCATCGCTTACCATCAGGTGAGATAGTGAACAGGTACCTTCTAGGCGAGCGTGTTGCATCTCAGACCACGTCATCGCTTACCATCAGGTGAGATAGTGAACAGGTACCTTCTAGGCGAGCGTGATGCATCTTAGACCTCATCATCGCTTACCATCAGGTGAGATAGTGAACAGGTACCTTCTAGGCGAGCGTGTTGCATCTTAGACCATATCATCGCTTACCATCAGGTGAGATGGTGGTTAAACGCAATCGCAAAATGTGCAGTGCTGCACACACTGCACAAACTTATTATAAAATGTAAAGACCGACTTACTCTCAACAAAGATATAGAGAATGCTTTAGCGTCGACTATTCATTGGTTAGACACAAACAACCTCAAAATTAATGTTAAACAGAAAAAACTAATGCAGTTTCGCACATATAGGGCTACTCCATTGTGTTTAAACGTCTCCGTGAACGGTCAGAATATAGAGGAGGTAGACCGTTGTATTTTCCGAGGCATGACACTTGATCAACATTGCTCTTGGAAACCCCACATCGACTCAGTTTGCAGCAAAATAAATTTTTTTTTTTTTTTTTTTTTTCCTTCATATGGTTTCATAGTCATTATGATCCCCATTTTTATTACAATCTAGCCAATTAATTAGGCTAATAAGCAATTTACATTTAACTTAAACTGATAGATAAACTAATACTAAGAATGTGTCCATTAACACTTTTCTTATTGTCTATATTAAGGGGAAGACACTTTGTTCTTGTGTTCTGTATGGGTAGCACTCGTACTACATTACACTAATTCACTATCACTAGACATTACACTAACTCAAACGGTTTTGTTCTTTTAAGTCTTCTCACTATATCCGTGTGGTCGAGGAGCTGGATTGCCTCGACGTTCACATGATGATGAAGCCTATGTTCGTGGGCTTTGGCATATTTTTTAATAACTTTATCGACGAACTCTACTTTAAGATCCCGATGGAGATCGTCGTTTCTAATGTACCAGGGTGCGTTCACAATTTCCCTTAATACTTTATTCTGGAAGCGTTGTATGATTAATATATTGCTCTGTTTGGTGCAGCCCCACAGCTGTATACCATAAGTCCAAACTGGCATTAGGACTTGTTTGTATAGTATCAATTTGTTGTATGTTGACAGCGTGGAGTGCCTTCCAAGCAGCCAATACATTCTTTTAAAGCGTAAATCTAATTCTTCTTTTTTCTTCTTGACGTGCGCTTTCCAGCGGAGCTTTGCATCAAGTGTCATTCCTAGGTACTTCGCTGTATTTTCATACGGGATTTGTTTGCTGTTAATGTAGACTGGGCAATATTGTTGTATCTTGTTGCTGAAGTCTATGTGGATTGATTTGGATTCATTTAGTTTAATTTTCCATTTTATCGTCCAGTCATAAACTTTGTTAACAGCCTTTTGAACCTTTTCTGCTGCTTCTCTATGGGTGTTTGCTACAGCCATTATAGCAGTGTCGTCAGCAAAGGTTGCGATGGTGTTATCTTCTAAATCAGGAATATCACAGGTGTATAATAGGTACAGGACCGGACCTAATACACTTCCTTGTGGTACTCCAGCTTTTATTACTTTCAATTTTGAGTAGGCATCTTCTTGTTTTACTCTAAATAATCGGTTTGAAATATAAGATTCCAGAATATTAGCAAATTTTTTCGGTAGGTGCATTCTTAGCTTGTGAACTAGGCCTTCATGCCACACCTTATCAAAAGCTTGTGCTACATCTAGGAATATAGTAGAGCATACTTGCTTATTTTCTAAAGTTGTTTCTATAATACTTGTTATTCGGTGCACTTGATCTATGGTTGAGTGCTTCTCCCGAAAACCGAATTGGTGCTCTGGAATGAGGTTTGTGCTGTCAATAATTGGTTTTAGTCTTTTAAGCAATATCTTTTCAAATAGTTTGACATTATGGGTAGCAAGGAGATTGGCCTGTACGAAGTTGTTTCATGAGGCGGTTTTCCTGGCTTTGCTATCATTATTACCTCAGCAACTTTCCATAAGTCTGACTTTCGCTCTCAAACGTATACGAAAGATAGTCTCGCTTAAGGCTGCACTATCTTCGTATTACGGATATATTAGATCGGTGTTGCGATATGGATTGATAATTTCGTGAAGTTCTGTTATTATGGAAAGAGCCTTTAAAGTTAAAAAAAAGTTTATACGTGCTTTATGCTTAGCAGGATATCGTGACACATGTAGACCGTTATTTAAAGAGTCAAACATATTACCACTTCCTAGTCTCCACGTCGAAGAAATGAGTATATTTGTGAAACAATATTCACATTTCTTTCACTTCAAAGGTGATGTGCAGAGGTCGACTCGTTATTGCAAAAATTTAGCTTTACCCAAATGTAACTTAAGTCTTTTTAAAAACAATGCCTATTATATGGCTATCAAAATATATAACCATATGATATAAGAAATATGCCACTTCACAAATTTAAAACAAAATTACATAGTTGGTTACTGCACTTCTCCTTCTACTCTCTTGATGAGTTCTTTAAATGTAAAGTGAAGGTATATTAAATGTATTATTAATAATTATTATTGTATCATGATCATGACATAACTGTATATTTTATTTAATTTTGACATTCTGACAATAACTAATAAATAATCACATGTGTTAAATTAAATAATGACATGCATTAAATTCATTATCATAAATATTTGTACATGGAAAGGTAGAACATGATGGAACCTATACCTAACAAATCTCAACATCTTTATCTGTACCCATGGTTCCGACAAATAAATTTATTTCATTCATTCATTTCATTCATTCATTCAAACTCACAGCACAAAAATGCACATATAAAAGTCATAAACACTTATAATAATAAAATCAAATTAAAATAAGCGTGTCCCAGCCATTTCTTCGTGTTGCGCAATCTATAGGAATACTAGGTACATTTTATAAAAGCTGTTATTTTTTAACTTATTAAAAGTAAACATATATAATTGAATAATCTGTTTCTGAAGGCGGCCCAGAGCCATTACTTGTCACCTTCAATTGAATAACTCCCCGTGAGTGTGAGAGTTCCGCGGCGCGCTGTACGTAAGTATTATTGACGCTCATGGTCAGATTCCGAACCAATATGGGACCACATCACGAGTAGGCATACATTATCTAGTCAACAAATCTTTCATTGGAAGATACATCTACAAAAAGTACAATCGAATGGAAAACCTGCTTGTCGTAAAAATAAGAGCGTATTATTAAAGGGATGCCATATACGTACATACATATATATGGCATCCCTTTGATAATAGAATTTAATAATTGTATCGCGTCGTGTCATATACAAACGAGATGACGCGATGGGAACCTAACACCAATAGTATCATATATAAAATGTAACGGGTGCTCCAAAATAATTGACTTCTCGTACATTAGTATACCTACTCTGCGGCCATAGGTAACTTACACAGTTTAACAATGTCACACATACGTAACTATGTATATATAAAGTTTATAGAGGTACACCATGCCAATCATACCAATATTATGAACGGAATTAAATGTTTAACATCAAGGTATATACCGAGTGTGACGTTGAAACATATAGGTATATTCTTTAATCCTAATTATTGCCAACTGAACACATCCTATCCCATTGCTGAGCTGTGTCCCTTTGACTCCTATTATGTTAATTTAAAAAAGATCTGCCATGGTCCCGAACTTATCTATTAAGAGACGGAAGCGCAGGTAAGTTATATTTCCATAAAGTTTCCGTGTCGGAGCGCGCGTGTGGTTGTCCCGACTTCCCGCGGGAATACATTTTCTTACCGAGCGAGTAACTAACGGAATGTGATATGAAGTTAAATTCAATTGAATATCGCTTTTTTTCTGTGCACAAACATTAATCTCGTCGCGTTGCGGGAATCGAAATTGCCCAACCACTACACCATAGAGGCTGTCAGAAATATATTAGCCGAAAGCTAGGGAATTAACACTGACTGGTGTGAATAGCACATTCCATTTATTTGAATCATCTTTGGATACTCAATATCTACTTGAAAAAACTTAACGACTGGTACCTGCGTGATACGTATGTTGTATGTACCTTTACGATCCGGCCCCTAACTCGGATATCAAGTTTTTTTATATTGTTAAGTTATTATAATTGGCCAACTGCTTTAGTCTTGAAATTCCGGTTACGCGGTGCTACGGTGCCTTTGTGGTGAACCTAACCACATAATTACCTGCCTACATATATTAATTTATAATAATCTATGTTGCCATGTTCTTAAACCTTTTAATACTTATTGTAAATATAATTATTTCTTATGTTCAACGACTATTTGCATTCACATGTTTAACCTCCGCCCGTCATCGCAAACAACGATAATATAAGTTTAAAATGAGTATCTGTGTATCTGTCTGTGTATCTGTCTGTGTATCTGTCAGTGGCATCGTAGCTCCCAAACGGATGAACCAATGTTGAGTTAGTATTTTTGTTTGAAAGGTGACTTGCTGGAGAGTGCGGAGCTATGATTCAAGAAAATCTGTACAGTTGGGGGATTTATATTTTTTTAATTTATAGGCTGTGTCAGGCAAGTCTGCGTGGGTAACTTTGAGACCGGTGCTTAATCAAAAACCTAAAATTAAAAACCTAAAATGAAGGAAGACGTGGGTATTTTTCATCTTAGATAATCTAAGATGAAAAATACCCACGTCTTCCTTCATTGGTTCATAGGTTAAGGCGTCGGGATGGTAATCCGAAGACGCAGGTTTGATCCCTGCCCGAGCAATATATTTTTTCATCTGCCTAATTATTTAAAAATATTATAATGATTTCACTTTGTAATTTGCAACAATTGCACTTCAATGCTGCCCACAGAGCTTTGCAATCGAATAGATATATTTAAACAGCTGTCAGAGTTGAAACTGATGTTACTGTAACTGGCAGTACCTAAGTACATGTATGTAGTCCCTCGGTGAGCGGCTACAGCTTCGAGTAGACAGCCAAAACTTTATCCGAGGGCTTCAGTAGGCAGGACCTCGCTGTAGGTAGGTGTGTTGTAAACGTGCACATTTATTGTTTGATGTTCATCCGCAGGAAGAGCGGCATTTATCATTTTCGCACTTATCTTGTTCCAAAATCTCTGAAAAATCTGTTACTGAAAATACGTTAAGTGAATTTTCGCGGAAATCAGCTTCCTATGAAAAAGAAATGGCCAATTCCGAAAAAAGTGCTATTCATCAAAATGAAAAAAGTTATTACGAACAAACAAGTGAAAGTGGCACCTGCATAACACGAGAGTCGAGAACTATTCGTTTTGGTAAAGCGTGTGGCGCGATCCGGCTACTCGGCCCGGCCCGGCTCGGCCCGGCCCGGCCGCCCCGGCTGGGCACGCCCGCGGCCGACTTTTATTGCTGTTTCTTAGTTTTCGTTATTTACGATACACTTCACCCAATATTTTAGAAGTTGTAAGTCAGAAAGTTGGTAAGAATCCTCGATTCATTTACCGCGAGTCCGTTAAACCGCCATTAGCCGCAGAGCGGAGCCGGCCGCGGCCGCGGCTGCTGCTTCGGGCGGCCATTTATCATACTGCGTAACTTTTCGCCATTGTTCTACCACGAGGTAGAGACGTCGAGCTGTCAGTCGCAACCGACTTTTTTGAGGCAAATTAAGTACAAACAGATCTTCGAAAGACGAGGGTCGTCCACGTTTCGAAGCGAAGTATTAGTGCGTGTCACTCACTATACTGATAGTCTTTTGACAAAGAAGCGTCCATCGTATAGGTACATATATACTACCTAACTATATTCGACTACATTACTATGTTTGCTGTGTAGAGTCTAAGAGAGGTTCTTGCACTCGCTTCTTGAGGTAATCATCGAGTGTTATCTGTCGTGTCCAGTGCGGGCTTTCGAGCCCCTCGACCTTGACTCGTAACCCTCGCTTAACGTGAGTCTGCTGATTGCGATCAGTGCTCACTCGGAGCGAGCAAATGGCGAAATTATTCACCCGCTCCGCCTTTCTGGGCCGCCCGGCCCGGCCCGCGCCCGCGCCTTGTCAGCCGCCGGGGCGCGGCGCCCGGCTGTCGCTGCTGCCGGCAATTAATGATAGAAGTGAAATCCAAAATCGAAACAAAAATTACCCTAAATTACTCGTTTTTATCCTAATTCGGTGAAGAAAAAGTAGAGTTATGATTTTGGCAGCGTATGTATACGTCTATTAGGGATGTTACGGAGTTTCGACTTCGACTGAAAGTTCGGAACTTCCGATTGACTTTACACCTCCGACTCCGGTTCCGATAACTTTAAATCGGAGTTATACCATCGACACGCAGCGACGCGGCCAGAGCGCGTACAAAATAAACAAGTTGTGACTTGTCACCTCGGGATTTTTTCCACGCTCGTTTCAGTTGTCGGTATTGGGTGGCAGATATGCTTTCATTAAACTTGTTCATTTTTAAACGATATTCAGAGTATCAAGTATATATATTTGACGTGACAATTTTATTTAAGAAAGAGAAGGTTGAGTCCGAAGTGATTAATTTGCTTGACAGCGTAGGAAACTCTGCAAATAAAGCTGAAAATACTACCGCTCCTGTAGAAAAACGGTTATGGTTGTTCAAATCCATAGTATACATAAATAAAATAAATTATTTTTCAAAAAATACTAAACTGACTTCAAAACTACAAATAAGCTCTCAAAAGTGAAAAATAAATTAATATAATTATTATAAGCGCTACCCACTCATATATTTGAAGTCGGTGCCAGCCAAGTCTAAAAGGTAGTAGATAAATACTATGTATATAGTAAGTACTACTTGTTGGTAGTATCTATCGACTACCTTATAATATTATTAAATACTATGTATATAGTAATTACTGCTTGTAGGTAGTATCTATCTACTACCTTTTAGACTTGGCTGGCACCGAATTCAAATATGTGAGTGGGTAGCGCTTATGATAATTATATTAATTTATTTTTCACTTTTGAGTGCCTATTTGTGGTTTTAAAGTCGGTTTAGTTTTTTTTGAAAAATAATTTATTTTACCCTTTTTAGTGCAAAACGTTTTAATTAAATTAATTTAAAAAGTTTTTAAAGACAAGCTTTTATGATCAAGCAGCCACGTCATGACGAAGTTTAAAACGGGCTAACAGAATTAAATGCTATTACAAAAAAAAATCATCTGTGTCTCTGTTGAGGAGTTCCCTGTGAAAGTTTAATCTTCAAGTCGGTTCTTGTTGCTAAATGAATTTTGATAAAATTTATATGGGACCACCTCTGAAGTATGACCTACCAATCAAAAAAAGAATCATCGAAATCAATTCATAATTGGCGGAGTAATCGCGTAACAAACACACAAAAAAAAAATCACCGTCGAATTGTAAACCTCCTTTTTGAAGTCGGTTAAAAAAGAAACTTTATTTCAGACCATAGTTAGGTTAGTTCATTTATCGCAGACTTATAGCTAAGGTAAGTTGTGTTACTATAGACAGCCTACCCTAATACCTAATTTATCAGTGACGACTACAATGGTGGAAGGTAAATACAGAAGTTCATATATTCAACTCTATCTCCCGCCAATATTTGTCCTGTCCAACAGGCTCATTGGCAAGCTGGCAAGTGAACAACTTTTTAGTGATGTTGACCATATTGTATTTATGACCCGCTACAAAATAGATTGGATGGAGATCTGTATCTCCATCCATTCTGCTGAGCTTTATTGAGTACAATTTGCCACTTTTTAAAGTCATTTAATTTGATTTAAATTAATTAAACTTTTTCGTTTGTCGCAATTTAAAAGTATAAATTATCACATATATCACCTACCTAGGTAGGTGTATTATTTACAATTAAACTGTTTAAAGAGACTGAATTATATTTATATTGCTTCATTAGGTCTCCCCGTAACACTTCGTTCTTAAACCTCCGCCTCCAACTCCGGCTCCGGTTCCGGTAAAACCACCTCCGTAACATTCCTGGTATCTATAACCGCACAGAATACCTACTACTTAGACCGATAACAACTATATAAGGCATCGTTGGATCCTCACTGTACCGTTTTTCAAAAATCTAAAACTGTAGTTTTTATTTTCTCTGAAATGCGCCCACTGTTTCTCCTCACTGGAAATGCAAAGGTATGGTACGTACCCTGAAGTACTCAATATTTTGCTACACCCTGCATAAATTCATGTGGTACATTCAATTTTCTGTGAGTTTTGAACCCCGCACTAGGGTTGATCCGGTGTCGTAGGATTTTCGAATTCATATTTATATTCAATTGATAAACTATCTATTTTGTTGTGGCACTTCACTATGAAATAGGCGGGGTCCCGTACGCAAAGATGAAAAAAAACATTTTATTATTTTTTTGTAAGCGGTTATCCCAGAATTACCCGGCAGTCATCGTTAGCCGCAGCTTTTGGCCAAAACTACACGAAATCGGCTAATTTTACCGAGCACGCGGTGCGCGGTGTGCGCCGCTCGCCTCCCGGTCATCACTCATCGCCAGATAAATGACACGCTAGTGTCGCTTTTTCCGAATTCCATTCAAAATAGTCGCGTGTCATCCCATCCCACCCCCGCCTTCATACAAGTATGCGGATGGAACTATGGAGGGTGGAATACATTCCGACCCGATCGTCTCCGACTGCGTCCGTCCGCAGATCGAGCGGCTGGAACTATGACTCGATGAAACAAATGAAGCTGGTCACCCTACTCACTATAATTTAATCCTACCCTTAGGAATTTCGAGCCCTTCGTAATCTATAGGTAGGCTCGCCAGCACTATAAATCGGCCCGTTAGCATTATCATTTAGTAGAAATATTTGTTGAATCTACATAATTTAGTAATTCAGAATCTCTACCAATTCACAATCGAAAATAATGCGGGTACTATTCGGAAGTAGAGAACGCCAGACTTATTTATCGGCGACGAGTTGGCACCGAGCGCGCGCGGGCGGAGACTTCCGATCGCAAACAGGAAAATTGGCGATATCGAACGCGAGCTTTAGTATTTGGCGATACATAGCTCTGTTCCTATAAGCTGGGAAGCGCAACTCTCGTAATGAACGTAGATAGTGATTGACGATGTGTCGCGCGCACTTCGTGCAACACATTACTGTACGAGTGGCAACGTCGCGCGTGCTGCGTGCGGTGACCGGCGGCGGCGGCCGAGCGCGCCGCGGCACGCGCGGTGTGTGGCGCGTGTAGCCGTCCCGCGTACACAATGCCGTGCCACAAAACGATCACTTGAAATTATACAAAAAAATGTTGACCCGTGTCGAAATAATAAATGCTAGAGAAGTCAAGTCAAGTCAGAAGATATTTATTATCATCATCATCATCATCAGCCCATCACGTTCCCACTGCTGGGACTCGGGCCTTCTCTCATAGAGAGAGAATGGGCCATAATTCACCACGCTGGCCCAGTGCGGGTTGGTGGATGTCACATGTCCTTGAATTTTTGTGATTAATTCTTGGACATGCCGGTTTCCTCACGATGTTTTCCTTCACCGTTTTCAGAACGAGTGTTAAATCCGCACATAACTTAAGAAAGTCAGTGGTGCGAGGCCAGCGGGATTCGAACTTGGGGACGTCGGATCGAAAGTAGCACATTCTCCCACTGAGCCACACTCGCTCTTAGATATTTATTAAATAGGCACAAAAAATTTACTTTTAAACGTCATTTACACATCACACAAATCAATTAAAATACACTTTACAGACGTTAGGCCCGTGGGGACCAGGACCACTACAAGTTTATAAGGATTCGGCGCGGCGGCTGGTGGAGTCCACACGTGACCAAAATGCTGGCGTGTATTTTGCCCAAAGAATCAGCCTCGCTATTCAGCGAGGCAACGCCCGCCGCCAGCATTTTGGGCACGTTGCCGGACGACGGGTATCGGTTGAATTATCTGTAGGCCATTCAGTTGGCTCAACAGATACCCGCATGTAAATAGTATTTAATATCTTTTAGTTTAGTTTTATTTAGTTATTAAATTATTAAGCCTTTTGTTTTGTTTGTTTTTCTGTTAAAAGGTATAAATAATATAAACACGATATTAAAATACAAAATATTTAAGTGTAGGTACTTGTTTAAACTAGTTTTAGGGTATTATTACGTAAGTAATAGTTAGTATTCTTACTGATTACTTTTGTTTGGTGTACAATAAAGTATTGTGTATTGTATTGTATTCTTGGCATCATGTGGCTGGCATGTCATGTCATGGCAAAAGTCCCTAATAAAAAGAAGAATAAAAAGAAAATTGTATATTAAGTGAACCATATCGTATCCTTTTTAGAGCCCCCACCGACGTCAGGCTTATTGTAGGTCCGATAGTCATAAATGAACAAAGAAACGTGTGTTCAGATATATGTATTTGAGGAACAGAAGAATCAAAGTTCTGGGTCGATCATATACACTCGAGAGCAATGAATCCGGGTCACTTAAAGAATGTTAAAAATCTCGGAAACTAAAAATGATAGGTTAATGTAATAAATTGTATTTAATAGACAATGTAATACTCCTTAAATGAAAGTAAAAAAAATATGAGTCACCATACATTTTATTAACACAAAATTACATAAAGAAAAAAACTGCTGATCTCTCCTTAAAACAAAAATAGGAAACATGAAATTTTTGAACTTTATTACGATTTTCTTGAATTTTAATACTTCGTATTGCCTCCTCGTGCTTCCATTACTGCGTTTACGCGGTTTGGCATGCTGTACACCAAGTTCCTTATACGATTTTGGGGAATATTCTCCCATTCCTCTGTGAGAGCAATTTTGAGATCACGAAGCGTGATTGGGGGAGGGTTTCGTTGTTTTACGCATCTGCCTAGCTCGTCCCAAGCATGCTCGATCGGGTTGATATCCGGGCTGCGCGCTGGCCACTCCATACGAGTAATGTTCATCTCTTGAAGGTAGTCATTCACAATCCTACCTGTATGAGGTCGGGCATTGTCATGCATAAATATAGCATCCTCACCTAAATTGACCATAAATGGACCAACGTGATCATTGAGGATTTCTTCCACATATCTTACGCTAGTTAAAGAGCCGTTTTCTATGATCACCAGCTCTGTGCGACTTTCAGAAGAAATTCCGGCCCACACAAGTACAGACCCACCACCGTAGGCTACTTTTTCTTCGATGCATGCTTGCTTGAATCTTTCCCCTGGTCTTCGATACACTCTGTGTCTTCCATCGTGCTTGTAGAGCATAAATTTTGATTCGTCGGAGAACATAACTTTTGACCAATCTTCAATACTCCAATTTACGTGGCTCTGGGCATATCTTAGTCTCGAAATACGATGCCCACGCTCCAGTTTAGGGCCGTTTGCAGGTCTAAGGGGTTTTAAGTTAGATTCAGCAAGCCGACGTCTTACTGTCCATGCACTTGGGTTACTTCCTCCGAGGCGTCGAAACTGATTGGTGAGTTCAGTTCCTGTGAGAAAGCGATTTCGAAGCATGGTGTTCACCAAGTATCGGTCTTCTCGTGCTGTGGTACACCTGGTTCTGCCCGTTCCTGGTCTGCGTAGGTTAGAACCAGTTTCTTCGTAACGTCGGAGAACTCTTTGTACTGTTGACAGCGACACACCGACAGTCCTGGCTGTATCGCGCTGACTCCGGCCGGTTTCCAGCATTGTAAGTATTCTGGTGCATTCTTCAGGCGTAAGCGACATAATTTCAGCTTGAATAATGAATATAGAGCACTATCAACATGGTTTATGTACCCACATAAATGACAGATTACAAACAAAAGCAAAACCAAATGCTGTAATTTCGTAGTTCCATCTTCGAAAGTGGCCCTTTTTCAAATTTGATTTTTTTATGATATAACTTTACAATAACTAAGAAGTTTTAATACCTTCATTTAAGGAGTATTACATTGTCTATTAAATACAATTTATTGCATTAACCTAGCATTTTTAGTTTCCGAGATTTTTAGGATTCTTTAAGTGACCCGGATTCATTGCTCTCGAGTGTATTATAAGCAAATTTCACTAAAATCCATTCCTGCGGACGAGTAACATCAACATACAGATACATATTATGCTACTACTGTCTTACTCCCTGGCTCTAATTACACTGAATCACGGTTAAGGACCCTGAATCACGGGTAATAACGGGTAAGCCTTTTAGCTAATCACGTTCCTAACGTTCTATTTTCAAATTTTTCAATCGACAATTGGTCCAACGATTTTTTGGATATTTTTTGTAGGACGTGTGCTTTGCAATATGAAACGCTGTTTGTTTCATTTTCACCGAATGATAGTTACGATCGATTTTCTGACGTGGGCGGGCAGCATTATATTACATGTATAACGGACATCATACTTTTATTTATTGTTCACATGTATTATACATAAATAAATCATAAATACCTAAATAACCCTAACGATCACGTACATAGATCCTGGCCCCTAACTAGGATTCCCTGTATCCTTAGATACAGGGAATCCTGGAGCCAACAATCCTGGAGGAAACCAGGAGCTACGAGAACCATGGTCCCACAACACCCAGCCACCCAGATTATGGAATTTAATACTTTAACGTAATTAATTTAAAAGCTAGTTATTAATCGGCATTCATCCTTAAACTGTCTTCATAATATAATTGAGCTCGCAAGATGCCGCTGAAACTGAACCGTGTTCTGATCACTTGCCGCGCCGCTGCCGCGCCGCCGCCGTGCCGCCGCCGCGCCTCCTTAGTAAATTGAAGCAAATCTGCCTTACCAAGCTATAAATTAACCCTAAAAGTGCTTACGTGTGCGGCCGCAGCGGCGGCGGTGCGGTGCGGTGCGGCGCGGTGCGGCGCGATGCCCCAAATCTCGGCAATTTATTGGCATTACCCGGCTATTGTGCGTAATCGCACCAACCCGCCACTGAACCACTGAACACGCCCGATATGCACAACTAAATGGTTTCATTATTGACGATGACATCTCTGATTACGAAACGACTGAAATGCTTTATACTTTACAGAAATTATTTGGGTTATTCCCAAAGTACTCCATTCTTTTGTTCCAAGAAGATAAGAATCCCATACATTAATTCTCAAATTACTCCAAAGAAATATTATTTTTATTTTTAATTTTTTTTAAAGTTGCATTTTACTCCACGTGTAGCTGGTTTTATTCTCAAAATACTCCAGTGATTTTTCAACATCAAATACCTAACTACTCCATATAGATATTATAAAATTAACAGTTTATTTTCAGTTTCATTCTACTCCATGAGATGTTGAAAAGGTACAGTCAGTCTCAGTATTTATAAGCACTGTACTAAAATAATGCAGACGAATTTTTTTTTATTGTGTTAGATTTTTACGTCTGTAGTAATTGGAGTAAACCTCGTCACACCACATATTTTTATTGCATTATATATTACCTATTTATTAAAACGAGTGAAAGAGACAGTTCAAAAGTCAAGCTGGAAAGCAGTGTCGCTATCACTAGCGCCGCCAGTATCGGTTCACACGCATAGCGCGATCAATGTGTTTAGAGAGAGAGGAGAGTAGAGTATTGTTTATCTATGTTTAAGTAAGGTGCAATTCACTTGCCTTTTTTGTAATAAGCGGATTATGGTCATTATATACATCAAGGTTAATTGGTCAGTTGAATTCACGGGACAAACAGAGTGCTATAAGTATCGAAGTCCCGGAGGGCAGAAGAATTTTAAAACGAAGTCAAATCTGTTTCATGGACGGAATCTTTTGGAGTTGTCCCATGCCGTTTCATCAGATCTATTCGATACATGTGGACGTGGGTAGCAATGAGAGTCAAACTCTAACATGTCCAGTTGAGTTTATTCTTCTACCCAATAAAGAGCAAAAATACATATGAAGTTAAATAAATAAATAAATGCTCTAAGCAAAACATTTCCCAATGCCATAACCAAAGGATGGTAATTTCCACTTCAAACAGGCAATATCATAGAACACACTCCTGCTGTAAACAGAAGCCGACACTCTTCAAACAGGAACCTGAAACAAGCTTTGATTTTATTTTGATTGGTACATTTCTAGAATATTATTTTAAAATTAGGGCTAGAAAGAGACTTATTGTTTTTATTATTCAAGTTTGATGTATTTTATTATTTTAGGTAAGTTCTCATAGGTTTTTTTAACTATCGTGTTAATTTAACTTTTAATCCAGATATACAATTATTTTTCAAAATATTGTGGTTGATTTATTCAAAATTATATTTATAATGTAATTTATATTAATAAATATAAACAATTACAAACCAGTTACTGTATTTTATTTAAACTTATCCTCGTGGTTAAATAAATTTTTATAAACAGTTTTGCACCTGACTGTACGTCAACTATCTTTTGGAGTAGGATGCAGCATAAAACAGTTTTTTTTAATTAATAATCATTAAACAGAAATGGTTGGAGTAATTTGAGAACGAATATACGGTTTATGAACTCATTATACTACAACTTATTACCTAAACAATCCTTTTGAAACTAGTAGTGTGGAGTACTTTGAGAACATTTTTATATTCTCATGGAGAAGAATGAAACTAAAATTATAAAATATATTTTTGATATTTTTTTCGTGGAGTAGTTTGAGAAAATTTCTTGGAGTACTTTGGGAATAAGCCAATTATTTGAATAATCGAAGAATAAATAATCTCTCACGATCAAATCAACTCAAACGAATCAATTCATATTTAGACGTCACAAATTATTGTGTCGAACAGTAAGAAGGAAAATAGGTACATTATATTTGTGGCACACATTAATTTCTTCACTAAACTTTAATCTTAACCTCTAGTAAGACTAGAGCGATCTCACGCTCCCGTATCCTCGATAGACTACGATCTAGCATCGGTATGGTGCAAGGTGTAGTATAGTGTTGTGTGACCGCCTTGTACCTGCTTCAAGGTACCTCGCGACCGCCTCACAACCACCTCGAAGCCTTCCGCCGCGCGCGGCGAGGGTCAGCAGCTCCGATTGCCAATATTTGTTCAGGAGCCGCGATCAGAGGACCGCGCGCCGCTGCCCTCGTGCGTCAATACAATATGCGCGGGACGTGCGCGTGCCAGATTAAAGGGTTCTAATCCTATTACAACAATAAAAATATCGACACACAAACCCTCGCTATTTATTTGACGTAGCTTCAGTACTTTTGGTTATATGTTCTTGTATCAAAAACCACAGCTCAAATATAACAAGAAACTTCGCAAAAATCTTGCGAATAGGTAATATTTATCTATTAGAGGTCACACATGCACCTGCCTTTAGTGTAATATTTGTAACAAAACCATGTGTAATGCATTTATTTATTAATAATTTAACCGACGAGGGACGTGTTCGCCCGCGCCTGTTTGCCTTCCTTGGTTAGTCTGTTGTGATACTATCTGCACACCGCACAACAAGATTAAACCTAAGCAAAATAAAAAGATAACCCGGACATAACTTACTTGAACGAGGCCAGAGATGCGTGGTTGTTAGCCTGCTCAAACTCCGATTTCCCACAAAAATTATCATCGCAAAGGCTCTGAGATGGGCCGCTCTGCGAGCAAGTACGGAATCATATACTAAATACGTGCTTTAACTCAGCAGACCGTGCCCGTCTCTTAGCAGTTGCTGAGTGGGGATCAGGTTTGTGGCTACAGGCTCTCCCTTCGCCCAAGACAGGCACCTTGTTGGACAATTCCACTTTTCGCGTGGCTGTGTCCCTTCGCTTGGGCGCACCGTGCTGTGTTTCGCACCACTGCCAGTGTGGCACAGCTGTCGACCGGCTCGGTCACCACGGCCTGTCGTGCGTAAAAGTACGGGAAGACTCCTCGCCACGCCAGCCTTCACGATGTAATTCGTCGGGCTTTTACCACCGCCAACTACGCGGCTGTACTGGAACCGCAAGGCCTCGTACGCGACGATGGTAAAAGACCCGACGGAATGACACTTATTCCTTGGAAGATGGGACGGCCTTTGGTATGGGACGTAACTTGTGTAGATACCCGCGCTGTCTCATCTTCCCGTGACACAAAACAAGGCTGGCGCAGCCGCTGAAGGAGCGGAGAATCTCAAAAGGCGCAAGTTTAGTAGCCTAGAACCTTTTGGGGTCGAGAAGCTAGGACTGTGAGGACCGGGGGCGCATACAGTTTTCAAAAATATTTCAAAACTTCTTGTCAAAGCAACGCGTGACCAAAAGTGTCCAAAATGCTGGCCTATATTTTGGCCAAAGGATAAACATTCAACGTGGCAATGCTGCCAGCATTTTGAGAACGTTGCCCACTGGTAGTGGTTTATTAGATTAGTTTTGATAGATAGATAGAGTTGTCCTTCTACCCAATACCGTGAGATTTCCAAAATATATAGTCGGACAAGCTAGAATACATGCTCGGATTATGTTGTCACAAGTCTACACAAGAGCGAGTGTGGCTCAGTGGGAGCACGTGCGACTTTCGATCCAACGCAACCGAGTTCGAAGCCCGCTGGCCCCGCATCACTGACTTTCAAGTTATGTACCGATTTAACACTCGCTCTAAAAACGGTGAAGGAAAACAGGGAGGAAACCGGCATGTCCAAGAATTGATCACAAAAATTCAAGGACATGTGACATCCACCAATCCGCACTGGGCCAGCGTGGTGGGTTATGGCCCATAATCTCTTTACAGGGAAGGCCCGAGTCCCAGCAGTGGGAACGTAATGGGCTGATGATGATGATGAAGTGTACACAACACAATACAACAAAGCCTGTGCTTGTCGCGGACAGCGCCCGCTCGAGCGTACGTAGGTACATACGCGCCTCGGACTTACATCGGTACACGTGCCCTTCTGCTTGAAAGACGATTATTATTATACGATTCGGTTTGATACGCGCGTATCTACATACATAGAAAATTTCATCTATATCCGTTCAGTACTTTTTGCGTGAGTAAGTAACTAACATCCATCCATCCATCCTCACAAACTTGCATTTATAATATTAGTAGGGTTATCGGTCATCGTGGCATTTGTGTCTCACGTCTCCGACCATGTCATTTTGTCCCTCGTATAGAGTCATGTCGGTCATCGTGGCATTTGTGTCTCACGTCTCCGACCATGTCATTTTGTCCCTCGTATAGAGTCATGTCGATCATCGTGGCATTTGTGTCTCACGTCTCCGACCATGTCATTTTGTCCCTCGTATAGAGTCATGTCGGTCATCGTGGCATTTGTGTCTCACGTCTCCGACCATGTCATTTTGTCCCTCGTATAGAGTCATGTCGGTCATCGTGGCATTTGTGTCTCACGTCTCCGACCATGTCATTTTGTCCCTCGTATAGAGTCATGTCGGTCATCGTGGCTTTTGTGTCTCATGTCTCCGACCATGTCATTTTGTCCCTCGTATAGAGTCATGTCGGTCATCGTGGCATTTGTGTCTCATGTCTCCGACCATGTCATTTTGTCCCTCGTATAGAGTCATGTCGGTCATCTTGGCATTTGTGTCTCACGTCTCCGACCATGTCATTTTGTCCCTCGTATAGAGTCATGTCGGTCATCGTGGCATTTGTGTCTCACGTCTCCGACCATGTCATTTTGTCCCTCGTATAGAGTCATGTCGGTCATCGTGGCATTTGTGTCTCATGTCTCCGACCATGTCATTTTGTCCCTCGTATAGAGTCATGTCGGTCATTGTGGCATTTGTGTCTCATGTCTCCGACCATGTCATTTTGTCCCTCGTATAGAGTCATGTCGGTCATTGTGGCATTTGTGTCTCATGTCTCCGACCATGTCATTTTGTCCCTCGTATAGAGTCATGTCGGTCATTGTGGCATTTGTGTCTCATGTCTCCGACCATGTCATTTTGTCCCTCGTATAGAGTCATGTCGCGTGGGAATTTCTGTGGGTATTTAAAAATACAATTTTACTGATATTACCGATCCCATTCTTGATAAGCGTATTTTTGGCGCTCCTTGCGGCCGTGTGCCCGCATCGCCACCGTGTGCCCGCATCGCCACTGTCTGTTCTGTAACTTACCGCTTTGAATAATTATTATTCAAATAACTCTATTAATGAGATAGGTAGTAGTGTGGCGGGCGGCGGCGGCGGCGGCGGCGGCGTCGGCGGCGGCGGCGGCGGCGTCGGCGACGGCGGCGGCGGCGGCGTGGCGTGGTGGTGTAATGTAATGTGTCGTGTACATGTTGTATAACTACTAGCTGCGCTCTGCAGTTTCATACGCAGTTTTCCGGAATAAAAAGTAGTCTATGTGTTAATCCAGGGTACCTATACATATATATAAACTATCTCCATTCTGCATTTCATTCAAACCTCTTTTTTTATTATTTATAGGCTTGCGTTTGACCGCTATCTCACCTATTGTTAAGTGACGATGCGGTCGAAGATGTGGCACGCTCGCCTAGATGAAACCTGTTCAATCTTGTCTTAAAGACACCCAGGTTATAGCTAACCGGAAACACAGATGCCGGCAGAGAGTTCCACTCCTTGGACGTTCGCATTATGAAGGTCGAAGCAAAGCGCTCGGTGCGAACAAGAGGGATGTCAACCATAAATTGATGACGGCCTGCCGTACGTCTGGTCGTCCGGTGATAGAATGGGGATGGCGGAATAAGTTCATGTAATTCCGTCGCACACTCTCCGAAATGATAATCTTTTCTATTTGGGGGCTTCATTTAAATCCGTTGCGCCGTTACAGCGTGAAGAAGTACCAACACACTTACACATTTACTTTCAATGTTTCGCATTTATAATATTGTTATGATGAGAACTCTCCGAACAGAGCACGGGACCACTGAATATTATAAAGATACGACGTGAGGAGCACTGCAGGGGCACTGAGTGGACCTGAGGACCGCGCGTAGTTTCTTTTTCTACCGCCTTGCTGAAGACTTTTCTAATTTATTTAGCTCTCCTAAAACTCCGAAGCGTATTGTAAGGATGTATTATTAGCAATTCATTGTTTTGTGGGTGTATGTAAAAACACTTGCATATTAAAAACCTGAATGAAATATGTACCTACTAGTAGACGCTGAGCGGCGGGCTGCAGCTCGATGTAGGGGTGTAATCACTCATTCAGATGTGATGAAATCTTGGAACCGACTAGTTCATTTGTCGGAGTCCGGAGTCCGAGGCCCGGACGTCCGGAGTATTCTTCACAACATCTCAGGTATTCAGCGCTGTAGCGCGACGTGATCGACATTTTTACGATCAAATACCTGACAAAAATTTACATAAAAAGAATCTGTAAAAATATTTGAACGCTCAAACAGTATATTTTTTTCGGTGAAGGTCGTTATGCAAAATCGTTGTTTCAATTTGAGCTATTTGTGTAAACAGCCTGGTTTACACGGGGTGGTTAATTAATTTGTTTAAAAAACATTAAAAGAAGCGGAATGCAAAGGAGTAGCTCAATTATTGTTGTGGTTTTCGCGTCGCGTCGTTTTATTATAGAAATAGGTACACGAACCACAGTATACGCAGTGGCGTATTTCAAGATGAGGCGCCCTGGGCGTTGCCTGGGTTTGCCGCCCCATAAATTACGAAAAAATCAGCAATATTTTTTTTTAAATAAGAACATGCCCTTTAAAGCATTTATTAAATATTAATTCTAATTTCTCTTTGCGATGCACATATTAGGCGAAAAATTCGTCAATGACACTGTCAAAATTAAGGGATTTTATTAAATCAGCTTCTAATCAAACGCGTGCGCAGCCAACGCTTTATATTTATTTTTTAACCGACTTCAAAAAGGATTTTTTTTTTTAATTTTTTTTTTTGTGTGTTTGTTACGCGATTACTCCGCCAATTATGAATGGATTTCAATGATTCTTTTTTTGATTGGTAGGTCATACTTCAGAGGTGGTCCCATATAAATTTTATCGAAATTCATTCAGCACTTTTTGAAAAAAATAGCGAACACAAAAAAAAATATAAGTTTAATTTTCAAGTCGGTTCTTGTTTTTGTTGTAACCGACTTTCTAAAGGTGGAGGTTTGTATTCGACTGCTTCACATGCTTCACCCAGGGTTGACTTCCGGCGAGGGAACTCCACAACCGTGAATAGTATAGACACAAAATTTTGTAAATGGATTTAACCATAATAGCCTGTTCTAAATTCCAACATGACATGGCTGATACACCCAGGAATGACTTCCGGCGAGGGAACTCCTCAACAGAGAATAGGAGAGTCATGAATTTTTTTGTACATAAATTTAATTATGATAGCCCGTTTTAAACTTCGTCATGATGTGGCTGCTAGATCATAAATGCTTGTCTTTAAAAACTTTTTAAATTAATTTAATTAAAACTTGTTTTGCACTAAAAAGGTTAAAATAAATTATTTTTCAAAAAAAACTAAACCGACTTCAAAACCACAAATAGGCACTCAAAAGTGAAAAATAAATTAATATAATTATCATAAGCGCTGCCCACTCATATATTTGAAGTCGGTGCCAGCCAAGTCTAAAAGGTAGTAGATAGATACTACCTACAAGTAGTACAATACAATACAGTACAATACAGTAGTACAATAGTTACTATATACATAGTATTTATCTGCTACCTAATAGACTTGGCTGGCACCGACTTCAAATATATGAGTGGGCAGCGCTTATAATAATTATATTAATTTATTTTTCACTTTTGAGTGCCTATTTGTGGTTTTGAAGTCGGTTTAGTTTTTTTTGAAAAATAATTTATTATTTAAATCCTTTAGTTTTTAAACAGGGGTACATAGGTACCTACAGAATGTTGGTATAGGTAGTAAGTTTTGAGGATGGGTGCACTAACTAAGCGAGCATGAAATTTGTTGTTATCGAAAACCCGTTGCTTTAAAAAAACGACTCAATCATACAGAAGAACTCGCAAGCGTCGGAGTGGATGCGCGAGCGCAACGAGCGCGAAATTTTTTAAATCGAATTACCCATTTACGTAAAAAACCGGCACCTTAAGCATACTAGAAAGATTGTATTGCAAGTGATGGATTCCCGAACTAATGGAACTCAAAATTTATCTCATCGTACCATTGCTTATATACAGACAGGGGTACATCTTGAAGGGGGGATCTTAAGTGCGAGGGGCAGCGCAAGCTCGTGGCTTGCCGCTCCGGGCCATGGCCCCCATGGCCCTAGGGTAAATACGCCCCAGAGTATACTGAAGTTCTTTGTAAGCACGTCATTTCTGTCAGCTCCATGACTTCACCGCAAACGTTGGCGTAGAAGGTTAAACAATTGGCCAATCCCGAGAGAACGGGCCCGTCTGAGTTCGTCTGAGGCCCTTCCTATCGACACCAATTACTAATACACCTTCTCAGTTGTAATGAGAAAACGAACCGGCCGCCGGCCGCCGCGCGCCGCCCCGGTCTTGGAAATGATTCACCGCTGACTAAACGTAAGCCCTATTTACCGAGCTCCTTTGAGACCGACGTAACCTCTCATCGGACGACAATCAGGCCTTCATTTGTTTTATGTGAAGGAGCTTAGGGAAAGCCATCTGTAATTGGGAAATCAGCAAATGTTTTGATAGCGCAACGCGTCTCCGCCTGGCAGCTATAAATGTAAGCCCAAATGAATCATGGCACGACCTTATTGTGAGGATAAAAACTACAGATATTGAAAGTCTCTATAATAAAAACTAAATTTCAAAATCTATTTCTTCGCTTTTGCTTATAAACTTTTTAGAGTAGGTGCAGAGTCGGGTTTTAGTTTTTTAACTTATTTATTAGCTATCACCGACCGGTTACCGTCCACTGATGCCAGTGTTACAATTCGTAATGTTTACATTAAAATCGTAAGGATTAGGTGTAGCACTGTGTTGATTCAATGAAATGTCTGTTTTGGCTGAATATATTTTTAAACAAGAGACGAAATTCAAAGTAGGTACCTATAAACTGAATACAAAAAATACTTTATTTCTTTATGTTTGTGTTTGTTGTTGTTTGTTTCCACACTACTACTACTGCTAACCACATGTTCGCTATAAAAATAAAATAATCCATGTAATAACACTACTGATACACATTTTGAATCTCTTGGCGAAGTAAATGCTTTTGGTTAGCTTTTCCTGTCGATGATTTATTACTTCTGCGCAATCAAATTTTTCAGTTTCCGGTGTCAAAATAAAAATAAAAGCTTGTACTTAGTACTAGTTTAGTTTTCTTTGGTACTAGTGAGTTTTCTAACATCAAAATCTGTTGTTCTAATGATAATAACAATAATAATAATTATTATTATTACATATCTAAACTAAATGCTCTAAGAGGCCTCTACGTGTTGGACTCATGTCCCCGCGCAAGCCTTCCGAAGGACCGGGTGTATAACCCGTGAGAAAGAGCGACATAATAATAATATTAAATTTATTTATATATTTTTATTTTTAACAGTTATTTCAGGTAATAATACAGTTAACAAATTAAAAGTACCAGAGGCCCATAAAATATATATCTTGCAGACTAGCATATATACAATTTTTAAGCACTAATGTTACGATTAGGAATCCATATGTATAGGAAATATTTTTATATTTCCAGAATCTTGACACTATAAACTCGTAAAGTTTCAACGTATTTTCCTGGATGACGAAACTCATTAAACTTAAACTAAACTTAGAAAATGTGTTTCGTCCGAGTCCAAGCACCCATTTTGAACATACTCGTGTAGATTTGGGTATTATGGGACCGGTTGACTTCAGCTGGGGACAGCGGAACGCTGGAGCGACAACAGCAACATTTAGTTCAGAGCAAACGATAGAGAAGCGCTCCCTGTGCGAGTCTGCGTTGATGCAGTTTCCACTTGAACGACTGTTTGTTGAGAGCGCTCGTTCTGCATTTTCTGTGCGATCGTGCGCAGTGATGTCCCATCGAGTGCCGAGAGCCGAGTGCCGAGAGCCGAGTGCCGCAGCCAGCGAGCCGTGTGCGTAGGGCGGTTTCCATGCACACCGTGCTTCATTGTACTTAAATTATTAATACTAATATCTTCGATTAAGACTAGCTTTCATTATATATGACGGAGGAACAGCTCTAGGATTCTTTTTAAAAAGTGTTACGTCAGCACTGCTGACGTCACTGTCTTCATCATCATGGTGATCGCTCATACTCCAGGAACGAAAGGCTTGCTGGTAGTCTTCGAATAGATTTATTCGGTTTCACAATTTGTTACAATTACAATTGAGGAGCTCCGAACAGTCAGTCGGAAAATCATCTTTTTGACATTATTATACTCAGGTATAACTCGCGCCAAGCTTGATGGCGGCTGACTGGCGCATCACGTGATCTGCGCAGATACAATTTTGTATGCGATTTTGTTACTGCGCAGGTCACGTGGTGCGTCTGTCAGCCGCCATTAAGGTTGACGCGAGTTATATGAGGAGCTACATGTACTATCTTCTCTACTGTACCTAATACCTACATAATCATAGAAGTACCTCAGTATTGGTATTTTGTTATTAGTATTTAAACAGAATTGAGGCCCTAAACGTAATAAATTTATTATTTTAAAATTGCCATTTTTTTTTCGTTTCGATGTTCCTTAATAAGACACCTCAATAACATTACGATCAAGTAATTTGAGTTTAGCTTAAGTAGAGTTAAGTAGAGTTAAGCTGCTAAGAGTTTACTCTACTTGGCTGAAAAGGTGCTGTATTTTGTTAGAGGCAGTGCAGTGCAGTTTTATGTACCAAGTTGAAATGTTGATAAGAAGAACTTAAACTTAGATCGAATGCACCGAAATGGTCGGACGTCGGCGAGCGTCGCCGTCGCGTCCCCCGCCCGCAGCCGGCCCGCGTCCGGCCTGCGCCGCCCTGCGCCCGGCCCGCGTCTTCCCGCGCCCGGCCCGCACCGCCCCGCACTCGGCCCGCGCTCGGTGGCGACGACAACAGTGTCGTCCGACTATCAGAAGAATCGAGTTCGCGAACTTTGACAATTATTAAACACTTCTGATATTTGAGCTACTGAGGTTAAGTTGGCAAGGCATCGACCGCGCTGGCACAAAATATAGACTGGTACTATATTTTGTGGCGCTGGTGTCTGCGCTGATCGCCCGGGGCGAGGTGTGCGGGGCGCGGGGCGCGTCTCACGTCTCCTCGGAACGTTTCAGGCGTCCCATGCAACGTCCCGAAGTTCAAGAGACGTTTTGAATGGAAGTCAAATGCATTAATTTGTACCTAACAACTGAACACTGCAGTATTGGCAGGCACCTAGTGGCATTGTGCAGAGAATACTCCCGACAATATCACTGATATTATTTTATAAACCTATACGTATAAGATAAATATATAGGTAGGTAGAGGTAAAATGTATAAGCTTATGTTTTGTTTTGTACACACAAACGAAAAGATTATGTAGTATTAGCAGATTTGCATTTAAATAGGTTATCGTATCCAGAGATCCAAAATACAAATGTGGAAGTGCAGTTATAAAGCGATTAGAGCACGAGAACGCGCTCAGCGTTACGTTACGTTACGATAATTCCGGGGAATTGAGCGCAGATCCCGCGCCGCCGGCATCAGGCTCCACACACATTTGGATTAATGGAATTGTTTAGAATGGAAGTTTAACCGTTTGTTTTTTACTACAACTTGGTTGGAGGCTTTTAGACCATTTATTTCAGACCATTTGGAGTCAAAGTAAAATATCTTCTTGCTATTTTCATTGTGCACAAAAACTTCGGAGTGAAATATAAGAGACGGTACAGATTCGGGCTTCTACTTTTTCTTCTTGTGTGGGTTCTGTTTGGTGAGGGGGTGTTGTTGGCAACACCAGCACTGGTGTCGGGGTTCTTAGAGTGCAAGAAGTCATTCGACTCGGCCTAACTGTTGTCCTAAGACAACAACCAGGATCGACGGCTTAACGTGTTCTCAACAAGTTGTGACCGCTGCGAACCCAATCTGTTACAAGCGGCTAGGCGAGCTACGGCACGAGCGCTACACAGATACAGGCAGGATTTATTTTATTATCACTAGGCCATGCACCATTACAGCTTTGACAAGCCACGTAGAAAAAACAATAAGTAACAAAAATACAGGTTCATATATACGGCATAACGAATTTACAAGCACAAAGCCCTTTAGAGATCCGTGACAGCTTTTGATGTGACATCTCTGCGTGTGACGAGTGTTTCAAAGTGAATGCCAATAACCTCAAAATGTACCAAGTGAAAGGAATAAGATCCTGGATCTGAGCATCCGATACAGTAGTGCAGCGCGCGGCGTGGCTCGTTCCGCAGGAAGAGATGGCTCCCACCGTCCACAGCACCGCATGGCGGCGGTCAGCGCGGGCGGCAGCGCCGGCGGTTGCACTGCCCCGCGCTCACCCTGGGCTATAACTAGCCGGAGCCAGCCACGCGCACTGCTCCTACTCATACGGTTTTGTTATTAGCTGAAGCCCGTGTTATTAAATCGCAACACGTAATTGAAGAATGCAGAAGTGGCCATAAAGATTATACGATCAAACAGAAGTAGCGGGCCCGGCCGGTGCCGGTGGCTGCGGCTCCGTTATGTTTTTCGGCATATTTGTTCTATATACTATTTCTTATAATATTAACTTGACATACTGCGGCTCTAGTCTTACGCTGGGAATAAAAGTTTGTGAGATAAGTTGCCAGTTAGTATCAACATATGTAGAGTAGTACTTCAGCCGCGCGCTCGGCTGAGGCGCAGGCTACCGCGGTGTTGCGGTCGGTGGCGGCAGCAGCGGCGCGGCAGCGGTTGCGGCGGTGGCGCGGCAGCGGTGGCAGCGGTGGCGGCGGTGGCGCGGCAGCGGCGCGGCAGTGGTGGCGGCGATGGCGCGGCAGCGGCGCGGCAGCGGTTGCGGCGGTGGCGCGGCAGCGGCGTGGCAGTGGTGGCGGCGATGACGCGGCAGCGGCGCGGCAGTGGTGGCGGTGATGGCGCGAACGCGGCGCGGCAGCGGCGCGGCAGCGGTGGCGACGGTGGCGGGTCGCGATGTTCATCTGATACTCTCGAGTCTTCCTCTAATGGCAGTTCTCAAGTTTCCCCTTCTGACCTTTTCGTTTTATTGGTAGGTAACTAAATAAAAATTATGTTCGCTCCAAGTGATTCGTGTTAACGTTCCGGAAAGTAATTAATTGCGCGTGGGTAACATTTTATCTCAGGGAAAATAAAAACAATCTGTTTCTTGACTTGTACAAAAAGTATTAGTTCATCATTGTTGCATGTGATGGTAGGTGTTCCATTAAATATTGATAAATTACTAAAATTACTAATGAGTAGATTCAAGTTATTAAATCAAATCTTATTAAAAACGAATCAATAAATGAATTTGTTGATGACAAAAATGCATAGCCTGCATGCCCCAAGCTTCATGTTGATAACGGTTATCGTACATAAGTGCTGTGCGTAATTATAATAATTGCTATTGTTGCGTAAATAACAAGAAATGCTAGTACATTTCTTGCATGAGCAACAATTGTCGTTGGAAGTGACTCGGTTTTACAGTCATGTTCACTCAAATGGTTTTTGCTTTCGGCGGCTCAGTGTGCCGGTCGGTTGTATATTGGTCACTCTCTTCCCTCTAATATGATTGAGGAGGGTGATGGCTGGTCCACAAGCCATATCAGTTGCTGCTGGCGGGGACTGGTCTGGTCTGGTTATATGTAAATTACTCTTATATAAATAGATAAACGTACGAGCTCGTGGAACCGTAATCGCTCACGTTTACGTGCAAGGGGATCGGAAAATAAACTACAAACATCACACAAGATGGAATGTGCCGACTCCGAGCTGTCAACAAACCGTTTATTTTGATTTTGTACTCGTTTTCTAACAAAAAGAAAAGAACCTAAATTGCTTTACCTAGTCCTAAATGAGTGTTTAAATTCCATCTCCGTGACGGGAAATTGTTAGAAGTCGGCGACTAATGAACCGCCCCCTCCTCGCCTTCGCATAATAATTGTTAAGTAAGGAAGCTTGTCCGCGCTCTCTCCACGCGCCACGGAAGAACGGTTCAGTTTTAGCAATTTCACATTTCATTCCGAACAAATCTACAACGAACAAAAATGATGTTATTATAAATATATGATAAAGCGATACCTATAGGCACCTTTACAACAACTTGGTCATTCCTTGCTTCGAGGTCACGGCGATTCCTTCATTAATAAACGACATCTGTCTATGACGCGTCATAGAGAATCATATAAATGAATATATTATGGATGCGTCATAGAGATGAAAAAAAAAATGAAAAAATGAAAATATGTTTATTACTGCACAAAAACAAACAATTTTACATTAAGGCATATGTTTACAAGTTACATGTTTATGCAGAGTTATCAATCACAATGATATATACAACGATCCTCACACTAGGCCAAGCCTGTATCGTGAGGACCTGGATACGATTATACAAGTTCGTAATTTACCTCAGCTGACAAAATAAAATATAAAAAGGGAAAAATAAATTAGGTTACAAAGTCATTAATGTATTACCAACACAACCAACAGAGATTAGCTGAATAATCATTGTATAAAAGCGTTTAAGGAAACTTCAAGCTGACATAATTGACTGGTTAATGTTTGGATAAGCGCTTAGACAGACATTATTCAAGCAATTTGGGCACAAAATATAATGCTTTAATTTGTATAATAGCAATATAATGGCAATATATTATTTGAATAAATGTACAACAACCTTCATATCGTCTGTATAAAAGCTGATATATCTTTTTAACAGCTATTACAACTCTGTTAACCAGTTGAAAGTGTTCAAATATTGTTATTCATTCAATATTCAGCATTTAGATTATTTCCGTACTTTCAAAAAATTGTGAAATTTTACTTATAATTTCACTATTGTCCCTCATAACAACATACATTATACATTCTGCAATCATACATTCTGCAATCGGTGTATTATTGATTTTTGGTAAGTAAACTTTCATTTTAAATATGTGATAATTAAGGAAGTAAATTATTATAACACATGCAACTTTACTGTGAATTATATTATATAAAAGTTAAATACCATCACTGACTGACTGACTGACTGACTGACATATTGACAGAATTGATCTCCGACTTGCCGTTATGGTGGGGGGGAGTGTTTGGTACGGTTGTATAGAGGGTGTTTTGAAACCAACCAGAAAAATCCGAAATCACCAGAAAGTGGTTTCCTTGATGGAACTGCTCAGGGGATCTCGGAAACTATAAATCGGATGGGGGTACCGCTTGAACTAAATATGCCCCAAACCTTGGGCCAATTTTAAAAATTTGAAAAAAAAGATGGCCGCCATACAAAAAAACATGGCCGCCATACAAAATGAAAATGTTAATAACTTTTGAATGGTTAGAGATAGGTATAGGGTGCTTGACCAAATGTCATAGAGGACGACGGGGGAAATTTGGAAAAGTTGGAAAAATTAAAAAAAAAGAAAAAAAAATGGCGGCCATTTTGAAAGTTGCTCCGATCCGACTGAAATTTTGCATCGGGGGGTTTTCTGGGCCGTAGATTACGATTTTGCAAAAAAAAATTTAATTCCGCCATTTTTCAAGATGGCTGCCATACAAAGGTTTTTTTTCATGACAATATAGGTGAAAATAATATGCAAATAACTTTTTAACGGTTTCAGATAGGTATAGGGTGCTCGACCAAATATCATAGAGGACCATAGGGGAAATTTGGAAAAGTAGGAAAAATTAAAAAAAAAAGAAAGAAAAATGGCGGCCATTTTGAAAAATGCTCCGATTCGACTGAAATTTTGCATCGGGGGGTTTTTTAGGTCGTAGATTACGATTATGAAAAAATAATTTGGATTCCGCCATTTTTCAAGATGGCCGCCATACAAAAGATTTTTTTCCGAACAAAGAGAATAACTTTAAAACCGTAATCGATAGGGAGCTTCTATAAAAAAAAAGCAACACCCCCCCACGCGAGCTGCTTTAGCAGCTCGCGCACGCCACAAAATCACTTTGATTGCGCCATTTTCCAAGATGGCCGACATACAAACGTTTTATTTTTTCAGAACAATAAAGTTTAAATAACTTTAGAACCGTAATCGATAGGAAGCTTTTAAAAAAAAAACAGCAGCCACCCCCCCACGCGAGCTGCTTTAGCAGCTCGCGCACGCGGCGAAATACTAGTATACATATATATTTACTGCATTTTTTTAAAGCGCCACAGAATAAAGCTGCCATTCATGGAGTAAACAAGAGTTTTTATAATAGCCTGGCTTTGATGAGTATTTATATTAACGTTTTTTTGAATTTCGGTTTGCAAAAAACATTGTTTTATTAATAAAACGCAGTATTCGATTAGATATTGTATCTATTATATTTTTATCAAAGAGGTTATGTAATGGCGACGTTTATATTGAATATAAGCTGCTCACTCAGTGGTTTCCTTGCTTAATTCTGCGTAATAGATCTAATGTACCCATCTATAATGCTATTATTTGGTTAAAAGTGGTTGAAAAAGAACATAATTGGGATAGCACTTCTATAACCACCCACTATAACGCTGTTAAACAGCCTATTAGGGTTCTGTTTAGGAACATGAAAATACAAATACTTATTTCAAATGTCCGGAGGGTATTATGATATACCTACAGGGTGTAGGTGAAATTTCTGGCTGTGTTAGATGAAATGTTAGGTATTAACCTAAGTCATCAAATTAAATTGAACAATTTTATCGTTTTTCAGAAAAAATCTTTAAACTTCGTTGGTCCAAAAAGAATGGCGAACTGGCAAAGAATGAAAATGCCCTACCACAACCAGATTGGATTTTCAGTTGTGCGGACACTAAAGAAGCTGATAATGGAGAACGATCAAACATTAATACTTCTCCTTCACACGTTAAAGATTATAATACTATAGCTGAAATCTTGGTGACAACAAACGTTAAACAAATTAGGTATAATTAATACTAGAGATTCTATTTTATATTTTATATGATATAAGCTCAATAGGTGTAAATGATAAGGCTATTATAGATATTGTTTTTATTTTCGTAAACTTCTAGCTGTTTTGTTGATGATTACTATTGATTACAATAAAATAAACTCGTACAAACTCTGTTTTTATTATTAACTACCCCTTCAGTAGAGCATACAAATTGTTATCTTAATTAATCTTGAATATTATGTTTATCATCCATTGTACTTTTTAATGAGCATTTTAAATATCGATCGAATAGGACAAATGCATGAGTTGTCGCAACATCGCACTTAAATCGCTGTCTTCAGAGTTTTCATTGCAATATTCATCCAAAATTATTGATGAAGATGCAAAATCATAGTATACTGAACCCTCTGTATAAGTTCGACTCGTACTTGAACCGGGCTTATTTGTAAAACTTGATACACTCGTTTCTACAGTTGAGCATATAGTATTTTTGATCTGTACGGACGGTTATAACATACTTACGATTCTCCAATATCCAGATATTTTATGTATAAAAGTCTGCATTTCATATTTGTTAACACTATAAGCGGTATTTGATGGTAATCGAGCACTTATGGAGTTTTAAGTTAGTTGAAAGGGCTCACTCATTTGCATATATGCAGCTATCTGCTTTACAGAAACTGAAAAAAACTCAAATATTCAGCTAGTGAATAACTGGTTATAATTGAAGTGCAATACAGCTTGAAGAGAACAGAAAATATGTTCTTCAGCATCTAGCAGTATACTGAAAACTGATACTACAGGTATACAGATAAATGCTATCACATCAGGTGTTATGCAGTTTTCAGCAATCTGAGATGCCTTAATCTGAATATTGTGTCTATAATAGTTCTGTTTATGACCTATATTAAGTTTTAAAAAAGGAATTCAGTACTATAAAGAACTTATTAAGATTAAAGAGAAATAATAGCCAACAAACCATTCAATACAGCATTTGTCTATCCCGTCAGCTTTAATAGCTATGTTATAAAGCTTTAAACTGATTAATAGTACATTTTTATACTGTTATCTGGCTTATGTGTTGGCTGGGTATTAATGTATATTAGTTTATTGTGTTATTTTTTTTCCTATGTTATAGTATTATGGTTATCAGTTGTTCAGTGTCTTCATAGGTCAGTGTATTAAGCCATCCTATGACAGCAAGTTTCGCTTTGTGGACAGGCAGATGTTTAAGTACAGTGTCACATTGCCTAATTTCCGTGTTGTATATGTGCGTTTTAATGAATTCACCAATTCTTTGGGCAAATGTAGTGGACACTGAAGGATTTGGGAGTCTGTAAGTTCTACGCTTTACAAGATGTTGGTAGCCTTCCGAGAGCAAGACTGACTTATGTACCGATAGAAACATTTTTTGAATAAACAACTGCCTGACATTGAGCACGCCACTTTCTTTGTACTTATACGTCGGTTGTGGGGTACCTAGATGTCGATGTCGTTTATAAATGAAGGAATCGACGTGATTTCGAAGCAAGGAATCGCCAAGTTGTCATAGTGAATTGGGGCCCTGGACGAAACGAGTCAGTAGAATAGCAAATCAAAAAATTGTTTGTCATTAGTTATAGTTACGTTATAGTTATTTAGTACAATCGGGTAGCTGAGTTCTAAAAATAAACCTCACGGATAGCAGCGCGTTTAGCGCTCTATCTATTCACATTTAAAATGTAAAGTCGCTATCTCAATTAGGCAGAGGATCATAAAGTATTATGATGGATGGTAATACGCCCGTATATAAGCTCTGATTTGTGACCCTTTTCATGCGACCATTACGTGCATGTGCGATGGTCTGCTTCGCTGCGAGCCACTTTCCACTCGCGCTTTAAATCTAATTGTTATTTTAATCGTGGTCCGAGTGTCGGAGTCGGAACCCGCTTACCAATGTAGGAAACCTAGTCATCTAGTTAACCTGGCAACCTAGCAATCTAGCGACCTTTCCTTCGGCGTCACTCGCATTCGCCCTGACTTACTTTCGTCGGACCGCGGTTGTTTAAGATGAATGTTGTCATGAGGATTAATATTGAGTGCGAATTAAAAAGTTTATGATAAATCGTGCACATAAATCGACTTCGTTGACAGTTTCACCAGCAAAGCGCGCATTAACCGCCTAAGTTCAAAGCGCTCGCGCGTCGCCCGAATTTGTCTCTACAATATTTTATAGAAAACAATCGACAAAGCGCCTTTGATTCGCACTATTGTTTTAGGGGATTGTTTGTGAAATAACAAACGGCGCGGCGTCGGGACGCCTTGTTTGCAAACAAATCAAACATTGGCCATTGCATTCGTCAACTCGCACCGCGGCGCCGCCCGGCTGGTTGCAGCCACGGAATCCATCTATATGTTGCGCACATTCATTTTCAACAAACTTAAACATGCCACAACATCTTAGATATTATATTTCGATATTTATGTTAACATAATTCCAAGGGTTCCTCATTTATACCAAAATGTCAGATACAATAAATATTACCTTCTTTTCTATTTGTAGAAGTATGTATATTGATCAACCCAATATTTGGATTGGGTTCGGTTCGGTTCGGTAGGGAGTAGGGACGGAACTATAGGTATATAATACATCACGTTCCTAAACGTAAAGCGCTACAAGAAATAGGTATCTACGATATCTACTTAAAAAAACGCTTTTTTTTTTCTTGAACTATGACAAATCTTAAAATTGGGTTAATCGCGATGCGGCGCGGCGGCAGGCGCAGCGTAAATCATGCCAGAAAGCGGAATTACTCATAATTTTATTTAAGGACGAATTTCCAAAATGGCACGATCTCGAGCGCCCTTTTTGTTCGTCGCCGATGTTCATTGCTCATTTTCTAAAGAGGGGTAATTTTGTTGTTTTCTTCTTTAGAGTTACTCTTGTGCCATAGAGGGGCGCGGCGGGGTGTCAAAAAATTGTGAAAATCTTTTTACACTAACTCGATGAATGTCAAGGAAAAGGTATACTTATTAAGTACCTATTATAGTTTTACAATCTATACGTATTCAATTAAGATTGCAATACTTTATCACAGAATAATGAACTGTGTTTCAATTTGTATGGCTCTTAGAATGTCACCTACTGTGTACTGATGAGCATTGAGAATCACAACTTGCATGTTGCGCGGCGCCGGCGCCGGCGCCAGGTCCTCCTCGTCTCGTTTCCTCTTGAGAACACGGCGGTTTATCACACACCGGAGCATGTGTTTGGAGAATGTATCAAACAAAACATCATCAGATGTATTACGCGATGACACCGATATACCTAATTTGGTGTCATCGCGTAATCAAAATATGTGTGAGAAGTGGTCAGAGCAATTGACGCTCGTTAGTGCCCCGCGCCCCGAGCCCCGCGCCCTGCGCCCCGCGCCCGTCACCACTCCGTCCAACTAAACCGTCGCGTCGCCGTCGGCGTCGCTACGTCCATCCATCAACAGAATATTTATGAATCTATAACTCGAGCATGAAAAAGCATATAAAAATATTTTATACTATTTTGGTTCATTACGATTGGTAGAATTTATTCGTGACTCGTTCGCGAGTCGCGAATTTTGCGAGGTACATAATAGCATCATGAAGACGGTCGGCATCATCGCGTTAAAAGTTAAATGTATCGGTAAATGCCAACGTCTAAGCCTCGAGTAGTTTGTGAAATAAGAGGAAAATCTGCGGGACGCGGCGACGGGTGAAGGGTGAAGCGCCGCCGCCGCGCCGCCGCCGCGAAACTTTCGCGATACATCACGCAAACAATTCCAAGTGTGCCACAAATTAGGACGAGTTCACGCACATCTCTGCCGCCGATACCGCCTTTGATCTCGCCCAGAAGGTTGGTAGCGCGAGCGGGGAGGGGCGCGGGGCGCGGGGCGTGCGAGTGCGGGGAGGGAAACACGGAAGCATTGAGGAATGAGACCTCAATGCACGGAAGCTAGAAACAAGACATGCTGACATAATTCAACCTGCAAAATTGGTCAACCAAAAACCAATTTTTTTTTAGTTGAGTGTACATTTCAGACTGCAACCACATGCTGCAACTCAATTTTCTGCTCAAATGATCATATATTTTTACAAGTCTCAAGCCGCAATAAGTAGGGTAAGGTGCCCCAAGAGCGCGCGGTTCCTAAGTACGCAGCATTGCAATTTCCCGCAAATATGCAGAGTTCGGACAAACATTAGATGCGTTTCGACAGCCCACTAAAGACCTATGTTTCAACCAACTTCTGTGAAAAATTATTGAGTTTTGATAGAACACGGTAAGATTTTTGTTTTCAGATACTTTTGTTAAAATGTTTTTGTGTTTTGCAAAGTGCGTGACAACATATTTTTAAAGGGCAAATTTCTGTGCATAATTCATTCAATATACTTTTCGGACAACAAACCGGCCTCATTGTTTCAAACCAGGGTGAACTAGATAGCTTAGTAAGGAATTTCATAAAAAAGTATACGTAAGGCAACAAAAGTGCGCACAGCAAGAGTGCGCGTGCGCACTCTTGTAGGACAGCGCACTCTTCGGATCTTTTGTTTAATAATTTGTTATTATAATTCGAGATGGCATCGAAACCACCGAAAACGGATACGTAAAATATTTCTGTGGAAACTCTGGACTTCTGAAACTTGCTCGGAAGCTATTGAAGGAGTTATTTACCCTAATTTATTTACCCTGTTTCTTTACTGTAGCTACAGTGTTGCATTAATAAAAAATCATACTCCATACAAACTTTGCGGCCCTATTTAATTACCTTAGGGGTTGATTTTTGAAAAGTTACTGAAAATGTATTTTTATATTCTTATGTTTAGTCAATTTACTAAGTTTCAAAACTTTACTAAAAAACCTACACCATGGAAACTTTGCGACCCCAATAAATGAACTTATTTACATGCTTAATGCTCATGCAAAATTTGATAACTACTGGTCAAGAAACAATCGCTGTAGCATATATCATAGTTTCCGCATTCCAATCTAAAAAACCACACTAAACCCCCTGATGAAATAAAAGAACTTTTTAATGGAGATTGTTGTGTTTTTATTGGATATTATTTTAGGATTTTTGAGCACTATTAATTTAGACATCTACGCATCAAGGAACACCGGAAACAACAACGAATTAGTAGAATGACAGTAGAGATGGGACTCCACTCTAGTGATGTGTCATGACCGAGTTAACTCGACTCGACTAATAGTCTATTCAATATCAATAAGTAAGACACACACATTTATATTAAATATTTCAACACCCCCCTTAAACGTTGATTTTCAAAAAACTGTGATACACGTGTTCTTTTATTTCTTTTGCATAATATACTACCAAAGTTTCGTGACCGTGTGACAAAAGAAAATTTTTTCCCCGTACATCTTATATGACTCGAAAAATCCGTTCTTAAATGATGCCTCCACTACTTGTAGAATACATAGTCCAAATTTCAGGTTTCCATGTTAAGCGGTTTCGGCTGTGCGATGATTGTAAAAAAAAACCCTGCTCTTTTATTATATAGATTAGCTACTATTATCCACGGCTTGTTCAAAGTTCAAAAGTTCTTTATTCAGATTTGGCTTCACAGACGCACCTATGAATGTCAATTAAAACAATGACTCTACCACCGTATCGGAAAAAGAACCACTACTCAGAAGATACGGCAAGAAACTGAGGGGCATTAAACTGAAAATGGGCACTGAACTTTTGTTACAATATCTTATGTTTGTTTTTACAATATTATGTTTCTTATGTGCCAGTTGGCTACTTGGCAGAAGCGGAATGTTCCATGCATCTTTGTCTTCTATGTAATTACTAACTGTATAGTATGCTTTTTTCATTAGAATATTTTTCACATGCAATTTTAATCTATTTTCTGTGAGCTCCGTTATACATTTTGGGATTTTATTGTAAAAACGTACGCAATTGCCCATGAAGGACTTATTCGTTTTACTCAGTCTAAACCTAGGTATTGCAATTCTATCCTTATTTCTAGTGTTTATGTTGTGGTGGTCACTATTCACCTTAAATTTGTGCAGATTTTTACGAACATACATTATATTTTCATAAATATACAGAGAAGGTAAAGTTAATACATTTTTTTTTAAAGACTTATCTTAACGATTCGCGAGGACCCAACTCTTAAATAGCGTGAACCGCCCGCTTTTGTAAAATAAAAATAGCTTCTATATCCGCGGCAGACCCCCACAGCAAAATGCCATATGACATTAAGCTGTGGAAGTATGCAAAGTAAACTAACCAAGCCGTAGCTATATCCGTTAATTGCCTAATTTTACTGCGTTTGCAGCAGAACTCAGTTTTCCTGAGCATCGATATGAGGACCACACTGCAACTTAGAGTCTGTATGCCTATACCTAGGAATACCGTCGCCTTGTCTGTGTTGAGTTTATCACTATTAAGCATTACGTTTGGCTCTACATGTCTAACATTGGGCAAAGAGAACTTTAAACATTTTGTCTTTTTCGCATTTAGTAACAAGTTGTTGGCAGCGAACCAATTTGACACAATATCTAATCCATTATTTACGTGTACTAGTTCACTATCATTTTTATGTACATTAAAGATTATCGACGTATCAGCAGCAAAAAGTACAATGTCTGCAAGGTCTTTCACCATAAAAGGTAAAGTCATTTACGTACACAAAGAACAAGAACGGCCCTAAAATTGATCACTGTGGTACACCCATTTTGACTAAAGATCTTGATGAAGTGACGCCATTTATACTAACTTTTTGCTGCCTGTCAGTTAGGTAGGACTCTACAAGATCCAGAGCAGTTCCACGAATTCCATAGTGGTGGAGTTTACGAATCAGAGCACTATTGCCTTGCGCGGTCTCAGACATGACTCACGATCTACGAGATGCGATCGGTGATATCATTTTTTGTAAAATTTAACTTGGTGGAATATATGCTTTTTGAAGCTTCTTCGATGAAATTTAGTACAAAAATGGAAACGAAAGTTTCTACACTAAATTTGCTTCCACACAAACTTTGCTTATATAAACTTATGGTGATAAAACTTAGTACACAGACAAGTAAAATAGAATAAGTATTTTAGCTGTTTTTTTAACAAAAAAGTTAAAAGAGGGTGGAATGTAATTATATTTTTTGAAGCTACTACGATGAAATCGGTATATAAACTTTAAACGTTACAAGGGAGACGGAGTTGGGATAGAAGCGGGATGGTAACAGGATAAGAGGGGACAGTTCTTGGTTAGGAGGGGCGGTAACGGGATATACGGGGGACGATAACGAGATAGAAGCGGGATAGTAATGATATAGGAGAAGGACGGAATCTGGATAAAGCGGTACGGGAGCAGGAGCGGGACAGTAACGGGAAAGGACGGTGGCGGGTGTGGGCGGTGCGAGCTCCACACATGGAGCTATCTACGATTGATCGACGCATTCGCCGACTGTTTGCGTTGCATTGTCTTTATGTCTTTATGGTCGTGGAAGTTTGCCAGCCCCGCGCGCCGCCGCCGCCGCCGCCGCCCCCGCCGCCGGGCTGTCGTCCACTCTCGAACAAAATCGACATCGATATATTTATTTACTGTAAGAAAATGCAGTTTATCGGGCAAACTGTAGAATAAGAGAATTATATTTTTAACCGATTTACTAAACGACGACTACGAAAAAAGGAGGTTTTTATGATAGTTACCTCAGAACTCCGTCGAATATAAACTGATATGGAAAATCATTTTTGCGTTGGGTTCTCAAGTTGGTCCAAATATATATTTCATCGATATTCGACCTTCGACTTCGAAGATACAGCACTGCACTGTTGAAGTCTTTATTATTTTTGTTATAAAATGTAATACTGAGGGTGAGAGGGGGTGTGTGTGTGTGAGAGGGTGTGTGTGCGTGTGTTACTACTTAAAAAACTGAACGAATTTTGATTAATGACAGGTACCTTAGGTCCTGGAATAGGATACTTTTTATCTAGGAAAAATGATAATTTCCTGGGGAGCAACTATGAACCGTATTATGTGCGGACGTAGTCGCGAGCCAGTAGGTATACAATCATAATAATGATGCCAGATAAGTTATCTTTCCTTATATTATGCAATGCCGATGTGAAGTTCAAAGCTAGAAACATTGTTTTATCGTTATCGTTCATTGTTATTTTTGTGTACAGTTATATGTAATTATCTACTTCATTGAACTTACCTAACTCAGTTACAACGGAATAAGCTCTAGTCACTACAGATTATTTTGTTTTGCGATGCACCGGCGCGGCGGCGGCGGCGGCGCCGTGGCCGACTGCCAAAGCAGCCGACACAATTAGTGAAGCGGCGTGACCGCGTGCTTGCTGACGTGACGCCGCGCGTGACGCTGCTCTTGGCACGCACTGCGCTGAGTAGGTGCGACGGCAGGTCACGTGCTAGTACTAGTTCCTCGCATCGCGCGCGCTCGCGACGCGACGCCTGTGGAGAGCGGCCTTCGCGAATGTTACGCTCCAGTAGCTGCGAGTTCATTGTCGTCAAGTCAAGGCCTTCCTTCCAGTCCGAGCCCCACTCTCGTCACTCGATATTCTGACAAATCGTTCCATTTGCACTCGCGGGGGATTTATTCAATGAAACGTTTTAGTGGTCCGATTTTCGATAAAAGGAACAATTATGGAAACACTTTGTCATTATTATACGAACTAGAAACGAGGACATGGAAATAAGAAATTAAGACCTCACGAAAGGTCTACATTTTGACAATTTGTAAATATTTATGTAGATTATTCGGGGTACACATCGCAACCGTATTTTACTAGGTCTGGAGTAAGCTAGGGCAGTAACCATGGACCTTGGGAATTTATTTTAATGATAAATGACTTGCCACAACTTATCCATGACCCCAAATGCTTTCTATTCGCTGACGACCTCAAACTTTCTTTGGCGATAGGAAGCGAAGGTGATTGCGGGCGGCTCCAGAATGATAATATAGAGACAGAGTGGTTCCATGAAGCAAGGAAAACTAGTTACAATTTAATGTCTTCAAGTGCAAGACAATTACTTCTCGTGCACAAAAAGCAACATTGCACACCTTTAAAATAAACGGGATGCTGATGGTAAGAGTTAATGAGGTAAAAGACTTAAGAGTAATTTTCAATTCAGGGCTCACATTTAGTGACTGTATCACCAAAATCTGTAAAAGGGCATACAGAAATCTAGGTGTTATTATTCGCATGGCCAGTGGCTTCACAAATATTAAAGCGATCACCACCTTGTACAACGCGCCGGTTAGAAGCCAATTAGAATGCAACGGAGTCATTTGGTCCCCTAGCGCACCAAAGTACATACTAATGCTAGAGATACAAAACAAGTTCATCAGAAACCTGTACATAACACAATATGGAGTATATCCATTTTATCCATTGATATACACTCATTTTAGATAGGATATAATGAACTGAGCTCACACTTGTTTAGTATGTTTTGAAGGTACTTAGAGGGAGGGTACACAATGCTGATGTTCTGACGCGCGCACTCCGCACTCTTAACATGATCGCAATTAAAACAGACCTTCTTCCACTCTTGTTCTCTCGTGTTATAGAAATATGTATATACATATAGGAAAGATGGCTACACTATCGCTTTAGGTGTCTACCTGTAGCGATAGCTGTAACAAGAAATAAATCAATTAATGTATAATGCAATCGTTCGTCTTTCTGACAGACACATTTGTGGCACAAAGACCGGATTTTGCTCATAGGAATAGACAATAACTCCTATTACCTACACCACCTGCAAACATTGGGTCTTTTCAGGTTTCTATGTTAAGCGGTTTGGCCTGTGTGGTGATTGTAAGAAAACTCGAGAGATTTTGAAAATATGACCTCTCCCGCGTAGTTAGTATTCTTTGCCCGCGTGAGTGACACACAGGCCATAGTTTGCACAGAAATAACAACGTTGTGCATGTCGCATGTGTGTAGCCGCACTAGGTACCTACACGAGCGGCGGGATGGGTGACCGATACCTACTTGTTTGCATATGTCGTATTATTATAACGCGCGTGATGCCGCGCCGCGCCGCACTGCATATATCTCCGAGTGTGTGCCTCAGTTCGAGGCAACGTTGCCGATTCGAATATTCGTAATTTGTATCCACCTGCATCTGACCAAAGCGCAAGGTTTGCAAGACGCCCTATGTGCTCGTTGTCGGTGCGGGATACCGGCCTCAGTCCTGTAGAGCCGAGCCTGTGCCACCTGCCACTGGAAGTCTCCAGCGGCAGGTGGCACAGGCTCGGCTCTATCCCCTCACACACAGCCCCTGCCCCCTCCGCCGCGCCCGCGTCCTGCGCTCGCGGTCAGCGGAGCGCCAGAGATATGAACTTGAAGAACCTTTCAGCCTCGAAGCGAGTTTTAATTTGCCCATGCATTAATTTTCTATATGTTTACTTTATGTGATCAGGATGTAGTGAAATGTTGATCGAATATTGATACGGAGCCATTGCTAATTTAAATTTCAGTTTAAACACTGAACGTGAATAGAAACTCGTCGGCAGCGAACAACACCGCGCAACTAATATTCCGCTACTTTACAGGAAACAACTGCATCCAATGGCATTTGAAAGTCATAGCAAAGAATACTATTACTTACGTACGTAAGTAATTTATTATTTTATTATTATTATTTTATAATAAAATAATAAATTACTTACGTAGTCATAGGTGCCAGATTTCGAGTTGAACGGTGTTGTTTGCCAGCCAACTTACTGTAACAACATGTGAGCGAGCATGTAGGAGTAATTACCTCTAATTGTTTATTATTTCGTCAACACCAAGTTATACCTATTACTAAAAGTTGACAACGCGGAACGCAGGAACGGTGCGGCGCGGCAGCGGTGCGGCGGCGACGCGTGCCCGTCCGGTCAGCGACTCTGTTCGTTCTATGACCGTGGGATACATCGTCGTCTGCAATTATTATAGTTGAGCAATCGCGCACAATCGGACTCGTAACTGTATAGGCCCTGCATTTCGTGCTCGTTTATCATGTCGAGTAATTTTGTGGGTTGTATTTGTAGTAATGTTGGTGATCTCAGTCGTGTTTAAGTACACGAAGAGTAATGCATAATTGATAACACAATTTTTTTTTTTTTTTTTTTATTACTGACTGACTAGACGAGCTGGTCGTGTGCCTGATGGTAAGCAATACGCCAGCCCATAACAATAACAGCACCACACATATAGCTCGCGACACCTCCAAGCGATACTATCTCGGCGATGATACAATTCGGTCATTAGAAATGCTGAACAAAGCCATGCCAGCCACCCGGCTCCGAGCAGCCGCCCAACTGCTGCTTCCTTTATCCTAATCCACGCGACGACCTTCACTACGTCCCGAGCAGTGCTGCCAACCAAAATTTCTCGATTCCCCAAGTCATAGTGTTGTCAATTCCGCGAAATTCCCCGCTTCTTTTTTATTCAATCCCCACAAATTCCCCGATATGATATTTTTGGAATAAAAGCACTGTTTAATACATACAAAATGTGTTTAATATACGGGTATTACTAAAACTTTTACAAAATACTATACCTTATAACAATATTAACTTTCACATCTAAAGACTACATCCATTAACCTGTGGTCAACGATGCTGGTAACTACGTAAGTAATAACTATGTAATCATTTATTATACTTATGTAATCATATCTGTTGTGTACTGTTTGTGATCCATAAATAAATTAAAAAAAACCATACTATTCAAAACAAAGAAAGGGCCGCGTGTTTAATAACAGTTTAGTTCAGGTACAGAAAAAATATTGTTTTCATTAAAATCTTTAATGACCTTTATTTTATTAACCAACTTAAAAAAGGAGGTGGTTCTCTGTTCGATTGTATATATTTTGCCATATTTTTGCAGTAACCATATTACGATTACGTTCGAATTTTAAGATTCCCCGCTTTAGCTTAACCTTGTTTGGTATGCATTAATGCAGCAATGGTGTCATTGTTGAGACTCCCACGGTTTGTGTTTTGATGTTATTTAGGCTGATGAAAACCCTCTCCACAGACGCGTTTGAAAAACCCCTAATCCTCACTTTCCTGCAAATCGGGGATTTTCCCCGCGATTAGCAGTGCTGGACTGTTCTGGTGACATTCGGGAATCCCGAATGTCACCGGAACAGTGCACGCTGATGCACAATAACTATCGTGTAACGTATGTTGTGGCGACAGAACGACGACGTCGTCGTCGTCGTTTCGCGTAGTTCGCGCAGACAGCACGATACACGATGTCGGTCTATAATTAGCGATCCTCAAGGAGTATATACTATATACTTGGCGCAGGTACCTGCACGATCTATACTTTACACATTCAAAAATAAATATATACCTTACCTACCTATAATATATTTTTACATACCTACTTAGTTTGTGACAGAGGTTTATTTCATTTAAAAAAAGCCTTATTTAAATTACCTATAGTTTTAACCTTAGAGTTAACATAACTATAGAGCGCGCGTATCGTACTTCTTGCCCAATGCACAGCGTAGGCAAGTAAACTATAGCTAGCTATATTGATAGATATGTGGCAAATAGTGCTGGGCAATAATGGTGCGCCGCGCCGCGCCGTGACACGGTTCCTATTCTTGTGTATGTATGTTATGTCTTGTGTACCTACAAGTGTAATTTTAGTAAGTGAAAATTATTTATTTTAATGAAGGTGGTCGCGCCAAAAGTAACTTACAGAAATCTTCGATATAAAAGTGGACTGTAATGTACGGTACGTAACAACAGACGAAAGGAGGAAATAGGAGAGACAGGACATGCAGCACTTACCTCGACGTCCAGGGCGAACTTCGACTCCAGGAGAGGCGGAACACCAAGCGAGAACGAGGTCCAGGCGTGGGCCACAAAATCACCCTAATTCAACACTTCCACCAGCTGCACTCGCGGTGCGACGCGACACATAGAAATTTAGTTTATAAAAGCACAATTGCTTGAGAGCGGGAGGTGAGAATCGAACACGACACACTCATCATATTCTTTCTTCGAAACTTAATGTTCATCTTCGCCGCTAGAGGGCGGCAGCGGTAGTACTGCATGTAAGGGTGGGGGAAAAATAGGAAAAGGATGTACCGTCGTAAACTATAAGCAATCAATTTAAGTTCTAATAATTTTAGCGTAACCAGTATATAGGTAGGTAGTTACTTTTTATAAAAATGAATTAAACACTCAAATCCAAATCATTAACATAATCATTTTATTTTATTTATTACTAGCTGACGCGACAGACGTCATGTGTAAGTAGGTATATCCATCGTTCGAATCGTGAGTTATGGTCTTGAGTTCATACAAAACCCCAAAACAAAAAAAGCACTTTCAGTTATTCCCGACTTTCCCAATTTTCCCGACAAGCTTTCCAATGTTTCTTTCAATAAAACCTAATTTGGCATATTATGAATATTAAATAAATTGCCGGATCAGTTTAGTCGTTCTCAACTCAATTGAATTAATTTAATTTTTATTTATATAGATTTCTAGAATTTTAAACCGCAAGCGCAGATAATGTGCCGGCGTAAACTATTGCTCGCCATACTCATAACTCATAACAAACATCATTATCGAATGGGCCGAACGCCTTACATCACTATTTGAGTCGGCAATCTTAGCGGGGTTGCGGGGCAGTGCGGGCGGTACGTGTAGCTCCGCGTCTCACGTCTTGTTCACCCCCGCGAAATAAAACGAACTTTGAACTTAAAAGTATTAAAAATTAGCTTACCGGTGAAATGTGATGTTAGAATTCTGTTTAGTGTATTTCCGAGTATCGTTTTTACAAGGTTTTATTGCACATTAAACCATTTTTAACCGACTTCAAAAAAGAAGGAGGTTCTCTGTTCGATTGTATTTTTTTTTTATGTTTGTTACCTCAGAACTCCGTCATTTATAAACCGATTTGAAAAATTCTTCTTACGTCGGGTTCAGTATAGCTACGAAGTGGTCCCATATGAATTTCATCGATATGTGACCTTGGACTTCGAAGATACATTGAAGTCGGTTTTTGTTTTTTTTCTAAAAATAATTATTTTAAGATAAATAGAGCTAAGAACTCGCAACGGGCGCTCACACCGCGTACTCGTAAGACTACTAGCGCTTGTGGACAGGACGATGCTATAATCTGACCCGCGCATACTGTTCACACTTAGGAACACGCGCTCTATACCTAGTAATGTTAACTCTATGGTTTTAACAATCAATGAATAAACGGTAAAATAGCACTAAAGGCTTTATGATACCTAAATGAATCATACTTATTATAATTAGCGATAAGACCGCCCATTAAATGCAATTTTTTTAAATTTTTTGTTCTTATTTTATATTGATATTGCTGTACAATAAAGTGTCACCAATCAATCTTAGTAATTGCTGCGTGAGGTTGATCATTTGATTTGCCGCAACAACTATAGACTAGAGGTCCCGGTTACAGAATACCTACTACCCACCGCCCGCGACTTCGGTCGCGTCCACATAATACAATATTGCCTATGTTACTCGGGGATGGTGTAGCTTTCTATCAGTAAAAAAATTTCCTAAATAAGATTTATTTTAGCAATATCTCCCTGACTTAGCACTTCGAGCAATAATGCTAAGTAATGTCAGCCGGCAGTGCTTCTTGTCGTATAAAGACCCCATAGCACGAGGCCTCACAGCAAACCTCACCGCAGCGCGCCGCACCGGCCGCCTCATTGGGGAAGTAGCCTATACCACAAAATATAGACTGGTACAGAAATCAATCAACATAGTAAGTTCGCTCGAGTAACGCACACATAGACATCGCTCACGGACACGATATCTCGGATCAGTTGGGATCAGTGCGAGCGCGAGTGCCGTCCGCTTGAGACACGCGTCTGTGAACTTTTTTGTGCAAAAATGGAGCAACGAAAAATAGGTTATTATAACTGTTCGGTGGACAGTTGTTTAAATTCAACATTAAACGGTGAATTGTCGTTTTTAAGCTACCAGTTGTTTCAGAGAGGTACGTAGGTATTTGCTTGTATTTCGATGGTTCGTTTTCACGTAACACAGAACAGTTAGGTAGGTAGCTAAGCGCCCCGGCCCCCCGTCCCGCGCCGATCAAGCGGACGTGATTTTGTGGCCTTGTCATATTTTAACAATTTATATTAGATATTTATTTTATTTTAAGCTCCGTGTTCAATAATTTAATGAGGAAGATGTAAATGTAAATTAATTGCATTTTTTGTCTTCAAAAAAACTTTATCCAATCATAATAATAACTGCGAAAAAATTATGTCCATATCTTGTAAAGTTATGTTTTTAAATCGATCAATTTTGGATTTCCCAACAAATTCCTGCGCCGTCCGAGTAACTGTCGTGAAGACAGCGGGCGCGCGCATTCCATGCAACTTTCTTTTCATTTTGAGTAATTTCTGTCAAAACTGGTGCTGTGAGAGCGCTACATTTTTATTATTTTTACCCGACTAACGACGAAGCCATAAGGAAATGAAATGAAATGAAATGAAATTGTTTTATTTGCAATGAATGAAGGGTTATGGTTTTAGCGGTCTATGTATGTATGTTTGTGTTTTTAGGTACGCGTAGATGATAAAAAAAATATGCTCATCTACCTCATCATCCTCATCCTCATAAACAGTTAAGATAGGAACTGCTCGGCGAGCCGGCCGCCCGCGCAGTCGCCTAGCCGGCGCGGCGCCGCCGTTAAAATTAAAATATTTAAGTTATTATTGTTTTATATTTCCGTTCTTCCTTCTCAACAATAAATCAAACATCTAGGTACGAGTACCATTACTACGATAGTTTTTTGTGCATAAGTCAAAGTTGACAACACTAGCGCAACTGCCGAGCGTAGGTATGAAAAGTGAAGTACACACATGAGATTGCCTTCTGTACCAGTCTATATTTTGTGCCTATACAATGGCCCTAGACATGCTTATCTTACGGTGGATCATAGCACATATATTTTTATTACGTATTGTTTTTCGAAGCGGTATCTGCTGCCGTCGTTATAATAGGTTCGTTTTCCGCGTGCCTTAATTAGGTGTGTCCGCAGCAACGGTTGCAAGAACCGGTGGTTGCCTTCTGTCACACGAGTGAGTAGTAGGTACCTACCTTCCTACGTGACGTGTGGCGTTAGAGCGCGTCGCGACGTGATGCGACACCGACGCGAAGCGACACCCACGCGCGGAGGAATCGGAGCCGACTGACAGAGAAGTTTCCTATTTGTTTTTTTTTTTTTTTTAATTCACACTTTCAATTTCATTTCAATAAAGGATCACCAAGTTCACGATGAAGTTATGATAGTTTTTCGTCCCGCTTTTGAATAGCAAGTCGCGCGGCCGGTCGACCGAGCTGTGACGTCACACACGTCGACGCGTCGCGTCGCGTCGACGTGTGTGCTCGCCGTCGCACGCGACACACCGATTGTTCGAGTTTAGGTGGCATTTGGTATTGTGGAAACATACAAATGCGCAAAGTAACACCCAATTTACACTAAAAATAGTTTTCTGTGACATTTTAATATACTGATTGGTGTGCAATAAGTTACTTTATCGTAAGTATATATCTACTACGGATGGAATAGTTAGTATTTTTTGCTCCTACCGAGTAGTATTCAATGCGTAGACGAATATTGATTTAGTATGAAAATTTTCGTGAGTTTGATTCATTATAAATGTTTAATAAAACGGCTAGGACTCACGTAGTTTGTCGAATTAGTCGACCTAGGTTTCGAGCATGTCCGATGCTCTTCATCAGGGGCGAGTTTACGCTGCGAGATCGCGGCGACCACTGGCGGTGTCGAGGCGAGATGCGCGGGCGGCCGCCCGCTCTGCACGACGCGAGGGGGGAGGTGGCGTCGGCGGCGCCTGCGGGGAGCGCCACGCGCCTCTCGCGCGCTGTCGTGTTGCCGACGACGACCGCACTAATGTCGGCATGAGTTCTTCATCATCGCTGACAGCGTCGTCGCCGAAAGTTCCGTCACACACTGTGCTGACTGTGTCACACTCTAGACTACCTACCACATTCTGTGTCGAGGTAGCATTAAGAAGTGGTTTCCACGCTGCAGACAACAACCATCCACGGTCCCGGTTGAAGTTAGGACATCGAGAGATCTCTATAGCCTCACGCATTTTTCGAGGTACGAAGAACTTCTCTCTGGACAGTACGGAGGCTTTGTCAAACCTGATGTAATGTTTGACGTCTGCGAGATGTGCATGCTCTGCCAGAGCCGATTTTGTTGTGTCCACATTCTTAATGCTCCTTATGTGTTCGGTAAGTCTAGTTGCAATATTGCGTCGCGTTTCGCCTATGTAACACTTGCCACAATCGCACGGTATGCTGTAGACTCCCGGCACGTTCAATGGATCACTATCCTTCGGTGAGCGTAGCAGCTGTCTTAGTTGACCCGGAGGACGGAAGAACGTCTTGATGTTGTACTTACGTCGTAAGAGATATCCGACTTTGTCCGTTACTCCTCTTACGAACGGCAAATAAACCGGAGACCGTTCCACCCTGGGTGGCCGCTTTAGCTCACTTGGATTCAACCACCGAGAACACTGACGCCAATTGTAACCATTACTCTCCAATACACCTCTTACGTGCTCAAGCTCGCTCTCTACGTATTGAGGGTCACACAACTTAAGCGCTCGATTGATCAGCGATCTTGGCACCGAAGATAAATGCGCAGGATCGTGATGTGAGTCCGCTTGTAGGTATCGGTCTGTGTGAGTCGGCTTACGGTGGACAGTATGGGTCAGGCTGCCATCAAGTCCACGAATCACCCGGACATCTAAGAATGGCAATACCCCTCCACTCTCTTCCTCCACAGTAAGGCTGATATTGCCATGCAGTGAGTTCAGGTGCTCAGTGAACTGAGACAGATCTTTCTCGGCGATTATCGCGAAGACATCGTCTACGTATCGCCACCAGTATCGCGGTTTCACAGGAGCGTCTTCCAGCGCAAGACCTTCAAACCACTCCATGAAAATGTTCGCCACCACTGGCGCAATTGGAGAACCCATGGCTACTCCATCAACCTGCAGATAGTACTCCCTTCTCCACATAAAATATCCACTTTTCAGACAGAGTTCTGCCCACGCAATATACTTAGTAGGTAAATCAGAATCCTGGATGATAGCCTTAATAATGTCTATAGTATCATCTACTGGTACATTCGTGAACAGAGAAGTGACGTCAAAGCTGACCATCACTTCAGTGGGCTGGATTCGAACATCCTCTAGCAGGTCGATGAAGTGTTTTGAGTCCTTCACATAGCTCCTGGTCTTCCCGGTGAACCGCTGCAGGACAGAAGCCAAGTGCTTAGATAGCTTATATGTCGCCGAGTCAATTTGGCTAACAATGGGTCTTAATGGCCAATTAGGCTTATGAATCTTCGGTAAGCCATAAATCTTCGGTGATGTGGGATTATGAGGACGTAGGTGTGCCAACATACTGACATCACTATTTGCTTGTAGCAACTTGATAACTTTCGTGGTTACTCTCGCGGTAGGGTTGTGATTGACTTTTTTGTACTTAGTGACGTCACTCACCATATGCGTGAGTTTCTCCTCATACGTTTTACGTTACGGTTTACGTTTACGTGAGTCCTAGCCGTTTTTTATAAAAATTTAGAATATTGATTTAAATTGATATCGATATAACTAGCTGATACCCCCGACTTCTGAACTGCATAACTGTGTGATAGTTTAGAAAGAGCAGCAGTGAACCTCTGCAACAAATTTGTGGTCGGGAGTGTAGGAAACGGTGCGTAGGACTCGGAATGACGGTGCTAGTAGGTGCTCACTGCGTAGGGCCGCGAAGGGTGCCGTGGGGCGTGAATTCTCCGAGTGGAGGTTTCGTTATTTAGAGGCCGCCGTAAAATTTAAATAGCTTCGTAATTTTTCAAGATATTCAAATAATTCTTTCTTGCTTTCCTTTACATTGTATAATTTTTATGATCTTATGAATTACAAAAAAAATTTGATTTTAGCGTTTAGGAAACGTTCACCACCGAATGACGACGTTAACGTAGGTACCTACATAATGCGACATCTCGCCCAGTTTATGAAAATTAATAGATTATTATATTCGCATAAACTGGTTTTGGGTATTCACGGCGCGATACAATCAATCAATCAATCAATCAAAAGTTCTTTATTCAATTTTGTCATCACAGACGCACTTATGAACGTCAATTATTACAATGACTCTACCACCGTATCGGAAAAAGAACCACTACTCAGAAGATACGGCAAGAAACTGAGGGGCATATTTTTTTAGAACTTTTGTTACAATATTTTATGTTTGTTTTTGACAATATTATTTTTCTTATGTGCCAGTTGGCTACTTGGCAGAAGCGGAATGTTCCATGCATCTTTGTCTTCTATGTAATTACTAACTTTATAGTATGTTTTTTTTATTAGAATGTTTTTCACCCTAAATTTGAATCTACTTTCTGTGAGCTCCGTTATACATTTTGGAATTTTATTGTAAAAACGTACACAATTGCCCATGAAGGACTTATTCGTTTTACTCAGTCTAAACCTAGGTACTGCAATTCTATCCTTATTTCTAGTGTTTATGTTGTGGTGGTTACTATTCACCTTGAATTTGTGCAGATTTTTACGAACATACATTATATTTTCATAAATATACAGAGAAGGTAAAGTTAATACATTCATTTGTTTAAAGACTTCTCTTAATGATTCGCGAGGACCTAACTCATAAATAGCGCGAACCGCCCGCTTTTGTAAAATAAAAATTGCTTCTATATCCGCGGCAGACCCCCACAGCAAAATGCCATATGACATTAAGCTGTGGAAGTATGCAAAGTAAACTAACCGAGCCGTAGCTATATCCGTTAATTGCCTAATTTTACTAACCGCGTATGCAGCAGAACTAAGTTTTCCTGATAGAGCATCGATATGAGGACCCCACTGCAACTTAGAGTCTATGCCTATGCCTAGGAATACCGTCGCCTTGTCTGTGTTGAGTTTATCTTTATTAAGCATTATGTTTGGCTCTACATGTCTAACATTGGGCAAAGAGAACTTTAAACATTTCGTCTTTTTCGCGTTTAATAACAAGTTGTTGGCAGCGAACCAATTTTGACACAATATCTAATACATTATTTACGTGTACTAGTTCACTATCCTTCCTATCTACCTTAAAGATTATCGATGTATCATCCGCAAAAAGTACAATGTCTGCAAGGTCTTTCACCATATAAATTATTTTTCAAAAAAAACTAAACCGACTTCAAAACCACAAATGGCACTCAAAAGTAAAAAATAAATTAATATAATTATCATAAGCGCTACCCACTCATATATTTGAAGTCGGTGCCAGCCAAGTCTAATAGGTAGTAGATAAATACTATGTATATAGTAAGTACTACTTGTAGGTAGTATCTATCTACCACCTTTTAGACTTGGCTGGCACCGACTTCAAATATATGAGTGGGTAGCGCTTATGATAATTATATTAATTTATTTTTTACTTTTGAGTGCCATTTGTGGTTTTGAAGTCGGTTTAGTTTTTTTTGAAAAATAATTTATTTTAACCTTTTTAGTGAAAAACAAGTTTTAATTAAATTAATTCAAAAAGTTTAAAAGACAAGCTTTTATGATCTAGAAGCCACATCATGGCGAAGTTTAAAACGGGCTATCACAATTAAATGCATGTGCAAAAAAATTTCATGTCTGTCCTATTCTCTGTTGAGGAGTTCCCTCGCCGGAAGTCAATCCTGGGTGTATCTGCCATGTCATGATGGAATTTAGAACAGGCTATTATGGTTAAATCAATTAACGAAATGTTGTGTCTGTACTATTCACCGTTGAGGAGTTCCCTCACCGGAAGTCAACCCTGGGTGAAGCAGGTGAAGCAGTCGAATACAAACCTCCACCTTTAGAAAGTTGGTTACGAAAAAAACAAGAACCGACTTGAAGATTAAATTTATATTTTTTTGTTTTTGCTATTTTTTTCAAAAACTACTGAATGAATTTCGATAAAATTTATATGGGACCACCTTTGAAGTATTACCTACCAATCAAAAAAAGAATCATCGAAATCAATGCATAATTGGCGGAGAAATCGCGTAACAAACACACAAAAAAAACCTCCTCCTTTTTGAAGTCGGTTAAAAAGGTAAGTCATTTACGTACACTAAGAACAAGAATGGCCCTAAAATTGAACCCTGTGGTACACCCATTTTGACCAAAGATCCAGATGAAGTGACGCCATTTATACCAACCTTTTGTTGCCTGTCAGTTAGGTAGGACTCTAAAGAACCAGAGCAGTTCCACGAATTCCGTAGTGGTGGAGTTTACGAATCAGAGTACTGTGCTCTACGCAGTCAAAAGCCTTGGAGAGGTCACAAAAAACTCCAATGGCATCCTGTGAACTCTCCCAAGCTTCAAGCACATGGGTAACTAAATGTACCCCGGCATCAGTTGTTGATCTGCTTTTCGTGAAACCGAACTGATTCTCGTTCAATATTCTGTGTTCGTTAAAGTGAGACAATAGTTGCCGTAGTATGATTTTTTCAAATATCTTAGAGCCGGAAGCACAGAAACTGGTCTATAATTTGAGGGGTCAGTTTTGTTACCTGACTTGAAGATGGGAGTAACTTTACTTTTTTTCATCAAATCGGGAAATGAACCTGTATCAATGCACAAATTAAATATAGCCATGAGATGTGGTGCGATGATTTCTATTATTGATTCTAACATTTTAACGGAGAGGCCCCATAAATCTTCCGTAGCTTTAACATTAAGGCATCTGAATGTTTTGATAATTTCAGAAGTGGAAGTATGTGTGAATTGAAAATCTGGTAAGTCTAATGGGAAGTTACCTTTCAGGAGAGCCTCTGCTACATTAGGACTAGAATCAAGCGATTTAGTGACATCTAACGGTATGTTAGAAAAGAATTTTTCAAAGGCGTTGGCCTACACATTTTGGACTAGGGACTTGTTGATTATCAACTATTAACTTACATTCAGAATCCCTCGCCTTGATACGACCAGTCTCCGTGTTTATGGTCTTCCAAACGGCTTTAACTTTATTATTTGATTTTCGTATTTTACCACTTAAAAACAATGATTTAGCGCGAATGCAAACAGCCTTAAATATTTTTGAATAACGTCTAACATAGTCAGTGAAATCTTTACTCGATGTCAAAGGTATTTGGTAATATAAACCAAACATAATGTCTCTACTTTTCCGTATACCTTTTGTTGCCCAGTCACTAAATTGTACTTTTCCGTTTACTTGTAGTTTTTTCTTGGGACAAATTTTATTGAATTCTTTGCTAACTACAGAAAATAATAAGTTATAAATATCATTAGGATTTTTAGTTGTAAATTCAGTAACATTTACTTTTGATTCTATGTTGTGTTTAAGTTTTCCTAACTTCCTTTAGTTAATGGTCTATGTTCAATTATAGCTTTTTGTTTATTATTTTCGATTTCAATTTCAATTGCAAGGCCTTTGTGGTCTGACCTGACTCCGATCATAATAGATGTCTTCTTGGTTGTCTTGTCTGAAAAAATGTTGTCTATACAAGTAGATGAAGTGTCAGTCACTCTAGTTGGCTCACAGAACAGATTATTCAAATTAAAAGATTTAAACAAAGAGATGAGATTAGTTTTATCCGTACAATCAACTAGAATATCAATACATATTAAAGTCACCGCAAACAAAGATAGATTTACCAGATTTAGAAACTTTTTTTAGAATACATTCCATTGTTGACATAAAATTAATGAAGTTAGATGCTGGTGGTCGATATACACACAATATTATATTCCTATCCACTTCTGCACAAGCAACCTCACAGACTCGTTCCACAGAATACCCCACTATGTCTGACCGTTCCTTAAATTTCAAGTTATTTTTTACAAGTATTATGCATCCTCCTCCTTCAGCAGATATTCTGTTAAACGTACTGGCTACCTCAAAATTTGTAACGTTAAATAACATTGTATCTGGTTTTAACCAAGTTTCTGTAAAACATATGATATCAAAATTATATTTATCTAATAAAAGTTCAATGTCTAATATTTTGCCAGAGAAACAGTTTATGTTTTGGTAATATAAACAAATAGCCGCACTCTTCTCTGTTGTCTCATTCAAAAGTTTAAACAGCTGATCACAGTATTATTATTATCAGTACATGTACTACGATCCGTGACCCCTTGCTTGTACTTCGTTATATTTCCTATAACTTAATTAATATTGTATGCTACTAGTGTAGCAATTAAGTGTCTACATTTCTTGGGACAATACATGCTGTCCTGTGTTAACTTAAAATTATAAATGAATTTATTACAGTCAAAATATAAAAACTTGTCACTATGACGGCAAACTAAATTATACATGATTGTATTTAATGAGTGTATGTGCTCATTCTGTCCTTCAGTGAGTGTGTCCGAATACGGAAAAGCACCAAAACTTTATTTACATTTTCTTGTTTGGTGCTGACACTCTGCCCCCCACTCTGCTGCTTTTCTGACATTAATTTATGTGTTGTTTGGTTAGACTTAGTCGGAGAACCGGTCGGTAGTGACTGGCTGAGGCTGGTCGAGCGACTGTTGTCAAGAGCCACCACACTCGCCACATTCTCTTCCACCAGGTCCACCAGCTCAATTGCAGATTTGAAATGCTCACTTAGTTGTATTTGAGCCGACTCATATCCAGTGAAAATATCTAACAAGGTATTTTCTTTGCAGAGCAGTTCAGAGCGCAGTTGTAGTGTGTCCTCATCATACAATTGTCTAGTTATTTCTAACTCATCCATACAATTATTAAGTTTTTCTTCTAATGAAAACTTTTCTTTAATCAAATCAACGTTTTTAACAAAATAGTTCCGCTTGGTAAGTTGTTTTTTACATCTATTTACAACAATTACAATCCTACCTAAGTACATATTCTATGAATAAAACAATCATGAATACATTTTATACATATATGTCGTAAAGACGTCGACCGACCTGGTCAATGTTATTTTAATATTTCAATTGATCATTAGATAATAATGGATAATGGCGTGTCGAGTGCCGAGACGGCTACAGGTGCCCCGCGCTGCCCCGCGCTGCGCCGCACTGCCCCGCGCTGCCGCACGCTGCCCCGCGCTGCCCCGCGCCGCCCCGCGCCGCCCCGCGCTACCCCGCGCTGTACCGTCCACTCCGCACGCTCCTTCTTGAGATAAATGCATCTTGTTAAAAACGTCGTACCTATTAGTTTGACAGTCCCGGGAATATGGAGTAAATTCAGAGATGATTCATGGTCATGGTTCGGGTGGTGATTCATTCATCAACTATAATGGTTGGTCGTTTCATTGCGTGCTCACGAGGGCCGCGGCCGGCCGACGCAACTACGGCGAGCGGCACGGCGCGGTGCAGCGCGGTGCGGCGCGGTGGCCGGCCGCGATCGAATTCTTATAAAGTTCCAGCTTCATTAATCAGTTAGCTCAGTTTTAGTATTCTATGTTTGCTATTAAAGATAAAAATGATATCAGGAGGTAAATCGATATCAATTTGTACGATGTGATGACCGCACTCCGCTCACGACATGACTTATTGAACAACCGCCGCCGCCGCCACTGTGAGTACCTGACCAGTTGTACGCGAGCTGGTAGTACCGGTAGGTACGGTACGTGATTATTTGACCAGTTTTGTTTTATTTTTATATTCGATTAACTTATCTAATATATATATTATGCCACAAAATATAATATTTTTAGAATCTTGCTAAAAATAAAAAATGTCCTTGTCGTGTACACGGACGACGCCATGCTTCATTAACAGCAGGTACACCGTGGCGGAAGTGGTGCGACCGACACACGCACAGCACAAACGACGAGTGTCAGTTATTTAATACCCTGCTTAGTGACACCGCCGCCGCCGCCGCCGCCGCCGCCGCCGCCGCCGCCGCCGCCGCCGCCGCCGCCGCCGCCGCCGCCGCCGCCGCCGCCGCCAGTTGCAGGCACCCGCCGCCACGCGCCTGAGCACGTCGAGTTCGAATACACCGCAGCCTGACCCTTTGAACGCCTGGTTAGGTAATATTACGTACAAAAATATTATGTACTGCATTTATATGCTGGCTTTTTGTTTGTCCGCGAAGTCCATAGTCGTCTTTTTTTCAAGAACATTTCAGATAGACCGCCCCAACATACGAGAGAGCATACTACCACAGTAGGTATTACAATTCTCGGTGTAGGTACTGTGATACTACGCAGAGCAAGCTGTATCTGCGTTGTCACTCAACCGATTTTGATGCAACATACTTATGTAATAACTTACGCCAATAAACCATGAAAATCGAATTAAAATCAGTTCAGCAGTTTTCACAAACAGACAAAACTACTAAAACCATACAGTTTTATAATAGTACACATAATATTATAAATGGGTAGTATCAATCCGTAGCGTGTTTCTAATGTTTACAATGAACTGCTTTCAAACGTTGACAAGTAGCCGCGCCGGCGCCGCGCCCGCCGCGCTCTCTCCATCGTTTTACAAATGAGTGCAGTCAAATTCTACTTCAGCCTTCAATATCTCCATAAACCAACCTCCCTCCCTAGCTACATGTAACCCCGCACTGTTGGTGACATTGTTATCTACATACGTTACAATCTTACCATACCTATAATTTAACATACCTGTACTAATGCATATCCTGATGTCAGAACATCACTGTCAACATACCTGTACTATTGCATATCCTGATGTCAGAACATCACTGTCAACATACCTGTACTAATGCATATCCTGATGTCAGAACATCACACTCAACATACATAATCTAAAATTATTCCCTGTGTGCCTGGCTGCCAACGTGTACTGTGCCCACTAATAGGTAGTAATATTTAGTTTTCCTTCCTAATAGTGCCCTCCGTCGCCAGTCGGCGCGGGGCGGCGCGGCGCGGCGGCGGGAGTGTTGCTGCAATACCTTCTAATATATCTGATGTTTACGCGACATTACGGTCAGCTGACGCACAATAATAAATGTAATAGGCAGAGCGTGAGAGCGGTCCAAAATACTCGCGACGACAGCTGCGTCTCCGCGGTGACGCCGCGCGCCGCGCCGCGCCGCGCCGCGCCCGCGCCGCGCCGCGCCGCGCCCGCGCCCTCGCCGCGCCGCGCCGCGCCCGCGCCCTCGCCCGCCGGCCGCTGCGTTGCGTTGCGGCGCGGTGCGGCTGATAAATTCGTTCACCCTAATGTCTAGTTTAAAGTCGCGGGCGGCTGCTAGCGCCCGCGACTTTATTTGCGTTTACACGTTATAGCCAATAGATATATTCATTCGGGAGATGGCGGAGCTTTCTATCACTGAAATAATTTTCCAGAATCTGATTAGTAGTTTCAGAGATGACCTCCTAAAAACATCATCGACTGGACCGGAGCGGGACGATGACGTGATAGCAAGGAGATGTTATGCCGTGGACGCGGCATAAGGAAATGTAATGGCGTGATGCAATGTCACAACGTCATTGAATCTGTCTAGTCGGGTTCGGGTGCAGGCTGTTGTGGCATAGGTGACACGCGACGTCGCAAGGGCGGTGCGCGAACACAAGGGAGACACAAACTAAACTCCACGCAACATTCGTGCAAACAACTATATTAATAAAACTTTTTATATATTATAGCTTTACTATACGCCGCAAATGTTTGCGAACAAAGGGGCACAGGACCGAGGATATGTATAAACTTTTGATGACAACTGTGACGTCCCGTACAGGCTCTAGCCTAAATAATTCAAACTAACATTCAGGCTGTCTGTCAGTCAGCCGCAGCGCGACGCGACGCGGCTGACGCGGCGGCTCGGTGGCAGTCTAGTTTATTTCCACAATTCTAGCATAACGTGTTATGGTCCAACAGAACTGTGGTTGTAGAGGATGTGGACATTATAAACACGTCTTAAAAACGAAAGGGTTAAAGTACTTTTTGTGTCAGTTATAAAGCAAGCAACACATCAATGAGGGACGACTTGAACGTGTCACAAAATGTAGATAATTAGTGAGCTTACGATGTGGTGACGCTCCCGTTGGGCTCGTCGCATGCTGTGCATTTCTAGATTCCTACATCCATGAAGAGATAGAAGTTAGCGTTATACATGGAAATTATTTGTTTAATATATATATATTTTTTATGTTGAAATGAGTTTACGTGTGACAGCTACTCCCCTGATGGTAAGTGTACTCTTAGTTGCGGGTTTTCTTTGGTTGCGGTCTAAGGTGGGGGTGGAGCACGTTTGCCCATGACGTTTGCATATTCACTCTTGTCTTAAAGAGGCCCAGGTTGTAATGGGAAGGAAATAAGGATTCCGGTAGAGAATGCTATGCCTAGATTGTAATTAATTATGTTACTCACAGAATTAAAAATACCTGGTAACGCGTACCGTATACATTAATTATTATCTATTAGAGTATTAAATTTACTTTTTTTATTATTTAGCACATCGACAGTGTCTGCTTGTAGCCACGAGCTAAATGATTAAAAATAACTTAATAAAAACGGTAGGTACCTACCTACTTAGAAAGCAGACCTCGTTCCAGTAATCTATCTAAATTTGTCTATACCTATTTCGTCAGCGCGTCGCCGTCGTCGTCTCCGTCTTCAGAATTGATTTATTTCTTTGCTGCAAAGTGAGCGACGTTCTGCGTGTGATTGATCGAACTCACTTAGGCTATGTCCGCTCCGCCGCCGCGCCGCCGCCGCCCCGCGCCGCCGCGCCGCCGCCGCGCCGCGCCGCCGCCCCGCCGCCGCGCCGTCCAAACGCGCGTGTGTAAAAGTAAGAGACAATTGGACATAACCAAGTGCCTATACAGATTCGGTGTATCGCATTAAAATTGAGCGCTAAACGCTCGTAAAATCAGCACCGTTAAGATTCTGAGACTAGTGAGTAGTGCTCCTTTATGGTAGGTATACTCGTATTTATCATAACATCATCATTTCATAAATGTAAACCAGCGAATATTAGAATTTGGCACTGGCACGGGTGACATTTGCATCTGAGGTCGACTTTCAAGCACGCGCGGAGTTCTGCAGAATGTTGCGAATTGAGATCCTCCGAGTGTCACACCGCACACCGCACACCGTCTGCGCCTATAATACTTACACTATTTAGAGATCAACAAATCGCAAGTATCTACGCAATCATGGACTAAATAATAATGAAACGAGGCTACAATATTATGTTATTTTTTTCAGATTAACTGTAAATTTAACACAATTTATTTATTTTATAACACCACTGATAGTATCCGATAATGGGATGCATTTCAGATAATAATAAATATACTTAGGCAGTTGTTATTCGAGGTTGGTTTTAATATCAAAAATCAAAATGAAAATCTCTTTAATCATTTTGGCATCACAGACGCACTTATGAACGTCAAATTATCACAATGACTCTACCACCGTATCGGAAAAATAACCACTACTCAGAAGATACGGCAAGAAACTGAGGGGCATATTTTTTTTAGAGATTTTGTTACATTTTTTTGGGATTTTACAATGTTATGTTTCTTATGTACCAGTTGGTTACTTTGCAGAAGTGGAATGTTCCAAGCATCTTTGTCTTCTATGTAATTAGGAACAGTGTAGTATGCTTTTCTCATTAGAACATTCTTAACGCGTAATTTGAATTTACTTTCTGTGAGCTTCGTTATACACTTTGGAATTTTATTATAAAAACGTACGCAGTTGCCCATAAAGGACTTATTCGTTTTAGTCAGTCTATACCTAGGTACAACAATCCTATCCTTGTTTCTAGTGTTTATTTTATGATGGTCACTATTTACTTTGAATTTTTGGAAGTTTTTGCGAACATGAATTATATTTTCATAAATATATAAAGAAGGTAAAGTTAATATATTAACTTGCTTAAAAAAATCCCTTAACGAGTCACGTGGACCCAACTCGCAAATCGCGCGAACCGCACGCTTTTGTAATATAAAAATAGTATCTATATCCGCAGCAGAACCCCACAGCAAAATGCCATATGACATTATGCTGTGGAAGTATGCAAAGTAAACTAACCGAGCCGTAGCTATATCCGTTAATTGCCTAATTTTACGAACCGCATATGCAGCAGAACTAAGTTTTCCAGTTAGAGCATCAATATGAGGACCCCACTGCAACATAGAGTCTATGCCTATACCTAGGAATACCGTCGCTTTGTCTGTATCGAGTTTATCACTATTGAGCATTACGTTTGGCTCTACATGTCTAACATTAGGCAAAGAGAACTTTAAACATTTCGTTCTTTTTCGCGTTTAGTAACAAATTATTCGCAGAGAACCATTTCGAAACAACATCCAATACGTAGTTTACATGCGCGAATTCACTGTCCTTTCTATCTACTTTAAAAATTATCGATGTATCATCAGCGAATTGAACAATATCTGCAAGGTCTTTAACTACAAAGGGTAAATCATTTATATATGCCAAGAATAAAAACGGCCCCAATATTGATCCCTGCGGTACCCCGATTCTGACTAAGGATCCGGAAGATGTTACGCCATTTACCCCAACTTTTTGCTGTTTATCGGTTAAGTAGGACTCAACAAGATTCAGAGCAGTTCCATGAACCCCATAGTGGTAGAGTTTACGAATTAGTGTACGGTGCTCTACACAATAAAATCCTTTTAAACAGAAATTGATGCACAAACAGCGCGGCGCAGCGGAGGCAGCTATTAAATGTCGAAACTTTTATGAAGCCATTATAAAGTTAGTAGCGTATGAAAGTGGAGTAAGCTATTTCGACATTATTAATTGTTACGTCAACGAGCGACGAGCGCCGAGGCCCGCGCGGGTCCGTGCGGCGGGCGGCGGTATTTACAAGGTTTTATTGCACATTTAATCATTTTTTTTAGATAAATAGAGCTAGGAACTCACAACGGGCGCTCACACCGCTAGTACGCGTAAGACTACTGGCGCTTGCGGACAGGACGATGCTATAATCTCACCCGCGCATACTGTTCCCACTTAGGAACACTCGCTCTATACCTAGTAATGTTAACTCTATGGACGAATGTTACTCCTTATTGAATATTGATTCCCCGAAAATGTTTTACATTCATTACCTTCATTCATTTTTTATTCATTACCTTGAAAATACATTATTTATATAAAATACATTATTTAAAGTAAGGATTTTAGATTTTTATACCTATATACAGAGATTCTAAAGTTATCAAGTTTTAATACACAGGCTCTCGCCAGTACTCTCGCTTCGTCATCCCTTTGCTCCCCTCGCGCACTCGACTTTCACTCCACTCGGGAGGTCGCCCGCCGCGCGCCGCCGCGCCGCCGGCACCGTCACTTCGTTCTGGCCTTGCGCACTCGTTTTGCTCAGGAACTCTTCGCGAGCTTCTGGCTCCGCACTTTTTATATACACTCTAGAGGTAAGAGTGAAGCGAGTCGGACCACGGAGGAATGGACCGTGACGGTTCATTCTGAGCAAGAAAATAGTTGGATAATAGTGTTTTTGGCAAATGATGGTAGCTACTTCTATGAATCGTATTTGAGGAATACTAAAAATATTTATAATAATCCGTCTGGATCTCAACGATTGTAACCATTTTCGGGAAGTTATATAATATTCGAAGGTATAAAAGTAGGATAGGATTTTCGAAGGTATAAAAATAGCCTGAGTGTGACAGGTAGCCAAGATTGAAGTGTAACTAGACGTGTGGATCTCTCAGCTATAGAATGTATTTGTTGATTGTGTAGTTGCCGGTGCGGTGCGGTGGGACGCGGTGGAATGCGGTGGGGGGTAAGGAATGCGTTGGTCCTCGGACAGCTGTATTCTCAGTAAAGGTGGGTCTTAGGGGTTTTTTCGGGCAACGAAACGCAACTATTTATAGAATCTCAATAGCGGTTTTTAAAACTATCTATTTTAATAGCGGTTTTATCTACAAGGGGCTATCCTATCGCTATTTCGCTACTGTGATTTCATAAACCGTCGCGAGTTATTAGGAAGCGTGTAGTGTTACATATCATCTTCATTCATTTTTCATGACTCATCAAAACTATTTCTTATTTATTTGTAATGGACCTACTTTTATTGCCTTGAGGAAAAAGAAAACAGAATTCAAAATTTGATGAACTGACAGAGAACGGAAAAAAGAGGAAAAACAGGGACTTGAACTTGAGCTTCGTATGGGAACGGAGGTTCTGGTTGATTGTTGAAGGTGTTAAAGGTGGAAAACCATATTATTTTTGTGGCTCCGTTGTTGTGGGGTATCACAAGTTGGTGGCCCGAACAAAGGCCCACTCACCGCCGTCGAACGTCCCCTGGATTGGGAGAAGGAAAAACCTAGGACAAACTTCCAGTTTCTCGGGAGAAGGACAAGCCCAGGACAAAGTTCTACGTTCTCATTTACCCTCTTCGACAGGCAGAAGAAGCCTATCGACAAAGTATACGTTCTCATTTCCCTCTATTGACAATTTTCATTACCCAGAAGATCTTTTCCTCAGCAGCACTGTTTTATATACTGTATTAAAAGTATCACCAAATTAACATAATTTCATTACAGCTTCCAGTCCCTCTTTCTCTCCCAGAAAGGTACTGTACGTGCGGAGGTCATAGGTAGAGCTAGCCGGGGGACCTCCGTAACGTTATAAGCGTCTAATAACGTGTGTTAATTTGAGCTTTTGGGGTTCGTTCGTCATACAACCATTAATTGCAATTGCAGTGCAAAGCAAAAATACTACAAAGTCAGATGTACCTATATATAAAATAGACACATACTAATAATATAATATAAAAATGTATAACAATAAAATTTCCTTCATGTTTTATCCAGGCTTAGGACTGGTTGCTGATAAATTAATTTGTAAATAAAAAATATTAAATAGTATAAATAACGTAGGCGCATTTTAAAATTCATTGTAGATATATACATAATCAAATATTTTTTCATCTTAATTATTTACAGCGCTTTTTTCAATTATCTATTGACTTCGGCTGGCTCAAGGTCGCACATCAAATTTATACATATATATATATGGGTCCTTATTTCAGACGACGGGTCCTTATTTTAAGTTGAAAGTTAAATAGCAACGTGTTAATGTGACAAAGCGATTTTATGTTATGTTTTGTTCAAACCGCGTGCGCTTCCGAATTATGCCAAGAGCAGTTTTAGCAAGTAACGAGAATTAACGAACGCTGTCATGCGCGTGCCGCGCAGTGCATCCGCGAAATAGATAGTTTCCAAGATGTAGATAGTTGCGTCGGAGTACGATAGCCGCTAACGGCTATTGAGTCGATAGACAGTTGCAATAACTATCTACGTTGCGCAACGCCCACCGCTAATTCTCGGCTTGGCAGCCGGCGCGGCACCTGCAAGCACGTGCCGAGCCGCAGCGGGACCATCGCCTGCGCCGCGCGCCCGCCGCCTGCGCCGCGCCGCCCGCCGCCCGCCGCAACGTAGCCGCGCCGCTGCCGGCCGGACCGCCGCCGCCGACTCGCCTTCGCCCGCAGTTCACACGTACTCGCGCTGCTCTCTTGCTCGATTTTATATTTCGGAACTACATTTGAAAAAGCCAATTAAGTCTTGCGCATTAATTTAGCACCACATGGAAACGTAAAAAAATATATATATAGTATAGAATTACCTAAATATATTAAACACCTACCTCATCATAACAAAATGCCTAATTATTGTGTCGTAAAGATAAAATAAAATAAAGATAAGATAAAGGAAAAAGACGTGATCTGAATAGGAGTAGGGCCCCAGTTCACTATGACAACTTGGCGATTCCTTGCTTCGAAATCACGTCGATTCCGTCATTAATAAATGACATCTCTATGACGTATTCATATATATTATTCTCTATGACGCGTCATAGAGAATACAAATTTCGCAGATAGATATATTATATACTGTGTGTTCCGCGATTGTAGCTATTTTAAGTTGTATCAAACTACTTCTCCTGTGCAATAAAATCTAACAAAAGTAGGACACGTCGTGTTTCGACCGAGAGTGGACCTAAAAATACTTTCTTTATATTTAAATCGCGTGGCGATATAGTTGGCCGCTGCGCCGCCCGCGCCGCCGCCCCCGCCGCCGCCGCCGCCCAACGTATGTTTCATTTGTTTCCCAGGTGAATCAATCTCGCTGTAACGAAACTAAACGATCACTCTTGCGAACATCATTTTTCAACAGCAGCAGTTGGGTCAACATGTATAAATTGATATTTAGGTAACATTATAAAATACGTTCCGCCGGCGCATCTCCCGACGCGTCGCGGCGCGCGGCGCGTCGCTCGCTTCGTCGATAAATCAAAGCGACTCGAGATTTCATTCTCAATGTCAGTGTTAATGTCGGACAGTAAGGCCAACTGTTAGGTATTCTGTGGTGTATAGTGCTTACAACACATAATAACATAATACACATAATATGTCCTTCATTACTTCACCACGGTCACACAATCTTGTTTCTGGAATTGTGCGTAGAGTCTGTCTAATAAGTTATTGTACTTGAGTACTTTTTGTAAGATTTTCAAAAGCGCATACTGGCAGCACTCACTTACTGGCAGAATTGGCTGTCAGGTGTGAATACTGGAATAATTATTTATGAAATCCTAATAAAAACCTAAGTTTTAACATGCCGAGAATAGTAAAAAGTGAAGCAAGAATGATTATTTTTAAAATTGTTCAGTTTCTTCAGCAAGAGAAAGATGAATCAAGATGTTTAGCTAACAGAAACAAAATTGTTGACCGAGTCGCCGCTATGACTGGTATGTAAACGGTTTTGAAACTTAGTATATTATATTAAACATAAAATCAAATGATATTTTGTAAAATGTTTTGTAAAAATATTTATCCTAGCAATATATAATATCTATGATAAATAATATAATCACTTAACATTATAAGAAGAATGTTTTGTTTTAGGTGTGTCACGTGGTACAGTAATGGCTATCAAGAAGGAAGGTTTATCGAATAATGGTGTATGGAGGACGCCTGGGAAAGGCAAGGGATCAAAGTCAGGACGCCCTCTGAAAGTTAACTTAGATGATTTTAATAAGTGCGCTATTCGTAACATTATACATAATCTTTACGTAGTAAAAAAGGAGGTACCAACACTGCGCAAACTTTTGATAGAAATCAAAACCGATTTAAATTATAGTGGAAGTAAGGACACTTTAAGAAAAAACTTGACTGAAATGGGATTTGCATATAAGAAGTTGCATGACAAGCGGTCTCTTCTCATAGAGCGTTATGATATCGCGGCATGGCGTTCAAGGTACCTAAGAGCCATAGATCTGCTTAGAAAAGAAAGACCAGAGACACGTAAGCATCTCATTTATCTTGATGAATCGTACATTCACACATCTTACAGGGTGAAAAAGTGCTGGCAAAGTGATGGTGAACCAGGGCCTTCATCAGATATTTCAATGGGTGAGCGCTACATTATTGTTCATGCTGGGGGTGAGCAAGGGTTTATACCCAACGGGCTTTTGGCATACAAATCCAAAGATAAAAAAGCTGATTATCACCATGACATGAATAAGGACAACTTTAAGAAATGGATATCTGAAAAATTAATCCCAAATTTACCGGGACCATCAGTCGTTATCATGGATAACGCATCATATCATTGTGTGCAATTGAATAAATCTCCCACAATGTCTACCAGAAAAAATATTATGCAGGAATGGTTGACAAATAATGGGATTTCATATACAGATGAAATGACTAAAGCTGAATTGATGGTAATCATTAAAAATCACAAACAACCACCAGTTTACGAAATTGATAAGATTCTTGAAGAACATGGTCACAGCGTTCTTAGACTCCCTCCATATCACTGTGATATGAATCCTATCGAGTTAATATGGAGTCTCGGCAAAAGGAAGTTCGCTGCGAAAAATATAAATAGAGAGAAGAAGGAAATACCGGCCTTGATAGAGGAAGCCTTTTCATCAATTACGGTAGAGGATTGGAAGAAGGAATGTGACCATGTCAAAAATATTGAAGAAAAATACCGACAGCGCGATCCCATCGTTGAAATGAATATAGAACAATTCATAATTTCTGTTGGCGATGACTCTAGTACCGATTCTGAAGTCGATATGATGGATAATGAAGCCGAAGATGACAATTATTTTAGTGGCATCGAATTCTTAGACTCTGATTTTTCTTATGACTCATAAATGGTTTGTAAATAGAATTGACTTTTAATTACGTACCACCAACTATGACATACAAATCAGTCAAATTACATCTATGCATTAATAATTATTTTAAAAAAATATATATTTTGTACGTACACGTATACTAACTTCTTAAATATCTAACTTTACCATATTTAATATTAAAAAAGAGCAAGTAACTATGTCTGTTACGCTTTCATACATAAACCGTAGAACTGACTTTTATGAAATTTTGGATGACCGCAAGCAGAAGCTTATAAATTTAATGATAATTTATTATTATCAAAAACATGTGATATCTGTATGTTTTGGTAACTGGAAAAAACTAATGGAACCGTAATCAATCAATTTTAAAAATATTATTCACTCGTTTCATATAATACACAGTACCTACAGTCAACTGTTCACCCATTTAGGTACTATATAAAATATAACACATACCACTTATATTTAATATCATAAAATATAATAAAGTAATACCTTTATTCAAGACCTATAATCGATTCCACAAAATAGTTTTAAGTATCAAAACTTGTTGTGTATTGTATATACTTTTCAGAGAGTTGCCTACACCTACTTTTAAATTTCCCAAAAAAATACCCAAGTACAATAACTTATTAGACAGACTCTACCTATGTATGTTACCGGGCCGATGCCGCTGCGCGCTGAGTTTCAATTGAAATGAGTCTCAAACCCTAGCTCTATGAATTAGAATAACTCTGCAGCAGAGTTATTCTAATTCATTCGACTTGTTTGTCGGAAGGTCCCGCCACGGAAATGTTTACGAAGAAAGCTTTGTAATGGTAGAAAACTGATTTCATTGTAGAAATTTTGATAACGAGAAATCTCAAGTAATTCTGCATTTTAATTTCAAAACGTTTCGCTTAAATTTCAATAACACATATTGTAAGTCACAGATATACAGGGTTACAGGAAAAGTCGTGCTAGATCCGTTAAGGGCGTGGAGTACCCATCATTTCTGACTTATTTCACTATGAAACACCCTACCCTAAACTTAACCCTTTCCGAGATATTCGACTTTTAATTTTTTTATTGGAAATTTCTGATTTTTAGGCTACTAAGTTTATTTTTGTTTTTTGTGTGTGTCCTATTATCATTATTATTGCATTTATAAATGTGTAATAAGATGCTTTAAGACGTCAATCATTAAACTAGTACATAAGTTAATTGAATAGACCGTAGTAGACAAGTGAAAGTAAAGAAATAAAAAAAAATTTGAAAGTTAATTTTTCTCTAAGGGATATCTAACAAATAAACTCTGTCAAAAACAGCCACATCCGGCACTAGACGACCGGGGTAACGAGTTACGTATTCGTTGCGAGCTTGCGCAGACACACAATCGCAGTATCCGTAACAAATAAGCATGTCAGCATATTCCTCAGGTGTGTAGGACGTCATCTTCAACAGTTCCGTATCACAGGTACAAATCAGAGTCCGGTAAACAAGCGCAGTAGTCAGAAATAGGAAGAAACAGTCCAGAAACACAGCCAAATCGAGAAACAGAAAAGAGCAAAACGATGTCACATCTACTATGTACGAAGCACAAAAGCAGACTGATAACCAAAACTGCCAAAACAATACCCCCTGTTGTATTCCCTACCCTATCCGGTCTCTACACATATTTTCTTTCATTCGCACCTACATAAATCGTAACTCGTCTCGCTCGCACGGTGCGCTTTGACTTGAAGAACAATAGGTGCGTGACCGTTAGAACTACTACCTGGAGCGTTCCAAATACTCTTTTTCCACGAAATGTAATACAAACCCTAGATTGTTATACCTTGTTAGATAGCTTATGAAACGTAGATATTTTAAACAACATCTGCCAAACAATTGCAATAATATTTTATTTAGATATGCCTTAGAGAAAAATAAACTTTCTATTTTTTTTTTAATTTCTTAACTTTCACTTGTGTACTACGGTCTACTCAATAAACTTATGTACTATTTTAATGATTGACGTCCTAAAGCATCTTATTACACATTTAAAAACGTAATAATAATAATAATCAGACATAGAGAATAACCAAAATTAAATTTTGTAACCTAAAAATCGGCAATTTTCAATAAAAAATTAAAAGTCGAATATCTCAAAAAGGGTTAAGTTTAGGGTAGGGTGTTTCATAGTGAAATTAGTCAGAAATGATGGGTACTCCACGCTCTCAACGGATCTAGCTCGACTTTTCCTGTAACCCTGTATACTATTTGTACCTACTCCAAACAAAACTTTGTTTGAAGTAATTTTTAAAACAAAAGTGCAAAGTAGCCTCGTAAATGTCAACATCTCACCAAACCATTGACTATAAAAAGCTATAGAGGACTTCTACCATTAAAAAAAAACCGGACAAGTGCGAGTCGAACTCTCCCACCGAGGGCTACGTACAAATTTGTAGGTACATATTTAACCTCGATGATAGATTATGTACTTTAAATAAAGACTATATTTTTTCCTGTACCTGTAGTATATGCCGATAGTTCTAGGTCAATGGAAAGTACCCTATAAATTTTGATTACCTTGAGTGTCAAAATATACGTTTTGTGCGGCATAAGCGGCCATATCTTTTTTTTACGTTAACTTAGAAGTTTGATTTTTCACAGCTCCAAGGGACTGTGTACCTGAGAATATGGTTTTCATTTCAACATGATACCTCCACGCGTCCCCGAGATTTTTGGGTCGTGACAGACAGACGGACAACAAAGTGATCCTATAAGGGTTCCGCTTTTTTCCTTTTGAGGTACGGAACCCTAAAAAAATACGGGTGGAATAATCACACAAAATAATACAAAATCGAATAAAATCCGGCTACCTTCTAGTACATGCAATTCCATTGATGAAATTTTACACACTACAATCATAACCACAATACACATAAACATTAAATATTCACAAATTATGTAAATAGAATACTAGAAAAAAATACTACGAAAGTTGAACCGTAAATCGGTTCAGTCACTGTGACTAAAAATGGCCGACCCGGCCGAAAAGCGGAGTACGTGACGTCATCACAAAAAAGTGGCCCATAAACGAAGTAACTACTGCTACCTTTTCTTCCATGAATATATTATACTTTTTACTAGAGTGCAAAAGAGACTATTGTGGTAGTTCAGTGTCGGTTTGTATAACACACAAATGTATAGACGCATGTTATCATTCTTGTTACATACTCTATGCACCAGTTTATCAAATGTCAAATGATTATCAGCTGATCAGCAAATTACCGCGAATTTGTGATTGGTTTTGATTCGTCGCATCAGCTAGCGGTTCTGTAAAGTAATAACGCCTATTCTTTATCTCTGTTTATAGCACTATAATGTGTTCCCTCTACTCAACAAAAATGGAAACAATGTATTGCTATAATAATAACCTAAAAGTTGGTAAAAGAATAAGTAATTTTGGGGCAAAACCAAAAAAAAAAGAGGGTAAACCCCTATTGATTCAACACTAACTTCACAATATAATTACCGTAGTTAATTATTTTTTTTAGATAAATATAGAATTTCCGAATTTCGTAAGGCGTTTCCGACATCAAATTGCCCTCGGAAAGATTTGCGCATAATATCCGAATTGGAGTGTCAAACATTTCCGAATTTGGATTTGAGAATAACGTTTCTCGGAAACCCGTCGGAAAGTTCAAACAAAGTTTTGTTTGGAGTAGGTACAAATAGTATTATATCTGTGACTTGAAATATGTGTTATTGAAATTTAAGCTAAACGTTTTGAAATTAAAATGCAGAATTACTTGAGATTTTTCGTTATCAAATTTTCTACCATGAAATCCGTTTTCTACCATTACAAAGCTTTCTTCGTAAACATTTCCGTGGCGGGACCTTCCGACGAACGAGTCGAATGAATTAGAATAACTCTGCTGCCCGCTGAGCTCATGAATACTATTGTTGTGCCAATAGTAAAAAACAAAACAGGCGACCTATCTGACAAGCGCAACTATCGGCCAATATCGTTAGCTACGATAGTGGCGAAGGTGCTGGACAGTGTGCTTGACTCGGAACTTGAAAAGCATTTGAGCATCCATGACGCGCAGTTCGGATTTAAATCAGGACTTTCAACTGAAAGCGCGATTCTGAGTCTCAAGCACACTGTTCAATACTATACGGAGAGGCGAACACCTGTGTATGCATGCTTCTTGGACCTGTCAAAAGCCTTTGATTTAGTGCCATATGACCTGCTGTGGGAGAAGCTTAATAAAACGGACGTGCATATACAGGTGCAACGGCTCTTTCGATACCAGTATGCTCACCAAACAAACAGTATTAGGTGGGCAAATAGTCTCTCTGATTCGTACAGGTTGGAGTGCGGGGTGAGACAGGGTGGGTTAAGTTTTTTTTTATAACTGGCAAAGCGGTGGTACTCACCCAGACGGCCTCTCGCATACGAGAAACCTACCGCCAGTAAGTACGTACCAGTAAGTTCTCCAAAGCTCTTCAACTTGTATGTGAACGAGCTATTGGTTGGGCTCAGTAGTGCACCGGTCGGCTGTTCGGTTGATAATGTTTGTATGAACAATATTAGCTACGCGGACGACATGGTACTGCTGAGTCCATCAATAGGCGCGTTAAGGCGGCTGTTAGCTATATGTGACGATTACGTGCTAAAACATGGCCTTTTGTACAACTGTGCAAAAAGTGAATACATGATCTTCAGGGCTACCGGCATAGAACTTAAACGGGTCACCCAGTTTAAATACTTAGGACACTATGTTACTGAAGGCCTTGAGGATCAAGTAGATATAGAAAGGGAGCGCAGGGCATTGGCGATCCGTAGCAACATGCTGGCGCGCAGGTTCGCTCGTTGTAGTAAACAAGTTAAAATAACTCTCTTTAAGGCATATTGCCAAACATTCTACACGAGCAGCCTGTGGGTCAGTTACACGCAAAGATCGTTCAATGCCTTGCGAGTCCAATACAATAATGGATTTAGAATGTTGTTGGGGCTGCCCCGCTTCTGCAGTGCTTCGACAATGTTTGCGGAGGCGCGGGTTGATGGCTTTCATGCCATCCTGCGCAAATGTTGACATCAAGACCAATTTGTACCCATATTTACAATTAATAAATGATTATTATGATTATGATTATGAAAAGAACCGCCTCTCTGCTGCACAGGATGCGGGGTAGCAATAACAACATTATACAAATGATTGCAGGAAAATACGATTCTTGCATCATGAGGGCCTTCCTGCGGGTTCTGGTCGGATAGAGCCTCTATCTGAGACGCTATCTGGCAGGAAACTCGTAGGGATGCCTTCTTTTAAACTGTAATTAAAAAAAAAAGTATTTACTAACATAGCCTTAGAGATTTACTAATAAAAATGGATCTTTTATCTGAATAAAAACTTATTATTATTATTATTATGCCGCTCTTTCTCACGGGTTATACACCCGGTCCTTCGGAAGGCTTGCGCGGGGACATGAGTCCCCTTAGAGCCTCTTAGAGCATTTAATTTAGATATGTAATGGACAACACTTATCGGGGACTGTCTCTAAGTGCATCATTAAGAATATGCAATCAAAGACAGCCTCCGATAAGTGCGAGGACTATTATTGGAGATATGGAAATGACTTACGATTGGGCTATTGAGGTGAATTGTTAATGGGTGAGAACCGGTCTATGATATGAGACCTCGGCACCTGCCAGTTCCGCCTCATAAGAAAATATTTTGGCAGGTGGTGACTCGCCACCCACTAAACGGGCCCCCTATAAGGGCCGCTGTTCATTGGTGACGAGAGGGGCAACGTTGGTGTGGGTGGCTAAAGGGTGTAGAGAGGTGTGCTGCAGTTTCACTTAGACGCTACTCCCGGCGTTATGCCCTTTAACACTTCCACCTTTGGAGCTTAGTTCTTAGCTATTGCATCTCCACCCCCGGACGGCCAGTTAAGGCAAGCCGGGGGTCAAGGGTCTCCTTTAGCCCCAGGGAGAATCTCGGGGTAAGGCTCAGTGTCGCCACGCATCGACGACTCGCCACGAAGTCGCCCCTGGATTTTATTATTATTATTATTATTTAGAAAGATTTTTAGTCTCGAAATTGTAAGAATTTCAGTATTACATGAAAACCACGGACCTAAACCAAGTGGAGTTCTTATTCTTATTATTATTATTAAGTAATGTACTTATTGTCTCTAGGACGACTATGCGACCAACTCTGTCCACGGCCTCAGACCGACTTCATCTCCTACTGATCCCCTCTCTTCATGTTACGTCCCCTTTACCTTTTGCAACTCGTAGCTCGTAGCTAGCTTCAGCGCAGAGAAATTATTAAGTAATTGACAAAATAATACTGGTGGTAGGTTTCTCGTATGCGAGAGGCCGTCTGGGTGGGTACCACCGCTTTGCCAGTTATTCAGCCGCCAAGCAGTAGTGCGCAAACATTACTGTGTTCCGGCTTGAAGGGCATTGTAGCCAGCGAAATTACTGGGCATTATGAGACGCAACAGCTAATTGTCTCAGGGTGACGAGCGCAGTGCAGCGCCGCGCAGGATTTTGCAAAACAAAGTTTTGGGTGGTGCTATTATTGTTATGGGCTGGCGTATTGCTTACCATCAGGCACACGACCAGCTCGTCTCGTCATTCAGTTACATAAAAAAAAAAAAAAAAAAAAATAAGCAAGTAGCTATACATAATTAAAACTACTGTTTTTAAATTTAGTTTCAATCGCAACCTAACAAAACTTATTCATTCATAGAAATTTATGAATAAAAGTACCATGATCATAAAATGATAAAATAGATAGAGAACTGCGTATAAATTAATATATCGATTATAAAGTTAACAAATGACTGTAACTAACTAGCCCTAAGGACATTAATGGTCCTTTTTTGTGGTGTTTGTTTGTAGTGCAAGTGCGAATCAAACCGCGGGTGCGCCGCACACCGCCGCGCCGCGCGCCTGATGGGCGACGCCACCGCACAGCAAGCTCTCGGGTTCCTTATCTTCGTGTTATGATCCTGCCAACATCTTGGCACCTTCGCATGAGATTTTATTAAAATTATTTTTCTATCAAAGAAACGGAGCTATTTAGTTATCTATGTATGACTCAATATTACATGTTAAAAGTAGGTATTTTTAATTTCAGCATTGCAGTACATCGTATTCTTGAAGTTTCACAAAGTCAAAAGTTATTTATTGTTATTCATGTTTTCAATTATAATTATTTAAAGTTATTCATGTTTGTCGTCACAGACGCACTGATGAACGTCAATTATTACAATGACTCTACCACCGTATCGGAAAAAGAACCACTACTCAGAAGATACGGCAAGAAACTGAGGGGCATTTTTTTAGAACTTATGTTACAATATTTTATGTTTGTTTTTGACAATATTATTTTTCTTATGGCTAAAATACTCTCAATATAGTAACCGACTTTACATAAATCAAACAGTGCATCTTTTTGTCACTTCACTGATTTACTTCAACGCATTCATATAAAACTTCTATTTGGGTTATTTTAAACAACGGTAATTAGAATAAATATTATTAAAACGGCTAGGACTCACGTAGTTTGTCGAATTAGTCGACCTAGGTTTCGAGCATGTCCGATGCTCTTCATCAGGGGCGAGTTTACGCTGCGAGATCGCGGCGACCACTGGCGGTGTCGAGGCGAGATGCGCGGGCGGCCGCCCGCTCCGCCCGCTCCACCCGCTCCGCCCGCTCCCGGTAATCAGAATGTCGATAGATTCTAAATTATTCACGCACGCGTCTCTCGACCCGATGAGAGATGAAATCTTCGCTTAGGAGATTCTGGACTTGGACCGTGTCGAGACTCCTACTTTGACGAACTGTCCCCAAGCCTTACCTACTGAAAATCTATTTCTCAGATAAAATTGGTTGTCTACTCGAAGATCTATTTATACATCCCCACTTCCCTTCTAGTTTAAAAAAAATACTCTATTATTTAGTAAGTGTCGCGCCTGTCGTCCTAACAACAGCCATTAACTCAAAATGAATAGGTAGGTAATGTTTGGTAAAATCAGCATAAAAACGAAATCCACTTATCGAGTTTTTTAACCAAAATGTCGGGTACAATTGTGTCCCTAGTCACGCGTGTGCTAGAAACTATAAAACATTAGGGTACAAATTAAATAACTTAATACACTTTCTTATCACTGTTAAATTAAACAAATATACAAATATGCACGTGCAGTAAGTTAACTTATAGCAAATATGATAACAGCGAAATAATAAAATAAAATAATTCCAATGAAATAAATACATAAACCTAAGATTTATTTGCTGTTTCAAAGCCTTGTCAACCCATTATTCGTGTTAAACTAGACCTAATAAATAAAATGACACACACACACACACACCCCCTCACACACCTATCGTGCTTTGACACGTTTCAGGTTATGCGAGCAAACCAATTTAGAATAAATATGTTAACACACCACGTCACACTACAGATTACCGAGCAAGCCAATATGGTAAAAAAAATATAATCGATCTCTATAACATTGAGGAATGACACTATAGAGTCCTTGACAGCGTAACACTTTTGGAAAGCAATAGTTTTTTGACAGTAATTTTGGAGTGTTTACCATACCTATGAAAAATTCTCCCATTCGCTTGAATGAAAATGTAACGTGTTCTGCGTTGCATTGCAGCCACTATAACTTCAGAAGTTCGTGGTTGGTCTGTAAAAGGTAGGACATCTGTACTATTCTGTACCCCAGAGTGAAAGAATAGGGAAATAGGGAATATGCATATGTTGTCGAAAAATCTAGAAATTACTTTTTATGATAGACTCCTGTAAACAGATCAAAAGGTGAAGGTCTCTTTTAGGTGGCCGAGTAATGAATACATTCTAGCGTGGCCACAGAATAATAGTATAGATTTCGTACCTTTTACAGACCAACTACCTACGACTTTCTGAAGCTATAGTGGCGGCGATACAACGCAGAGCTCGAATGAAATTGCGGTAACTACATTTCCTTACGGTATGCTTCTTATGCAATCATTAATATTTTGTTGTTAACCAGGTTTTATCTAGGATTAAACCAGTCAGGTAAATAAAATAATCAAATAAAATATATGACACATTTATACAATATACATACATTCATTATTTCCATACAGGTAAAATTTACAATAGAAGAACTAGTATTTTGACATAATTTACAAGACTGCAGCACAACTGATACTTGGGATATAGGTAGATATATAAACACAATGTTAAAAAAAACCACTTGAAGTATTCTAAATAGCATAGTGTCTCAGTTAAATGTCATACTGTCGGAGTAGATCACAGACGTACTTATGAAAGTCAATTATTACATTCACCATACCACCGTATTGGATAGCACTAACTATACATAACTGTCAATTCACTACACTAACCCGAAACGGTTTGTCCTTTTGTGTCCTGAACAGCCTTGACGTTCACATGATGATGAAGTCTACGTTCATGAACTCGTTCTCACTATGTGGCGTTAATTAGGATTAGAAATCCGAGATTCGGTGCTTACATTTTTATTGTAGGATTGTGATCCATCAATGGAATTGGATGATTGGCCATAGTAATCGACAGCAAGGACCTGTAAGATAAATTTATTACACAAAATAAGAACTTATTTACAACATATGTTCTTACATACGAGGCGAATGCCTTTACTATTAAAACAATTCTACTCTCTTCTTACTAAACTTTAACTTTTTAATTTCAAATTAAATAAAAACTATAATCATTAACTATTTTTATTACCTACATCTTAAATAAATGGTTTAAGAATGCACAATTTTAATACATTTAACATTTTACACAAATATGCAATTTGTTACCCGACGTAATGGGAACTGAAATGTTTATACGATGGCCACACTGACACACGAAACTGGTCAATGTTGTTTTAACAAAATAACACCGAAAACTGAATATATCAAGCCAAATGCAGGTTCTAATTGTCGAACCCGATGTATAGTTACATCCACATAAATTATAGTTACCGAAAAACATCAATAAACACAAGAAAAACACATACGTTTGAAAACTTAATCTTTCAGTACAATTTTCACTTCACCATGAATGGAACACCCGTTTGATTCTAGTACACATTCACAAAGATTCACTTAAAAATAATAAAAAATACCACAACACAAATTAAAAAACCACAAGCCGACCCTGCCGGACCACTATTTTGACTTAACATGTCATGACTAATGTTAAGAAAATGGGTTACGCGATAGAGACAATATGATAATAGTTGTACCTCGTTCTTTATAAGAGTCTGTTGTATAGCGCTATCCTTTTTTAGGTCGGAAAACTTCGTAATTATCCCTCTATAGTGTAAGACCTCAATGCTCTATAAGGTCAACTCTATTATAATAATTATTTTCAACACACTTGCTCATAAAGTGGCTCTATGGTCACCGCAATTAGGCACAGAATGACACCCATAATCAAACTGTGTCGTTTTCATTGCTATAACGACTTTTTGGCGGAAAGTGAAAAGTGATACAGTTCGATTTTGTTTTATTTTCCAAACAAGTGTTATTTCGAGTGATCATGTGTAATATCCGTGGAGTATTAACCATTATGTGTTCGTTAACGTGCACGAGTGTAGGCAAATGAAACAAAATAGGGAAAACATTGCTTTTTATGTTCTCACAAAAAGTCCATGGACAGCTTGAATAAAGTTCCACCACTTTATTGAAGCACTAGGAGAGGGACCGGCTTGTTGCTTTTGACCCTCATTCTCAACAAAAGTATAATAAAATGGAATATTAAACTACCAAATAAAAACTACGTAAGACATGGCGGTATGGTCCTAGAGACTTTAGACTGCCCTAAAGGGCAAACTTAAAAAAAATAAAAAATCGTTGCTATAACTCACTAGTGAGTTATAGTTTTTTTTTTTTTAATTTTATTGGTAGAGGTGCTTTGTTCTTAAAAAAGTTTTTAATCAAAAAAAGATCGTGTTTAATAGAACAAATAAATTAATGTTCCTATTGCTAGCTCATTTCATGCAACTTCATATTTAAATAGATAATTTTAACTCGTACGTGTTTAATAAATAAAACTTTCACTCAAATATAAATTTTGTTTTCTCTGTAATAAACGAAAACTTTAAATACCCCATTTTGTACGTGGCAGAATAGGCGCAAACCCTATGCGCGGAAAATAAAAAAAAAAACCTCATCCCTTTAGTCTGTGGCTGATCGCAATGCGCGCGCATAGGAAAACTGATTTATTTTTCCCGCCATAGCGAATCATTTTTCACAACTTGTTTTCACTGTTGATAATTAATTTTTAGAAAAAAACAAAAACCGACTTCAATGTATCTTCGAAGTCCAAGGTCACATATCAATGAAATTTATATGGGACCACTTCGTAGCTATACTGAACCCGACGCAATAAGAATTTTTAAATCGGTTCATAAATGACGGTGTTCTGAGGTAACAAACATAAAAAAGGAATAAAAAAAAAATACAATCGAACAGAAAACCTCCACCTTTTTTGAAGTCGGTTAAAAATGAGTTTTTATTGTTATTTTATTCACAAGTGTGTTGAAAAACGTCGTATGATACACGTTTGTATTGATGATTACCGTCCTCGGCTCTCTTAAGACCCTCACCTAACGGCTCGGGTCTCAATGGCGCCTCAGCGGTAATCACCAACATTACACACTGGTACCATAATGTACTATTATAACCTTTATTGATCAGTGGCGGCGGCTTTCAAATAAAATGTACCTACCTAATACCGCAATTCGTTTGGTACTTTAATAGAATTCCTCACAAAGCTAACTTTCTGTGTAGTTCAACAGTTATTTTAAAACCCCATTAAACACAACACGGACAAAAAAAAATAACTTACCCTTATGCACTGATCCTATAAAAAAAGTCAGATACACTTTTCGGGAACAACACTGAGAAGGCCGGTAACTAACTATGTTGCGTGACAACACATAGATAAGAGTCTTTAACACTGTAGAAACACATGCGTCAGTGTGAGTGTAATGTTGCTAGCGTAAGAAAAACATTCCCACTGATTCTTTCGTGAACGGTAGGTACATACTAACAATATAACTGTAATTGGATAGAGTGATGTATGTATTTATTTAATAGACATATAATTAGCTGAATATTCATTATGACAATTGTGATTAATCTATCTTTTAGCTATACCTATAATGTACAAAATAAAATCTCACTCACTGACTTATCACGACCAATGAAGTTAAAATTTCAGAGTAAGGCAGATTGATTTTATTTTTGTATTAAGTATTTTTTATACTACTAATTAACGAGACGAGCAGGTCACTCGCCTGATGGTAACAAACATAATTAGTTATTATAAACAATCTTACATGAATGAAAATTACCAAAATACTATTATTTTTTTAAATAAAACTGACACTGGAGTTGGAAAGGGACCAGCTCTAGTTTTAGACCTTTATGCACCACACATATATTTAACTTACAGTTTTACCCTTACTTCTAGGTAAATTAATTTCAATGTAGGCTAGCCACACTAACCGATTCTCGTTGAGGTTTTGTGTTTCTATTCTAAACATAATAAGTATACGGAAAAATAAAATCAAAGTATTAATATATTTAAACGTATTAGTATATCTGAGACTCGATGTAATATCCGCTTTGTGTAGTGGTATCCGCTTCGTGCGCGTCAATCCCGTGTTCCGTGCGTAGTATTTGACTTTGTTCATGGGATTAGTGCCCTTATGTCTGATTAAAAATTATAAATACATCACAAGGACAAGGAACGAATGTTATGTGTGCCTACACAACGGTGGTCGCACCGCTCGCTCGCTCAGGCGAAATATTTTTAAATCTTTATGAATAGATATAAAAAAAAAATGCTTCTTATACTAACATAAAGCATGGATATATTGCATGTCGGCGCGATGGAATCACGAAACATCACTTTTACGGCTCCGAATGTTACGATACAGGAAAACAACAGTTTAACGACATCGGACGCCGAACTAGCAGCGACACGACTCCACAGTCTATCTGCGATGACACAACCGCGCCGCTACGACAGCCTAATATAACCGCCTCCACCCCCAAAAGAAAGGGTGAAATCTCATTTTTTTTCATGTTATTAGTTCTTGTGGTCTTTAAGAAAAATAACCTTGTGTGTTTTTTGGAAAATAAATAACTCGTTGTGACACCACTTCGATGGTATATATGATCGAAGTGACACCATCAGAAACAAGCGCCATACACAACCACATTAATAAAATTAAACTTTGAGGGGCATAATTTTACCACTACATCTATCTAGACTAGGACTACGAGTTGATAAATACAGCCTGTATCTGTAGTTATCTTAAAACAATCATACTCGTATATTGTATTGTAAAAAATTAACAAATATAACATTAATATTTGCGATTTTTGATCAAACATTTTCCTGAAGATTTCTGTAACTTACAAATGCGAGTCCGAGTTCATAGGTGAATTATTTACAGGGACAAAAGACATTTTTTTGTATTACCGCGGACGGTATAACGGCGGCACGGCAGCCTGCGGCGTGGGACCGCGCCGCTGCGCCGCAGCGCCGCTGCATAGCAAAGCAGCATAGTATCGCTTTACCGGCACTTCGGAAATAAACGCTAAGAAATGCCGAGCCAGCTGACAAGGTTGACGGTATTTCCTTTTCTCGCAAGAACACGTATCCGCCGATGACCGCGCCGCCGGGCCGCCGGGCCGCCGGGCCGCCGGGCCGTGCGCCGTGCCGTCCGTCGGCGACGACGGCCGCCCCGACCGGACGTCCGGCTTCACACTTTCCAGACTCACCGTTCTGGACGGCGACGCGCGACGCGAGGCTTCAGTATTCAATTTCAAATAACAATTTAAATATTTTAATGCTCTTATTATGAAGGAGAAATGAATTAGGATTAGAAATGAATGAATGATGATGATTGAATTAGGTATTCTGTGCTCTATTGAATTAGGTATCTTTGTAGAAACTTCTAAGGCGATTTCTCGCAAGCAATTATGTTCTCTCGTCGCCGCCGAGTTCCCGATCCGCTGAGAAATAATGATTTATACAGGGTGTGGCAAAATTGTGAGAATTTCAGGGTAAGTACCACTTCCCTTGCAGTGAGGAAGTTTTGTTCTTAGGATACGTAGGTTGAATTTTGGAAAAAATTAAAGCAGCGCTTATGCATTTTTGAAAAATGTCAAACAAAACTAAAAAAAAGTTCTCAAAAAAAAACCACATGAGTTTAATCTTAGAGTATATATAACTAAGGTATACTCTAAGAGTTTAATCATTTAGAGTGTCTGTACCGCTCGAACACCGGTCGAATGTCTCGACTTTTGCTCGTGAGAGTAGCCGGTTAGTAAATCAAATTATGAGTTTAATCGATGCTATTTCTCTTCAGCAGGGCGATCATGTATCTTTTATTTCAACCAATTTCAATAAAATTCAGTTTCGATGATGGTTTTGCGATCACGTAACCCGTTTGTTGCAATCAAACGTCAACAAAAGCTCCATTGAAATAATATAGTTTTGACAAACAAAGTTCATATCGATGTATATAAACTATAGTTATATATAAACTATATATACTCTAAGTTGCAGTGGGGTCCTCATATCGATGCTCTATCAGGATCTATAGTTCTGCTGCATACGCGGTTAGTAAAAATAGGCAATTAACGTATATAGCTACGGCTAGGTTAGTTTACTTTGCATACTTCCACAGCTTAATGTCATATGGCATTTTGCTGTGGGGGTCTGCCGCGGATATAGAAGCTATTTTTATTTTACAAAAGAGGGCGATTCGCGCTATTTTTGAGTTGGGTACTCGCGAATCATTAAGAGAAGTCTTTAAACAAATAAATGTATTAACTTTACCTTCTCTGTATATTTATGAAAATATAATGTATGTTCGTAAAAATCTGCACAAATTTAAGGTGAATAGTGACCACCACAACATAAACACTAGAAATAAGGATAGAATTGCAGTACCTAGGTTTAGACTGAGTAAAACGAATAAGTCCTTCATGGGCAATTGTGTACGTTTTTACAATAAAATTCCAAAATGTATAACGGAGCTCACAGAAAGTAGATTCAAATTGAGTGAGAAAAATATTCTAATGGAAAGGAATAGGAATAGGAACCTTTTCCTGACATCGCGCAACATTTCACTGTATTGTTTTTATAGTTTTTGTTTTGTCTTTATTCAAGTATGTACCTATATATTCAGTGTAATGTCCGGAATAAATGTATTTTCTGTCTTTCTTTCTTCTTTAATAATAAAATAGCATACAGTAATTATATAGAAGACAAAGATGCATGGAACATTCCGCTTCTGCCAAGTAGCCAACTGGCACATAAGAAAAATAATATTATCAAAAACAAACATAAAATATTGTAACAAAAGTTCTAAAAAATACGCCCCACAGTTTCTTGCCGTATCTTCTGAGTAGTGGTTCTTTTTCCGATACAGTGGTAGAGTCATTGTAATAATTGACGTTCATAAGTGCGTCTGTGATGACAAAAATGAAATAAAGAGCTTTTGATTGATTGATTGATAGATAAAAGAGCCGTATTACACAGTAAACGTGTGGCGACTTCAATATATATATATTTTAGTGGATTCAACTGACAAAGTTAATCTTATTTGTTTATTTAAATCATTTAATTTGAACTATCTTTTCTGTGAGTCAATTAGAGTAACTGCCGCTTCATGTACTCGTATAGACAATATATTTTTAAACTATAAGCCTAAACAAATGTTAATTATACTTCGGGTCTCAACCGAAGACGATTACATTATTTACTTGCAGCAGTACATGGATTGTGCTGTCTTCATCACACTTTTAGATATTCTACTACTAAAAAACAAAACTTGATTTCCTGTCTCACTCTAATGTCTCTGCCGCGCGCCCGCGCCTGCAACTTGTCATTACGTGTTTTTGTGTTGTCGGAATCACATTGAAAAATCATTTTTAAAGTTAATTAACATGGAAAAAAGGAAACGTTCGCGATCTAATGAAAGTGATTACTACGATATTAGGGAAAAAGTGAAAAGACTTGAGCGTAAGCTCCAAAAATATAGGCGTAATAGTTCATCATCGTCATCGACGGACCGTTTCCCCCAGCAGCGCGACGATTCGCCCTATTGTAGTTATTATGAATCTGCTAGGCATGATGACTATCAACATATGCCAGGTATGTACCTACTTACAATACTACATAATTGCAGAATCAAACTATTGTCTGGTTACTTACCAATAATTATTGATTGAGTATGTTTCTAACATTACCATTTTTTCTTTATCTACCCACTAAACATTTGTAAATACCAAGCTTACCTAAGAGAAGTGCAAATACATGAATTTATAGATTTATATCAGTTAGCTACATTAATAGCTACATGTTTACCTGCCTTTTGCTTAAGATGAAGATGCATGCATTCCTGCGCACTAGGGCTTACAAGGATTAAGAAATTAACACATACCTAGGTATAAACCTGTTTAATACAGTTACTATACATATGCATAAACATATTTTATCCACGTGTATCGTGTTGAGGCTAGAAATATACCCTTCACGTATTTAAAATACGTGTGAAGGCTACATATTCTCCATGTGAATCATGTTGAGGATATTATGCACGGAAACCTTATTCACGCAAATCGTGTAAAGGCAACAAATTCTCCATTTAAATCATGTTGAAGCTATTTATGTACGGAAATTTCCTTTACGTAAACCGTGTAAAGGCAACAAATTCTCCATGTAAATCATGTTGAGGCTATTTATGTACAGAAATGTTCACGTTAATCGTGTAAAGGCAACAAATTCTCCATGTAAATCATGTTGAGGCCATTTATGTACGAAAATCTACTTCACGTTAATCGTGCAAAGGCAATAAATTCTCCATGTAAATCATGTTGAGGCCATTTATGTACGGAAATCTCCTTCACGTTAATCGTGTAAAAGCAACAAATTCTCCATGTAAATCATGTTGAGGCTATTTATGTACGAAAATCTACTTCACGTTAATCGTGCAAAGGCAATAAATTCTCCATGTAAATCATGTTGAGGCCATTTATGTACAGAAATCTCCTTCACGTTGATCGTGTAAAGGCAACAAATTCTCCATGTAAATCATGTTGAGGCTATTTATGTACGGAAATCTCCTTCACGTTAATCGTGTAAAGGCAACAAATTCTCCATGTAAATCATGTTGAGGCTATTTATGTACGGAAATCTCCTTCACGTTAATCGTGTAAAGGCAACAAATTCTCCTTGTAAATCATGTTGAGGCTATTTATGTACGGAAATCTCCTTCACGTTAATCGTGTAAAGGCAACAAATTCTCCATGTAAATCATGTTGAGATTATAGACATGTTCACGTAAATCGTATAATGTGTAACGGCCTCAATTGTTCTCCGCGTAAATCGCGTTGAGGTACTTCACAGTTGCCTTTATCGGCTTTAGACGAAAAGCTGCTGTATGACTTGGAGCCAAAAGGAACCAACGCACCTATAGCCTCAGAAATTTTGATGGTGCTTGGAGAAGATCCTTCAACCCAGAAGGTGTACGGTGAAGACTTGCATAAAAATATTGCCGCTAGTTCGTTACATATTATCTTATGTACCTAAAGAAAGAAAATTGTATTTATTGAACTAATACTTGCCGGCTCAAAATTGTGTTGGTATGAAGGCACCAAAATTAAATTTGGAAATCGAAGCAGCTTTATGTCCCATTAATGTGAAAAAAGAACTGTGCAGTCAAAATAAACAGAATCAGCTAACTAGCTGTTTTGCAGCGATTGGCAAGGTTCTAAATTGGGCTTTGTCATCCAAGGACGTCTCGCCTCAAGCACAAGACATAATTAAACCTCTTAGTGACGCTGGACGTTTACTTAGCGGCTTTGTAGAGAATCATAGGCAAGACGATATGCCATTATTAATTAACAATCTCTATAAGCAAACTAGAGATATAATTAAAAACACAATGATTGACGGCTTATCCGAGCATCTCAAGTCAACAAAGGCCATTTTAAGGTCAGGACTTGAGATGAAAAGCACGGTACAACGCGCTCCATTCAAGCAGCTGCCGTCGCTACCACCATCGGCCACACAAAGTCAGCGAGGTGCTTTAAACGCGAGGGGGATGCCACGAGCAGCAGCCTTCGAGATGCGTCAGAACCCCGCCTCTCGGTGGCAGGCACCAGCGTCGCGGGATCACCGCCACGACTTCAACCGCCGGAACAATTCACGCAGAGGTTCCTGGAGGCAGTAACGTCCTCATCGCAGGTACCTATTGCCGGTAGACTAAAATATTTCTATAATAAATGCTGTTGTCTGACTAATGACCCTACAATACTACGGTACAAAGGTACTGTTACAGTATACCGTTTAAAAAAGAACCTGTACAAGTAACGCCTCCCCGAAATGTTTGTAAGTCGGTAACCGAGAGTAAAATTATTGACCACTGTACCACAGATATATTAAAGTCAAACTTCATATCGACGTGCGAGCCATGTCAAGGTCAATTCTTATCGCCTATATTTACTATACCAAAATCTAGCGGCGGACAACGTTTTATTTTGAACCTCGAAAACTTGAATCAATTTATTCAATTAGATGATTTCAAATGGACGACTTGAGGAGGGTTATTAAGAATACAACGGAGCGTGAATTGCCCATACAAACGTAATTCCAAAATCGTTTGTAATTTGAGCATATTTCCACCATATTATGCTATTGTCACCTATTATTCGGATTCGGATATATTTATATCAAAAATATTTCACATCAAAATACATAACTAAAACGAAATTGTACGCAAATTGCGTTTTGCAAATTTTTACGACTTTTCGACATGTTTTCTTCTTATTTGTTTCGTATTAAAAACGACGTTATTTATAATATCATTAATTAATATTACCAGGAACACAGATTATATTGTTAAGAATAACATCAAGATATGAAGGAAACGTTGAGTTTTTATTCAACATTCTTGGAACTACGGATATATGACCAAATTTATACAAATTTTGAATTGCCAATATTGCTATGGCGCATACAAGGGGCCGGTGCGGGGTCGCAGGAAGGGACACTGGTTGTGTGTGTGTTGCTCCGACGCAACGAGGAGCGCAACGTGCGGTGACGGCTGCGGTCGGCTGTCGCGGATATTTTATCTGAGCGTTTGTGTGTTCGGCGATTAATATTATAGCCAAATTATTTATTTGTTCTATTATATTGTAATATTTTTGACACTGTCAGTGTGAAACATATGGTATCATACATATCATATGTATGATACTACCCTGGATGTAGATTGCTTTGCATAATCAAGTAACCTAAACTAGTTTTAGATTGCTTACAGACCTATTTGTTTACCATTTAATTTGGTTACGGAAATGGACTCCGAACGTTGGGATGCATCTCACAATAAAACGAGCCACCCGCTACATGCAGACCTTACCCTGGTAGCAGCGAGATGATCAGGCAGTCTATCAGGATGAGCAGAGGCGTTCCAGACGCCTGGTTTAATATTGTCATGGCATCACTTGCCAATATTATTATTTATATTTAAATCAATATAAATCTTGTGTGTCTTTGTGTGGGCCTTTTTTCAAGACATTCATTGTAACGTGTTCAACGCCAGTCACATTCAATTGATTTCATTTTTATCAAAAAATTCGAAGACGGGGCTAGTTACAGCTCGATAAATACAATAGATCTGCCTTGTCGATAATCCTGGGGACGAAAGTCACATTAGATGATAGTGGTAACAGATTTTTAAAGGGCGCTTGTCGGCTGAAGCCCACGACTAGGGATACCAGTATTGTCTTGAATTATGTATCCAATTTTTATCCAAATACCAATATCACATCAAATTATTTATCTCGTAAAGCAATTACTTTACTCGCAATTGCTTCTGCACATATACATATGCAATTTTTAAATTCAATAAAAATAAATAACATAGATGTAGAGACTAATATTTTTTTATTAAAGTACCGGATTTAATTACAACATCGTGACCTGGAACTCTTCAACCTTTCATAAATGAAAATCCATCGATATGTCCAGCGACAGCTATTTTATTTATTTCAATTCAGGTGCCCGTTACACTTACAGTACTATAACCAAAGCGTGTAGCAGGCTAATTACATGTTAAAATACAAATAATAATAATAAGCTATACAAGCTTACATCGAATAAACGTCACACCTGCATCGTGAACAGCCAGATGATTCCTTTATTAAGTAATTTGATAAAACCGCATAAAAGGGTATGTTCACAAACACTTGGTCACTGGGTGATGAAAGTTTTACTATATTTGGAGCACATAACACTCGCCATGCCTCCACATCGGCCGCTCATAGACTAGGTGTAAACCCGGAAGTGGTTCGGAAGGATTGCAGGTTGGAGTGATTCCTCTAATGTTTTTGTTTTAAATATTATAACAGAGAGGTTGTTAATCCCGATAATAATGATGAGTTTGTTGATGCTATATTTTATAATTTATGATATACTTGACGTACCGTACCGACGTGTGTATAACTATATATAAAGATAATTTATATATAATTGTGTAGATTCCATAATCAGATGCATTTATTGTATTAACAGTTTTGTTAAGATTGAGATAAATGTTACGTGATTATGATTACTTATAAAAATAATTTAATTTTGATTAAAGCAATCTAAATTAAACATCAGAAAGGAATATACATTATTTGTTTTCTTTCTTTTGTCAGGTTTAGGCTCTCTAAACATCTGCAAGTAAATAATGTAATCGTCTTCGGTTGAGACCCGAAGTATAATTAAGAATCAAACGAACTTACCTTGTGAAGTTTGATTCCAATTATGCGAGGGTCTCAACCGAAGACGATTACACTCCCACCCACCCAACACCCTTAAGTAAACAGGCAAATAAAAAGCAAAAATGTATATTCACATTAGGTAGGACTCTAAAATAAATGACAAGTTGCAGGCGCGGGCGCGCGGCAGAGACATTAGAGTGAGACAGGAAATCAAGTTTTGTTTTTTAGTAGTAGAATATCTAAAAGTGTGATGAAGACAGCACAATCCATGTACTGCTGCAAGTAAATAATGTAATCGTCTTCGGTTGAGACCCTCGCATAATTGGAATCAAACTTCACAAGGTAAGTTCGTTTGATTCTTAATTAGTCAGGTCAGATCACAAAGGCCGGGCAATTAAATTCGAAATTGAGAAGCGTCAAACAAAGCCTATAATCGAATATAGACCATTAACAAAATGCAGATTAGAAAAACTTAATAAAACAACGAATTCGAAACATAGACTTACTGAATTTACAAGTACAAAATAACCCAAATATCATTTATAAGAATTCTTCTCAGTACTTAGCAAAGAACTTAATCAAATTTGTCCCAAAAATAAGGTAGAACTAAAGGCAAAATTACAATTCAGTGACTGGGCAACTAGAGGTATACGCAAGAATAGAGACAACATGTTTGAGTTGTATTACAAGAAATCTTTGACATCATATATAAATTTCCATGAGTATGTTAGAAACTATTCCAAAATATTTAAAAAGGTCTGTATTCGTGCAAAATCAAATACTCAAATACTCAAATACTCATTTATTGATAAACAGGGTTTACAAGTCAAATCATAATTATTATTATTATTAAATTCAATATGAAATTTAGAATAAAATTGTCAAAATAAAATAATAGAATATAATATTCGTAATGTCACAATTATAATTAAATTCAAATCCCACAAAGGGGAGAAAAAATCAATTAATAAAAATATAATTAATTTGTAACAATCATAATTATTATGATCAGTTAAAAAATGTCAGGAGTATAAAATATATAAATTACGGCAATGTCATAAATTCATCAAAACTATAGAACGTTTGCTTGATAAGCCAGCGTTTAAGTCGTGTTTTGAAGCACGTCATGCTGGGAGCTGCGATGATATCAGCGGGAAGCCTATTGTAGACCCTTGGACCCATTACGTGAGTCAGTTTACAGGACTTGGCGAGGGAGCGCGGTATTCCTGCGAGTTTGTCCGCATTGCGCGTGTTGTAGGAGTGCGTGTCACTGTGTTTTTTGTACTTGTCAGGATTATTTCTCACATACACTGCCACCTGAAGGATTAGTATGGCAGGTAACGTAAGGATCCCTAGTTCTTTGAAGTAGGGTTTCGCGGAGGTGTCTTGCGGCACTCTTACTATAGCTCTGACAGCACGTTTCTGCAAGCGGAAGGCGCGCTCCCAGTCGGAGCAGCGGCCCCATAGCTCCGTGCCGTACTGCAGTAGCGAGTGCACTGTAGCAAAATAGCAGGCGCGCGCCACGTCCGTGGACACCACCCGAGACACCCTACTGAGCGCAAAACATGCACTACCTAATTTTCCACAAATTTTTTCGATATGGCTCTCCCACGTCAATCCCCTATCGATTTCGAAGCCTAAGAAAGTAGTGGTGGATACCTGATCAATCTTGATGCTACCAACGAAGACTGACAGTGATTTCGTTACCCGACCAGATAAATTAAAGTGCATGAAGTGCGTCTTGCCCAAGTTGAGGGCAAGACCATTTATGGTAAACCATTTGGCTAGGCTTGAGGCGGTTTCGTTTAGCCTCTGCTCGAGTCGGTCCACAGTAGGTGCAGTAACGATCGCAGCTACATCGTCAGCATACATTAATATGTCCGCGACTGTGACTACGTCCGGAAGGTCATTGAGAAGGAGGGAGAATAAAATATTTGAGACGGATGACCCCTGCGCCACTCCCATCATAGATGAGAGCGGATCAGATTTATTCCTGCCGTCGCCGGCGTCTACTATCTGAGACCTACCTCTTAATAAGTCTGTCAGTAAGCTATACGGTAGTTGGTCTATGCCATAATGCCTAAGCTTGACAGCCAGTACGGCGTGATCAGCCACATCAAATGCTTTTGATAAATCGCAGCACAAAACAGCGACTTGCTGTTTGCGCTCACGAGCAGCCATGACGTGACTGATCACTTCACGAGTCAAGGAAGTTGTTGAGCGTCCTTCGCGGTAGGCATACTGGCGTTCAGACAAAGCGCCGGTCGATGACAGGATCATTGTATATTAGTAGTGAAATTAAAAGTTTCGAATGAATGAACTACACAACGTTTCTTCGACGAGAACGAGACTCATGACGCCGACGCTCGGCCGCGGCCGCTCAAGGTGTTCCGAGTCCCTTTCCCACAGACCAACTAAATATTATTTTTGAGTTGTAGCTTTTCGTGCAAATGGGATGCACACTATTTTATTGATAATTTGTGTTTCCACTACGCAATATATAATAATAATAATAATTAATGCTTTATTGTACACCAAACAAGAAATAAACAAGGTACACGAAATATTCTTACAAACTATAGTACAACGGGCGGACTTATCGCTAAAAGCGATCTCTTCCAGTCACGTATATATAAATATATATATATATATATATATATATATATATATATATTGTTGGAGACCAGAAGATCAGCAGCGCTGGAGGGTATAAAAGACGGCGTGTCCACGTGGCCGCCCTCATTTTGCCGCCAGCCATCGCCGAGGAAACATCGCTCTTTTCTTAAATTTTGTTCATTAATCATTTTGTTATTTTTTGTCATTCATTTTGCTTAAATTCATTAATTTTGTTAACTTTGTAAAAAATATTTTTGTAAATGATAAAATTTTGTTTTTAAAAAAATTAATTCTTTTCAAATTCCCAAAATCAGAAGTGGGATAAAATCCACTTGCTCACTGGTTTTGTCTGTTTATTTTTTTATTTTCCAACCTTCATCTTTGATAATGTCAGACCGCGAACGTCGTAGCAACCGCCATGGTAGTCGTGATAATCGACACAGCCGGTATCGAAGCCGCACACCAGATGGTGGATTTAGGCGTGTAATGGAGACGATGTTGGAGAGGCTTACAGCGTTGGAGGAACGGTCTGCAGCGCGTCCAGCCCGGTCGCGAGAGCGAAACCCTTCGCCAATGCGTCGCAGCCCTCGTCGAGCTTCGCCGCCATTACGGCGCCAGACGCTGTCGCCACCTTGGCGCCAGGCGCGCCCGATGCACGCTCCTGCCCGTGTGACGTCACCGTCACCCGTCCGATCTGCGCCGCTGAGCGAGGTGCGCCCCTGCGCATCGCATCACCACACGACGGAGCCCGAGTCGGAGCACGTCGCTAGCGAAGCGAATGCGCCGTCGGCGTCTGCGCAGTCTACGGTCACGGATCGCATCGTGGACGCAATACGTTCTATCGGATCTTCGGTGAGATCAAACCAATATTTTTACATTTCAAATTTTGATCCCAATTTGCATAACATAAACGATTGGTGTGAGGAGGTAGACCGCGCCAAAGTTCTTAACAATTGGAGTGATCATGAGTGTCTTTCGCGCATAGGAAATTGTCTCAAAGGTGATGCGCGAACGTGGTTGAGTGAGTGGGTGACTAGCGACCGCACGTGGAGTGGTTTTAAGAGGGAGTTCAAGCCTTTGTGTCCGAAAACGCCAGATATCGCGAATATTTTATTCGATGTAATGAACACAAACTCTGATAACTACCCCACTTATGCAGATTACGCCCGTCGTTCACTCCTCCGTTTACGTATAGTGCGGGGACTTAGTGATGAATTAATATCAGCGATTGTGATACGCGGCATCACTGATGCGCAGATACGTGCATCAGCCACGAATGCGAAACTATTGCCTAACGATTTAGTAGAATTCTTTTCTATCTATGTGAAATCGAATACGTCTAAAACCAACGCCTCGCGTCCCGTGCTTTCACAAACATCCACGGCAAAGAATAAACCGGATGTTAGTGGTCAGTTTCGTAAACGCAAGTTCCAGGATGGTAAATGTTTTACGTGTGGTATCCCTGGACATAGGCAGGCAACTTGTAAAAGGTACAAGACAGATTCAGGCGACGTTTCATCGGTTAATAATAGTGATAGTGCGAGTGTGAGCTCAAAACCCGTTTTTGTGCCAACGAAATCTGAACCTTGTTCCTTTTGTAAGAAACCCGGTCACAGAGTCGAGTCCTGTTTTGCAAAACAAAAATCGGAATCGCGTAATAGGAATGACGTGAATTTTTGTCGTGAAAATGAAACTACCCGCAATAGTGATGTTGTTGTAGCTGTCATTCAGGGCGTTCCTGTCGACGTCTTGATCGATAGCGGTTCAACCATATCGCTGATATCCATGTCGTTGCTGAAACATTTTGATTGTGCACGCAAGCCAGCTTTTCGTGTGTTAAAAGGCTTAGGAAGTCAGGAACTAGAAAGTACTTCGTACATTACCTTGCCAATGGAGTTCGATGGTATAACGCTAGAGGTAGACTTATTTGTCGTGGCGTCCGAATTCATGAACACACCTGTCATAATAGGTACGGACGTTCTTAATAGGGACGGTGTTCGGTATGTTCGTACTCGTGATTTCCAGTTACTGACAAGGGAAGTGGTTGATCCAGAGGAGGTGATGGTTGTTCAGTCTGATGGTTCAATTCCAATCAATACGTCTCTCGTGGGTGATCAACTACAACAGCTGTTGCTTATCATTAACGAGTTTTCTAAGCACCTCATAACTGGTACAGCTACTTCAACTGTAAACACGGGCAGTATGTCGATCAAACTCAGCAGTAGTACTCCCGTTAACTATCGACCTTATCGTCTTTCTCACGCTGAGACACTTCGCGTTCGTGAGATAATTAAGGATTTGACGGATAAAGGAATCGTACGTGAGTCAGAGTCAGACTATGCAAGTCCGATCCTTCTTGTGAAAAAGAAGGATGGGTCTGACAGAATGTGCGTCGATTATCGAAAGCTGAATGAAGTTACCGTGAAGGATCGATTTCCGCTTCCGAGGATCGACGACCACATTGACCGGTTAGGACACAACAAATTCTTTACCAGCTTAGATATGGCAACTGGATTTCATCAGATTCCAGTCCAGGAGGAGTCAGTTCCTCTTACAGGTTTCGTCACGCCAGAGGGGCATTTTGAATATTTAAAAATGCCTTATGGTTTGGCGAATGCTCCCGTTGTGTACCAACGGATTATAGCAAAAACTCTTCGCGAGTTTATCGAATCTGGTGAGATCCTGGTGTACATTGACGACGTCTTAATTTTGAGTAGCTCGATAGATCGTGGACTTGTCCTTTTGCGCGAGGTACTTACGGTTTTAACAAATGCCGGTTTTTCTATAAATTTGCGAAAATGCTCTTTCCTATCGGAGGAAATTGAGTACCTCGGTCGTCATATAAGTCAGGGTCAGGTGCGGCCGAGTCACGATAAAGTTAAAGCCTTAACTGAGACTTCTGAACCCAAAAATGTGAAGCAGGTTCGACAGTTAATGGGCCTAGCCAGCTATTTTCGCAGATACATACCTGGCTTTGCTCAGAAAACAGCATGTATTGCGGCTTTAACTAGAAAAGGGGTAGAATTCTGTTGGGGGGCAGAACAGCAAGCTGCTCGAAAAGACATTATTGAATGTCTGACCAGTGAACCTGTTCTGGCGATCTATGACCCTTCATTACCGATTGAAGTGCATACAGATGCAAGTTCAGTCGGTTATGGAGCAGTCCTTATGCAGGTGCACGAGGGAGGGCGCAAACGAGTGGTTGCCTATTACTCGAAGCTTACACAAGGCGCTGAGAGTAAGTACCACTCGTACGAACTCGAAACCCTCGCTGTTGTAAAAGCCCTGCAGCACTTCAGGCATTATCTTGTGGGTATACGTTTCACCGTAGTCACCGACTGCAATGCATTGAAACTTACGCAACGTAAGAAGGATTTGCTGCCCAGGGTGGCTCGGTGGTGGGTATACCTACAGGATTTTGACTTTACGTTGGACTACCGAAAGGGTACACTTTTGGCGCATGCCGACTATCTTAGTCGGAATCCCGTCAATGTGTGTACGGTCCAAAAACCGCTAAACTGGGCACAGATTGCTCAAGCTTCTGATGAGGAGACGCAGTCTCTGATCCAGAAGTTAGCTGATGGACAACTTGACGCTTCACGTTACGTCGTTAAAAATGACCTTCTTTATGTCAAACATACACCTACTGGTGAACCCTCACGGCTTCTGTGCTACATACCGAAAGGTCATCGACTCAGTCTCCTCCGCATCTTTCATGATGAACATGAACACCCCGGTGTCGAGAAAACAGTTGACCTAATTTCGAAACACTTTTGGTTCCCTGGATCGCGAGCCTTTGTCCAAAAGTATGTCACACATTGTTTAGTGTGTTTGTCCCATAAAAAGATACCGCGAGCCCCACTTCAGCCCATTCATTCATGGGAAAAACCTGACGCACCTTTTGAAACCATTCACATGGACACTTTGGGACCGCTCCCCGAGGCAGATGGCTATCGCCATGTTCTAATAGTTATTGACGCGTTCACAAAGTTTTGCTTACTTTATCCAATGTATCGCCAAGATGCTAGTGAGCTGAAGCGTCATGTCACCAATGTTATTTCCTTATTTGGAAGTCCTAAATTAATTGTGGGTGACAGGGGACGTATGTTCCAAAGTGCCGAATTTCTTAACTGGGTCAAGGGTTTAGGTTGTAACGTGCATCTAATCACGCCCGAGATGCACCAGTCCAATGGACAGGTGGAGCGCTATTGTCGGACGGTGCTTAACATGATTCGTGTAGAATCAAACTACCGACAAGAGGCATGGCCGAGGGTTATGTGGAAAATTCAGCTGGTCCTAAATATTACAAAACATAAAGCGACCCAATATTCCGCTCTTAATCTGCTGGTGGGTATTGAAGCAGCTACGCCTCTAATTCGAAGTTTGGTACGTGATGTGGCACTCGACGGGTCGAGTCCTAACAGGGAGGCGCTGCGTGAGATGAGCCGTCAGAGAGCATCGGAGCGTCTCAGACAGAACCAGCTCAAACAGGACGCTTATGTTAACGAGGGGCGAAAGTCTCCCCGTGTTTTTGAGCTAAACTCTTGTGTTTTTGTTAACAAGCACGCGCAGTCTACTGGCAAGCTGGACTCCGGCATGCGCGGCCCGTACCGCGTGGTGAAGGTGCTACCACACGGGCGATACGAGCTGCAACTTCTGGCCGGCTCCCACGGCAAGACAACGCAAGCGGCGGCGGAGTACATCACGCCGTGGCGTGGAGAGTGGACTCCTGAAGTGTGCGCTGTTTTGTTCAGTGGTGAGTTGGGCGGTTGCTGGAATACGCGTCACGTCGTGCCTCTGTTCCATCAATCGCAGGACACGCTTCACGTAGTGCCTCTGTCCTTGTTGTTGTTGAGACACGCGTCACGTAGGGCCTCTGTCTTAACTGTGTGCCACAAGTTACGCTTCACGTAGTGCCTCTGGCTTGGTGGGTCATCGGGACAGTGCTCCTTGGAGTTCCTGTCTCGATGGTGTTGAGATATGGCTTCACGTCGTGCCTCTGTCTTAACACTGCGCTGAGTTACGCTTCACGTCGTGCCTCTGGCTTAGCGCTGTAACGAGTAACGCTTCACGTAGTGCCTCTTACTCGGTGTTGTATGTGTTTTGCTAATCATACATGTTCGTATGTTCGAGATACGTATGTGTGTGTTTTTTTTTCGTGTTTTGTGCAGATGCAGATGGAGAGGAAGCTGAGGAGTCTACTCTCGCCGCTGCTGAGCTGCCCTCGCGAGTTGCTGAGTCACTGTCCAGAGCTCCGGGGCTGACGGCAAGCGACGAGCCACAGCCGAGTACGTCGGGCATGCAAAGGCATGCTGAGCTACACGTCCGCGTCGCACATGAAGACCAGCCCGAGGCAGCAGCGTCGATGCCGGTCCTGGAGACTGATTTCCAGAGCTAAGGGAGTCCGAGGACGGCCTCCTGTCAGGAGAGGCCGTGTTGGAGACCAGAAGATCAGCAGCGCTGGAGGGTATAAAAGACGGCGTGTCCACGTGGCCGCCCTCATTTTGCCGCCAGCCATCGCCGAGGAAACATCGCTCTTTTCTTAAATTTTGTTCATTAATCATTTTGTTATTTTTTGTCATTCATTTTGCTTAAATTCATTAATTTTGTTAACTTTGTAAAAAATATTTTTGTAAATGATAAAATTTTGTTTTTAAAAAAATTAATTCTTTTCAAATTCCCAAAAATATATATGTTGAATAAATAATATATTTAATATATTTAATATATAATAATTATAATAAGAGAACAGGATTTTTTTCTACAATCATCGCACAGCCAAAACCGCTTAACATAGAAACCTGAAATTTGGACCACGTATTCTACAAGTAGTGAAGGCGTCATTTAAGAACGGATTTTTCGAAATTTGACCTATAAGTGGGTCAAATGGGGTCATAAAGAATGTATGGGGAAAAAAAATTCTTTTGTCGCACGGTCACGAAACTTTGGCAGTATACTATGCAAAAGAAATAAAAGAGCACGTGTATCACAGTTTTTTGAAAATCAGCCCTTAAGGGGGGCTTAGTGTGGTTTTTTAGATTGGAATGCGGAAACTATAATGTATGCTACGGTTATTGTTTCTTGACCAGTAGTTATCAAATTTTGTGTGAGCATTAATCATATGAATACTAAGAACTCGTTTTCGGCATTTTGCGAAATTCGACCCCTAAGGTCATTTATTGGGGTTGCAAAGTTTCCATGGTGTAGGTTTTTTTAGTAAAGTTATGAAACTTAGTAAAATGACTAAACATAAGAATATAAAAATACATTTTCAGTAACTTTTCAAAAATCAACCCCTAAGGTTATTAAATAGGGCCGCAAAGTTTGTATGGAGTATGATTTTTTATTAATGCAACACTGTAGCTACAGTAAAGAAACAGGGTAAATAAATTAGGTTTGATCAAGTTTTAAAATAAGTTTTCAGCATTTTTCAAAAATAAAACCCTAACAGGGTTAAACGAGGTGGTAAAGTTTACATAAAAATCTTTGTGTATAGCGATGAAACTTGGTACACACACCTAACAAACATTATTTGAACGTGATTTACAATTTTGGAAAATCATCGCTTAAAACAGTTAAACAGAGTGGAAAGTGAAGATTATTATTTTTAAGCTACAGCGATGAAATGTGGTACACGTGCTAAGCCAATGAAATTATAGATGTGTATTTAACCATTTTTTGAAAATCATCTCTTAACAAGCCTAAGCGGGGTGGTAAAGTTTGTATAGAAAATCTTTGTTTATGAAATTTCATGGCTATAATAAAACTTGATAAAAGAAAATAATGAAAACGTGATTTACAATTTTTGAAAATCATCTCTTAACAGGGTTAAACAGGGTGCACAGTGAAGATTATTATTTTTAACCGACTTCAAAAAGGAGGAGGTTTACAATTCGACGGTATGTTTTTTTTTTATTTTTTATTTTTTTTTGTGTGTTTGTTACGCGATTACTCCGCCAATTATGCATTGATTTCGATGATTCTTTTTTTGATTGGTAGGTAATTTTATCGAAATTCATTCAGTAGTTTTTGAAAAAAATAGCAAAAACAAAAAATATAAGTTTAATCTTCAAGTCGGTTCTTGTTTTTTTCGTAACCAACTTTTTAAAGGTGGAGGTTTGTATTCGACTGCTTCACCTGCTTCACCCAGGGTTGACTTCCGGTGAGGGAACTCCTCAACGGTGAATAGTACAGACACAACATTTCGTAAATGGATTTAACCATAATAGCCTGTTCTAAATTCCATCATGACATGGCAGATACACCCAGGATTGACTTCCGGCGAGGGAACTTCTCAACAGAGATATAGGACAGACATGAAATTTTTTTGTATATGCATTTAATTGTGATAGCCCGTTTTAAACTTCGTCATGATGTGGCTTCTAGATCATAAAAGCTTGTCTTTAAAAACTTTTTGAATTAATTTAATTAAAACTTGTTTTTCACTAAAAAGGGTAAAATAAATTATTTTTCAAAAAAAACTAAACCGACTTCAAAACCACAAATGGCACTCAAAAGTAAAAAACAAATTAATATAATTATCATAAGCGCTACCCACTCATATATTTGAAGTCGGTGCCAGCCAAGTCTAAAAGGTAGTAGATAGATACTACCTACAAGTAGTACTTACTATATACATAGTATTTACATGTATTATTATCATTGTTTTGAATACCATTCCCTGACAGGTTTAAACGGGTGGTAAAATTTGTAAAGAAAATTTATGTTAATAATATAAATATTATGTCTATTTAAACCGAGATAAGAGAAAAGAACGTGAAAGAGATCGGAATAGAAACAAGACAAATTCGGGATAGGATTGGGATGGAAGCAGATCGCGCTTTTGATCATTTACATGACTTTGCGCTGCCGCCGCACCGCAGAGTCATGTAAATGATCAAAAACCGGAACCGGTTAGGATCGGAATAGGAACGGGAGCAGAGCGGGACGATAACTGAACAAGAAAGAAACTGTAACAGGATATGAGTGGGAAAGTAACGGAACAGAAGCGGTACGGTACGGTAACAAGATAGGAGCGGGACGGGAACTGGAACGGAAATATGGTGGGACGGAAAATGGTCGGAAGCAGGATAAATACTTCACTACGCGTACGAAGTCGCGGGCATCAGCTAGTAGTATATATATTTTGTAATATTACTCTTTGGAATTACACAATGATTTTGCAATATAAAAAAATCTTCAAAAGAATCTTACTGTCCTCCTACTAATAATATAAATGCAATAAATTATGAGGATGGATGAAAGGGAACTACTAATGGCAATTTTGATTAAATTTGCTAGTATACGTACATTCTTAAGGAAAATAATATAGAATACTTGTATTCGTGAAACCCGCGGGACTAACCTCGGGGTGTATGTATATGTATGTAGGTATATTGAATATATACCTACATAATAAAGGCAAATAATATTGCAATAAATATGTAACTGGTAATCTCAATAAGTACCTACGGTACGGGAGAGCACGAACTGTAAAGATTTGAATATACTCATCGCAGAAGTGGATGAGCTCGTAAACGTCGGCGCTCGCAGAGAAGCCGCGCGCCGCAGCAGACACGCGAAGCGGCGGGCGCGGCATTGGACGCCGGCGCTCGCAGAGAAGCCGCGCACCGCAGGAGACACGCGAAGCGGCGGGCGCGGCACTGGACGCCAGCGCTCGCAGAGAAGCCGCGCACCGCAGCAGACACGCGAAGCGGCGGGCGCGGCACTGGACGCCGGCGCTCGCTGAGAAGCCGCGCGCCGCAGCAGACACGCGAAGCGGCGGGCGCGGCACTGGACGCCGGCGCTCGCAGAGGAGCCGTGCGCCGCAGCAGACACGCGAAGCGGCGGGCGCGGCACTGGACGCCGGCGGTGCTCGCAGAGAAGCCGCGCGCCTCAGCAGACAAGTGAAGCGGCGGGCGCGGCACTAAACGCCGCGCCGCGCGCCGCGCCGGCGCCGAGAGGAACATACGTGCCGAAATTCAATTTAGTAGGCTTACATATATGGTTCTGGAGGCTTTAGGCTTACTTTTATTATTACGAATTATGTTCTGGAGATTTGTGATAAAGTCTATGAGTGACAGTTCCCATACATCGGAGCGTAGACACTTTTATTAGTAGGAAGCTTATTATTAAACATCAATGCAAGCCGTTTAGCTCAAATAATGCGCCACTTTAATTAATAACCATCGTGCAATGCTGCTACCATTAATTGCCGTGTTCTTTGTGTAGGCGCTATGTTCGAGTGTAGGTAGTTATGTTAATATGTAGTTATAACATTCAAAACATTACTCCGGTGCGGCGCGCGGCGGGCGGCGCGGCGGGCGGCGCGGCGGGCGGCGCGCGGCGCGTGAGCATGTGTCGCCGCGCACAGGCCCAGCCGCAGCCTGCGTCTCCTTTGATATAATTATGTAAATTATACTACCAATGATATATTATATTGAAAGCCTCTGTGGCGTAGTGGTTGGGCAGGTTGACTCAAATATCTTACACCACCACAGATACCACTGTGGTTGCGGGTTCTTCGATTCCCGCGACGGGACGTTTATGCAAAGAAAAAAAAGGCGCAAGCATTTGTTTCGTGTCTGGGTGTTATTGTCCCGCGGACAGCTGTCCGACAGAATCTACTTGGAACTTGTATAGGACTGATCTGTCGTGCGAACTTGGTTTACGCGATGGAGGCATTGTATAGAAATATGCAACTTTGTTTGGGCGTTTACGCTATTTTGTGTCAGCGGCATTAGTCGTGTCTCAATGACGTCATTGTTAATGGTTGTCATTAGCGCGAGGCGGACGCGGTGTCTTCAATTATTTTTTTCATTAAAGCCTTTCCCGCCAGCGGCGCCCGCCGCACGTCGGCACTTCGTCGCGTCGCGTCACTTCGTCGCCGCGCTCCATCACTGTCCCGCTCCCGCGGCGGCGGCGGCCGAGCGCGTAATTAGCGCACCAGACGCCGGTGTTCATTGCTAAGAAAAAAGGTTTTTCAAATATCTAATTGTAAAATATAAATAAGATACATTTATTTCAAAAAACCAAGTTCATAAATAACAAGGATACTCATATAAATATATATCTCATAAATAATAAGCACCGCTTGCTGTCGAAACTTTTGGTTCATGGGGTCCGGGCACCAAATATTTATATAAAAACATGCCAGTTGCAGCTACATTATTGTTTTAGTTTTTATCAAAATCGGTCCCGGCACTCTTTTGAGCATTTTTCGGTAATCCTTATAGTTTCAGATTTGTACTTCCACGCCCACTTCGAGAATGTACCTGTATATAGTTATATATGCGGCGCTCCGTAGCCCGAGCTCCGACTCATCAAATAATGTAATCAGTTAACCTTTTAATTACTTCAACTAATTGAATCGCCTTGCATCCGACTCCAGCAGCGCGAATCGCATGGGACCACAGATATTAAAAGGGAGGAGATATGCCTTCGAACGTTTTATTGTATTAAACTGCATGTCGCCCGTTTCTTCCCACCAGTTTTACAATTACAGATGCAACCAAATAAAAACATATTGACTCACACAACAACGCGTTCGCACAGCGTTTTCATTGGCTACTCACACTAGCAGTCAACCAGCTTGGGTGCTTGCATTAAACCCTAGATGGCGTAAAAGTAAATTTGGCGTGAAAACGGCGTGAACAAATGTTACAAATTATCTACTAACATAATTATAAGTACCTTATTAACTAAATATGGATTTTACCGAAGTCTGAATTAAATAATTTTATTATTATTATTATTATATATAAGCCAGCGGCCGACGGCTACGATTGTTTGAACACTTTAATCAACACATTCAGAGCACATTCAGAGAGTGGACTGAATATGAAAATATTATTATAGCTGTACGGTTCAACGGAAATTTTAGTAGTAACTTAAAGCTGTACTGTACTTAAACAAATAATATCGAGTGCTTTTACGATTACTGAACGATCCACAGAGCCATGTCGCGCTGAATGTGCATCGTCAGCTAACTTTTGTACCTACTAATTACTATATTTTTACTTCGGCCAATAAATGTAAAATTATTCAGCTTCGCGGGTGTTTTCTACGTTCGTCCGCACTCCATAACTACTTACTACAACTACTACTGACTGTACAAAAGCCTCTCTGTCCTATTCGTCATACTATAAGCTAAAAGTTGGAATAATATACCACCGCCGATACGGAACGTGCAGTACCTTGCCCTTTATAGATTTAAATTACAAATGTATGTTTGTCATCATCAAAATAAGCAGGGAAGTCTTTGACTATTTTGTTGGTATACCTGTGTGTTTGAAGCGTGTTATGTTTTAGTGCAAGTTGTTCTTGCCGGTGTACATTTAATGTTCTTTTGTATTTTATCTCTGTGTTGCGATCCGTGACGTCACCGGGCGGCTCCTACGGAAGATCAGCGCTGGTTGCTTCAGCCGGCGTTGTGCTGAGGAGAGGCCGTGTTGTGGCAATACCTAGTATACCTACCAAGTCATTAATGCTAAGTTAAGTATTCGTTCATGTTTTTCCGACAATAAACTTATTTAATTTAATTTCAAGCTATATCTGAGCAATAAAAAAATACTTTTTAAAGACTGCTTCAAACAGTATTTAATTATTATTTTGATGAAAATATTGCCGGGGGCCGTTGTTGGCCCAAAACTACTGGCTCGAACACTCTGCCGAATTGCAATGAGTCATCACCGGTGAGCAACGAGCTTTCATAACTAAATAATAATATTTTGTACCTACTCAATCATTAATTTTATAACAAAAAAGACCGACTTCAATTCTGATGTATCTTCGAAGTCCAAGGTCGAAAATCGATGAAATGTATATGGGACCACCTTGTAGCTATACTAAACACAACGTTAAAAGAATTTTCCATATCGGTTTTTAAATGTCGAAGTTCTGAGGTAACAAGCAAAAAAAAATCCAATCGAATAGAGAACCTCGTCCTTATTTGCAGTCGGTTAAAAATGATATACTAATTCTTAATATTTTTAGCAAAAGCTTGTAATGTAGGAGTGTTGTGCAACAACTCGTAGCCGCAAGTCTACACCGCCGCGCCGCGCCGCACCACCGCCGCGCCGCGCCGCCGCGCCGCCGGCGCCGCGCCGCCGCCGCGTGCCGTAGGCGCGTAGAGCTACGATCGCGGCGTCGAGTCGGCGTAGCAATTGTAGAGAGCAAGTAAAAGATGGTGAAAACAGTGAATAAAGTATTTTGAACTATAATAATAATCCTTTATTTATTTATACCATAGCACGAAACAGTCTGTGCATGGAGGACTTAATGCTAGATAGTATACCAGTCCACCAGTCATCCTTTATTTCGTCATTTCTTTATTTCAAGCTACAACGACACGTGGCGGTGGCGACTAGTGACGTGTGTGGCGTCGACGTCTGTTTTAACGTGTGTATGAGAGAGTGTACGAGTAGATAGTAATTAAATGTTAACTTTAAGCACCGTGCACTCCGCCGACACTTTTTAATAGTTCTCGTTTTTATTTTCAGATAGTTGCCTGCTTCGCGATCCTACAACATTGTAAAGAAGAACTTCGTATAATACCATAAAGGTATGTATTAAAAAATCTTAGGTACCTATCCAATTAAAGTTTAATATCTCGCCATTCCTTCTGGTCACGTTACTACGATATGATACAATTCAAAACTAGTGTAAAATCCGATTTTGGCCTTATACACAAGAAATATTATATTTACATAAATTAGCTAAGACACTGTTTGGATTGCAAAAAAAGATTAAAAATAGTAAATAAAAAAAGTATATAATGTTAATAAAATATATGATATTGTGGACTAGCCATCAATGCCAACAATTTTAGAGGAATCTGAGACGCCGCAAACAAGGACATATAGTAATATCAGTTGTTGAGCAGTGAATTTTTCAATTAAGTAACATTGCACCTTAAACCTATTATAGATAGTATGTAATATTTTTTTTTAACGGGCGAATGTGAATGAATTAGTGAAAACAAACTACACTCTACTTACTAAAACCACTAAAACGAAAGTAACTAAATACAAGGAGAAGCAATCGGACAACCTTACCTGATTTGTAACTATCCGCGAGGAGCTTTAATTGGCTCACTGTCACTGACACTGCGACTATTTTATTAATCGTCAAAACGTTTCAATTGTTAGTTGTCGCATTATTGAAACAGCATTCATGTCGATTGAAAAAGAGCAGTTGTGGAACGTGGTTTCCTTCAGTGCGGGTCATCGTTTGACCACTTTCTCACCTGATGGGAAGCGACGATGTGTTCGAACATGTAGACGAACACGCTTGCCCTGTGGATACTTGTTCCCTCTTGATTTGAACACACCCACATTGTACGTATGTGGAAACAGACGACGGCAAGGCGTTCCACTTCTTTGAGTGCCAATCGTCTAGTTGTTCAATGGTGGAATGGTGATGTCAAATTGTGCAGTTCTTGAGCGTATTCTCCGTCGGCGTCGTGCAGAATACCGCTGCGCTGCGCTGGGAGGCTGGTCTCCATTCTGGTTGTTTGGGTGGTAAAGACGTGGTTGCATTCCACTTAAACTCTTTCCGACACAGAATTGTATATACTTTCTTTATATTACAAGAACAGAGCCCAAATGAAATACTGCAAGGGATCTCCGCGTCGTGTCGTCGTCGATCCTCCCCTTTATTTAGCTGTGGTTTACGAGCGATACTTTACACTCAATAAAGAGTAATGTGCGCCGGTATCGGCCGGGTCGAGCCGGTCCGTCCGTCATCGCGCCGTCTGCTACCGCCCGCGCTCGTTAGTCGCAGTTCTGAACTATGCCAGTTATTGATATAGAGCACGAATTTATCAATAAGTACAGCTATTTGCCACACGTCATCGGCCGATACTCGCCAGATTGTTAACGTACGAAAAACTAAAATAATTATAACGGCACAATACTCTCTCTCTTAACGAGAGAAGGCCCGTCCCAGCTGTGGCAACGTAGAAGGCTGATGAAGACCACGAGTATACTGCGTGAGGTGTTTGTCGGTACAACCGGGCGATATAATGGATATGACACGTGTGAAATTATTATTCCTTGAGTTGTTTTTCTTGTTCCACACAAATAACGTCGAACCGAACGGCGCCCGTCGCCGTGTATTATAATTTGTACTTTTGTACCTATAGCCAGCCATGAAGAGAGAATCAATCCCGCCGAGAATGCAATAGCGAAACTTCAGTAATTTAAGTGTTCGTAGCCACGAGTGCATATCGCACACGTTTCTTTCTCCCTCCAGTGACAGATTCAAATTATAATTGCCTACGTTCCGTACCATCAGAATAGCAAAACGGAACCCTTATAATTTGCTCATGTCCATTCGTCCGATTGTCCTTCGTGTCACAGCTGTACATCTCCGACAATTTTCGTGCAGGGAGTTGCAGGAACAAATTACCAAAATAAAGAACAAGAGTAGCTCCCCGTACGTGGAAATGACAGATTACAATTTTTCTCGCGCACCCCACCCAGTCGAGTTCCTCCGAAAACAATCGAGGTTCTTAAGTAACTTATTTATTTATAGAAACAAAATATATACAGAAACGTTTTTGGCGTTGATGAAAGGTAATTCAAAACTCGTGCTCAGATAAACGACATTGGATTATACAAAATACAGCCGCCCGATGTGCTCGTGCAGGTGACTCGAGATACAATATACAGCCGCCCGATGTGCTCGTGCAGGTGACTCGAGAAACAATATACAGCCGCCCGATGTGCTCGTGCAGGTGACTCGAGAAACAATATACAGTCGCCCGATGTGCTCGTGCAGGTGACTCGAGATACAATATACAGCCGCCCGATGTGCTCGTGCAGGTGACTCGAAATACAATATACAGCCGCCCGATGTGCTCGTGCAGGTGACTCGAGATACAATATACAGCCGCCCGATGTGCTCGTGCAGGTGACTCGAAATACAATATACAGCCGCCCGATGTGCTCGTGCAGGTGACTCGAGATACAATATACAGCCGCCCGATGTGCTCGTGCAGGTGACTCGAAATACAATATACAGCCGCCCGATGTGCTCGTGCAGGTGACTCGAGATACAATATACAGCCGCCCGATGTGCTCGTGCAGGTGACTCGAGATACAATATACAGCCGCCCGATGTGCTCGTGCAGGTGACTCGAGATACAATATACAGCCGCCCGATGTGCTCGTGCAGGTGACTCGAGATACAATATACAGCCGCCCGATGTGCTCGTGCAGGTGACTCGAAATACAATATACAGCCGCCCGATGTGCTCGTGCAGGTGACTCGAGATACAATATACAGCCGCCCGATGTGCTCGTGCAGGTGACTCGAGATACAATATACAGCCGCCCGATGTGCTCGTGCAGGTGACTCGAGATACAATATACAGCCGCCCGATGTGCTCGTGCAGGTGACTCGAGATACAATATACAGCCGCCCGATGTGCTCGTGCAGGTGACTCGAAATACAATATACAGCCGCCCGATGTGCTCGTGCAGGTGACTCGAGATACAATATACAGCCGCCCGATGTGCTCGTGCAGGTGACTCGAGATACAATATACAGCCGCCCGATGTGCTCGTGCAGGTGACTCGAGATACAATATACAGCCGCCCGATGTGCTCGTGCAGGTGACTCGAGATACAATATACAGCCGCCCGATGTACTCGTGCAGGTGACTCGAGATACAATATACAGCCGCCCGATGTGCTCGTGCAGGTGACTCGAAATACAATATACAGCCGCCCGATGTGCTCGTGCAGGTGACTCGAGATACAATATACAGCCGCCCGATGTGCTCGTGCAGGTGACTCGAAATACAATATACAGCCGCCCGATGTGCTCGTGCAGGTGACTCGAGATACAATATACAGCCGCCCGATGTGCTCGTGCAGGTGACTCGAAATACAATATACAGCCGCCCTATCTGCTCGTGCAGGTGACTCGAAATACAATATACAGCCGCCCGATGTGCTCGTGCAGGTGACTCGAGATACAATATACAGCCGCCCGATGTACTCGTGCAGGTGACTCGAGATACGTACCAAGCTAATTAACTAAGTTGCAGTCATCTAGAAGTCAAGGGGGGAGGCCTTCGCCCAAAACTGGGACGACACAGGCTAACAGTAACAGTAACACATTGTTAAGTTATATATAGACTGTATTCTTAATGACATATATTGTGTAAGTACTTAGTTATCACACATGTGCAAACAAGCGTCACGGCTCCGCGATGGAAAGCAAAGCGGCGCTCGCAGGCACACATGTGAAAACAAGCGTCACGGCTCCGCGATGGAAAGCAAAGCAGCGCTCGCAGGTACACATGTGCAAACAAGCGTCACGGCTCCGCGATGGAAAGCAAAGCGGCGCTCGCAGTCACACATGTGCAAACAAGCGTCACGGCTCCGCGATGGAAAGCAAAGCGGCGCTCGCAGTCACACATGTGCAAACAAGCATCACGGCTCCGCGATGGAAAGCAAAGCGGCGCTCGCAGGCACACATGTGAAAACAAGCGTCACGGCTCTGCGATGGAAAGCAAAGCAGCGCTCTCAGGTACACATGTGCAAACAAGCGTCACGGCTCCGCGATGGAAAGCAAAGCAGCGCTCGCAGGTACACATGTGCAAACAAGCGTCACGGCTCCGCGATGGAAAGCAAAGCAGCGCTCGCAGTCACACATGTGCAAACAAGCGTCACGGCTCCGCGATGGAAAGCAAAGCAGCGCTCGCTGGCACACATGTGCAAGCAAGCGTCACGGCTCCGCGATGGAAAGCAAAGCGGCGCTCGCAGGCACACATGTGCAAGCAAGCCTCACGGCTCCGCGATGGAAAGCAAAGCAGCGCTCGCAGTCACACATGTGCAAACAAGCGTCACGGCTCCGCGATGGAAAGCAAAGCAGCGCTCGCTGGCACACATGTGCAAGCAAGCGTCACGGCTCCGCGATGGAAAGCAAAGTGGCGCTCGCAGGCACAGATGTGCAAGCAAGCCTCACGGCTCCGCGATGGAAAGCAAAGCAGCGCTCGCTGGCACACATGTGCAAGCAAGCGTCACGGCTCCGCGATGGAAAGCAAAGCGGCGCTCGCAGGCACACATGTGCAAGCAAGCCTCACGGCTCCGCGATGGAAAGCAAAGCGGCGCTCGCAGGCACACATGTGCAAGCAAGCCTCACAGCTCCGCGATGGAAAGCAAAGCAGCGCTCGCAGGCACACATGTGCAAACAAGCGTCACGGCTCCGCGATGGAAAGCAAAGTGGCGCTCGCAGTCACACATGTGCAACACCGCATTGCCGATGTGGTGCCGACCTTACTGTACTATTAATTATTCTGGCTGTTAGGAGAAATACTAAGAAAAGAGAGGGTGAGGGGAGTGCGGGAACATGAGCCCAAATATGTAAAGAGATATGTCATTAACACGCTACAGGCTACAGGGTGTGGGGGTTGATGCTAGGTAATGTATGGCGGTCTCTGTAATACTTTACAATGTAGTCTACGATGTACTTGTACTATTTTATTCTGTGACCTTGTTTGCTATAGTTGGATTATAATAGAATTTGGTTTTAGAATTTATTTTACTAATAACATATATGCGAAAGTTTGTGAGGATGGATGTAACTATAGATATTAGTGTGTATGGATGTTTTTTCCTCATACATGCAAAAACTACTCAACGGATTTCGATAAAAATTTGTAATTATACGTAATTTAGATCCTGCAATAAGGCATAAGTCATATATACCTACTTCGTAGATGAGAGAATTGTGATGTTTTGATTCATTGACATATTTAGAAAATAAACAAACAAATTATTTTTTAGAAAACATTATATATATATATATATAAATATGTTATATAAATAAACATTTTATTATTTATAAAGAAAAGGTTTTCGAAAAACGTTCATAGGTATTTGCATCGTCCGTCGGCCCGATATAACTAAATATTTAGATAGTTATGTATCCTACAACGTCACGCGCTGAATAACGGAGTTCAACTTAAGGCATAGGCACGTACAGTCGACAACTCGACGAGTTCTTTTTGGTACCGGGACGAGCGTTCTGGGTGGCACAGCAATTGTTTTGGGCAGGCGTGGCGGTTACCATGAGGCAAACGACTTGTTCGTCTCATCACTCAGTACCATAAAACAGAGATGTGACTCATTTAAGATACAAGTATCTGAAATACATATACAAGATACAAAATAGGTATTTTCATCTTGTATCTAAAATACTTTTTAAAAATTAATCTTGTATCTTCTATTTAAATTCCTTTTTTTGGTATCTTAGTATTTTGTTGATACTTTTTTTTCTAAAATACTTTTAGTGATAGCACAGAATACTTTATAGTTACCAATAGTTAGGTATCTATGCATTTATTCACAAAATGTGACAAGATTCTATGCTGTTATTAATTTTATATGTCAATGTCTTTGCCAGTTATTCTGCCGCCAAGCAGTAGTGCGCAAGCATTACTGTGTTACGGTTTGAAGGGCATTGTAGTCAGCGAAATGACTGGGCATATGAGACTTAATATCTGATGTCTCGGGGTGATGAGTGCAATGCAGTGCTTTTATGGTATTTAGAGTTCTTGGTGGCACTGCATTTGTTATGGGCAGGCGTGGTGCTTACCATCAGGAAAACGACGTGCTCATCTTATCACTCAGTTCCATAACAAAAAAATAAAAAATAAGAAAAAGATAAAACTGGACGCCCCGTTGAAACTTTAGTCTGGGACCAAATTGATAGATGAAGATTCTTTCTTTCTACAAGTGTACATCGGCTATGAATAGTTGTGTTAACAACGGCTATACCTAAACACGAGGCGCTTTCTTTCTGCGCGAGCTGTTCGCAACAGCAAACTGCGTTTCTATTTGCGCTTTTTGGATCTGCTTAATACTTCGAGTAGACAGCACTTTATCTGAGGCTTAATAAATCATGCGTTCCGTGTTTGGCGTTTAAACGAAACTCTAATCGTTTCGTTTCTGCTGTGTAATATATCGAGTAGGGGATGTACATAATATTGTAGGATTCGTAGGTAACTTTAAAAGCTATTATCCTTTCAAACGCCAACAAATTTTTTTGCCAACCAAATCGTAACCAACCACTTTAGGCATAAAGTACACTTAACCACTAAAACTAAAGAAAATAAGAAGAAAAATGAGTAATAAAATGTTTGAAGAACTGGCTTTTATTAAGTCTCAATTAAAACCTTTTGTCTTGTCACATTTGCGCGATCATCGCGATTTATTCGTAAATAATTCACGTAAAAAAATAAACTGACATTCAATAAAATGTTTCTTACAAAAGTATTTTATCTCTAAAAAGTATTTGGAAGATACGTATTTGGTATCTAGTATTTCAGATACCATTCCAGAAAGGTATTTGTATCTGGTATATGAAATACTCAATTTGAAAGTATCTTGTATTTTGTACTCCAGATACTTTGTATAGGGTATCTTGTACAACACTGCCATAAAAAAATTCAACTTCAACTGATCGATCGACTAGTCGTCGAACGATAATAAACGGTCTAGTTTCGTCTGCGAGGAGTGCGGCGGCGGCCCGTCGCCTACAGCGGCTGTCACCCGAGACCACGTGCCCGTACTAGGTCGGGAGGAGTGCGGCGGCGGCCCGTCGCCTGCAGCGGCTGTCACCCGAGACCACGTGCCCGTACTAGGTCGGGAGGAGTGCGGCGGCGGCCCGTCGCCTGCAGCGGCTGTCACCCGAGACCACGTGCCCGTACTAGGTCGGGAGGAGTGCGGCGGCGGCCAGTCGCCTGCAGCGGCTGTCACCCGAGACCACGTGCCCGTACTAGGTCGGGAGGAGTGCGGCGGCGGCCCGTCGCCTGCAGCGGCTGTCACCCGAGACCACGTGCCCGTACTAGGTCGGGAGGAGTGCGGCGGCGGCCCGTCGCCTGCAGCGGCTGTCACCCGAGACCACGTGCCCGTACTAGGTCGGGAGGAGTGCGGCGGCGGCCCGTCGCCTGCAGCGGCTGTCACCCGAGACCACGTGCCCGTACTAGGTCGGGAGGAGTGCGGCGGCGGCCAGTCGCCTGCAGCGGCTGTCACCCGAGACCACGTGCCCGTACTAGGTCGGGAGGAGTGCGGCGGCGGCCCGTCGCCTGCAGCGGCTGTCACACGAGACCACGTGCCCGTACTAGGTCGGGAAAGTCCGAGATGTAATCACTAAAACGTACTAAAAAAGAGCCTTCTTACACACATGTTGAAATCGTGTGTTCGTGAGTAGCTCACCGCTACTTCGTCGTCGTACCTCGTGATCGTGCAGCTGACTGCAGCTCAAAATTCGTTTTGAAAGTCTCGATTTCGTTCAAATGAAAGACAACATTACAACAATGCCAATAATAGATCATGTACTTGGAGATAACCACATTTTAAATTTCGATTACTTACGCGGTAACTCACTAACATAATGCTTAGCTTGCTTGTTCTAATGTTTCCTGTGGAGCCATCTAGTTTCGGTTCGAGGAACCAATTATATTCAGGAAATAAATTAGACAATTACCAGGGCCTTAATTCACTATGACAGCTTGGCGATTCCTTGCTTCGAAGAAACGCCGATTCCTTCATTAATAAACGACATCTGCGAAATTTGTATTCTCTATGACATCATCATCATCATCATCATCATCAGCCTATACGAATCCACTGCTGGACATAGGCCTCTCCCAATGCACGCCACTGAACCCGATCCTCGGCTCTTCGCATGTAATTACTGCCAGCCACTTTACGCAGATCGTCGCTCCATCTGGCCGGAGGGCGTCCTACACTACGTTTGCCTAAACGTGGTCTCTACTCTAGAACTCGTTTACTCCATCGGTTATCGGTTCTTCGACATATGTGACCGACCCATTGCCACTTCAGCTTACTTAGTCGGAGAGCTATGTCGGTTACTTTGGTTCTCTGTCAGATCACCTCGTTTCGGATTCGATCCTTCAGAGAAACCCCGAGCATAGCTCGCTCCATAGCTCGCTGAGCGACTTTAAACTTATGAACCAGTCTCACAGTCAGTGTCCACGTTTCGGCTCCGTATGTCATTATGGGTAGGACGCACTGATTAAAGACTTTTGTCTTCAGGCATTATGGGATGGGCGACGAGAAGACTTGACGAAGTTTTCCAAATGCTGCCTAGCCCAGCTGTATCCTCCTGTCGGCTTCCTTCTCAAAGTTGTGTCTACCGAGCATTAGAATTTGTCCAAGGTACCAATGCGTCCTGAGGCGCGACCAATGCGTCCTGAGGCGTCAGCTAGGCTGATCAGCATTTGTTGCAGCTCTTGCGGCGACTCCGCCATAAGGACGATGTCGTCTGCGAATCTCAAGTGTGAGATGTACTCGCCGTTAATGTTGATGCCCATGCCTTTCCAATCCAGTGTCTTGAACATATCCTCGATTGCGGTTGTAAGCAGTTTCGGGGATATTACATCCCCCTGTCTTACTCCCCTGAGCAGTCGGATATGTTCATTACACCGGTCATGTACTTGGACGGACATTGAGGCAGCCTCATATAGACATCTCAGCATTTAGATGTACCGACAGTCCACTTGGCATCGCTGCAGAGAATCCAGAACAGACCAGCTGGCCGATTCAGAACCTCACGACAACTCATTTGTCGATCGATTCGGTTTGATATCGTACGATTCAAAATATTTTAAATTCACAATAGTCGAATCGACGTTCAAATTGTCGTAGTCGATAACCAATCGTAACCGTACGATAAACGCGTATTTATCGATCGAGAACGTTATTCACAATGGAGATATCGAAGCAAAGTTTTCGAACGTCCGATTAATTTCCACGACAACTTATCGAGTGCAACATATCACTCGAAAGCATTAGATTTGACCGTCAATACCGAGTATATTCCGTGTGTTGTTAAATAAACTACATTTTCTACTACAAATAAAATAAAACTCACAGTAAGATTCAACATAAACTAATTCTATGTAATAAAGTACCTACCAAGTCTAGTATTTATTTATAGGTTAAGTTCGCTTTGATTGTTTTAGAACTATTTACCTACTACTAGAAGATTACTTAATAAGATGCGTAAATCTACCGAAATAAAATCACTGTACCTATATAATTATTATAAAGTACTCTGTGATACTATATAATAGTAATTTTGGTATTTACTTAACATTTCTAACGAATCTTGATGAGGCTCGTCTTCTCGCTCTATCTTCTTTTAATAATTTCAAAACATGATAAAGAAAACAATTTGCGATAGACATTTAAATTTGGCAGCAGGTGGGTGTTTACGAAGCTCTTGTTTTTTTTATATTTCTACCAATATCAGGCGCTTATAATTGTTGATTATATTTTAATTCGTGATAAACGTTGTTATAATAAATTTTGATAACTTGAAAACATTTTTATATCGTCTAGATAATAATACAATTTTGTGCGAGTATTGCACACAAAACGAACTCCGTAAATGCAACACGTTGTCGTATCGATTTCGATATCGTAACCGAAACCGTGTCGAATCCTCGGGGCGGATGTTCTGAATAGCTCGAAAAGAAACCTACGACACGAGATCGTTATCCAATCGAATCGATTCGGTATGTTGTCGTGGGGTTCTGAATCGGCCATCTAGTCTCGATAGAGTCAAAGGCCTTCTCGAAGTCCACAAAAGCTAGACACAGTGGCTGATTATACTCTTCTGACTTCTGTATAATCTGGTGCACTGTGTGTATGTGGTCTACGGTGCCATACAACTCCCCGAAACCCGGCCTGTTCAGGCGGCTGAAATTCGTCAATTCTTCGCGCAAAACGGTTTGTGACGACCTTCGAGAACAACTTGTAGACGTAGCTCAGCAGTGAGATGGGTCTATAATTCTTGAGCAAGGTTTTATCCCCTTGCTTGAAGAATAGTACCACCACACTCCTGTTCCAAGCGTCTGGAGTTCTCCCTCAGTTGATGACGGTATTGATAAGCGTCTTTAGCTCTTTCAAGACAGGAGTACCTCCCGCCTTTAAAAGCTCGGACGTAATACCGTCTTCACCGGGGGCTTTTCCATTCTTCAGTTGTCTGAGGGCCATCTCCATCTCTTCCAGGCTTACATCTGGCAGCTCATCAGCGTAGTGGCGGGTTAAAGTAGCTCTTGAGTCCTCATTTGTGGAGGCAGGTCGAGGGGCATGAGGAGCGTACAAATGGCCATAAAAATCTTCGATCTGGGCAAGAATCTCCGGTTTTGACACAACGGTTTTGCCGTCAGCTGTTTTAAGTTTGGTCAGGTGACTCCTACCAAGTTGCTGGACAAAAACCTTGGACCCTCGGTTCTGCTCGATTGCCTTTTGAATTTGGCGTGTATTGGAGCACCGAAGGTCTCTTCGTGTAAGTTTTTGATCTTTTGGTTAACAGTCACCCGTTCCGATAAAGAGGCTTGGGTGTCTTCCCTTCTCTGTGTCATAAGCCGGAGAGTCTCGTCTGAGAGCTTAGATTTCCCGCCCGGTCTCTGCATGGTACAGAACTTCATACCCTCTTCCTTTAAGACTTTGACTACCTTATCCAGCCCCCCGTTCACGGCATCCGTGGTTTCCACGGCAGCGAATTTTCTTTCCAAATTTTCCTGGAATGTGTCGGACCCAGCCATGGTTTGGAGCAGATTTGGTCGGAGCGTGGACTTTATCATGCGGATTCTTTCGAGCTTGAAGTAGATATTCAGGGTGCCTCGGACCAGTCGGTCATCACTACCGGAATTGAACCTATTGATCACTGAGACATCCCTGAATATGTGCCTCCTATCCGTCATGATAAAGTCGATCTCATTTTTAGTGACGCCATCTGTGTAGTGCGATATGACGAGTCATAGATAATCATTTACAGAACCAATTAACAATTATGTACAAATATATAGAATAATAAAAACTAAAGTAACCTATAACAAAATTAAACAATGAAATTAAATATAGAACACAAAATTTAGGTCACCGTCCGCGGGCAAGGTGCCCAAAAAGCTGGCAACGTTACCTCGTTGAATGGCCGGACTAATTCGTTGGCCGAAGTAATTGCCAGCTCTTTGGTCACCTGTTGTTTTTATGAAGCGTCCGGCCAGCTCTTTAAACAGAAGCCGCGCGTTCGCCCCGAAGGCCCCATAGTTTCAACCCCAAACGGAAGAAATATGTATCCCTCGCCGAGTGATGCATATTTCCTCTGCTGCTTCTGCCGCCGCTCCTGCCACCCTTGAAGTACCGTTGAGGTCGGACGGTGCTAGTGTATCGGCACAAGTGGCGTCCCACAACCAACGGTCTTCCACGGCTCCAAGGAATTAACGTCATGCTGTCGGGCTTCTTGCCATCGTCACGAGAAATACCATTCGGCTCTAAAACAGCCGGCACCTGAACGGTAGCAAGTGCCCGACGAATGACGTCATTAAGGGCGGCATGGCGTGAGAGTCGACCTGCACTGCCGTGGCAAGAAAGACCATGGTGGCCCAATTTGTCTACTTCGCCGTCGCAGTGACAGTTGTACGGTTCTGTCGTTGAGGTGCCCAGACGCAAACCTATCGCAATAGAAAAACTCGTATTGTCCAAAAATGTTCCCACATTGGACGAAGGGATCGCGTGCAGCCAGTAGCCTGAGCAAGGAGACGAGCCCGGTCTGCAGCGTCAACGCTGTCTCTGACTAAAGTTCGTTGAGCGTTTTTGCAGAGCGGCTCGTCCCATTGCCTCTGCGAACAGAGGCATTTTGGGAAATCCACAGTCGGACAGACTATACTCCACGCGTTTCCGGCCTCCTCAATGCCCAGCATCGGCACAGTGCCAATAGATGGGGTGATAATTTTGGCAAATAGTCGGCCGGTTCTGTGAACCGAGGACAGAAACGCTGGCAGAGCAACACTTGAAATTTTGTAGATGCCAATTCCCCCAAACCGAATAGGAAGGAAGGCCTGGCACCACGATTTATCCGAAAGAGAACAATTTAAAATTTGGGTTAAAATGTGTTTGACTGAATCATCCAAACTTGACAAAAGATCAATATATGTATATATATATATATATATAATCAATTATATATGAATATATGAATGCGTCATAGAGATGTCGTTTATTAATGAAGGAATCGACGTGATTTCTACGTGATAGTGAATTGGGGCTCTGACGGTTTCACACGCGATGCACTCATCTCTATTCTGATCCTTGAACAACACTCAAGAATTGATTGAGAGAATGGTTCACTTCCGCCTTCGCATCGCTGATATGCATTCGCAGTGCAGTAGATGCTCCCGCAGATTGAGCGACATAGCTGCGGAAGTGCGAACAATCCATGAATATCAATGCGAGCTTGCGTGTGTGCAAGTGTGTGTGCATATACATATCAGGGCATCATTTTATGTACGACAGATGAATAGAGTTATTGTTCAGAGGAGTGTTCTTCCTCTGAGGTTATTTTGCAAATTGCTCCGCTCCCCGCTCGTACGTTTGCCTCAGTCCACGCTCGACTCGTTCGAATCGCGCCCAGCCTCGGATTTGCCGCTCGAACCGTATTGTGCGCAATACAAGTGCTGAGCTTATTGAAATGGAAATGCGACTCTCCAAATGACTTTGTTTTTCTTTGTCAAGAACAAAACATATGCCACCGTGACTATGATTCAATAATAACGACCACTGAAAATGTTTTATACTTTCAAGTAAAGAATATTCAGCCGTCATAATTATTTATCAGAACCGAACATATTCGGTACTCAATGTAATAATTAAAACAGATAATGGTATCAAAGTACTGATACTAATGTAGGCTTAGGTTTAACCCTTTGAAATCCATATACTCGTATGGTACAGGAGCTTTTGTTCCTGAATATTAGTAGACGGCTTCTCTTCAGAGCTTGTTGACGAGCAGCGACACTCCCGGCATTCACTTGCACTCTACATTACAGTGGAGTCTACATATAACGTCTATAGCTGAAAGGTCGAGCTCAGCATCAGATCGAGCCCATGCAGAACGTAAAATCAGACAGTTTACTGATAAAGCCAATGCATCACAACAACAAAAACCGACTTCAATGTATCTTTGAAGTCCAAGGTCACATATCGATGAAACTTATATGGGACCACTTCGTAGCTATACTGAACCCAACGCAAAAAGAATTTTCCAAATCGGTTCATAAATGACGGAGTTCTGAGGTAACAAATATAAAAAAAATCAATCGAACAGAGAACCTCCTCCTTTTTTGAAATCGGTTAAAAAAGAGCAATTCGTCCATTTGTAAGATGAAGTCTCGTGACTCTCGTAGGAAACACTTTAGAGGGTGAAGATAGTGCGCCGCGACGGACGGCCGGACGGCCGGTACGGGGCGGGTCAACTACACTCGAGAGCAATGAATCCGGGTCACTTAAAGAATGTTAAAAATCTCGGAAACTAAAAATGATAGGTTAATGCAATAAATTGTATTTAATAGACAATGTAATACTCCTTAAATGAAAGTAAAAAAAATATGAGTCACCATACATTTTATTAACACAAAATTACATAAAGAAAAAAACTGCTGATCTCTCCTTAAAACAAAAATAGGAAACATGAAATTTTTGAACTTTATTACGATTTTCTTGAATTTTAATACTTCGTATTGCCTCCTCGTGCTTCCATTACTGCGTTTACGCGGTTTGGCATGCTGTACACCAAGTTCCTTATACGATTTTGGGGAATATTCTCCCATTCCTCTGTGAGAGCAATTTTGAGCTCACGAAGCGTGATTGGGGGAGGGTTTCGTTGTTTTACGCATCTGCCTAGCTCGTCCCAAGCATGCTCGATCGGGTTGATATCCGGGCTGCGCGCTGGCCACTCCATACGAGTAATGTTCATCTCTTGAAGGTAGTCATTCACAATCCTACCTGTATGAGGTCGGGCATTGTCATGCATAAATATAGCATCCTCACCTAAATTGACCATAAATGGACCAACGTGATCATTGAGGATTTCTTCCACATATCTTACGCTAGTTAAAGAGCCGTTTTCTATGATCACCAGCTCTGTGCGACTTTCAGAAGAAATTCCGGCCCACACAAGTACAGACCCACCACCGTAGGCTACTTTTTCTTCGATGCATGCTTGCTTGAATCTTTCCCCTGGTCTTCGATACACTCTGTGTCTTCCATCGTGCTTGTAGAGCATAAATTTTGATTCGTCGGAGAACATAACTTTTGACCAATCTTCAATACTCCAATTTACGTGGCTCTGGGCATATCTTAGTCTCGAAATACGATGCCCACGCTCCAGTTTAGGGCCGTTTGCAGGTCTAAGGGGTTTTAAGTTAGATTCAGCAAGCCGACGTCTTACTGTCCATGCACTTGGGTTACTTCCTCCGAGGCGTCGAAACTGATTGGTGAGTTCAGTTCCTGTGAGAAAGCGATTTCGAAGCATGGTGTTCACCAAGTATCGGTCTTCTCGTGCTGTGGTACACCTGGTTCTGCCCGTTCCTGGTCTGCGTAGGTTAGAACCAGTTTCTTCGTAACGTCGGAGAACTCTTTGTACTGTTGACAGCGACACACCGACAGTCCTGGCTGTATCGCGCTGACTCCGGCCGGTTTCCAGCATTGTAAGTATTCTGGTGCATTCTTCAGGCGTAAGCGACATAATTTCAGCTTGAATAATGAATATAGAGCACTATCAACATGGTTTATGTACCCACATAAATGACAGATTACAAACAAAAGCAAAACCAAATGCTGTAATTTCGTAGTTCCATCTTCGAAAGTGGCCCTTTTTCAAATTTGATTTTTTTATGATATAACTTTACAATAACTAAGAAGTTTTAATACCTTCATTTAAGGAGTATTACATTGTCTATTAAATACAATTTATTGCATTAACCTAGCATTTTTAGTTTCCGAGATTTTTAGGATTCTTTAAGTGACCCGGATTCATTGCTCTCGAGTGTATTTGTTTGTTGTCCAGATACAAAGTGTCGTTTATTTATTATTGCCACATACACGAGTACTTACACGAGTACTTGCATGAAGGCGATTCATACAATACAATGACTTATTGTTACCCCTACACAATGACGATATAACCAGCCCCTACAAGATCCAAATTCTTACAGTGACTTGTCAATACATTTATGAAAATTTAATACATACTTACTCGCAAACATATTAGGACCTTTAATAAGAACAGAACCGACTTTTAAGAATAAATTAAATTGTATGTTCCTAGATTCAGATTGCAGAGAATTAATGGTTCGATTAACGGGAACTGCAGGTATAAGCTCTTATCATAAACTACCTGAGGCCATTGATGAGTACATCGAATCCATTTTTTATTCAAATCTTATGAAAACAGTATACCTACTACTCAATAAATGAGTATGTTACCTGTATGCCCTAAGCTTCATAATGATAAAGGTTTCACGTACATAACTGTTGTGCGTATAATTATAATAATTTATTAGCATTTCTTGGACATGTCTCATGTCGTTAGTCATTCAATTTCAAAACACGAAAATTGGTAGGTACATTTGTTGGAAGTAACTATATACATATGTAGGTCATGTGACAGTCATGCTCCCTTCGCTCTAACATGGTGGAGGGGTTGACGGCTGGTCCACGAATCATACTCGTGCAGGGGTGCTGCTTGCGGATTCATCTGGTCTCTCTAACTGCTACTGTACCTATCTACCTACCTATTTATATGTTACCCTTACCTTTCCTGGGGTATAATAATATATCACTCGCTCTTCTAGTTTGACATTTAATTTTGTTGTTCGTTGTTTGTTCATTATGCGCCTCTTTATGTTAATATTGTAGTTAAAAAATGTAAACCATTCAATAAAAATCCTAGTCAGCATGTTGGCACGCACTGCGATGCCCCGCCTCCGCCTCTCGACATCAGCGTGGTCGGATAAGTCGGAGCTAGTCATGTGTCCGAAGTATTTCACCACCAATTTGTCCAGCGTGGCACTATTAATAATTATATACAAACATCTTATAAACGAGTGAATTTCATTTGGTTTACTAGAGTTATTAGGACAGAGTTGAGATTATCCATAAAAATATATACAAAATATTATAAAAAACCTAAACCTAGAGTGCCGCCGGCAGCGGGGCTTTAATTATTATTATTATGGGTAAATAATCTACCGGTATTTTACATTACCACTCGAAGAAAATCTTGTTTAGGAAAATAATACAAAATCGAACTCGCATCACTTTTCACTTCACGTCAAAAAGTATTTAATGTAGTTGCCTGAAAGTAAGAAACTGTAGCTAGGCGTCAGAATCAGGATTATTATCGATAGCGACGAGAAATGGTTACATCACTAATGTACGACCGCGAGGTCCGCGAGCTGCGGCGGTATCCCGGAAATGCATCTAATGCGGACGAGTCGCTTAGCGCGCTGTTCATTGCGTGTTCACAACTAATTTATTTCCACGCTCGCACTGCTAAGCAGCAATGCTTGTTTTCATATGATTTGTTTGAACAGTGCTTTGGTAAAGGGATTACTAAAATATTTTATCAGTTTTCTTTGATTAGTGTTTGATATACGTACACTTTTTGGTACTTACATATGATACGTGACACCATGGTCCCTGAAGTTTATATTACTACTTTGATTTGTGCACACACTGACTGAACAAACAAGCATTTTTAATGTTTTCGTCCGGCCGCACCTGTACCACAGACTGTTTGCGGTTGATTTGATTTTCACGCGACATGGTTAATTTTGACATGTCACGGCGACATGCGTCACGCCCCCTAACCATCCCTACTTTAATCAGATGTCTATGGATGCAATCTACAGTCTGCGACATTCGGATAGTGACTCTCCTACTGCACGTATTGTGTGACGCACCGAATGATTCGTAAAGTGCACCGAATTCACACAACTGAAGTATTTGCGCACTTTATAGTTAGATACAGATTACATCGTCATGTATTGTGTTACTGCTTATGTAACCCTCATACTTGTGCAGTGATGTGGCAACTTTACGAGTTGTGAAGTATTTTAGTTATTTTAGGAAATGGGACTCGTCTCGAAAGTAAAATTTCTCCGATTTTTAGGCGTCAATATTTTTTTTGTCTATTTAGGTAATAGAGCAGGTGTCAAACATGCCCCCAGTACAAACATAATACAGTTACGACTGTAAGTATATATTTTATTAGACATACAGGTTGTGGGCGACCTTTCTCTTGCAGAGAAGATGTGTTCTAGAAATATAGGTTGAATTTTGGAGATATTATAAACTGCATCTTTGGTTATCTTTTAAGTAATACACGGTAAGATAAAACGCAATGAAAATATGTAGTGTGATGCCACTGAATATTATGTAGGTTGTTGTTAGAATAATGTAATATGTATTTAAATAAATTCATTTTACATTTACTATCAACCCCCATACATATTATATTATTCTAACAACAACCTACATAATACTCAGCGGGATTACACTACATATATTCATTGCGTTCAGTTGAGATGAATTTCGGCAACGTCACGCCTGATTACATTACAGGGGGGTTTCCATTCATTTTTCAAAGTCAATAAGTTCAATTCCCGGATATGAAAATAGGTTCTTCGAAAATCCAATGATTCAGTTTTAGGTTTTATCACAATCGGCCCTGAGACTCGTTCGAGCATTTTTCGCTATTCCTTATAGTTTTAGATTTGGCCGCATCCGCGCCCACTCAAAAAATAAAAACGCCATTGAAAACTTCGCCTATAGGTATAATATGTTTATGGAACCCTGACAAAAGAAAAATGCCTTGTCTGTTAAGATACGTTGGCCACTATAGCCGTAATGTGCCTACCGGGCCGCGCCCGCCGGCGCGCTGTGCGCACGTGGCCACTATAGCCGTAATGTGCCTACCGGGCCGCGCCCGCCGGCGCGCTGTGCGCACGTGGCCACTATAGCCGTAATGTGCCTACCGGGCCGCGCCCGCCGGCGCGCTGTGCGCACGTGGCCACTATAGCCGTAATGTGCCTACCGGGCCGCGCCCGCCGGCGCGCTGTGCGCACGTGGCCACTATAGCCGTAATGTGCCTACCGGGCCGCGCCCGCCGGCGCGCTGTGCGCACGTGGCCACTATAGGCGTAATGTGCCTACCGGGCCGCGCCCGCCGGCGCGCTGTGCGCACGTGGCCGACTGCAGCCGCAGTATGCATACATACGTTCGTAAACTATTCGAGGGAAGGCTTTTGAAACATATTTTTGCGTTTCTCATTAGTAGGTATGGATTTAGTGCGAAACTGCTCATTAGCTAAGTAAAGCGCCGAGGTAGCGGTACAGGCGCGGGGCGCGAGGCGCGGGGCGCGGGGCGCGGGGCGAGGCACTCCGGGAATGACTCCAAGCTGTCATCTTTGTTGTACCAAAGAGTTACGAAGGTTGCGCAGAGCATACTGATACATTATGTTGATATACCGTATGAAGAGATACCTCACCTCTGCCACTGTCTAGTGCACTGCGTATACGTATAGGTATAAAAAGGCAAAACGGAATCATGTCAAAAGTCATATGCGCGGGAATATCCAAAAAACGTTCCGAAGATTCTTCAAATTAATTTATTTAAAGCACCAGTGAGAATCGGAGCACCCAGTAAACGGAGAGACTGTCTGTCAATGACTCTGATGTAGGGGGCCAAGTAGGCTTACAAGCTAAGCCTATTGAAAACCAGTGCTCTATCACCTGCTGGCCGATTCAGAACCCCACGACAACATACCGAATCGATTCGATTGGATAACGATCTCGTGTCGTAGGTTTCTTTTCGAGCTATTCAGAACATCCGCCCCGAGGATTCGATACGGTTTCGGTTACGATATCGGAATCGATACGACAACGTGTTACATTTACGGAGTTACGTTTTGTGTGCAGAAAATTGTATTATTATCTAGACGATATAAAAATGTTTTCAAGTTATCAAAATTTATTATAACAACGTTTAGCTCGGTCACCACGGCCTGTCGTGCATAAAAAGTACGGGAAGACTTCCCTGCCACGCCAGCCTTAACGATGTAATTCGTCGGGCTTTTACCACCGCCAACTACGCGGCTGTACTAGAACCGCAAGGCCTCGTACGCGACGATGGTAAAAGACCCGATGGAATGACACTTATTCCTTGGAAGATGGGACGGCCTTTGGTATGGGACGCAACTTGTGTAGATACCCTAGCGCCGTCTCATCTTCCCGTGACCCAAAACAAGGCTGGCGCAGCCGCTGAAGGAGCGGAGAACCTCAAAAGGCGCAAGTATAGTAGCCTAGATAGTGGCTACATATTTGAACCTTTTGGGGTCGAGACTCTAGGACCGTGGGGGCCGGGGGCGCATACAGTCTTCAAAGATATATCAAAACTTCTTGTCGAAGCAACGCGTGACCGAAATGCTGGCCTATATTTTGGCCAAAGGATAAGCATTGCCATTCAACGTGGCAATGCTGCCAGCATTTTGGGAACGTTGCCCACTGGTAGTGGTTTATTCACTATACTTATTCTGTATTTTGCGTTCGTGCGAAGCAAACTAGAGTATAATGCTATAATTTGGGATCCGCACGAGACAAAATACAGAGTAATGATCGAAAAGGTACCAAAAAAAATTCGCTCGCTACCTCTATAAAAAAATATATGGCTATTACCCTTACATGTATCCGTCCTTATTCGTTGGAGGCATGGTAGGCATGAATACTTTGGAAGTCAGACGCAAGTGTGCCATATTACTCCACTACTATCTGCTCCTTAATAATAAGATCGACAATCCCGATACTTTGGCGCGTTGTTACCTATCCGCACCGGACCGGATGCGGCGAGCGCGCGCGGGCAGTGCGAGGAGCCTTTTCGCGGCACCCGCGGTGCGCACGTGCACCGCACAGTATGCACCCACGGCCCATGCTGTCCATCTACTCAATGCCCTGATTGCTAGCGATCCAGCTGTTGATATCTTCTGCATGCGATGCAGTACATTTGTCAATAGCTGTATCCAGTTTTTAAGTGTATCATAAGTTTTTATTTTTGTTATGTGTTTAGCTTGCTACACGATTTGGTTAAAACTGTAAGTGCAGCAAGCATCTGAACTAAAATAAATAAATAAATTAGATTAGATTAGTTATTAGTATTTTTAATTTGTTTTGTTTGTGTTTTTTTTAAAATTATCTGTGTGTTTCAATAAATATATTATACCTTCCTACTAAAAAAAATAAATAATAGATTTAAAAAAAAAAAAAACAACGTTTATCACGAATTAAATTATAATAATATTTTTTCGCTTCATTATTCAGATATGATTTGATTACCAAGTAGTCCCTCTAGTTGCCAGGCAACGTTCGCACATTATTCAGAGTAAAGTTCTTAAACGACTTTTGACGTAAAAAGTGTTTCCGGTTTTCCCCTTCCCCTAGGCCGCCATCTAGTCTTAGTTCATTCTTCTGTTGTGCTCGGTAGCGCTCGCACGCGCCCGTCATTTTTCGATCATGTCGAAAAGAAGTGCGCAATCACAAATTGAATATAAAACACAAGGAAAATATGAAAGATCCTTATCGGATGATGAAGGTAAGCAAAAATAATTAACCTATATTTATTTTGGTCATGCATTAGTGTTACATTTTAAGATTTTTTGACCAAACATAATTTTGGAGTGCTTTGGGATTGACCGAGAGCCAGTAACTTTGACACTTCCAAAATTAAATTTGAAATGCATAATGACGTACCTTGCATCGGGGTTGACTGCGAGTTTTCAACGATGACAATACAGCAGAAAATACGTACAGTCTGAACTAGATGTATTGTTCCTCTGCAAAATGTTATTTTCGGACTACCCTCAAATATTGATTTTTGCAAAATGTAATTTTAGGTAACGAAAATTCCGAACAAATCGTGGATAACAGAAATGAGGCGACCCTGAAGCATGTAGCGGAGCCACTTATGTTACATAACACGGAGCCGGAACCGGATTCTACGGAAACCGTTGAACTAAGTGGTGAACAACTAGGACCCAACCTTCAAGATGGAGCCTCAACAAGCAATGATAACGAACTCGATCCGGAGTTAGCCGCTCTAGGCGAATCCATGTCCGACACCCCTGATTACGGCGACAGCATTCACGATAATTTGTCAAAACTATGGCTTCCGTTATTAAAAAAGGAAATGCCAAAAGAAGACAAGGAGAAAATGAATAAGGAATATCTAGTGCCTGATAATTGTAGGCTTCTACTAGCACCTAAGCTGAATGCAGAAATCTCTGCCGCTGTACCAGACATGTTTTGGAGCCGTGATAAAACCCTTGCCGTATCCCAGCAACAGCTTGGTTCGGGGATTACTGCCATCAATCGAGGAATAGATATCCTCTTAAAGAGTGACAATAAGGTCCAAGCGATGAAGCATCTCCGTAACGGCTGCCGGTTATTGTGTGATTCTCATAACTTAGTAATAAAAAATCGTGTCAAGCTTATTACGGCCAGCCTGGACAAGGCCGTCCTACACATGATCAATGAGTCGGTAAGGGACGAGACATTGTTCGGCTCATTGCTTTCAGATAAAATAAAGGGGAGGCTAAAAGAAGCCATCAACGTCACAGTCGCAACAGGCTCCCACCCAGGACAAGCCCCGTGCATCGAGTCAGAGTCACCACTAGCACAGGTACCTACATGCGGGTAGACTTACCCATTTTTATAAATGCTGGTTAAAAGTTACAAGCAATGCTGTTGTGCTGGACTAGTTTAGAAACGGTTATAGTATAAGTACTTATTATTACGTTTGTGCAACAAAGTAATATACCTCAAAATACTTTTTCACGTTCTGAAAAACTTGACATGCATAAAGCTATTAGCAAATTAAAGAAGTTAGGTGCTATATCAGAATGCAATATAACCAACGATCAATTCATATCTAAATATTTCTTCCCCAAAATCTAACGACGGAAAGCGTTTCATATTAAATTTGAAACCGCTTAAATCAATTTGTCCATAAAGATCATTTTAAAATGGAAGATTATAGAACTGCATGCAGATTAATACCCCGTCATAGATATCTAGCTTCCATCGACAAAAAACACGCATATTTTCTTAGACCTATTAGCCCATCAGATCGTTGGTATTTGAAACTTCAATTTCAGCCTGATAACACGACTAAGACTTTTACGTATCAATTCTCGGCCTTACCTTTCGGCTTATCCGTGGCTCCGCGAGTTTTCACTAAGGTTATGAAAGAAGTAATTGCTTATTTACGACAACGCGGACATAAGTCCGTGTTTTACCTAGATGATGTCCTATGCATCGGCGATACTTACGAGCAATGTGTCAATAACGTCAACGAAACGTTAAAATTGCTTAACTGCCTAGGATTCGTCGTCAATTACGCTAAAAGTAATTTGTTACCCCAACAATCCTGTAAGTTTCTGGGCTTTATATTCGATACCACAAATTTAAGCATGTGCCTTCCTTTAGACAAGCGAACAAAAATTGCAGAGTTGCTTATTAAATTCACGAAATTACCAACATGTTCCATTCGCGAATTTGCTCAGCTGATTGGAGTTTTGGTTGCTGCTTGCCCAGCGGTTAAATACAGATGGATGTATACTAAGATTTTAGAGCGCTAAAAGTATTTAGCTTTGCTTCAAAATGATAATTATGAATCTAAAATTAAATTACCTAATGTAATATTAAAAGATTTACATTGGTGGTCATCTAATATTAAAACTACATCGAATTTTATGAGGCAACCAAACTTCAAATTAGAGATCTATACTGACGCTTCCCGCACAGGCTGGGGTGCCGTCTGCAAAGATGCAAACACGAATGGAAAGTGGAAAGAGGCAGAAATTACAACACACATCAATTATTTAGAATTGATGGTGGCTTTTCTTGGTTTTAAGTCATTCGCTGGCAATTTAACCAACTGTGCGATATTACTCCGTATTGATAACACCACGGCGAACAACCTAACACTTTCTGGCAGTGGTGCGAGCTGCGCGGTCTTTGGGTATTTGCATCGTATATGAATACCAAAGAAAACCGCGCAGACGCTGCATCTAGAATTGTCAATCCGGATACGGAATGGACACTGTCTGAGGATGCCTTCCAAAATATCTTAAGACATTTCGGCTAACCTGAAATTGACCTATTCGCATCGCGAGTCAACGCAAAATGTACGAGATTTGTTTCATTGAAACAAGACCCCGACGCTGACGTGATAGACGCATTTACCTTGAATTGGCAGTTACATTACTTTTACGCGTTTCCGCCGTTTTCCCTTATATTAAAATGCGTTAGAAAGATCATTGACGATAAAGCAAATGGAATTTTGGTTTATCCTCATTGGCCATCTCAACCATGGTTTCCATTATTGCTAGAACTTGATAGTGTCAGATGTGGTTTATTTCAACCCAAATAAATATCTTGTACAATCTCATTTCAGGGAGCATCATCCCTTGCACAAAAACCTTACCCTGGCTGTCGCGAGGCTCTGCGGCAGTCCTTCGTCCGACGCGGCGCCTGCGCCGAGTCGACGAAACTAATGTTAGCATCGCTTTTCGACAGTACCATAAGACAGTACAACACTTCACAAAAGCTTTGGTGGCATTTTTGTACTCTTAATAATGTCAACAAGTTTGAACCAACAAAGAAATCCGTACTTTTTAGCGACGCAATTTTACAATGGTTGTGCTTATGGCAGTCTAAACTCTCACCGTTCCGCTATATCAATCTTGGTGGGAAATAACATTGGTTCAGATGAATGCGTAAAGCGTCTTCTTAAAGGGGTATACAAATTGAGACCTACTAAGCCGAAGTATTCCAGCACATGGGATCTGAGGATCTTGATTTTATTTCCACATGGTTTCCGAATAACGAACTTTCACTCTAAAAGATCACGAAAAAACTTACCATTTTACTCGCAATTTGTACAGCTCACAGAATGCAGATGCTTTCCCTTATCAAACTTGAAAACATATTATTTTCTGGTAACGGCGCTAAAATTGACGTAACTGATATCATAAAAACGTCTGCGCCTGGCAAAGACCAACCAGTGTTGTTCTTGCCGTATTTTTGGGAAAATACCAGTATTTGTCCAGCCACAGTACTTTTAGATTATATCTTCTCTCTTTGTTGACATTCAAAAGGCCACATAAACCCACTACTACTCAGTCTATCAGTAGATGGGTAAAGTAGACTCTGTCGGAGAGCAGTGTCGATATTGGTAAGTTTGGTGCACGACACGCCGCAAACTCAACTCAACTTCAGCCGCAAATCTTGCTGGCATCAACATTGAGACAATACGCAAAACCGCTGGCTGGACAAGCTCATCTAACACTTTTGCCCGTTTCTATAACGGAGCCATTAAAAACGAAGGTGAATTCGCTCGTTTGCCTATTAAGCCTTAATAATTAATTGATCATTGGTTGTATGTATATAAATGTTAATAGGTAAATTATTAAAATAATTATTTCATTTAAGAAGTAGCCTACCTAATAAATACCTATAAGTGAATGATTTCACAACTGATTGTAAGAATCAAATTAAAATTAAAAATTTGATATAAATTAATAAAGAAGAATTAATAAAACCATATTTGAACATTTCTATGCTTTTATTTCAAAACTTTCTTCTCTTAACATCTACTTGGTAATCAAATCATATCTGAAGAATGAAGCGAAGAAATATAATATATGATCAAACGAACTTCCCTGATGTGAAGTTCGATCATTATTATATGAGTCGCTTCATTCGAAGATATGATCACCCACCCTCCCTGGCATGTCCCATATATAGGAAAGTTTTGTAGTAGCTATATAGTATTAATACCTGGAACTCTAAAAAATGAACTAAGACTAGATGGCGGCCTAGGGGAAGGGGAAAACCGGAAACACTTTTTACGTCAAAAGTCGTTTAAGAACTTTACTCTGAATAATGTGCGAAGGTTGCCTGGCAACTAGAGGGACTACTTGGTAATCAAATCATATCTGAAGAATGAAGCGACTTATATAATAATGATCGAACTTCACATCAGGGAAGTTCGTTTGATTATATATTAACAATTATAAGCGCCAGATATTGGTAGAAATATAAAAAAACAAGAGCTTCGTAAACACCCACCTGCTGATATCCACTCGACATTAATGTATTATCTATGCTTGTGACATTGACAAACTGCCAAATTTAAATGTCTATAGCAAATTATTTTCTTTATCATATGTTTTGAAATTATTAAAAGAAGATCGAGCGAGAAGACGAGCCTCATTACCTATACACAAGATTCGTTACAAATGTTAAGTAAATACCAAAATATCTATTATATACAGTATCAGATATATATAGTATCACAGAGTTATTTATAATAATTATATAGGTACAGTGATTTTATTTCGGTAGATGTATGCATCTTATTAAGTAATCTTATAGTAGTAGGTAAATAGTTCTAAAACAATCAAAGCGAACTTAACCTATAAATAAATACTAGACTTGGTAATTTATTATATAGAATTAGTTTATGTTGAATCTTACTGTGAGTTTTATTTTATTTGTAGTAGAAAATGTAGTTTATTTAACAACACCCGGAATACACTCGGTATTGATGGTCAAATCTAATGCTTTCGAGTGATATATTGCACTCAATAAGTTGTCGTGGAAATTTATCGGACGGTCGAAAACTTTGCTTCGATTTATGCATTGTGAATAACGTTCTCGGTCGATAAATACGCGTTTATCGTACGTCAACAATTTGAACGTCGATTGGACTATTGTGAATTTAATATATTTTGAATTATACGATATCAAACCCAATCGATCGACAAATGAGTTGTCGTGAGGTTCTGAATCGGCCAGCAGGTCACCAGGCGGCGCCCGGCGCCCGGCGGCCGGGGCGGGGCTCCACCGTTGTACCAAAAAATACTAACTAATACTATTAGTTACGGTTGTACGGCACATATGGGAGCACAAAAAAGAGACAATTATTTTAAAGACATTGTAATCCAGCTTTTGAGAAATCGCACCAGAGCCAAAGATGGCGAACGGCTTAAGAAGGGAAGAGCAGGGTAAACTTGGAGATTGATTGGAGACGAGTCGGATCGAATTCCAGCGCCGCCTCTGTAAGGATATACAGAACACGAAGCTGTCGAGGCCTATATACTTTCTTAAAACCTGAAGGCTGTGCTGGTAGCTATTGTAACCAACATTTTAAAATGTGACATGTGTGTTTCAAATTTTTTTTTGGTCTGAACGTGGCTTTGGCTTTCCGGCAGTCCTTTGCACGATTTGATTGCGGCGGACATGGGTCACTGCCGAGGGAGAGATAGGGTGGACAGGCCAGGTGGGGCGCGGAGGCGGGGGTACACTGATCAACGGACACTCATTTGTATCCGTCTACCGCCCCGCCGCGCCGCCGCCGTCAAGAGCTACGCCGGCCGATGCGGAACTTTCAATAAAGAAAAGCTCTCGCGCTAGTCAATTCTTACGCAGCGTCATTAGAGCGTCCGGCGCCGGCGGCAAGCGCCCTCGGCTTCAGTGCCTCGTGCCCGCATCGGACAGACTGCGGGCAGTCAATCTTGCACGAGTATGCCGTTAGAGAGTACATGTTTACCTGGGCCTACGGCTGACACTCCAACTAGCACAAACAACAATAGAGAACTGTACGTGTAGTTTGTAATTCACGATGTAAATGTTTTGACAGTGCACAATAAATAATATAAGAAAAGAAGTATAAGGAGACGTTCCTGGCTCCTGAGTTTTGATCCGAAGGCATAGTATCCCGGCGCTACAGGAAGGTAAAGCAGAAAATAATTCCCCAATCGTTAGTTTTCGTGTTTATAATTAATATATACACGGTGTAACTGGAGCGGTGGATCATCAGCGGCACGCGGGTGGGGACCTCAATACCTATCGATTTAACCCCCATGTATGTACTGCGATGTACAGAAGATTTTTGCTCTTTTAAGAAAACTTTGTGAGAATCCTGTCAGACTAAACGTCGCAAGTGCGGCCAAACTATTAGGTCTAGAACCGTCATTATGTTTCTCAAACTAAGCAGTTCAGTAGTTGGTAGGAATCCATGTACAAAAATGTTTAAATATTTTTTTACGGAAATCTTTTTTAATCTTTTCTTTCAAGAACTCTACAATTTTGTTGCTTCCCTTTTGTCTATAATAGGTATATCTTAAAAACGCCTGGTGTTTGTGGAGAAAGAACCCATCGAAATTTATTTTGCACCCGGGCTACATGTTCAAAATAAAAAAAAATTCTTAAAAATAAGAATAAACTTTATTGTGTAAAAACTGTGTACATTATAAATTTAAACGGCTACAATCACGTTATGATTGTGTCGGAATAACTCCGACCAGGTTTCGGACAATTAGGATGTCCTTCTTCCGGGAGTTCATGCTTTGGATTCGCGGCGCAGACTGCGCGCCTCCGCTCGTTCCTGTCGCTGCGAGCGCGGTGCTAAAACCGGTGAAGGCGCGGGCGCCGCGGGGGTTTGTTTATCCCGCGCAGCCATGTTCGTTGGTGTGGTGTCTTCATCTGTTGAGCTATCACCGTCTTGACCAATCAGTAGCTGGCACAATGCACTCGTTGTATCCGCTTCGCGGCTCCTCAAGTCGCTGTCGGAAAAAGAGCCACTGAGCCACTGACAAAACTGTGTATTAAAATAAATATATAAAGTAACAACAGCCTATCCGTTTCGGACGCACAATACGTATAAAACATTACATAGAAACTAAAATTAATTTACATTAAACATTTACTCAAAGAATTCGTTCAGATTATAATGAACTGTGTTTATTAACCATTATTTTAAATGGTATTTAAATTTCTTACCGTTTAAAGATTTTAAATGAGATGGCAAATGATTGAAAATCCTTATGGCACTGATAAATGAACTTTTATGATACATGGTGTTATTGATCTGAGGGATACATATGTTAAATTTGTGTTTAGTGCGTAAATTACCAGCACGACTAGATTTTACACTAAAAAAAATATTCTATATATTATTGCTTTTAACAAAAACACAGATCTCTAATATATAAATGCCTGTTAGAGTTAGGAATCTTTTGTCCCTGAAAATGCTACGAAGTGAATCCGTGTTTTGTAAATTATAAATGTGACACTTGCATAGTTCAAGTACATAGTAATATTTAGTTTTCTTTGGTCCAAGTGTAAAGATCAGTACTGTAAACAGTGTATTAATCGAAATTGCGAGCAGATTTAAATGAGCCCAAACACTAGTAGTTTACAATTATCCGTCAAAGAGATCTATTGCCTACCTTCCGTTTCCATCATCAGATCAGCTGGCTGTCACCATAATATTGCATTGTCATCGGACTTTGACAAGTAAGCAAAATTTCAACTCCGTAGGATAAGAGGAATTGGTTCTGATTCAGCTTGCAAGCTTGTAACAAGGTGACTTGTCGAGTAGGCGCGGCCACAGCTGAAGCTATAATAATAGTGAAAAATGCTCAAAGAGTCTGAGCCGATTTTGATAAAAGGGAAACTAGATTTTCGAAAAATCATTTTTTCTAACCGGGTATGGAACACTATGATGTTGTAAAAAATATATGTATTATTGCGTATGAGCGCGGCTATCGTCTGAACATGACTATAAGTACGTATTAAATATATTAAAATATATTAGGTGTAAGTTGTTTATTTAGTAGTCCGGGTCTCATTTCCGATGGTGCGCTACGCATGTATGGCGCCCGATGCCCCGCCTTCTATCTCCTGCCTCATAGAATAACCTTTACTCCATAATATTATGCTGCTCGCATTCTGTCTAATCTCATTCATGTGACATGACGATTGGACCGAATGTGCGGCAGAGCTATCTAATTAACAACATAATACGTTTGAAGCAATTGTATGTGCCACGTATAGTGAACAGAGAAGGGATGATAATTGGACTTACACTTTATTTTGTTCTGCTATTCTGTCAGCCGCCGCGCCGCGCGCCGCCGCGCCGCTGTCGATATGCTCACTTGCAAGTATGAAGGCAGTAGCTACACGAGCAATAAAGCAACAGCCGCTCATTCACGCCGCAGACGCGCAGATTGATTGGTTGCCAAATAAACAACAACGGGAATCTCAATATGTTCGTGTGTGGCAGCGGCGGCGGCGGCGGCCGGCGGCGCGTCGCGGCGTATTACTCGCGTGATTTGTAACAATCGCGGCTCTTACATACATCACCCGGAGCGCTTCGGGGCAAGGGGCGTGGGGCTACAAACGTTTACACATAATTGTTTTCCTCTAATTACTCCACTAAACTAATTTAGTGTGCGCAAATGAGGGTGTAATTGCCAGAGTTTAGGCCACCCGCGCCCGCGCCCGCGCGCTCTGTTGCTCGCCGCAGCGCTCACCCGAGCGGTGCTCGCGAGTAGCGAGACTATTCTGAAATGTAACTACTACTTATACCGGATTCAGTGATTTAGTAATTGAAAGTTATTATGTTCATAGAGTATTGTCCACTTTATAACAATAGGTATTTAGAAACAGCACGTTTAACATAAACCACAGAAGACTTAATAGTACCAACATAATTATACTGCACGCTGGGACGCACTGAGAGCAGTCGCGGCCGCCGCGCCGCGCCGCACCGGGACGCACTGAGAGCAGTCGCGGCCGCCGCGCCGCGCCGCACCGGCACGCACTGAGAGCAGTCGCGGCCGCCGCGCCGCGCCGCACCGGGACGCACTGAGAGCAGTCGCGGCCGCCGCGCCACCGCAGTGCCGCCAGTGGCAGTTGCCAGTTATTCTGCCACCACGCAGTTGCGCGCATCCATTACTGTGTTGGAGCATTGTATATAGCCAGTGCATTTACCTACTGGGTATTATGAGACATAAAAGAATAAATAATAAGAGCTATTGTCTCAGGGTGACGAGCGCAGCATGAGCGCAGTGCAGTGACGCGGAGGATTTTTAACCGACTTCAAAAAGGAGGAGGTTTACAATTCGACGGTACGCTTTTTTTTTTGTGTGTTTGGTACGCGATTACTCCGCCAATTATGAATTGATTTCGATGATTCTTTTTTTGATTGGTAGGTCATACTTCAGAGGTGGTCCTATATAAATTTTATCGAAATTCATTCAGCACTTTTTGAAAAAAATAGCTAAAACAAAAAATATAAGTTTAATCTTCAAGTCGGTTCTTGTTTTTTTTTGTAACCGACTTTCTAAAGGTGGAGGTTTGTATTCGACTGCTTCACCTGCTTCACCCAGGGTTGACTTCCGGTGAGGGAACTCCTTAACGGTGAATAGTACTATTCACCGCTAAGACACAACATTTTGTAAATGGATTTAACCATAATAGCTTGTTCTAAATTCCATCATGACATGGCTGATACACCCAGGATTGGCTTCCGGCGAGGGAACTCCTCAACAGAGAATAGGACAGACATGAAATTTTTTTGTACATGCATTTAATTGTGATAGCCCGTTTTAAACTTCGTCATGATGTGGCTGCAAAATCATAAAAGCTTGTCTTTAAAAACTATTTTTTTTTTTTTTTTTTTTATATTTATTTATCATTTTAAAATAACATTACAATAGTAAGTTGCATGGCATTTGTAAACCACTGAGGTTTGTGTTCAATACCATAATTAATCTACATCGATATTAGGTACACAATCATCTAATAACTCTATCTATGAAGATAGAATATTGGTAAGTACATTTCTTAGTAATCTTAACATTCAATGTGTTTCAAGAAGTAAGCCTTAAGTTTAACTTTAATATTTAGTGGTGTGAGATCATTAACCAAATCCGGAGGTAGACTGTTAATTTATTTTTGTTTGTTGTTTAATTTATTTTTCACTTTTGAGTGCCTATTTGTGGTTTTGAAGTCGATTTAGTTTATTTTTGAAAAATAATTTATTTTCCCCTTTTTAGTGCAAAAGAAGTTTTAATAGGTAGCAGATAGATACTACCTACAAGTAGTACTTACTATATATGTACATAGTATCTATCTGCTACCTGATAGACTTGGCTGGCACCGACTTCAAATATATGAGTGGGTAGCGCTTATGATAATTATATTAATTTATTGTTCACTTTTGAGTGCCTATTTGTGGATTTGAAGTCGGTTTAGTATTTTTTTGAAAAATAATTTATGCCTAACAATGTTCTGGGTGGTGCGGGCGTATTTCCAAAGCACTGGTAGAGAAAGTTTTGGCATTTCTTTTCTGCACCCGGATTTCAATTTTAGATAATCTGTCGTACGGGAAATAAATAGGTAAACATACTTAGATACCTTTTTTTCAAAGTCATGCTAACTGAAGTTACAATTTTAACATATTTTTAATTCAATATGTATCATCGTCATCATCATCATATTAAAAAAAATGTGTTTTGATGTTTAGAAGTGCATTTTTGTGCCTATTTAATAAATTTTATTTGACTTTGACTTAACGTTAATCTATACTATAATAAAACTGTAAATAGGTAAAACCTGCTCATTGAATATATTTTTAATGTGACTTACGTTATGCCTTATTGCACGTGTCTACATCTAAACTAATATTATAAAGAAGAAAGACTTGATTGCTTGTTTCCATTGAATAGGCTACTGAACCGATATAAAAAGTTCTTCCACTGTTTATATATCTATTATATTTTCAAAAAAATTAGAGTTCTTTACTAAAACTCCAATAATGGTGTAAAAAAAAATGCCTAAAATATTCTTTACATTGCGTGTTTATATTATTCGAACAATTTATATTTTATAATGAAAGTTCTACCTACAAACCTTTGCATTTGGAAGGAAAAAGAGTTTCTGTGCAATATTAAGGGATCGTAAAAACTGATATAAAAGCTTAAAAGAAAAATACGAACTAAGGGATAAAATTTTGAGCTTTCAAAAACTCATTTAGGGAGGAGTAAACTGAAAACATGGACACGAGTGGGAACATGAACACGAGTGGGAACATGAACACGAGTGGGAACATGTTTGGAAGTCACGATTTGTTTCGTGTCGCGCGTAGCAACAGTACCTACTCGTACCAATGTGACATTCTTATACACAATGTTTGTAAATATTGATATGTCTTCTTGATTCTAATATCTTTGAGGAGGTATATTATAATCGTGCGACCCTCTCTACTTTATCCAATTGAGTTCGTCTATACATATAGGTGCATTGTTTGTGCAATCAACAACTTTCTATCTATTCTATCTATCTACATTTTATTGTTCCAACCACAATCATTCAAGCTTATTCCCCGTCAACTCAAAGAGATTAGTTCGCTCTGCCACGAGTTAGGAAGATACAATTCCGATGAGTACCTCCTCGAGCAATAGGTACAACACCACACCCGAGGGCAGTTACAATTAATCTCGCGTCGCGGAGGGCCACTAATGGTTGCCGTGAGAGCGCCGCGCCGCCGCCGCCTCGCCGCCGCCGCCGCCGCGGACTCGGAAGGCTTTGTGGTGAGCTGACAGATTGCAGCAATTAATGTGCCGCGCGCCTCCCGCGCCGCGCCCCGCCATCCGCGCCGCTCCCCGCCACCAATACTGTACTGCGCTCATCATTATACAAATTGACATTCCAACGCGCGAGAAATTATAATGTTTGGCGCCGTAGTAGCTTACAAAACGCAATACTAGGAGTTCATATTGCACATTGTGCGCCGCCGCCGCCAGCGCGGCGCCGCGTAGCACCGTGTAGCACCGCTACGGACTCCTCGTAGCGAGACTCTACGAGGAACGTGTCGCAGACGTGTCGACTTCAGTCTCACAGTCAGTGTCCACGTTTCGGCTCCTTACGACTTTTCGGATATAAAATAGAAAGACTTGACGAAGTTTTCCAGTTAGAAAATTGGTTACTTTATAAATTTTGATGTGCTCTTTCCGAATTTCAACTTTGCCACCTCGTATTTTTGCCGCTCGCGCCGCCATTTTGGAAAAATGGTGCCTAAAAGCAGTTTTTTGACAATACCTTCTTTCTAACTCATTTTTAGATAAAAAGATATATATAAAATGAAACGAGACAATTACCTACAGTTTATATATCCACCTTTTTTTCATAAAGTCAATAGTTTTGGCGTACGAGTGCCGCGAAGTGTACTCCAACGCGCGTGTTGGAGTAATGTACAGCAACGTCCAGCGGCGCCGGCGCCGGCGTGCTGTTGTTTGCTGCGCGCTGCGCATCAATACGCAAACGATACTAGACAACTTCTTAGGCATATAATGTTCCCCACAACAATAACTTGTAACGTTATGGGCGCCTACAATTGATATGCAAACATTTTGAGCGCATATTGATATCTAACCATAATAGTCATCGGCATACAGTAGGTAACCCTGAAACAATGCGAATTAGTATTTTCATTTTTTCGTTCGATCATACTCCTTCAACTACTCGTACTAAAGTACTCATTACTAAAAAAGCACAAAACACACATTTACCACTTTGCTATGTCAATATAGTAGAGGCGGGCGGCTAGATGATAAAAATATAGTAGAGGCGTTGTTAACTGCTCTGACTTTTTAATAGTTAAGTTAAAAATCAAATAAAAAACAAAATAATGAATGATGAAGTGCGATTGTTTAAAACAAGCCGAGTAGCCGAAGTAAAAAGTGCCACCCAGAACTTCTAATACCATAAAAAGCACTGAGTAGCACTGCATTGTGCTCATCACCCGAGACATCCGATATAAGTCTCATTCGCCCAGTAATTTCGCTGGTGATAATACTCTGCAAACCAGAATATAGTTATCCTTGCGCACTACTGCTTGGCGGCAGAATAACTGGCAAAGCTGTGATACCTACCCAGACGGCCTCCCGCATACGAGAGATCTATCACAAGTATGGGTACCTACTACATATGACAAGCGATTGTGTTTACGTACTTTGTTTATTATTCAAGGCCTGTGATAAAGACGAAACACTCTGTCATTACATACCTATAATATATAATATTGTCATTATAAAATATAAATTCAATATGAAAACAAAACAATAATAGGTATCTATCTGATTGTTGCAGGACCGATGCGGCACCAGCGGCCTCAACGTAAACTAGTGAGTATCTATTCAACGTCACTCAGTGTTCCTCGGCTTCAACCGCGTACTGGTCGAGCGACTCTACAGTATACTGAAATATAAAATGAAAAGCGTCGCCGCCGCGAGCGGCGCCGGCGCCTGCGGCAGGCGCGGCGGCGGCGGCGCGCGCGACACGCGCGTCATGCGCAGCGCCGCGTCCGTGTCCTGGATGGTCGCGTTGACGAGCGGCGCGTACCGGCGCAGCGCCGTGAAAACGCTGGTGGCGGCCGCGTCGGGCTGGCCGCCGCCGGCCGCGCACTCCAGCGGGCCCATGGAGGTGACGCCCAGCTGCACGCCGTGGTACAGCACGGGCCCGCCCGAGTCGCCGGCGCACACGCCCGCGGCGCGCGCGCCCGCCGCCGCCACGCCGCACACGCAGTGCAGCCAGCCGGCGCGCCGGCACGCTGCCAGCACCAGCCGCGACGCGAACAGCTCCTCGCTCTGCGCCGCCGCCTCCGTGCGCCCGAACCCCAGCACCTGTACACGCAACACCGCACACTGGACGTCGCACAAGCCGACGCTCGCTCCTCCGAACGACCGATGTCGATGAGTTCGGGCTCTTACTGATGCTCACACGTTTAAACAATCCAAGCGGCTGATCTACACCAGCGGCAGCGCCGAAACAATTGTTCCGACGTCTGTCGGCAACCTAAGGACGTACCTACATAAACGCGGCTCTCACTAACCAAACTTGGGAGAGTTCACACACAGGATGCCATTGGTGTATTTTGTGATTTTTCCAAACCTTTCGATTACGTAGAGATGTAGAGTACTGCTCTGAATCTTGTGGAGTCCTATTATTTAACCGATAGACAGCAAAAAGTTGGGGTAAACGGCGTCACATCTTCCGGATCTTTACTATGGGATGGGAGTATAGCAAAGATCAATATTGGGGCCATTCTTATTTTTAGCACAAATGCCCCGTGATTCTAACCGCGGATAAAAAATATCCTGTGTGTTATGCCAGGGCCTGGAGTACTTTATACTGTACCAAATTGTATCAAAATCCGTTCAGCCATTGCGGCGTGAAGCGAGAACAAACACACACACATACAAATGTTCGCATTTATAATATAAGTAAGAAGACCTTGCCGATATCGTTCTGGAATCGCTATATTACATAACGGCTAGCGATTTTACAAGCCAACTGTTACACGAGACACATAATATTGTCAAAAACAAACATACTGTGTGTAAAAATGGGCTCAGATTCTTACCGTGCCTTCTGAGTAGTGAGTCTTTTTCACGACGTTCATAAGTGCGTCTGAGATGTCAAATTGAATAAAAAATGCAACAAGGCAACGTCCCGCGCGGGCGCCAGGCCCTGATTCCATTAGATTGAATATTGGAGGGAGTGCAATGCGCGGCCCCAGCGCAGGAGACTCACGTCCACCTCTTCGTCGGCGAGGTCGCTCGGGTCGTAGAGCGCCATGGCTTGCAGCGGCTCGCGCGGCGGTGGTGCGTGCAGCCGCATGTCTGCGCGCGTGCGCACCAACCCCACGTCGTGGTGCAGCACCGTCACGTCCAGCCCGCGGCCCTCGTCCTGCTGCACCACCTGGTACCTGCGCACAACCGCACCCGTCACCCCGCGCCCTGCCCCGCCCCGCCGCCCCGCCCGCCCGCGCCCGCCCGCGCCCGTACGTACTCGGGGTGCCTGTAGAGGTAGTGCACCGGCGCGACGTTGCCGTCGGCCGCGGCGGGGAGGCGCGCGTTGTACTTCACGTAGGCGATGTGAGGCGACACGCAGTGCGCCGCCGTCAGCACCCAGCGCGGCGCCACCACGGAGCCCGAGCAGCGCGCCGCCCAGTAGCGGTCCAGCAGCGCGCACACGGCGCCCCACGTGGCCAGCGGCGCCGCGCTGCCGCCAAACATGCGCCGCGACTGGCCCGCGCCTGCGCCCGCGCCCGTGCCCGCGCTCGCGCCCGCATCCATGCTGCGGTAGAACCCGTACCGGCTGCCGCCGGAGGGCGCCGGCGCCGCGCTCGTCGCACCCGCCCCCACCCGCGCCCCCGCCGCGCCCCACGCCTCACACACTACCGCCAGAACCAAGATCGCTCGCATCGCGCCGACTGCCAGATGTAGCTGCGATGGACTTTTGGGGTGCTCAACGACGCTGCTCTTCTCTGCTGTTGTTTGATGACACTAAAACACTTTGCACTGGAATAAACGTGACATGACAGAATGACAGTGAAAGAACGAAAGAGGACGATACCCGAAGACGTTTGACACTAAATCTAGTCAGATTAAATAAGATGGCATCTCGCCGCGGCCGTGGCTAAGCCGCGGCAGACAGCAAGAAAGAAATATTTGTCATCCCCGATCATTGATCCTCAATGTCCCCGATCATTGAGGAATGACACTAGACCTCAATGTCCCCGATGTTTGGTAAAGTCTGCAAAATTTACCATACCTTGGGGAAAATTTTAATGACGTTTATTTGTGAGATAAATAACAAGACAGACATTTGATTCAAAATCTAAATCTAAATCAAAATCCCTTTAATCATTTTGGCATCACAGACGCACTAATGAACGTCAAATTATCACAATGACTCTATCACCGTATCGGAAAAAGAATCACTACTCAGAAGATACGGCAAGAAACTAAGGGGCATTTTTGTTTGAGATTTTGTTACAATTTTTTGTGTTTCTACAATGTCATGAATGTTCCAAGCATCTTTGTCTTCTATGTAATTACGAACCGTGTAGTATGCTTTTATAATTAGAACATTCTTAACGCGTAATTTGAATTTACTTTATGTTAGTTCCGTTATACACTTTGGAATTTTATTATAAAAACGTACGCAGTTGCAGATGAAGGACTTGTTCGTTTTAGTCAGTCTATACCTAGGTACAACAATCCTATCCTTATTTCTAGTGTTTATGTTATGATGGTCACTTTGAATTTGTGAAAGTTTTTACGAACGTGCATTATATTTTCATAAATATATAAAGAAGGTAAAGTTAATATATTAATTTGCTTAAAAAAACCCTAAAAATAGTATCTATATCCGCAGCAGACCCCCACAGCAAAATGCCATATGCTGTGGAAGTATGCAAAGTAAACTAACCGAGCCGTAGCTATATCCGTTAACTGCCCATTGATTAAAAATCAATATTTATTATAATTGTACAGTTTGTGCAAACCGCTTCAACCGCTTCATGTATATATTCCCGCGGGTCAGCATTTAACTTTAACATAACAATATTAACATCAGTACTCATGGCGCCATCGTGCCCTAATCATTAATATGAAGTATGTTTTTAAAGTAGCGAACCGCCTCGTGCCTTCAATGTGCTTTCTTATATTATACGTAAAGTAAATCGCATTTGTGCAAAACCAGAACGCGGCTGGACAGTTCCTAGCGCCCATATGTATAGGGGAAATCTTTCCTTGTTCCATCCACCTCGCCCCCATAAATCGTGCCACAGGATATCGACTCGCACAACAACGCGTTCGCACAGCGCTTTCATTGGCTACTCACACTAGCAGTCAATCAATCACAAGAAGCGCACGACATCACAACTACATTGACAAATCAATAAAATTTACACGAATACACACGTCTAGTGTATTACACTGACACTATCGATAAAATGTTTTGATACAACTTTATAAAAGATGGTTATTTTATTTTTTATACTTTATATGATATGAGTTAATAATAACGCCCTCTAGACTACACCCTTCCCTAATCCCCTAATTATTATTATGCACATATTTATTATCTTTCTTAGATTTAAGTTTTTCACAATAGGTATACATAAATAAATTCATAATATCTATAAATAAATAAATTCATTTATTACAGGCAATAATACAGTTAACAAATTAAAAGTACCAGAGGCCCATAAAATATATACCTTACAGACTAGCATATTATATACAATTTATAAACACTAAAGCTAGGGAATAGGGAATTAACTTCGGCTTCGCCCCCTGTAGCGCCGGAATACTATGCCTTCGGGCCAAAACACAGGAGCCAGGAACGTCTCCTTATACTTCGCTGGACGCCGGAGCACGAAGGACTTCAAACTCGTCGTCCTCGTTGACTCCAACCTCGACAGCGACAACTTTACTGGTTTAGCTCCTGGATCCGTCCGCCGCACCTCTCCTTGATATACCGAACGTCATCGTCTCCCGACGTGCTCTGGTCAAAACGTGAGAGTCATATTGCCGTCCTGGGCTCTGCAGCACGAAGCGTTGTTATTGTGGCTGCAGGAGGAGCGGTATCACGTTGGTTTCGGGCCGGCCGGGGTCGACGTTTCCTCTCCTCAAGGGTGAATCCATTCTTGTCGACCTTGCTCATTTGAGGCTATAAAAATATATAGGTACAAAATATTATATAAAAATCTAAACATTAACCTAACATTAACCTAATTATTGTTATTATTATTATGGATAAATAATCCACCGGTATTTCACATTACCACTCGAAGAAAATCTTGTTTTAGAAAATAATACAAAATCGAACTCGCATCACTTTTCACTTCTCGTAAAAAGTATTTAATGTAGTTGCCTGAAAGTAAGAAACTGTAGCTAGGCGTCAGAATCAGGATTATTATCGATAGCGACGAGAAATGGTTACATCACTAATGTACGACCGCGAGGTCCGCGAGCTGCGGCGGTATCCCGGAAATGCATCTAATGCGGACGAGTCGCTTACCGCGCTATTCATTGCGTGTTCACAACTAATTTATTTCCACGCTCGCACTACTAAGCAGCAATGCATGTTTTCATATGATTTATTTGAACAGTGGTTTGGGTATAGGGGATTACTTATTTGATCAGTTTTCTTTGATTAGTTTTTGATATACGTAAACTTTTTGGTACTTACAAATGATACGTGACACCATGGTCTCTGAAGTTTATATTACTACTTCGATTTTTGCACACACTGACTGAACAAATGGGCATTTTTAATTTTTTCGTCCGGCCGCACCTCTACCGCAGACTGTTTGCGACTGATTTGATTTTCACGCGACATGGTTAATTTTGACTGGTCGCAGCGACATGCGCCACGCCCCCTTACCATCTCTACTTTAATCAGATCTCTTTTTTAAGGGTAAATGAGTTATGAACCTAGCGACACTTTTGTTATTTTATTCAAGAAAAAACTAACCACGATGGAAGTGACAAAAATGCATTGAGGAAAGTGTGAGACCTCAATGCAAAAATGTTATTCTCTCTTGTTCTTTCTTTTGCATTTTCCCAAAGATAAAGTATTAAAAAAATATCTTTGCATTTTCCAATAGGGCTACCTCATTTTTTAATACTTTATCTTTGCTATCTTATTGATGGTTAAACAAACTTACCAAGTGAAGTTTGACCGTAATTATACAAGCCGTTGCATCCGAAGAGATTTATATAATTCACAAGGTAGTTCCACTCCATGAGCTGGGCATCAAGCACAATTTTAGAGCTGTCAAAAATAAAAAGCACAAAATGACTTATTTACAACTCCCGCCCTAGAGGGCGCCACTAAGCTCTGTCACCTCATTTGATTTAGAGACAACAACATTTCGCAAAATCTTAAGGCCACAAAACAGGTTAAGTAAACTACTAGTAGGTACTTAATATTTGTTAGGGTTTGTGACAACAAATTAGGGCACGGGTGGGTTATTAGTATAAATCTCTTCGGATGCAACGGCTTGTATAATTACGGTCAAACTTCACTTGGTAAGTTTGTTTAACCATCAATTATACTTCGCCGTTGCATCCTCGAGATTTATATAATTCACAAGGTAGATGTTTAGAGCTTTTGCGAAATTTTCATGTTCCTCAGAGTAAAAATATTTATATGGGCAACACATATATGTAATATTTTAATAACAATTGTATAATATAAATTATGATTTAACATAATTTAGTTAGAATCCTACACCGCTTTAGCAAAATAGTACTCATATTATACGGCAGCTTATTTGATAAGGTCAATAGAAAACTCCGTAAGTAAGCTGCTAAGGTTTATGCATCACAAGTATGCAGAGAAAATCGCAGTGTTTATTCAACTGTCACATATAATCCTTTTGATCTATCTACCTTCTAACGAGATGCTCGTATTATGTACAAGGTTTTCTTTTCATGACAAAAAAGGTCAAACCTCTGATCGAAAGTAAAGGCAACAAACGCCTTACAACTTATATGCTTGTATGACAAAAGTTACTGTTCCCGGCAAACTTATAATCTATTAGAAATTACTGCGTAATTGGTTACGATTTCATACATTCTATATAAAGGGTGGTGATTGAACACATCGTCCTGAAACTGCCATTTATTTTGTTGTAATTTGGAGTAGTCATCGTTGGGAATATATTTGAAACAAAATTTAGAATAATTTTGTCTGTTTCTGGTTGAAGTGCAAAGGCTAACTTGTTTCCTGACATGATATGTATAAAATAGTATTGGTTCTTAACATGCCAGAGATTGGAACAAAGGATACTATGGTTGACTGTTCTAGTAAAGAATGACCATGACGCCAGTTGCCCATTGTTAATATTGTTCGTCAATTTTTAAAATGGGAAAAATAATAACTGGCTCTTGTTTATCGTATTATCACACATGATACTCCACCCAGTTAAAAGAAGTGTCAGGGAAAATCTCCAGCACATACGAGTAACGTCCGTTACTAATTATATATGACACAGTAAAATGTTGTTATTACCAAATAACGTATTTTCAATAAGAAAATTATGACCATTTTGCGGTTATAATTTATGTTAGGATTCTTTAACTGTTTTTTTTTAATGTATATTAATATTATCATTATTCCTTTTTGGTTATTCATTTATGAACTGTAACCCGAAAATATAATAGACATTTTACATTGTCTAATTTTAATGTGGGTAACCGTCTATGGACTTGATTGAATTTAGCCCAAATCAAGAATGTGATTTGGAACAAGCTGGTATACGTGATTCCGAGTAAGGATACTACAGGTTTGAAGAGCTTAGGAAAGAAGATTGGCACTGTCGGCCGAGCAGTCCATTTGACATTGACATTCGAATATCTGCTCCTCAAATTTTAATCACTGATTCTTGGCCGCCATATTTTTATTAGGCATTAACGCATAATTCACAAAATGCTGAAAAAAAGTTTTTTTTTTTTTTTTTTTTTTTTTTTAACAACCCATGGCTACTGAGACTTGAACCCGCATCTCAACATTAATTAGAAGGGAAGGGTTCTGCCCAATTGAACTACAGTGATCACCAAGTCGAGTTCGGAATTTATATAAAATAAAAAATATTACCTAAAGGTAAATCATTGAATGGTACTTATCACAACAGCTGCAGATATTGGACGGTTTGATTGGTTCTATTCCTAAATTTATATTTATTAGTTTTGAATCAGATAAGTTCAAGTATTGTTGGGTATTATTATATCGTATATTATACCGTGAGAAAAAAAAAATGGTTTCAGTAATGATATTTTATAAGCATTTTATACCACAGTTCAACTGTGCTGATAGATAAAGGGGTCTTTCGAAATTAATTTCCATGTTTGGAAAAAAACCTCTAACGAGTTTTGGATTGTGGCATAGGCTGTGACTTCCATGGATCCTGGTAACGACGCCGGTGCAGTCCACGTCGTGATACGATACCCCGGTGTATCCCGATACCTTTGGTTAATTTGCCTGTTCGGTTTTCTGGCTGACTCCCTGGTAACGACGCCGGTGCAGTCCACGTCGTGTTACGATACCCCGGTGTATCCCGATACCTTTGGCTACTTTGCCTGTTCGGTTTTCTGGCTGACTAACTATTTACTTCGACATCAAAGCATTCATCATTTTAGCCTTCTTAACCTGAAACCCAGATTTCTAAACAGATTCATTTGCCTCAGTATTATAACTACAAGGATTTTTCCGAAGAGGAAAGAATTTATCTAGCGTAATATACGTTAAATCAGGTTGCTTTGATTTATTGTGTTTGTAAAGGCGTAATCCTAATATAATAATTTGATCGAATTTTTAAGCTTTTCCATATCCTTTCTAATAAGATAGGATGACCGACGAGATCTGACAGATAGATTTATGTATTCTTTAGCTCGCGCTGGTTTTTATTAGTTGAAGAGTCAACTTAGATGGTTTTATACCCATTAACTGAAAATTTATACAAGAACATTTTTAGTGAAAGCCTTTTTCAGGTCTGATGTCACTATATAAGATAGATACGCCCCCAACGTTTAGAGATTTCCTTTTCAATCTTCGATCCAAAAACTTCTTGTTTATCTTTCATCACACAACAGTAGGCTGCATAAAGCTTAATATAATTTGCATCAAGAACGTTCGTGTTCTACTAGTTAATGTCTAGATCAAGAAGAAGCCACCGCAGAACGCGGTGACGTCACCATAAGTAAGTAGTATGCCACTGGAATCTATTCATTGTGAATATTAACTTGTTGTAAGATCAGTTGAGCGAACATTATACGCATACGTTAAAATCTGCTATTTTTATGGCTAGACAGTTTTCCATAGTGGGTGTATACTGGGCCTCTGCCACTGTGGGCGTATCATTAAGGAAGAAAAGTCATAATCGTGTTATGACTCCTAACTGCATGACTACGACCAAATCGTACCGCTAAAAATGCACCACTATGATCGCATTATAGTTCCAGGGCACACAATTTGTTTTAGGTATTAGGTTATAAGAAATACATCAAATGTGGGCGTCGCATGAAGATAAGGCAACCCCAAAGTCATGATAGTGGTATGACTCTTAACTCTTTGACTACGATGAAGTCGTAACGCTAAAATATACATAAGAACAATGCAAAATATCAAAAGATGACTAAATTGAATTATAGTTAAAATTAAAAATATGCATGACTATGATCGCATCATAGTTCCAAGGCACTCAATTTGTCGTTGTGCACGTCTATGATCGCGTCATAGTTCCAAGGCACTCAATGATGTGTGTGACTATGATCGCATCATAGTTCCAAGGCACTGGATTTGTTGCATTAGGCTAAAATATATATCAAATGTGGCTGTTGGGTGAAAAGAAGGTATCGCAGAAAACATGACTGTGTTATAACTCCTAATTACTTGACTACGACGAAGTCGTAACTCTTAAAATATGCACGATTATGATCGCGTCATTGTTTCAAGGCACTTAATTATATGTTGTGCACGTCTATCGTCGCTTTGATTGACAATTTGATCTATGAACGACTATGATCGCGTCATAATTCCAAGGCACTCAATTTTTGCATTAGGCTATAACAATTTATCAAATTAATATAGGCGTGACATGAAGGAAAGGCAACGCAAAAGTCATGAATATGTTATGACTCCATGACTACGACCAAGTCGTGGCCCTTAAAATGACTGTGTACGACTATGACCGCATCATAGTTCCAAGGCACTAAATTTATTGCATTTGGCTATAAAAATAGATCAAATGTGGCCGTTGCTTAAAGAAAGGCGGCAAAAATGTTACGGCCGTTTTATGACTCTTAACTATTTGACTTGACTAGACCAAGTCGCGGCACTAAAAAAGATTGTGTACGACTATGACCGCATCATAGTTCTAAGGCACTCAATTTGTTGCATTAGGCAATAAAAAATAGTTCAAATGTGGTCGTTGCACGTAAGAAAGGCAACGCAAATGTTATGACCGTGTTCTGACTCTTAACTCCTTCATTACGAACAAGTCGTGGCGCTAAAAAAGATTGTGCACGACTGTGATCGCGTCATAGTTCCAAGGCACTTGATTTTTGTATAGGACTTAATAAAAGCATTACAATGTGATGCATTCATGATATTGTCTTAGCATAATATCTATTTTTTAAGTACTGAAGTTGCATATTTAGTCGCATAAAAATTTATAACTGAGGGTAGTTGTGAAATTATTCTGTCTGGTTACTAAGCCCAGTAAATTTATTATTTAGTCAGTATTTTGTCATACGTATTATTTAAAGATGTTATGATATTAAAACATGTTTTTTTTTTACTTATTTTTATAAATTAAGGCAAATGAAGGCATAAGGTTTTTTTTTTTATTATGACCTTTTTAATAATGAATCCTTCCAGAGTACTACTCAGTTTCCTTCGTAACGAAAATAGAAATACAGATTCAACAAATACACAACTGCATCGTTAAGTAGGTAACATAACCTACATTGTAGTAAATACTGTTTCTTGATTAACATTAAACATGAAGATTGGAAGTCAAGACGGAAAGATAGATAAGTTCTCACCCTGATAGTTGCTATCGGAACTTTCATGCCGTTATAAATGTTTCACGAGTTTTATTTCGTGTGTTTCATACCTTTATTATGGTCTTCAGATCAAGACTCCTTACGACTTCTTATTCACATAGCACTTAAACTGAAATTAACTGTTAAATAGACGATAAAAACACTAATTACTTGATTTAGAAAAAATATTAAAGAATTTCGATGCTACGATGCCCGCACACAAAAAGCGAATGAGGTGACAGAGCTTAGTGGCGCCCTCTAGGGCGGGAGTTGTAAATAAGTCATTTTGTGCTTTTTATTTTTGACAGCTCTAAAATTGTGCTTGATGCCCAGCTCATGGAGTGGAACTACCTTGTGAATTATATAAATCTCGAGGATGCAACGGCGAAGTATAATTTCAAGGGGATCACGTGAGAAATGTAGAAGGCTATACCAAAGATAAATTAATTCTTTATGTTTGGTCTTTACTGCAGGCCTACCACAAACTTTTACAAAACAATCACGTTTCAGGAGCGCTTTATTTCAAGCTTACAATCATATTACTCCAATTCGTACCACGATCTTCAAAAAAAATATGATTTTATTCCTGCACAGTGACGCGAAAGAACGAATGATATTGTATAATTAGTGGCATTACTCTGAGCATAGAGTTACCATTACTAGGTATAGAGCGCGTGTTCCTAAGTGTGAACAGTGTCCACAAGCGCTAGTAGTCTTACGAGTACGCGGTGTGAGCGCCCGTTGTGAGTTCCTAGCTCTATTTATCTAAAAAAATGGTTAAATGTGCAAAAAAACCTTGTAAAAACGATACTCGGAAATACACTAAATAGAATTCTAACATCACATTTCACCGGTAAGCCATTTTTTAATACTTTTAAGTTCAAAGTTCGTTTCGTTTCGCTGGGGTGAACAAGACGTGAGACGCGGGGCTCGCGCGCACTACCCCGCAACCCCGCTAAGGTTGCCGACTCAAATAGTGATTTGAGCGGCCTATTCGATAATGATGTTTGTTATGAGTTATGAGTATGGCGAGCAATAGTTTACACCGGCACATTATCTGCGCTTGCGGTTTAAAATTCTAGAAATCTATATAAATAAAAATTAAATTAATTTACTTGTGTTGAGAACGACTAAACTGATCCGGCAATTTATTTAATGTTAGTAATATGCCAAATTAGGTTTTATTGAAAGAAACATTGGAAAGCTTGTCGGGTAAATTGGGAAAGTCGGGAATAACTGAGAGTGCTTTTTTTGTTTTGGGGTTTTGTATGAACTCAAGACCATAACTCACGATTCGAACGATGGATATACCTACTTACACATGACGTCTGTCGCGTCAGCTAGTAATAAATAAAATAAAATGATTATGTTAATGATTTGGATTTGAGTGTTTAATTCATTTTTATAAAAAGTAACTACCTACCTACAGTTGTACAGATTATACAATGTTATAAGGATGTATGAAGAAATCACTTTTCTATGTATATCTCAAATGAAAAACACATTTTTTACCAATGTTTGAATTTCACAAAAAAACATTAGCTGATGATGATTGATGATGATTTTTATGGAAAGTTGATTTTGATCGTGACAAATATCTTCAACGTTCTTCATGCCCATTTGTTTGAACAAGAACCATGCAGTAATCATCTACTTCATCTGCTGAGGGCCTTTATCCAAAAATATGTCAATATACGCGTCAAGTATTTATTTTGTAAGTCAAACGTTAAAGAAACGAAAAGGCAGCTTTACAACAAGCTCACCCTTTTCAAAGGACAATAAAAGATGAGATAATGTTAATAAATATGTAGATATAGATATAGTTCCTGAATTTTTATTTCTGACTTTCTCATACATATTTCACATAAGTACTACACATGCATCTTATACATTCATACATTTAAATAAATAATTTTCACTTACTAAAATTACACTTGTAGGTACACAAGACATAACATACATACACAACAATAGGAACCGTGTCACGGCGCGGCGCGGCGCACAATTATTGCCCATCACTTTTTGCCACATATCTATCAATATACTAGCTATAGTTTACTTGCCTACGTTGTGCATTGGGCAAGAAGTACGATACGCGCGCTCTATAGTTATGTTTACTCTAAGACTCTGAGGTATAACTCATTGAGGTCTAGTGTCATTCCTCAATGGTATAACTCATTGAGGAATGACACACCTCAATGGTATAACTGCTTAAGAGAGAACGAGACGGCGCTCTATTTTCATATAGCGTTAACACTTCGCACGTCTGTCGTATGGGACACGTTCCGAAGCACGCATTTATAAAGCATGTTCTTTGATTTTTTCAATATGAAAAAAAATTAAACAAGAACAGAAACAAGTATTCATAAAATGTTCATTAACAAAATTTCAATCTAGAAGTGTGATGTTAGTTTTGGGATGTCCCATACTCATAGCATGTCGCACCTTCGGTGCTACAAAGTTACAACAGCTCAGTTTTGAATTTTACAGGAGAGGACTTTGAAGATTTTTCTCGCATTTATTGCCTTTTTACTGGATGTCTAATAGTAGTAGGTTTAAAATCTTTATAAAATTGATGCTTTATTGTGTTTTCTATAGTTTCATGTCAAAAGTTTAATTCAAATTACTAAAACTATTCTAATAAAACGCAAAACAAAAATAGTGTCCTGAATTGTGACTTTGTTGCACCAGGAATTATTTAGTTAAATGAGTTATGCCTTATTATTTAGGCATTTCAGTCGGGCTTTTTGCACTCGTCTACATCATTTGTGTGGCTTTAGCTCCAACGCACGTCATAATCTCGCGGGCGCGGGGGCACAACTGTCTCATCAAACTTTGTTGGCCCAAAACGAATGAAAAAATGCACCAATAACCACAAAGGCTCTCGCGCCATTTAGTAGATTTTTCCGATACTTTCGCGGGTGTTTTTGTTGCCCCGATATAGGCATGGCTCTAAGACGCTTTGGCATACTTAACTCAATTTTGCAGTTTTGGCTATTTGTTGCACCGAAGGTGCGATGTATTCTTTTTAATAGTATCAGCAAGTATCAGTATCACGTATCAGTATCAAGTATCAGTATCAAGTATCAGTAGGTAACAGCAAAATAAGAATAAAAATAATATTGAAATAGTATACCTTTCTAGCAGTTGGAGTGACCAGACCAGACCAAGCCAGTCCCCCGCGCAGCACCCGTTCACGAGTGTGACTTGTGGACGTCCTATGGAATTGTGTTTTTTGGGCACCAGTAGTACGTTAACCAGCTTCTCTGTAATAGATAGTTCTGAGAACTATGTGTGGAATACCAACAAAACCACTTGTTTAGTTCACGTTGCTTCAAGATCGCGCAACGTCTCACGAACCGTCAGACAGGCGCGGATATCCACCATCATAATTATGCGTCTTGCGTCCGTTACAAAGAGACGGAGGGTTCACGGCGCCGGCGCCGACAGCCACACGTGAACATTTCGCCAAACTCATTCTGCTTCTCTAGGCAAACAAGTGTGCTATTTTAAATTAATTTGATTTTAACTTAGGTGGGCGTTCATATTTATATTCTTTGTTTCGTCTCTTCCTCTTACTTCTTTTTAAGATTATACCATCCCTGGGTCTTCGTCAACCTTTCTATCTCCGCTAAGCGGGGCTACCATGTCACCTCCACGCCTCGTATGCGTCTTAAAATATTCCGTATAGCATATAATATTTCTTATTATTGCGCTTTTTTAGTGAAAAATCGTTTACGTAATTACTCCTTTTGAAATGGTTATTAGCAAATTAATGAACACAGTGCTTTTGTTTGCCTACAGAAGGCGGCGGCGGGGGCAGCGGGGGCGGCGGGGGCGGCGGTGCGCTCGCGGCGGCAGCGCGGGGCGCGCGCAGCGTGAGGATGGCAGGCACGCGGGCGCGGGGGCGCGCGGTGGCGGCATGAGCGCCGGCGGGAACGCGTCGGGGGCGGAGGAGGCGCCGGCGCCGCCGGGCTGCGACTCGGACGTGGGCGTGGACGCGGGCGACAAGCTGTTCCGCTTCGTGGTGCACGGCGTGCTGCTGAACGGCATCGGCGCGGGCGGGCTGCTCGGGAACGCGCTGGCCGTACTGGTGCTGTCGCGGCCGCAGATGCGCTCCTCCATCAACTGCCTGCTAGTGGGGCTGGCGGCATGCGACACCGTGCTCATCCTCACCTCGGTGCTGCTGTTTGGGCTCACGGCCGTGTTCCCGTACACGGGCCGGCTGCGCTACTACTACTACCACGTGTGCCCGCACATCACGCCGTACGCGTACCCCATCGCCAACGCGGCGCAGACCATGTCCGTGTACCTGACGCTCATCGTGACGGTGGAGCGCTGGGTGGCGGTGTGCCACCCCTTCCGCGCCAAGGCGCTGTGCACGTCGTCGCGCGCGCGCTGGTACGTGCTGGGCACGGCCGCCTTCGCGCTGGCCTACAACGCGCCCAAGTTCTTCGAGGCCGAGGTGATCGCGCGCCAGGCGGACGGCGAGCGCGTGTACTGCGTGACGGCTGACCTCGCCTTCCGCACCGCTTCCTACATCGTTGTGTACATCCACTCACTGTACATGATCGTGATGTACATCGTGCCCTTCTCGGCGCTGGCGGCGCTGAACGCGTGCATCGTGCGCCAGGTGCGGCGCGCGCAGGCCGAGCGCGCGCGCCTGTCGCGCGTGCAGCGTCGCGAGCTGGGCCTGGCCACCATGCTGCTGGTGGTGGTGCTGGTGTTCTTCCTGTGCAACCTGCTGCCGCTCGTCACCAACACGTTCGAGGTGTTCCTCGGCGAGCAGCTGGAGCGCCTTGACCCGCTCGTCAAGACGAGCAACCTGCTCGTCACCATCAACAGCAGCGTCAACTTCCTCATCTACGTCATCTTCGGCGAGAAGTTCAAGCGCGTCTTCCTTAAGATGTTCTGCGCGGGTGGCGTGCGGCGGCGCGGCGCGCGCGACTCGCCCGAGCACACGCGCGACGACTCATTCGCATCGTGCGGCGAGCGCGTGTCGCTGCGCGTCGCGCGCAACGGCACGCTGCGTCGCTCGGAGGCGCGCGGTAGCGGCGGCGGCGGTGGCAGCGGCGGCGGGGGGCGCTCGCGGCGCGCGCCCTCGCCCGCGCCCACCGTGTACTACCCGGCGCCGCTGACGGAGGTGACGAGCGCGGCGCCCCCGGCGGCGGCTCGCTGGAACGGGCACGCGCGCGCACAGTTCTAACTCGCGCCCGAGGGAGCCCGCGCCTCCTCGCGCGCGCTCTACTTGTGATCGTGACGTCGGCTAACACTATAGTGCGGGACTAGTGACGGAACATTAATTATTAAACGAATACTTTAGGAACCTATCGATGTCCAGTGACTGATCCGACACGATGTGCACCGCATCGATGCTTCGCCAAAGAATGCGAACCGATTTGTGATAAAGAATTATCCAAAATGTGTACATAGCTGTAATAAATGAATCAATAAATTATTTTATTAAATGATTAACGACAGTAACGAGCATGCATTTATATCGTTAACCATACATACCACCCTGTTATACAGTATGTACCGAACTACTTTATGTAGCCCTGTAACTGTTCTGCATTGCGTTATAAGTTCTTCATATTTTACTAAAATAAAAAATACTCCTAATTTGTAAATAATAACGTAGTCGTAAGTGCAAACAAATCTAGACCAAACTTCAAATTATCTCTCTGGCTTAGTTCAAGCCCACATTTGTATTGTATAACTGAACGGGGAGCAGGAGGCAGGAGGCAGGAGGCAGGAGGCAGGAGGCAGGAGGGTGGAGGTGAGCGGTACATCCAACTGAGTGAGGTGTTTACATTACATTGCATAAAACGTGTAAGTACATTGTGTAAATAAATAATTTACTAGTAAAAACACTGTAAATATTAAATCAGTAGGTATTTACTCGTGTCAATAAGTAGTTCTAGGTAGTACTAAATATAATGTTAGTGCAACGGTTGCCGCTGCCCCGCGGCCGCGCGCGCTGGCGCGGACGCCACCTTCTCACTCAATAAAATATTAAATATAATGACAACGTGTTTCACTGTATCTTCCCTCCGATATCTGACAGGCAGCAAAGAGTTTCACTGTCACTTTATCTGGATCTTCAGTCAAAATGGGTGTACCACAGGGATCAATTTTAGGGCCGTTCTTGTTCTTAGTGTACGTAAATGACTTACCTTTTATGGTGAAAGACCTTGCAGACATTGTACTTTTTGGTGATGATACATCAATAATCTTTAAGGTAGATAGGAAGGATAGTGAACTAGTACACATAAATAATGTATTAGATATTGTTCCAAATTGGTTCGCTGCCAACAACTTGTTACTAAACACGAAAAAGACGAATTGTTTAAAGTTCTCTTTGCCTGATGTTAGACATGTAGAGCCAAACCTAATGCTTAATATTGATAAACTCGACACAGATAAGGCGACGGTATTCCTAGGTATATGCAAAGACTCTAAGTTGCAGTAGGGTCGTCATGTCGATGCTCTATCAGGAAAACTTAGTTCTGGTGCATACGCGGTTAGTAAAATTAGGCAATTACACACTAGGCCAAGGAGGGATTTAATGTCCTTTGGTGATTTTGGTACTGGAAATTCTGTTACAGCTGTTACTTTCTCAGGATTGAGTTTTACGCCTACTTCGGTAATTATATGACCTGGGTAACCAACTTCGCGTCGGAGGAACTTGCATTTGTCGGGTTGGAGTTTTAAGTTGAAGTTTCGGAGTTTTTGGAATATAGAGACAAGATTGACGATGTGGGAGCTCAAATCGTGTGAATAACAGACTACGTCATCTAAATAGACGAAGCGACGAATGCCTTGGAGGCCTGATAGAGCCGTATTCATGAGTCTCTGGAAAGAAGAAGGGGCATTTTTCAACCCAAATGGCATTCGCGTAAATTGGAAGTGTACAGTTGTAGGTGGTCGCCATGTAGGGATGTACTTGTGGTAGGGTCGCCATGTGGAGTAGGTGATGATGATGATGATGGTGGATCTCAGTGAAAGGCCGGTAGTCTGTATACGTGTGTAATGGTTAAAGGCTACATGATGACTACTCTATGCTATTGCTAATACTTAATGCTATGTCGGCGTTCCTTATAAGTAGGTCGGGTGTTTACACACTACACCACCCAAATTATTGGAAAAATAAATGATGGCTATAAAATTATTATTTTTTATAACTAATTATACTAAAAATAAAATTAAGTCAAATACAAATACTAAACAAATTCAAAAATAAAACTTTACAAACCACAATACATTTTAAAATCATTCAAATAATATTTTTTTTTACCTTCTAATGCCGACTTTTTCTTACAAAATAATAAATTATACATAAGGTTATTGTTATCTCCTACTTAAATTCTAGTCAATTAAAACAATTAAAAACAAATTTTTCGTAAATCATATTCATATTAGTACCTAATCGTATATTATTATTGAATCAAATTAATTATATTTTATCGGTCTCTTATGTCTGTTATGGGACTCAAATGGAGTTGGGCGGGACACCTGGCCAGGCGGAGTGACGACAGGTGGAGTAAGTACTGACTGAATGGTGGCCAAGACAGGGCAAGCGTAGCGTTGGGCGTCCGGAAGCAAGATGGGTCGACGATATTGTAAAAATCGCGGGCCGAACCTGGACACGAATGGCGCAGACTCGAGGAAAATGGGATGATATGAGAGAGGCCTATACCCAGCAGTGGGATGTAAAGGGCTGTGGATGATGATGATGATGATGAATTATATTTTATAAAAATTAAACATAATATAATAAACATAAAATCTTATTCATACAATATATATTTCTATACTTTATACCTTTACTTATTTACTATTTTACCTGTGTACTCCATTTGTATCTACCTGTTACTTATATTATTTACTCTAAGTTATACCTACAGCTCTCGCGTCATACTTCCCATAATATCTCCTAAAGTCATCTTTCGTTGGCCAAATCACATAAATTCTTTTTCTCTCATTAATATGACCTTCATATTTTCCAAAACAATTTTTCATCTCATTATTTCTCAATAAAATACCGTATATTTTTAATAATTTTAATCTTTCATTATAATTCCCTTTATATTTAATTTTTAAATCGTCATCACACTGCTTCAAAAATATTTTTAACTTTTTCTTTAATTCATGTCTACGTTTTTCATTTTCTTTATTATACCTATTAGGGACGATTGGTGGACTGTATAATAATGTAAAATGAAAACACTTTAGATGGTTACTCGTTGTTAATTTTATAATAGTCGTAAACTCCAATCACATATATCGACATGACACCAAAGCAAAGCCAAAAACAAACGCCCAAAAAACATTGTCAGTAAAAAATAGCTAAAAGGTAATTAATATACATATAAACAAAAACTGGTTGCACCAGCCAGTCGCCAACATTCCGGACCCCTAGTGGAGCACTAAACTCTGGTGGCAACTGACTGGGTATGTGCAACAAGCGGCAGAAGCTTACGGACTGGTCGGCGCAAGATGGTTCGTGTCGCAGACGTTGCTACCAAAGGAGGTCCTTTGGTAGCAACGTCTGCGACACGAACCAGTCCGTCAGGTCCTGGAAAGGTTTTGTTTATCCTACCAAGAAGCCAAAGACCCCTTGGTAGTGTATTGTCCGCTATAAGGACCACGTCACCCTCGCATAATCCAGACTCGTTTCTGTGTCCAGCCTGTGCCAGCCATCTTGCCCAGAAATGTTCAGCTAGCCTAAGAGCGAGCCGCCAATCAGTCGCTCGTAATGAGTCTGCATCCAGAAGTTTGCAGGGCCATGATGTCATGATGAAGAGCCGAGGATGAAATGAAAAGGCGTTATAGCCTCGGGGGCGTCTGGTGAGTTTGGTACATAAGTCAATGGCCTGCTGTTGACGATCGATTCCGCTTCGATAAGCAACGTGGTAAGAACTTCTTCTCGAGGTGCTCTGTCCTTTAATGTGACTCGTAGAGCTGTCTTCACCGAGCGTACCAGCCTTTCCCACGCTCCACCCATAAATGGCGAGGCATGTGGAATGAAACGCCAGGAGATTTTGCGGCTGGTCGCGAAGTTTTCTACTGCCTCATCGTAGAGTGATGCAAGCTCACGCTTGGCTCCAACAAAGCAGGTTGCGTTGTCGCAGAAGATTGTAGCTGGAGTCCCTCGCCGGGAAATTAGGCGTCTAAGGCTCATTATTGCAGAGCTAGATGATAATGAAGCGACTACCTCCAGATGTAGAGCTCTTGTAACAAGGTATGTGTAAAGAGCCACCCACCTCTTTTCGCGTCGTCGGCCATTTGCAACTTCTATGGGGCCGAAATAATCTAAACCAACATGCGTAAACGGCCGTGTGTGGTGGTCTAGCCGCTCTGGTGGCAAGTCGCCTGTTGCTGGTGTTACTAAACGACCATTCTGTCTTCTGCATTGTAGACACCCTTTGGCTATACTTCGGATTGTAGCCCTAGCTCGTAGAATCCAAAATGTCTGCCTTATTTCATTGAGCACAAGCTCATGGTTCCCATGTCCGGCTTCAGCGTGTTTATGCAAAATGATTAAGTGTACAATACGATGACGACCGTCAAGAATGATCGCTTAAATCCACCGATTTGCGGGTAACGGGTCTGGACGATGCGGCCACGAAGGAGAAAGTGGCGGCGGCGGTCGCCAAGGCGGGAGGCTGCGCCGAGCAGCTCGTGAAGGCCGGCGAGATCCGCCGTGACTTCGGCGTCGGCTCCAGTCTCGTTTCCTGCCCGACTTTAGCAGCTAAAGTGCTGCTGGAAAAGGGCAGGCTTCTGATAGGCTGGAGCTCGGTACGAGTAGTGGCACTGGAGACGCGTCCCATGCGCTGCTTCAGGTGCATGGGGCCGGGGGCACACGCGCCCTCAGTGCCCCGCGGCGGCCGACAGAGGGGACCTGTGCTTCCGGTGTGGAGGCGCAGGTCATCGGGCGGCCGGTTGCGGCAAGGCCAACCCACACTGCGCGATATGCGCAGAGTCAGGTAGGCCTTCCGGGCACATAATGGGGGCACGCAACTGTGCCCCCCCGAAGACGAAGGGGAAGGCCGCCAGGACCCAGGCCGCCCCCGCGGCTACCAATCCAGCCGCACCCGGAGGAGGACGCCAAGCGACGAGCCAGGAGGTTGTGATGTCTGAATGATGGATCAAGTCAGACATCACAATCTCCTTCAGACGAACCTCAACCACTGCGCCCGGGCCCAAGACCTGCTTATGCAGACCCTGGCACAGTGGGAAATAGGCGTGGCGGTCGCAGCGGAGCCGTACTACGTTCCCCCGCATTCCTGCTGGGTTGGGGACCTGGACGGCTCCGTTGCCATTGTGGGGCGGTCGTGTAGCGGTCCCCTCCTCTCTGTCGAAGAGAGGGGTTCGGGATACGTGGTGGCCAAGTGGGGAGAGTACGCTGTCGTTGGCGCGTACTTCTCCCCCAATAAGACCGCTGCGGAGCTGGAGGTCTTCGTAGACCTCCTGGCCGCGGCGGTAAGAAGGCAGGCGCCACGGCAGGTCCTCCTCCTGGGGGACCTGAACGCCAAGGCCCGGGATTGGGGCAACCCCTCCACTGACGCTCGCGGTGAGATCGTCAGGGAGTGGGCGGTTGCCTCAGGACTGATCCTCCTGAACAGAGGGTCAGCCCACACGTGCGTGCGGGTCCGTGGTGGACTTATCGTTCGCCACCCCAGCGGTCGCAGCACGTGTCCGGGCCTGGAGGGTGATGTCGGAGGTGGAGACTCTCTCGGACCACAAATATATTAGGTTCGAGATCTACCCCTCCGACATCCAGGGAGGGTCTCGGTGCGTGCGATCGGATTTCCCACGCTGGACGATCAGTCGCCTCGATCCCGCTCTGGCGGAAGAGGCGGCGATCGTCCAGTCGTGGTTTGCCGCTCCCATGCACTCGGAAGTGAACGTAGCGGCGGGCCACTTCCGCGAGGGAGTCACGGCCGTGTGTGACACAGCCATGCCGAGATCCCGACGCCATGATCGCCGTAAGGTGTACTGGTGGTCGTCGGAGATCGCGGGGCTCCGATACGGCTGCTCAGAGGCTCGGCGGGCCTACGGCCGCTGCAGGAGGCGGCGTGGCGGCCGGGCCGACGAGCAGCTGTCGGTCGAGGAGCTGGCGGTCGAGGGCCAGCTGTACAGCGTCTACCGCGACGCTAAGCGGGAGCTGCAGCTAGCCATCGGCCGGGCCAAGTCCCGGGCATGGAGCGAGGCCCTGGACGGCCTCGACAGGGACCCATGGGGGCGTCCATACAAGGCCACCCGGAAAAAGTTCCGGGGCCAGACGTCCCCGATCGCGGAGTCCCTGGAGCCGGAGCTCCTGGGCAGGGTGCTGGAGGGGTTGTTCCCCGACAGGAACCCGCACCATGCCCCTCCGGTAATGGCGGCGTCCTCCCCAGAGGAGGTGAACCCGGCCTCCATCCCACCTGTGTCGGAGGTGGAGATGGAGGTTGCAGTCGGCCGCCTACGCGGCAAACGGACTGCACCGGGTCCAGACGGGATCCCAGGGCGGGTCCTATGAATCGCCCTAAAAGAGATGGGCGACCGGCTTCGGGAACTGTTCGACGTGTGCCTCACGTCCGGACGGTTCCCGAAGCTGTGGAAGGACGGCCGGTTGTGCCTGCTCCGGAAGGAGGGTCGAGCCGTCGACTCCCCTTCCGGATACAGGCCAATAGTGCTGCTGGATGACACGGGTAAGCTACTGGAGAGAGTAGTGGCCTCCCGTATCATCCGGCACCTAGAGGGGACTGGGCCTGGGCTGTCCGAGGCCCAGTATGGGTTCAGAGCGGGGCGGTCTACGATAGACGCCCTGCTCTGGCTCAAGGGATGGACGCAGGACGCGGTCAGCGGGGGGGAAAAGGCGTTGGCTGTATCGCTCGATATAGCCAATGCCTTCAACAGCCTTCCGCATAACACGATACAAGTGTCGGGTCGGTACTGGGACACAGGGGTCGGTACTGGGACCGCTCCTGTGGAACATAGGCTACGACTGGGTGCTACGCGGATGACACCCTATAGGTTAGGTTTTTTTTTTTTTTTTGTCCGGGCGCCATGGCCCGGCCCGCGAAACCTATCCCTATTCGGGGATACCATTAAATTCTTTATTTATTATAATCCACTTTAAGCAAAAATATGACAATCAAAAACTTACAAACTAACATGCAAAATAATAATTAATTGCTCTGTGTGTTACACAAGATGTAACACCTGGCTTACAAAAGAATGCTAAAATTATGATTGGTGAGTTAAATACAATAATTACTTTGATAGCACATGCAAAGTAAATGAGATTAATCCATATATTAATTAATTAACTAGAAATCATAATCAAACTGATTATCAATGAAATAATGGCCTCGTGTATTACACAAAATGTAATATCCTGGCTTGAAAATTGCAACAATCAACAACAATAATAATAATACATAATAAAAAAAAAAAATTTCAATCAAATTAACGAAATCAATAGTTGTCACCAATTACAATACAATTTAATCCAATCCAATTACAATTACAATTAAATACATATTTCAAATTCTCAATCTACTAATTAACAACCAAAATCATAAATAAATAATTCCAATTAATTAATAAATTATAACCATTAAAATTTTCTATCAAAATCAATAAAAATAAATCAATTGCACTATGGATAACACAATATATCAGCAAGGCTTACAGTACAATGAGTCTCAAATAACACTTATCATCATACTCATCCTATGCAATCAACTAAATTATATTTACCTAACATGCAGTGGGCGCATTGCATTGCTTAAAAAGCTAAGCAAACAAAGCGCCCACTTTGGACATGCGAGGCGAAGGACACTCTTTAGAAAAGAATGCCGACACCTGCCTACCTAACTAATCCCTAAATAACAAAATTAACATGCAAAATTATCAGCAAAAATTTCAGTTTGATTTGACTAAGCTAGTCCAAAATCTGAATTCTGAATTTGACCAGTAAAATAATGACCAAATCGAACTCCAAAAGAGCCAAGCTAACAACCAATAAACAACATTATTATTATTATTAAAAAAAAAATCCAATCAAATAATTAATTAAAATAAAAATAAAATTAATAAGAAACAAATAACAAAAATTTGAAAATCAATTATATGAATTATATCAATTATACAACAAACAAAATTGGAAAATCAATAATATGCAAAGCTATTGAACTGTAGAGCCATTGGCTCGTGCTGCCTTCCGGACAACCGCCTCGGCAAAGTCGAGGAAAGCAATGCGGCAGTTATCATCATTGAGCAGAGCAGACAATTCATTCCCAGACATAGTTAGACCCATACAAGACTCAAACTCAAACCTGAGGACGGCGAACCTTGGGCAGTCAAGGAGAATATGGAAGACGGTTTCTTCCGTTAATCCGTCGCAAATGCAAAAAGGTGTGGCAGCTAACTTAAATCGGTGAAGATATGAATTGAAACCTCCGTGACCAGTAAGTAGCTGTGCCCTGAGGTTCGTCATCCTCAAGCTGGAAAGTAACTTATAAGCTCGCCTGACATCTGGTAGGAACGTCCTTGTGACAGCTCCAGCTCCCGCAGTCTCGTAACGCCTCTGCCATGCCGCCAGGGTGGAGCCCCTGGTTAGGTGCTTGGCAAAGGACAGGGGAAAAGCGTCATACACTGTCGCCCGTCGGTTGTTCAGCGCAGCGTGCTTAGCGAGTTCGTCCGCTCGCTCATTTCCCGCTATGCTGTGACAAGTCAGGTTCATTTAACCCGATTGTCCATTTCACAAATAAATAAATGATTATCTTGTTTGGTTAAACGTTTCAGAATCTTTAACAGATGAGGAGTAGCATTAATTAATGTAATTAAATAAATAAAGGCATAGGAATATAGTTAATAGAGTATGCGTAAGAATAATGAGAATTAAATTTCATAAAATAAAGGAATATCATTAAAATTAATCTACATAGTACAGAATTATAACCTTTAGCTTAGTATTATTCGAACAATAATTTGAGATACTTATATCAACTGAGAAAGGTTTTCAGCAGGACAAATATAAAGTTATTTTAGTATAGCTAATTGGAAAAAGTGAGCAAGTTTGCACACTACTGTTGAACAATATTCAGAGTAAACATTTAAAACAAATTAAAGTGGGCGGGGCGATGAAGCGCAGTTGATGGTTACTACGCATGCGCAGTAGTTAGTACGCATGCGCGGAAATTAATAAATTCTAAAAGGGCCTAAAACGCTAACGTAAGGATGGAGGAATAATGACTTAAATACATGAGAGATGGTAGTTAATCTTGATTGATAAAAATGAAAATGTCGCTGCATGTCGCTGTTAATAATGTAGAAAGCAGGATTAACGATTTAAACACATAGGAGTTAGAGATGGTTTTAGCATATAAGAAAAGGATGTGGCAGGATGTACCAGGATTTCGCTGATGTGGCGAGTCATAAAGCTATATAAAGGGAAGCAAGGGAAAATTCGAGGTTCTTGTTCTTGTTGGCGCTCTCTGTGTTTGAGTGGCTGGGCTCCGGATATTAGTTGGTGGGTTTACTAGGGAAGATTTCTGTGTTTGCCATAGTTAATTAATTTAATTTCAGTGAGTTTAATTTACAATTTTTAGTGTTGTTTAAAGGATTTATTGTTTGAGTTTTGGAGTCTATAGGGGATTGTGATGCAGTCCTTTGTGGGTTCTGAGGTTCGGATAATAGATTCTTAGTGTTATAGCGATGGCAGTGTACAGAAGCTTTCTTTAGTGGGTTTTTTTTTATTATTAGGGAAAACGCGGCTTGTGGTTTAAGAGCTTAGTTGTTTGATCACAGAACACACATGACGAAGTGTCATGGCCAAAGGGGTACCGCCTTGCGGTGTTAAATGGTTTCTCCTTGGTTCAACTTCCTAACGGAAGGGGCTTTGCCTGAGACGAGCAAGCAGTCGATTGATGCTTTTCGACTAACCAGTCTCTCATTTCTAATGCATTCTGTTTATCTGAGGGCAAGGGGCTCGTCGAAGTGAATCCATGTGGTAACACACTTGCCTTACTATGAACAGAGTCATTGGATTTGGTCTTTATTTATATACTTATTTATTTCCTTTTATGTCTCTGTCCAGTTGCCAAGCCCATCCGACTTCGGTCTTGGGTAAGGAAACTAAACACACAGGTGATAGGATTAGTCGAGATACCTTCTCAATCCCGTCGTTAGAATAGTCAGGTGACAATTTCTGTGGCTACGGAAAGCGTCTTCTATAGGGGGGTTTTCATTACACCGTGAAAACTTACACGTTTAAATGTAAATGTTGGATTTATCCCTAGATTTGTTATTAGCTAGGACTTTTAGATAGATTAGGAATATATTTAGGGTAGAAAGTAGGGTTTTAGGGAAGTTAGGTGGATAGGAAACGTTTTAGGGAAAGTAAACAAATAGGGACTTTTCAGGAATGGTAAGTAACTACATTTTAGGAGACTTTTAGATGGATAGGGAACATTTAGGAAACATAGGTAAATAGGACTTTTTAGGATTGCCAAGGGAAATAGGAAATATGGATAAAACTATTGCTAATTAACAATAATCCTTTTCCAATTTGGGTGAATATTCACTTTAAAATGAAACGATTGACAGATAGTGATTCTTTTATTGACTCAGATCAATGTTTTAAAGGTTGAAAGCTGAAAAGATAAAATATAAATAATTCAGATTTTGACTCTTCAAAGAAAAGTGCAAGTGGTACATTTGGTTATACTAGGTGAGCAAAAAGCAGCCTATAGTGTGAACTCTATACCAGACGGATTAGAGACACTATTATTGTAGTCACTGACCAGGTCTACTATAAGCATCGAATTTCTTAAACAAGAGAATAACTAAGCACTTATGGTACTTTTAGACATACTTGCCAAGTTGGTTATATGGTTCTGTTTCACTTATTAAAGTGGCAGATACTATTTTATTAGTCACTGTCTAAATCTACTATTACATTTAACTTGAATGTCTAATTCAGATTCTTCCTGAGAAACAGGACTGATAAGTGAATGAATCATTATTTTGGATAACTAAATCCTACACCATTGAATTGAAATAATATTTTACTTATTATCATGGTTGGTACAAATTAGGTACTGTTAATATCTATGTTTGTAGAGTTGGTTTATTCTGACTAAATGGAATACTTATCTCAGCAGTGTAATATTACTTTGGTAATTACCTATGGTGACTTGATTAAAAGTACGAACTTACCTTTTACTCTGATAAATTACTATCAGGAGTTGATTTTATATGAACAGGAAGTTTACCTAGTTTAGGAATATTAATAGTTATTATAATTCTTAGGCATTAGTTGAATTCTAACAAAGTTGATGGGCATTTGTATAGCCCTAAATAGAGACTCTCTTAAACTAAATCTAGTTTGAGGAAGTCTCGAAATGAACTAGATGATGGATGAACATGAAGGATGGTACTTGGAGCGGAGTACCATGTCTGCACTCTGTCTCTGAGTAGCGAAAGTTTTATTTGTTAAATACCTAGTAAAGTAACTTGTATGGATGTGTGGTTAGGAACGAACTGACTGACATACTTTTGCTAAAAGAAAATGTCCTCTTGTCCTTTTGAAGAACTATTTTAACTGACAGACTAGACAGTACATTAATAACATTTATGAATTCCCAATAATTGAGGTACATGGACCTCCGAGAACAGTCTCGAAGGAGAATTATCCAGTCAGGGACGAGATTCACTGTTAACAGCGGATGGATGGTGCTGTAACCTTTGTCGAGACTATTCTATATTAAGTTAAATTCATTTATTTGTCAAATATAGAATGTAAATTTCTAAATAATCTCTTAAACTTTTCATTACAAATATATATCCATGTTTAATAGATTTTCCTTTTGCTTAACTAATGTTGTTTATTCAAAAATTATCCCTTTAAATATAAATTAGAATGACTGAGAGTGTAGCAATACCTAGGAGAGATACTCATATTTATAATAGTACAGGTTTTTAAATTTAGTTATTAGGGCTAGTTATGAATTGTTTTAATTACCTTAAAAGATCATGGATTATTTCGGTATCACAACGTATGAAGGATTCTAATTACTATATGATCACATTGGCCAAACATAAATCAAATCATAATAATTCTGGAGTAGGATAATGAGGGTAAAATTGTTAGAGTTTATATAATTAGTGAAATTTTATTAAATAGGTATGAGGCAGAGGTACTATTAAGTGGTTGTTAACTATTGGCTAGGATTAGGCTAGGCTAGTTAGGAATGTTACAATTTGGTTCAGTAGTAACTCAGGATAGCTATAGGATAGAAGAAAGTAGGTAGGGTTGTTACAATGCCGACATGCGCTCGAACCCAGAAGAGCTCCACAACCCCCCCCTACTCTTCAACTTCACGAACCAAGCAGTGCACCCGATCCGCCAGTGGGTGCAGCGATTCCGGATTGGAAATGACATCCAGTGCTGACCTCGAATCACAAATAATATTGGCGCTTTTGTTACGGAATCTGGAAGCAGTTTCGAGCGCTCTTAAAATCGCATACAGCTCCGCCTGGAACACGCTGCAGCAATCCTCCAGCCTGAACTGTGACTTCCCAGTCTCCACGCCCCTCTCCCAAACCGAAACCGCTCCACCAACTGCCCTCAAGTTTGCTTCCATCTGTGAAGATTAGTGGCAACGAATTCCGTATGCCCTCGACATCTGCTTCCGTTTCAATAGTGCCATACGGAATTCGCTTCCTACTCGCCGGGTGAGGAAGGCTGAACGGGCTAATACGCTTCTGAAGCGGTCTCCCTGGCAGGTGTGGCAGCTCTCTACCCCTCTTGATTTGATATATCTCCAACTGCTCTAGAGCCCTCAAATCCAAGGGGATGATCCTTGCTAGAACAGCACTGGAAACCAAGGAAGTAGTTCTATGGGCTTTCGCCACCTTGATTGCGAATAGTCGCGTGATCCGATCGAGAATTCTCTGTGCGTATCTCCTTTCCGCAACAAAACCCCATGTCCCAGCTGCGTAAAGCACTGTCGGCTCAATAACGGCAAGATAGATCATATATCCTATAGGTTAGGTTAGGTTTTTTTTTTTTTTGGGGAAGGGAGGTGGAAATCCTCATGGATACCTCCGGTTTTACCCTTCGGTTATGTCGGACTCCGCCGGCTTTCGCCGGCGACCTACCGACTAAAACCACCTCCCTTTTTCTTGCGATTCCTCCGACGTTATCGAAGATCTTTTGTAGTTTGATTATATTTTATGCAAGAAATATGAATTATACATTATTTTTTATTAAAATTATACATCATATTAATTTACGTCAATTCTATATACAATAATAATAATACTGGGAAACATATTATGTATTCTGTAATACATAACTGTATCCCTTTAATTTCTGTCTTTATTCTTATTAATTACCTTACTAGCTATATTTACACAATACTTTATAAAAGTTAATCGTATTTCCTTATCTGCTAATATCACACTTAGATTATTCTTAGTTATACCTATACCTATTTGTGCCCGATTGGCACCTTTTTGATAATTTGTCTATGTTTTTATATATTTTTCCTTTTTTTACATTGTCTATTTTCGATATGATTTTGCTTTTTTCTTGTCATTAAAAAAGTTACGTTACATACGGAAAGTTGGGTTTTATTTAAAAAATCTTCAAATTTGATGATAATCCATCCGTTCAGTAACAAGTGGTCCTTCGAGAGTTTTAAACTAAGTGTACCTAACTAGTCCACAAAAGTTTTTTTTTTTTTTTTTTGCTCAGCGCCTCTTTTTCAGCGAGCAGAAATGGTGGTCACCAGGTCACAAACTAAACTGCCTCAAGAGGAGCAGAATGTACCTGCCCAATCAGGTAGTGAGGCCGTTTCAACACCACAGACCGGAGAAATTCAGGTACATTCACAGTTAAATCCTACAACGAGTGCGCGATCTGTCGCGAGTCACACTAGCCGCACTAGTCGCTCTTCCGTGGTAGTTGCGGCGAAAAAATCCGCAGTGGAAGCGCAACATATTCGTCGCGTAGCTCAGTTACAAATTACTCAAATGCAGGCAGAGATGCGTGCACAAGAGATGCGTGCACAAGAGATGCGTGCACAGTTAGAGGCTAAGCAGGCAGAGATGCGTGCACAGTTAGAGGCTAAGCAGGCAGAGATGCGTGCACAGGTAGAGGCCAGGCAGTTGGAACTAGAGCGCGAAGCTGCTGAAGCTGAATATAAAGCTGAGCTCGCGGCAATTGAGGCAGAGGGCAGTATCCACGGTTCGCACAGTTCGTGCAGCCGTGCCAGTGTCCAACAATGGCTAGACACTACTGCCATTCCTGCCGAATTACCTGTTCATGATAGGATTCGATCTACCAATGGATGTGAGGTAGGGGCTCCTAACGTTTTCGTGTGTTCCCAGCCTTCACGTGACGTCCGAAATGCCGTTTCTTATGATATCGCAGCACAGAGTCTTAGATCTTTGCCTCAGCACAATTTTAGCGGGGCGGACAGGACCGCTGCCACTGATATTCACGGAGACGGCGGCGATTCAAATGGCGTTGCGCAGCTAGTGGAGGCCCTAAAGGCACTTGCAAAGAACAACGTCCCCAATATCAATAAAAAAATTATAAGGCTTCCGTGTTTTGATGGTAGTTCTCCCCTTGACTGGCTTATGTTCAAGCGGGCCTTTCAGGATACTGTAGGTGGATTTACAGACGCAGAAAATCTTGCGCGCCTAAACCAGGCCCTAAAAGGCGCAGCACGCGAAGCCGTCAGCATGCTGTTGGTGTTGGCACCTCACGCCAACGACGTCATTCAGGCCCTGGATCGTCGCTTTGGTAGACCTGAGCAAATCGTTCTACAAGAGGTGAGCGCGATCAAGGCGCTGCCCAAGCTGGGGTCGGAGGTAAGAGACCTACACGTTTTCACCACCCGTGTGCGCAATTGTGTCGAGATTGCCAAGTTGTTGCAGCATACTGACTATTTACGTTCTCCGGAGCTGTTTGCAGCCATATTAAGTAAATTTTCTCCACTATTGCGTGCGCGTTGGTTAGACTTTGCTGATAAATATGAAGATATAGGCCAAGCTAGGGTCGAATTATTATCGAGATTCTTAGATCGTGAAGTGGATTTGGCCATGAAGTTTAGCGCTACGTTTGAGACAACATCGGCCGGCATTGCACAGAAGCAGCGAGCACATGCAGTTTCAGAGTCGACGGTGGGGGCTTCAACTTCATCAAATTGTAAATCCAAACCTGCAAAAACATCAGATCAAGAAAATGTTTGTTTATTTTGCAAAGGGGGACATTGATTTGTCAAATTGTTCGACATTTACTTTTTTGACAGTCGATGACCGATGGCGTTTTGTCAAAGACAATAAAGTCTGTTATCGTTGCCTTCAAAAAGTCCCACACAATTTTAGATTTTGTAACAAAAATAAGGCTAGTTGCACAATAGCCGATTGTAAGCGAAGACATCATACTGTTTTACACAACGACAATTATGTTACTTCGGCTCACGTTCAGGAGGTCATGTCACCTGAACCGATGAAAACGGAGGCCGAAAAAATTTATCAGGTTCTTGCAGCTGTCAACAACTCACAGGTTGAAATCGCACCTCGTCCGCTATTGAAAGTGGTACCCGTCACAGTCTCTGGGCCAACTGGGAGTGTAGATACTTTTGCTCTTTTAGATGATGGCTCGACGGCTACTTTTGTAGATGCCGACATCGCCTCCGAAATTGGAGCCGAGGGTCCAGTGGGTAGTCTGCATTTGGATTGTGTGGGAGGGTTATATAGGGACAGCAGCGTACAGTTTGTTGACTTTCAAATAAAAGGCCGATCTGCCCCACAAACGTTTTCAATACAGCAAGCTAGGGCAATTAAGAACTTAGGGCTGCAAAGTCAGTCGGTCACACGCGAGTCCTTACGTTCCTTTTCCTACCTCTCTGATGTGATGGAGGAACTGTGTTATGCCAAGGCAAAGCCCACCATTTTGTTAGGGATCGACAACTGGCCTCTTATCATAGCATCGGAGGTTCGGAAGGGAACGAAGACCCAGCCTGTCGCCATCCGAACACCACTGGGGTGGGTGTTATTCGGGTGTGCCAGCAGTCGGACGGCTTTAGTAGAAACTTCTTGCCACTTGCGAGAGCGTCCAGAATGTGATCTAGAAGTGCTCATCAGGGATCAGTACAGGTTAGATGCAATTGGCATAACTAAAAAGGAGCCGCGCAGCGCGGATGACCAGCGGGCTTTAGGCATCCTTGAACAAACTACCCAGCGCCGATCGGATGGGCACTTTCAGGTTGGCTTGCTGTGGAAGTCAGACAACCGACCTCGCCCTGATAGTTATCCTTTAGCACTGTCTCGTTTCAAAAGCCTAGAGCTAAAAATGTCAAAGGATTTAGAGTTTGCTAAAAGGTATAGGGCTAATATCGACGACATGCGTGCTAAAGGGTTTGCTGAGGAGTGTACAGGACAGTCACCCACATCGGTTTGTTGGTATTTGCCGCATTTCGGAGTGGTAAATCCTAACAAACCGGGCAAACTTCGTATTGTTCATGACGCAGCTGCTAAAGTCCAGGGTGTGTCTCTAAATTCTATGCTTCTTTCGGGTCCAGATTTTTTACAACCTCTATTAGGAATTTTGATGCGTTTTAGAGAGGGTAAAGTTGCCTTGTCCGCCGATATAAAGGAGATGTTCCCGCAGGTGAAAATTCAGGTCTGCGACCGCGATGCACAGCGTTTTCTCTGGCGCGATGATCCTGCGGGTCCAATAAAAATCTTCCGAATGTCGTCTATGATTTTTGGGGCATGTTCTAGTCCATCTACGGCGATTTACATACTCAACCGAAACGCATCGGAATTTATAGCCGAATTTCCGCAGGCTGTGGAAGCTATCACTTCTGATACCTACATGGACGACTACATCGGAAGTGTAGCTCTACGGAGGACGCCGCTCGATTGGCAGCTGAAATCGTAGAGGTTCATAAGCGCGGAGGATTCGAGATGCGCGGTTGGGTGTCGAATGAGCCCGGCGCACTCAATCAGCTGCCAAGCGAGTTGTTGTCTGACGTCTCACTAGCCAATCGAGAGACTACAGGGAGGTGGCGGGTCTGGCCTCAGCCGGCGGATCCTTAGTCGCAGGAAGGATCCGCCGACTGGGCCTGAAGGTGGCGCTGAACAAGACCGAGGCCGTGTTCTTCCACGGGCCTCGGCAGCGCACACCTCCTGACGCCCACATCGTCGTGGAGGGCGTCAGGGTCGAGGTGAAGGCCCAGATGAAATATCTGGGCCTTATACTCGACAGCCGGTGGCGCTTCGGCCCGCATTTCAGCGGGCTGTCGACGCGCCTGCTGAAGGTTGCGGGAGCCCTTTCGTGGCTCCTCCCTAATATGGGAGGGCCGAAAGGGCGGTGCCGGCATTTGTATGCCGGCATACTGAAGAGCATGGCCCTTTACGGGGCCCCGATCTGGGCGGACTCCCTCCGAAGGAGGGAGAACGCCACAGCCCTCCGCAGGCCCCAAAGGGCCATTGCACAGCGGGTGTCGCGGGCCTACCGGTCGGTAGGCTTCGCGGCATCGTGCGCTCTGGCTGGCACCCCTCCTTGGGAGCTCGCGGCAGGGGTGCTCGCCAGAGTGTACGAGTGGACGGCGGGGCGTAAGGCGCTCGGTGAGCGCCCCGCCCCGGAAGAGCGGGAGGCCGTCCGGCGCGAGGCGAGGGACGCAGTCGTCCAACATTGGACGGAGGACCTCGCCACCGCCGCGTTTGGCCGACGGACGTTGGACGCTCTCGGGCCGGTCCTGCGGGACTGGCTCGGGAGGTCCCACGGTTTCCTCTCGTTCCGTCTGGTGCAGGTGTTATCCGGGCATGGTTGCTTCGGATCGTACCTGCACCGGATCGGACGAGAGGAGACACCGGCGTGCCACGACTGTGGCGCTGCGGAGGACACGGCGCAGCACACCCTTGAGGTGTGCCCGTCGTGGTCCGAGCTGCGCCGCAGCTTGGTCGCCGTCGTCGGCCGGGACCTCTCGCTTCCCAGCGTGGTCAACGCCATGCTGGGAAGCGAGGGGGCCTGGGCAGCGGTCGCCTCCTTTTGCGAGGACGTGATGTCGCAAAAGGAGGCGGCGGAGCGCGCAAGGGAGGACGACCCCCTTGCGGCGCCGCTGCGGAGACGGAGAAGGGGTAGGAGAAGACGCGGTCTTCTCCTACCCCTTCCCGGTGGTCAATAGCGGGAGACAGGCGCGGGGGTGCCTTCTCCCGCATTGCACCTATTGACCACCTCCGTCTGGCGGGAATGACCGAGCACTCGCGGTCATTCCCGGGGCCCTTCCCGCTGGGAGGGGCGTGCGGGGCCCGCCGTGTAGGCGGGCGGTCGTCGGCGGGGGACTGGATGAAAAGGCTCTGCCGGTTTCCCAGTCCCCCTCCGCACAGACGATGCCGGAGTGCCGCTGGGTTGTTTAGTGGGTATACCGGTCTCAGTGCCGGGAGTCCCACATACCCCCTCCATCCCCCGATGGAGGGGTATGCGTAATGCATTTTTCCCAGCGTCGAAAAAAAAAAAAAAAAAAAAAAAAGGTTGGGGTGCTAGTCCCGGCAACCTCCACGTGTGCTCGGTCGCTGCTTGTCCCTTATGGATACGTCCGGGGGGAACGGCAGTGACTGGGCCGGTGCACCCTGTCAACACGATCAATAACTTCTCCTTGTGGGATTTTGTTGGTCGTGGCAAATAGCTGGGAACGGTGGGCCTCTCTGCGTGTCTCTATGAAGGTAGCATAGAGCACAGCAGATGAGGCCGGCGGATCTTCCGCGGAGGGGGGCGAGCCTCGTGAGAGGCTCAGCGGACCTTCGGGTCGGAGGATGGCCGGCCTGCAAGGCTGGCGGCGCGGCGGGGAGGGTCAACTCGGCCACCCCGTCGGGCAAGACTGGGTGCAGCAATGCTGCAGCCGGAGGCCCGGTATCCGGGCCATCTGCCGGGGTGAGATGGTGAATGCTAGCGCGACCCCATCTCACCCCACCATGGCAGAAGACGGAGAACCGTGGGGTTTTAGTCAGTAGGTCGCCGAAAGGCGGAGTCTGACATAACCGAAGGGCCCGTGCCCGGAGGTATCCATGAGGATTTCCCCACGTAAAAAAAAAAAAAAAAAAAAAAAAAAAAAAAAAAGGTTAGGTTAGGTTGCTGGGGGGTGGGGTGCTAGTCCCGGCAACCTCCACGTGTGCTCGGTCGCTGCTTGTCCCTTATGGATACGTCCGGGGGGAACGGCAGTGACTGGGCCGGTGCACCCTGTCAACACGATCAATAACTTCTCCTTGTGGGATTTTGTTGGTCGTGGCAAATAGCTGGGAACGGTGGGCCTCTCTGCGTGTCTCTATGAAGGTAGCATAGAGCACAGCAGATGAGGCCGGCGGATCTTCCGCGGAGGGGGGCGAGCCTCGTGAGAGGCTCAGCGGACCTTCGGGTCGGAGGATGGCCGGCCTGCAAGGCTGGCGGCGCGGCGGGGAGGGTCAACTCGGCCACCCCGTCGGGCAAGACTGGATGCAGCAATGCTGCAGCCGGAGGCCCGGTATCCGGGCCATCTGCCGGGGTGAGATGGTGAATGCTAGCGCGACCCCATCTCACCCCACCATGGCAGAAGACGGAGAACCGTGGGGTTTTAGTCAGTAGGTCGCCGAAAGGCGGAGTCTGACATAACCAAAGGGCCTTGTGCCCGGAGGTATCCATGAGGATTTCCCCACGTAAAAAAAAAAAAAAAAAAAAAAAAAAAAGGTTGCTGGGGGGTGCTAGTCCCGGCAACCTCCACGTGTGCTCGGTCGCTGCTTGTCCCTTATGGATACGTCCGGGGGGAACGGCAGTGACTGGGCCGGTGCACCCTGTCAACACGATCAATAACTTCTCCTTGTGGGATTTTGTTGGTCGTGGCAAATAGCTGGGAACGGTGGGCCTCTCTGCGTGTCTCTATGAAGGTAGCATAGAGCACAGCAGATGAGGCCGGCGGATCTTCCGCGGAGGGGGGCGAGCCTCGTGAGAGGCTCAGCGGACCTTCGGGTCGGAGGATGGCCGGCCTGCAAGGCTGGCGGCGCGGCGGGGAGGGTCAACTCGGCCACCCCGTCGGGCAAGACTGGGTGCAGCGAAGCTGCAGCCGGAGGCCCGGTATCCGGGCCATCTGCCGGGGTGAGATGGTGAATGCTAGCGCGACCCCATCTCACCCCACCACGGCAGAAGACGGTTAACCGTGGGGTTTTAGTCAGTAGGTCGCCGAAAGGCGGAGTCTGACATAACCGAAGGGCCTTGTGCCCGGAGGTATCCATGAGGATTTCCCCACGTAGAAAAAAAAAAAAAAAAAAAAAAAAAAAGGTTAGGTTAGGTTGGGGAACCCCCCACAGTGCTTACGTCCTCGTCGTGTTCCCTGGTAACGAACCAGTTCTGTCACCGTAACGGAGTGGCAGACTGGTCTCGGCTAAAGTGCACTGTGCGTTGTAGATTTCATTGCGGGTATCTGCAACACTGGCGGAGGCAAACATGCCTAAACCAGCGCGGGACGCTTGCGGGCGTTTCCGCAAACCAAACGGCCCTTATCAGGGCCACTCAAAAGGCTCTTTTCAGAGCCAACCAAAAGGCCCTTCTCAGGGCCCACCAAAAGGCTCTTTTCAGAGCCAACCAAAAGGCCCTTCTCAGGGCCAAACCGACGACGTCGCGTCGGTAGCGGAGGCTAGCCGCGCATCATCCGCGGCTAGCATGCATGCGGACGAGTTTTCAGACTCGGAAAACGACTCTGTCGTTTGCGAGTCCGATGCCTCGATGCCGATGGCGACAGCGGAGAGTCGCCAACAGGCAGTGAAGCGCGCCTTCATGAAGGCCGGGTCCTGCTCTTCGGACTCCGGACGGAGCTGAGTCTGGCTCGGCGGGCGCAGCTCCAGCAAGACCTGGAGGAGCAGGTCGCTGCCAAGGAGCAGCAGGCGCGCAACGCTCGGGGAAGGTCTGGGTACGGTGGGTCTACCGTGCTGTACGCGGACCACTCCCTGGAGGAGTTGGAGCGCATGGCACAGGAGGACGAAGAGGAGATCGTTCAGGTCGCCTCTAAGTCCTCCAACCTTAAGGGGACTTTTCAGAAGTCCCTTAAGAGCAGGGCTGCGAGTATGCGTGGCATAATTCGGGAGCTGGTGCAGCGCACCGCAACCGACGAGACGCGGCAACTGCAGGCGAAGGTCGACCGCCTGCAGTCGGAGGTCAGCCAGCTGCACCAGAAGCTGGCTGAAGCCACGGCCCGGCCCACTCAGGCCGACGCCAGGCCAGCGGCTGAGGGCTCTTTCTCCTCCTCACACGTTGAGGATATACTCCGCAAGGTAGTCGCGGAGGAGAGGGCCTTCACAAGAGCCTGCCTCGCCGGCATAGAGGACAGGCTCTTGCCCGAGAAGCGCCTCCGCCCACCGCTCGCAGCGGACAAGAGGCCGAATATGCCGGGGCCGTCCTCCCAGAAGGAGGACAAGAGGCCGAACCAGCGGGGGCCGTCCTCCCAAGAGGAGGACACCCTTCTACCCTCCTCCACCCCGTCCAATTCTTGGACGGAAGTGGTCAGGAGGGGGAAGGGTAAGGCCAAACAGGGGAGAGCGGCCGCCCCCCCTGCCACCCCCGCGACCTCCCTTCCCTGCCCGTCCCAGGGGACCGGCAAGGGAAAGGGTAAGGGGAAGGGGAAAAAGTCGGCCCCCGCGCCCGCCACCGCTGCTCCTGCAGCGAACAGGGCCCCCGCCGGTGGGAGGAAGCTAGTTCCTCCCAAAACCGCGGCCGTCGTGGTGACGCTCACCGCGGAGGCTGCGGAGCGGGGCGAGACGTACGAGTCCGTTTTGAAACGGGCTCGTACCAACGCCGATCCCACCCAACTGGGGATCGGAGCGGTGGCGTGCCGCCGGACCCAAGCCGGGGCTCGAATTTTCGAATTCCCGGGGGCCCAGGGCGGCACAAACGCGGACCTCTTTGCAGCGAAGCTGAAAGAGGTCATTGCGGACGCGGCCAAGGTGGTGAGGCCCATCAAGTCCGCGACCTTGGAGGTGACCGATCTTGACGATTCGGTCACCAAAGAGGAGGTGGTCGCGGCGGTCGCAGCGATAGGGGGCTGCGACGTCGCAGCGGTGCAAGGCCGGGGCATCCGGCCTGGCCGCGGTGGCATGGGCACCATCCGCCTCGAGTGCCCAGTCACCGCGGCAAAAGCCGCCCTCGCCAAGGGGCGGCTCTGCGTGGGCTTCAGCTCGTGCCGGGTCCGAGCACTTGAAGATCAGCCATTGCGCTGCTTCAAGTGCTTCGGTATCGGGCACACGCGGGCCCTCTGTCCGTCCGCGGTAGACAGGGCGGACAGCTGCTACCGCTGCGGCAAGGAGGGGCACAAGTCCGCCACCTGCACGGCCGCCAAGCCGCACTGCTTGGTCTGTGCCGCCAGCGGCCGCCCGGCCGACCACGTGATGAAGGGGAGGAACTGTAATCCTCCCCCCAAGAAGGGAAAAGCGCAGGCGCCGACCCGGCCTGCCGCGACCGCCACCGCCGTTCCCGCAACGGGAACCCCGGCGGCTGCTGAGGAGAATGCGATGTCTGAATGATGGATAGGGTCAGACATCGCATCCTCCAGGCGAACACCAACCACTGCAAAGCAGCCCAGGACCTGTTAATACAGGTCCTGGCTGAGTGGTTGGTGGACGTGGCGGTGGTCGCTGAGCCGTACTCGGTCCCTAGCCGTTGGCTAGGTGATCGAGACGGCTCGGTGGCATTGGTGGCGCGGTCTTCCACAGACTCCCCTCCCCTCTCGCTATTAGAGAGGGGACCGGGATATGTGGCCGCCGCGTGGGGAGAAATAGCCATGGTGGGCGTATATTTCTCCCCTAACCGCCCTCTCCAGGACTTCGAGAACTTTCTCGAAGTCCTGACCGGGGTGATCGGTAGGGCGGCGCCGCGTCAGGTCGCCGTATTGGGCGACCTGAACGCCAAGTCGGCGGTCTGGGGTAACCAGGCCGCCACTTGCAACGTACGGGGTCGCGCCGTGGAGTATTGGGCGGCCTCGTCGGGTGTGTCCCTCCTCAACAGAGGGACGGTTCACACGTGTGTGCGGCAACGGGGCGGGTCGGTGGTGGACGTTTCGTTCGCCACCCCCGTGCTAGCCGCCCGCGTCGTGAACTGGCGGGTGGAGACGGTGGAGACGTTGTCGGACCACCGGTATGTGCGGTTCGACATCGTCACCCAGAGCCCCCGGAGAACGGTCCCCCCGAGCCGTTCTCCCTTTCCACGGTGGGCTCTCACCCGCCTGGACCGGGAGGCGGCTGTGGAGGCGGCGTTCGTCCAGGACTGGCTCGCGCCTCCCCTCCAAGTCCTGGACGTCGACGCCGCAGCGGGCCGACTCAGGGAGTCCCTGACCGAGGTGTGCAACTCCAGCATGCCTCGGTCTCGCCGCCCTCCTCCCCGACGCGCCGTCTACTGGTGGTCGGAGGAGCTAGCGGGGCTCCGGGCCGCCTGCGTAGCGGCGAGGAGGGCCTACGCGCGGAGTCGGCGGCGCAGCCGCCGAGATGAGGAGGGAGAGGACCTTCTTTACGCCTCTTACGTAGAGGCGAAGAGGGTCCTCAAGGCGGCGATGGGCGCCGCCCAGGACGCGGCGAGGGCCGAAATGCTGGAGGGTCTCGACCGGGACCCGTACGGGAGACCGTACAAGGCGGCGCAGAACAAACTGCGCCCCTTCGGTCCCCCGCTGGCGGAGACCCTCGAGCCCGCCTTGCTGGATGGGGTGGTTCGGTGCCTGTTTCCGTGCAGGACCGAATTCGCCCCACCAGCAATGGACCCTCCGCGGGGAGCGGCCCCGCCGGAGGAGGAAGAGGAGGAGGCCCCTCCAGTCACGGCGGCGGAACTGGAGGGGGAGGTCCTCCGCCTCCGTGGCAAGCGGACGGCCCCTGGGCCAGACGGCGTCCCTGCGCGGGTGGTCGCCATCGCCGCCCTCCAAATGGAGGAGAGGTTTCGGGACCTCTACAGCGCGTGTTTCACGGCTGGGAGGTTCCCGAAACCCTGGAAGGAGGGGCAGCTGTGCCTCCTCCGCAAGGAGGGCCGCCCGGCGGACTCCCCCTCAGCTTACCGACCCATCGTTCTGCTCGATGAGGTCGGTAAGCTGTTCGAGGGGATAGTGGCCAACCGGCTGAACGGCCACCTGCGGAGGGTGGGGCCGGACCTGTCGGACGCCCAGTTCGGTTTCCGAAGGGGGCGTTCGACGGTGGACGCCTTGGCCCGCCTCAAGGGCCAAGTGCGGGAGGCCGTCGAGGCGGGGGACGGAGTGTTGGCCGTGTCGTTTGACATCGCCAACGCCTTCAACTCCGTCCCCCACTCGACGATCCTGGAGGCACTCCGTTATCACGGAGTGCCTCGGTACCTGCGGAGCCTCCTGTCCGACTACCTGGAGGACCGAGCGGTCCTCCTCGTAGATCGGACGGGCCAGCTTCGCAGGTACGGAGCCGAGTCCGGTGTTCCACAGGGGTCGGTCCTAGGACCGCTCTTGTGGAACATCGGATTCGATTGGCTCCTGCGGGGTACTCTCCTCCGGGGCACGAGTGTCATCTGCTATGCGGATGACACTCTGCTCACAGCCCGGGGGAGAGACTACAGGGAGGTGGCGGGTCTGGCCTCAGCCGGCGGATCCTTAGTCGCAGGAAGGATCCGCCGACTGGGCCTGAAGGTGGCGCTGAACAAGACCGAGGCCGTGTTCTTCCACGGGCCTCGGCAGCGCACACCCCCTGACGCCCACATCGTGGTGGAGGGCGTCAGGATCGAGGTGAGGGCCCAGATGAAATATCTGGGCCTTACACTCGACAGCAGGTGGCGCTTCGGCCCGCACTTCAGCGGGCTGTCGACGCGCCTGCTGAAGGTCGCGGGGGCCCTTTCGTGGCTCCTCCCTAATATGGGAGGACCGAAAGGGCGGTGCCGGCACCTTTACGCCGGCATCTTGAAGAGTATGGCCCTTTACGGGGCCCCGATCTGGGCGGACTCCCTCCGAAGGAGGGAGAACGTCACAGCTCTTCGGAGGCCCCAAAGGGCCATAGCGCAGCGGGTGTCGCGGGCCTACCGCTCGGTAGGCTTCGCGGCATCGTGCGCTCTGGCTGGCACCCCTCCTTGGGAGCTCGAGGCAGGGGTGCTCGCCAGAGTGTACGAGTGGACGGCGGGGCGTAAGGCGCTCGGTGAGCGCCCCGCCCCGGAAGAGCGGGAGGCCGTCCGGCGCGAGGCGAGGGACGCGGTCGTCCTTCATTGGACGGAGGACCTCGCCACCGCCGCGTTTGGCCGACGAACGTTGGACGCTCTCGGACCGGTCCTGCGGGACTGGCTCGGGAGGTCCCACGGTTTCCTCTCGTTCCGTCTGGTGCAGGTGCTATCCGGGCACGGTTGCTTCGGATCGTACCTGCACCGGATCGGACGAGAGGAGACACCGGCGTGCCACGACTGTGGCGCCGCGGAGGACACGGCGCAGCACACCCTCGAGGTGTGCCCGTCGTGGTCCGAGCTGCGCCGCAGCTTGGTCGCCGTCGTCGGCCGGGACCTCTCGCTTCCCAGCGTGGTCAACGCCATGCTGGGAGGCGAGGGGGCCTGGGCAGCGGTCGCCTCCTTTTGCGAGGACGTGATGTCGCAAAAGGAGGCGGCGGAGCGCGCAAGGGAGGAAGACCCCCTTGCGGCGCCGCTGCGGAGACGGAGAAGGGGTAGGAGAAGACGCGGTCTTCTCCTACCCCTTCCCGGTGGTCAATAGCGGGAGACAGGCGCGGGGGTGCCTTCTCCCGCATTGCACCTATTGACCACCTCCGTCTGGCGGGAATGACCGAGCACTCGCGGTCATTCCCGGGGCCCCTCCCCGTTGGGAGGGGCGTGCGGGGCCCGCCGTGTAGGCGGGCGGTCGTCGGCGGGGGACTGGATGAAAAGGCTCTGCCGGTTTCCCAGTCCCCCTCCGCACAGACGATGCCGGAGTGCCGCTGGGTTGTTTAGTGGGTATACCGGTCTCAGTGCCGGGAGTCCCACATACCCCCTCCATCCCCCGATGGAGGGGTATGCGTAATGCATTTTTCCCAGCGTCAAAAAAAAAAAAAAAAAAAAAAAGGTTAGGTTAGGTTGGGGAACTAAAGTGCGCTGTGCGTAGATAATTATCATAGACGGCTATCTACGATGTCTGACGACAATATGCGTAAAACGCAGCCGCGTGACCCTTCGGGGAAATTTTCAAAAGGCCCTTCTCGATTCGGACTCCGAAAGTGACGGGCTGTCTGGCAATAAAGTTTGCCAGACGGCAAGAAGAGGCAGAGGGAGGACCGCCAAGGCGGGCCCTTCCAGAGAAGAGTTCTTGAAACCCTCTTCTCCAGTGCCGTCCAGCAAAGAGCTGGAAGAGGTCCTGCGCGGTAGGAGATACAAAAAGAAGGTCGCTGCGGTCGTCGACCTTGCGACGGATGCGGGTACCGAATCCGATGCCGTCGCAACGGTCGGTGACTTCACCGACCTGAATGCACAGGAGCTGAGGGCGCAGGCGGGCGAAAGCCTCGCCTGCATTCAGGAGGTTGCCAGAAAGTCTGGCAACCTCAAAGGTGAATTTGTGGGTCGCCTTAAGCGATCCACTTCGATCCTGCGGGGGGTGGTTGATGCCCTAGCCAACAGGAGTGAGGCGGAGGAGACGAGGCGTCTCAGGGCGGAGAACGGCCGCCTGCGTCTCGAGGTCGAGTCCGGCAAGGCGGAGGCGAAGGCACTCCGTCGCGGCTTCATGGAAGCCAAGACGGAAGCCGCCGCCGCCGCCACCAAAGCCGCCGCTGCTACTGCTGCTTCCGCAGAGACGCAGGCACCCCCCGCAACGCTGCTGGGGGCGGCTGATTTAGTGGAGGAGCTGAAGCGTTCCTTGACCACCACGTTCGGGCAAATGCTGAATGCCCGACTCGCGGTGATCGAGGACCGGCTTTTGCCTGCCCAGACGGTCCGCCCGCCTTTAAGGGCAGACGCCAAGAAGACGGTGGCGTCGGCACCGAAACCGACGTCGGAGCCGGCCTGCAAGCCTGCACCCAAGTCGGGCAAGCAGGCTTCACACAAGGCTGCTGCCACCCCTGCAGTGGCACCGGTTGCGGTTCCCTCTACCAGCAGAGGGACCCAACGCGCCGAGAAGGCTCCTCCCCCAACTGTCCCTCAGGCGGAAACCTGGGCGGAGGTGACGAGGAAGGGCAAGGGCAGGGGGAAGGGAAAGTCCTCCCAGCCCTCCCTTGCTCCTGCTCCGGCACCCCAGCAGGCTAAGACTGTCGCCGCCGGTAAGCCCAAGCCGGCGGCCTCTGCCAAGCCTAAAGCCAAGGCGGCGCTAAAACCCCCCAAATCCGCGGCTGTTGTGCTGTCGTTACAGCCCGAAGCCGCGGAGAAGGGGGTGACTTATAGCGCCGTCCTCCAAAAGGCGCAGGAGAATGTCAATCTCCAGGAGCTGGGGATTGACAGTCTCCGCTTCCGCCAGACGGCCACAGGAGCCAGGATGTTGGAGATCCCTGGCTCCCAAAACTCCGAGAAGGCGGACAAGCTCGCGGAGAAGCTCCGCGATGTCTTGTCCGGAGTGGCCAACATCGCCAGGCCCGTTAAATCCACTGACTTAAGGGTAACGGGTCTGGACGATGCCGCCACGAAGGAGAAAGTGGCGGCGGCGGTCGCCAAGGCGGGAGGCTGCGCCGAGCAGCTGGTGAAGGCCGGGGAGATCCGCTGGGACTTCGGCGCCGGCTCCAGCCTCGTTTCCTGCCCGACTTCAGCAGCTAAAGTGCTGCTGGAAAAGGGCAGGCTTCTGGTGGGATGGAGCTCGGTGCGAGTGGTGGCACTGGAGGTGCGTCCCATGCGCTGCTTCAGGTGCATGGGGCTTGGGCACACGCGCCCTCAGTGCCCCGCGGTGGCGGACAGAGGGGACCTGTGCTTCCGGTGTGGAGGCGCAGGTCATCGGGCGGCCAGCTGCGGCAAGGCCAACCCACGCTGCGCGATATGCGCAGAGTCGGGAAGGCCTTCCGGGCACATAATGGGGGCACGCAACTGTGCCCCCCCGAAGACGAAGGGGAAGGCCGCCAGGACCCAGGCCGCCCCTGCGGCTGCCAACCACGCCGCACCGGGAGGAGGTCGCCAAGCGGCGAGCCAGGAGGTTGTGATGTCTGAATGATGGATCAAGTCAGACATCACAATCTCCTTCAGACGAACCTCAACCACTGCGCCCGGGCCCAAGACCTGCTTATGCAGACCCTGGCGCAGTGGGAAATAGGCGTGGCGGTCGCAGCGGAGCCGTACTACGTTCCCCCCCATTCCTGCTGGGTTGGGGACCTGGACGGCTCCGTTGCCATTGTGGGGCGGTCTAGCGGTCCCCCCCTCTCTGTCGAAGAGAGGGGCTCGGGATACGCGGTGGCCAAGTGGGGAGAGTACGCTGTCGTTGGCGCGTATTTCTCCCCCAATAAGACCGCTGCGGAGCTGGAGGTCTTCGTAGACCTCCTGGCCGCGGCGGTAAGAAGGCAGGCGCCACGGCAGGTCCTCCTCCTGGGGGATCTGAACGCCAAGGCCCGGGATTGGGGCAACCCCTCCACTGACGCTCGCGGCGAGATCGTCAGGGAGTGGGCGGTTGCCACAGGACTGACCCTCCTGAACAGAGGGTCAGCCCACACGTGCGTGCGACACAACGGGGGGTCCGTGGTGGACTTATCGTTCGCCACCCCGGCGGTCGCAGCACGTGTCCGGGCCTGGAGGGTGATGTCGGAGGTGGAGACTCTCTCGGACCACAAATATATAAGGTTCGAGATCTCCACCTCCCACATCCAGGGAGGGTCTCGGTGCATGCGAGCGGATTTCCCACGCTGGACGATCAGTCGCCTCGATCCCGCTCTGGCGGAAGAGGCGGCGATCGTCCAGTCGTGGTTTGCCGCTCCCATGCACCCGGAAGTGGACGTTGCGGCGGGCCACTTCCGCGAGGGAGTCACGGCCGTGTGCGACACGGCCATGCCGAGATCCCGACGCCACCATGATCGCCGCGAGGTGTACTGGTGGTCGTCGGAGATCTCGGGGCTCCGAGACGGCTGCTCAGAGGCTCGGCGGGCCTACGGCCGCTGCAGGAGGCGGCGTCGCGGCCGGACCGACGAGCAGCTGTCGGTCGAGGAGCTGGCGGTCGAGGGCCAGCTGTACAGCGTCTACCGCGACGCCAAGCGGGAGCTGCAGCTGGCCATCGGCCGGGCCAAGTCCCAGGCCTGGGGCGAGGCCCTGGCCAGCCTCGACAGGGACCCATGGGGGCGTCCATATAAGGCCGCCCGGAATAAGTTCCGGGGCCAGACGCCCCAGATCGCGGAGTCCCTGGAGCCGGAGCTCCTGGGCAGGGTGCTGGAGGGGCTCTTCCCCGACAGGAACCCGCACCATGCCCCTCCGGCGATGGCGGCGTCCTCCCCAGAGGAGGTGGACCCGGCCTCCATCCCACCTGTGTCGGAGGTGGAGATGGAGGTTGCAGTCGGCCGCCTACGCGGCAAACGTACTGCACCGGGTCCAGATGGGGTCCCGGGACGGGTCCTTGGGATCGCCCTAAGGGAGATGGGCGATCGGCTTCGGGAACTGTTCGACGCGTGCCTCACGTCCGGACGGTTCCCGAAGCTATGGAAGGACGGCCGATTGTGCCTGCTCCGGAAGGAGGGTCGAGCCGTCGACTCTCCTTCCGGATACAGGCCAATTGTGTTGCTGGATGACACGGGCAAGCTACTAGAGAGAGTAGTGGCCTCCCGTGTCATCCGGCATCTAGAGGGGACTGGGCCCGGGCTGTCCGAGGCCCAGTATGGGTTCAGAGCGGGGCGGTCTACGATAGACGCCCTGCTCTGGCTCAAGGGATGGACGCAGGACGCGGTCAGCGGGGGGGAAAAGGCGTTGGCTGTGTCGCTCGACATAGCTAACGCCTTCAACAGCCTTCCGCACGACACCATACAAGAGGCACTCCGTTACCACGGGGTGCCCTTGTATCTGCGGAGGCTGTTGGCTGACTACCTCCAGGACCGCGAGGTCCTGGTGGTAGGGCGCGACGGCTTGAGGCACCGTCGCGTCTCCTGCGGGGTTCCACAGGGGTCGGTACTGGGACCGCTCCTGTGGAACATAGGCTACGACTGGGTGCTCCGCGGCACGCTTCCCGCAAATATGCGGGTAGCGTGCTACGCGGATGACACCCTAGTCGTAGTCAAGGGGACGGACCTCCGGGAGACGTTGCGGTTGGCCACGGTGGGCACAACCCTCGTGGTCGACCGCATACGTGCCCTGGGGCTGGAGGTGGCCGTCTCCAAGACCGAGGCCCTGTTGTTTCATGGGCCTCGGGGGGGACCTCCTCCAGGAACGCGGGTGCACCTGGACGGGGTCCCGGTCCGGGTTGGGACCCAGATGAAATATCTGGGTCTCATCCTGGACGGGAGGTGGGGCTTTGGGGCCCACTTTGCCCAGTTGGCCCCAAGAGTCGTGGGAGCCGCGGCCGCCTTGGGGAGGCTGCTGCCCAACGTGGGCGGCCCGAGCGCCAACTGCCGTCGGCTGTACTCCGGAGTGATCCGGAGTATGGCCCTGTACGGGGCACCCGTCTGGGTGGACGCCCTCGGTCGCAGTAACAAGACCCTGCTGCGACGTCCGCAGCGGGTCATTGCGACGAGGGCGATACGCGGGTACCGGACGGTGTCCTGGACGGCAGCGTGCGTGCTGGCCGGTGATCCCCCCTGGGAGCTCCAAGCGGAGATCCTCGCCGAAGTGTACCACTTCGTGGCGGCGAGGAGATCCCGAGGAGAGCCCCCAGCGTGGGAGGAGGTCACGCGCATGCGGTGGCAGGCGCGGGCCGCCCTGTTGCGGCGGTGGACGGAGGACCTGGCTCCACCGGTCCCTGGGCAGTGGACGGTGGAGGCCATCCGCCCGGTCCTCCGGAGGTGGGTGAGGCGGCGACATGGGTCGCTGACCTTCAGACTGGTGCAGGTGCTTTCCGGACACGGATGTTTCGGAAAGTACCTGCATCAGATCGCAAGACGGGAGGCGACCCCAGCCTGCCATGAATGTGGGGCGTCGGAGGACACGGCGCCCCACACGCTGGAAGCGTGTGCCGCATGGGGCTCCCAGCGGCACACGCTTTCAGCGGTGATAGGGAGGGATCTCTCCCTGCCGAGCGTGGTGAACGCCATGCTCGGCAGCGAGAGATCGTGGCAGGCGGTGGTCTCCTTCTGCGAAGCGGTGATGGCGCAGAAGGAGACAGCGGAGCGGGCCAGAGAGGACGACGTCCTGTCTGACCCGCTCCGACGCAGACGAAGGGGGGCGAGGAGGAGGCGGTTCGACCGCCTCCTCCACCCTCCGTAGTGGGGCCACTGGTAGAGAGTCGGGGGACTCTCTGCCGGCTTGCACGGCCCCACTCGTCTGGGGGGTGGCCTTGTTGAGCAGGGTCACCCCTCCATAGGCGTAGTGGCCCGGTTTACCGGGCCTGCTGCCGGGGCGAGATGGTGAATGCTAGCGCGACCCCATCTCGCCCCACCATGGCAGAAGACTGCTCACCGTGGGGTTTTAGTCGGTAAGAGTCCGACATAACCTCTCTGCTGCCCCCCGCAGCGGAGAGGTATCCATGAGGATTTCCCCACGAAAAAAAAAAAAAAAAAAAAAAAAAAAAAAAAAAAAAAAAAGGTTAGGTTGGGGAACCCCCCACAGTGCTTACGTCCTCGTCGTGTTCCCTGGTAACGAACCAGTTCTGTCACCGTAACGGAGTGGCAGACTGGTCTCGGCTAAAGTGCACTGTGCGTTGTAGATTTCATTGCGGGTATCTGCAACACTGGCGGAGGCAAACATGCCTAAACCAGCGCGGGACGCCTCCGGGCGTTTCCGGAAGCCAAACGGCCCTTATCAGGGCCACCCAAAAGGCCCTTCTCAGGGCCAACCAAAAGGCCCTTCTCAGGGCCCACCAAAAGGCCCTTCTCAGGGCCAACCAAAAGGCCCTTCTCAGGGCCCACCCAAAGGCCCTTCTCAGGGCCAACCAAAAGGCCCTTCTCAGGGCCAAACCGATGAGTTTTCGTCGGTGGCGGAGGCTAGCCGCGCATCATCCGCGGCTAGCATGTATGCGGACGAGTTTTCAGACTCAGAGAACGATTCTGTCGTTTGCGAGTCCGATGCCTCGATGCCGATGGCGACAGCGGAGAGTCGCCAACAGGCAGTGAAGCGGGCCTTCATGAAGGCCGGGTCCTGCTCTTCGGACTCCGCGAAGAGCAAGCCGAGAAAGAAGTCGAAGGCCAAAAAGCCTTCTGCTTCGACCGTTACGGCGGACACCCACGACGTGGGTTTGGCTGACGCTCAGCGAGAGCTGAGTCTGGCTCGGCGGGCGCAGCTCCAGCAAGACCTGGAGGAGCAGGTCTCTGCCAAGGAGCAGCAGGCGCGCAACGCCCGGGGAAGGTCCGGGTACGGTGGGTCCACCGTGCTTTACGCGGACCACTCCCTGGAGGAGCTAGAGCGCATGGCGCAGGAGGACGAGGGGGAGATCGTTCAGGTCGCCTCTAAGTCCTCCAACCTTAAAGGGACTTTCCAAAAGTCCCTTAAGAGCAGGGCCGCGAGCTTGCGCGGCATCGTCCGGGAGCTGGTGCAGCGCACCGCAACGGACGAGACGCGGCAACTGCAGGCGAAGGTCGATCGCCTGCAGTCGGAGGTCAGCCAGCTGCACCAGAAGCTGGCTGAAGCCACGGCCCGGCCCACTCAGGCCGACGCCAGACCAGCGGCTGAGGGCCCTACCTCCTCCTCCAACCTTGAGGACGTCATCCGCAAGGTTGTCATGGAGGAAAGGGCCTTCACAAGAGCCTGCCTCGCCGGCATAGAGGACAGGCTCTTGCCGGAGAAGCGCCTCCGACCACCGCTCGCGGCGGACAAGAGGCCGAACGTGCCGGGGCCGTCCTCCCAGAAGGCGGATAAAAGGCCGAACCAGCCGGGGCCGTCCTCCCAAGAGGAGGACACCCTTCTTCCCTCCTCCACCCCGTCCAATTCTTGGACGGAAGTGGTCAGGAGGGGGAAGGGTAAGGCCAAACAGGGGAGAGCGGCCGCCCCCCCTGCAACCCCCGCGACCTCCCTTCCCTGCCCGTCCCAGGGGACCGGCAAGGGAAAGGGTAAGGGAAAGGGGAAGAAGTCGGCCCCCGCGCCCGCCACCGCTGCTCCTGCAGCCAAACGGGCCCCCGCCGGTGGGAGGAAGCTTGTTCCTCCCAAGACCGCAGCCGTCGTGGTGACGCTCACCGCGGAGGCTGCGGAGCGGGGCGAGACGTACGAGTCCGTTTTGAAACGGGCTCGTACCAACGCCGATCCCACCCAACTGGGGATCGGAGCGGTGGCGTGCCGTCGGACCCAAGCCGGGGCTCGAATCTTCGAGTTCCCGGGGGCCCAGGGCGGCACCAACGCAGACCTCTTTGCGGCGAAGCTCAAAGAGGTCATTGCGGACGCGGCGAAGGTGGTGCGGCCCATTAAGTCCGCGACCTTGGAGGTGACCGATCTCGACGACTCGGTCACCAAAGAGGAAGTGGTCGCGGCGGTCGCAGCGATAGGGGACTGCGACGTCGCAGCGGTGCAAGGCCGGGGCATCCGGCCTGGCCGCGGCGGCATGGGCACCATCCGCCTCGAGTGCCCAGTCAGCGCGGCCAAAGCCGCCCTCGCCAAGGGGCGGCTCTGCGTGGGCTTTAGCTCGTGCCGGGTCCGAGCACTTGAAGATCAGCCATTGCGCTGCTTCAAGTGCTTCGGTATCGGGCACACGCGGGCCCTCTGTCCGTCTGCGGTAGACAGGGCGGACAGTTGCTACCGTTGCGGTAAAGAGGGCCACAAATCCGCCACCTGTACGGCTACCAAGCCGCACTGTTTGGTGTGTGCCGCCAGCGGCCGCCCGGCCGACCACGTTATGAAGGGGAGGAATTGTAATCCTCCCCCTAAGAAGGGAAAAGCGCAGGCGCCGACCCGGCCTGCCGCGACCGCCGCCGCCGTCCCCGCAACGGGAACCCCGGCGGCTGCTGAGGAGAATGCGATGTCTGAATGATGGATAGGGTCAGACATCGCATCCTCCAGGCGAACACCAACCACTGCAAAGCAGCCCAGGACCTGTTGATACAGGTCCTGGCTGAGTGGTTGGTGGACGTGGCGGTGGTCGCTGAGCCGTACTCGGTCCCTAGCCGTTGGCTAGGTGATCGGGACGGCTCGGTGGCATTGGTGGCGCGGTCTTCCACAGACTCCCCTCCCCTCTCGCTTTTAGAGAGGGGATCGGGATATGTGGCCGCCGCGTGGGGAGAAATAGCCATGGTGGGCGTCTATTTCTCCCCTAACCGCCCTCTCCAGGACTTCGAGAACTTTCTCGAAGTCCTGACCGGGGTGGTCGGTAGGGCGGCGCCGCGTCGGGTCGCCGTATTGGGCGACCTGAACGCCAAGTCGGCGGCCTGGGGTAACCCGGCCGCCACTTGTAACGCCCGGGGTCCCGCTGTGGAGCTGTGGGCGGCCTCGTCGGGTGTGTCCCTCCTCAACAGAGGGACGGTTCAGACGTGTGTGCGGCAACGGGGAGGGTCGGTGGTGGACATCTCGTTCGCCACCCCCGTGCTAGCCGCCCGCGTTCTGAACTGGCGGGTGGAGATGAGAGCGGCCGCCCCCCCTGCCACCCCCGCGACCTCCCTTCCCTGCCCGTCCCAGGGGACTGGCAAGGGAAAGGGAAAGGGGAAGGGGAAGAAGTCGGCCCCCGCGCCCGCCACCGCTGCTCCTGCAGCGAACAGGGTCCCAAAACCGCGGCCGTCGTGGTGACGCTCACCGCGGAGGCTGCGGAGCGGGGCGAGACGTACGAGTCCGTTTTGAAACGGGCTCGTACCAACGCCGATCCCACCCAACTGGGGATCGGAGCGGTGGCGTGCCGCCGGACCCAAGCCGGGGCTCGAATTTTCGAGTTCCCGGGGGCCCAGGGCGGCACAAACGCGGACCTCTTTGCAGCGAAGCTCAAAGAGGTCATTGCGGACGCGGCCAAGGTGGTGAGGCCCATCAAGTCCGCGACCTTGGAGGTGACCGATCTTGACGATTCGGTCACCAAAGAGGAGGTGGTCGCGGCGGTCGCAGCGATTGGGGGCTGCGACACCGCAGCGGTGCAAGGCCGGGGCATCCGGCCTGGCCGCGGTGGCATGGGCACCATCCGCCTCGAGTGCCCAGTCACCGCGGCCAAAGCCGCCCTCGCCAAGGGGCGGCTCTGCGTGGGCTTTAGCTCGTGCCGGGTCCGAGCACTTGAAGATCAGCCATTGCGCTGCTTCAAGTGCTTCGGTATCGGGCACACGCGGGCCCTCTGTCCGTCTGCGGTAGACAGGGCGGACAGCTGCTACCGCTGCGGCAAGGAGGGGCACAAGTCCGCCACCTGCACGGCCGCCAAGCCGCACTGCTTGGTGTGCGCCGCCAGCGGCCGCCCGGCCGACCACGTGATGAAGGGGAGGAACTGCAATCCTCCCCCCAAGAAGGGAAAAGCGCAGGCGCCGACCCGGCCTGCCGCGACCGCCGCCGCCGTCCCCGCAACGGGAACCCCGGCGGCTGCTGAGGAGAATGCGATGTCTGAATGATGGATAGGGTCAGACATCGCATCCTCCAGGCGAACACCAACCACTGCAAAGCAGCCCAGGACCTGTTAATACAGGTCCTGGCTGAGTGGTTGGTGGACGTGGCGGTGGTCGCTGAGCCGTACTCGGTCCCTAGCCGTTGGCTAGGTGATCGGGACGGCTCGGTGGCATTGGTGGCGCGGTCTTCCACAGACTCCCCTCCCCTCTCGCTTTTAGAGAGGGGACCGGGATATGTGGCCGCCACTTGCAACGTACGGGGTCGCGCCGTGGAGTATTGGGCGGCCTCGTCGGGTGTGTCCCTCCTCAACAGAGGGACGGTCCACACGTGTGTGCGGCAACGGGGCGGGTCGGTGGTGGACGTTTCGTTCGCCACCCCCGTGCTAGCCGCCCGCGTCGTGAACTGGCGGGTGGAGATGGTGGAGACCTTGTCGGACCACAGATACGTGCGGTTCGACATCTCCACCCAGAGCCCCCGGAGAGCGGCCCCCTTGGGTCACTCTCCGTTTCCGCGGTGGGCTCTCACCCGCCTGGACCGGGAGGCGGCTGTGGAGGCGGCGTTCGTCCAGGACTGGCTCGCGCCCCCTCTCCAAGTCCTGGACGTCGACGCCGCAGCGGGCCGACTCAGGGAGTCCCTGACCGAGGTATGCAACTCCAGCATGCCTCGGTCTCGCCGCCCTCCTCCCCGACGCGCCGTCTACTGGTGGTCGGAGGAGCTAGCGGGGCTCCGGGCCGCCTGCGTGGCGGCAAGGAGGGCCTACGCGCGGAGTCGGCGGCGCAGCCGCCGAGATGAGGAGGGAGAGGACCTTCTGTACGCCTCTTACGTAGAGGCGAAGAGGGTCCTCAAGGCGGCGATGGGCGCCGCCCAGGACGCGGCGAGGGCCGAGATGCTGGAGGGTCTCGACAGGGACCCGTACGGGAGACCGTACAAGGCGGCGCAGAACAAGCTGCGCCCCTTCGGTCCCCCGCTGGCGGAGACCCTCGAGCCCGCATTGCTGGATGGGGTGGTTCGGTGCCTGTTTCCGTGCAGGACCGAATTCGCCCCACCAGCAATGGACCCTCCGCGGGGAGCGGCCCCGCCGGAGGAGGAGGAGGAGGACGCCCCTCCAGTCACGGCGGCGGAACTGGAGGGGGAGGCCCTCCGCCTCCGCGCCAAGCGGACGGCCCCAGGGCCGGATGGCGTCCCCGCGCGCGTGGTGGCCATCGCTGCCCTCCAAATGGAGGAGAGGTTTCGGGACCTATTCAGCGCGTGCTTCACGGCTGGTAGGTTCCCGAAACCGTGGAAGGAGGGGCAGTTGTGCCTCCTCCGCAAGGAGGGACGCCCGGCGGACTCCCCCTCGGCATACCGACCCATCGTACTACTCGATGAGGTCGGTAAGATGTTCGAGGGGATTGTCGCCAGCCGGCTCAACGGCCACCTGCGGAGGGTGGGGCCGGACCTGTCGGACGCCCAATTCGGTTTCCGAAGGGGGCGTTCGACGGTGGACGCCTTGGCCCGACTCAAGGGCCAAGTGCGGGAGGCCGTCGAGGCGGGGGACGGAGTGTTGGCTGTGTCGTTCGACATCGCCAACGCCTTCAACTCCGTCCCCCACTCGACGATCCTGGAGGCGCTCCGTTACCACGGAGTGCCCCGGTACCTGCGGAGCCTCCTGGCCGACTACCTGGAGGACCGAGCGGTCCTCCTCGTAGATCGGACAGGCCAGCTTCGCAGGTACGGAGCCGAGTCTGGTGTTCCACAGGGGTCGGTCCTAGGACCGCTCCTGTGGAACATCGGATTCGATTGGCTCCTGCGGGGAACCCTCCTCCAGGGCACGAGTGTCATCTGCTATGCGGATGACACTCTGCTCACAGCCCGGGGGAGGGACTTCAGGGAGGTGGCGGGTCTGGCCTCAGCCGGCGGATCCTTAGTCGCAGGAAGGATCCGCCGACTAGGCCTGAAGGTGGCGCTGAACAAGACCGAGGCCGTGTTTTTCCACGGGCCTCGGCAGCGCACACCCCCTGACGCCCACATCGTGGTGGAGGGCGTCAGGATCGAGGTGAAGGCCCAGATGAAATATCTGGGCCTCATCCTCGACAGCAGGTGGCGCTTCGGCCCGCATTTCAGCGGGCTGTCGACGCGCCTGCTGAAGGTCGCGGGCGCCCTTTCGTGGCTCCTCCCTAATATGGGAGGACCGAAGGGGCGGTGCCGGCATTTATATGCCGGCATTCTGAAGAGCATGGCCCTTTACGGGGCCCCGATCTGGGCGGACTCCCTCCGAAGGAGGGAGAACGCCACAGCTCTTCGGAGGCCCCAAAGGGCCATAGCGCAGCGGGTGTCGCGGGCCTACCGATCGGTAGGCTTCGCGGCAGCGTGCGCTCTGGCTGGCACCCCTCCTTGGGAGCTCGAGGCAGGGGTGCTCGCCAGAGTGTACGAGTGGACGGCGGGGCGAAAGGCGCTCGGGGAGCGTCCCGCCCCGGAAGAGCGGGAGGCCGTCCGGCGCGAGGCGAGGGACGCGGTCGTCCTTCATTGGACGGAGGACCTCGCCACCGCCGCGTTTGGCCGACGAACGTTGGACGCTCTCGGACCGGTCCTGCGGGACTGGCTCGGGAGGTCCCACGGTTTCCTCTCGTTCCGTCTGGTGCAGGTGTTATCCGGGCATGGATGCTTCGGATCATACCTGCACCGGATCGGACGAGAGGAGACACCGGCGTGCCACGACTGTGGCGCCGCGGAGGACACGGCGCAGCACACCCTCGAGGTGTGCCCGTCGTGGTCCGAGCTGCGCCGCAGCTTGGTCGCCGTCGTCGGCCGGGACCTCTCGCTTCCCAGCGTGGTCAACGCCATGCTGGGAAGCGAGGGGGCCTGGGCAGCGGTCGCCTCCTTTTGCGAGGACGTGATGTCGCAAAAGGAGGCGGCGGAGCGCGCAAGGGAGGACGACCCCCTTGCGGCGCCGCTGCGGAGACGGAGAAGGGGTAGGAGAAGACGCGGTCTTCTTCTACCCCTTCCCGGTGGTCAATAGCGGGAGACAGGCGCGGGGGTGCCTTCTCCCGCATTGCACCTATTGACCACCTCCGTCTGGCGGGAATGACCGAGCACTCGCGGTCATTCCCGGGGCCCCTCCCGCTGGGAGGGGCGTGCGGGGCCCGCCGTGTAGGCGGGCGGTCGTCGGCGGGGGACTGGATGAAAAGGCTCTGCCGGTTTCCCAGTCCCCCTCCGCACAGACGATGCCGGAGTGCCGCTGGGTTGTTTAGTGGGTATACCGGTCTCAGTGCCGGGAGTCCCACATACCCCCTCCAATCCCCCGATGGAGGGGTATGCGTAATGCATTTTTCCCAGCGTCAAAAAAAAAAAAAAAAAAAAAAAAAAAAAAGGTTAGGTTAGTAATCCCACCTGTGTCGGAGGTGGAGATGGAGGTTGCAGTCGGCCGCCTACGCGGCAAACGTACTGCACCGGGTCCAGATGGGGTCCCGGGACGGGTCCTTACCGATAAGAGACCGAAACCACCGAGTCTCTGTACGCCGCCTACAGAGAGGCTTCCAGGGCCCTACGCGTCGCGATCGACGAGGCCAAGAGGCAGGCTTGGGAGAAAAATTTTGGCTCACAAAGCACAATAATAGCGTTGTCGATTTTTTATTGTTTGTGGAACAAAATACTTTAACGATGCATTCAAGTTCATTTATGTACAAATACAATGTCATTATTGTGAGACTGTTTGTTGTGGAATTAACAATTTTAGTTTTGTCAAATTTGTCATTTTGTCAAAATAACAAAGCTTTATCGTTACGATCACAAAAATACTTTGTGAATTTGTTAAAGTAATTTTGTTCGAAATAAACAAAGTTCAACGTAGACAATGTGACAACATTATATTGTTACGGTCACAAAAATACTTAAATGAAGCAACAAATCTTAACTTTGTTGAAAACCGAAAATTTCAACATAAACAATTTGACAAAATTTAATTTGAGGTAGGCACAACTCTGCGGTGCAACAAAGTTAGCATAAACTTGGCGCGCGGTGCGGTGTGTAGCGGGGGGAAGCTTATTTTGTCGTACGCGCATCATTCGGATTCCATTCGGCGTCATACTTTAGTTGTGAACGGGTGCGTGCGTGCGCACTGTACCTACTACGCTCGGTGATTTTTTTATGTGAGTGCACGAACAGAATATCGGAAATGGATTTAGCCCAGTTCCTTGAGAACGAAGGGCTCTCACACCTACTTGATTTTATGTTGGGTAAGTTTTTGTTTGAAATGCATACCTATCTCGTGTCAAGCCGCGCCCGGTGAGACTGAAGTGACTTGGTTTGGTTTCTATTTTATGTAATGGCGGATGGCGATCGATAACTTGTTCTTTTATCTTTCCACAGTTGACTTCTGATTTTGAGACTGTGTATCCTACGGCCAACAATACATTTGAAGAAAAGTTTCCCCTAGTAAAACTGGTGCTAGTCTAGCCTGCGGCCGCAGCCGCTCCGCTTCGGCTGAGCGACTGCGACGCCGCGCAGCTGGACACAATGCTCCTGGGCTCGGTGGACACAGTGATAGCTGTGGCCACCAAGTCCGGGAACTTGAAGGGCACCTGCGTAAAGTCCCTGAAGGAGGCCGCGGCCACCATTAAGGCCTCCTTCAAGGAGACGCGGGCCCGCACAATGACGGAGGAGATGGCGCTGTTGGTGCGGGCCAATAAGCAACTCGCGTCGGACATCGGCGAACTCCGACGCGAGTTGGCCGAGGTGAGGGCGGCTGCGGTACGACCGGTGCCGAACCCGGCACCGGCTCGGACCTCGGCCCAAGCTCCCACCACAGAGGACGTCGTGCGGCAAATCATGGTGCAAGTTGGCACCATGATCAACGCCCGCTTCGAGGGGCTGGAAGAGAGGCTGTTGCCTGCTAGGACCCTCAGACCCCCTCTGGCCGCAGATCGGCGAAGGGAGGCTGAGGTGCGCCCAGAAGCAGGCACCAGCCGAGGTGTTGCGCCAACCGGCGCACCGGCGAGAGCGTCGACAGGCGGCAGGCAGCCCCCGCCCAAGGAACGGGGTGCCACTGCGGCCCCAAGCCGAACCCCGGCTCCTGGCGCACCGGCGAGGGCCCCGACAGGTGGTAGGCAGCCCCCGCCAAGGGAAAGGAGTGCCGCTGCGGTCCCGAGCCGAGCGCTGGCTCCTCCCCCTGCGGCCCCCTCTGAGGCGTGGTCCGTTGTGGCGAGGCGTGGGACGCGCAGAAGGGAGGCGAGGACCGCGGCTCCGGCTAGGACGGCGCCCCCTCCAGTGGAGAGGTCTGTCCCTCCAGCCCGGGTCCCCCCAAGGCAACAGGCGGCGGCGCCAAAACCGCCTCCCAAGCCTACGGCGAGGTTGGCCAAACTCCGCCCTCCCCGCACTGCAGCAGTAGTTATCACGCTGCAGTCCGCATCTTAGATGCCAGACCTCGGCGCTGCTACCGATGCCTTGCACTGGGCCACGTTGGGGCCCAATGCAAGGCCGAAGTCGACCGCAGCGATGAGTGTTATCGCTGCGGTCGAAAGGGCCACAAGGCCCGAGAATGCTCTGCCGCTCCCCACTGCTCACTCTGTGCAGCTGCGGGGAAAACGGCAGACCACCTCTCCGGGGGCAAGGCATGTGCCAAGCCCCCGTCAAAGTCAGGGGCCAAACGGAGGGCCGCCGCGGCTGGAGCTAAGGCCCAGCCGCGGCCGCCTACCCCTGATACAGGGCAGGTGGTTCGAATGGAGGAAAGTTAGTTATGGCCCTAACTTTCCTCCAGGCGAACATCAACCACTCCGCTCGCGCTCAGGACCTTCTCCTGCAGTGTCTTGCGGAGAGGTTGATCTACGTGGGGGTGATTGCCGAGCCGTACGTGATCCCACCCAGGTCTGACTGGGTTGGAGATCTCGACGGCTTGGTGGCAATCACCACTCAATCGCCGGCCCGATCCCCCCCCCTTGAAAGTCGGTCAAGGGGCAGGGGATACGTCGCTGCCATGGTGGGCAGAGTGATGGTGGTGGGGGTCTATCACTCCGGTAATAGACCCCGCCACGAGCTGGAGACTCTCCTCAGCGAGGTGGGAACCTTTATTGGTCAGACCCGCCCGCTCCCCGTGCTCGTTCTTGGGGACTTCAACGCCAAATCAGTGGCGTGGGGGTCCCCGACGACGGACCCGCGGGGAGACACCGTAGTCGAGTGGATGGCTGAGGTTGGTCTCTGCCTCGTGAATCAGGGGGCGGAAAACACCTGTGTCCGTCAGTGGGGTGGCTCGATCGTCGACCTGACATTCGCCACCCCAGACCTTGCCTGCCGCATACGCGACTGGCAGGTGCTGGTCGACGAGGAGACGCTTTCCGACCACCGGTACATCCGGTTCAGCGTCTCCTCGTCTTTGACGGACGCAGTGAGGGGGGAGACGAGCGAGATCGGTCCGCGTTGGGCCCTGAAGCATCTCGACGTCGAGATACTGCTGGAGGCGGCCATCGTCGAGGCGTGGAGCGGCACTGCTCTGGAGCCGGAACCAGTAGACGTGGACGAGATGGCGGACGGGCTGTGTGGGGCACTTACGCGCGTGTGCGATGCGGCGATGCCGCGTGCGCGAGCCCCGCAGCCCAGACGCCAAGTCTACTGGTGGTCAGAGGAGATTGCCGAGCTCCGGCGACGCTGTGTGACGAGGCGCCGCCGATACCAGCGGTATCGGAGACGTAGGCGGCAAGAGACCGAAACCACCGAGTCTCTGTACGCCGCCTACAGAGAAGCTTCCAGGGCCCTACGCGTCGCGATCGACGAGGCCAAGAGGCAGGCTTGGGAGCATTTGCTGGAGGGGCTGGAGCGTGACCCATGGGGCCGCCCGTACCGATGGGCGAGGCAGAAGCTCCGCCCATGGGCACCCCCCGTCACTGCTTCGCTCCAACCGGCAGTGCTCCAGAGGGTGGTAGAAGGCTTGTTCCCCGGAGCCCCGGGGACCGAATTCACGCCTCCCACCGCCGTGGCCTCGTCATCGGCCGATCTCGAGGGTGAAGAGGAGGAGGACGAGCCTGTCCCTGTTTCAGAGGGAGAGCTGGGTGCAGCAGTGCTCAGGATGAGGGCCAAAAACACGGCGCCTGGGCCAGATGGCATACCGGGCCGTGCGTGGGCCTTCTCCTTGGAGCACCTCACCCCCAATCTGGCGGCCCTGTTCGACAGGTGCCTCAGAGAGGGAAGGTTCCCCAAGAGATGGAAGAGGGGCAGGCTCGTCCTTATCCGGAAGGAGGGACGCCCTGCGGACGAGCCGTCGGGCTATCGTCCGATCGTGCTGCTTGACGAGGCTGGCAAGCTCTTGGAGCGTGTGCTCGCTGCCCGCCTCGTCAAGCACCTCGAGACGGTGGGACCCGACTTGGCGCCCACCCAATTCGGGTTCCGGAGAGGTCGCTCGACGATAGATGCGATATCTCGCGTCCGCGACCTCTCGGAGGAGGCGTGCTCCAGTGGTGGCGTGTTGTTGGCTGTCTCGTTGGACATTGCCAACGCCTTCAACACGTTGCCCTGGAGCACCATTCTCGGGGGATTGGGGTACCATCAGGTGCCCCAATGCCTGCGAAGGCTTGTCGGGGACTATCTCTCCGACAGAGAGGTAGTCTTCCCGACAACCAGTGGGGAGGGACGTAGTCCCATGACGCGCGGCGTTCCGCAGGGGTCCGCCCTCGGGCCACTCCTGTGGAACGTCGGGTATGATTGGGTCCTCCGGTGTGCTAACCTTCGTGGCGTCAATGTCATTTGTTACGCTGACGACACGTTGGTTACCGCCCGGGGGGACAGCTACAGGGAGGCGAAGATCCTGGTGACGGCCGCGGTCGCGACGACCGTATCCAGGATCCGGATGCTGGGTCTGGAGGTGGCGCTCCACAAGTCCGAGGCCATTTGTTTTCAGGGCCCGAGACGGGCGCCACCTGCAGACTCCACCATCGTGGTGGGTGGGACGTCCATCCCTGTCCGGTCGACGCTGAAGTATCTCGGCGTCGTCCTGGACAGCAGATGGAAGTTCGCGGCGCATGTGCGACAGCTGTCTCCAAGAATCTTGGGGACAGCTGGCGCACTGAGTCGCCTCCTCCCGAACATCGGGGGAGGGGAGGGGAGCTGCCGCCGCCTCTATACAGCGGTGGTCAGCTCCATGGCCCTATATGGTGCCCCCATATGGGCCGGTGGGCTGGATCGGCAGACAACCGCTCTGCTGATCGCAGCCCAGAGGGTGATGGCAGTGAGAGTGTGCAGGGGCTACCGCACCATCTCTCACGAAGTGGCGTGCGCCCTCGCTGGATCGCTCCCGTGGGACCTTGAGGCCGAAGTCCTGGCCTCGGTCTACTGGCGCAGAGCGCAGGCACGGGAGCGAGACGAGCGACTGGCGCCGCTGGAGGTGACGCGCTGGCGTAACAACGCCAGGGCGGCTGCCATCACCCGGTGGAGGGATCGGCTCCTCACAGGACCCACACGGAGGGGGGCTGGCGCTCAGCGACTGCTTGAGGCGCTTCAGCCCGTACTCGTAGAGTGGGTACGGAGGAGACACGGGAGGCTTTCCTTCCGACTGACGCAGGTGCTCACGGGACATGGTTGTTTCGGGAGATATCTGTGTCATGTCGCTCGAAGGGAAGCCTCCCCGGCCTGCCACCAGTGCGGCTACGCGGAGGATACCGCACAGCACGCACTGGAGGCATGCCCAGGAGGAGCCGAGCCGCGGCGATCCCTAGTCGCGGTTGTGGGGACGGACCTCTCCTTTCCGACCATCATCGCCAAGATGGTCGGCGACGAGAGGTCCTGGGAGGCGGTGGCCTCCTTCTGTGAGACTATTGTCTCGAGGAGGGAGGCAGAAGAGCGGGAGAGAGAGAGAGACCCTCTCTCTCTGCCGCTCAGGAGAGCGCGGACACGGAGACGGGCTAATCGAGCCCGTACTCCGTCTCCGCTTGGAGGGCCTGGGGCGTCGGATGCGGGGGCACCCGGCGCCCCACACTAGGGATAGGCCCTCACGAGGTGTAGATGCCCTCTTATGTTCCGGGGGCATCTGACACGAGGTGGGGAAGTTTCGGCTTCCCACCGAGGCGGGTCCACCGCAAGGCGGACTGCGGCGTCGACGGGGGCTGCGGAGGAATGCGCGAGCGGTCCCGTGCCCCCCGTCACCAGCCGATGACGGAGGAACATCGTGGGGTTTTAGTCGGTAGGGGCACTGATTATCGATTCGATAGTCGGTGTCGAGTCCGACATAACCCACCCGCTCCCCCAGCGGGTGGGTATGCGTCACAGCATTTCCCCACGTAAAAAAAAAAAAAAAAAAAAAAAAAAAAAGGTTGGGGAAGGGGACCTCCTCCAGTGGGAGCCGCGGCCGCCTTGGGGAGGCTGCTGCCCAACGTGGGCGGCCCGAGCGCCACTTGCCGTCGGCTGTACTCCGGAGTGATCCGGAGTATGGCCCTGTACGGGGCACCCGTCTGGGTGGACGCCCTCGGTCGCAACAACAAGGCTCTGCTGCGACGTCCGCAGCGGGTCATTGCGACGAGGGCGATACGCGGTTACCGGACGGTGTCCTGGACGGCAGCGTGCGTGTTGGCCGGAGATCCCCCCTGGGAGCTCCAAGCGGAGATCCTCGCCGAAGTGTACCACTTCGTGGCGGCGAGGAGATCCCGAGGAGAGCCCCCAGCGTGGGAGGAGGTCACGCGCATGCGGTGGCAGGCGCGGGCCGCCCTGTTGCGGCGGTGGACGGAGGACCTGGCTCCACCGGTCCCTGGGCAGTGGACGGTGGAGGCCATCCGCCCGGTCCTCCGGAGGTGGGTGAGGCGGCGACATGGGTCGCTGACCTTCAGACTGGTGCAGGTGCTTTCCGGACACGGATGTTTCGGAAAGTATCTGCACCAGATCGCAAGACGGGAGGCGACCCCAGCCTGCCACGAATGTGGGGCGCCGGAGGATACGGCGCCCCACACGCTGGAGGTGTGTGCCGCATGGGGTCCCCAGCGGCACACACTTTCAGCGGTGATAGGGAGGGATCTCTCGCTGCCGAGCGTGGTGAACGCCATGCTCGGCAGCGAGAGATCGTGGCAGGCGGTGGTCTCCTTCTGCGAGGCGGTGATGGCGCAGAAGGAGACAGCGGAGCGGGCCAGAGAGGACGACGTCCTGTCTGACCCGCTCCGACGCAGACGAAGGGGGGCGAGGAGGAGGCGGTTCGACCGCCTCCTCCACCCTCCGTAGTGGGGCCACTGGTAGAGAGTCGGGGGACTCTCTGCCGGCTTGCACGGCCCCACTCGTCTGGGGGGTGGCCTTGTTGAGCAGGGTCACCCCTCCATAGGCGTAGTGGCCCGGTTTACCGGGCCTGCTGCCGGGGCGAGATGGTGAATGCTAGCGCGACCCCATCTCGCCCCACCAAGGCAGAAGACTGCTCACCGTGGGGTTTTAGTCGGTAAGAGTCCGACATAACCTCTCTGCTGCCCCCGCAGCGGAGAGGTATCCATGAGGATTTCCCCACGTAAAAAAAAAAAAAAAAAAAAAAAGGGGACCTCCTCCAGGAACGCGGGTGCACCTGGACGGGGTCCCGGTCCGGGTTGGGACCCAGATGAAATATCTGGGTCTCATCCTGGACGGGAGGTGGGGCTTTGGGGCCCACTTTGCCCAGTTGGCCCCAAGAGTCGTGGGAGCCGCGGCCGCCTTGGGGAGGCTGCTGCCCAACGTGGGCGGCCCGAGCGCCATCTGCCGTCGGCTGTACTCCGGAGTGATCCGGAGTATGGCCCTGTACGGGGCACCTGTCTGGGTGGACGCCCTCGGTCGCAACAACAAGGCCCTGCTGCGACGTCCGCAGCGGGTCATTGCGACGAGGGCGATACGCGGGTACCGGACGGTGTCCTGGACGGCAGCGTGCGTGTTGGCCGGAGATCCCCCCTGGGAGCTCCAAGCGGAGATCCTCGCCGAAGTGTACCACTTCGTGGCGGCGAGGAGATCCCGTGGAGAGCCCCCAGCGTGGGAGGAGGTCACGCGCATGCGGTGGCAGGCGCGGGCCGCTCTGTTGCGGCGGTGGACGGAGGACCTGGCTCCACCGGTCCCTGGGCAGTGGACGGTGGAGGCCATCCGCCCGGTCCTCCGGAGGTGGGTGAGGCGGCGACATGGGTCGCTGACCTTCAGACTGGTGCAGATGCTTTCCGGACACGGATGTTTCGGAAAGTATCTGCACCAGATCGCAAGAAGGGAGGCGACCCCAGCCTGCCACGAATGTGGGGCGCCGGAGGATACGGCGCCCCACACGCTGGAGGTGTGTGCCGCATGGGGCCCCCAGCGGCACGCACTTTCAGCGGTGATAGGGAGGGATCTCTCGCTGCCGAGCGTGGTGAACGCCATGCTCGGCAGCGAGAGATCGTGGCAGGCGGTGGTCTCCTTCTGCGAGGCGGTGATGGCGCAGAAGGAGACAGCGGAGCGGGCCAGGGAGGACGACGTCCTGTCTGACCCGCTCCGACGCAGACGAAGGGGGGCGAGGAGGAGGCGGTTCGACCGCCTCCTCCACCCTCCGTAGTGGGGTCACTGGTAGAGAGTCGGGGGACTCTCTGCCGGCTTGCACGGCCCCACTCGTCTGGGGGGTGGCCTTGTTGAGCAGGGTCACCCCTCCATAGGCGTAGTGGCCCGGTTTACCGGGCCTGCTGCCGGGGCGAGATGGTGAATGCTAGCGCGACCCCATCTCGCCCCACCATGGCAGAAGACTGCTCACCGTGGGGTTTTAGTCGGTAAGAGTCCGACATAACCTCTCTGCTGCCCCCGCAGCGGAGAGGTATCCATGAGGATTTCCCCACGTAAAAAAAAAAAAAAAAAAAAAAAAGGTTAGGTAGGGGAACCCCCCACAGTGCTTACGTCCTCGTCGTGTTCCCTGGTAACGAACCAGTTCTGTCACCGTAACGGAGTGGCAGACTGGTCTCGGCTAAAGTGCACTGTGCGTTGTAGACATTCTTGCGGGTAATCTACAACACTGGCGGAGGCAAACATGCCTAAACCAGCGCGGGACGCCCTCGGGCGTTTCCGCAAACCAAACGGCCCTTATCAGGGCCACTCAAAAGGCCCTTCTCAGGGCCCACCAAAAGGCTCTTTTCAGAGCCAACCAAAAGGCCCTTCTCAGGGCCAAACCGACGACGTCGCGTCGGTAGCGGAGGCTAGCCGCGCATCATCCGCGGCTAGCGTATTTGCGGACGAGTTTTCGGACTCTGACAACGAGTCCGTGTTCGAGTCCGATGCCTCGATGCCGATGGCGATCGCGGAAGGTCGCCAACAGGCGCAGAAGCGAGCCTTCATGAAGGCTGGGTCTTGCTCTTCGGATTCCACGAAGAGCAAGCCCAAGAAGAAAGTGAAGGCGAAAAAGAATACGTCTTCCACCGTTACGGCGGACACCCACGACGTGGGTTTGGCTGACGCCCAGCGAGAGCTGAGTCTGGCTCGGCGGGCGCAGCTACAGCAGGACCTGGAGGAGAGTGTCGTTGCCAAGGAGCAGCAGGCACGCACCTCGCGTGGAAGGTCAGGATACGGCGGGTCCACTGTCCTGTACGCGGACCACTCCCTGGAGGAGTTGGAACGCATGGCGCAGGAGGACGAAGAGGAGATCGCGCAGGTCGCCTCTAAGTCCTCCAACTTAAAAGGGACTTTTCAGAAGTCCCTTAAGTGCAGGGCCGCGAGCTTGCGCGGCATCGTCCGAGAGCTGGTGCAGCGCACCGCAACGGACGAGACGCGGCAACTGCAGGCGAAGGTCGATCGCCTGCAGTCGGAGGTCAGCCAGCTGCACCAGAAGCTGGCTGAAGCCACGGCCCGGCCCACTCAGGCCGACGCCAGACCAGCGGCTGAGGGCCCTACCTCCTCCTCCAACCTTGAGGATGTCATCCGCAAGGTTGTCATGGAGGAAAGGGCCTTCACAAGAGCCTGCCTCGCCGGCATAGAGGACAGGCTCTTGCCGGAGAAGCGCCTCCGACCACCGCTCGCGGCGGACAAGAGGCCGAACGTGCCGGGGCCGTCCTCCCAGAAGGCGGATAAGAGGCCGAACCAGCCGGGGCCGTCCTCCCAAGAGGAGGACACCCTTCTACCCTCCTCCACCCCGTCCAATTCTTGGACGGAAGTGGTCAGGAGGGGGAAGGGTAAGGCCAAACAGGGGAGAGCGGCCGCCCCCCCTGCCACCCCCGCGACCTCCCTTCCCTGCCCGTCCCAGGGGACCGGCAAGGGAAAGGGAAAGGGGAAGGGGAAGAAGTCGGCCCCCGCGCCCGCCACCGCTGCTCCTGCAGCGAACAGGGCCCCCGCCGGTGGGAGGAAGCTAGTTCCTCCCAAAACCGCGGCCGTCGTGGTGACGCTCACCGCGGAGGCTGCGGAGCGGGGCGAGACGTACGAGTCCGTTTTAAAACGGGCTCGTACCAACGCCGATCCCACCCAGCTGGGGATCGGAGCGGTGGCGTGCCGCCGGACCCAAGCCGGGGCTCGAATCTTCGAGTTCCCGGGGGCCCAGGGCGGCACAAACGCGGACCTCTTTGCAGCGAAGCTGAAAGAGGTCATTGCGGACGTGGCCAAGGTGGTGAGGCCCATCAAGTCCGCGACCTTGGAGGTGACCGATCTTGACGATTCGGTCACCAAAGAGGAGGTGGTCGCGGCGGTCGCAGCGATAGGGGGCTGCGACGTCGCAGCGGTGCAAGGCCGGGGCATCCGGCCTGGCCGCGGTGGCATGGGCACCATCCGCCTCGAGTGCCCAGTCACTGCGGCCAAAGCCGCCCTCGCCAAGGGGCGGCTCTGTGTGGGCTTCAGCTCGTGCCGGGTCCGAGCACTTGAAGATCAGCCATTGCGCTGCTTCAAGTGCTTCGGTATCGGGCACACGCGGGCCCTCTGTCCGTCTGCGGTAGACAGGGCGGACAGCTGCTACCGCTGCGGCAAAGAGGGGCATAAGTCCGCCACCTGCACGGCCGCCAAGCCGCACTGCTTGGTGTGTGCCGCCAGCGGCCGCCCGGCCGACCACGTAATGAAGGGGAGGAATTGCAATCCTCCCCCCAAGAAGGGAAAAGCGCAGGCGCCGACCCGGCCTGCCGCGACCGCCGCCGCCGTCCCCGCAACGGGAACCCCGGCGGCTGCTGAGGAGAATGCGATGTCTGAATGATGGATAGGGTCAGACATCGCATCCTCCAGGCGAACACCAACCACTGCAAAGCAGCCCAGGACCTGTTGATACAGGTCCTGGCTGAGTGGTTGGTGGACGTGGCGGTGGTTGCTGAGCCGTACTCGGTCCCTAGCCGTTGGCTAGGTGATCGGGACGGCTCGGTGGCATTGGTGGCGCGGTCTTCCACAGACTCCCCTCCCCTCTCGCTATTAGATAGGGGACCGGGATATGTGGCCGCCGCGTGGGGAGAAATAGCCATGGTGGGCGTGTATTTCTCCCCTAACCGCCCCCTCCAGGACTTCGAGAACTTTCTCGAAGTCCTGACCGGGGTGGTCGGTAGGGCGGCGCCGCGTCAGGTCGCCGTATTGGGCGACCTGAACGCCAAGTCGGCGGTCTGGGGTAACCAGGCCGCCACTTGCAACGTCCGGGGTCGCGCCGTGGAGTACTGGGCGACCTCGTCGGGTGTGTCCCTCCTCAACAGAGGGACGGTTCAGACGTGTGTGCGGCAACGGGGAGGGTCGGTGGTGGACGTCTCGTTCGCCACCCCCGTGCTAGCCGCCCGCGTCGTGAACTGGCGGGTGGAGACGGTGGAGACGTTGTCGGACCACCGGTATGTGCGGTTCGACATCGTCACCCAGAGCCCCCGGAGAACGGTCCCCCCGAGCCGTTCTCCCTTTCCACGGTGGGCTCTCACCCGCCTGGACCGGGAGGCGGCTGTGGAGGCGGCGTTCGTCCAGGACTGGCTCGCGCCTCCCCTCCAAGTCCTGGACGTCGACGCCGCAGCGGGCCGACTCAGGGAGTCCCTGACCGAGGTGTGCAACTCCAGCATGCCCCGGTCTCGCCGCCCTCCTCCCCGACGCGCCGTCTACTGGTGGTCGGAGGAGCTAGCGGGGCTCCGGGCCGCCTGCGTAGCGGCGAGGAGGGCCTACGCGCGGAGTCGGCGGCGCAGCCGCCGAGATGAGGAGAACGAGGACCTTCTCTACGCCTCTTACGTAGAGGCGAAGGGGGTCCTCAAGGCGGCAATGGGCGCCGCCCAGGACGCGGCGAGGGCCGAGATGCTGGAGGGTCTCGACAGGGACCCGTACGGGAGACCGTACAAGGCGGCGCAGAACAAACTGCGCCCCTTCGGTCCCCCGCTGGCGGAGACCCTCGAGCCCGCATTGCTGGATGGGGTGGTTCGGTGCCTGTTTCCGTGCAGGACCGAATTCGCCCCACCAGCAATGGACCCTCCGCGGGGAGCGGCCCCGCCGGAGGAGGAGGAGGAGGAGGCCCCTCCAGTCACGGCGGCGGAATTGGAGGGGGAGGTCCTCCGCCTCCGTGGCAAGCGGACGGCCCCTGGGCCAGACGGTGTCCCCGCGCGGGTGGTGGCCATCGCCGCCCTCCAAATGGAGGAGAGGTTTCGGGACCTCTACAGCGCGTGTTTCACGGCTGGGAGGTTCCCGAAACCTTGGAAGGAGGGGCAATTGTGCCTCCTCCGCAAGGAGGGACGCCCGGCGGACTCCCCCTCGGCATACCGACCCATCGTTCTGCTCGATGAGGTCGGTAAGATGTTCGAGGGGATCGTCGCCAGCCGGCTGAGCGGCCACCTGCGGAGGGTGGGGCCGGACCTGTCGGACGCCCAATTCGGTTTCCGAAGGGGGCGTTCGACAGTAGACGCCTTGGCCCGACTCAAGGGCCAAGTGCGGGAGGCCGTCGAGGCGGGGGACGGAGTGTTGGCCGTGTCGTTCGACATCGCCAACGCCTTCAACTCCGTCCCCCACTCGACGATCCTGGAGGCACTCCGTTACCACGGAGTGCCTCGGTACCTGCGGAGCCTCCTGGCCGACTACTTGGAGGACCGAGCGGTCCTCCTCGTAGATCGGACAGGCCAGCTTCGCAGGTACGGAGCCGAGTCCGGTGTTCCACAGGGGTCGGTCCTAGGACCGCTCCTGTGGAACATCGGATTCGACTGGCTCCTGCGGGGAACCCTCCTCCATGGCACGAGTGTCATCTGCTATGCAGATGACACTCTCCTCACTGCCAGGGGGAGGAACTTCAGGGAGGTGGCGGGTCTGGCCTCGGCCGGCGGATCCTTGGTCGCAGGAAGGATCCGCCGACTGGGCCTGAAGGTGGCGCTGAACAAGACCGAGGCCGTGTTCTTCCACGGGCCTCGGCAGCGCACACCCCCTGACGCCCACATCGTGGTGGAGGGCGTCAGGATCGAGGTGAAGGCCCAGATGAAATATCTGGGCCTCATCATCGACAGCAGGTGGCGCTTCGGCCCGCATTTCAGCGGGCTGTCGACGCGCCTGCTGAAGGTTGCGGGGGCCCTTTCGTGGCTCCTCCCTAATATGGGAGGGCCGAAAGGGCGGTGCCGGCATTTGTATGCCGGCATATTGAAGAGCATGGCCCTTTACGGGGCCCCGATCTGGGCGGACTCCCTCCGAAGGAGGGAGAACGCCACAGCCCTCCGCAGGCCCCAAAGGGCCATTGCACAGCGGGTGTCGCGGGCCTACCGGTCGGTAGGCTTCGCGGCATCGTGCGCTCTGGCTGGCACCCCTCCTTGGGAGCTCGAGGCAGGGGTGCTCGCCAGAGTGTACGAGTGGTCGGCGGGGCGTAAGGCGCTCGGTGAGCGCCCCGCCCCGGAAGAGCGGGAGGCCGTCCGGCGCGAGGCGAGGGACGCAGTCGTCCAACATTGGACGGAGGACCTCGCCACCGCCGCGTTTGGCCGACGGACGTTGGACGCTCTCGGGCCGGTCCTGCGGGACTGGCTCGGGAGGTCCCACGGTTTCCTCTCGTTCCGTCTGGTGCAGGTGTTGTCCGGGCACGGTTGCTTCGGATCGTACCTGCACCGGATCGGACGAGAGGAGACACCGGCGTGCCACGACTGTGGCGCCGCGGAGGACACGGCGCAGCACACCCTCGAGGTGTGCCCGTCGTGGTCCGAGCTGCGCCGCAGCTTGGTCGCCGTCGTCGGCCGGGACCTCTCGCTTCCCAGCGTGGTAAACGCCATGCTGGGAGGCGAGGGGGCCTGGGCAGCGGTCGCCTCCTTTTGCGAGGACGTGATGTCGCAAAAGGAGGCGGCGGAGCGCGCAAGGGAGGAAGACCCCCTTGCGGCGCCGCTGCGGAGACGGAGAAGGGGTAGGAGAAGACGTGGTCTTCTCCTACCGCTTCCAGGTGGTCAATAGCGGGAGACAGGCGCGGGGGTGCCTTCTCCCGCATTGCACCTATTGACCACCTCCGTCTGGCGGGAATGACCGAGCACTCGCGGTCATTCCCGGGGCCCCTCCGTTGGGAGGGGCGTGCGGGGCCCGCCGTGTAGGCGGGCGGTCGTCGGCGGGGGACTGGATGAAAAGGCTCTGCCGGTTTCCCAGTCCCCCTCCGCACAGACGATGCCGGAGTGCCGCTGGGTTGTTTAGTGGGTATACCGGTCTCAGTGCCGGGAGTCCCACATACCCCCTCCATCCCCCGATGGAGGGGTATGCGTAATGCATTTTTCCCAGCGTCAAAAAAAAAAAAAAAAAAAAAAAAAAAAAGGTTAGGTTAGGTTAGGTTAGGTTAGGTTAGGTTAGGTTAGGTTAGGTTAGGTTAGGTTAGGTTAGGTTAGGTTAGGTTAGGTTAGGTTCTGCTCCCCCCACTGTCCCGCAGGCGGAAACCTGGGCAGTGGTGGTGAGGAAGGGCAAGGGCAAGGGGAAGGGAAAGTCTTCCCAACCCTCCCTCGCTCCACCCCAGCAGGCTAAGACTGCCACCGCCGGTAAGCCCAAGCCGGTAGCTTCCGCCAAGCCTAAAGCTAAGGCGGCGCTGAAACCCCCAAAGTCCGCGGCTGTTGTGCTGTCGTTACAGCCCGAAGCCGCGGAGAGGGGGGTGACCTACAGCGCCATCCTTCAAAAGGCGCAGGAGAGTGTCAATCTCCAGGAACTGGGGATTGACAGTCTCCGTTTCCGCCAGACGGCCACAGGAGCCAGGATGTTGGAGATTCCTGGCTCCCAAAACTCAGGGAAGGCGGACAAGCTCGCGGAGAAGCTCCGCGACGTCTTGTCTGAGGTGGCCAACATCGCCAGGCCCGTTAAATCCACCGACTTAAGGGTGACGGGTCTGGACGATGCCGCCACGAAGGAGAAAGTGGCGGCGGCGGTCGCCAAGGCGGGAGGCTGCTCCGAACAGCAGGTAAAGGCCGGGGAGATCCGCCGTGACTTCGGCGCCGGCTCCAGCCTCGTTTCCTGCCCGACTTCAGCAGCTAAAGTGCTGCTGGAAAAGGGCAGACTTCTGGTGGGATGGAGCTCGGTGCGAGTGGTGGCACTGGAGGTGCGTCCCATGCGCTGCTTCAGGTGCATGGGGCTTGGGCACACGCGCCCTCAGTGCCCCGCGGCGGCGGACAGAGGGGACCTGTGCTTCCGGTGTGGAGGCGCAGGTCACCGGGCGGCCAGCTGCGGCAAGGCCAACCCACACTGCGCGATATGCGCAGAGTCGGGAAGGCCTTCCGGGCACATAATGGGGGCACGCAACTGTGCCCCCCCGAAGACGAAGGGGAAGGCCGCCAGGACTCAGGCTGCCCCTGCGGCTACCAACCACGCCGCACCGGGAGGAGGTCGCCAAGCGGCGAGCCAGGAGGTTGTGATGTCTGAATGATGGATCAAGTCAGACATCACAATCTCCTACAGACGAACCTCAACCACTGCGCCCGGGCCCAAGACCTGCTTATGCAGACCCTGGCGCAGTGGGAAATAGGCGTGGCGGTCGCAGCGGAGCCGTACTACGTTCCCTCCCATTCCTGCTGGGTTGGGGACCTGGACGGCTCCGTTGCCATTGTGGGGCGGTCGGGCAGCGGTCCCCCCCTCTCTGTCGAAGAGAGGGGCTCGGGATACGTGGTGGCCAAGTGGGGAGAGTACGCTGTCGTTGGCGCGTACTTCTCCCCCAATAAGACCGCTGCGGAGCTGGAGGTCTTCGTAGACCTCCTGGCCGCGGCGGTAAGAAGGCAGGCGCCACGGCAGGTCCTCCTCCTGGGGGACCTGAACGCAAAGGCCCGGGATTGGGGCAACCCCTCCACTGACGCTCGCGGCGAGATCGTCAGGGAGTGGGCGGTTGCCTCAGGACTGACCCTCCTGAACAGAGGGTCAGCTCACACGTGCGTGCGACACAACGGGGGGTCCGTGGTGGACTTATCGTTCGCCACCCCGGCGGTCGCAGCACGTGTCCGGGCCTGGAGGGTGATGTCGGAGGTGGAGACTCTCTCGGACCATAAGTATATTCGGTTCGAGATCTCCACCTCCCACATCCAGGGAGGGTCTCGGTGCGTGCGAGCGGATTTCCCACGCTGGACGATCAGTCGCCTCGATCCCGCTCTGGCGGAAGAGGCGGCGATCGTCCAGTCGTGGTTTGCCGCTCCCATGCACCCGGAAGTGGACGTTGCGGCGGGCCACTTCCGCGAGGGGGTCACGGCGGTGTGCGACACCGCCATGCCGAGGTCCCGACATCGCCACGACCGCCGAGAGGTGTATTGGTGGTCGTCGGAGATCGCGGGGCTCCGAGACGGCTGCTCGGAGGCGCGGCGGGTCTACGGCCGCTGCAGGAGGCGGCGTAGCGGCCGGACCGACGAGCAGCTGTCGGTCGAGGAGCTGGCGGTCGAGGGCCAGCTGTACAGCGTCTACCGCGACGCTAAGCGGGAGCTGCAGCTGGCCATCGGCAGGGCCAAGTCCCAGGCCTGGGGTGAGGCTCTGGATGGCCTCGACAGGGACCCCTGGGGGCGTCCTTACAAGGCCGCCCGGAATAAGTTCCGGGGCCAGACGCCCCAGATCGCGGAGTCCCTGGAGCCGGAGGTCCTGGGCAGGGTACTGGAGGGGCTGTTTCCCGACAGGAACCTGCACCATGCCCCTCCAGTGATGGCGGCGTCCTCCCCAGAGGAGGTGGACCCGGCCTCCATCCCACCTGTGTCGGAGGTGGAGATGGAGGTTGCAGTCGGCCGCCTACGCGGCAAACGGACTGCACCGGGTCCAGACGGGATCCCAGGGCGGGTCCTGTGGATCGCCCTAAAAGAGATGGGCGACCAGCTTCGGGAACTGTTCGACGCGTGCCTCACGTCCGGACGGTTCCCGAAGCTGTGGAAGGACGGCCGGTTGTGCCTGCTCCGGAAGGAGGGTCGAGCTATCGACTCCCCTTCCGGATACAGGCCAATAGTGTTGCTGGATGATACGGGTAAGCTACTGGAGAGAGTAGTGGCCACCCGTATCATCCGGCACCTAGAAGGGACTGGGCCTGGGCTATCCGAGGCCCAGTATGGGTTCAGAGCGGGGCGGTCTACCATAGACGCCCTGCTCTGGCTCAAGGGATGGACGCAGGACGCGGTCAGCGGGGGGGAAAAGGCGTTGGCTGTATCGCTCGATATAGCCAATGCCTTCAACAGCCTTCCGCATAACACGATACAAGAGGCACTCCGTTACCACGGGGTGCCCTTGTATCTGCGGAGGCTGTTGGCTGACTACCTCCAGGACCGCGAGGTCCTGGTGGTAGGGCGCGACGGCTTGAGGCACCGTCGCGTCTCCTGCGGGGTTCCACAGGGGTCGGTACTAGGACCGCTCCTGTGGAACATAGGCTACGACTGGGTGCTCCGCGGCACGCTTCCCGCAAATATGCGGGTCGCGTGTTACGCGGATGACACCCTAGTCGTAGTCAAGGGGACGGACCTCCGGGAGACGTTGCGGTTGGCCACGGTGGGCACAACCATCGTGGTCGACCGCATACGTGCCCTGGGGCTGGAGGTTGCCGTCTCCAAGACCGAGGCCCTGTTGTTTCATGGGCCTCGGGGGGGACCTCCTCCAGGAACGCGGGTGCACCTGGACGGGGTCCCGGTCCGGGTTGGGACCCAGATGAAATATCTGGGTCTCATCCTGGACGGGAGGTGGGGCTTTGGGGCCCACTTTGCCCAGTTGGCCCCAAGAGTCGTGGGAGCCGCGGCCGCCTTGGGGAGGCTGCTGCCCAACGTGGGCGGCCCGAGCGCCATCTGCCGTCGGCTGTACTCCGGAGTGATCCGGAGTATGGCCCTGTACGGGGCACCTGTCTGGGTGGACGCCCTCGGTCGCAACAACAAGGCCCTGCTGCGACGTCCGCAGCGGGTCATTGCGACGAGGGCGATACGCGGGTACCGGACGGTGTCCTGGACGGCAGCGTGCGTGCTGGCCGGTGATCCCCCCTGGGAGCTCCAAGCGGAGATCCTCGCCGAAGTGTACCACTTCGTGGCGGCGAGGAGATCCCGAGGAGAGCCCCCAGCGTGGGAGGAGGTCACGCGCATGCGGTGGCAGGCGCGGGCCGCCCTGTTGCGGCGGTGGACGGAGGACCTGGCTCCACCGGTCCCTGGGCAGTGGACGGTGGAGGCCATCCGCCCGGTCCTCCGGAGGTGGGTGAGGCGGCGACATGGGTCGCTGACCTTCAGACTGGTGCAGATGCTTTCCGGACACGGATGTTTCGGAAAGTATCTGCACCAGATCGCAAGACGGGAAGCGACCCCAGCCTGCCATGAATGTGGGGCGCCGGAGGACACGGCGCCCCACACGCTGGAAGCGTGTGCCGCATGGGGCTCCCAGCGGCACACGCTTTCAGCGGTGATAGGGAGGGATCTCTCCCTGCCGAGCGTGGTGAACGCCATGCTCGGCAGCGAGAGATCGTGGCAGGCGGTGGTCTCCTTCTGCGAAGCGGTGATGGCGCAGAAGGAGACAGCGGAGCGGGCCAGGGAGGACGACGTCCTGTCTGACCCGCTCCGACGCAGACGAAGGGGGGCGAGGAGGAGGCGGTTCGACCGCCTCCTCCACCCTCCGTAGTGGGGTCACCGGTTGAGAGTCGGGGGACTCTCTGCCGGCTTGCACGGCCCCACTCGTCTGGGGGGTGGCCTTGTTGAGCAGGGTCACCCCTCCATAGGCGTAGTGGCCCGGTTTACCGGGCCTGCTGCCGGGGCGAGATGGTGAATGCTAGCGCGACCCCATCTCGCCCCACCATGGCAGAAGACTGCTCACCGTGGGGTTTTAGTCGGTAAGAGTCCGACATAACCTCTCTGCTGCCCCCGCAGCGGAGAGGTATCCATGAGGATTTCCCCACGTAAAAAAAAAAAAAAAAAAAAAAAAAAAAAAAAAAAAAAGGTTAGGTTAGGTTGGGGTGCTAGTCCCGGCAACCTCCACGTGTGCTCGGTCGCTGCTTGTCCCTTATGGATACGTCCGGGGGGAACGGCAGTGACTGGGCCGGTGCACCCTGTCAACACGATCAATAACTTCTCCTTGTGGGATTTTGTTGGTCGTGGCAAATAGCTGGGAACGGTGGGCCTCTCTGCGTGTCTCTATGAAGGTAGCATAGAGCACAGCAGATGAGGCCGGCGGATCTTCCGCGGAGGGTGGCGAGCCTCGTGAGAGGCTCAGCGGACCTTCGGGTCGGAGGATGGCCGGCCTGCAAGGCTGGCGGCGCGGCGGGGAGGGTCAACTCGGCCACCCCGTCGGGCACAACTGGTGGTGCAGCGATGCTGCAGCGGAATGTTCTCCGCAAAGCTGGGAGCCCTGCGAGGGGCTCAGCGGACCCTCGGGTCGGTGGATGGCTGGCCTGCAAGGCTGGCGGCGCGGCGGGGAGGGTCAACTCGGCCACCCCGTCGGGCAAACACGATGAGCAGCCGATGCTGCAGCGGACCTTCGGGTCGTGGGATGGCGGGCCTGCAAGGCCTGCGGCGCGGCGGGGAGGGTCAACACGGCCGCCCCGTCGGGCCCCATGCGTCTCCGAATCCTAAGGTTTGGCGCCCGCCGATAGGATGCATGGCCGGGGGGAACCCGGTCGCTAGGGCGCCACACAAGGGGACCTCACCCCTTCAAAAAGGAATAAAAAATGGATCATTCAGGCATTGGAAATAATCCGCAAGTGGGGGGATCCCACCCTTCAGGACGGTTGAGTGAAGGCAGCCCCATCGTATGTGCGGGGGGCAACCAACGCCTCGTGGGCTCCGATCGGGGCCCACGTACCGACGACACCAGCATTAACAAAAAGGACACCGAGAACGCTAAACATGACGACCACGGCAAGACAATGGATAAGAATGAGGAGGTGCGCGTGGCCCCGTACTACTTACGGAGGGCCCGTGTTGTGCTGGAGCGCACAGATTGCGCCACACCGGCTAAGAGCAACGAGGAGAAAGGCGAGGCCTCCGGCGCCTCCCCCGCACCCACCCTGGGTGCGGGTGGGGCCCCGCAGGCCTCAGAGAGTCTGATTCCGACTATAAACCTGTCGGAATCAGACTCAGACGCGAGCCAGATGAGTTGGGAGAGTGTCTCGTCCCGCGGCTCTGGCGCTTCCCGCCAGGTGAGGAAGCGCCGGACAAACGGGGGCGAGGAGCACACTCCCTCTCGTCGGGGGAAAGGGTGCCTGCCACAGACCGGCCTAGCGAGAGCTAGGGCCGATCTGAAGCAGGCACAGGAAGAGGCTGCCGAGGAGAAGCTGGCTGAAGAGCAGCGGAATAGGGCGGCGGCGACTGCCGCCCTATTCCGGAAGAGTCCTGTGGCCCCAGCCGTTCCGCTTCGGCTGAGCGACTGCGACGCCGCACAGCTGGAGACGATGCTCCTGGGCTCGGTGGACACAGTGATAGCTGTGGCCACCAAGTCCGGGAACTTGAAGGGCACCTTCGTGAAGTCCCTGAAGGAGGCCGCGGCCACTATTAAGGCCTCATTCGAGGAGACGCGGGCCCGCACAATGACGGAGGAGATGGCGCTGTTGGTGCGGGCCAATAAGCAACTTGCGTCGGATATCGGCGAACTCCGACGCGAGTTGGCTGAGGTGAGGGCGGCTGCAGTCCGACCGGTGCCGAACCCGGCGCCGGTTCGGGCCTCAGCCCAAGCCCCCACCACGGAGGACGTCGTGCGGCAGATCATGGTGCAAGTTGGCACCATGATCAACGCCCGCTTCGAGGGGCTGGAGGGGAGGCTGCTGCCTGCTAAGACCCTCAGACCCCCTCTGGCCGCAGATCGGCGAAGGGAGGCTGAGGTACGTCCTGTGGCAGGCACCAGCCGAGGTGTGGCGCCAACTGGCGCACCGATGAGGGCTCCGACAGGTGGAAGGCAGCCCCCACCAAAGGAGAAGGGTGCGGCCCCGAGCCGAGCGCTGGCTCCTCCCGCTGCGGCCCCCTCTGAGGCGTGGTCCGTTGTGGCGAGGCGTGGGACGCGCAGGAAGGAGGCGAGGACCGCGGCCTCGGCTAGGACAGCGCCCCCTCCGCCGGAGAGGTCTGCCCCTCCAGCCCGAGTCCCCGATAGGTCACAGGCGGCGGCGCCAAAACCGCCTCCCAAGCCTACGGCGAGGTTGGCCAAACTCCGCCCCCCCCGCACTGCAGCAGTAGTCATCACGCTGCAGTCCGGGGCGGCGGAGAAAGGCCTCACCTACGCCAAGGTGTTGGAGGTGGCCAAGGGGCGGATCAAGCTCGGCGAGCTGGGGGTGCCGCCCCTCAAAATCAGGACGGCAGCCACCGGGGCCAGAATCCTTGAGGTTCCTGGCACGGACAACGCTGCTAAAGCGGATGTCCTTGCCGGGAAGCTCAAGGAGGTGTTTGAGGGGCAGGAGGAGGTCCGCATCTCCAGGCCGATCACCACCGCTGACCTGCGGGTTAGTGGCCTGGACGATGCGGTGGTGCCGGAAGAGCTAGCGGAGGCCCTGGCCGGGGCGGGGGAGTGCGCTGTGTCAGCGATGGCGGTCGGCACGATCCGCAGGGGCCCCGCTGGGATGGGCACAGCATTCGTGCGCTGCCCTGTGGAGGCGGCGAGGAGGATCGCAGGCAGCGGACGAGTGCTGGTTGGTTGGGTGGCAGCGCAGGTCCGCATCCTAGATGCCAGACCTCGGCGCTGCTACCGATGCCTCGCACTGGGCCACGTCGGGGCCCAATGCAAGGCCGAAGTCGACCGCAGCGATGAGTGCTATCGCTGCGGTCGAAAGGGCCACAAGGCCCGAGAATGCTCTGCCGCTCCCCACTGCTCACTCTGTGCAGCTGCGGGGAAAGCGGCAGACCACCTCTCCGGGGGCAAGGCATGCGCCAAGCCCCCGTCAAAGTCAGGGGCCAAACGGAAGGCCGCCGCGGCTGGAGCTAAGGCCCAGCTGCGGCCGCCTCCCCCTGATACAGGGCAGGCGGTTCGCATGGAGGAAAGTTAGTTATGGCCCTAACTTTCCTCCAGGCGAACATCAACCACTCCGCTCGCGCTCAGGACCTCCTCCTGCAGTGTCTTGCGGAGAGGTCGATTCACGTGGGGGTGATTGCCGAGCCGTACGTGGTCCCACCCAGGTCTGACTGGGTTGGAGATCTCGACGGCTTGGTGGCAATCACCACCCAATCGCCGGTCCGATCCCCCCCCCTTGAAAGTCGGTCAAGGGGCAGGGGATACGTCGCTGCCGTGGTGGGCAGAGTGATGGTGGTGGGGGTCTATCACTCCGGTAATAGACCCCGCCACGAGCTGGAGACTCTCCTCAGCGAGGTGGGAACCTTAATTGGTCAGACCCGCCCGCTCCCCGTGCTCGTTCTTGGGGACTTCAACGCCAAATCAGTGGCGTGGGGGTCCCCGACGACGGATCCGCGGGGAGACACCGTAGTCGAGTGGATGGCTGAGGTTGGTCTCTGCCTCGTGAACCAGGGGGCGGAAAACACTTGCGTCCGTCAGTGGGGTGGCTCGATCGTCGACCTGACATTCGCCACCCCAGACCTTGCCTGCCGCATACGCGACTGGCAGGTGCTGGTCGACGAGGAGACGCTTTCCGACCACCGGTACATCCGGTTCAGCGTCTCCTCGTCTTTGACGGACGCAGTGAGGGGGGAGACGAGCGAGATCGGTCCGCGTTGGGCCCTGAAGCATCTCGACGTCGAGATACTGCTGGAGGCGGCCATCGTCGAGGCGTGGAGCGGCACTGCTCTGGAGCCGGAACCAGTAGACGTGGACGAGATGGCGGACGGGCTGTGTGGGGCACTTACGCGCGTGTGCGATGCGGCGATGCCGCGTGCGCGAGCCCCGCAGCCCAGACGCCAAGTCTACTGGTGGTCAGAGGAGATTGCCGAGCTCCGGCGACGCTGTGTAACGAGGCGCCGCCGATACCAGCGGTATCGGAGACGTAGGCGGCAAGAGACCGAAACCACCGAGTCTCTGTACGCCGCCTACAGAGAAGCTTCCAGGGCCCTACGCGTCGCGATCGACGAGGCCAAGAGGCAGGCTTGGGAGCAACTGCTGGAGGGGTTGGAGCGTGACCCGTGGGGCCGCCCGTACAGATGGGCGAGACAGAAGCTCCGCCCATGGGCACCCCCCGTCACTGCTTCGCTCCAACCGGCAGTGCTCCAGAGAGTGGTTGAAGGCTTGTTCCCCGGAGCCCCGGGGACCGAATTCACGCCTCCCACCGCCGTGGCCTCGTCATCGACCGATCTCGAGGGTGAAGAGGAGGAGGACGAGCCTGTCCCTGTTTCAGAGGGAGAGCTGGGTGCAGCAGTGCTCAGGATGAGGGCCAAAAACACGGCGCCTGGGCCAGATGGCATACCGGGCCGTGCGTGGGCCCTCTCCTTGGAGCACCTCACCCCCGCTCTGAGGGCCCTGTTCGACAGGTGCCTCAGAGATGGCAGGTTCCCCAAGAGGTGGAAGAGGGGCAGGCTCGTCCTCATCCGGAAGGAGGGACGCCCTGCGGACGAGCCATCGGGCTATCGTCCGATTGTGCTGCTTGACGAGGCCGGCAAGCTTTTGGAGCGAGTGCTCGCTGCCCGCCTCGTCAAGCACCTCGAGACAGTGGGACCCGACTTGGCGCCCACCCAATTCGGGTTCCGGAGAGGTCGCTCGACGATAGACGCGATATCTCGCGTCCGCGACCTCTCGGAGGAGGCGTGCTCCAGTGGTGGCGTGTTGTTGGCTGTCTCGTTGGACATTGCCAACGCCTTCAACACGCTGCCCTGGAGCACCATTCTCGGGGGATTGGGGTACCATCAGGTGCCCCAATGCCTGCGAAGGCTCGTGGGGGACTATCTCTCCGACAGAGAGGTAGTCTTCCCGACGACCAGTGGGGAGGGACGTAGTCCCATGACGCGCGGCGTTCCGCAGGGGTCAGCCCTCGGGCCACTCCTGTGGAACGTCGGGTATGATTGGGTCCTCCGGTGCGCTAACCTTCGTGGCGTCAACGTCGTTTGTTACGCTGACGACACGTTGGTTACCGCCCGGGGGAACAGCTACAGGGAGGCGAAGATCCTGGCGACGGCCGCGGTCGCGACGACCGTATCCAGGATCCGGATGCTGGGTCTGGAGGTGGCGCTCCACAAGTCCGAGGCCATTTGTTTTCATGGCCCGAGACGAGCGCCACCTGCAGACTCCACCATTGTGGTGGGTGGGACGTCCATCCCTGTCCGGTCGACGCTGAAGTATCTCGGCGTCGTCCTGGACAGCAGATGGAAGTTCGCGGCGCATGTGCGACAGCTGTCTCCAAGAATCTTGGGGACAGCTGGCGCACTGAGTCGCCTCCTCCCGAACATCGGGGGAGGGGAGGGGAGCTGCCGCCGCCTCTATACAGCGGTGGTTAGCTCCATGGCCCTATATGGTGCCCCCATATGGGCCGGTGGGCTGGATCGGCAGACAACCGCTCTGCTGATCGCGGCCCAGAGGGTGATGGCAGTGAGAGTGTGCAGGGGCTACCGCACCATCTCTCACGAAGTGGCGTGCGCCCTCGCTGGATCGCTCCCGTGGGACCTCGAGGCCGAAGTCCTGGCCTCGGTCTACTGGCGCAGAGCGCAGGCACGGGAGCGAGACGAGCGATTGGCGCCGCTGGAGGTGACGCGCTGGCGTAACAACGCCAGGGCGGCTGCCATCACCCGGTGGAGGGATCGGCTCCTCACAGGACCCACACGGAGGGGGGCTGGCGCTCAGCGACTGCTTGAGGCGCTTCAGCCCGTACTCGTAGAGTGGGTACGGAGGAGACACGGGAGGCTTTCCTTCCGACTGACGCAGGTTCTCACGGGACATGGTTGTTTCGGGAGATACCTGTGTCATGTCGCTCGAAGGGAAGCCTCCCCGGCCTGTCACCAGTGCGGCTACGCGGAGGATACCGCCCAGCACGCACTGGAGGCATGCCCAGGAGGAGCCGAGCCGCGGCGATCCCTGGTCGCGGCTGTGGGGACGGACCTCTCCTTACCGACCATCATCGCCAAGATGGTCGGCGACGAGAGGTCCTGGGAGGCGGTGGCCTCCTTCTGTGAGACTATTGTCTCGCAGAGGGAGGCAGAAGAGCGGGAGAGAGAGAGAGACCCTCTCTCTCTGCCGCTCAGGAGAGCGCGGCCACGGAGACGGGCTAATCGAGCCCGTACTCCGTCTCCGCTTGGAGGGCCTGGGGCGTCGGATGCGGGGGCACCCGGCGCCCCACACTAGGGATAGGCCCTCACGAGGTGTAGATGCCCCCCCATGTTCCGGGGGCATCTAACACGAGGTGGGGAAGTTTAGGCTTCCCACCGAGGCGGGTCCACCGCAAGGCGGACTGCGGCGTCGACGGGGGCTGCGGAGGAATGCGCGAGCGGTCCCGTGCCCCCCGTCACCAGCCGAAGACGGAGGAACATCGTGGGGTTTTAGTCGGTAGGGGCACCGATTATCGATTCGATAGTCGGTGTCGAGTCCGACATAACCCACCCGCTCCCCCAGCGGGTGGGTATGCGTCACAGCATTTCCCCACGTTAAAAAAAAAAAAAAAAAAAAAAAAAAAAGGTTAGGTTAGGTTAGGTTAAAAAAAAAAAAAAAAAAAAAAAAAAAAAAAAAAAAAAAAAAAAAAAAAAAAGGTTAGGTTAGGTTAGGTTAGGTTAGGTTAGGTTAGGTTAGGTTAGGTTAGGTTAGGTTAGGTTAGGTTTGCCTCACGATCAATAACTTCTCCTTGTGGGATTTTGTTGGTCGTGGCAAATAGCTGGGAACGGTGGGCCTCTCTGCGTGTCTCTATGAAGGTAGCATAGAGCACAGCAGATGAGGCCGGCGGATCTTCCGCGGAGGGGGGCGAGCCTCGTGAGAGGCTCAGCGGACCTTCGGGTCGGAGGATGGCCGGCCTGCAAGGCTGGCGGCGCGGCGGGGAGGGTCAACTCGGCCACCCCGTCGGGCAAGACTGGGTGCAGCGATGCTGCAGCCGGAGGCCCGGTATCCGGGCCATCTGCCGGGGTGAGATGGTGAATGCTAGCGCGACCCCATCTCACCCCACCATGGCAGAAGACGGTAACCGTGGGGTTTTAGTCAGTAGGTCGCCGAAAGGCGGAGTCTGACATAACCGAAGGGCCTTGTGCCCGGAGGTATCCATGAGGATTTCCCCACGTAAAAAAAAAAAAAAAAAAAGGTTAGGTTTGCCTGCTCCGGAAGGAGGGTCGAGCCGTCGACTCCCCTTCCGGATACAGGCCAATTGTGCTGCTGGATGACACGGGAAAGCTACTAGAGAGAGTAGTGGCCTCCCGTGTCATCCGGCACTTAGAGGGGACTGGGCCTGGGCTGTCGGAGGCCCAGTATGGGTTCAGAGCGGGGCGGTCTACAATAGACGCCCTGCTCTGGCTCAAGGGATGGACGCAGGAGGCGGTCAGCGGGGGGGAAAAGGCGTTGGCTGTGTCGCTCGACATAGCCAACGCCTTCAACAGCCTTCCGCATGGCACGATACAAGAGGCACTCCGTTACCACGGGGTGCCCTTGTATCTGCGGAGGCTGTTGGCTGACTACCTCCAGGACCGCGAGGTCCTGGTGGTAGGGCGCGACGGCTTGAGGCACCGTCGCGTCTCCTGCGGGGTTCCACAGGGGTCGGTACTGGGACCGCTCTTGTGGAACATAGGCTACGACTGGGTGCTCCGCGGCACGCTTCCCGCAAATATGCGGGTCGCGTGCTACGCGGATGACACCCTAGTCGTAGCCAGGGGGACGGACCTCCGGGAGACGTTGCGGTTGGCCACGGTGGGCACAACCATCGTGGTCGACCGCATACGTGCCCTGGGGCTGGAGGTTGCCGTCTCCAAGACCGAGGCCCTGTTGTTTCATGGGCCTCGGGGGGGACCTCCTCCAGGAACGCGGGTGCACCTGGACGGGGTCCCGGTCCGGGTTGGGACCCAGATGAAATATCTGGGTCTCATCCTGGACGGGAGGTGGGGCTTTGGGGCCCACTTTGCCCAGTTGGCCCCAAGAGTCGTGGGAGCCGCGGCCGCCTTGGGGAGGCTGCTGCCCAACGTGGGCGGCCCGAGCGCCATCTGCCGTCGGCTGTACTCCGGAGTGATCCGGAGTATGGCCCTGTACGGGGCACCCGTCTGGGTGGACGCCCTCGGACGCAATAACAAGACCCTGCTGCGACGTCCGCAGCGGGTCATTGCGACGAGGGCGATACGCGGTTACCGGACGGTGTCCTGGACGGCAGCGTGCGTGTTGGCCGGAGATCCCCCCTGGGAGCTCCAAGCGGAGATCCTCGCCGAAGTGTACCACTTCGTGGCGGCGAGGAGATCCCGAGGAGAGCCCCCAGCGTGGGAGGAGGTCACGCGCATGCGGTGGCAGGCGCGGGCCGCCCTGTTGCGGCGGTGGACGGAGGACCTGGCTCCACCGGTCCCTGGGCAATGGACGGTGGAGGCCATCCGCCCGGTCCTCCGGAGGTGGGTGAGGCGGCGACATGGGTCGCTGACCTTCAGACTGGTGCAGGTGCTTTCCGGACACGGATGTTTTGGAAAGTACCTGCACCAGATCGCAAGACGGGAAGCGACCCCAGCCTGCCATGAATGTGGGGCGCCGGAGGACACGGCGCCCCACACGCTGGAGGCGTGTGCCGCATGGGGCTCCCACCGGCACACGCTTTCAGCGGTGATGGGGGGGGATCTCTCCCTGCCGAGCGTGGTGAACGCCATGCTCGGCAGCGAGAGATCGTGGCAGGCGGTGGTCTCCTTCTGCGAAGCGGTGATGGCGCAGAAGGAGACAGCGGAGCGGGCCAGAGAGGACGACGTCCTGTCTGACCCGCTCCGACGCAGACGAAGGGGGGCGAGGAGGAGGCGGTTCGACCGCCTCCTCCACCCTCCGTAGTGGGGTCACTGGTAGAGAGTCGGGGGACTCTCTGCCGGCTTGCACGGCCCCACTCGTCTGGGGGGTGGCCTTGTTGAGCAGGGTCACCCCTCCATAGGCGTAGTGGCCCGGTTTACCGGGCCTGCTGCCGGGGCGAGATGGTGAATGCTAGCGCGACCCCATCTCGCCCCACCATGGCAGAAGACTGCTCACCGTGGGGTTTTAGTCGGTAAGAGTCCGACATAACCTCTCTGCTGCCCCCGCAGCGGAGAGGTATCCATGAGGATTTCCCCACGTTAAAAAAAAAAAAAAAAAAAAAAAAAGGTTGGGGAACCCCCCACAGCGCTTACGTCCTCGATCGTGTTCCCTGGAAACGACCCAGTTCTGTCACCGTAACGGAGTGTCAGACTGGGCTCGGCTAAAGTGCGCTGTGCGTAGATAATTATCATAGACGGCTATCTACGATGTCTGACGACAATATGCGTAAAACGCAGCCGCGTGACCCTTCGGGGAAATTTTCAAAAGGCCCTTCTCAGGGCCCACCAAAAGGCCCTTCTCAGGGCCCACCAAACGGCCCTTCTCAGGGCCCACCAAACGGCCCTTCTCAGGGCCCACCAAAAGGCCCTTCTCAGGGCCCACCAAAAGGCCCTTCTCAGGGCCACACCCCGGTCATCCCCGCAGGGGAAAGACGTTCGGACGAGGTCCGTGTATCAGATATGGAGATAGATGAAGAAGTCGGCCGAAAACGGCCGAGCTCTTCAATCTACCTGGCCGATTCGGACTCCGAAAGTGACGGGCTGTCTGGCAATAAAGTTTGCCAGACGGCAAGAAGAGGCAGAGGGAGGACCGCCAAGGCGGGCCCTTCCAGAGAAGAGTTCTTGAAACCCTCTTCTCCAGTGCCGTCCAGCAAAGAGCTGGAAGAGGTCCTGCGCGGTAGGAGATACAAAAAGAAGGTCGCTGCGGTCGTCGACCTTGCGACGGATGCGGGTACCGAATCCGATGCCGTCGCAACGGTCGGTGACTTCACCGACCTGAATGCACAGGAGCTGAGGGCGCAGGCGGGCGAAAGCCTCGCCTGCATTCAGGAGGTTGCCAGAAAGTCTGGCAACCTCAAAGGTGAATTTGTGGGTCGCCTAAAGCGATCCACTTCGATCCTGCGGGGGGTGGTTGATGCCCTAGCCAACAGGAGTGAGGCGGAGGAGACGAGGCGTCTCAGGGCGGAGAACGGCCGCCTGCGTCTCGAGGTCGAGTCCGGCAAGGCGGAGGCGAAGGCACTCCGTCGCGGCTTCATGGAAGCCAAGACGGAAGCCGCCGCCGCCGCCACCAAAGCCGCCGCTGCTACTGCTGCTACCGCAGAGACGCAGGCGCCCCCCGCCACATTGCTAGGGGCGGCAGATTTGGTGGAGGAGCTGAAGCGCTCCTTGACCACCACGTTCGGGCAAATGCTCAATGCCCGACTCGCGGTGATCGAGGACCGGCTTCTGCCTGCCCAGACGGTCCGCCCGCCCTTGAGAGCGGACGCCAAGAAGGCGGTGGCGTCGGCACCGAAACCGACGTCGGAGCCATACTGCAAGCCTGCGCCCAAGTCGGGTAAGCAGGCTCCGAAGAGGACTGCTGCTACCCCTTCAGTGGCACCGGTTGTGGCTCCCTCTACCAGTAGAGGGATCCAACGCACCGACGAGGCTGCTCCCCCCACTGTCCCGCAGGCGGAAACCTGGGCAGTGGTGGTGAGGAAGGGCAAGGGCAAGGGGAAGGGAAAGTCCTCCCAACCCTCCCTCGCTCCACCCCAGCAGGCTAAGACTGCCGCCGCCGGTAAGCCCAAGCCGGTAGCTTCAGCCAAGCCTAAAGCTAAGGCGGCGCTGAAACCCCCAAAGTCCGCGGCTGTTGTGCTGTCGTTACAGCCCGAAGCCGCGGAGAAGGGGGTGACCTACAGCGCCATCCTTCAAAAGGCGCAGGAGAGTGTCAATCTCCAGGAACTGGGGATTGACAGTCTCCGCTTCCGCCAGACGGCCACAGGAGCCAGGATGTTGGAGATTCCTGGCTCCCAAAACTCAGAGAAGGCGGACAAGCTCGCGGAGAAGCTCCGCGACGTCTTGTCTGAGGTGGCCAACATCGCCAGGCCCGTTAAATCCACCGACTTAAGGGTGACGGGTCTGGACGATGCCGCCACGAAGGAGAAAGTGGCGGCGGCGGTCGCCAAGGCGGGAGGCTGCTCCGAGCAGCAGGTAAAGGCCGGGGAGATCCGCCGTGACTTCGGCGCCGGCTCCAGCCTCGTTTCCTGCCCGACTTCAGCAGCTAAAGTGCTGCTGGAAAAGGGCAGACTTCTGGTGGGATGGAGCTCGGTGCGAGTGGTGGCACTGGAGGTGCGTCCCATGCGCTGCTTCAGGTGCATGGGGCTTGGGCACACGCGCCCTCAGTGCCCCGCGGCGGCGGACAGAGGGGACCTGTGCTTCCGGTGTGGAGGCGCAGGTCACCGGGCGGCCAGCTGCGGCAAGGCCAACCCACACTGCGCGATATGCGCAGAGTCGGGAAGGCCTTCCGGGCACATAATGGGGGCACGCAACTGTGCCCCCCCGAAGACGAAGGGGAAGGCCGCCAGGACCCAGGCTGCCCCTGCGGCTACCAACCACGCCGCACCGGGAGGAGGTCGCCAAGCGGCGAGCCAGGAGGTTGTGATGTCTGAATGATGGATCAAGTCAGACATCACAATCTCCTACAGACGAACCTCAACCACTGCGCCCGGGCCCAAGACCTGCTTATGCAGACCCTGGCGCAGTGGGAAATAGGCGTGGCGGTCGCAGCGGAGCCGTACTACGTTCCCTCCCATTCCTGCTGGGTTGGGGACCTGGACGGCTCCGTTGCCATTGTGGGGCGGTCGGGCAGCGGTCCCCCCCTCTCTGTCGAAGAGAGGGGCTCGGGATACGTGGTGGCCAAGTGGGGAGAGTACGCTGTCGTTGGCGCGTACTTCTCCCCCAATAAGACCGCTGCGGAGCTGGAGGTCTTCGTAGACCTCCTGGCCGCGGCGGTAAGAAGGCAGGCGCCACGGCAGGTCCTCCTCCTGGGGGACCTGAACGCAAAGGCCCGGGATTGGGGCAACCCCTCCACTGACGCTCGCGGCGAGATCGTCAGGGAGTGGGCGGTTGCCTCAGGACTGACCCTCCTGAACAGAGGGTCAGCTCACACGTGCGTGCGACACAACGGGGGGTCCGTGGTGGACTTATCGTTCGCCACCCCGGCGGTCGCAGCACGTGTCCGGGCCTGGAGGGTGATGTCGGAGGTGGAGACTCTCTCGGACCATAAGTATATTCGGTTCGAGATCTCCACCTCCCACATCCAGGGAGGGTCTCGGTGCGTGCGAGCGGATTTCCCACGCTGGACGATCAGTCGCCTCGATCCCGCTCTGGCGGAAGAGGCGGCGATCGTCCAGTCGTGGTTTGCCGCTCCCATGCACCCGGAAGTGGACGTTGCGGCGGGCCACTTCCGCGAGGGGGTCACGGCGGTGTGCGACACCGCCATGCCGAGGTCCCGACATCGCCACGACCGCCGAGAGGTGTATTGGTGGTCGTCGGAGATCGCGGGGCTCCGAGACGGCTGCTCGGAGGCGCGGCGGGTCTACGGCCGCTGCAGGAGGCGGCGTAGCGGCCGGGCCGACGAGCAGCTGTCGGTCGAGGAGCTGGCGGTCGAGGGCCAGCTGTACAGCGTCTACCGCGACGCTAAGCGGGAGCTGCAGCTGGCCATCGGCAGGGCCAAGTCCCAGGCCTGGGGTGAGGCTCTGGACGGCCTCGACAGGGACCCCTGGGGGCGTCCTTACAAGGCCGCCCGGAATAAGTTCCGGGGCCAGACGCCCCAGATCGCGGAGTCCCTGGAGCCGGAGCTCCTGGGCAGGGTGCTGGAGGGGCTCTTCCCCGACAGGAACCCGCACCATGCCCCTCCGGCGATGGCGGCGTCCTCCCCAGAGGAGGTGGACCCGGCCTCCATCCCACCTGTGTCGGAGGTGGAGATGGAGGTTGCAGTCGGCCGCCTACGCGGCAAACGTACTGCACCGGGTCCAGATGGGGTCCCGGGACGGGTCCTTGGGATCGCCCTAAGGGAGATGGGCGATCGGCTTCGGGAACTGTTCGACGCGTGCCTCACGTCCGGACGGTTCCCGAAGCTATGGAAGGACGGCCGATTGTGCCTGCTCCGGAAGGAGGGTCGAGCCGTCGACTCTCCTTCCGGATACAGGCCAATTGTGTTGCTGGATGACACGGGCAAGCTACTAGAGAGAGTAGTGGCCTCCCGTGTCATCCGGCATCTAGAGGGGACTGGGCCCGGGCTGTCCGAGGCCCAGTATGGGTTTAGAGCGGGGCGGTCTACGATAGACGCCCTGCTCTGGCTCAAGGGATGGACGCAGGACGCGGTCAGCGGGGGGGAAAAGGCGTTGGCTGTGTCGCTCGACATAGCTAACGCCTTCAACAGCCTTCCGCACGACACCATACAAGAGGCACTCCGTTACCACGGGGTGCCCTTGTATCTGCGGAGGCTGTTGGCTGACTACCTCCAGGACCGCGAGGTCCTGGTGGTAGGGCGCGACGGCTTGAGGCACCGTCGCGTCTCCTGCGGGGTTCCACAGGGGTCGGTACTGGGACCGCTCCTGTGGAACATAGGCTACGACTGGGTGCTCCGCGGCACGCTTCCCGCAAATATGCGGGTAGCGTGCTACGCGGATGACACCCTAGTCGTAGTCAAGGGGACGGACCTCCGGGAGACGTTGCGGTTGGCCACGGTGGGCACAACCCTCGTGGTCGACCGCATACGTGCCCTGGGGCTGGAGGTGGCCGTCTCCAAGACCGAGGCCCTGTTGTTTCATGGGCCTCGGGGGGGACCTCCTCCAGGAACGCGGGTGCACCTGGACGGGGTCCCGGTCCGGGTTGGGACCCAGATGAAATATCTGGGTCTCATCCTGGACGGGAGGTGGGGCTTTGGGGCCCACTTTGCCCAGTTGGCCCCAAGAGTCGTGGGAGCCGCGGCCGCCTTGGGGAGGCTGCTGCCCAACGTGGGCGGCCCGAGCGCCATCTGCCGTCGGCTGTACTCCGGAGTGATCCGGAGTATGGCCCTGTACGGGGCACCTGTCTGGGTGGACGCCCTCGGTCGCAACAACAAGGCCCTGCTGCGACGTCCGCAGCGGGTCATTGCGACGAGGGCGATACGCGGGTACCGGACGGTGTCCTGGACGGCAGCGTGCGTGCTGGCCGGTGATCCCCCCTGGGAGCTCCAAGCGGAGATCCTCGCCGAAGTGTACCACTTCGTGGCGGCGAGGAGATCCCGAGGAGAGCCCCCAGCGTGGGAGGAGGTCACGCGCATGCGGTGGCAGGCGCGGGCCGCCCTGTTGCGGCGGTGGACGGAGGACCTGGCTCCACCGGTCCCTGGGCAGTGGACGGTGGAGGCCATCCGCCCGGTCCTCCGGAGGTGGGTGAGGCGGCGACATGGGTCGCTGACCTTCAGACTGGTGCAGATGCTTTCCGGACACGGATGTTTCGGAAAGTATCTGCACCAGATCGCAAGACGGGAAGCGACCCCAGCCTGCCATGAATGTGGGGCGCCGGAGGACACGGCGCCCCACACGCTGGAGGCGTGTGCCGCATGGGGCTCCCAGCGGCACACGCTTTCAGCGGTGATAGGGGGGGATCTCTCCTTGCCGAGCGTGGTGAACGCCATGCTCGGCAGCGAGAGATCGTGGCAGGCGGTGGTCTCCTTCTGCGAAGCGGTGATGGCGCAGAAGGAGACAGCGGAGCGGGCCAGGGAGGACGACGTCCTGTCTGACCCGCTCCGACGCAGACGAAGGGGGGCGAGGAGGAGGCGGTTCGACCGCCTCCTCCACCCTCCGTAGTGGGGTCACTGGTAGAGAGTCGGGGGACTCTCTGCCGGCTTGCACGGCCCCACTCGTCTGGGGGGTGGCCTTGTTGAGCAGGGTCACCCCTCCATAGGCGTAGTGGCCTGGTTTACCGGGCCTGCTGCCGGGGCGAGATGGTGAATGCTAGCGCGACCCCATCTCGCCCCACCATGGCAGAAGACTGCTCACCGTGGGGTTTTAGTCGGTAAGAGTCCGACATAACCTCTCTGCTGCCCCCGCAGCGGAGAGGTATCCATGAGGATTTCCCCACGTTAAAAAAAAAAAAAAAAAAAAAAAAAAAAAAAAAAAAAGGTTAGGTTAGGTTAGGTTAGGTTAGGTTAGGTTAGGTTGGGGTGCTAGTCCCGGCAACCTCCACGTGTGCTCGGTCGCTGCTTGTCCCTTATGGATACGTCCGGGGGGAACGGCAGTGACTGGGCCGGTGCACCCTGTCAACACGATCAATAACTTCTCCTTGTGGGATTTTGTTGGTCGTGGCAAATAGCTGGGAACGGTGGGCCTCTCTGCGTGTCTCTATGAAGGTAGCATAGAGCACAGCAGATGAGGCCGGCGGATCTTCCGCGGAGGGGGGCGAGCCTCGTGAGAGGCTCAGCGGACCTTCGGGTCGGAGGATGGCCGGCCTGCAAGGCTGGCGGCGCGGCGGGGAGGGTCAACTCGGCCACCCCGTCGGGCAAGACTGGATGCAGCAATGCTGCAGCCGGAGGCCCGGTATCCGGGCCATCTGCCGGGGTGAGATGGTGAATGCTAGCGCGACCCCATCTCACCCCACCATGGCAGAAGACGGAGAACCGTGGGGTTTTAGTCAGTAGGTCGCCGAAAGGCGGAGTCTGACATAACCGAAGGGCCCGTGCCCGGAGGTATCCATGAGGATTTCCCCACGTAAAAAAAAAAAAAAAAAAAAAAAAGGTTAGGTTAGGTTAGGTTGGGGTGCTAGTCCCGGCAACCTCCACGTGTGCTCGGTCACTGCTTGTCCCTTATGGATACGTCCGGGGGGAACGGCAGTGACTGGGCTGGTGCACCCCGTAGACACGATCAATAACTTCCCCTTGTGGGATTTTGTTGGTCGTGGCTAATAGCCGGGAACTGGGGGCTTCTCTGCGCGTCCCTCTGACTTAGCAGAGGGCGCAGCAGATGAAGCGAGGACGTGCCTGGCGTGCACTTACACTGCCACTGGGTAGGCATTGAGAGAGGGTCTCTCATGCCAGCGTCGGAAATCGTAATTCCGACAATCGTCGCGGACATGTCTCGTAATGTGCGTTGGAAACGATGGTCTTGGCTTAACCGCCTGGGCTGCGAGGAGTCAACCTCTATAAAAAATCCCGAAATTCAAGCGGAGGTGCAGCGTGAGGAATTGAATGGCTGTCCGGAATGTCAGTCGCTACTGCACCTAGGCGTCGCGCCTTCGGCTAGGTCCACCTAGCCTTCTCCGGAGTATTACAGGCTCTGTCCGGAGTGACCACCCTTTCCTATGTACTCGTGGGATTAGTATGGACAAATCTAAACTCAAAACCACAGCGGAAGTTGGCCGAGAAGGCCGTAGTGAGGATGGAGCTTCTTCATCAAAGAAGCCTGGCTTGTTCGTCAAGCCAAACATGCCGGCAAATGCGGCGAGTGATGGAGGCGAGGAGTCTGACTGCTCTCTAATGTCAGTCTCCTCATTCGCTTCGACAGCGTCGGACTTGACCCGCGCTGTTCGTAAGCGAGGGAGGAAAGCGAACGATGACGGCTTAGACCTTCCGGGGAATAAGCGCGCCATGTTCCTAAAAGGGAAGTCGCGTGAGGACGATGTGTTTGATCCATCTGTCCCACCCTCGAACACTAGGACGAAAATGAAGCTGCCAAGTGCAGAAAGTCTGAGGAAGGAGTACGAGGCAAAGTCCACTGACGAACTTTACGCCTCCACGAAGGTAGACCTCGAAACTGTCGAAAAAATTGCCGACAAGTCGGGGAACCTGAAAGGAGACTACATCCGCGGCGTGCGTGTGTCTGTGCGGAGGGTTTTGGCGGCATCAGAGGTTCTGGTGGCGCGGACACAAGCAGAAGCGAATGTAGAGAGGCTGGAGCGGGAGAATGCGGAACTAAAGAGTCAGATAGCCGCACTCTCCAAGAAAGTGGAAATGCTGACGGACTCAATCCGTCAACAAAACCAGATGGTAGTTCCCCAGGCTAGCGTTGCAGCCACAGCGGTAGCATCTACGTCTACCACCGCTGGTGGGAAAGAATGGGAGGACCGACTCATGGAGCGTATCGGCGCGCTCATGGATAGGAAGCTGGCTGTGGCTATGAAAGCCCAGCCTTCCCCCTCTCAAGGCAGTAAGGCTTCCATTCCCCAGGGGCCAACTTTGGAAGTGACTAAGGGCAAAGGCAAGGCGAAAGCGAAACGCCAAACGCCTCCTGCGCCCGCACCTGTGACGGAACCTCCTCCGGCGTTGTCTCAGCGCACTAAGGACCAAGCGCCTCAAGCGTCTGAGTCCGCATGGGTCACCGTGGGAAAAAAGGCGAAGAAGAAGGTTTCGCGCGCCAAGGAAGCGCAAGGGAAATCTGCCCCAAAGGATAGCCATAAGGCTAGTGCTAAGGGACGACAAAAGGCCCGCCAGAAAAAGGCGACGCCGCCGAAGCCAGTGCGGCTGCCTAATTCCGCGGCGATTACAGTGACAATACCGGAGGGTTCGGAAGTCACATACGCTGCGGTCATGGCAGCCGCCAAGCAAAGGGTCAAGTTGGCCGAAGTCGGAGTGGATGCTCTCCGCTCTAAGAAGGCGTTAACGGGAGCGCTCATCATGGAGGTGTCAGGACCAGATTGCGCCTCTAAAGCAGACGCGTTGGCTGGTCGGATGCGTGAGGCCCTTGCAGATATGGACGTGCGGATAGCTCGCCCTGTGAAGACAGGGGAATTGAGGCTGAAAGACTTGGATGACAGCGTCTTGCCCGAGGACGTTGCGGCCGCGGTCGCTAAAGCTGGGGATTGCTCGGTTGACGATGTGCGGGTGGGACAAATTCGTCGCTCACCCTCTACCCTGGGTACGGTCTGGGTCCGTTGCCCACTAGCTGCAGTGCGCAAGCTAGCTGAGGTAAAACATATCGTCATCGGGTGGATCTCGGCAAGGGTTGACTTCCTGACATCGCGGCCGCTGCAATGCTTTAGGTGTCTGGATTATGGGCATGTGCGAAGTGCTTGTCAGAGCACAGTGGACCGTAGCAATCGGTGTTATTCGTGTGGAGAGCCCGATCATCGGGCCAGCCAGTGTACACGTCCACACAAATGTCCACTGTGCTCGGACATGGGATGTAACGCCGACCACAGGATGGGTAGCAAGAAATGCTCCCCTCCTAAGGGTAAGAAGAGCAGAAAGCCAGCCAGCCTTCTGCCAGCCCCAGCACCGAGAAGTGGAGAGCCCCTAATGGAGGCGGCTGTCCAGTCGGGTCAAGCCTCGTCCCAGGAGCCAATGGAGGCCTCATAATGGACTACAACCCTAGAAAAGTCCTCCAGTGCAACCTCAACCACTGCCAAGGTGCGCAGGATCTTCTCCTGCAAACCCTAGCGCAGTGGTCGATTGCGCTTGCCGTTGTGGCGGAGCCCTATCGGATTCTGAATCATCCTCGCTGGTTTGGGGACGATGAGGGCTCTGTCGCTATTTATTGGAGTGGTGGTGCAAGAGATCCCTCCTGTTCCCTTATTGAAAAGGGACAAGGTTTCGTTGCGACGGAATGGGGTCGCCTAGCCGTGGTGGGCTGCTATATCTCGCCCAACTGTACCCTCGCCGCTTACGAGGCGTACTTGGACGAGGTGGGAAACTGCATTCGCAGGTGCTTGCCTCGTCCCGTGCTTGTCCTGGGAGACTTCAACGCTCACTCGCGTGAGTGGGGGAGTCCCCAGGATAACCCGAGGGGAGAAACTATGATGGAATGGACGGCGGGCTTGGATCTCCGATTATTAAATCGGGGATCAGTGAGTACATGTGTGCGATGGCAGGGAGAGTCGATCGTGGATCTTTCATGGGCGACTCCCACAGCCATGCGTTTGGTGTCGGGATGGAGAGTGGCGGAGGAAATGGTGACACTGTCCGACCATCGCCACATCGTCTTTGATGTGGCCATTCGTCATCCTGGCCGTGCAGATCGCCGAAGTGGTAGCCCGCCGCGACGCTGGGCTCTCAAACGGCTCGATAGGGATCTCCTTGAAGCCGCAGCCATCGTCGCGGCCTGGCCGGAAAGCCAAAACGAAGATGAATTGCCAGACCCCGAGATGGATGCAGCTTGGTTCCGAAGCACGATGACGTCTATATGCGACGTATCGATGCCGCGAGCCAGGCCATCCAAGCCCGGGGCGGTATACTGGTGGTCGGAGGCGATTGCACGGCTGCGCGAGGCCTGCCTGCAAGCCCGACGCCTTTTCACCAGGACGAGGAGAAGAAGGCGAGCTCTTGCTGACGAGACAGAAAGAGCCTACAGGACGTACAGAAACGCCACCATGGCGCTTCAAATCGCCATCAAGGACGCGAGATCGAGGTCCTGGACGGAACTATTGGAGGGACTGAACAGAGATCCATGGGGCCGCCCATATAAAATGGTGTTGGGGAAACTACGCCCATGGGTCCCTCCACTGACGGAAACCCTGGACCCAGTGTTCGTGGAAAATGTTGTCGACACCCTCTTCCCTAGGGTTCAGGACACTCTACCTATCCTCGAGTTTCAACAAGACCCTAACATCTGGTCTGATGAACTGAAGGTAGAAGACCACGAGTTGGACTGCGCAGTTATGCGCCTCAGGGCCCGTAATACAGCACCTGGCCCCGACGGAATTCCAGGTCGGGCTTTGGTGTTGGCTCTAGGCGCTGGTCTGGGGGACAGGCTTAGGCAACTGTTTGACAATTGCTTACGCTGTGGCGTGTTCCCCAGAGACTGGAAAGAGGCCAAGTTGGTCCTCCTGAAGAAGGATGGCAGGGCTGCGGACTCTCCGTCTGCGTATCGACCCATTTGTCTGCTGGACGAGGCTGGCAAATTATTCGAAAGGATAATTGCCACCCGTATCTGCACGCATCTGCGGCAGGTGGGTCCTAACCTGTCGGAACACCAGTTTGGCTTCCGACGTGGCCGTTCGACAGTGGACGCGATCCTTCGTGTCCGTACGCTGTCGGACCAGGTAGTGTCCCGTGGCGGGAAGGCGTTGGCGGTATCTCTCGATATCGTCAATGCCTTTAACTCCCTGCCCTGGAAGTCGATCAGGGAGGCACTCGTGTATCATGGAGTGCCCCCGTATCTGCAGCGCATAGTCGGCGCTTACCTGCGTGACAGATGTGTGCAGTACATGGGCAAGGACGGAATAGTGCACAAGAGGGCGATGAGTTGCGGGGTTCCACAGGGTTCCGTTTTGGGGCCACTCCTGTGGAACCTTGCATACGATGCGGTCTTGCGCGTTGACCTCCCCGTTGGCATAAGCGTAGTCTGCTACGCGGACGATACGCTCGTCATAGCTGACGGGGACTCCTTCGATGAGACAAAGGAGCTTGCCGAGGTTGGGACTGCGTGCGTCGTGGACAAGGTTCACGAGCTGGGTCTACGTACTGCGCCTCATAAGACTGAGGCGCTTTGGTTCCACAAGATCCCGAGGGGAAGGGAGCCACCCAATTTGACGATTCGAGTGGGTGACGTTGACGTTCAAGTGGGCCGGTACCTTAAGTACCTAGGCCTTACTTTGGACAGTCGCTGGGACTTCGGGGAGCACTTCAGCCGCTGCGTCCCCCGGATTCAGAGGGTAGTGGGTGCCTTGCATAGACTACTGCCAAATCTCGGGGGGCCTAGGGAAGGCGTTCGCCGCCTCTACGCAGGAGTCGTGCGATCGATGGCTCTCTACGGAGCGCCCGTCTGGTCACAGAGACTGACAGGTGTAAGGCGCTGTAGAGCTATTTTCAATAGCCTACAGCGTCCTTTGGCCATTCGGATCATCCGAGGGTATCGCACGATATCCTTCGAGGCGGCGACCCTTCTGGCGCGATTCCCGCCACTCGACATACTTGCGGAGATGGACGCACGTGTCTACGCGCGTCTCCGTGAGGATGATGGTGGCGGACTCATGCCCGCTGAAGTTCGGGTGCAAGAGCACCGACGTGCTCTCGCTGTGTGGCGCGACCGGCTCGAAGAGCCGAGGAACTCGCGCCAGCGTGCCGTCGGTGCTGTTCTGCCCAACTTCGAAGCCTGGCTTGGGAGGGAAGGTGGAAAACTCAACGTCACCTACCGACTTACTCAGGTGCTCACCGGGCACGGATGCTTTGGTGAGTACCTGAATAGGCTTGGACGAGAAGAGACGCCACAGTGTCACCATTGTGGGGGTAGCAGGGACTCCGCGCAGCACACGCTGGAGGAGTGCCCTGCGTGGGTCATTGAACGCCAGATCCTAACTGGTAGGATCGGGCAGGACCTATCACTGCCAAGCGTAGTAGCGGCTATGCTGGCAGACGAGGAGACCTGGAAGGCTGCGGCCTCTTTCTGCGAAACCGTACTGGTTCAGAAAGAGGCCGCCGAGCGGGACCG